>VCAZ01000086.1:0-1294889 GCA_005784505.1 Bagarius yarrelli
ACTTTTACTTGAGTTATTATTTTCACAAATAGATTGACTTGTACTTTGAATCTGGACCGAACAACCTCTGCTTCTACATTTACACCTACAGAATTTAGCAGATGCTCTTGTCCAAAGCGACGTACAAAAGTGCTTTAAGTCACATCATTGAGCTCAGTACTGGTACTATAATTCACGAATCAGTGTAACAACAACAAAAACTGTTGAAAGAGTAGCATGGGATTTTTTTTTAAATGTCAGGAGCTAGGTATTTAAGAGATGGGTGGGTTTTTAGTTTTCATCTTGAACGTCTTCTCTTCTGGTAAGGTAGGATTGCAACTTTGTGTAAAGCTTCATTAAATTAAGTTGGTCTGAGTTGTTAGTTGGATAATTTGTTGTCTGTCTTCTACCTTAAACAACAAACTAACCTTTAACCTGTCCTCAGTCACATAAATAAAGAAATCTCCACTCCACTAGGCGGTACACGTCTACTTTGTTCACTCTGCTCCTCTAGCATAAAGTTAAAATCTTGTACAGTAGCATTCAATATATATCTGCCCAAATTTATTGTTTTGCTTCTGTTTTCTTATTTGCAAGCAGCTTTAAATAAAAGCGTCTGCTTTTGTGATGAATGTGAATGTAAATGCATAAATAATATAAATTCCCTTAGTACAGATTTATAAACAAAATCTAACCATACAAATATTATTCATTATTTAAATGTATACTAATCTTGTTAATCACTGCTGCGTATTTTGGCGACATCTGCTGGTTCCATGTGGTATAACAGTTCTGAAGTGTAAATGTGCTGCATCATTTGACTGCTCAACATATTCATCACATGATACACTGTAGGACACAGATTTTAAAAGATGTAGCCATGTAAGTGAGTTATAATGAACACTTTTGCTTTTGAATATTTTAACTTTAATATTTCTGGTTTGTTTTACTTTATTTTATCAAACCTTGTTGCATTTGCCGTCATCTTACCTCATAATGATTACATCAGAACACAACATTATTAACTTGATATTTGTGTGTTATTTTGCTGATATTATGCAGTAAGACTCCTCACCTTTTTAATAGTTCTTTAACTTTAGTGTGATCTGTTAGTTCTGTCCCTCTTACCTGAGCTTGTTCCTTCTGCCCCAGGTTGGTCGGGGCTCAGCAGTGGACCACCATGGACACGCACAGCAACAAAAGCAGCTACACACTGAGTGTGCTGAGACCAGACACCACCTACCAAGTAAAAGTGGTGACACAGTGCCTTAGCAAGCAGCACAAGACTAACGAGGTGCTCACGCTGCGGACACCCGAGGGCTGTGAGTGACACTTATGAAATACTACAAATTATGCCTCTACACACTATTTGTGTGAAAGTGGATTAAAATAGGACTTCCGACTGTGTGTGTGTGTGTTTTAGTGCCAGATCCCCCTGAGGCATTGCAGTTAAGCTGTGATAACGCAGAAGACGGAACGGTGCTGTGCTCCTGGACACCCCCAGCTAATGCTCATGGCTTTATCAGAGAGTACATTGTGAGTTTCCCTCCTCCTCCTCCTCCTCCTCCACTTTGATCTCTTAAAGTAAAAAAAAAAATTGTAGTGTCTCTTCGGGTACCTTTCGCACAGTGTTTCCACATTTTTATTTAAAGTGTACAAACTCCAGCGTAATAATTTTATTGTATACAAACACACATGATGATAAACTTGCGAAAAAATATCTTGTATTATAAAAAGTGCTTGTTTAATTAATGTTTACTTATAATAGAAGATACTAACTTATAGACAACTTCTGATGTTAGTGGTCTCGATGTGTTTCCTTCATCATGCCTTTTTTTTTACTAGTTTTTACTAGTTTATTTATTGTTACTAATTGTTGAAATGAGTTTAAATGGTTGTTTAATATTATGGATAATTATAAAAGAATAATAGTATTGAAATTACAATTTAAATCATATTGGATTTTTTTCAAGGTTTTCTTGTTTTGGGGAAAGGTGGTAGTGGTTTGTGGGTTTGATTCCCAACACAGCCCAAGCTACCACCCCCAGGCCCCTGAGCAAGGCCCCAAAACCCCAACCGCTTAGTTGTACAAATGAAATAAATGTAAGTCGCTCTGGATAAGCGCATCTGCAAAAAATGCTATAAACATAATGTGATTCTTTGCTGTTATCCTGCACCCAAACTTGGAAAGTAACCAAATTCTAGTGTTAAAATCAGTTATTGGCTGATCGACTACACATATACGACATATTTAGATCTTAGTTTTACCAACAACTTGTACCAAAAATGTATTTTACTGCTTGTTAAGTAATGTGTTGTTGTAGTGCTTTCACATGGTCTGTAAATGTGATGGCTGGAGATCAAGTAGTAAAAAAAATGGAAAAATAGTGATTTGGGACTTAAGACTGGCTCAACGCTTAAAACTTCCTTGTGTGTGTGTGTGTGTGTGTGTGTGTGTGTGGTGTCCAGGTGGAGTACAGCGAGAAGAGCAGTTCCGAGTGGTTTTCGCAAAGAAGTACTAGCACTGTTACAGAGGTTAAAAGCCTGCAGCCCAGCGCCCTCTACAGGTTCAGGGTGAGTAGTAAAAAAGCGCCTTAAAAATGTATTTTTCAATTATGTCCGAGACCAAGTCAATTTCTCCTCCTCCTCCGTTAGCCATTGTGGGCATAAAAATTTGAAATCAACTGTACAGATGTGTTTTGCTGGGCTGTAAGAATTTACTCTGATTGACCAATTAGAGGACGGAAAAATGCTGATGTCATCGTACGCCAGGTAGTGGGCCTCAGGAGGCGGGTTTAAAAATCTGATTGGTTAATGAAACAGTCTTTAATAATATAAACCAATTAGCAATCTGCCACTGCATCCATGGGCAGCACTACTGATTCTGAAGGCCGTGGGCAGATTAGATTAACATGGCAGCACATAGAAACTGAAATCTAACGTCCACATACACGTACTGGAAGGAGTGCAGCAAGAGAAACACTACGGCATGAAGAGAATAAACTGTTGGGAATAAATTAATACAATTTAATGGAACAAATATTAGAATTTAGGTTGTAAATGTAGGTCAAACAGTTCTATGTGGAAATTTGCTAATCTTTCTCTAAACATTATCAGAAAAAAGAATGCCGCTAATATAATGTGGATTATTTTTGGTATGGTTTTATGGGGAATAAACTTAACTTGATTACCATCTATAAAAAAATAGCAGCAAATTACAGTGCTCTCACTCATTTTTGACTTATGATATTTGTTCAATATTTTATGCTAATTTGCCGCTAGGTTTGTTTATGTTGGTTCTTTTTTTATTTTAATAACACAACAACTGTCACACATAACAAATGGGGTCGTAATTAAATGATGGCCTATAAGATAGAAAACACCTAGGGGCAGTAAGGGGTTGAAACCTGACTTTAGGAAGGCGTTTGTTTATCGGTTAAGAACCCCTGGTGTAGGTGTGTACAATTTAACAATGCATCATATTTGGTATCCAATATCATATCAAGGAGAAGCAGTGGCTCATGTACACACTACTGTTTTAACTCCTATTGCTAGTCATTGCACCAAGATGCTCCATATTGGCATAAAGTGTTTGGTTTGCTGGACACGCCTATACGCAGACAGCAACGTTATTGGCGTCCACGTTGCAGGAATTCGGCAGCTCTCATTAAAAGCTAATGATCGTCTGTTTGCTAAACGTGTGACTAGAAGTGTTAACCAGGCACTCTGCCACCACCTGGAATACAGCCATGAATGCAGCTCACTTTCCCTTTTTCTTTCTGGTTATCTCTCCCTCTCTCTGTCTTCCCCTCCCATTCTCTCTCTCTCTCTCTCTCTCTCTCTCTCTCTCTGTTTCCCCTTGCTCTATCTCTGTCATCCTCTCTGCCCCCCATTTTCCTCAACCTCTCTTTATCTCCCTATCCATTCTGCCCCCCATTTTCCTCAACCTTTGTCTTTTTCTTTCCCTCTATCTATCTGTCTGTCTCTCTCTTTGTCCCTGTCTTCATCTCTCCCCCTTTCTTTATCTCTTTTCCACTCCTTTCCCTTTTTCTTTCTCTCTGTCTCTGTCTCTTTCTATTTTGCTCTTTATTTTTCAGGTTGCTGCAGTCACCAGCAGAGGGGTAGGCAACTGGACAGAGATCAAATCCATCATTCCTCAAAAAGGTATAATAACGATAATAGTAATAATAGCATACTTTATAAACTTTCTGAAATAAATGTGTTTTGTCTTTTGGCTGCATTTTCTTAGCTTTGGCGCCTCCGGTTACAAAAGTTGCCAGCTTCACAGAAGACACTGTAAAACTATTCATCAGCTCAGACTATGAGGTGAGCAGTGAGTCACTTGTGAGTTGCCGGGCCATCCACTGAACTCCTCTCCTTTTGCACAGTTTATATACATCCTGTTTGACTGCTGGATGTTTCTGTTGTCTTGCAGGTTAAATACTATGTGGTGGTGCTGTCTTGGGTTTTTGACAAGCATGTGAAAGAAAGCAGGAATTACACAGTCTTGAATACTCTGACAGGTACAGTCAATAGCTGTAAATGACCAAATGATGTGCTACACACTAGGCAATTACACTATGCATGCTACTGTGGAAAGTAATGGCTTAGTAGTTAAGGTGTTGGACTGATACCAGAAATACCGGAGTTCGAATCCCAGCACCACCAGGACACCACACAAGTGGTGCCAAATGCTGTAAATGTAAATGTACAGTTTAGACCAGAAGTCCACGTTAGAGGTCGACCGATACTAGATTTTACTGATACCGATAACTAGGTTGGACCTCACTTGGCGCTTACTGATCAGTTAACCGATACTGGATTACCAAAACATAACAGTCCATGTAAAATAGTACTGAACTTTATTTAACACATAAAAATTAACAGATAAGATGAAAATTAACTGAATTTAAAGATGTATTAGGAAATGTTTTAACTTACAAACAAACAAAGTGACCATCTTTAGGCCATGCTGTGCTCCATAAACTCTGGAACAACGAGGAGTAATGGTCTTACTCAAGAGCCCAGCGGTGGTAGCATGGTAGTGTTGGGATTCACCGTATAAACGGTAACCCAAAGCAATAACCACCATTAAGCCACCACTGGGTTTAAACACATCACCTTAACATTATTAGCATTCTATTCTAACCAGCTGAGGTAAACAGACCAGACAGCTAATGCCTACAACTTTTCACTCACCCATAGGTTTTGCAAAATTGCTGTGAAATGCCCAAAATCATAGGCAAACCAGTGGTCATTCACACGTCTTTGAGAGAATCTGACAGAATTGCATAAATGCCGCCGATGACTGTGAAATAATTCGCAGGGAGTTCTGACTAAAAAATACATCATTGATAATGACCGGGAAGTAGCTACTTACTCAATAAGTAGTACCTACCTAAGTTGTATGCAGTGTTCGGATAGGGCTAGTGATTTTTATTTATTTATTGTGTTTGGAATCTATTTTTTTGTTGCATCACCTGTTTGAGCTTAATTTTGACTAAATGACATAATTAATTAGTAAAACAACTCTTTTAGATCTAAGTGTATATACTGTATATTACTGCTTATCCACAGCCACTAATCTGACAGCGGGGACAGTGTATGAGGTGGCGGTGTGGGCACATACTGTTGATGGAGACAGTCCCACTGCCTTGACACGTCTGGAGACAAAAGGAACACAGCCAGCAGAACCACTGCTCAAAGCCCGGGCACTCAATCAAACAGCTGTGGACTGTAGCTGGACCGGACCCCAGGCACAGGTACACAATTATAAATACCATGCTTCACCTAAAGCAGAAACAGTACAAGTTTTTTTATCCATATAGGGATAGGAATTTGCCCCCCTCCAAACTTTGTGATGTTCTTAAGAGCCAGAGATTTCACAGAAATGTCAAGCAAGACAAATTCTCTCTGTCACATGGAGCTTATAGCAAGCTTTCCAGATCTAGGGGAAAAAAATCTAGGGGATGAGTTAATACACACGAAGCAGCTTTCATGTAATCCTTAGTCTCAAAACATTATCTTGTATGAGATGCTGTTTTTCATCGCACTAAGCTCGGCATAGCACAAAATCCGGGAAGCTGCAGGGTTTGCCCAAAAGTCACAGGTTTTTGCCCATTTCTCTGCAAACATATCTTGGCAGACAGACGTCTACATGTCTGATAAAACAGATAGCGGTGAAACTGTAGAAACGCTGATTTTTAGCTGCTTTCATTTATCTGTAATCTGTAAGCGTTTATTAAGCAAATACACACTAAGGATCTAAAGGCAAATTGTGACGGTTAGAGTCAGAGTCAGAGAATCTTTAAAACACTTATGTATTTCTTAGTATTTAGTGGTTAGTACTAGAATTGAAGATTGATGGCCCCCACCATGTTGATACTGTCACATGACATACATCAACACAACATCTCTAAGTCAGATAATGTTTACCTGCATGATGATAAACAAATTTAATTTAACTAGTAAGTTTAAGTGGCTTAAGCAATCAAGAAGTGCTGTCTGTAAGTGCTGTACAGTCTTTCACAGTTTTCGAATATAATGTGTCGCCTCTCCTATAGGCTAGTAAATTGTCCATTGTATGCATACTTTTAAATCCAGGTGGCACTAGGAGGTCATCCAGATATTCATTGCATCCTTATTTTTTTGCATAATTAGAATTGGAATATTCTATTTTCCTTGCATACCTCAGGTAATTGTATCTTTGTATTTAAATCAACGATATGATGCATACATAACTCTGTGTGTGTGTGTAGATGTACGGTGTGTTCTATGCCACGTCCTTCCTGGATCTTTACCGCCGGCCGCACAGTGTGAACAGCACTAGCACCAGCATAACCGTCACTGTGGAGAGCGATGAGCAGTTTCTCTTCCTTGTAAGAGAGTTTGCCCTATCTTTTTTTTTTTCTTTTAGTTTCAACAGAGGGGTTGTAGCATTTGTGTGTGTGTGTGTGTTTGCAGGTGCGGGTGATTTTGCCGTATTTGGGCCCACCATCAGCATCGGCTGTAGTGAAGATGATCCCCAATGAAAGGCTTCCTCCACGCAACTTGCATAAAGTCCTAGTGGATAAAACACAGGCTCTACTAAAATGGCAGCCCCCCTACGACTCCCCCAGCTCTCCTCTGGTAAGATCAATTCATCAGTCTGTTTCAGGAAGTTAGTTCTGGTTATTAGGAGGTAGCATCATAGCTGGGTGTGTTGTGGATGTGTGCAGACGTATGTTGTGCATTTGAGAGATACGGTCAGGAAGACGGAACGTGATTATAAAGTCACCACCCAGAACAACACAGTGGAGTACAGTCTCAAAGGACTAGAGCCTGGCGGTCGCTACAGCATCACCATCCGTCTACGCAATATGACCAAAGAGGCCACTTACACCTTTAACACAGGTACTAAACACACAACACCCTCAGCCAGCAAAACACTCAACACCAGCACAACTTATGCTGCATTCGAAATCTACTCACGTAGGTACTACAGTGAGGGGAAACATTTAGGAATCTTATCTGATTTTAGGAGCCTAAAGGGTTCAATCAATCAGCTGTATAAAAGACACCTGGGAGACAGTTTTTTACTCATTAAAATGCAAATCAGTTTATAACTTTTTTGAAACGTGTTTTTTCTGGATGTTTTTGTTGTTCTTCTGTCTTTCACTGTTAGAATAAACTAACCAATAAAATTATAGACTGATCATTTTTTTGTCATTGGGCAAAGGACAAAATCAGCAGTGCATCAAATAATTTCCTTTTAAAAGTGCTGTGTTGCCGCTTTCTGCCATTTTTGCATGTGGCTATTTTTTCATGTGATGGTACTACAGAATCCGGGTGAAAGTAGTAAACCTTTTAAAAATAAAAATACTTTTCATTCTTCTGTTTATAAATACTAAAACTTCAGACATAGATTTTTTAGACATAAAGGTTTCTTTAACAAGCCAGAGGTAATGGTGACATGATCATATGATATTTTAGCATTTTAACAGATATTTTAGCATTCAAACAGCCCTGGTTTTTGTCTGAGAAGTTTCAATGTTCTCACTTTTTTGCAGTCTAAAATATTCATATTTTAATTGTAAACTATACTGTGTTTTACCACCCAAGTGGACACGTTGTTTAGTTTAGAGGACTTCTGACCTTCTGTCGTGTATGCGTGGTCTTTTTGCTTCTAGTTGGACGAATCCGTCATGGCCCGTCTCTAAATAAATGCTGGTGCAATTAAGTGGTGTGAAATTGATGTGAAACTTTATAGGATTTGTCTCCACATCAAAGTCTAAATGTAAGAATGTAAAAGCTGATGAGATTTTCTTTCCTTTGTTACCACAGCCTGCAAGCTTAAAGATGAATTAGTGAGTTGAGAGAGCTCAGACTTAATCATGCTACCTTCTTCTGGTTAGAGTAAGAATTACTCTCATGTAGAAAGGGACAGACACTTCCAGAAGGATTGATTGACATTATAATTCATTTATAATTATTAACACAAATTGAGCGTGTGACCTTTTGAAAAAAAAACAACTTTTTGAAGTAAAAGCATTAAAAGTAAAGATTGTAGCTTCAACATCGTTAAAAATAATAAATACTGTTAGAGTAAAACAGATGTTTAACAGCAGTTTTGCAAACAGGAACAAGCATTCTAGAAATTTCCTGTCACCGTGTGTAATGAACTCCACTGAGGCGAGATGTGTTGGGAACCCAAGGTGCAGTTTAATAACAAAAGAGTGACAAATCAATTAAACTGACCTAACTAGACTACACATTAACACAAACAAGAACATTAGCATCGACCACTGGCATGACCAGGAACTCAGCAAAGTGGTACAGGAAGCAACAAACCACAAAGACAGAGGGCTATAAGGGGTATATAAGTTCAATATTAAACAAGGAACATCTGTAAACAAAAAGGAACACATGACCAAACTAACCAATGACAACAAGACACAAGGACAAGGTGACGCAAAAGACAGGAAAACAAGAGAAACAAAAATAACATGACAAAGACCAACCAGGAAGCAAACAAAGAACAAGAACTGACTTGGCTAGCATAGCTAGCTATCATAGCATATCTTAGCTAGCTAACATAGCCTAGCCTAGCCTGGCCATAAACAATAAACATGAATATCAACATAAACAAACATGATACATAAACCTCAAACATAACAGAACATGAAACAAGAACCCAAAAGCATAAACTAACAAACTAAACATTAAATGAAGACATTAAACGTGAAAACATGACACCAAGACCCTATGAATGTTACACCGTGTTATTTGAGTGGACTTCGTTTCTCCCAGTGAACATGAGCGCTACACGAGTAAAGCGTTTGTATGGCAACTCAACAGAACTTGCATTTATAGAGCGGATAATTAAGGGAAGCGTCACACTGCACAGTAACAACGGCTAGAGAGAGCAAAACCTGCACACTGAACCCTGCCGTCATATCATAGCAGATTTTCTCTTTTGAAATTTCTGTGCTGTTCTATAAAAATCTGCTGATTTTACATTGGCCTTTACACGCCTCCCTTATTATAACTCCGTGCCTCCAGTCCCCCTATACCACCGCCATGTTCCAGTACATCAAGCAAGAATAAAAGTATTGTAGACCACCATTATAACTGACATTTCATCTTCTCTCTGTCGCTTCCACAGTTCCTCTACCTGCACCCGATGCTCTCAAGATCCTTACCGAGCAAGACCACGTGTTCCTGTTTTGGAAAAGCTTAGCCGTCAAAGAGCGCAGTTTCAACGAGAGTCGGGTACAAACCTTCCATCCTCCTCACTACACACTGCTGAACCCTGCAATATTTATAGACTTTCTGTGTTCATGATCCGCAGGGCTACCAGGTGTCCATGTATGACAGTGTCAGTAATGTCACCACATCTCTGGGCAACACCACAGAGACGTTCTTCAGGATCAGTAACCTGCAAATGGGACACAACTACACCTTCTCAGTGCGCGCATGCTGCTTGGTGAATGGCCAACTCTGCGGCGAGGCTGCGGTCTTGCTGTACGACGAGCTGGGGAGTGCTGGCGCAGGTACACCAAATCTCACACAATAACACGTCTTTAGTATTATATTATTATTGTGTGATTAATCAAAGCCACGCAGACAGTAGACATTTCATTTAGCTGTTTTTCTTTTTTGGGGGATTTTTTCAAAAAGTTTGAAACGCTCCATAAAACACTTTGAAAATCTGTAAAAATATTTCAATAAATAAATATAAATTTACTTCAAAACGGTTACAGCAGTAAAAGATTAATGATTGCGTGTCAGGTTCGTAAGCTAACTCTTAACTAAAATCTCACAAATAGTGGATGAGGTATATCGACTTTTTCGAAGTTACGGTATGTGCGATCCAAAGGTATGTTTAAAAATAAGCTTAAAATTTGGTGTGCCAAAAGAAAACGTGACACTGGCATGATATTATTGGAACAGGCACTTGTTTGGTTAGTGACTTGGTCGTAGCTTTTCCATAGATTATTTTGCTGCGGTAATGTTCTGTATTATTATTATGTTTGGGGAAACATTTTGCTTTGTCTACTGTTGCTGGAGAAAGAAAAAAGAGTAAAGCTGCCACTCTCGAGGTGAAGTTAGAGATAATCTTTAAGTAGGAAGCCGACTTCCGATATTCCGACTTCCGATGGGTTTTCCGGTATATAACACCGTTCATCGTCGAGGATTGGCTGTGTATGAATGTACTGAAAATTTCTACTTACGTAAAAGTAAGTACTTAAGAAATAATTCACTCGAGTACAAGTAGAAGTAATGAAAAATAATATGCCTCAAATAAGAGTTAATAAATATTTTCTTTTAAAAATGACTTTGTTGTGTAATGTGATTTTAATCTGTTCGGGTGCAATAATGTTCAAAAGGTTTATTATTTAGTTTAGTTGTTTTAATTGTGGTAGTTTTAGTAAAATTGTACCCTAAATTTGAACTTATATTAAACTGCTAAAAAATAATATAATTTTTAATTATTTTAAAAACATTAATTAGCTTTAAAAAGGCGTTTAACCTATAAAAACGAAATATAAATAATCCCCTACAAATCTTTCACAACTTAAAGGCAAATACATAAAATTTACAGATTTTTTTTTAATTAAAAGTATCACAATTTAATTATATTTAAAAAGGTAGAAGAAAACAAGAAATCTACTCAAGTACTATAACAAACGTAATTATTATTAGTTACTTTCCACCACTGTACATTTAGGAAGAAACTGCTGGACAATATCAGCAAAGGTTTGTGGACACCTTACCAGTACACACGTGTGTGTTCCAGCATGACAATGTTCCTGTGCAGAAAGACACTAAACTCCATGAAGACATGCTGTGTGTTATAATTGAAGTGACTCAACCCCACCCCGCACCCCAAACCCCCTAAGGGCCCTGTTTAGGGGTCCAGCAGTAGGAATCGAACCCCATCTTCCAATTAGCAGTCCACATTAACCACCGCGCTACCACTTTCCTCTTAAAATCACAAAATACACCCTCCACAATCTAGAAGGAAGCCAGAGGTCCCAATGTTTTAAGTGTCCCAATACTTCTGGACATTTGGTGTATCATGGAAACCTGGTTAGTCAAATAAAATTTCAGTGTTAAGTATCTCTCTGTCTGTGTCTCAGGTCCCAGTGACTCAGCTGCTCATTCAGGTCATTCGGGTGACACAGCAGCAGTGGTGGTACCGGTGCTGTTTGTGCTGCTGCTGTGTGTATGTGGTGGTCTGGTGGCTTTGTATATGCGGCACCGCCGCCTGCAGCACAGCTTTACCGCCTTTGCCAACAGCCACTACAATTCTCGGCTTGGCTCGGCTATCTTCTCTTCGGGAGACGAGCTCGGTAAGAGCACTACGCACACCGCATACACTCTCTCTCTCTCTCTCACACACACACACACGAAACAGACTTTCTGTTTATTATTCATATTTATTCACCCATGACATCACCCATGTCTTATCTGTTCTTCGTTGAAAAAGGTGACGACGATGAGGATGACCCCATGATTGGTGGTTTTGCAGACGACGTTCCCATGGTGATAGCGTAGACGAACCTCAACACCCTTTCTCCTCCCACTCACTCTCCTTTCGTTTCCTTTTTCATGGTGTTTACCTCCTCTGCCCTCCCCTGGCTGACTCCTACCCCCACACCCCTGGTCTGGGATTTCCAGGTTTAAAGAAAGAAAAAAAGAATACAAAAGCCAAAGAGATATTTTTAAGTAAAAAAAAAAAAAATCTACGATGCACTTTTTCGGATGCGCAATAGCTTATTTTTTTATATATAATATATTGTTTGTGGATGTGATGTGGGAGAGGAGGAAGCATAACACAAACAAACAGAAGCAAAGCTGTGAAGCGATTGGTCAGCTGGGCTTATTAGACCGGGAACAAGACCCTACAGTCCCACCACATTACGAACACACTGGAGCGTTGCATTCGCTTAGAAAAAAATCTTTAAATCCACATCTATTCACTAGCCACCAGAACATAAAAATCATCAAAAAATATTAAAAGAAAAATGGACCTACGAATGGCAATAAAAAAAAACAGAAAGTGGAACTGTTGACAGGGAATCGCATAGAAATTGAGTGTTTAATATTGTTTAATTGTGTCACTTTATCAGTAGACGTGTATATATTTGCCCATGGTACATTGTTAACATTTTTGATGTTTAACATTTTTGATCTGCTTCTTTTTTTTTTTTGTAAATACATATCGCTACCAAGGAGCCTGTATAGATGTATTTTTCTGCTTGTAAAAAAATGTGAAGTCACTCCGATTTTTTCCCCATAATTTTCCAACTGATTTGCTGAATCACTGTAAAGCATTGATGGGTATTTTTTTTTTAGATCATTTATTTTTAGTTGTGCTCAGAGTATTAGCGGTGTTTCGGTTTCCAAAGCTGACACGAGTTCTCTCTTATCTTACATTTTGTTTTCGGAAATATTTCTTTTCTAAATGGCACTGATTTTGTTCTTTCTTTGTCATTTTTGTTTTGTTTTTTAGTTAAATTAATTAATTGTGGAAACTCTTAAAATGTTCCCATTTTAACAGTCCTTTGGTGTTCTCAGGGAAGTGTGTGCTTGTATGCGTGTGTATATGTATGTGTAATATCAGCCGGTGTAAGTGGTTTGGTCATGTGATTTCTCTCTCTCTCTCTCTCTCTCTCTCTCTCTCTCTCATTGTCTCTCTTTCTATCTGTAAGGCAGTCGTGTAGCGAAGTAGCTTTGACTTTACACTCCAGTCAAGACGCCGTTTTCATATCTGGTGCCAAACGTAGAAAAAAAAATCAATTCGTTAGCCTGACTGTGTCAGAAGAAGGTGAAACTCGTTCGGCACCCAAAGCCTTTGTTCATGAATGTATTTTTGATTTCATCTTTATTTTTTCACTCAATGTAGAAAACAGTCACACTGATTACACAGCTTTACGTCTGTTGTTTTTCTTTTTTTCTAGTTAGTCAGTTTCACTACGGAGCCTCATGTCCGCCTCCTCTTGTTGAGCTACAATAACTCGGCTAGGATTTTCGGTTCACTTCCTTAAACCCCCACCATGTCATGTCACTTTCACAACTCAACTATTTTCGAGTGATCCAGTTTGATCTTCAGCTCCTTAGGCTACCACACATGCCTTATTATAAACAGTTTAATCATGTCTAGTTCAAAACACACAACTGCAGCAACTCCTCTATATTGTGTATATTCATCCTAATCATTCAGTATCTTTTTGTGGCTTGGTGTGAAAGAAAGAATTTGCAATGTTGAATCCCACTTTTTATTTTATATTTTTTAAGGTTTACACAATAACAACATCCAGCACAGCCATGTTTCGATTTGATTCCGCTTGCCTGTGGAAGGTTTTATGAACATGAATCTTGTAAAGAGGTACCGACAGAGTTGTTTAAAGAACCACTTATGCTCAAATAAACACGTTGAAACTGTTCAAACCGGCTCCTCTTGTTACACACACACTTTAATCAGTCATTTCCTGTCTTTATGTACAGTAGCTTGTGAAAAGTTTCTATGTGTTACAAATAATGGACAAAAGTTTATATATATGGCCATAAGTGCGTTTCTCTAAACTGTTGACACAATTTTGGAGCTCAGTGATTAAGGTGTTGGACAGCCAACCAGAAGATTGTGGGTTTGAGTCCCAATACCACCTGAGCAAAGCCCTTAATCTCCAATTGCTTAGTTGTGTAAAAGAGATAAATGTAAGTTGCTCTGGATAAGGGCGTCTGCCAAATAGCAGAAATGTAAATGTAAGTCAATGTCTTTGAAACCTAAGAAGCCCAAACACTATTCCAGCATGGCAATGCTCCTGTGCACAAGAATCCTGAGCTCCATTAAGACATGCTGTGTTAAGGTTGGAGTGGAGTTGGAGACCTGAGTCTAATTAACCTCATGATTTGTTTTTGGGTGAACTGAAAAAAATGATCGAACCCTAAAATAAAATGTTTAAAAACACATAAAGATGTGATGGTCAGGGGTCCCAATATTTTTGTCTATAAAAAGTGTTTATGAATGGGCTTCATTTTAGAATTTTTTTAGGCTACATTCTAAATCATACTTTACCTTTTTCCTTACTAAATGTCAGAATACTGTTTGCAATGGTGTACTATTTTAACATACTATTTTTTAAGATTCAGCTTAAAGGCTTTACCCTTAAGGAGCTTTTCTTTTAAAATTACTTGAACGTACTGTCTATAATCAACTGTCTCTCTACCTCCCACAGAACAACCTCTAAGATTCCAACCAGTCTCACTTCAAAGCTCCAAACACACTACAGGCTCAGCAAAGCTCAGCACTTCCCACTCACTTGATAGTTTTTCCGTACATGGGTTTTCCTATAATTGTTATGCAGATGATACCCAAATTGTCTTTTCCTTTCCTCCCTCAGACACCAGCTTCTGTCTATCTCGGCATGCCTGGTAGACGTATCATTGTGGTCGGCAGCTCATCAACTGAAATTTAACCCTAGCTAAATGGAACTGCTGGTTCATCCCCAGTCTAGGATCATGCAATCACCATGGACAATTCGCTGATCTCCTCTTTGACCACTGCTTGCCACCTGGGGTAATTATGGACAACCAACTGTCCTTGTCCTCACATAATGCTTACTTGACACGATCCTGCTGGTTTTATTCTCTACATATTCAGGAGGATTCGACTATTCTTATCTACTCAGGCCACTCAGTTGCTTGTGCAGTCTCTTGTAATGTCTAGCCTAGACTACTGCAATTCCTCCTCTGCAGATGATTCAGAATGCAGCTGCACAGGTTGTTTTCAACCTTTTAAAGTTTATACACCACCCCACTGCAACTGCAACACTCCATCCACTGGCTTCCAGTAGCTGCATGCATCAAATTCAAAACACTGATGATTGCCTACAAATCCAAAAACGGACCAGCACCCACCTACCGTACTTCCTGAGATTCAATAAGCACTGCCCGACTGGTCTCACCATCCCCTAAGAGGCAAGGTAGGTCTGGCTTAAGACTTTTCTCTGTTCTGGCATCAAGATGGTGGAATGAACTTCTCATCACTGTGAGAACAGCAGAGTCATTGGTAGTCTTCAAGAGGCGATTAAACACCTACCTTTTTCTCAAATACCTAGTCAACAGTTTGTGTTGGCTGTTACCCTCTCTTTTGTGATCTATTGTACCAGTATTGAGGCATTTAATGATGACACTTAAAGCACTTGTATGTCGTTCTAAATAGGAGCGTCTGCTGAATGATGTAAATGAGTGGGGTAAAAATTTGTTTAAATTTGTAAAAAGTGCTGCAAGTTGAGACTAAATAAAAGAAAGTGCAGCTGTTTTTTGTGTTTATTCATGAGGTGGTACTGCTTTGGGGCTGCAGTTTGACGTTTTAACAGACTGCCAGCCTCGTCCTCCTCCACTGCAGCCTGTTTCCAGCTCTGTTTGTTTAAACTCGCCTGCCTTTATTTATTCTCACATGTCACACTCCCACCAGCAGCACAGACATAGTGGCAGTATGTTAGTAAGATTGTAGGGAATGGGATTCTTGAGAGTTGTCATTTGGCCATAATTCCCAGCACCACCAAGCTGCCACCGATGGGACCCTGAGCAAGGCCCTTAACCCTTAACTGCTCAGTTTAAATGCCTAACAATTGCTGAAAGCTAGCCTGTGTAATATCTATCCAATAAACCTTTATTATAAGCATTTCAACTTAATTCAGGAGAGCTACGACAGTTGACAAAAAATTTTTAATTTGTGTCTGAAGCCTTTTACGGTGATTTCTGTCTGTTTCTTATAAAAATACTAATTACGCATGTTATGTTTTCTATTGGAAATGGGCCATAACGCATAAAACGCTCTACACTTAAAATAACCAGCAGAGGTCTCCTATGAGTCTGTCTGTGCTTTGCTGTAGGTGGGAAAAGCAGTTGAGAGACACCACACAATGAAAAGTGTCATTGGAAAGGGCTTATACTAATACTTATACTAATACCATCACACAAGAATATGAAAACAATTTTGGACCACTTATCCTGATTCTTGATATTTTTAACACTGTTTATTTTGTAAACCTGTCTAGGGGGATATGATTTAGGATGTGATTCTAAATTGACAGCTTTTGTATTAACGTTTTAATCAACCAATCATAACCATCTAATGTCATCAGTGTGTGTTAATTAAACCCACCTCAATCCTTTTTTGAATCTTTTAATTTTTTGTCCACAAACAAACTGAAAAACGTAGTCAGCTTATTAGCCAAACTGATTAATTCTTTACTGACAATGACGATTCCTGGATTAACATTGGATCACAACATGAAATTAGAGAAACCATATTAAAATCATCGATCGTGGTCCAGTAAAAACATCACCAACTTTAGACTGTATTAATTATAATAATCTAAAATAAAAATTCATGAATTTAGACAGTAAATCATAAACAATCACTGATACACAACTGAATGTAAAATGTTCTGAAATGGTGAACCTGTAGAACCGCAATAGAGCAACATCCTTACTATAAAACAGAGTTTATGTTTATTTAATTAAATCACAGCCTATAAATTAAAATAAATCTATGAATTTACTTTTTATTCATGCATGTACACTTAAATACATATTACTGCACACACACGTCTATTTTTGGTCATTTAGGTAAGGGAAATGTTTACACATTAACTTAACTACACATACATGTTGTATTCATTTGTTCGAAAGACAAAGAAAAGAACCAAGAGGGTTGCTGGAGGGAGTATAGAAAAGGAAGAGAAAGAGTGATAGAGACCGGACACACGCAAATTAATATTGGAAGGGATTACATTGGGTTGTGTGAGCTGAAAGAGGCAACACTGATGGAGAACTAGCTTAACTGCTACTGGATTTGTAAGTCTTATATGTTCGTTTTTTCTTATCGTCAATTACTGTTGAGTTCACGTTGATCATTGATGCCCTACTGGTTCACAGTAGTTATGGTAATGGTAGGCAATGTTTTGAGCAAAACATCCAGAAAATCGCATGGTGAAGATCCGTATGACCTGGCTCCTTTGTTGTTGACTGATGACCTGACTATTTCTCCTTCTATTTCCTATCCAGATATATTAAACTACCTTGTTTTTTTCACCAAGCTCACACACTGCTGAACCCCTTACATGTTACAAAGGTTTAAAGGTCTATAACCAGATGCCTGCTTCAGGTTGGACTATCACTAGTACCTTCTGTCTGAACTTCTTTTCTTGATTTGTGATTTGTTTTTTCAGTCCAAAAGTCTTTCAGTCCATTTTAGTCTATATTTGGCCTTTTTGGCATGTACTGCAGAAATCTGAATTATTCTTTGAATAGCACAAGCTGCTCATCCACTGTGATATCTTTGCCAGGCGAGGCAATGCATTCACACCCCACAAGCTTGTCCTCTTTATGATGAACTGGTCTCTGCAGCTTAGAACAATGAGGTCAAATATCAGTCGTCGTTATCATCCTCAATCAAGGACTAATCGGTGGCCACAGATGTTATTTTTCAACATGCCGGTCATCTAAGCATATAATGCATATGTCATAATCTCGCTGTGGATCCTTCAGGAAGCAGGAGGAGGTTTTTCCTGGGAAATATTCTGGTCTCTGCAGCAGTGTACAAAAGAGAACACCTTTCACGCACACTAAAACATGCTGATATGCTGCAAGTCCACACAGACACACACACACAAACTAAAACATGCTGACATGCTGCAAGTCCACACAGACACACAGAAACTAAAACATGCACACACTAAAGATGCTGCTATCTGCCACGTCCCACAGAAACACACACTGAACATGCTGTTATACTGCAAGTCCACACACACACAAAGACACACTGAAACATGCTGTTATGCTGCAAGTCCACACATACACACACTATAAAATGCTAACTCTAGGCACTGGCCTATGTAAAGGGTTTATGGCACCACCTGATGGTAAACAGTAAAAATAACAGATTTTACCTCTACCCACTAGGGGAAAGCAATATATATATATATATATATATATATATAGATATAATATATATATATAATATATATATATATAAATGCATGATTTTATAGTGTCATAGCTTTGCAATTAAGAGGCTCAAATTAAGGTTTGCCATCAAAAATTGTTTAGTTTATTATTAACACAGTAAAATTTATGGCAAAATTAAGATTAAATGACACCTGCTGGATAAAGACCTTCTCAACATTACACAAAGGCTAAGCAGCTCCATCTTATATGTCCTCTAAAATAAAAACGACTGAGTTATGATCATGTTGAGTTAAACTAGCATCCAGTGTCTAAAGGTACCTAGCAAATATAGAAAATATGTATATCCTGACCCGAGCTAATTTACTAAATCAACTCACATCTCCATTTTTTTCCATCCATGATGACTTGTTGCTACTTCTGACTTTCTGTGTCCTGGTCATTCCTGTGATAATAGTTAAAATAATAACAAACAAACTTAAAAGTGAAGGGGACACAAACGGGGTTCTGATTAGTGGAAATTACACCACTGCCTGTCAGATGACATTTACAGTTTTTTTATGATTTGCAATAGTTTTCAACAACAAACAAGGTTGTCCTTTGTTTACTTCCTGTTTTGTCATATGACTCCCCTGTCCATGTTCATGTTCCTATTAGTTTTCAGATTTATCTTGTCATTGGTTTATTTTGGTCATGCGTCCCGCATCGTGTTCAGGTGTTTCTTGTTTAGTTGATAGTTAGTTAGGTTTCCTCCCATTAGTTTGTGTATTTATAACATATTTAGTGTTTCAGTTTGCATTGGTTTGCTTTGTTGCATGTCAGAGGTAGTGATGTTACGTTCTGGTTCTGGTTCTGGTTCATGAGATTTTAGAAAAGGTTTAGGAATTTTAGAAAAGGAAAGAGTGGTAGTGCAGTTGTTAAGGTGTTGAACTGCAAATTGAAAGATCAGGGGTTCGATTCCCTGCCCCACAAGCTACCACTGGTGGGCCTCTGAGCAGGGCCCTTAACCCTCAGTTGTATAAAAGAGATAAATGTAAGTCACTCTGGATAAGGCTGTCTGCCAAATGCTGTACATATTAATGTAGAGAACGTAGGGTCCAAATATTTGGATCCATCACTAGTTGGAAGAGAGACAGAGATGGTTTGCCTCTTGCTTTAAAAGCTGCAGGGCTGAAAGGCTAACAGACTGTGTTGAACCCTTTCTTTATTTTCTATTTCTAAACAACATATTCTCATACCCATAACAATCCACTGCCATTTCATGACCATTCACTATCCTTTTCAGTCATTTTCATGGTTGCAGACATTCACCCATCTGTTTTCATGTTCTAAATGGCTGATTCATTGGAAAGGGGTCCATTCAAAAATTCCCTTTATGCGGTGGCAAAAAGAACCTATTTATTTTCATCAACAGTCCATCATCAGTAGCTTCTGGACTGCCCTGCCAACAATACTATCAGTCACCTAAAAACATGCTTAACACCCTTTTGTGGACATGGCATGCACATTCGACTATAGAGGTGGTCATTGTTAAATTCATATTACCATCTCTTCTAGACCCAGGTTGAATTTTGAAAAGGTGGATGTTCTGTTTTGCAGACAAGCAAAAGAATGACCAGATACTCTTATCATTTTGAGTTCTAGAATCTGTTATGTAGAATCTTGATTTTGGAAAAAACAATGCCTATTACCACTAAAAGCAAAACCAACTGCTACGGCAAAAAGGAATACCTAGGAATACCACTGCCCTACACATCATATTGTTTTTGCAAAGGAATACCACTGCCCTACACATTATAATGTTTTAGCTCAGACTTGGAAGTGAGATATGGAATTTTTTGACAGCACAGCAAAAGTTTGTTTCCTAACTTGAAAGATAGTCATATCAGTTGACAGAAGAGAGCCACATCAGCTCCATGCAGACTCTACACCGGTGTCCCCCAAGGTTTAATTCTGAGTTCTCTCTCTATCTCCCAAGTCTTGGTAATGACAGATCCTAACATAGATTTTCATACTCCTGCTATGCAGATGACACCCAATTCATCCCCTCCCTTCCTCCCTCAGCCACTCATGTTTCTGCACGGATCTCAAGACATCTCATTATGGATTTCCCATGGATCTCATCAGCTGAAACTTAATACCAACAAAACAGGACTGCTACACGTTTTCTTCCATGCTGTGGAACAAAACTCCTCTGGCTGTTTGAACAGCTGTATCGCTAGCTGTCTCCAAACAATGACTACAGACCCACCTCTTCACCAAGTGCTTAAATTAGAACTCTGTTTTTATATATATATATATTACTATATTATATAACTATATATCATAAAACTCGCCTATGTTTTTCAACCTGGTTTTTAGACTTTATTCTTTATTCTTAGTGCCTGTCAAATAGGATATATTTTCAACAGAAAGTACAAAGCACCTGGATTAGGGCATTTGCTAAACACCATAAATGTAAAACATAAATGTTAACCTTTACAGAGCGAGAACTGACAAACACTAATGAATGGATAATCATTATAATGGAATCATATGAAAACATATATATATAATAATTTAGGCTAAAAAAAACCCTTGACATGATGGTGATCCTAACATAAGCATATAATCCTCAATAAAAAACACCCAACAGCTGGATGGATTACTAGGAACCCACACCTAATCATCAACATTCTGGCAGATTACAGATGCCTTCATTCAAAGCTTCTTATTTCTCCCTTATTTTTTTTCATTCAACTGAGCAGTTGAGAATTGAGGGCCCTGCTCAGGGGCCCATCAGTGACAGCTTAATTGCGGCTTGTCTTTCCTATTGATCACTGCAACATCTCCGCTTTTGCCAGCTGATCATGTCATCATGATATTTATATTTCAATGTACGTGATATTTATGCATACAATGTTACATAAATTTATTGATTTAAATAGCTGTACAGTCATTGTGTTATGCAGGTCATTTGGCGTTCATAGCTTCAAAACGTCCCGTTAGCAAGTTAGCTTTCTCTGCTAAAGCATAATCACAAAGTGTCCAATCTTCCAGCACAAACTTTATTACACTGTATTTGAATGAATTCACTGTGCTTACTATCTCTGCCATCCTATCCCATTCATGTAAAAAATAACAACAAAAGTTACACAACAAGCTTGTAACAATAATACAAATCATCTACAAGTATTTAAAATAAATGTTACGCTTGGGTAATTCTAGACTTACTAGTTTGTGTGTTAGCGTTAATGTAAGTTTAACAGATACACCAGTAGAGGGAGCATCTCTCCATAAACATTCCCAGACATAGCCCTGAATCGATCATCTCAACCTATTTCACATAGAGCTTTTCATTTTCATGTTGTACACAAATGTTAGTACAAATGCTTTTTCTTTTTTACTTATTTCTTGAATAATTATGAGCATCACAATGTCATTTGCTAATTCTAGTGCTTTTGACATTATTTTAAACACATATCAACATTATACAAAGACATACATACACCTGTATATGAATTATTTTTGTACATCCTTTTTGACCTGTGATTACTTCTGTTGTGGATCCAATCAGCCGCATGTTCTCAATGTCTAAATCCGGTTAATAATCTGCCTAGGTTAATGTGCCCTAAGGCTCTTTACTTAAAGCCAAGCTGATCCTGGATCAAACCTGTCTGGATGCCTTGACTGAGCTGCACAGGATTGTAGAAAGTAGTTATTCTAATAGAGCTTAGATTTCTAGGCATCTAAAAGCCTGACTAATTTTTCTTCTTCTTGGGTAACATTAATCCATCTATCCATCCAACCATCCATCCATCCATCCATCCATCCATCCACCATTTATCTATCTATCCATCCCTCCACCCACCCATCCGTCATTGGGATCTGCTGAAGTCTATCCCGGCTGTCACTGGGTGACAGGTAAGGGTAAACCTGAACAGATCACCAGTCCATCGTAGGACCACATAAATACAAACACCCACTTAGAAATTTAGAATCACCAACCACTCTAACATACATGTTTTTGGAATGTAAAAGGAAACCAGAGTACCTGGAGTAAACCCATGCAAGTACAGGGAGAACATGTAAACTCCACACAAAAAGACCAGGGATACGAACCTGGGACCTTCTTGCTGTGAGGCAACATTGCTAATCACCTAGCCTATTTTCAGGTAACATCTCATAAAGCAAATATGATATAAATAAAACAAAAATGTTTAGTCAGATTGAATTCCAAGGTCCTGTTTTCATGTTAAACACATTTTCTACAAAAACCTTATTTAATCTTGATAAAATTTAAATAAAATTTAAATACAAGTATGATTAGCAATTAAAGCTAAGATGAATAGGTCCGATTAGCAAGATTTTGACTTGTTGTCTTGTAAGTTTATCTTAGCTACTGCAACTGATGCTAATCGAAAACAGGCTATACTAGTTTATTAACCAATAATACTAGTCTTGTCCATTTTCAAACACCATACAGCTATAGGTATATATATAATATATGTTCATGTTATGAGCGGGTCACCTTGGTTTGAATGCTTTTTAATGCAAATAAATGCGAGACTTAAATTAGTTGATGCTAAACTAAGGCACTTTGATGATATGTACTATTCAGCAGTAGAGTGTGCGCCAGCTTCATGATTTGTCCCGTACCGGTCTGAATAAAAATGGCGGTAATAAAATTTTTGTTTTTACTTTCTCTTGGAGATGGATCAGAGTCTGAGTACAAGCATTCAATTTGAATAATACTCAAGTAAAGGACAAAGGCCCAGCAAATAATAGCAACAGATTCTACTCAAGTATTTTCCAAGCAATAGTAATAATATAGACGGCTGGCCGCCACTTTATTTATCCCCTTTCCTGCTGCACAAATGACAACCTACAGTGTTAATAACCATTCTATTAGCTTTTTTTGCTTCAGGGCAAAAATAACTTTGCAGTCTGGCTGTGCAGACACTGTTTGAACAGTCCATGTATAGGACATCAGGCAGAATGTCTCATCTCGGTGAACGAGTGCACACAAGAAATCTCATTCCATTCATTTAGCTCCAGTGTCACAGTCGTTCCTCACCCACCCACACAAACATACGCACTGTGGAAAGTGTGGCATGGATATGGGTGAGCGGTTGTGTAATCAGCCAGCAGAACAGCAGGGTCAGCCTACATTACTCATCCAGATGAAGAGCTTCCTGACACTTTGCTCACTGCAGAGCCAGAGGTCAACTAGCGAGTGACCGCATGAGGTCAAGGCCAAGTTTAGCAGCCTGAGAGGAAGGCTTTGAACCAAGAGTGGAAGTGTACTTGCAAATAGTCTGTTCAACTGTAACACTTCAAGCAGCGGATTCTGATTAAATAGAACAATGTGTTTTCGCAGAGAAGGACAGTTTGTATACATAAAGCTGCCGAGTTATCTTTGAAGTGAAAAGCTTGTAAAAGCAAAACTCATATGGTTGTGTCAGTCAACAGATCTTTAACTGTGAGTTTGTGTCTGTTCTTGCCTTAGATCCCTATTGATAGATATTAATACTGAAACTCTAGGACTAGGAATTGACTCTACTTTAGGATTGACGACAGTGCGATGTATAAACCGGATGTCGGAAAAGTTGGGACGTTTTGGCTTTTTTTATTTAAATAAAATGAAAACTTTTAAATCACATAAGTCAATATTATATTTATAATAGTACAGATAATATGACAAATGTTAAAACTGAGTGTTTTATCCAATAAATGAGCTCATTTTAAATTTGATGACTGCTACAGGTCTTAAAGTTGGGTTGGGGGGGGTAAAGGGTGGAAAAAGCAATAAATTTTAGTAGAATTACCACAACGTTGCAATTTAATTCATTGAAATTTACCATAGTGAAGTTCAAAAACACTACAGTATTTTCCACAGGAAATTTTACTACATGTTCTGTAATAAAGTTACTCTACAATACTATAATAATTTTTGCATATGGGTATGCAAATTTTGTGTAAATCATTTTTAGTGAACATAGTTTGTGTCTTGTTTAAATAGAAATTGTAGATAGTTTTAATTGAACTGCTTTTCAATTGAGCATTACACTCCAAACTGTGATCTGACAGCCCAATTTTTAAGCTGTGAAACTTTTTGGTGAAATTCTGCCATCTGAAGAGAAAGCACATTTCTAAAGCCATGCTCATTTTTATTGGCCAAACATGCATGTCCTTGTAGCCAGTGGAAGAGATTGATTCTGTTCCTTTCCTAGCAACAGGACCCTTAAGCATTGCAATACAGAAAGCTTGTACCCCCAATATTACGTCATGAATAAAGGGAAATTAACAGTCTCCCAGAAGGGAGATGGCACATTAGCCGCCGATCCATCTCTTGCACTTCTCTTTTTCGTCCTGATAACTCTTATCGATTTTGGAGACTACATGTCGGAGACAACTCCCCAACCTGAAAAACACTGCCGTCAATATGGCTGGCTGATCATGTTTCTACTAACACTTTGTATTGGATACATTTTCTAATAAAAAATAAATCTTTGTCATGCAAGTAAGGTGGCATGTCAGTTTAATTATTTGTGTAGCTTTTATTAGGAAAGAAAAGCTGATTACTTTGCATATTTGTAAGCAGGTTTTTTATCTAATATGGCTTTTTTGGGCCTCAAACATATGGCATGCTTTGCCAGTAAGCACAAAGCCTCTCTGTCTCTCATTACACACGCCCCTGCTCAGGTTGCTATGTTTAGCTTTAAAGAGGTGTCACTGTGTCTCTGTCAGCACCAGCCAAATGGCCACACACAAACACATAAACACTAGGCACAGTTGAGCTGGTTTACCAAACCCCTCACCCATCGCTTGGAGCCGGTATGAGAGCGATGCTGAGATGCAGCAGAGATACCCCAATGCTCTATCCACTGGTCCTCATCAATGCTGTAGGAACACAGCTTCAACACACAGGCTCTCAATTCCTTCTAACAAGAAAATCCAACTGCATCACTGGAACCCAAATGCAAGAGATGGATTACTGGTATATCGAGACAGCTCGCGGTTTTTCCTGGGTTTGAGTTTAGAGGCGGTTTAATCAGATTCCACATCCATGGAAAAGCAAAGATTCCCCTAATGTAAACTGAAGTCGAGTCAACATGTCCAGCTGTCACTGAACTGCTTCCTTGGCAGGATTACACAGTGCACATCCATGTTCCTAAATAGGATTTAGGGTAATTTTCGAGATGAAAGAGTTCAACAATTGTGTCTTGTTCTTGGTTCAGTCTGCTGAGCAAGGCAAACATTGTGCCAGTTTGGTATTACGTGTGAGAAAGACAAACTGGCTTTTCACAATCTCAGGTCTCAAACAGCTAAACAAAGGAAGAGGATGGTAAGCTTATTGGTTCCCCTCATTTTGAAGGGGGTACATGTCCTCAACAAACCAGCCAGACAAATGCACTTCCCTTGCTTTTCAGGATTCGGTCGAGGCTTACTTAGCTGCCACTTCCTGCATGTTGGTTTAGGTTAAACATTTTTATTAATTGTAAATATTGACAGAGTAGTGTTGGCAGACATGGGAACAGTTTTCACCTTTTTCAACACCTTAGGATACGATGTGTACATTGCCAAAATACCCCACAGCCCACATACTGTTCCTGGCCGCATCTTAGAAATGCTGATGCTGTTCTTCTGGTTGGTGTGTTAGCGGTTGGAGGTGCTCACTGCTGCGGGGTTGGAAGACCGGCAAGTTTTTATCATTGGATGTTTGATGGCTTCGGTGGGAGGAAATAGAAGCTTTTGAACTGGATATAAATGTGTGCAGACTGGACATCATTACCCAGATGAGGAAAGGTTCTCCCATGAGTTTGGTTCCTCTCAAAGTTTCTTCCAAAAATCATTTCAGGGAGTTTTTTCCTCGCCACCATTGCTCATTTTGGATAAATATAAACTTTAAACATTTGTTATTCTTTTAAATTCTGTTTTTAAATTCTGCTTTTAGACTATGTCTATCTTTAAAAGTGCTATACCAATAAAACGGAATTGAATTAAATACTCTTAGCTTCTTAATTTTACATTTTTAAGATATTCATGCAGACTTGAGATTTACGCAATGTTAAAAAAATTCTTTTTTACTAGTCTTTTCCCCAAACTCATTTTCATTCTGCATTTTTCTTTTATCAGTTACACATGTTAAAGGTCACCACAGTGGATCATTGATCTGCATATTCAATTTTGCACAGGTTTTATGCCGGATGCACTTTCTGATGCATCCTTTTTATTTTTTGTAGACTTGGGAACTGAGAGTCTAACCAGTCAGTGCAACCCAAGAACTGGGCTGGTTTTGTGCCTGGGCTCCACAACAATAGGAGTGGGTTTTAGCAGCCAAACCAACAGCACACTACCTTAATATCTGCAATCAAATTAATTTTTATTCAATTATTTTTTAATTTTATATTAAAAATTTACTTTTCCAGAATTGCTACAGATCTTAAAAACGAACATATGCTGTAAAATCTATTTTAGGATGAACAAATTTGGGGAATTATGTATAGATCTATTTAAGAACAATGCATTTTCTGAAAATTAAAAATCAGTTAATTTATTCAGGCAGTAAGTCAGATGTCATCAGTTACCACTTCAGTCTACTTTGTACATACTTTCCAAGTCAGCTTGATTAAGTGTTTTAGTACTTGACTGCTGATCTCTTCCACACTCAAACAGACTCTAAACTTGAGTATGTAATTAAAACTAGTGGTTCTGCAGGTGGAAACATTGTTAATGAGACAGAGAAGAAGTAAAAGGACAAAGGATGTTCTCAGCTGACAGGAAGGGCCATAAATCCAGTTATTCAAAACTATTTACAACGGTAGTGAGCAGAAAAGCATCTCACAAGATTTCAACCTTAAAAAAAATGCACTACTTCCCCTTATGGTAGACAATGTATTTTTAAAGCCAATATATTTAAAATATGCTGTATGTTGAATATGTGGTGCTGAACAAAACCTATTTTAAAATTCAAAATATTTAATTTCAACCAGAGTATATTTCAAAATATACAATACATTTTCGATCTTACACACTCAATCATGTTGTATGATGAACAGATTTTATTTAGGATTTTTTATCAAAACATGAAGTTCAGTGAACATGAACAGAAACTAAACTATGTTTGCTTGATATGCGGTGTGCAAATATATATATATATATAATATATATATATATAGATAATATATATATATAATAGTATATAAGAGATAGAGAGAGAAGGAGAGAGAAGAGACAACATTGTTTGATTTTTCAGCAACTTGATTTCAATCCTAGAATAAAATATATATAAATAACCAAAAATTTATTTATACAGTAAATGTGTGCATGTCTTTTGAAATATATTTAAGAAGATAGATTCTTTCCATTTTTTATACATTTTTTCCTGTATAGGAAAGACTACCCTATCATGGTCTTTTTCAAATCTCTGAGGTTTATAAGAATTAAACTGCTAATATTGGTGTGTTTTTTTCTTTACACAACTGTCATATGTGAAATCATTTTTAGCCATTACTGTAAGCAGCCAGTCTGACCGTAACACCATGCTATAGTCAAAATCGTGAATTTATTCCCTATTCTAAGGCTGATGTATTGTACACCTTAAAATTGCCAAATCATGATGAAAGTAAATCTGTGTAAAAGCATTATATAAATATTAGTATTAACCTCAACATATATATACAGTATGTATACAGTGCTGACATTATAGCCGTAACGGTGTCTCTTTCGCAGATATCACGTCGATTTGGTCCATCACTATTGCAGCATGAACACATTAAATGCCTTTAGGGCTCCTTGTGTGTTTAATCGCTATTATTCTCAGGTACCTGCAGCCCCTGTGGACGTTGTGTCCTCTGACCTCAGCACTGTCTGTCATGCAGAGTCGGGTGGCGCCTGGCTCAGATCTGCTGTTGCTGCCAGGGACAGTGCAGATATTGTCGTTTCCTCTCTGAATGAATCACCCCCAGCCCCCCTCCGGCCGCCCCGCCCGTTTCAGGACATAGCACCCTTTTCGCATAAGCCACATTTGTTGACCCTCGCACGGACTGTATTGTTCTGTAGCTACTGTAATATCCTCACAAATCGCTTATTTTCAATTCCTTCAAATTTCCACACAAAGGGATGGCTATTAAACAAGCATACGACGGGCACAGAGCAGCGCAGAGAAAGGGAGGAGAACGCAACTCGAACTCAACGGGGCAACTCGAGAGCTGACAATGGCGGCAGTGTGCCGCAGCGGCGTATTGATAAGGATCATGTTCTGCTGTGGAGGAGGGTTTGTTCTCTCCACTGCAACGGTCGGGGTTAAATTTGGACTCACTAACAGATTTTAGCTCTGAATCACCATCTGCAGAAGGTTTAGCTCGGATATAAAAACCACATATGACATCGATTTGTCGACTTGTATCGCCTTAAAGAATATAAACAGTAATGTTGACGCTTGTGTCTAAACGCGCAATGAGTGTTTGGGTTGTTACACATCCTGGACCCCGCAATTTACTAGAACAGAATCTGAAAATCAAGCCACTTGCAATGAAATCAGTATAATAAAAAACCCTCCCATTTCAGTCTGAAGAGAGGATAGAATACTACTAATAGTGGGTCTTTCTTCAGTGCTGTCACTCACTTTATGTGCATATTGCATTCAATAAAGACATTGTGATAAGCGCTTCACAGAATCTGTGTGTAGCTTTAGATTAGTAAGTTAGATATGACGGTGTAGAACAAACTCTCCAAAAACATGGTGGATACAAATTTTGTGGGATTCGAATAACTGTTCTAAAGCATGACCGTTATATGTGAAGAATACCGCAGCAGTTCTTAGGTACCGGTTATTAGGAGATAAAAAAAACAAAACAAAACAGGTAACAAAACCTTTCTCCGTTTATGGATATAGTCCCTAACCACACGCAAGTTTTTGGACACCTACTAGTACACTCAAAGCATGTTACAGTTTTCTAGGATGTGTTATAAGATGTAGCATGACAAATTCACTTTACTTGGACTAGGAGACCAAACCTTTTGCGATGACTGAACATCACTCACCCCCAGACCTCCTCACCCAACATTTGCCTGATCTTGGGTCATGTCCACTTTGTTTAATCCAGACACGCTCAGGACGAGAACTATCAATAGTCCAAAAAAAATTAGTCTTTGGCCTAAATAATCATATCACGTTACCATGTCAAAGGAAAACCCATCCTTATTTGGTGACAGTAGTGTATGACAGTAGATGCATGAGACGACAGTATAGCCTGTCTATATTCAAACAGAATTGTGTCTGGAAGCCTTGAGCAACTGATATCACTTCTAAGTTGCCACAGATTCAACTACAATTTCCTCTCACCAAGCATCAAACATCTGATATTACTACCTGAGCACAAGACCTACCACTGGAGCTCAGTCACCTCTGTCATTCTTAGCGCAGTAAAGACCTCTAACGATGACACCGAAGCACAGCATCAGCATGGATCAGGAGGGTCTGAAGATGATCCAGAACACTTGGGCTCGGGGCATGTAAGCTTGGCGAGCCAACAGATAGAGTGAAAAAAGGAGACATATAGACGAAATAAGAAACTATATATATATATAATATATATATATATATTATAGGTGCGCTGGTCACTTCTTCATGATGTCTGACAGGTGGAAATCCGATCTGCTTACATGAAGCGCCAATGCACGATCTAATTTATTTTCACATATGAATGCAGTCTGAAACGGCTAAAAAAATTGAAACCCATGTGTTTTTTTCCTGCTTCACGATCGTGGGTCAAATCCCATCTGTGCCACATTGGAGGGAAAAGATCAGATTGTCACTTGTACTGCAGTCTTTGCTGGGTCTGCAGACAACCGTCACTTCAGTGAAAGCACTATACATGAGATAACAGAAACACACTTGCCGTCTTTATGGGATTTTGCCTTTTCTTTCAACCTTACGATTGGCTTTCTCTCTGGCTGTGCACCTGATAAAGGCTCACCTTCTAGAGCAGGCTTTTCTGTACAAAGACTTTAAAAAGCTTCTGTTTCTTTAATCTTTTTACCCTAGTGTGTTTAATGGATTGCTTGCAGGAACAATGTCGCATGAATCTTCTTTTCTTTGTCATACTTACGTTAGTTTATGGAAAGCAATCTTAGCCTGAATGTTATAAACGGTCTGGAGATTATTTATGAGAGATTCATGTTAGTAGCTTAAAGAAAGCCACATACAGCATCAACGTTTTGAAATAAGATTTCCTTCAAGGTTATTTCCATTGCTTAGCAGTTCACTGGAAAAGTATATCTTTATTATGGTCTTTTTTGGGGTGTAATTCCCGCCTGCATGTTGGGTGGCAGTGTCCATTCATATCCAATTTCAAAGTAAAATTTCGTTGTCTTACTTTCGCGAATGACAAAATCATGCTTTTTTGAATTTTCCTCCACCTGGGAAGCAGTTTCTAGAACAGGAATGTGCCTAATGGTAGCCTTGCTCGACAGAAATATCGTAAGATTGCCAGGATTCTGTGATAGCAGCACATAGATAATGGAAAGATCTTATGATGCTGTGGATGCATTACATAGCTAAAGAGTGCCATGCTGCTGTAGCTGCAAAACATTACTAACTTAAAGATGGCTTTGGATAGTCATGCTAGCCAAAAGATTGAAACAGTCAATACTAAAGTCTCATTCATTATTTATGTAAAACTTTACTTGGAAATATCGATTCAATCTAAAATACTTAGTGAAATCGAAAGACCCCAAGGTTCATATACAGAAATGCTGGTTGTAAAGAAAGAATGCTATGAGAATAATGGATAATTATGTCATCTTGTGTCCTCAGATGAAGGTTTCCTCCTTGATGTCATAGGAGTTTTTCCTATATTGTTACCTTTGGTCTGTCATTGGAATTGAATATGTTATTTCTTATTTTTGCAACACTTCCTTGTAACATTTCAGTTGTTAAAAGTGCTATTCAATAAACGTGAGTTAAATGAATAAATAGAATGAAGTGCAAGTGTTTAGCCATTACTAATGCTATCGGTTAAGTTTCTGATGGATAAAGTAATTTTTTCTTCCATGTTTTTAACCGTGGGCTGAACTGCCCCCTGTCCTCCCTAACCATACCTGATTTAACTAATCGCCAGGCTTACAGCTGATTAATAGCCGTCGCAATCACTTTTTCCTCTTATGTCTTCTGGCTTGTCAAAAATCTTTGTCAATTTTCTGCAGTGTAACTTCTATGATCATAGACGCAGTTAGCACTACAAATGCAAACCACCAGGCTGGTGTCAGCATAGCAAAGCACCTATTGCAGCATGTCATGCTATATGTACGCTAGCTACCAAGGCCAGTTTTCTGCAGTGAGTTGGGCTTTAAGGCTTTAAATATCATCTTTAAAAACTCGATTCTAAGCATTTGGCAGGAATTCACCTGGCTTTATTCTTTATGCTACATAAAACAAAAAGACATAAAGAATAAAAAAAAAATGGCTATTAACTTTCTTTAACATCTTTCGTCTTGTCCGCTAGTTGATTGTTTACTCCAGCTTCATACTCCAGCTGATCGTTATTATCTTAGAGCAATGAATGACAAGACTCATCTGTTTGCTGTAAGACCTTCCTCAGTTACTACACAATCAATGGAGTTCTTTGGAAGCTAAACGTCAAATAAAATACAGATGCAGTGTATGTTTGCTGCCAGACTGAGGTGTCTCACACTGTTTCCAATATGAACTCACAGCTCGTGTTCTGCTCACGCGCTGCATGTACGTGGGGAGGGGGTAGAGAAAGGCACAAGGGGCAGGTGTTTCTAGATTTGGCTTCTCAATGTCGTTGGTGATGTGAAAGGACAAAGGCAGTATTGAGGGCCCCGGCACTGGGCTGGGAGCATCGATAGTTTTACAGAAAGCCAGTGTTGTGCCACGCCTGCACGCATAACAACAGATACTGTGTTCTGCTCTCCGCTCCCAGCTTTGTCCCTATGCCCCCACCTCCCCCACTTTTTTGTTTCGGAACAGGTAGCATAGCACTTGCATCTTGGTGCAGATGAGAAAGCTAGATAGCTGACTGTTAAAAACATGGTTTGGCATTCTAGACTACCTTTTACAATCTGCCAAAGACGCATAGCCAGTGTGAACATGATAAGCAATGCCCTCCTGCTTAAGGAGCGACGGACCTGCGGCGCCCCTCCTTCCCTCCTTCCTCTCTCCTTCTCTCAGAACTTGGTATTCTCGCTTCCGCAGATATCATTGTCTGTGTACAATCACCTGCTGTGGATGCTATCAAAAGCAAGCTTTTACATTTGGCAATGATTTGCTGCATCTTTTACCACTTATGTAACTTGGGAACGATTTTGATTGGTATGTCACTGTATTTGCTTGATGAAAGCTTTCAGGATATTTTGTTATTCTGTCTGAGTGAGACGGATTTTTCCCTAGCGTAATCTGCCCATCCGCATAGGAACGAATAAAGCCCACCAGACACACAAACACACCCCCCACCCCATCCTTTTCGACCCGGTCTGTGTGTGTGTGCGCAGTTGGTTATGTGCGGCGTTTGATTCTCACAGGGTGGAACTGCCTGCTGCCTGAAACGTAGAAAGATGAACGTGGGATAATGAGGCCCAGCCCAGTGGCCTAGACAACAGCTTGCCTTGCCAACGTACACGCCCTCAGGAGCAGGCAGCGTGCGCGGCTCTCATGAGCTCCGTCCCGCGAGTCGTGCATTCTGTCTGCGTCTCATAGTGCCCTGGCCTTCAACTTCCACTCATCATAGCAGCTTCGCCTTCATGCATTCTACTACACAAGCTAATATAAAAGCACCGTGAACATGTCACGTAATGTCAAGTCACCTCAACAGCAGGTCTTCAACTTATGTAAGAATCATGTGGTAGATATCGAACACAAGGAAAGGGGAAAGGAAAGGAAAACAGATGCTTTTCTTGGGTTCTCATTTGCAAGTGGCTTAGCAGAGGAGATGTTATAGTTACAGTTTGGTAGACACAGAAATACAAGGAATGTTTTCATCAAGCTGTTCAAGCAGCTGACGGTGGTATTAGTAACTTAGTCACCAACAGTAAATAATGAATATTTTACATAATAGAGCAAAACAGCTGATTATCCACGTGGTTTAATGTCTGCTATGTCCACAATTTATTGATTACAAGACAAAAACCACCTTTGTTTACTATCGTGTCGCAATTTTCGATTTCAAAAGTAGTCGCGCTGCCGGCGGACACAAATAGAGTACAACTCGTCACAAACGCATGCATGCACACACTTGTGTTTTGAGACGGAGAATAACACATCACAACTTTTCAAAATACTGCAAGTGAACCGCGGGTCATGTGACAAGACCTAACCAATCAACTTTCTCACCTTTTCCGTTTTAGAGGAGCAGCTTATCATTGTGCTTTTTTTTCTTAGCAGAGTTACAGCAAGGATGGATGTAATGGAGAGTTCAGTGATGGTTGCCTACAACGGCATAACTGGCACCATGACCAAGCCTCTGATAAAACACCTTGCCTGGTGTTCTCGTTTTTAGCACGATATTTAACAGCTCTAATGCCACTAAACACAATTGACTTTCCACATGAATTCTGATTACTTTTTTTTATATTTCATCCGGCTTCATGCCGTCAGATTTCACACTGCAACATTAACAAGAGCTGACACAGGGGATTAGTTGCAGACAGCTGGAATGCACTGCCCTTTTGTGCTGCGTGAATCTCAGCCAAAAGCCTTCTCACCGAGGCCAGGAGTAACCTGGGAAAAGACTTCTCCTTGGAATAAACAGAAGACTGCCAAAGTAAGAATGTGCCACAAGGGACAAAACAGTCGGGACCGTGCACTGACTATACAGAACTCGTCCAGGAGCTGTAGTCTGTACATCTCAATTTTCTTTCTACCCTAATTAAATAATGATATTTAATAAGTAATATCTCAATCAATTAAATGTATACCCTTTTGAAATGATAATTTGACCTTGCGTTCACCCCCAAATACATAAACTTAGAGGCCACTCTAATAGCAACCCCTGTAAACCGTCTCATTCATGAAACAGTATAATATTAGTAAGAAATATAAAAGACCAGGTGAAATTTGGTTGACAGAAGTGAACAAGATGTGGGCATCTGCTGTTAAATCTGATATCCACCTGATAGAGGCATTTTCCTGGCATTAAGAGTAGCTACTAAATGTGCAGTAGCACCTAAGACTCTTGAAAATGCTTATGGTAGCCTGATAGCACTAAAGCGTACACTCCACCTTCGCTAGACTAGACAACGAGAGACAACATTACTACTACAGCATGTGTCATTCACTGGTAAGAAAACCTTATAGTACAGTTAGTACCAGTATTAAAATACCAAACATAAAATAGACCCGATTACATGCTGCTGCTTGGTTGAACTAATTCTAAAGGTACACAACTACATAAGCTATAAGTTACTATTAAACCACCAAAATCAACCCACCATATTCCTACTTGTCCAACGACAACTGCCCATTACATCATTATCAGACCCTTAAACTCTTGGTCGACTCCAGCATGGACACGCAAAAATAATTCAGGTTTTTGCTCTGTTTTGATCAAGTAGCTCCACTAACATTCAGTCACAGCTCAACTTATGTACCAGCCCATAATTACGTAACTAATCAATTTCTAAACAGCTAACAACACTGACAGAACCGGTAATCTGGATTTTCTAAATATATCTAGCCTATATTTACAGTGGACTGTTGATTAGGAACTATTTTTTCCATGGAGGAACATACATGAGGAGAAGTGCAGAGTGAGTGAGGAGCAGGAAAGGAAAAATCCGAGTGCGCTTCAATGGACGAAGGGGTAACTAATGATGTCTAACTTTCTTTTTTGTTTAATATGGGCCAACACCAGGCTTGATCATTTCATAAAGTCAAAATGTTCAACGTTAAACAAACTTCTGTACCTAAAAATGTAGAATAACACTGTAGAATAAATCTCTTTGATACACCTCTGTTAAACTGCAGGTGTTTAGTGGAAAAAGAAAAGCTGTCCCGAATTCCAAAAAAGTTTATTTGAATTGAATAAAATAAAACTAAAACATTTAAAAAGCCATGAGCAGATATTTTTTTAAATGGACATAGTAACAAACAAAACTGAGTTTTGAAGTTTTACAATTAATTACACTAAATACCTACTTTCTAATTGATGGCTGCTACGGTTCCCAAAACGTTGGCATGGGGCACAATGGCTGAAAGCAATAGGTTCTAAAATTAGCTGGAAGAACATTTAGCACTAATTAAGTATGACATCAGTCTGTAACATGATTAGCTATAAATGCATGTCTAGAGAGTTATATCTCTCAGAAGTAAAGGAGGACAGATGTTCTCATCTTGAAGAGCGCATAAAAAGATTGTGGAATCTTTAAAAACAACTTTCATCAACGTCAAATTGCGAAGTCTTTGCAAACTATCATCTACAGTGCAGAACATCCTCAAAAGATGTAGAGAAACTAGGTAAAGCTGGAGAAATCTCTGTGCTTAAAAACAAGGCTGAAACCTGTTGGATGCCCGTGGTCTCGGGCCTTCAGACGACATACATCACTCATCGGCATGATTTGTGATTGAAATCACTAAATGACCCAGCAATACACAAGGTAAAAACAATCGCCTTGCCATCTTCAGATGCCAACTAAAGCTCTATCATGCAACGAAGCCATAAATAACATGGTCCAGAAGCTCCACCATGTCCTGTGGGCCAAACCCATTTAAATGGACTGATTTAAAGTGAAAAAGTGTTCTATCATCCAATGAGTCCAAATTTGACATTTTTGTTGGAATCCAGACACGTGTCCTCCGGGATAAAGAGGAGGAGACTATCCAGTGTGTTCAGCTCAAAAGCAAGAGTCTCTTATGTATGGGTGTCATAATGCATACGTATGGCAGCTTGCATGATGCACTATGATTCTAAAGGCATATAAGGTTTTAGAGCAACATATGCTTCCCTCCCGACAACCAGACTTTTTTATTTAGCAGGATAATCTATATACTGCAGCTATTCAACAGCATGCTTTGCGTATAAGATTCCAGGAGCTAAATTAACCTGCCTGCGTCCAGATTTTTCACCTATAGAGACAATTATGCATCATTAAACAAAAAATATGTCGCAGACGACCTCCGTGCGGCCGACCCTTTAAACGTTTCTGAAGATCTCTTCTACACTATGGTAAAGATTCCCCGTCCCAACTATTTGAGTCCTGTAGCAGGCATCAAATTAATATGAGCTCTTTTGTGCCTAAATTGTTTACTTTCTTAGTTCAAACATTTGTATCTAGTTTTATTGTGAATAAATAATGCTCATGTCATTTAAATCTTTTAGATTTCATTTTATTCTAATTTGAAAAAAATCCCCCTACTTTCCTGGATTGTAGTTGTATAAACTGTGTGTTTACTCATTATTTTGTAATATCAATTGTGGAGACAGCCGCAAAATTATCTTAATTATATGAACTGTGGTCATTATTTAATAATTGTCAGTCCTTTAATATTCAACGTATCACACTTTTATCCTTCAGACATACTTGTGCTTCTACCGCGTCTCATTTCTCTGTTCTAAACAGCTCACCTCACGTCCTCTGATATGAAACTTACTGCGTATGATCAAACTATTCTAGTTAACAGCATCCAGAGTCTGCTTGTCATACACTGCCGACGAAAATGCTCTGATTCATGGTATACATTAAATTCGAGCTGAATTAAATATTTAGTCATAGTCTGCAGTTACCTAGCACCGGTATGCAATTAGCTCGGTCAACCTAGCTACATCAACAGGTTAGACAGATATGTTTGACAGAAATATGATTATTGTGACCTGAGCTAATTTACTGAATCAACTTGCATCTTTTTCATCCATATGACGTTGAGGTAGTCTGTTGCTTCTTCTGGAGACGCAGACTCTCTGTGTCCTGCTCCTCCAGTCGTGATAACGTAGTTAAAATCCTAATAGTTAAATTAAAATACAGGAACACAAAAGGGATTTGAAATCAGGGGACCAATATACTTATGAAATGCTTTGAGTCGGATTGGAATTTACATACCTGCTTTTGGTCTTCCACCTAATATATAACTACCTATCAATACATTTAAACTACTTATCTAATGATTGCTATTGAAATGTGAATAGATTTTTAGCCAGCAGAACAAAAATGTCTGAGGAAAAGCCTTAGGTACCTTTAAAGTCTTGCTGTTTGTTTAAACCAGTCTGGCTATTCTTACTTGCAGAGCTGACGCTAAATGTTTAAGTTGAAATGAACACTAAAGCTGTTGTCTGATCGGCATGGTTTTATACTGCGACATATAAGTGTACTTTTATGACATTTATTGAGTTGGAAGCACACAGTTGTCTAGATTTCTTTGTATGTTGTACATTACATTTTGGACCCAAATGCATGACAAGCATCTGTGCACAAAGCATCTGACATAAAGCATGATGTGTTATGGCTGCACAGAGTCCTGACTTCTGACATCTTTGGACGAACTGGAACACCAGCTGAACTTCTCTCTTTATGTTGCCAAATTAAAGGTTGGGTCAAAGTCAGGTCAGCCCCTGATATGGCAGGGAGGGTTAGGGCTTGCTTACGGGCAACAATTGTCTGATCTCACGAATCTATTGTGGCCAAATAATCAAATGCTGTTGCCACGCTCTAGTGCAAAGTCTTTCATAGTGTGGCGGTGTCCCACTACTTTTGTCTATAAATGTGAGGAAACTCATTATTTTAACATAGCTTGTCAGTCTATTGAATGTAACCACTAACCACTTGACCATACGAACATTCTTACTCTCTTTGGAATGTTCTATAAATTTTTCACATTTCAACTAACATTTTTGGTTGAAACATGTTTTTTAAAAAAACAAAGCAGAACTGTAAAAGAGGCATAAAATATTAATTAGATTAGATTAGATTAGATTCACTTTATTGTCATTGTGCACGGTACAATGTACAGAGCCATGAAATGCAGTTAGCATCTAACCATAAGTGCTAAGTGGCTTATTTACAATAAATATCAGTGTAATAAATAGGATGGGATGATAATTACGAGGTGGGGTAAATACTGGTACAGAGTATATGGATAGAGTATGGAGAGTGTAAACTCGATATTTTTTAGATTGTACAAAGAATTCATAGATAGGTATTGCAAAGTACGGTATAGATTTGATTATAGGAATTAGTATAGATTGTAATAGATTGTATGATTGTGGCAGATGCATACTGATAAGGTAGTGCCAAGTACAGAATTGGCAGTGCAGTAGTAATTATAATGTATATCAGCTATAGAATATAGAAAATAATAGAGAAAAATAAAAAGTTACTAAATAATAGAATAAATATATTATTAAAATTTACTTTTGGAATATTTTAGCATCCGTTAATAAAATAACTAGCTCATTCTTTTGAAGGTGCCATTATTAGGATTGAATGTGTCTATGTTCCTTAAGAGACAATTAAGTTAGGATTGTCTGTAGCTGTAAATGTACTTAATAATTCAATAGAACATATAAGCTAATTAAGAAAATTGCCTTATAATATTATGTAAATTATTAATTGGAGATAATTAACTCCGATAAACTTAATTACAATATCCTTATAGGCATACATTAGAAAATATAATTAAATGTGTCCTAGAAATATTAAAATACATTTGAAAACATCTGAGACAGAGAGACGTTTAGTGTAGTATTGCCTTACGCTTAATAATGTTAAGAATGATACCTTTTAATCTAAACTTGATACGATGATCCATTAAATAACATGAAAATGAGCCTTAATATTTGTGTTGCTAAAATGTGAAATGTAGTGCTTTGCTGTAGAAAAGATATGGAAATGATCCCTGTTTTGATGGCCCTGCGAAGCTTGGTGAGTGTTTCTATGTAACTCTGAGTCTGTCACGCTCATTAGAGGCACACAGCGTCTTTCACGATCCGGATAGTTCCGGAATCTCTCTCTACTGCTAATTCCTTCGGATGCTCGTCTCACAGCTCACAGCGTGTCACACATCCCCAATGAGTTCTCTCTGACAGCAAAGGTCAACCTTTCATGTCAAGATCGTGTTTGTTAGATCAGACAGTTTAGTGCTTTACTAATTACTGAATCTTGTTTTGTTTTGAAATCCGAAGTATTCCGGATATAAGACCTTATAAAATCTTAAAACCTTGCCTTTTTTTCCCAAGATTTTTTGGGCATTTTTGCCTTTATTTATAAGACAGAAGATAGATGAAATAGTGGAGACAGGACAGAGGGTGAGGAAAGACAATTGAAACACGTTTCACCGGAGTTCACCACGTATGTGAGCCGTGCCTTAACCCAGTACACACGGCCCGGCAACACCTTTGTGATTACGATCAAGCATTTGATTTGGAGGTCAATGAAAGTTCTTTGTAATCTGCTTGTTTAATGGTTGAACTGACCTTAGAACTGTGACTTAAAAATAGAGAGGCAAAATATCAGAGGTCAAATATTTATGATTACATAAATTCCCAATAAATTACTTTATTTTTAAATTTAATCACCCTTATAGAGTGGCGTCTTGACTTACGAGTTTTATTCGTTACGTGGACTCGTATCAAATCTTCGTCAAATCAATGAATTGAAATGCCATAAATCCGTTCCAGGTCCCAAAAAAACACAGCAATTTTATTTTGTAGATGTTTTTGAATAAAAAATATATTTATAATACTTATAATAACGAATCTTCTGTAAACAATACAATAGAATGACTGCAACAAACGGTTATTAAGTCGAATGTACATCATTTACCTTGTAGTCAGACGACCATTTGCGAACAACGCACTTGCTAAATCGCATGTCTGACTAGCTATCGAGCAGACACAGATGCTGGTCAGATGTTACAGCATCACTGTGGTGATCACTACTCCAACTACCGGTTGGGTTTCTAAAGCTTCTCAAAACTAATTTAGCTCCAACTCAAGCAAAAAAAAACAGCTGAGAGACGGCTCGTATCTTAGTTGGACACTCGTATCAAGATACCACTGGATATTTTATACTACTAAAATAGTTTACTAGAGATTTGCGTGTTACAACTATTGTTTATTTCCCAAGTTAAAAATCAATTAACTAATGTTAATCTAAAAATACCAGCTAATCATGTCATAAATCATTTCTGCAGTAATGAGGTGCAGACCGGTGCAAAGTTGTTGTGTCGCCTACCGGTTTTTAATTTATTAAATATATACAAGAATTTCAAATAAACACATTGAAGGTTTCATAATTTTTTGGGTAAAACATTACAAACTACAGTTGATGGGTGTTTTTTTTTTTTGAAAATAAACTCTTTTTATTATTTGTTGCGTTGCATTCCTGCATCATTACGTCTTAGCATGTTGACCTTTAAAAAAAGAAACGTTTATTTTAGTTTATTTTATTTATGAAGCTTTAATGTGACGTTTGGCTGTTAAATGTTATCACAGCATATTATTGTTGATCTTTTTGTTTTTGTTGTGAGTGATCATGGTAATATGATTTTTTCATTTTCTCGTTCACTTTACTGAAATAAGCTGACAGTCGTATCAGTTGTATAAGTCAAGTCAAGTCACAGGTTTATATAGCATTTTTAACATAGGTTTTTTCAAGCAGTTTACAGAAGTACCTCGAAACAACAATATTAAACATTCATTAAAAAGTCATTTCCTTGATATCCATAAATTAGAGTCCCCAACGAGCAGCCATAGCGATGACGGCAAGGAACCAACTCCATCGGTGACAAAATGGAGAAAAAAACCTTGGGAGAACCAGGCTATAAATGCGCTTCACGGATTGGTTGTTTTCATTTCTTTTTTTGCAAATTATTGTTGTTGCCGACTCTGATTGGTGTAGCAAGAACAACATTTAAAATGTATAATAATACTATCCTGCTTCACAAAATTGCACTTAAATTAACCAATCACATTAATAGTGGTAATGATTTTAATATTCTGGTAATCCTCTGACCAGAAAAACCATTCATGCTGCCGCAAAGTTTCTGGTTCTTGTCTGTAGGCAAGGTCATTAATGGGAACTGCTTCTGGGGCTTAATGTTTCCAAGTGCTGATCCAACAACTGGCTGTATACAAACTGGATCAACAAATTCTTAGATTCTTCTATGGCTGTGGAACATATTTTATTAGGGGGTGCCTCAGAAGCCCTAGTCTACGCTAGGTCTTCCTCAGATTCTTAAAAAAATGGCCAGTCATCACCAAGATACCTAACAATAATAGCATGATGGAGGTGGCATCATGCTAGGGACTGAGACTGAATTTAAAATCATGGTTGCTCTAAATCTACTTTGGAACAAAAAATCCACTTTTAGACATAAACTAGCAGTCATCCGAATCCTAACCGATAACTAAATCAGAACCGAGGTATTTTTTAAGGCTGAAAGATAGTAACATTATCAAGAATTTTGTTGTTAAATGGTTGTTTATTCAACGCCTCATGTAAATTGCTTCCAGTCGGTGTGAAGCTAGCCGACGTTAAATCTTTTAGTGAATCAAATAAATACAACAATTAGAAGTTAATCTTTGCCATTTTAAGTTGTAGTGATATATTGTTTTATTTATTTTTTTAAATATTTGGAACTTTGGCGCGCTTAGCTACTTATGAACATTTCCTTTGCCTTTGTGTGTGCAGTAAATGTATTTAGGTGTGCATGCATGAATAAAGATAAATTAATGATTATGAAAAATCTGCTTGTGATTGTTAAATTCTAAAGGCTGTGATTTAATTAATAAATGTAAAAAAAGTCTAAATTCACTAAAGTTGTTCTGACTATCATAATTATTTTATATGGTTTTTTAATTTCGTTGTGATTGATGTTAACCAGGAATCGTCATTGCGTAAACAGTTGCAGAATCAATATTTCTGTCTGGCCTTAATATATATTTTTTTAGCATTTACTCATTCTAATTTATCAGTGTTTTGTGGACACAAATGGAAAAGATTTAAAAATGATTGAGTAGGCTTTAGTCGACACACACCGATGGACACACACCGTATCAACCAGATAGCTGTTGATTAAAATGTTGATCCAGGATCGATGTTAACGATCACATCCTACTTGCAAAATCATGTTCCCGTAGAACTTCATATTTTAATCTTTAATTAGTTCTTATAATCACTGATATTATTAATTGATATCAAATTGTAGCCCTGTATAACTGCTCGTCCTCTAATTAAAGACGAGCTATTCGTTTGATATATCTAGTTCATATTTCAGGAAAATGTGGAATTATTGCCAAGGTAATTTTTGTAACTAAAACTAAAAGCTGTGTTTCGTAGGAAAGTATATAACTAACGTTTATAAATTAAAGGGTGTATGTAACAGGCTAATGTAATGTTCTTTTTGTTTTTTACTTGTATTTTCATGGCGGTGACCATGATGGTTATGCGTCGGCGTTCTTTATCGGTTTATTTATGTTTTTTATAACAAAAACCTAAAACCTGTATAGGAATTTACCCTAGACAGTTTATATTCACTTTAAAGACATTAAACTAGTCATTTTTACATTTTCTAATTGACGAATTAGGAGTAGCCACAACTGTGCAGATGGTATTATTTAGGATTAGGTTTACTGTTGGGAGATCTCCAAATTCCAGAAAATATAGCCTCAGCATGAAGTAATGAATATAGGGAATGTCGGACATGTTTAGATTTAGAAAGAAGGAGACTTCCAAGTAAAAGCAGCTAAAAAAGGGGAGGTGAGCTTAGAGAAAAGGAAGTTAAGAGAGCAGGGGCGATGAAGAGGGGCAAGACATTAAAGTGGGGGCCACTCAAAAGGAGAAAAGCAGGGGGATGGGATATAAAGAGGGGACTTTACTTGGATACAAGACGTAAAGCAGATAAAGGAAGTGAACTGTACTATGCAAACTTTACACTGATTAGTTTTTCACTAATTGGCCTCTGTAAATAACTGCCTTGGCTCATTTAAGCCATCTTTAATTCAGCCATGTGTCATTGGGGCTGTGTGCCTATGGGATGTTGTTTTAGTTAATCATTTAACGGAATAAATTCGGTTTTGCAGTTTACTTAAAGTAAAGCACGCCTCGCAATTCTACAAATTCAGCAGCTCTTTAATCCTCCCAGCTGTCCTCGCTTTCAATTAATGGACTCTATTTTTTGACCATTGTGGCACTACTGAAATCCAAAGAATTGCCCAACACAGATACACTGCTCTAATATACACTGGCTTAAACTTTATTTTTTGGCCGAGTTCCACCGATTCGTCCGAGCTCAGCATGCTTTCCCATGGGGGGATTCAGGGTGTGTGTACTGTAGTGTGAGTGCCTCTATAGCAGCCTGTGTTTATGCACAGTGCTTGTGGTTCCACTGTTTTCATGCCTGCGGTGTGTGGGCACAGGCCTGGCCGATTCCACTGCTGTATTCGTACTTATCTCAACAGGGACGCAGAGGAAAGATAGACAGAGCTGCGTACGACTTGGATAATGACTTTATTCCCTGTAGGGACTGTAAATGTTTATGCAGTTCTATCCAATTTGATCTAAATAACCTGTAATATGAGTGCCTCCAATGACATTCACATAATTGCTTTGGCTTGTGGCATATGAAATTATGTTATCATGCTGTGACAATCACACATACGCACATACTTATGGTCGCTAAAACAATTTCGCTTAAAACATTATCATGCATAGCATTTGAGATGTGCGTTAAGATATAGAGGAAAAATTGTTATCAATATAAATCTTCACAATGCTACACATCCACACGTACGCTATCGAGCTGATGCACAGTTAGGTGCTATTAGCTGCTAATTGAGTAATTGACATTAAATATTTGGTCATTTATTGCATAGTACTCATATAGATAGCAACAGCAGTTCTATAAGGGAATGTAAGGGTGGAGCCATAAGCAATATATCGATCTTTATAAACTCTGTGCACATTAAATACTACTGAAGTGCTGATTACCTCTTTTCTTTGACCCACAATTTCAGAAAAGGTGTCAGTCTTAAAAAAAAAAAAAAAAAGATGTTAGATAGTTATGTTTTACAAATTTCCTACCTGAGCAATCATAGGAAGCTTCCTTACCAGCCTATATTAAGTTATAGTTTCCAAAAAGCTTTTAAAGTTTATTACAGAATTATATTGGTTATCATAATTCATCAATATCTGAGAGCGGGTTGAAAAATCTCCATGACATAAGATGTACCATGGAGCATTTGTGAGGCCATCATCAACAAATGGAAAAAAAATGAGGCACTGGTGATATTAGCCGAAACAGGATGTCCCTCTAAAAATATGGGAAGCATCAAAAAGAAAACATACCACAGAAGCTACCACAAACTATACAAACACATTAAATGAACTACAAGAGTATGTGCTAGGTGCTTCTCATGCCCTGAATGTGAAAACAAATTCTTATTTGTTTAATTCTTATTTATTTTTTACAAAAAAACAAAACATTTTAACCACAGAACAGTAAACTCTAAAGTAGTATTATTATACTATATTTTATTTTCCATTAATTGCCTGTTTGGTGTAACCAACAATATTAAGAGAAGGTGTTGCTTTTTTACAGATATGCGAGCAGAAGGAAAAACCGTTTAGTTGTTCAGGTTTGTTGTCTTATGCATAAACAATATTTGGAGCATCAATATTTATAGAGAAATTTATATTCTAAAATGCTAAAATAAAGAATAATAAATCAGGCCTGAAGGGTGGGCAGTTTTTCAGGGTGGGATTGAGTATAGATACTAGCCACAAGTATGATAGAATAGCAAAAATTTGTTGTACTAATATTTTTTGCTTTGGCTTGGTTTAAGAATACTTATACTAGTCAATAGAAGACAAATATGTTTTTTAAAAATGGAAACAAATGCTTATTTTTGACACGCAATATTATACATTTAAGAAAAAAAATCTATCTATCTATCTATCTATCTATCTATCTATCTATCTATCTATCTATCTATCTATCTATCTATCTATCTATCTATCGATTTCAACTGTTAATAAATGTAGCAAATTGTATACAAAAAGAAAAATGTGCAAAGAAATTAAGTAAAAATAATAATAAAAAAAGGAAAAATGGATGGAGCTAAAAAGTGACAGAAACAGCACATAAAGTACAGTAAATTATTCTAAATGTATTCTAATTCAGTATAAAATATTATTCTTTGATTGTTGTAAGCATTTAGGTCAGAAAACGCCCTTTATATCACAACATAAGGATTTAATTATTTATTGGTGTAATAAAAGAATCATTTCTACTCTGTAAATAAACTAATATATTTTAAAGATTAGAAAAGGTAAAGGAGAGTTACGTAGTGGATATTTTTCGAGGAGGGTAACTTTTTCTCCTACACAAATAAAAATCTTCAGAAATGTTTGATAAAAACCTGGCAACCCTAAATAACATTACATATTACATTTACTTGTGCAGAGTGACTTGGGAACCAAACTTCTCACCCAGTTGCCAGAGTAATAATTAAACACACCTGCAGCTCATTACTTAAGCACTCTCACTCCCCTATTTAAGAACACACCACACACAGTCACCGGCTAGTCTTGAATTGATATGCTTCTGTTAGACTCACTCCTAACCTGCTTTGATTCCATGCTCCTGTAAGCCAAGCTTGAAAAAAAGCTGTTAATATGACCTGGATATTTTTCCCTGCTCCTACCACCTTTGGGGCTTATAATTATTATTCTTTTTTTAATCCTTATTGATTATTGATTCACATTAAAAAAATCTCAAAAGCTGCTTAGTGTTCACTCAGGTCACTTGTGTAATATAAAAAATTTAACTCGCTACTTAAAATTTAAAGCGCTACTTGAGTAAGTAAATATAAATCTGATCATAGTGGCACACACTGGTTTTAGGAACTCCTGCCTGGTGCATTTCAAGCCTTTCAACCAAGAGCAGGGAGGGAGACCGGGGGTATGTACTGTAGACCAACAGTGAGAAGGCTAATGATATAAACATTAGTTCTGTCTGACTCTCCTTGCAAATCAGACAGTAGTGGGGGAAGTGGTTGTGCAGTGGTTAAGATGTTGGACTGCTGATTGTAAGACTATGGGTTTAAATCCCAGCAGCACCAAGTCACTATTGCTGGGCCCCTGAGCAAGGCCCTTAATCCCTAAATGCATAGTTGTATAAAAAGCATCTGCCAAATGAGAAAAATGTAAGAGTGGTTTGTCATTAATGCCCCAGTGAAATGCTTCAGTGATGCAACTATTGACTCAGGTTTCTGCTTGGCATTGTCCACCTGCAGGGACAGTCTCAATTAAGCTCTCGTACAAGAAGGTAATAGGCTTTTATAGAGCACTTGAGAAGCTGTACACACTCTAAGAGGGCTAAATAAAAGTGCTTCTCCCTCTATCACTTGTCTTCTATTCACATGATAGTAATCCCTCTAGTGAGTTTTCTAATTGTCCATCAGATAACTTTTTTTTTGTTCCTCTTTATCCGCTTTTAATGCACACAAAAGCGAACGTCTGGAATTGTACTAAAAGTAAAGGTCCTCGGTGACCCCTAATTTGCCACCATAATGCATGCGGTATCTGAAAAGGGCAGGCATGGTTTTGGCTGGGTGGAGGGGTATGAGAACAGTGCTTTTGATGTGTGCCCTGCTCAGGTCATGCTTGTCTGCTTGGCTCATGGCTCAGGGGACTCCATGGGACTTCACAACCTTCTTTTAAAGAGGCCGGGTTGGAAGCGAGGGACCCCCTGCGGCGCACAATGAATGGTCACATACCTAGCCGATAGCCGTTTGTGCAGTGGCCCGGGGGCCGAAAGAATTGCAGGAAGCGAATGAGAAAGGATGGGGGGAGGGGAGAAAGTGCACATGAACTTGGCTGATACCATCTGCTATTTCCTCTGGAACCTCATTTTCTGTCGCCCCTGGTGTCACCACACTCACTTTGTGGATGTGCTGGAGGTCTGAATTGAATACAGGTTCTACCTGCTTCTGAAATATTGTACTAAAGGTTTCAGATTGAATGTAAAACACTGACATTTACTTCTTATGACGTGATAGACTCCTGTTAGCAACTTTTTCATTCTTTCCAGATGTTGGTTTTCCTGCTGTATCGCATGGCTCACTTATAGTTCTGTGTGTAGAGACCCGCTTCCGATATTAATAGCCAGGAAAACCATCTCTCAACCCCCTTATTGGCTGCCAATATAGAAAAGACAGATGACACAGTAGTCAACATATAAAGTGGGTCAGGAAAGTTTATCAAAGTTGTCGTAGGACAAGAAAAGGTATTGGTTTGGTTCGTAGGACAACATTGATGAAAGGTTTTGATGTACTTTAAATGTTGACTAGTGTATATGGGTGATGAAGAAAAAAGGAAGATTGAAGAACTCAATAATGCTTCAACAGAACTACCAAACACACACACACACACACACACACACTCCCCCTTTTAGACTCCTCCTAACAAAGGACAAGGAAAATGGACAGATCAAAGGGGCTCGGTCAATACCACACACAGCAGTCTCACTCCAGTGTGTGTGTGTGTGTGTGTGTAGAGGTAAGAATGGCAAAGACATTGAATAAAAAAGAAAATTTCTTGTACACCAATAAAATTAAAAACTTATTAACAGAGTGAGAGAATATTTAATTAATGTTTATATTAATTGTAAATACTGGATTAAAACTAAACCATTAATTTATAGTTCATTAATCTTAAAGAAAGATAAACAGCTTATTAAAACGTTTTTTCCGCTTAAGTAACTGCTATTATTTAAATAAAAATAAAAAAAATCTAAGGAATTAAATAAACATCAAAATTAACCTGTTTCTGCTTGATGTAATTAAATGTGCTGCTACCATGTGATTGGCTGATCAGACAAATGTATGTGTACAGATGTTTCTAATAAAGTGGACACTTTATAACGGTTCATAAAAACATTAAAAATAATTTAATGTAAATTTTAGTACTATTTAAACCAGTTTATGCTTTTTAATAAATATACGCTTTATAAAATACACATTACCCTTTTTTAGTAAGAACAGTGATGCAGTTATCTCATCAGCCAATCAGGTTGCAGCAGCACAGTGCTTATAATCAGGCAGATACAGGTCAGGGAAAATTCACACCAAACATTCGAATAAGGAATGTTGTGAGTTGTGGTGAAGTTGTTAATGCCAGATGGGCTGATTTGAGTTGTTTCAGAGACTTGCCGATCTCCAGAGATTTAAACAGTTGCAAGAGTTTATGCAGAATGGTGCAAAAAAAAATATCCTGCATGTGGAGGGTCCTCAGGCTTAAACACTTTGTAGGGAAGAGCTGGTTGAAATGAGGAGACAGGTCTGACCTAATAAGATGTCTACAGAATATTACTCAAGTAACCATTTTTATAACTCTAATGAGATAATCAGCTACAACATCAGAAGGTTGCAGTAGGCTGTCAGCAAAGAACTGGAGGCTATCCTGGACAAAGACTTCTAGACAATTAAAGACTGGAAAATGATTTGTTTTTGACTGACAGAAGTAAAACCTGAAGTTCCCTCTTACTGTTGTAGCTCATCTATCTCAGTTTATTTACTGTTAAATAGTGATTTATATAAGGTTCCTTACCAAAAAAGGATTGGAAAGAATTATATTTTAATAATGTTTGGCACAGCATAAACTCCAACTAATGAGTATACTACATTTACATTTTCTGTCATTTAGTAGACGTCCTTATTCAGAGCGACTTACATTTATATCAAATTTTATCCACCTGAGCAGTTAAGGGTTAAGGGCCTTCCGTGCTCAACGACCCTGCAGTTACAGAATGATGGTGCTGGGAATAAAATCTGCGATCTTCTGATCAAAAGTCCAACACCTTAACCACTAACTACCACTTCTCCACTACTCGCAAGTATATTTTATACATTTATACTGCAACTAGATTGGAAAAACTATTCTGTATCTAAACTTAAAGAAACTAGTTCTATTTATCTAGCCCACTTTTTTATTTTATAAAAGTTTACTTCAAAGTGCAAATACTGTGCAATAAAAGCTGCATAATTACTACATAATTCTTGCTTACTGTATATATTCCAGCTCAGGGTCAGGGCACAGGGTCAGTCATGATATGGCACCCCTGGAGCAAGAAAGGTTTTCTTAGGTAAGAATCATGCCATGATTAAAGTTACACTGATTTTACATTTTTCCTTCATGCTGATGTTTGATGTGATTGATTGATTACCTGACACTCTTGACCTGTAGATGCATGATTATATGTATTGCTCTGCTGCTGCACGTTCTTGACTGATGAAAGTACAGGTGTTCCTAATAAAGTGGACGGTGAGTATGTAGTATTCTACCATGAAAATTATTAATTAAAATTGTAGTAGCAGAACAAAATGAACCAATTCATTTTATTCTAAAATGATGTCTTATTTGATACCAATTAACTCATTAAATGTAATTATATATGTAATGATATGTATAATTTTAAACAGTTAATTAATTACCTACTTTACTTTCACTCAGCATAATAATTTATGTTAGACTTTAGTCATATATTTTTGTTACATTTTAAATTGTAATTTTAGAATAATTTCAATTTAGGTTTGATTCTGGAAGATCATAAAATTCATAATAATCAGAAAATGCTGCATTGTGAAAGAAGAAAAAAATAATAAAAAAGATTCAAAACTAATTTTATGTCTATTTCTGTTCTTACCATTGTAGTCATTTTATGTGTTGTTGTTATTATTATTTATCTGTTACTAAAGAGTGTGAACATGCAAACTAGAAATTAGATTGTACAAGGATGCTTTTGGTTATAACTGTAGATTTTTACTTTTAGAAGTTTACATTATTTCATAGAAGAAGAAGATTTTAATGCTATTTAAATTTAAGTATGCTAATCTTAGTAAGAGAATATATTAATGCGACACAGTGAATGTTTAATTAAATAAGAGTTGATTTGATTTATTAATTGTGCAAACTTCTGGTTCAATTCCATAATAAAAAAAAAAAACTATGTTTAATGAATTTGCTACTATACAGGGTTATAAAATGGAGTATATATTATAGTTCAGGTCAATTCTATACGAGATCATGTTTATTGAAACTTTTTTTGTGTAGAAATGATCAGATTTTAGTATAGGGAAAAAAGGGTGAGGCTTTTGTTGCTAAGTGGAAAGTGCTCAAGGCTTTAAGCCCAATTCACAACCTATTCCTGGCTCAGAAAAGAGCTGTTTTCCATTTATAGCCACACGCAGAAAACACATTCAGATTCCTCGCAGACGCATGAAATCGCGTTGCAACACTTCGCTTCAGTCGTTTCCAACCAACGCCACACAAAACATTCTGCAGAAAACCCTACAGGCGTGACTTCCACTAAAGCGGCGTTACACTATTACAATCACATGCACTTCTTTTTATATAAGATTCCACTACATATTCATTCATCAGAATACTTCCTATCAAATTTCCTGGAGAATACTTCATCAGAATACTTCCTATCAAAAAGTTGGAGTTCTTGTTGGTGAAATTCTGCACAGGATCAAAACCGGCCAAAAACCAAAAAAAGCTGCAGACTCAAGACAATAAAAATTCAAACAGAAAAAAAAAATCCCCCCAAATTTTTAATTAAAATCTTTTATAATAAACACAATTCAACCACTTTCCTGAATGTTTTATTCAGTCTGGAGGATTTTTTAAAATTGATTATTTTTTTTTAAATTGAGATTGTTCTAAAACTTTTTAAAAAGGTTGCAGTTGTGTTGTTCTTTTTTGTTTACTCTGTAAAAAATGCTTTTCCAGATCCTAAACGAAAAGACATCATATTCAAAACAGTTGTTTGTAATTATTACTGCATTTCTTGAACATTTGGCAGAATATTCTGATCCTGCTGCGGGGAAGGAATCCTTCACTGAAACATCAAATTCTATGAATGACGGCAGTCCTATAAAATCAGGAAGCATGTTGGACTAAACGTACAGAATAAACATAGACTGTGTATGATTTGCAGTAGAGCATTTAAACCCTTAGGATCAATCATGTTCCTTCAGTGCTGGTAGGGCAGAGGAACACTGCCTCCATGTAAGACCAAAACAGATTAATAATTATTTTTTTTTATTTCAAGTCATTTAAAACTCCTATTTTGGGTTTACACCCACTAAGCTTAAACCCTCTGACAGTTAAAAGCCTCTATAAATGTTTAATGCTGCCTTTGATCATGGTTATATCCTAAAAGAGAAGTAGAGGAACAAAAATCTACTTTTCCCGACATTTTTTAAGTGTCCGGAAAGTAAATTGGGCTGGACTAGTTTAGTATAGTTAAGTATAATATACTATATAATATATATATATATATATATTATATATATATATATATATATATATATATATATATATATCTAGATAGATAGATAGATATAGATATAAAGATATAGATATATATTTAGCAATACTGATACCTAGGCTGGACTGCACTTGCTAATAACTGATTGATTCAACCAATAGTTTAAAAAATAGATACACCAAATAAAATAGTGGCTGAAGTTTATTACAAAACACAAATAATAAGTACTAAATTTAAAAAAATTACTAAATGAAGTAAATATCATGATTTTTATAAAGTTATTATTATTTATAAATAAAAGGCATTCACTGGAACTAAAATAAAAATCAACATTTACCTTTTTTTTAACTGTACTAATATTAAAACAGTACGATTTGTAGCTCGATCATTTACGTTAGTTGACTGAGAAAAATAAATTACAATAACTTCTATTTTTAAACGCTTAAATAGCTGTTACACAAACAAAAACAACAAAAAAAGGTGATAAACCCTTGTACATGGATTTTTGCTAATGATCGATAGTTCTGCCGCTACAACATACTATGTATTTTTATAGTATAGTAAATATGGTTAAGTACATACTGTGTATAGTAAAGTACATTATAGTTTAAGGAAGTATAACATATATCATCAGACAAATTCAGATAAAAAATTTTTATTAGTTACATACACAATCATATACACTATGACATGCAGTGAAATGCGTTTTATAAAAATCGATAAAACATTCTAGGAAAATAGAATTATTATTAAAATCATTTGAAATAAAATGATAAGCGTATAATAATAAATAATGCGCAAATAAAAAAATCAGCATTTCTGAAAAATTGGTAAAATACATTTGCATACAGTAAATATGAAGTGTTAAGTACAAGGCGTGCAATCCAGTGCAATTTGTCGTCTAAGTTCTGCAAAGATGGCATCAGAGGTCATAGGTGAATAAGAACAGAGTTCAGAGGACACTAATCTGATTGTAGCATTGACAAAAAAAAAATCTTAAGTTGCTATGACAACCCTATTTATTATACAAAAAACCCTGCTAATACATAAGAAAAAAACATCATTACGACAAACCATTATCCAAGCTGTTAGAAGTAATTAAAGTAATTTCATTATTCTATTAATATGCCTAATTGATTAGTCATTTGAGTGCCACAAGTTCAGTCTATATTTTAAACACTGGTAGAGTTCAGATAAAGTCGAATGTACTGTAGCTGCTGCTAAAATATTTTAATCTAGTTAACTTTAATCAAAAATCAAAATAAAATTTTTTCAGAGCACTTTTAACAATAAAAGCAGCTTTAAAGGAAAACCAAATTGCAAAATACTATACAAATGCAAAAAATGGACATGTAGGAAGCTGTAATTAACACTATAATCAATCATACATAAAGAGAGAAAAAAAACAAAACTTTAAACTATAGTATACTAAGTTGCGATAAATTCCAGACGTTCCTGGTAAAAACAAACACTAACACAAAAAACCCTACAAACAAAGCAACCGTAGCTTTAATGTTAAAATGTCAAAGTACTGTAAATGCTCGATGTATGTACAGAGCGTAAATTATGCTTAACGTTAAAGGTTAAACTTGTAACATTTTCCAAATGTTTACAGATACTAACAACTAGGCAGGAAGATAAACGTGTTCCCCAAATGGTATTTAGTCTAGTGGCCTTTTTCTAAATTTCTAAACAAAATCTGTTCCTCCTCAAAATGATGGGTCAGAGGATGGACTGTGCAGCGGAAAGCTCTCTAAATACCATCCAAGGTGGAAATGATTATAGAGCAGGAAGTGGCCGTTTCTATTTCAAATGGATAGCATTACCTTTCCTTGTGCGGTTTGGGTGAGGTGGTGGGGGTTTAGAGGGGGAGGGGGTACCAAAATGCCCCTCCTCCACCACCATCACCACTGCCACGCAGAACTACCAACCTGACCTGAACCTTACTGCCTACTCATTTACTCATCTGCGCTGGGGCAAAAGAGAAAGAAACAGACAGAGAACAAAAGATATTATACATTTTTTTTCCCCTTCTCATCCTTTGTCCATCTGTCTTGGTTGGTGTGTTAGTGGTTAAAGGAAAAAATGGTGAGATCAGACACTGGTCTCACATCCAGAGAGCACAGGGAGGGGAGCCGGCAGCTGGAAATGTTCCGAGAGAAAGAAAACAAGAACAAAAGAAATTAACAAAACGAGAAAAGGAAAACGGGGGAAACCGAGAGTGAGTGAGTGAAAGAAAAAGAGAAAGAGAGAGCGAGGGAGAAATAATATAAGTGGAGCCCCTATATCCAACCTCCAGAAGGGGCTCATTACAGGCAGACAGACATGCCATGCCTGTATGGGGTCACTGGGTTTAAACATAAAGTGGCCTTATAGAGTTATTACTGTAGCAGGGCTGAAAATGTAACACCCATCTGCTACAGAACTGTCCAGGCTTAAGTTCAGCATTCAGTCTGCCACCCAGCCGCTGTTCAACATCACCCTTCAGGAATTTCGAAACACACCTTCAAAAACGTGTAAGAGCTATTCTGAAGATTTACACGCCTATTATGTGTAACATTAAAATGGTTTATGGGGTCAGTGCACATCGACGTACATTTAAGGTCTAAAGAAAACTGATGTACATTATTGCACTAAAAAAAACTATAAAACAATTATTAGTATACGGTAAATATTATATACAACATAAAGTTTAGGTTTTATTTATTAGAACTTACGGATCTTTAGAAAAACTGAAATTTCAAGTAATATTGTCTCATCTAATTTTGTTTTTCTGTAATTTTATGAGTTACAGCATTTTAGTTCGCCTTCATATGCGGAATTGCCAATAAAAATGTAGCATGCCACCATCAACACGGTTAAATGTCCTGTATTTGTGTGTGTAGTCAATTTGTTGCTGCTTTAAAAAAAATATTAAACAGCACAAACAGTTGCGTTCAAACTCAATACCAAGTGAAAAATACCAAGCCAGGAATGGATTTGGACATTTGCAGCCCCTCTCTTGACAAAAAATGTCAGACAAAATGAGGCAGGCAGGCAGACACACACACACACATACAGCAGAGCTCAGCACTACAGTAAGTAGGCCAAAAGTCATGTGAGGACAGAATTTGGATAAAGCACAAAATGAACAAAATGTTGGCAAAAAAAAAAAAAAAAAGATAGCGAGACAAAGAGTGGGAGCGAACACAAGACTGTAAAAACTCCTAATATAAAAAGAAAAAAGGAAAAAAAGGGCCTGATGCTATTTTCTGTGCTGTCAGCTAGAGGGTAATCTGTAGAAACGCTTCTCGGTAAGATGGCAGGCTAAGACCGGGCTAAGTCACTGAGCCGTCTTTCGAACGCTCACACAATCTCACGCCATCCCTGAAATAGAGAAAACGATCCCACACAGTCAGCCAGAAGTGGCATCAGAACACTGAGCCGGGGAAAGTTTATTCACAGGTAGAATAGGAACGCAGAATGACATCATTAATTTACAGAGGGTTTGGATATTAATGATGGAACAATGTGAACAAATTCTAATATGCAAACTGTTTAACACTGTGTCCTGGACAAAATATGCACATTTTTCAGTTTCTTTTTAGAATTTAATGAATAAGTAATTAGAAATATTTACATATATTTTAAAATATATTTGTAAATATTCTATATTTTTTTCAAACCTGGAAAATATGTTTTAAGCATTCAATGGCTTATGAAAGCAAATACATGCTATTATTTATTGTGTATTGTTCTCATACCTGATGATTTATTATTATTATTATTATTATTATTACATATATACAGCGGCTACATATCTATTTTCATTCCTCACCACATCCATTAAAGTAGCATATTGTTAAAGCACAAACTAATAATCCAGCTCAACTTTCAGTTCAATAACAGAAGAATATGAGGGTCAAGATCATTGTGTATTTACCTCTGCCAGAACGCTAAGCTCGGAAATATATCTATGCTACAAACATTTAAATAAAATATTAAAGTCAGAATAAAAGCAACAGATTCTCTTTTAAGGTCATTTTATTAATTCAGAAAGAGTAAATATAATTAAAAGGAAATAAGAAAGCCATGCCACTTATTTTACAGGCTTTATAAATGAGCTATTAGAGGGTGGTGAAAACCGCCCAACGCATTAGTGGCACCCCACTTCCTGTCACTGAGGGCATCTATAGGAAGCGGTGTCTGCGTAAGGCTCGTAGCATCGTCAAGGACACCTCTCACTCAGCACATAAACTGTTTATCCTCCTACCCTCTGGAAAAAAGTTTCAGGTGCCTATAGGCCAAGCGCAGCAGGCTTACGAACTGTTTTAACCCACAGCTGTCCCTTTACAGAACTCCTTAACTTCATTTACTAACCCAACCACCCCTCACTGACAGCAATTCCCCTCTTCACTGATCAACCCTTTAAAACTGCAATATATCAATCTATAGATTTGCTGTACATTCACCTGTATCATCACACAAATATACTGTATAATAACATTTATATAGAATATTCTCTGCATAATTCTTTTTCATTCTTATATCCTAATATATATTCTTATATCATTCGTAAAAGATATACATTTTTATATAAAATGTTTATACTCCACTGCTATTTTGAAATTCTAATTAGATGCTAAATGCATTTCGTTGCCTTGTAACCTTGGTAATAACAATAAAGTTGAATCTAATTAAATCTATCATTTAATTTCATTCAACTATCATAATAGAGACATTTCTAATTAAAAGAACAAATGACACTTGACATGTGTATGTAGGTCCGAAAACCTAATGCTGGCAAACTTCTACCAGGCTGTAGGGCGTTTTGTTCTGCTTATTATTATTGATCATTAGACTTTTTTTTGCAAACCAGCGTTAAGGTTTTAGAAAAAAAGGATTTTATTTAAAATATTTGGTTAAAGGAGGGCAGCTATGATGTTGTAAGGTAAAAATATTATTTCCTGTCCCAAAACTGAAAGAGATAAACCTAAACATAGCTGAGCTAAACATATGTAAGTCATAACCGCCGCCATGGACTTACTGCCGTGTTCTCAAGTGCCACTGTAAATCTAAGGTTGTATAAACATCCAAAGACTTCACATGTAAAATTAAGTTTAATTAACTCGGAGCACAAAGGATTGAAGTAGAAAACAAAAATCTTCAAAACGCATCACACAATTAAAAATATAATTAACATTTCAAATGTTTTGACAGCTTTGACAAAAAAATGTAACACTGGCAAAAGTCTAAACGCTGTAAATTTATTATCAGAAAAATATGCAAATAATATACTGTTAGAGGAATAAAGAGAGATTCCAGGAAGTTAGAAATCAGCAGCTCTTATTATACTGGATAATATATTTACTATTTTTAATGTCACATTTACTTAATCCAAAAAGAAGGAACAGAATAAGAGTTTAATATGTTTAATTTTTTATAGCCTTTTCATATATAAATTTTGTTTTCCATTATTTAAATTAGTAAAACATTTCAATAATATCCATGATGTATGACAGGGTTCATGCATCGACGTGTTAAAACCTGCTGCCAGCCGACCGCTATAAGTCTGAAAGGCGTTCCGGGCTGCTGAGGTGCTTAGATATGTTCAAGCATCAGAATTTCAGTGCTGCTTTGTGCCATACACACAAACACAGATGGACTCGCACCCAGACACGGAGTGAGAGACAGAGCTGCCAACACCCTTTTCTCACCATCTAGAGACCTGGCTCCACTAACTGCTCCTGGCGAGCGGCTAAGAAGCGATTGTCAGCCACTGTCATGCAAATCTTCCAGCCTGCACTGACAGCAGCATCACTATAGTTACAGACTGACTGTCTTCAGAAAGAACGCTGACAGTCTGCATATTAATGACAAATTAATCAGGCTAAAACAAATCTGGGGAGGCGAGATGTGAAACGAGGAACAGACTGAAAAGCAGACTTTGCCTTTTTTTTGTTTGTCATTAGCAGAATGATTTTTATTTATTTAAACAACTAATTATTATAATATAGGATCTCAAAGTCTGATTGTAAATATAAAAATCGTATTCACCGAGTAAACCAAACTTTACCTTTACAGTAATATTTTGTTTATTTTTTGCAGCCATTAAACGATTTATTTATTAAAATAAATAAACGAGATCCAAATACATATGATTTGTTTTTGGATTAAATCCATTTATGTGACCAATCAGATCCAAAGCAAATAATGATTCATACAACTGGCTGGTTCTGCCTCAGAGACCTCATTTCCAATTGACAGAAACTAGTTAAACTGAACTGAGTGTTGTGGTGAGTGTTTACTATTGTCCTTATATTAACACACTATTCTACTATTTGATACTGTAAAGATGCTTTGATACAATACCAACTGTTAAAAGTTCTATATAAATAAAGGGCATTTGACTCTGTATAGCAGTCATATACATCATCTAGACCTATATCACCCTCAGCTATAACTGCCCTCTACCAGCTTAAACCATAAGATATTTTAATTAACGCCTTGCTAATGCATTGTTAGCAAACAGCACGAGTAGATCACTCAAGCAGCCACAACGCGTATGGATGCAGGGTACAGTTCGGCGAACAGCGCCAGTGTGCCGAGCCAACGAGCCGCATGGCGCTGACCCACAATCTCATAGCGGATTTCCAGCCCTTAGTGCTCTGAAAGAAGTTTACTGTGCTGCGTGAGAGGCCAAGCCGAGGGGAGAGGATGACAGAGCTGACCGATGTGTGCATTCCAGCGCTGGGCAGGACCCATGGCTGAGAGAGAAGTGCTGGATATACGCAGATGACCTTTCGCTTCTCAGCTAATTAGTTAAGGGGCATGCTGGTTAATCAGTTTTGGTGTGTAGGAGTCATGTTTAAGCTTCTCAAACCCGGACTCCGATCTTAGGGGTCTTGTTTAGCGAGTGAGCAGTTTTATTGAACACAGATATACACATTTCTCCAGTTTCAAAAATCTATAGCACAGTTGTTACAGTATTTCAAGTTTGTATTTAGTAGAAGAATATTAGCAATGCACTTTCAGCCCATTTGAAAGGAAAAAGAATTTGATTTATTCACAGATTTTTCAACCTTTCTTTCACTTGGAAATAGAAACAATGTCTAAGTGTACCTGGTTTTAAGAAAAGAACTTACTTTATTTCCAAATTATTTCTAAGCAAAAACTAATTAGTCATATTACCTCTCAGTTTAAACGTAGGTGAACCTGACAGTCAAGACCGGTCTAGATTTATTAGTGCAGAACAACATTTGAGAAACATATTGCCAAAAATATTTGCAAGTCTGTTTCAATGTTATTCAAGCAAATTAAGCAAGGCTAAAATCTGAAATTGGAGACGACAATTAGGGAAAAAAATGATCAGATTCAGAAAGTCGAGGACAATTTCATGACATGTGGTACAGATTAATGTTTAATGTCAATCAATAAAATTAATAAAGATAGAAGGTGATAACATCAGCCAGCCCTTATCTACTGCATCTTCTGAAGCAATAAAGAGTAAACGAAACGCTGCAGGATTTGGGTTCAGAGCAGCGCCACGTGCTTTAGCGCCATCTTGTCTCATTTACCTACACAGGAATTCTGAGAAAGCTTCAGACGGCTGTTTGCATCAGATTAGGCTCAACCTCATATCTTTGAAAATGAAAAAACATCCTAATAAACTAATAAAAGAACTTCTCATGAGACCTACATGCTTTCTAAAAAAATGGATGTTCAATCAAATGTGCCGTTTCCTTTATCATAGCAGATAAACTGGCGTCTCTATAAATGCTTGGAAAAAAAGGTGAGACCAGATTCAAGGTCTCAACCTGATTTGAGACACCTGAAAGATCAAAGATTAGCAGACTTGCGTGTGTTTGTATGTGTACATGCAAGTTTGGAGTGTCTCAGGAATGGGCGTCACCCACTTGTGGGTCTGTCTCTGTCACTCCACCTGCACAGCTTCCCTTACTGCAGCAGTCTTTGTTATAAGCACCTGGCCCTGCCCGACTACGCTGATCCACTTTAAATGCCTGGGCTGGGCTCCTGGCCCTGTGTCTGGTCCACCTTAAAATCTAGCAGAGATTCTCTGAGGCTGCCCTTGTGCCAAAACAGTGCAGAATGAGGAGCAAACAATAGAACTGCAGCTCAGATACCAAAGCACTGCAGAGACTGGGGCAAAGCCCATACCGAGACGCACGCACACACACACACACACACACAAAGAGAAACCGAAATCCATGCAACAGAGGATTGGTCATTTGCTTTAGAAAATCCAAAACACGGTCAAAACAGCGTGTACCAGATAAATTTTCGCACCGCTGCGGGTACCTGGCTGAGCATCCAGACAAATGCAAAATGTTATGTTACGATATACTATGCCTTTAGCGTCGCAGCTGGTTAAAAGAGCTCGGCTGGCTAGTGAATGTGATGCCACTATCACGTCCTTGTCATACATTAGGATGTAGCTTCTGCTCACACTGCAATGCGCCTCTGCCCATGAAACCCTACACACCTACAGATAGCTGGCTTTTTATTTGATACACAATTTTTCAACTTGCTAATTTATTGCGTTAGGAGGCAGGTCCCGCTTTAAAGAGCATTCGGTCAGCTAGGACCTACACAAGAGGACATTTAAAGTGTGGGGAACACAGAGGGAAGATCAGCACAAAGTCAGCCATTATCAATACACCGCTTGTGCTGACTGCTTCTATCAATATTAGGAGCGCTTTGTCGATGCTATGCTGCTACTATGTTCTATTTCTTTGTAAGTGGTATTGATGCTTAGGTGAGGCCAAAGCTGCCTTAATCCTTTTGAAGGGAGTTTCAAAAGCAAAAAAAAAAAGCTAGAATAATTTGCGTACTATTTAGTAGTGACTTCCAGCCAACGATGCTCAAGAATGCTACAAACTAAAGAGATGGAGCAAATACATAAGCAGCCAATCGGCGAACTGAAGCAAGAGTGAGTTCATATCTCCAGAGCATCAGGTTGAGGATTCTTACTGAGGTCAAACACAAGTGTACCGAGCCGTAAGCATCACGCTCTCACCAGTACTTTGTGCTGCTCTCAAATCATTAGACAGGGACAAGCCAGCTCAGAGAAGACAAAGACACTCATACAGTCTAGCCTCACTGGAGAGAATCTGTACGTTTCCTCATTTGCTCTGCGCAGATGTGCATCGGAACGGAATCCTCCTCTCATAACTCCTCTCACAATGAACCTCAGCTGACTCCAACCACAAACGTGTCACATGACCCCTGATGCCAGCATTCCATTATCCCTCCCCCTTTCAAAAAAAAAAAAGTCTTCTCTTCATAACCCTGGTTAGCTTATATCCTTCTCCATTTTTTTCACTGTGGATTGACTTTACTGTTGACAATGGCTAAAATGGTTTTGTCTCCCTCGGTGTTATGATGATGGAGTACCCCTCCCAGCTCCCGAGAGCCTAACCCGTGCACAGAACAGCAAAACGTCACAAGTTAGGGTCTCAGGGATTGCGAGAGGCACATGGCCAAAATCTGTGTCTGCTCTGGTAACGCGGCAAACCTGCAACGACATTAAAACAAAAGCGTCATCCTTAAAAGCTTACACAGAGAGGTCCGAGCTGGACGACAGGAAAAAAAATTGAAGCTCTGTCTCGTTAAATCTTTAATTTCATATAACAACAGCATTGATAATTAGATTTTAAAGGATTGAAATCTCTCTGCTTATAGCATTCACACCTCCCCCCATCCCCTCCTGTGACACACAACAAGTGCAACCTTCAGCCAGACACAACACTGACACCTTCCCCCTCCCCCAATTCTCTGTCTCTCTCTTGCACGAACTCTCTCTCTCGCTCTCTCTTTCTCTCTCTCTCACCCCCTGGCCCCGATGCCATTCTATACCACTTTGAAAATTGGCCTCGCAGGTAACTAAGCCATCCCCTCACCAGCACTTACACACTTTTATGCATAATAACCCTGAAACTCTGGCGCCAAGTCATAGTACTACCCTCTACTCCGTTCTTGTATTAATTACTGACAGGAACGACATTAGACGCACATAATAAACGAGCCCACAGTTTTAAAGCAAAGGCAGTTAGTTATGTTTAGTGTACAAAGAGTTCCTAAGCAGAAATGCTACGAAGACGTTTTTGTGAAACACGCGTAATTTAGGTGCTATTATATATCCGCAAAGAGAGAGAGGGGAGGAAGCAAGAAAAGGAGAGAAGGAAGGATAAAAAAATATTTCGAAAAACTTACACAGGTTTCTCTCTGGATCGGACCCAGCTGAGCATTTTCCTCCGTCTCCTGTTGGACAAAAGAAAGACGGAGTAAGAGGGAGCGGAATAAGAGAGTAAGATGAGGTAAATAGAGAAACAGAAAGAAAAATGGACATACAATTTCTATGAAGCAAGCAGACTGGGGAATAAACATGCTTGATGGGGCGGGTGATCAAAAGGGAAGCATGGAACGAGAGGCATGGCCAGCCGAACAAATGAGTGAACAGGTTGGCGGCTAGATCGAAGCCCAGCTCCCATCGAATAAAACCAGGTGGGTCGATGACAACGATGATGAAGATCACGCCACTGTCGGAAGCATGCAGACTGAAAAAAGCGTGCGAGGAGAAGACGAGCCCGAGAGGAGCTAGGGCCACAACACCAGCAAATCATACCAGTCTACTGGATCTCAGAACGGGGTGGGGGGTGGGGGGGGTCTAGGGGGAGAGAGAGCATGCAGCCACACAGACACACACACACACATGCACACACACGAACACTTTTACTCGCTCACTTTACCTCAGTAGTCCAGGGTTAATTAGCTCCAGCGGCTCCATGCAGGCGTATATCCCTGGTTTCCGAGGCACCGGAAAAAAAAAAAAAAAAAAAAATGAAAAAGGAAAGCTGAAATCTCCGGGACGAGAAAAGCTGCGGACGGATGAGTCGACTGAAAAGAGGCACAGACATCAGTGCACTGTGCTGCTTCTGCTCCACTCTCCACACCCCCTTCTTCTCTTTCATTCTCTGTATCTGTATTACATTTCTCCCTCCCTCTCTCCCTCTCTCTCTCTTACACACACACACACACACACACACACTTTCTCTCCCGCCATGTGCACACTTTTCCTCTCTCTCTCCATCTCTCTCTGAGCAAAATTGAAGAGGGGGGGTGGGGGTTCAGAAGCAAAAGCACGACATCCCCCCAGTCCTGCGTTTATAAATTCATAGTGAGTGGCAGGTCGGAAAAAAAAAATTAGGGAAATTGAGAGAGGGAAACGTAGAATCATCCATATATTTGCTCTCACAGCTGTGATTAGTTAAAGCCAGAGGCCCACCTCTATGCCATATCAACCCCAAAGCTAGAGAGAGAGGGAAAGAAAGAGAGAGGAGAAAAGAGAGGAAAATAAAAGAAGGGGTTCGAGGACGTCTTTCGCCTTCGCTCTTATCCATTATTTTTTTCTGTTAATACGGATATTCTCTGTTTATTTCTGTTATATCTTGGGTGTTTTAGGCAAAGCATGGATCTCTGTTCTACCCCTTATGCATATGCAGTCAGGCAGGATTTATTCGTGAATAAAAGAGAAAGAGAAAGAAAGAACTGGTCCTACAAACATAGCTACATGATGTGCTTGGCTTATAGAGGCTACATTTAATCTCCACTGGTTCCCCCAGGTTTGGGCTGAGAGAGGCGGGGGAGAGAGCTGCCAGGGATGATGGGGAGGAGGGGCAAAGAAACGGGGGAAATCCGACATACAACCACGTACAGGCGTGAATCAGTGACACTGTATCTGAGGGTAAAAAGAGAGATGAAATTTCAATAACACACTTCCTTTTTCCTTTTTGTCTTTTTTCCTTGATGTGTCATTCACTTTATTCTGTCTTGGCTTCAATTTTAAATTCTCAGCGATTACGACTTAACACGTTTTGGCGAATGTGTCAGAGAACGACTCACACATGGACGCTCACTCTTTACCTTTATCGGTCTGACGATTTCCCTTTTTAAGCTAAGCCCCCATTTCTGCCACTGCTATCCGCATTTATCACTCTCTCCTTGTCCAGATACAGCCAGCCATCAGGCAGACGCTAATATTAGACCGCCTTTGACAGTGCTGGCGGCCATCACACGACTTCATGAAGCCGACACATGCGCAACACACATACGTGCATGTTCTGTTAATTTACTAGCGATAACTGTAGCTTCAAAAATGACTGTGTAGATCAAAATATGTTTTTTAATCTACAAAAACCCGCAGACACGGGTTTGTGTGTTTGTGTGTGTGTGTAGAGCTTGTTGTCCAACCACGCAAGACAACGAGCAAATGTGTCTCTCATTCATGTATGTTCGACAGCTTTCATGTCGAACATACATGAATGAGAGACAACAGCTGGTGTGTGAGACATGAGGTCTGAGGTTCTCCTTTTCAGAACAATAAAGAAAATAAAATTAAAAAAAGGAAAATATTTTTATCATTTAATTCTCAAATGTATGCAAATTCTTTTAGTTTAAAGTGACTTATGTGTGTATGTATAAGAAGGTCTACAGCACTTCAATGTTCATCCTTAATTCCACCGTTATTACATTGTAATAATTACAGTATTACAATGCCGATTAAATAAATACAAGCAGATTTTAATCAGCGTATGTTCAGAAAAGTCTGAGAGACTGGTAATCATTTTGTCAGCATCGTTTGCTCTATAGACAATATCTCACAGTCTGGCATCATCTCAGAGATCATAATTAGCATCTGCAAAGACATATGACTGACATTGTCATGGGATGACATGACAGTTTAATGCATCCAACTGCAATAACTTGCCAGGCACTGGAGCCATGCTGAAATGAAAAAAAAAAAAAACCCAGAGAGCTAGCTAGATGAATAGATGTTAAAAGAAGGAATTAAAGAAAGATATGATCTGGATTAGTGTTTCGCAGTTGATGTTAGACAGCACTAAGCAAAAACTTTGTAGGCACAGCCTGTTTAAAGTAAATGGAACAAACACATGCACTGAATAACACAATTTAAAAACTTAATCTAGTCAGTGAGGGTAAAAAAAAACACTTTATGCAGTAATTAAACAGTATAACAGTAAAAAAAAAGACAAATTGTCCCAGGACATGGACAGCAGCATGAAGTGGTAATGTTACACCACTGGAGGGCAGTCTATTGCTCTCTAATTAAGTCAGAGAGATGTTTGTCCCCCAGAAAGTGAGATCTAACAGACAATCATTTCTAATCTATAAATACTTACTAAAATCTACTCCTAACTTTTACTACTACTCAATAGTAAAAATATTAATACAGTTTTACTGCTTGATAGAAGTAACATCACAAAAGGGAGTGTGATCAGGATTGAACAGGAAGTTAAACCCCAAAATCTTGAGGCGTGGAAAGGTAGCTATTTTAGAAAATGCCTAAAAATACATTAATATTTGTATATTGTTTAAAAGTGAAGTAGAGTTCAGATTAATTAACCCTTAAATTGTTTTATCTACCATACAACTTTTGTCCCCATTATTTAGCTGTTTGTCTTTCTAATTCAACTGTTTAACCCTTGTATTGTTATCAGGTCAACCGTAAAACTTTTGTCCTTTTGATTTAACTATCTGTCCTCCTCAAATAACCTTTTCAAAAGAATGAAATAAAAATATATCACCCATTTCTTGGTTATGTCATGGTACTTTTAAGCAATTGTCTGACAATAAAACCATGTCTTTAATATAAGCATTTTTAAACGGGTCGAATTTGACACAAAGACCATGGGATACATGAAGTAATGTAAATGTTTAGGAATTTACATAAAAATAAATGAACATTTCTGAAATAATAAAAAAATAAATAAAACAGGTCAAATCAGACCCAAACTACAACAAAAATGGTTGAAATTATGTGAAAATCGACTATTATAATGTATTTTACTCAATCCTGCATAAATCTACTTCTCAGACATTTAATACACAGTACAATAACACCAAGGAGACAGACAGAAATGCAGATAGACAGTAAGAGAAACGTACAGAGATATTTTGAGATTGATAACAATGTTTTAAACTTTTATTGCAAGAAATTAAAAAAAAAAAAAAAAAAATTACTCAAAGAAAATTTTAGAAAAGACCGATCTTGAAAAGAAATCACAGATTTACTAAACACTACTCTTTATGTTCATGTTGTAAAAAATAAATAATAAATTAAAAATGTTCCTACTACTACTAATAAAATATACTATAAATCAAATTCTATCAAAAAAAAAAAGCTATGATATTGCAAATAAACACATTTTGTAAAATATATGGTTATATTTTTGGAATTTAGAACACATTTTGAGAAAAAAACCAAAGTTCATTTGGGAATATAATATAAGTGCCACACGTCTTTAAAATGGTATAAAAAAACTTTGTGTTGCAAGTAGGCAATTTTTAAAGGAAAATTTGATGTACAAGTTATATTTATTATAACTTAATATATATATTATATATTAATGTCAAAAGAATTCCAGCAAAAATAATAATAAAAAAAGCCTACATACATTTATTCTTATGCTTAAACCGTATACTAAACATTAGTTATGCTGAATTTGTTTCATTTATATTTATTTAAATACTTACAATCTAAAGCTTTACTACATTTCTTATTTTAATTATAAAAGGATAAAATAACTGCAGTCTTAAGAAATACGACAAAGAGGCTCTTAAATAACGATGTTATGTATAATTTAGCCCTAATGTATTTATGCAAAATTATGTATCCATTGTTACAAATTGAAGCTATTTTTCTACGTTATGTTGAAACCACTTTGGACAGCAAGTCATAAATAAACCTGGGCAACATTTAAAGTTTGAAAATATATTAGATTTTAAATGCTGTTTAGATTATATTAGCACTTAAACACCAGCTTTCATGCCTCAGCTAAAGCATCTTCTTAAGCTTGACACACCCTGTTTACAGCCATCTCGATTAATAAATACGATCACTGCCACACTGATGCATTAACTCTGTCTTTACCTGTTCACTCTTTACCAATGACTAAACCCAGACTCAAGACCAGGATGAGCTGAAGCTGATATTTGATATTTTATTCATAAACAATTTTAAAATAAAATATCGATATAAAATCAATGCATAATTCTTCCCAAGCATTTACTTTGGATAAATATACCGGTAAGACTCGTTGCACTGAAACAAAAGTAAGAGTTGTCTCAGGTTGCTTGCTTTGTCGTCTCCAATCACGCCAACCTGTATGGGAGTCGACTCAGTTGGTGTTCGGTTGGAAAAAAAAGACATTTTCTGTCATGTTTTAAGCTAATTAAGCCCCAACAGCGCCAGTTCAAGCCTCAGTAGAGATGTTTAAGAAGCAGTCTTTTCCCACAGTTCTTATAATGGACTGACAAGTGGACATTGTTTTGGCACTCAGTTTTCTTGCAGGTGCAAGTGTAACTTAGTAGCATAATGTTGCCGTGGTGCTAATTTTATAGGCTGTAAAATAGTATTTTTTTTGTAAGTGGCTATTTTTATAGCTAGTACAATAACAACTTAAATACTAAATCTGATAAATGTTTTATCACAAACTTTTTTAGGCAGTAAAACCAACAGAGAAAGACGCCTTGATTTATCTCTAATAAAACACCTTTTAAAATTAGGCTTAAGTATCCAATGAGACATTCATGAAATCAAGTACATAATGAAAATCTACATAATAGTCTAAACAACATAAAGCTTTATTTAACTTTGTAAAGAACAGAACATGACAGAGCATTCTGTTATGGAAAAATTAGTCTAAAAAATCTGTTTTTTTCATGTTTGGCTTCACCACACTCTAATTGTTCATTGTTTACAGTGTCCAAACAGTATGTCCTTATGTTAACTATTAATCACATACTTTTGCCATTGTTGTACTGTGTCCATGCGTTTTATCTTTTTCATATAACCACATCATTAAATTGTATTTTTTAGCAATTATAACAATGCACGTCAAGGCAAAGCAGCATACGGATTTTGACTGTTTGTTAATAAGTTGCAAATGGGTATGCGTTTTATGGGAATGTACATGTAGGTGTATTTATTTCTTTTTAAATTTTTTATTTTGTAAATCTAAAATATGTTGCCATTCTGTTATATGCTGCGGAATCTCCAAAATACATGTTGAATTAAAGTCAAATCTAATGTAAAATATGTAAAAAATATCTCACTTCCTGTTTGTTAAATACAGTTTTCTTTGTCTATAATTATCTATATTGATTATTTGAGCTCACACCACACAAGTCTCTGTCAAAGCAGAAACCTGACACTACAGACTTTGTATCAGCATTGATTTAAACCTGATTTGCATTAGAAACCTGGTGCTGTTGTTAGAACCTGAGGGGAAAGGTGTAATGTTTGTTGAGGCTGAGTCGGGTTCGAATCCATTTGCAGTCGTAGTATCGGGCAAAGGTTTAACAGATGATAATCAATCCAAAAAGCAGACAAACAACAGGGTCATCCAAGAGGCAAAGTCGAAAAAGCAGGCAAAAAGTTATACATGACATAATCAGACATGGAAACAAAAAATGCTCAGTAATGCAGGAGAAACACCAAAACTTTACTAAGGTGCGTGTCGTGGCTAAGCTAATATATCCATGAACCTGAAGTAGAAGGAGCAGCAAGGTCAGTACTTTGGAGGGCTCCCTATGCTGTCATGACATTACAGAACCCCCCTCTAGGAGCACCTCCTGGCGCTCGACAAGGACGTCCCTGTGGTCTCTGTGCTGGGTGATCAGGTCTGGCTCGATAGAACTCCTCAATAAGTGCACGATCCAGGATATCAAATGCTAGACCTATAACATTTCCTCAAGTTTGTACCCTTTCCAGTTCACCAAATATTGGAGCTGGCCCGGCGTTGTCTTGACTCCAGCAAAGTGGTTACCTTATACGCTGGTAAGCCATCAATACCCAGCGATGGCGGGGGTCTTTGGTGCTCAGCAGTGGGGCCGGTGCCCAGGATGGACTGGTTTGAGAAGTAAAACAAAGAGCGAGAGATAGCAGGGAAACCCTAACTGGTAGTTAGCAGGGATGTTGGTATCTAAGAACACATTGAAAATAAGTCATACCAGTAGTGACTGAGTGAGAGAATTCTGTGCATGTTTCGCCCAAGGGAGAAATTCTGCTCACCGGTTTTGCTCACGACTGCAGTAAGTTCTAAGGTACCTGCCTATTTACTGGTTCAGCCTTTCCACCTGGCTCTTGGACTGGAGATGATACCCCGAAGTTAGGCTTACACTGATGTTTAGGGGTTTGCAAAATGCTCTTCAAACTTGGGACGTGAAGTGTGTTCCTATATCTGTTACAATGTCGACAGGTAATCCGTAAACTCTGAACACATGTTGAAACATGACTTAAGCTGTCTCCATGGCAGTGAGAAGTCTCTAGAGCAGGATAAGACCGTATGATTTGGAGAATTGGTCGATTATGACCAGTATGGTGGTATAACATTCAGACAGGGGTAAGTCATTCACAAAGTCAATTGACAGGTGGACTAGGGTCGGTGTGGAATAGGCAGTGTTTTGAGGAAACCTGCCAAGAGCTCCTTAGAGGTTTTGGGTTGGGCACAAATCTGGTGGGCTTTGACATAGTCAGCTACATCTTTGGCCATAGAAAGTCACCAGAAGGAACTCTGAACTAGACAGAGGGTACGAGATATACCAGGCTGGACTTAACTTAATGAAGTGTGCACCCATTGTAAAACTCTAATACGCAGACTTTAAGGTACAAAGAGTTTATCAGGAGGGTAACCAGTAGGGGGTGCGATCTTTGCGTAGATCTAAGTGTTTTGCACTTTTAATGTATTTAAGATTTTTGTGATCTGTGATTACTTGAAATAGATAGATGGCCCACTCTTACCAATTATTGATAATAATAAATCTTTGTTGCCCACATCATAATTACATTCAGCACAGGTGAGTTTGCGGGAAAAGAATGCCCAAGGATGTAATTACCCCGGTTGGCTGTGTCGCTGGAATAACACAGCACCAATCCCACAGTCCGAGGTGTCCACCTCAACTATGAATGGTTTGGTCGGGTTGGGGTGCTTCAGGATAGGTGCAGTAGTAAAACTTTGTTTAAGTTTATCCAAGGCAAAAACAACGTTCTCTGTCCAGTGAAGCTTGGTTGGTTTACCCTTGAGTAGCGAGGTCAGGGGTGCTGCTATGATACTGATATCATCTGTAAAAGTTAGCAAACCAGAGAAATCCTTGTAATTCTTTGATGGTAGTGGTTTGTGGACACTCTGTAACAGCTTAGAAGATCCTGGAGACATTCATGTCAACACCCTGACCGTATGGCATGACAAGATACTCAGTGACCTCAGTGCTTAAGGCAAAACTCAAAATTCTGCATAATACCACAAAAGAAAAGGTTCATGAACAGATAGCCAAGGTGTCCAAAAATGATGTCGTGCTTGGGAAAGTTAATAACAGAGAGAGATTGCATCCTGTTGAAAGAGGCCCACCCAGAGTTGTAGAGGTTTTGTTTGGTGGGTGATGCCCTCTCCTATGGGATCATTATTGACAGCATTGATTCTTAAGGGAGGCACAACAGGTTGAGTGGGGATATTGAGCTGGTCTGCGATGTCCTTATGAATTAGATTCAAGACAGCTCTTAAGTCGATCAGCACTGTTAAATTACATGATTCATACTCAGTAGAGATCTCGACCGGTAACATCAATCGTTTATTAGGTATAAGAGAGAATTGCTCTACACTCACCCATGTATTCACATTAGTAGTTACTCAAGTCTTCTAGGGCAGGCTTGATTGTGATGGCTGGTTTTACCGCAGTAAAAAAAATCGTTCCATCCGCTTTGAGCTGCAATTGTTTGAAATTCCAAGGCACACTCTGCTGCAGTATGGTTACCTTGTGAGAGCTGTAGGAGATATCTTTGCCTCCCGTCGGGTATTTAAACACAGCTCTAAACTGCTGAATGAAATATTGGTGCAATGTGCGGAACAATGGGTCAGCATCCCAGACTGCTGCAGCCCAGTCGATAGCTTTACTGGTGAGTAAGGACATCATAATAGCACATTTTTTATCGTTGGTGGTAAACTGAACCTCCTGGTGAGCAAAAAAAATGTCCACAATTAAACTTTTCTGGCAGTGCCAGTCTTACCATTTGTGGCGAGGTCGGAGGAAGAGTGCAGATGTAGTTAGTTATATGCTCATTAGCAGCTTGGAGTTTGTCAAGTTGTTCTTGACATATCTTGAGTAATTCGCTTTGGTAAGCAAAAGCCATCTGTATCTGAGCAACCTCCTCTGGATTCATCGGTGGCGAAGTATTCTGAAATGTTCGTTGAGACGGAGTCGGGTTTAAATCCATTTGTAGAGGTGTATTTTTAAAAAAAATAGAAAATTACACTCTAAAACAGAAAGCAAATTCGTAGTATCAGGCAAAGGTTCAACATACAATAATCAATTCAAAATGCAGACAAACAAAAGGGTAATCCAAAAGGCAAAGTCGAAAGAAAACAGGCAAAAAGGCATACATGAGATAATCAGACATGGAAACAGAAAACACTTAGTAATGCAGGAGAAACAACAATACTTCACAACGTGTGTGTGTCGTGGCTAAATTAATAAAGCCATGAACCCGGAAGTAGAAAGAGCAGCAAGGTCAGTACTCTGGAGAGTGCTGCCTCTGTTGACATGATGTTACAAAAGGAAATATTCTGTGTATCCATATACACAGTAAGATCCATATGACTTAGCGGGATGATTACAGCCACATATATTAATCAACAACTAAGTAGTGTCGACATGGTGGCTTTTTTAATACCCCATCAAAAATATACAGTCAAATGAATTAGTCTTAGTAATTATATAACATTCAGTCATTTCACAATAAAACAGTTATAGAAAATGATTTAACAGTTGACGTCATTATTTAACATTTTAAAGCAAATACGGTTAGCCGCTCAGCTTGCTTTAGATTCTATTTTTGCAAAAATATGGTTTGTGTTTTTCGAATGTTGAAACCGAGAGGAAGTGCATAATTTATGCTGTATTTCAGCTGTTTGCAAGCACACAACTTTAATTAGAAATATGTGTGTATGTAAACATGGATAATGGGATTTGTAGGAATGCCAGCGCTGTGGTTTCACTGTTCCAAGACAGTAGTTTGGAACATTTTTCCAACACCCACTAGATTTGTGCAAAAAAATGTCCGGCATCTGGTATTCTCACCTGGTAGTAATCATGGGCATGTAGTGCAGATCATTTTAAAACCAGTTAAAAGCGGTCCGATTTAAAAAAAAAACAAAACAAAAAAAAAGAAATGTATCTAAAGTGGAAAGCAAAAACCTTTTTAAAATCCATTTTAAGAGAGATACTGTTTCTCCTCTTCATCACTGCCAAAGCGTCTTTAATCATTCATTTGCGTGTGCGTAAATATTTCTAGGGGTGTTAATTATTTAAAAACACGTAAAGTTTAAGATACTTTTGAAAAATGTATTGTAAGCTAAATTATTACAGAAATGTATGCATATGGCACTTAATAGCTTTTAATTGCATTATTTTAATGTATTAATAACTAGGGGCCTTACAATATGATACATATTACGATACATGGGCCTGGATATAATACATCACGATATACTGCAATAAAATAAACTTTGCAATGCAACAGATACAAAGTTTTCTCCATGCTTCTTCTGAAACAATGGATGTACTGTATGTGGATAAGGAAGTCCTTTGGCACACACACACTAAGGATTTTAATTAATTATTGCGTAGACATGTATGTACCGATACTAGATTAAAGAATATCGATACAGTACCGTGAAAAAAACAACGGAGATAGTTTGCTGTATGATAGGCAGTAAGATTGTATTAGTATAACATGTTATTGCATGTTATTTCCCTACAGCTCATTCCTGTAGATATCAGAATGTCCCCTCACTTGGCTCACATTACTGCTTCACACTATTTTAATGGCTGCTTTCCAAACAAAACTGCTGCACTTGGAGCTGATGGAGTTCCTTGAGACTTCTGGGAGACCAGCAGAAATTCCACAAGAATGAAGAGCAACTTCTGGGAAAAATATGAAACCCAAAACATGTCTCGCAAGACACACCTGTGTCTACAGCATCTTTCTTCTAATCGAGCCAAGTACATTAGCTCCCTCTTGCGACACCATTTTATGATTAGATATTGGTTTACCTTTGCGATTATGCAAGAATGTGATGCTTATAGTATGATATCTGTATTATGGCATATTTAATTTAGTATATTCACAAATATACAAAAAGCCATTTTAGTTTGTTAGTCGTGTGTATTGTTAAAGACCTGCATGGTTCCCCTATTTGACAGCACGTAATAACTGAACGCATGTTGGAGGTCTATTTATTTAAGATTGCAACACACCCAAAATTATTAGGACACCTGACCATTATATACTTATGTGTTTTTGAATATCCTGTTTCAGATTTCGACTTATTACATTTTAACAAGAATAGTATGAGATCAGACACTAATGTTGGGTTTAGTGGGGTTGAGCGTTGTTCCACTCCAACCAGAATACACCATGTCTTTATGGATCTTAGGTGCTTTGTTCACAGGGACATTGTCATGCTGGAACATTGTTTGGGTCTTTTAGTTCCAGTGAAGAAATGATGTAAGGAAACCAGTTTGAGTAAAGCACACCTATGTGGGTGCGCTGATAAGGTATCCACAGACCTCAAGGAGAAATGCTGCCGAGTTATTTATGGAACAAACCATTTTTGAGATGGCTAAGAAAGTGAACAGGAATGAAACAAACAAATTAAACCAGGTTCAAACATTTAGAAAGCATTATTGTATACAATCGACATGTTTCCAGATGCCACAGCTTTGGTTTTCTTTGTTTTTTCCTGTTTAAATATCTTTCTGCTTCAACAACCTTCACTTGGTATTGCTTTTAATTTGGCCAATCACAATCATTCTGGACTGCAAATATTATCAATAGTATTACAGAATTAATTGAGAGGACACTTTTGTTTAAATACATACAAATACCACCGTTAACTATTAGCTGTTACCTTAATATTCTTGTCTTAATCTATAAAAGTCCATAAAAGGATTTGATAGTTTTTGATAATCTTCACATGTCAGCTGAGACAGTGTCTCAATCTCAAAAAATAAAAATAGTAATACTTAAGCATCTTACATGTTTTTTTTTAATGTAATTAAATCTAAAATAGCTAACTATAACTTTAAATAACAAACTAAAACATGATTACAAACAATAGCTTGCACATGACAATTTCATAAATTTGACCTCGTATCTCATTGGCAGGGGTGACGCAATTTTTGGGCCCTATGAAAAAATACAAAGGCCCCCCTACAGTAACCTAACAGTCTGTTACTACTAAAAAAACACATTTTTGGGGCCCTCGAAGTGCATGGGCCTTCCTAACTTTCTATCCCCTTAGCAACACCCCTGTTCATGGGTACGTTATCATACAATTTGCATACAGTTTACTTTTACTGCTCAAAAAATTAAATAAGCATGTGCTGACTTTTGTAATATTTTTAGTCCAGTACCATTTTATAAGCTACAAAATATTCAGAGTAAAATCTATTTTCTGACATGCAAAGAAATGTACAGGGTTAATGTTAATATAATGATAATTGCCGCTTTGACTGTTTATACATCTCTATTAGCCTGCTTAGGGATATTTATTAAAGGCCTTTCCAATTTTTACAGTAATATATCACTTTACTATCATACTACATTTGAGACGAACATCAAAAACGGCTATCCGATACGTTTACCGAGGTTCTGTCTTTAAAGCTTCAAGTAAGCATTTCTTCTGCAGGCGTCGTACACACAATATTGAAAGACTAAAAAAAAAACTTGCCACTCCAGAGGTGTGAAATATTTTACAAAACCTAAAAAATTACCTTTAGCATGAACTTTTAGCTTTTGTTACAGTTACATATATACATGTAACTTTTTGTTACAGTTGTAACTATTGTTCAACTTTAGCATGAGTTTCTAAATATATGTAACTGTGACTTTTCCTATGTGCATACTGATGTCGATTTGAGACTCAATTTGAAAGCTCTGAGCCCTTATTTTGTCTGTCAATTATACATTACAATGCACACTAACTCTAGCTATTTTGTAATATACATGATGTGTATCTATTTATACATGTTTTTTACAGGATTTAGCTGGAGCATGCGTATCTCAGGGAAAGCTAGGAGGTTGTACAGTTATCTCCCATAATATAACTCTAAACTATACAACCTACTACCTCAGCCTGGGGAGCATGGAAGATAGTAAAAGTTTTTGTGTCCAACAAGAGAGCTGCCTGTTAGGTTGTACTGTCAGATTAAAAGCGGGTAAATCCGTAACAGTAAAATACACACCGCTAGCAAAACTTCTTCAGTGCTAAAACCATTCCGGAACTTCAATCCTGACTCTAAATCGGTGCTTCTGACTGCCACAAAAATGAGCCTGAATTAGCAAGTAAGGTTGTTGTGAAGGCACGACAGACAGATACCTATAGATACAAGCTTGTGTGGAAAGTCACCACAAGTTCGGATCTACGGGTTTGTGTCTGCAGGCATATCTCTCTCCGAATAAAGAAAAAAAAAGGAAAGGAAGAAAGAACAAATGTATCACTACAATGCTATCATCATTATATTATGATATATGCATGAAATGTAATCCAAAGACTATAGATTATTTACAGATAAACTGAACTGTTTAAAGCTAACTGACTTTTTTTGTCTTTTAGCATTTTAGCTTTTAATTACATTTTTTTAAAAATATTCCACAAAGCAGCATAAAATTCTACCATTTCATTGTTTTTCACAACAGTTTTGTTACTGATTGATTTATTATATAATAATTAGAATGTAAATATGACAATATGAATATCAAGGATGCCAAAATAGATCAACAAACTATAAATAGAAAGTAAAAGGCATTTTTAATAAAAATAAATGAACTGCTATGTAAGAAGGACGACCATCCAAATGTCTAAAAATAAAGGGTGTTTTAAAAAACAGATTTAGATTTGGTAACTCATTTGTATATTTTATTGTACAGTAACTGCAGCTTTACGCAATAAACAGTAGTTGCTTTGAGATCGTCAGTGTTTCCATCTTCTTAACCAGAATTTTGTCAGATCAAACCTTGTTTTTGATTGCGATATATGTAAATATGATAGCAGTTATAGGCCAGGAAGTGCTGTAGTCTGGTGAAATACACAGTACTGCACATAAAAGTGCAAAAGTCATATACTTTTATGAGAACACGGACCGGATGCAGTAATGCAACTGTAACTGATAAAGATATTTATTTTTTACAATTACATCCAAGTAGCCACAGTGTTAAGTTCAGAACATGCCAGTTTACAAAAAATTACTGAGATATTCATTTCAGTGTTACGCCATAATCTGCTTGTGGTTTACCTTTATCTTGCTAGCTTTTATTCCATGTGGCAAGCAGACTACGAATGTATTTTCAGTCCAGCTGTAGCTGTCTCAGATAATCTCCATCCTCAGAGGACCGAACCACCTGATTTAACAATATAGAACACCACTTGCTTCGTCTTTACAATCATAGAACCCCCTTGTCTATGAGTAATCTATTGGGTGTGTTTTCAATTAGAAGTCTAATAGTTTTAAGGGCGGGTGGGGTGGGGAGGTCTATGTCACATGACTGCTGCTGCATGTATCCAATTTCCTACTGTGCATCATTAAGCACATTTATATTACAAAGGAAATTTGTTGTTTAAAGTACATCATTTATTTTTATTATTAGTATTGTTTTAATTAACTTTGCTCTGTCTTTTTTCCAAACGAGCTGTTTTATTTACATTTAAGAAACATTTCGGATGCTCTTATCTAGAGTGACTTACATTTATCTCATTTATACAATTAAGCAGGTAAAGAGGGCCATGCTCACGGGCCCAACAGTTTGCTGGTTCTATAAACTGAAAGTACAACATTCTGATCAGAAGTCCAACCTTATAATTTATCATTTACAGGCTTTGTATTTTTGGTAGCTTATAGTCGCTCATATGCTTTATTCTAAAAATCCTAAACATCTCAACCTGATTTTTTACATCTTTTGGACACAAACAATATTTTACAAGAATATTTTTACAGTATATATTTAACTCTGAATGCGCATTAAAGGCTTATTGCATTCGACTAGTGCAGTGATAGTGCAGTGATAGTGCGGGTGCAGTTATAAATTACTTTTTATTCGCAATGGTGTGAAATGTTTTTAAATGCATTTGGTAAAATTACAGAAATATATTTAATAAATGTCGTATCATTACCCATCCACATATCTATGACGATATAATATTCCAGACATGCATTTATTGTTTGGACCCAATAACATTTTGAGCCCGACCTGTTTTTCAAATGACAATAATGATGACTTTTTTCTTTTTAGTCATGACATATATTTTTTTTTACAAAAATGTCTGTAATGTTGCTAATCACATAAAGAAGGTAAATATGTTAAGTTAGAATTTTAGTAATGCTAAAATGATTTGAAATTTAAGAATAATGAAGGAAAAAGTAGCACAACAGAATCCACAGCAAAGACATTCTACAAGAACAGAATAAAATAATCATTTGTGAAAGGGTTAAATCAGTTTGAAACTTGGTGAATCATGACTAAATGTTGGGCCTGGTTAAGGCTGGCAACTGTTAGGAATTTGCCCTGCACTATCTAATCGTACAACTGACTCCCAACCATTGAGAAAAACGGCAACATAAAAAAACACCACAATAATACAATAATATTTCTAATAAGTATTAACAAGGGAAACATAGAAGCAATCTATTGATATATAAGTCACAATAGAGTTAAAATAGAGGGATAAAAGAAAGTCATTAAATGACTGGCATTCAACAGATAAACTAATAGTAAGATGTCAACTATTTTTTTAGTATAAAAGATTATTATAAAGATAAAGCGTGATAAATCGATTCATGTTAAGAATCTATTAGGCCAATTTAATAGAATTAATTTTAGGTTTAAAATTTCCAAAAAAATAAATTTAGAAACAAAAATTTATAAAAGAACTAACATCTAATCAATAATAATACTCAAAACAAACCCTAAAAATTCTGCATTATCAAAAAAGAAATTTTGCAATACGAATATTTCAGAACTAAGTTTTCATTACAACTTCGCCATTTAATTTTGTGGCATAAATTTAGCATTTAAATATCTACAAAGCTTCCAAAAAAATCGAACGCTGAATAGCAAGCTTAGAAATGTTAAAATCACAGCATGCATGCTTGATTTGCTCGCGTGCCCTTAAACCTGCATGGACAGGTAACACTATGGATTTACATGCTCGTTTATACAACAACAACATTCTGTTATTTTTGTACAGATTTCTGTAACAATATGTATAATTTAATCTGCTATACAATAAAAAAACAAAAGAAAAAAAAAGAAAAGAAAATGTACATTTACAGTTTAACCTTCATCTTATCAGTTCACACAAAATCAAAAGAAGCAAGACTTAAAATATTGTTCGATATTTTTAATAAATGCAGCATGTATTTAATTCTACTATTATAAATTTGCCACTAGGCTACAGTATATAGCTAATAGTAAACAACTCACTTGTAAAAAAAAAAAAAAAAAAAAAAAAAAAAAAAAAAACTGTCCACAAAATCACAGTGATGTCTTAATGCTTCATTTTGCTTCACAAGCAAGCAGAGCGTGAAAAAAACCCCCAAACACTGTTAACAAAGAAAAAAATATATATTATTCTTTTTTTTTGCGCAGCTTAAAAGCGAATGACAGGAAAGATTGAAGATAAAAGCCATCCTAATAGAGAGACATGTGAAATAAATCTGGCCTACAAAGTGGAATATGCTGCTGATAACAACAAAAGGCTGTGTGTGAGATTATTTGATGGTCAATTTATACTTATCCAGTACTTACACTTAAAGAAACGATTAAGTTTTTACTTTCGGTGCTCCCCAGCACTTGAATTTCAATGACCGGATTTGGACTTTGATGCTGGTGCCAGTTTCCTTTAACTATGTTACTGAGTTGATGCCAAGAATACAAAAAAAAAATATACATGAGGAGTAAAGCCTCTAGCGCTGTAAGGGAGAGGTACCCCGAAAAAACCCCTCTATTCACACAAACACACACATATACACACACACCGCACATTAAGAATGCACAACTCAAACCCAGCCGAACAACACGCTGTGCATCACATTCATTTATTTATTAAAATAAAAATAGCAGATCAACGTTTAGGAGGGTTACCCGATGGTTACCCGCTAGGCCTTTCACCTCACAGCGAGCGTTAAGCATTGGAGAGACACAAAAGACAAGTGCAGAAAGCAGACGCTAAAAATACAGTTCGAGCTCCGAAAGCATGTTAATAGTGACTTACCAAGGCTCTGTCTTATTGTTCCCCAAATCGTCTCTCTATACTCACTGTGCCTGCAGCATTTGGCAGGATGTTTGAAGAGTCCAGTCCACTGTGGCCCACGAGCAACTCAAATCATGCAACTTTAAAAAACAAAAGAAGAAAAACCCCCCCCAAAAAACGCTGATAACGAAACGCCAAAGAGCAAAGAAACACTACAGAGAGCAATGCGCAAATATGATTCAGACGCCCTAAAAAAATGTGTAGTGTAATTTTACAAAAAAAAAAAAGTTTTCGTTTTTTCTAAAAGATTGTTTTTTTGTTGTTTTCTTGTTACAGTAAAAGTGTAAATACACCTAGAGGTTTTAAAGCCTGTAAAACCTCTGAATCTACCAAATGGGTGCCTGCTTAACGACCAAATGACAGGCAACATCTGTTTGTAAGAAAGCCAAGATCCAGTCTTTAAGAAAAAAAATTGGCTAGGTTCTCTTTCACTCTCTCTCTCTCTCTCTCTCTCTCTCAATCTCAATCTCTCTTGCGCTCTTTCTCCCACTCTCATTCTCTTTCACTCTCACTGCTGAATAAACTGAAGGAGAAAAGAAAGAGACTGTGGAAATCAGGCTAGGGAGGTAACAGTTGTTCAATAGTGCTGTCACCCCTTTAACCTCGTCCCTTCTGCTTGATACCTTCTTCCAGCTGCTGCAGCGAGAGGCAGTCCAGGTAAAACTTCTCTACCATCCTTCTGCTAGCCTCTCCCAGATCCTCTGCCTGACCAAACCCCCACCCTGACATACACACACACACACTCACTTATACACACACACACACACACACACACACACACTGACAAACACTTCTTGGAAGACTTCCCTACACCAAAAATAAATACTAATCTGCCTCTTAAAATGCACCCTCTGGCCTTTTGCCACCTTTTGCTGACACACACAATCACACACACATTTTATGTATTTGTTTAGTTGTCCATGAACGAACAAACCCACATTTTATTGTTTATACATATTTTTACATGATTTACTTGCGTATTCATTTAATCAAGCAGCCATTTTGGCATGCGCTAACAATATGGTCATTATTGTTAGCAAACATAACACTCGCACACCCTGCTGAAAATATGGTGCGAATAGGGAGCAGTAAATATCGCGATTGTTTAGTTGCCAGCTTGCACTGGTTGCTGAGCACAAAGTGAACAACGCCAGAGCAGATCCTCACGCGCCCGTTTTCATAACATCGGAGGCGAGCAGGTTTAGCACGTTGCAATGCAGACACCCATAAAAACAGAGCGAGCCCTCCAAATACATGCACGTGTATAAAAACAGCGGTGACCTAAGCTAGCGCCGGCTGTCTGGTGCCGCTGGCCGAGACAGCAGAGAGGACTGTACTACTGTAGGTGACTGGAGGTCAGTTTCACAAGCCAGACACCTCAACTCCTTTATTTTTCAACCGAGACCGACACCCTGACACCCAAATAATCCTAAATGCCTTGGTGATGGTTTCCCCGGGGATAGCCAGCAACCAGGCAACGCACCTTGACTGTAAACAAAGCTCACAGCATTCCTATAGTACTCGCAGACAGGCAGGGAAGGCATGTGTGTGTGTTTGTGTGTGTGTGTGTGTGCATACATGTGTATGTGTGTGTGTTTGTGTGTGTGTGTGTGTGGGGGGGTGATTAAGAGGGAGCGACTCCTGAGCGCTGTGATGTCTTTCTCCACTGTACAGCTGTGTTGGCCATCAACATACGCATTTATCTTACAGTACATTAAGATGGCACTGTGTCTCACCCCTATAAATTCCACCCACCCCCCCCATCTCTGTCCGACATTCCACTCACGCACAACTGCGGCAGCCTTCCACCAATCCCTCGCTTTAACCCCCCACCACAGCCAGATGGGCCACTAGTCTCCCCTAACACATGCACTCTCTCTCTCTCTCTCCCTCTTTTTCTCCAGCAACCTGCCAGACGGAGTGAGCAGCAGCCTTACGCTGCATTCATTTATTCATGCAGACACAGAGAATGCGTTACCCACAGCTGCCCTTGGGCCGCTCTTTTTTAGGGGGGAGAATTATGTTACCTTTACTAAAGAAAAGCTTTTCAAACACTTGGCACTTTTTTAAAGTAACCAATATACAATATTTATGTTGGCATCTACCTCGAAATGTAGCAGTGTGGTGAAATAGGACTGTTATATACGCCGAACATTGCAATGAAATATCTGTGCTTGTAACCGAAATCATCTCAGGTGAGGTGATTTTATTATAGTTCTTAATAACAAGCAATCTTAAGGGAATTAAAGAACTCCTTTAGAGATTCCTCTGTGTTTTTATTACTATAATGTCATGAGGAAAAAAAAAAAAAGCTGGACCAATTAGTCTGCACCGCTGCTTAGAAAAGAAAAGGATGCACGAGGATGAAAAGCCTCTTTGTTTCCGGCACTACCCACAATATATGGACTTACACTGTCCGCTCTGTTCTGAAACTGCCGTGGCTATCAGTGCACCCTGCGAGCGCTGTGATTGGTTCCGAACAGCCAAAGGGGTGGGTGCTTTGGTACTGTAGGTCTCTTTGCTGTGCTTTTTTTCCTGCATTGTCATAGGGTCATGGCTGCTTATGTCCCTAACTGACCTGCCATTCAAACACACACACACACACACACACACACACACACACGTAGCCATGCCAGGCTGCATACACATTCCAAACACTGTGGTAGCTCAGTGGTTAAGGTGTTGGACTGCTGATCAGAAGATTGTGGGCTGCCACCGCTGGGTTCCTAAACTAGGCCCTTAACCCCCTAACTGTATGCTTAGTTAAAAAAAACAAGAAGATCCTCTGCGGATGCCATAAATGTAAAAATAATCTTAAAAGTAAATTTAAAAAAGACTTTTACGGCATTTTTTTTTTTTTTTACTAAAAATACAGGATTATTCAGTATGATAGGCTTCATCATTCGTCAGAAAGGGGTGTAAGGTAAAAGCTCATAATATCAACAAGCACAGCTGCAAAATTGAACAGGGTTGCAGCCCCACCCAAATTCCGGTATTACTAATACAACAGGGTAGATTGTTTGGCTGGGTCCTATGTACATATTCCGGATGACCTTCCAGTACATCATCTGATTGTAACAAGATGTGAACATTTGAGCCAAGGTCAGCCAGGGAGACTTGTAGCCTTCAGCTTCAGCCTTTATGCTGATTTAAATCAATGTTATCAAAACACTGACTCCATCAAACATGCAAAATAAAGGATTTTTCCCACTCATTTATCTGACTGGAGTTTTTGCTGAGTGAAAAAGTTAATTGATTGCACTTCGTATAATATAATAATATGCGATATATATATATATATATATATATATATATATATATATATATATATATATATATATATATATATATATATATGCAATACTGTATAGTCAATTTATGTACAGTTACATTATTTGTAACTGGGTGACATTAACTCATCTAACTGCATCGTCTTTGATTTTTTTCCTATAACACATTTATATTTAAGTTACTTTTTCAGCCTTTGGCAGATATATACATTTATATCCAGAATAAATTACAATTATCTCATTTAGCAGTGGAGGATGAAGCGCCTTGCTTAGTTCCCATCGGTGGCACCATGGTTGTGCTAGGATTTAATCCTTTGACCAACAGTCCAACACCTTAACCATTGAGCTACCACTTCCCACTAACTGCTGTTGTGTATTATTTTCTGGCTTGTATACATTCTGTAAGGTTTCAGATTTTTGTTTTTTCTCTTATGTTAATGTCATGTTTATGTCTTGAGTTTTATGTTTTGGATCCTTGTTCATGTCCTTTGTTTACTTCCTGTTTTGTCACGTGATTCCCCTATCCATGTGTCCTGTTTGGTTTTTAGTTCTGTATTGTCATTGGTTTATTTTTGTCATGTGTCCCTTATTGTGTTCAGGTGTTTCTTGTTTGGTTGATTGTTTCCCCCCATTAGGTTGTGTATTTGTTGTGCTTTGTTGCTTGTCAGGAACGGCGGTTATGTCAGGTTCAGATTCGGATTCAGATTCAGATTCAGATTCAAGCTCTAGTTATGGCAGGTCAGGTTGTTAGTTTAGTTTCTTTTTTTCATTTATTTCAATAGAAAACTGCTTTTTCAACGCAACCTAATCTTACGACTTGTGACACATCCTTTCACAGTATATACTGTGTTTAAAATTCATTTATTTAAAAACCTGCATTACTTACAAATAACTTAATTCATACTTTTAAAATTAGTGTTAAGCAGCTGTTGGAGAAGAATCCATGTTGCCATGAAAGGCTCTATTAAAGGATTTACAATAATCCACAGCCTTGATAAATAAACATGCAGAGTTCGGTGCACAGAAGTTAAACACAAACCAGGCAAACAAATCCAAAACAGTAGGCAGTAATCATAATCCAAAGTCAGAGCAGAGTTCAGTAAACCAGAAAGACTTAAACATGGAAACGCTTGGTATGTTGCCTAGCAAACAATACTTCGCAATATGTTCATTGTTTGCCTAGCTTATAACGCTAGCCACAGGAAGTACTATCGGAAATGGCTAGTACTCAGGCGCCCTCTGGTAGTGCTAATCTTGCTAACCTATGCAAGATTAGCAAAAATGGCAAGAAAAACCCTAGATCTATACAAATAATCCCACATTACAATTAGAAAGTATAATACCAACTTACCATAGTGTCAGTAGTAGAAGATGATTAAAAGACTTGTAGTTAATTTATTTAAAGCTGTAGAGCAGGGCTGGCCCAAGCCTTTAGGTTTTCCCTAGCCCTTGGTGCCACCAATATGGCTAATTATTGTCAATATATCCACCCAATATCGACTGTATTAGTAACGGTGTCGCTTACATCATGCAAATGTTTTTACCATTCCTATTAACATTTAGAATTTTTTAGAATTACTGTTGTCCACTGACAATATGTCCATTGCCAATATATATAAAAAAGACCTATCTTTTCATGTACCCTTGGGGGCCCCCCTAATGGCCATGAGGGCCCTAAGCAGCCACTTAGTTTGCTTATGCATTCTGCTACAAAGTGGTATGAATTACTAACCAGTGCCAAACCGTACCAGGCACTATGCTAGATTATAATAATAAAAAAAAAAAGAGATCTAATTGCTGGCACAGGGATGATAAACAGACATAGCACTCATTTCTACAGGAGTACAACTGAAGAAAAAAAACGTTTATGCTGAATGCCTTGTGTGGAAAAGCCTTCAGAACATGTAATAGACCCACATCACATGCACTGAACCGCGTTTTCCTCTGGAGCCGTGGCATTTCAACTCTCGCTCCCTCTTCTCTTTTCTTCTTTTCTTTTATCCAAATCACTGCATCTGTCTAGCACCCTCCATACCTTCTCCTTTGGTACTGGCCTTTGCTATCCGACTACCACCCACTCTCTTTTTTTTTGTCTCTCTCTCATCATCTTTCTCCCTCCCAGGCTCCTGCTCTCCCATTAATTTACCAAAGCTTCAGTGAAGGCGGGGCAGAGGGAACTCCATGGTAACCTGGCACCCAGCCATCTCATTACACTGCCAATTGATTCTGGCCTACCGCCACGCTGCTGTCTCCTGCCAGCCCACTTCCCATCATGCACCCGACATCCCCAGGCCTAACTGTAGCACGGACGAATAACAAAGCACATCAAACCTGCAACCCCTTGCAAACTCCTGGTCAAAATACAGAGAAAAGCAGCTTTGCATACAAAATACAAAAGTTATGGAAAATATAGCCAAGAATCTGTGTTCCATTAAAAAAAATCAGCTCAAAATAATTTTAAACATAAGACATTTATTTATTTTACAATTGCTGGTGAAATTTGAGCAGATTTTGACTGGGTGGGCAAAGCAGGTGTAGCTAGCTCTAAAAGTATTGACAGCTTTTTTTTTTTTTTTTTGAAATATGACAATGTAAGAATTTATATTGAGGGTTATAATACTTTTAGAGATTAAAAAATGCACTTGTGTAAAATATAAATATATATAAAACATCCCAAATTGTGACTTGGATCAGACTGAAATTATATAGAGAAAATATTTTTAGCAATTTTTTAAAGTATATTTATATTTTATACTTTGTTCTATTAATTATATTCACAATTTGATTTAAAATTTCTGGTATTTGGCAGATGCCTCTTATCCAACGCAACATTTTATCAATTCATTCTGAAAAGTTGAGGATTATGGGCCCTGCTTAGGGATGCCAAAAAAGCAGCAATTTGGCAGTGCAGGAAATCGAACACATCATTCTTAATTATTTTAGTTAATCCTTAAAGATTTTAGTTATGTTGTGTTTCAGTACTGAGTTAACAGCTTGTACAATCTTAACATTTATCCATCCATCCGTCCATCCATCTATCCATCCATCCATCGCTTATACCCGCTTCCTAATCCACTTCCTAATCAGGATCTCGGGAATCTGCTGGAGTCTATCCTAGCTGTCATTGGGTGAAATGCAGGGGTACACCCTGGACAGGTCACCAGTCCATCACAGGGCCACATACAGACAAAACAACCACACACACACACACACTCACGCCTATGGGCAATTTAGAATCACCAATCAGCCTAAAATACATTTTTTTTTTTTTGGAGTGTGTGTGAGGTAACCAGATTAGATTAAATGAAATAAACCCACACAAACATGAGAAGAACATGCAAACTCCACACAGAAAGGCTCCTGCAGGGGATATGAAACCTGGGACCTCCTTGCTGTGAGGCAACAGTGCTAATCACTAAGCCACCGTGCTGCCCTAAATCCTCTATACAAATATTTTTTGCAAAGAAATCAGGCTTTGTTTTTAGACAGATTGTTAAAAAATTCGAAAACAAACACACTTAAAATAAATAAATCTGGCAGAGTCAATCAGAAAGACTTTCACAATTCTTTAAACTTTTACAGTTTTGTGTGCCATCTGCATTAAACATTTAGCCAGCAGTTTGTAGGTGGGGTATCTAAAGCTGAAATTAGACCAAACCTAACTTTAGTGCTTGCTTTCTAAGCCTAAGTGCTTTTATACATAGATGTACAACTTGGTTGAGACTTGGTGACCTTAACACACACGTCATCATTTTCACACATTATATTACACATTATATAATACCGAAAATAATATATTTTCTGAAAAATCATTTTTTTATATGTTCAGCCACAATAATTACATTTTTACAACAGAGAAAACATCCAATTTACACCTAAAACAATCAACAGCATCCTCTGAGCACCACTCTGTGCCCTATTTAATTCGATGTTAATATATTATATTACAAGTGCTGGGCGGTATAGCCGGTATTGTTTTTTTTTTTCCTACATGACCGGGTATTAGGTAGGGATGCGTACAATAAATACAACCCAAAATGCCTCCCCCACTTAGCCCTGCCCACCATTTAGTGCTCAGATTACAAGAAGCAGAAACAGACCATAGTGTAAATTGGCTAAAAAAACAATCTAGGGATGCACCGAGAGCCTGATACTGAGCTCATGTACTAATAAAAACACTCCGATATTAAAGACCGAGACTTTCAGTACACAAAGACTCCGGCAGAAGTGACAGAATGTCAGGATCAGCTGGGTGGAAAGTACTTATAAGTACTTATATGAAACATCTCTAAAACAATTGTAATTAAGACAAAAGATAGACACAGAAAAATTTGCCGGTGGATATGATTTTGCCAAATAGGACGTGGATTAACATCCTTTGTTGATCCTGAATCAACATTTCAGGATTTAAAAATGGATTAAGGTGGATTTGGTCGGCACATACTGATGACATTAGATGGTTATGATTGGTTGATTGAAATGTTAATCCAGTATCACATCCTATTTGGAAAAATCACATTCAGTGAATTTGCTGCTAGCAGCAACGTTAGCATTCGACAACCAACCCTGCAGCAAACCCTATGCAAGATTAGCAAAAATGGCAAGAAAAACCCTAGATCTATACAAATAATCCCACATCCCCAAAAATGTACAGACATCAGCGTATAGCAGGAAAGAAATTCTGTACTGGTATCGGTGCATCCCTAAAGAAAAACACCATTGTTAGCTCTTTGATATGTACTGCATTTCAGTAGTAATTGATCCTTGCTTTCCCTAACATTATTTTAACATGAAGAGAATTCAGCATGCTTAAGGAATGAGACAGGCAGAGCGAGAGGTGATGAGAGCATCTGCTGAAGGACGCGCAGCACACAGCAAAGTGTGCTAGTAACATGCGAAATGCCGCTATTTATGCTGTCATGTGTGACACAAAAAGGAAAAAAAGCACAGCTCTAAATGCATCAGAGTGACGGTTTAGACAGCACTTTTAAACACTGTACAAAGCGTCTTTTTTGTAGATTTCACGTAGTTCACACTGGCTTAACTCATTTTTCCCTAACTTTTGCATTCGCTATCTATCTATCTATCTATCTATCTATCTATCTATCTATCTATCTATCTATCTATCTATCTATCTATCTTAGTGAATAATGCAGAATAAAAAAAAGACAAAATTTACTGTAACAAGTAAGTAAGTAAAGTCTCAAGGTAACTAGATGTTTTAAAATTTACAAAGAACATTCCTTTAAAAAAAAAACTGAAAGACTACCAAAACTACAAGACTACATTTTTTTTTCAACAAGGTGCCAATCATTCTGCTGTTACCTGTATGCACAAATGAATTGAAACTACTACAGTATGATGAAATTCCGTTGGCAGTGTGTGCTAATGTCTCTGCCAAACATCAAGGGAACTGAACATCACATGTCAAAATATACAGTCTTTGCTTGAGGACATAATAATTTATATCACTCAGTACCTGACACAAAAAATGCTAATGCTAGCTAGAAAGCATGCAAGGAATCTCAAGAGTTGACTGAGTGCTTAAATCAGCCTGAATACTAAAGCCAGATGTAAATAGAGTTGCTTAAACAGATAGAAGAGGCTTGGAGATAAACTTGGCATCCTTGAATAAAAACTCAAATCTAATGCAAATCCCAGTTTCAGCTGCATTGCTAGTAGATAGTGGAAGGCTGAACCTCTAAGGTTTTGATATTATTTATTATATCTTATACCTCAATGCCCATTACACTATTTACCGGACGTGATTAAATCACAGCATTAAGCCACTGCACTGACTGCTTTAACTGAGAGCCCCATAAATATTCTGAGTAAATGAGTACAGTCAGCTTTCCGTATGTGGTTTTTGTAGAGAAACATCACTGCAACTTGCAGGTAGATAACAGATAATATATGCAACATGCTGTATTAAATATACACACTCTATAGCCAAGAGTGTATGGACACCTTGGAAAACACACAGTTATGTAGGATGTCCCTATAGGCTGTAGCAATAATATTTCAGCAGGACAATGCCCCTGTGCACAAATCCCCTGAGCTTCATGAAGGCATAATGAGTTATTGCTGATGTGTAATGAAATCAAGTCTCCTGAATAGACACCCTTTGGGATGAACTAGAACACTGACCGCACCCCAGACCTCCTCACCCAACATTAATGCCTGATTTCAATAGTTTTCCAGCGAAATAGGCAAATCCCTACAGTCGTGTTTCATAATTTAGTGAACAGTTTTCCAGGTTATTATTGGTGGTTTTTTATTGGTGGAAAAGTGAAACCAAACTGAAAAACACATGTGTATATGACGGGTAGGTGTTCCAATACTTATTTCCATATAGTGTGTTGGGCAGTAGTGCTACTAGTTTTCCCAGTGGAGTGGTGGTGGTAGCTTCATTGTTTTTAAATAAATCAGATTTTCAGTAGCGAAGCTATTTTGTTGATTGAAAAGTGCATTATAATAAATACATGCTACATCGAATCTGGATCAGTAAGTGACGTCTCCATCCGTTCGCAGAACTGTGTGGCCGACAAAAGTACCTCTGGAAAATGGTGATTTCTTCTTCTTTGTTTTGCTTTGGACTGTGACGTCATAAAATTAAACACATGGCAGACCAACAAGAGATTTACCAGATGATGATTTCCAGATTAGCTTAGTCTGCAAACAACAGTTAGCAACAGCCAGAGACTGAGGCTGGTTTCATATAAAAACTGAATTTTACTAAACTGGTTAGATGTAAAAAGAATGTGTATGTAGAGTACATAAAGCTTCATTACATTCAAAGCTAACCTCCAGAACATGTAGTAGAGTACCTGATAGCTTAGCTCATAGCTTGCCATTGATGGGCCCCATGAGCAAGGCCTTTAACCCCCAATTGCTTAGTTCAATATAAATAATGTAAGTTGCTTTGGATAAGGGCGTCTATCAGAAATGTGAGTAAATAAATAGAGAAAACATGCTGGACATACACTGGTAAATTAAAAGCCATTAATTTATTTTCTGTAACAATGCTTTAAAAGTAACATGGCATCGGCATGCAAAATAAAATCTAGTAACCAGTGTAGTCAGGAAAAAACATGCCTTTTGTGCTCATATAGCATCATTTTACAGCATCATTTTACAGCAACATCAATTGTGCAGCATTTATTTTGCCAGTTGTGACACTTTCATGTACTTCGGGTGAATGTGGGGACGATACATACCATATACCATCATGACATTTCTACTAAATTTCATTTAAATAAATGAAATGAAAGCTAGACAATATAGCTCTTCATTTTATAAAACTATAACTATGGTTTCTTTTCTTCTCCTGCACCGAGCTGGCTCTAAAACCGAAATGGGACTTAGTCTCAGTTCTGATTGGTTAATTCTGTTTCTTACCAGCTGGTAGCCAATAAAATGTGAGTCCACATGGTGTGTTCATTTGCTCATCTGAGGTTAGGAGTGGTTAAATATGGAATTGTTAATATGAAGATTCCATTGACCTTTTATGAACATCACTACAGCACAAACGGATATTGAATCTCATCGTTGTGCGCTGCAAATGTGTTATTATGATGATTACTAATAAGTTGAGAAAATTGTGCACAATTAATCATTGTAATTATTCCAGTCTCTTGGGTACACCACTGACCTCAGGATATTCTAACACATTTTTTTGTCTGTTCCACAAAAGACAACAAAGGAAAAAAAGTCCAATTTACAACCGAAATTCTTTGATGGCACCAAATCAGCGCCACTCATGTGCCCTATACACTTTGCGATTAATCAACACAGTCTCTTTTTTGTTCTGCACACACTCACATGAGGATAAAAAACCACATGATCCTACAAATGTTTGGTTGAGTTTTGCAGAATCCTGGTGCAAATGCACACCAGGTTGATTGTTAATCTACTGTATTGAATGTTAAAAGCATATGGACGACTAAGAAACGAATCGTTTCCCAATATGCCCACACTGTTTAACCTATATAGAATCCTTGCGCAGGCGCATTTATCCGGGAGACATAGGCAGGCGTAATAAACTAGCAGCTTGGTGTAAGTCCCCAGATTTGCCACTGTTTTCCCTGCATCATTACAGACATGCATAGTAATTACTGTTGCCATGGTGAGCTGAGCTGCAAGGAAGATGTTGGCTAAGCTTACATATAAGCACATGTTTTCCATTTATCGCTCAAGGCCTGGAGGGAGCGGTAATACTGTTTGGAATTAAACTAAAAAAGACTAAAAAAAAGACCCAGGGGTCTCTCTTTTTTTCCTCTTTCTCAGTTTTTTCAAATAATCTACAGTGTGACTAATGGATTTGATGAGATAAAAACAATACGAAGACAAAGCATTGCTAGAGGACATAAAGATTAGCTGACTTTTGCTGTTAAAGGCTGGTGGTTTTAATTATGAAATACTACTGTAGGATTTAAAATCCAGACGCAGTGAGCAGGTAAGCAACATCTGCAGAGCTGCTTTTCTTCTAAGACAGTACTAAAGGACAATGACATATAGACATGAACTCAAATGCCCTTTTCTCTCTTTTTCTGCCTCAACCCCCTCCAAACTGCTTATTCTCTATCTGCACACTCTCAGTGTAGTGCGCCAGGCCCCCGCTGGGCTGGCTTTGTTTATTAATGGGGCTAATACTCAACCCTGGTTCCTTCCCAAGGGGACAAGGCCCATGAATGCCCCCACTGTGTTCCCCTCTCTCCTTTACTCTGTACCCTAGTCATTCTCTCAGCGAATGCCAATGCAGTGAGGTAAGAAGCCCTTTGTACCTCTCAAACCAGCATTCACACACTAACACACACACACACACATCTAGGAGCACACAATGGGTTACGACCTACTGGATCTATTGTAGACCTGAGCCCTTGCACACTCACAAATAAGCAAAGGTTATAATCTGCCATGATTGATGTGCTTTCTTGATGTGTGGTGAAAAGTGTGTGAAAGCCAGACCGCATATGTAGACAGATTACATTGGGGAGATTTTACGTTAGCTATTAAACCAGAGAAATGTAAAGAGCCCAGATACATTTATTGTGCACAAGATAAAAACAAGGTAAAGAATTTGAAAAAAAAAGGAACACATGCATGCTTTACATCTGCCCAGAATAAAGAAATGACAGCCAAAAAATTAAATGAGAACTTTGTGTTTTTTACAATGAGAAAAAAACCCTCTTACTCAAGGCTACACCGCCTCAACTTTCCAAATGCCTACAGTATATGTTGGGGTGTACTAGAAAACTGTTATACTCTGAGTCTGCTTTCACACCAACAGGTTTTTTTTTCATGGTACATTTAGCATATGTTGTGCCCTGTTTGCTTATAGGTCTTGCATTATTTGTCTGTATAATCTTAGCATCTTTAATTTACTGCAGGTTACCATGGTTTATATATGTGTATATATATATATATATATATATGTGTGTGTGTGTGTGTGTGTATAATATATGTATAAATTTATAATACATAATGACTTGGATTAATTATCAGATGAATGCAGTGACTGTCAGTTTATGGAATCTTTTTAAATTGTTTAAAGTGCTATTATGACTTTAGTATGATACAAATATTTAAACTCTAAATGTTTTTTTTTACCATTTAATACATTTATTAAAAATTAGTACTAAAAGTTTTATATATATATTATATTATATTATTTTATCTATCATGTTAGTGTAGTGTGTTCACATATATATACACTAACATGATAGAAGTATTATAAATAAAATATAATAATTTTCTTTTACATTTTTGGCACTTGGGCAGACGCCCTTATCCAGAGTGACGTTATACAACTGGGCAATTTGGGATTAAGGCCCTTGCTAAGGTTAAGGGTATGGTATTGGGAATCAAAGCCACAATCTTCCGGTTAGCAGTCCAACACCTTGGCCACTGGGCTGCCACCTCCCCTATCCCCTAAACTTTAATTATTAGTAACCACAAGACTTTGTATAAAGTTTGTATAAACCACTGAAATTTCTCGTCCGGTCAGTTGCATTACTTCACTTTCAATTAGACAGAATTCAGACTGACAGCTAAAGGTCTGGGAACCTTGGTCACTTTGAATGACTAAGGTCTGCATTAGAGACGTATAACTGACAGGTAAAGCTTTGGGTTGCTTACAGTAAACAACACAACACAACACACATGTCTCCTGGAAATCCTGTACACTTTAACCAATCAGAGGAAACTCATGAAGTTTTACAGTTAAGTGTGCCATATGCATCAGACGGCAGACGGTCTGGATGCCTAAGAGGTTCTCTTTTCTCCATAAAGTAAAGTTCCTACAAAACAGACCGGCATGCAACCATAGATTTTATGTAACCGAGTTCTGAATTTCACATAATTTGGACAATCAAGCGTTTAACTGATTCTCATATGGGAAATCCTGTAGAATCTAACTAATTAGAGTGACTTTCAAAATCCTTAGTGTTTCCATTTTTGTGTCAACAGTTTATGGGCATGATGACTGAGGGGAAGAGAGGCTCTTAATAGAGAGAAAGAAAAAAAAAAAACTTACCATGACTCATCTTTCAGGAAATCTCTTTGTCCTTGGTACGTCCTAAAAAAATTGGTAGAAAAAGTTCAACAGAAAACAGTACATGAAATGTCTTAAATTCCTTACATTTTTAAAACAAAAAAAGTTCTTTAAGTGTATTTTTGGTTAATTTTCTGTGGAGAAATTCCTTCTTTTACTTTCCAGAGCATTCAGACAGTGCATTCAGTTTATAATGTTTGACAAGTATGAGTTTCATACATGGCGATACTAACCATATTCAGAATTAATAAATAAAATAACATTGAGTCCATGGTTTCTTTATAAAGTGAATTTAGTGCAGGACTTTATAAGTGAATAGTATATCACAGTAAACAAGATAAAGACCCACTTTTGCAATTACAGTGCAGGCCACACAGCAAGGCCATACATTAATATAATGTTAAAATGTAAATTATAATATGATATAAAAAAACAATATATAATTATAACATCGTTATAGTCTGTTAGGGTTCTGTGTGTGATGTCCAACTTTCAGCTAAAAACTTTCGGTAACATCCAGATAGTTTCTCTTTTTTTGATCAGTTACTTTTACTTTGTGCTATTACTTTGTGCTATAAAACTGAACAATTACACACCACTACATGATATAATTATATCAAACCAAACTTTAAGCATGTCCTACACGGGATGTTTTTTTAATAGAAACTCTGCTTTATATGAGAACAAATAACAACAAAAATTTCACCGTTTTACATCATGGATAATTTTATATGTTAGATGTCTTTAATCTAATAAACCAGGATTCATCTATTTTTTGATATAGGCATCGCTCTGGATAAGGAAGTCTGCCAAATACTGCAAATTTAAATACATTTAAGATGATCTGATCTTGTCTGAAATGCAAATTGGAATGTTAATGACATTGTTGACCGATACACTATATGTCTGGGCTTTTAGTTACAATATGGGTTTGTGAATAAAAAAATAACAACCTTCCCTTCATCCATCAATCCATCGTCTATACCTGCTTATTTCTAATCAAGATAATGGGAATCTGCTGGCTCTATCCCAGCTGTCAGTGAGTGAAAGGCAGGGGTACACCCTGCACAGGTCACCAGTCCATCACAGGACTATCACACAGACTCAATGGGCAATTTAGAATCATCAATCAATCTAACATATGTTTTTGGACTGTGGGAATAAACCCCAGCAAGCACGAAGAGAACATGCAAACTCCACAGAGAAAGACCCCTGCTGGAAAATACCAACCTGGGACCTTCTTGCTGTGATGCAACAGTGATAACTACCAAGCCTTAAACATAACATATTAAAAAAAAATTTTCATCCAACAATTCAGGCAGTAAATAGTGTTTAAGAAAGAGTGAATATATGGCCTTTTTATTGCATTTCTTCCATTTTGTGAGTTTTATAAAAGAAGATAGCAGGTGAGTTTCTCAATTTCTCCAGCTCCCCCTACTCCACCCTTTCTGTCTGCCGAGGACTTTGCTTCCTTCTATGATGAAAAGACTAAGCAAATCTGAAAGACCTTCACCACCTCTTCAGGTAACCTTACAATTTCCACTCATGACTTGTCTTCTCCTTTACTATCTTATTTTTCTACCTTAAGTTCAGAAGAGGTTCAACAAGTCATCCTGTCCTGCAATCCTACCACCTGTCCACTGGACCCCCTTTGGCAATGCTCCAGAGCATCTCTCCTGATCTTCTGCCTTTTATCTCTACAATCATCAATAGCTCCTTATCTACTGGTCAGGTACCAACATCTTTTAAGAGAGCACAGGTTACTCCTGTCCTGAAGAAGCCTGCGATGGACATCACCAACTACAGACCGGTATCACTTCTCTCTTTTCTTTCTAAATAACTTGAACGCACTGTCTATAATCAACTGTCCCTCTTTCTCACACAGAACAACCTTCAAGACCCCAATCAGTCTGGCTTCAAAGCTGCTCACTCTACAGAGACCGCCCTCTTGGCTGTCACTGAGAAGCTGCATGCCGCCAGATCTTTTCTTTTCCTCCATCAGACACCACAGTTTCTGCAAGGATTTCAAATTGCCTGGCAGACATATCATCATGGATGGCTGCTCACCAGCTGAAACTCAACCCTTGCAAAACTGAACTACTTTTTATCTCAGCTGACTCATCTCCATGCCAGGATCTTGCAATCACCCTGGACAATTCGCAGATTTCCTTTTCAACCAGTGCTCGCAACCTGGGGGTAACTATGGACAATCAATTATCCTTTTCCTTACATGTTGCCAACATAACACATTCCTGCAGGTTTATCCTGCATAACATCCGGAGGGTTCGACCATTCTTAACCACTCAGGCCACTCAGTTGCTTGTGCAGTCTCTTGTAATTTCTAAACTAGACTACTGCAACCCGCTCCTGGCATGCCTACCTCTGAGTGCAATTCGCCCTCTGCAGATGATTCAGAATGCAGCTGCACGTGTTGTTTTAATCTACCAAAGTTTTCACACACCACTCCACTGCTGCGCTCCCTCCATTGGCTCCCAGTAGCTGCACACATCAGATTCAAAACACCGATGCTTGCCTACAAAGCCAGAAATGGAGCTGCACCCTCCTACCTACAAACACTTATCACGCATCGCACCACGCTCTTTTAGATCCACAAGTACTGCTCGGCTTGTTCCACCATCCCCTAGGACACTAGGCAGATCTGCCTCAAGACTTTTCTCTGTTCTGGCACCAAGATGGTGGAACGAACTTCCTATCAATGTCAGAACAGCATAAATACCTTGCTCTTGACAATTAAAAAAAAAAAAAAACCTTAATCTTTTCAACAGTTTATTGTTGTTGTTACACCAATTTGTGAACTATTGTACCAGTATTGAGCTGTTTAATGATGTGACTCAAAGCACTTCTTGTACGTTGCTCTGGACAAGAGCGTTTGCTACATGCTGTAAATGTAAATGTAATTCACCTTGAAGAATACAATTCATTTTTTTTGGCCAAATAATAGACATTGTAAACAGCTATCTTCTGCAGAAGGTCCACACACAAAGATTTTACTTGTCTTGACACCTATTTTAAAGGGTTTGCATCACTGAATCATGAAATGTTTATAAAATTTGTTGGAAAGAGACTTTATTAAACAAGATACTGACCAACTGAGCAAGTACCTTTTTACTTAAGCCTGGAGACCTTCAGGTGGTTTGGTTCAATGTTTCTTTAATGTTCAAGCTTTTATTGTAATAGACTAACCCTAACATTATAGTAGACAAAATGAGTTTATCATGTCATACTTTCATTTAGGTAAGGGCGTCAGACAGAACTGCCTAATTTTTCCCCTTTTTAAGTTTTTGGAAACAATAGACAATTGGCTAAGATGTAAAAAAAACCCAAAATTTGTACGGTATCATACTCGGATGACATTTTTAAAATTTGTATTAGGGTTGGAGTTTCTATCCTCTTATCCTGAGCACTTTTTGGATACAAAGCTAATTGGTTAAAATAATAATACTGCCTGTTATAAAATCCCCACTCTGCTAGACAAACCCCTTAAAAATGTATTAAAAATGTTATTATAAAAATGTCATAAATTAAACAAAGAATATAGTTTGTTGGTTCCACCTACAAGTTTTGATAGAGCTACACACAGGACATGTAAGTCAAATCCTGGCCAGAATTGAGAAATTTGTTCCCAATAACTTCATTATTATTTCAGAAAATTTTCCTTTTTTCATGTTTTACAAATTATTGCCTGCAGTTTCATAAATTAATTATCTTTTAACTAAGACCACAGCTGTTTTTATAGGGTTTTATATTGAACTGAACAAAAATAAAGTAAAAACTTACCGCACAGTCAACTGTCAACAGTCTATGCTTTCCCCTAAGGTAAGTTGGATAAAGTCTTTGGAGGATGTTTTTAAATCTCATTCTCAATTAAATTTTCTATGTCAATAACAGAAGCTATAATGATGAATATACGTGTATAAAAATTGGTAGTACATGGCCATGATTTATTTAAAACAATGGAATAAATGAATAAAATGTAATTGTGTATTATTTAGTCAGGAACAGATTCAGTGATCTGATAGAAGTGAAAGAACTGCACAGAAACCTGACTCTGACCACCAGCTGAACCCCAGACCTCCACACCCAACATAGTGTTTGATCTCACTAATACTATTGTGTCTAAATTAGTAAATCCCCACATTCAGACTAGTATATAAGCCTTTCTAAAAGTGTGGAGGTTGTTATAGGAATAACGACGTTTAAAAAAAACATACATGGATATGCTGTTCTGGTGTCCCAAATACTTTTGTACATACAACAGTGTATTTTATACAAAAAATTATCCAAATTATTATTTCACTATAATATGTTTTTTCCCCTTCTATTTCTGGCTTCCTGTAAGAAGTATACATTTTTTAAAAATTTTCTTAAAAATCTGTCCTTTTCCTCAGAAACAATACAATATGTACAATATGTAGCTCAATTCTGGCATTTACAGTGGCTAAGTTAAGAAACAAATTCGGCCATACACCGCTTTCGTTGCATTAAGCTTTCATTGCTTTTTATACTTAACTTCTAAGGAGCAGTACGTTATGCGGAATAAAACTTTTTAATGCCATAAATACAGCAAAATGTTTAGTCCGTATATATGTAACATGCTTAAATCCAGTTCAGAATCTAGTGCCCTATGTATATTCTGTTTTTTTTGTTTGTTTTTTATAAGAGCGCTTTAGATTTTAAGGACTGTGTTGACCTTGTTCTTTTAACTTAAAAAAATGTATTATTAAAAAATCCATTTTGAAGTGATGTATATGATTTTTTTTTTCAGGTGGGCAGCTTTGTAGTGTCTTAGCAACACTAACCATCCAACCTTTAGAAATAAAGTTCTCTCAATGTGAAAAGTTACATTTTTATTTTTTTTTATGAATTCTATAAAACTAGACCATTAACTTCATGATGAATATGAAAGTAAAACAGATCACACTGCAAGGTTAACATTAATCACTACAGGTATGACACTAAATCATCCACTATGGAAACAATGCCATGTTATTTAAAAACAAATAAGTCAAAGAGCTTATTTTTTGCCATTCTTTCTTATTTTTCACAGGCCTGAAGTGGTGATCCAGGGCCAGATGTCTGTCCTGTAGCTGTGCACTCAATACCTTCTCTCTGATAGAGCAAGCAGACCATTACTCTCTCCAAAAGGCTCTGAAAGAAAATACAGGAAGAAAAGCTTTGCCTTCCCCAATCTTTAATTACCCGGCTGTCTGCTGCTGCTGCTGTTGCTGCTGCTTTTCAATGCTTCTGAACAGACCTGCTTTCTGAAGGGAAAGAAAAAAAAAAGCCCTCCGAGCCTCAGGAGGAGACCCTTTACACGAGAAAGAGTAAGAGAACCTGAAGAAAAGGGGGAAAAAAGGAGATGGAGAGAAAAGGACATAAAAGATATGCAAATGTGTGGCATTGCTGGATGCTGTCAATTTCTGTCTGTTGTTGCTTTGCACTGGGAGTAAGGTGTGTGTGATGGCTTCCTTAAGCTTGCTTTTTATGACCTTGGCAGACAGCCTGAACAAGTTCTTCTTGCCGCAATATGGCACTTAATAGAGTCACCCCCAAAAAAACAGGAGTGTAAGATTTTTAGTAAGGGTGCATAGATAACCAAAAAATGAATCAGACACTTGGGAACAGAGCGAAACGTGACTGAAATAGATTGGCCTGGCTGTTACACCGATTTCTGTGTATCTCTATGCTGTAAGTAATATTGCACCATATGGCATTGTATTATCTTTTTCACTGCACAGATAAATGTAAGGTAATAGGTAGGTGGGGCATAAAGCCAAGTTTTGAAAAGTGTCTGAAACCAAATCACACTGGTTTCTGTCTCTATGTGCTCACCAATAAAGACTCCCAGCAACATCAATAATGACATAGATCTGCCAGACGGACCGGCAGTCGCTGCATAACTGATGTTACAATCCTGATATTAGATAGTGCGACTCTGTGCAAGGCCTCAGAGTTGTTGTCTGTCAAGAGCTCATGGATTTATGTACACAGAAAAAAAGGTTACTGTGTCTTCCGCTCATGGACAAAATAGTGTGCAGTCAGGGCCAGCAAGATTTTCTAGCTGACCTACATTTGCAACCTAAATTTTAGTTTAATTATCTGCCTATTGAACTTGTACTATAGTAGTAGTAGTATTAATCTGATTGCTAATTGGTTAATATTATTAAAGTTTCCTTAATCAATCATATTTTGGTTGGCCTCCCAAAGCCTGTAGCAGGTGCATGATGACATCAGCATTTTTCCGTTCTCTGATTGGTCGATCAGAGTACATTCTTACAGCCTGGCACAGACTAGCAAAACACGTCTGTACAGTTGAATTACAATTTTTACGCCCACAATGGCTGATAGAAGAGGAATTTACTTTGTCTCAGACATACTTAAAAAAAGTTTTTTGAGACTAGCTTGTCTCAGCTTGGGAAAGAGTTTGTTCAACACTTTCAGACCAGTGCGACGACTGGTAATGCTGAATTACAGCCTTTAAATGTATTATTTATTTTATTACATTTTGTTATATTATTATTAAGATAGATACTGATTCTGAACTGCTGCAGATGATGTATGTGGTACAGTTGCGGTTGTAGTATAGAGGTTTGGAGTTTTCTTAACAGGGTTTCTTGCTTTTATAAAAATGTTTTTCTTCCTTAATACGCGAACTGTCTTTCTCTCTATAATTTTTGTATAGTATTGATGATTTCTATAATTGCGACGTGATAGTGGTAGTATTAAGGGGTGTATAAGTCGGGTAATTTGCCACTAAAGGCCCAGGTACCAAACGCTCCACCCGCCACTCTTAATTACTTTAGTAAATTTTCTACAACTATATTATACTGTATGTGTGAGAACACACAAAATCTCAAATAAATAAATTAATAAATAAAACCAAAACATGTTCATTTTTATAGGGTTTTTTTTGTGGAAAATCTTTGCTGCAGTGTGAAACTTTTACCAATTCAATGATCTGACATTGCTGTCCGTTAGAAATGGGAATCTGGAACACACTGTTGCCCTTTTGCAAATCTTTTAAAATATTGTTTATTAGTTTACTACAGCTCTTTCTATAGTACAGGCATAAATATTAAAAAAAGTATGTATGTAAAAGTATATAAAAGTACTATGACAAACAAAGTACTATAGTACATTCTATAACATGATACAGTTACACAGATGTCTAGTTTGCTCTAGTAACTTCTAAAGTATACTACAGTATTTATTACAGTTTATCAATTCACCAGTGTTATATCACCATAATATCACTTATATTACTCAAACAAAGGTCGGAACGTAGCTTAGAAGATAATGCAAAATACAGCATCATCCTAAAGCACCGCTTGGCCTTCTGGCAAACAAGGTATCGCTTGATGAGTGTGTTCTTACAGTTAAACAATGTGTGTTAGGATTAATCACTTTTTATTGATAACTTCTACAATTACTTTTTGTGATTTCTCAGTATCAGTAAAAAACATTTAGAACAAATTATTTTTAGTTATAATAAGCCACATAATACATAATCACGCTGTAGAGTTTCATTTATTTATAGCATATGTTAGACGGCAACCTGGTGGTTTGGGGAATAGTATCACTGAGAATAAAATAGAAGCCTTTATTTGTCACATATTCTTTACAGCATGGTGAGATTTCTTTCTTTAAATCGAGTATCTCAGATTAGGAAACTGGGGTCAAAGCACAGGACAATTTCAACCATGATACAGCAACCCTAAAGCAGGGTGAGGGTTAAGGGCCTTGCTCAAGGGGCTAACATTAGCAGCTTTGGCAGGCTACTTTGACTACTCGACGAAAGAATCCCTAACAAAAAATCCCATAGGAGCAGCAAAATACATGATGATGAGCTTTGGTTATTGTTCACTTCAAAGGTTATCACAGTAACTTACACCAGGGTATGTCTTTTTATAGGTTAGTGTATACACAGAATGGTGTGAAAACACTGTTTTAATTCACTTATAAAAGCAAAATGTGTTCGAACTTAAACTAGACTACAATTTAAAGCCCATTCTAAATCATGGACAAGACTCTTAAGGCTCCATTGCTCATGCTGCAGAGACTAAATCAGGACAGTGTAAGACCAGGTGATAAAATACATTGCACTGCTGCCACCTAATTGGCCGACTGGATAATTGCAATAATGAGCAAGAGTAAAGGTGTTCCTGTTAACGTGTCTAAGGAGTCTAGTTCTTAAAATGACCAACGTGTTGCTTTTGTGTTTATTCTACTTTGGGCCTTGTCCTACAGTAATCCAAACACTGCAAGTATAAAAAAAGCCTCATGGGACACACTATACAGAGGTCAAATTTGTTTAAGACGAGTATTAAACTCTCTTTACTCAGGGGGAAACTGAGTAGGAAAACTCTAGGAAATTTTTGTTGGTGCATTTGAATATAAAACTCATTCTCACTCATGATCATAGCCCACATGGGGATTTTTTTCCTTGCAGGTCTGAGGCTGAAAATGAAAGAAATAATTTATAGGACGAGCACATTACTAGGCTGCAAACTGAGTATAACTTAAATACTCAGGGACCCGAATTGTTTAGATACTGTCTGATTTTTGGTGACAGTGCTAATTAAATAGTTAAGACCCGGGTTGTTGATGGAAGGATGAGCATTTGACCTCTAATATTTTTTTAGTCTAGGGGTCTGTGAAGAAAAGAATTCATTAATACAATGCCGTAATTTCCACGACAAAACGCCCATTTACATTTTCTAAACATTCCTCTAGATAAAAAAGGGCCTGTTCACCATTGACAATTTTTGCTTTTAATGTCATTTTAATCTTTTGTGATAGAAAAGTGAAAGGCTAAAGGGAAGACTAAAGAAATTCACTTATTTTTGTACAGCTCCACACATTTCATGTGTCTTTCTTTTAGCAAATCAATACAAGCACCGCTTACTTCACGTCAACTATAATTTAAAGGCAACCAATTAGTTATTTAATTTTTAATTGATTATAACAGAATTCCGGTGGGTCAAACATTCATGCTCATCAAGTTGACAGCATCCTTTAATTCGAAAAGATTTCAGAAATTAATGTAATGAATAAAAAAACTTATAAATGACCAGTTGTCATAATTATCAGTAAATCGGAGTGCACTTATGGCTGCAAAAGCACATGTCTTTCAAGCTAGTGCTACTTAACCAAGAAAAAATTTGGACCGTCACAATTCCTGGTTTCTGATACTTTCAACATGACCGTATTAAAGCTTCTGAAACATTTGCACAAATGTGGGAAATCTTGAAATCGCCCAGACAATTCAGGAAAGAGGCACAAATTAACCCCCCAGGAATAACCAAGCATTTGTCCGAAAGGTTAACCTGAACCCTGGGACCCCAAGTAAAAGAGCTGGTGGCATCAGATACAATGTACAGTATGTTCATCTACCATTAATAGAGTGCTACATAATAACAGCCGCGAAAGCTCTTAAGCAGGAAAGAAGACCATCATCTAAATCCAGCATTATCCAGCCAGTCTAAAGTTTCCAGGCAACGCTATTCCTTTTTAAATAAGTATTTTATGCCCAACAAAACTTGAACTTTTGGTCATATGCCAGCTCTATGTATGCAGAAAAAAGGAGAAAGGTTTTAATCTAAAGATCACCAAAACCGGGGGTGGGGCAATTGTGTTGTGGGGATGTTTTTTTCTGGAAAAAAGAACTCGCGCACTTCAGATAATAGCTGGCAACAGATAAAAGCAGGGTTATGTAGAAACACCTCAAGACATAAAACCTGGTCTTTTAGCAGAACTTTGATCCCAAACATACCTAAAAACAGCGCTTAAAAACAATAAAGTAAACAGACAGCCTGACCTGGATTTTGTAAAAAAAAAATGTGTGGACTGAATTGAAAATAAGTTTCTGGCCAGATATCTAACTAAATTACAGTGAAGATTCCAACAGGGTCTTGTAAGATGTTTGTGGAGGGCTAAACTAAGAGTCTGAGATCCATCAGTTTAAACGCAATGCCATCAAATACCAACAAAATATTGGTACATTTTGATACTGGTGAAAATCTATACTAAATTAACCAAAAATAAAACCTATAGGGACATACGTTTGTCCCTTACAAGTACAATAATAACTTGTTTTTCCCCAACTGTTGTCACAAACCACACAATTGTCTAAGATGTCTTTTACAGCATTAAGGTTTTCCTTTCCTGGAACTAAGAGATCCAAACATTGTTCCGGCATGACAAAGCCCCAAGCTCCATGAAGACATGCTGTGTTATGGTTGGAACTATGGTGTCCTGCACAGAGCCCCTACCTAGTGATTCAGTCACAGTAAACACCACTAGGATGAACCTGACTAAGAGTGAAACTAAATCTGGAACTAAATCTTTAAAAAAACGCATATAAACATAATGGTTTGGTTAATACAAGGATTTTTATGGAAATAGAAACATACTGTACATTTGACGGGTAAAAAAGGTAAATTAGGCATATAAAAGACCAGAATTGGGGAGAGAACATACAGTAAAAATGAAATATAGCAGTACAAAAGCAAAAGATAATCAAGAAAAAAATTTTAGGATGAGTCTGATATTAATCAATAAATCGAAAAGGAAAAGTGTCAGAAAACATAGACAATTAGAGACTTAAACAACAATTAACATTAATATGAAGAAGACATCTTTCAACTAGCTGGGTTTCGGTGCCAGAGTAGCCGACCCACAAAAGCAGCTATTGTGTTTTACAGCTACAGACCTTAGCCAGAGTTCATGCTGTCCTGGACCAGCCCAGACCTGCTTCAACTCCCTAAGCACCATGACCACTTTCATTCCTACCCCCTCCCACACACCACCACCGCTTCTGATATTGTCTGAGCTGAGGTTCATCAGGCTTTTACCACTGGGCTTTGCGGTATCCACGGAACCGAGTTCCGACGCCACTACGCTGCCAGAATTCTTATGTTTCACACGGAGGCACTTGCACAGGCTGGCTTAAATTCCAGTGGCTTTTACATGCATGAGCAAGGACAGTAACAGACAGTCTAATACAAAGGTACATGATTACAGCTAGAAAACATTCACACATGTATAAGGATAACAGTGATTATTTGTGTAACTCTACAAATCCTTGAAAAGAAGCGCAGGTGATATTTTGAGAGGATCCAAAAGATTTACAGCTTATATTGCTTGGCTGGGCTCCATGGATATGTGGAGGGTAAGGCCAAGGACTAATTGAATTGATAAAATCAAGTGCATGAGATACATTTCGAAACTGGAGAGTCTGTTAGAAAGAAGGAGTAATGAAAAGATTCATCTCAGTGTTGACGTTATATAACTTAAAGACAGGATAAAACTCACTAATGCAGATAGTACATACTGTACACTTGCTAACAAACAAGCAGGACTACAAAGAGACACCTGCTACAGCCGACAGTGGATGCCAAACTCTCTCTCTTCCTATTTTTACATTAGTAAACCATGACAGGTTATCAGATTCCCAAGAGCAACTGATCCTTATCCCACACTCATTCCCTACAACGCTCGACCTATTGACCCCACTGACACACACACACACACACGCGATCATTTTAAAACCCTATTAATGTAATGTGGTGTGTAATGTGGGCTCATCAGCCCAGGCTGTTCTTTCTCAGTTTATAATAACCCTTTTATTATTAGACGAAATACTTAATGAGGTCAGAGCAAATGTGTTGCAATATTTTTTCCCTTCTTTCCTGCCATCCCTCTTTGTATTTCGTCTGCTACATCCCTTATTCCTTACTTTGGTCAGAAAATCCGGCAAACTGTGAAACTTATGTACTGGAAAACTATTTTTTATTTACAAATATATTTAATATGATACAAATCCAAGCTGTCAAAACAACATGGAAAAATCCATGATTTTCCGAATATATATTATCCTGATCCATATATATTAGTCTTGTGTATCCAGATCTCCCTAATGTTGGCAGAAGATCCGGGAACTTTGGCTGCTTTGAATGAATTTAAATGACCCCCCCCAGAAGGGCATATGACTGACAGGTAAAACAACCAATGATATTTAGTTTTGAGCCCTGTCATGTTTAGGTACCTCGAGCAAACCCATGGCTTTCACAGTTTTTACAGTGAACCTCGCATACTTTTTAGAATCCAGCATTTTACTGATCTTGATTAATGCTCATTGTCACTGATGTGAATGCAACAGCTTACGTCTTTGATTAGATGCCCAGATATATACATATATGCGGTTTTACTCCGGGGCCCCTTTAATAGTTGAGTTGAACCCATGACATTCCAATCAGCAGTCTATCAACTCAACCACTGAGCTTACAACTCAACAACTCAACCACTGAGCTAGCACCCTTGTATGTGCACTATATACACTACACAATGTAATAATGTATATTACTATTATTATTAAAACACACATTTTACCATGTATTAATTATATTACACAAAATGTAAATTCAAGGCAACAGTTACCATGCAAACATCATGCCTGTTGTACATACATTTATTAACTGTGCTAATGACACTGAAATGTGTGATTTGAGTGTTTGTTACTGGCGCAGAGGAAATTCCTTTAGGATTTCTGCTGACACACACTCATGCTCTTATTTCAGCCTTAAACATTATTGCTGGTGGCATGAAGAATGTTCTCAACCAACCACAACTCGCTAAGTGCTGTTTAGCTTAATCAGCTGGTCAGGTTTAAAAACCTTTTATCAAGTCAACAGCATTTTTTGTGTTTTATCCAGCTGAACACATAATATTAACCAAGACTGCCAAATCTATTAGTGATGAATAAGTTTAGGTGTTAAGTTTTTAGTTATTTGCTGCCAAATAGTGATCCAACTTCCTGTTTGGTAATATGTAAAATGTCTGCCATTTCTTGAAACCTAGATTTCGACAATGCAGGTATTTCTTACTTATAGGATGAGGTGACATGTTCCTGCCGTTGGAATGACCTATTCTTAGATTCGCTGGAACAAATACTGCAAGGCATATGGTTTTCATGCCAACTCGATAGACATGTCTGTTTAGTGTGTTCTGTTACAGCTCTGTGGAACATTTTGTAAAGTAGCTCCATCTGGGATGAACTTAATAACCTCTGCCATTTGCCTCTTCTTCCTCTGTCTCCTTAAAATTTACTGCTACTTTTTTTTTTTTTATACAGTCTCAGCGATGCCTCATCAGCCGATATGATCAGGTTCTTCTCATTTCCTGTCTTCCCCTAACTCAATTAAAGCCATTCTCTATAATTGTTCACAAAAGGTTTTAGACTAAAACCTGAAGGGGGGAAAAAAACCTTAGTCATTGTCATATGTTACAGTATTACAGTGTAAACACAGCTGGGACCCCTGTTTTTCTTCGAGATGAACCACATCTAAACAAGAAGGTTCAATAGATTGACCAGAAATAATTAATAACAAAGACAAAAAGTAACCGGAGAAGAAAAGTTAGCTTTGTACATTAAAAATAAGTATCCACCATTTCAAGCTAAATTCAAAGCACACAAACTTTAGGCAAATTTTGCTATAATGGGCGGTAAATCAGATGCTACAGATAGCAAATTGGTTGTCAAAATCAAGGAACACAATGTGACGTTCTCGCGGCTGATTATTTTAGGGCCATTGCAACTGAAGACATCTGATGAAACAGTTCTGGCATTGACTGTTATTACCTACAGTTCAGCTAACGAAAGTTCTTTCCGTAACATTAAATCCACTAACAGGTTAAATGAATAACATTAATTATTTCTGTATTTTCCAGATATATTATTTAGCAACTGCACAGTCGGTTAGACAGTCCGTTTTTCACTTTAAAATAATTGTCCAGATCGAAAGCAGTTCCAAAATAACTCGTAAGAAGTTGACATAGATTTCACAAGTAATTAAATAAGTTATTTTCAGATATTTTATATCTGTACAGTCAGACACCAGTGATATTCTACCAGACATTGTAATCTGGAGGATCAGCTTTTGTGCTTGACTCGATAGTCAATTTATTTATTAATTTGTTGGTTAAGGTGTTGGATTACCAACTCGAAGATTGTGGGTTCGATCCCCAGCTTCACAAAGCCACTACCGCTGGGCCCCTGAACAAGGCCCTTAACCCCCAATTGCTCAGTTGTATAAATGAGATAAAATTGAAAAAAAGGTCGCTCTGGATAAGGGCGTCTGCCAAGTAATGTAAATGTATTAAACTACCTTTGTCCTAAATTATCTATTACTTCTTAGTTAATCTCACTTTTGGATTAATTAACATTATTAAGTTATGTGTTAATGTAACACTACCTATTACTTTATGTATAGTTACTTGTTATCAACGGTCTATTATTCTAAAGTGTTACCGCATGTTCAGTACTTACCAAAAGTGCTTCAAAAAAAAGACAAGCAGGAAACCAGCAACAGGGTCATGGATTCCCACGACCTACTGATGTGGTTTTGGAGTTACAGGAGTTACAGCTAATTTGTCTGGTCTGATCCCACAGTGAAACTACTTTGGTACAAATTATAAAATAAAAAAAAAAAAGTTAATTCAGGCCATGAAAGAAATGTCAAAACACATTATGCATCACAGCTTGCTGTGATTCCTCAAAGTCCTGAGGTCCTGGACTTTAACTGCTCAGGGCTACTAGCTTCTTGATTTTGTCTTTGGAGCTATGAAATGAAGTTGGATTTTTAACTGTTTTCTTCAGGACAGTTACATTTTACACACAGTTTAAAAACATCAATATGGCATACAGACACCTTGTAAAGACTGGTTCGGCTCACATGTTGGCTATAGTTGAGGCACTGAGTTGTTGTTTGGACGACTTAGGAAGACCTGGGTTCAAGCCCCACCGCTGCCAGTTTGCCACTGTTGGGTCCTTGGGTAAGACCCTTAATCCTTCCTGCTCCGGGGCGCTGTATCATAGCTGACCCTGTGCCCTGACCTCAACTTTCTACGATAGGATATGCAACAAAACAAATTTCACTGTGCTGTAGAGTATATGTGACAAATAAGCCCCTTTAAATGGAAATCAGAATACCCGATACAGAATTTAGAAGAAAAAAAAAGCCGTAAGACGCCACAAGCTTCCTGAAGACCAGAGAACAAAATTCGGCTTAGTGTCTACTAATAATCCACATATTTTTTATACTTTACAATTTTCATAGTTGGAAAATGAGATCAAATCAATTATATTTGATATATATTTATCACTAAGATTAGTTTTTGTAATGGCCCAGGGTTTCTTTTATTAGATCCCAAACCTCTACTCTAATCCTAGTGACTTTTATCAGTAAAGGAACTGTAATTGTAATGTGTTGTGACTGACAGAGGGGTAAGAAGGGAGCTATTACAGGCAGAGTTCCCTGCTCTTACATGCACACAGCGGGGATGGAAATTAAGTGGTAGAGTGTAAGAACACACAAGGCAATACCGAGCGCTGTTTTGAATTAAACAATAGAAAGAGAACTTGAAGAAAAACACACACACACACACACTTCCCATTCTTTAAAGCACATAAAACCAAGTAATTAATGGCTGCAGCAGGAACTTAAGTGGAGAATTAAAACATAAATAAAAAATGACTGGAAATAAACCTGATAAATTTGTCCACAAATGCTTGAGCTAGGTATGTGTGCGTGTTATATGTATTATAATTTTAATAGTTACACATTAATAACATTTAGTGTTATAACCGGAAAGTAAAAACAACTACTATTAATATAACAACTATTGTTACTATTCAAACTCAATTATCTTGTAAGAACAAGTGAGTATCAAAAAATTTAAGGACTCACCAACAGATGGCCCCACAGGACGTGCAAGATGCTGCCATCTGTTGGCGTGTCTTAAAACCTTTTACTAGAACTGACATATACATTACTGAACAGTAAAATACTTTTCTTTGCATGCCCCAGTTCAGGAAAATGGGGTCACTTATGTTAGGGGCAACCTAGCACTCCAATCCGGTTCCTCAGATAAACAATCCAGAGCCCATAACATTTAGGTTACCACTGATTTATGGCTGTAATCCCTATCTCAATAGGAAATAATGAGGTTTGCTTTGGAGCAAAGCTTTAAAATAATAGGGCTGCACCTTTTATTGCTCCGAAACACCACAAAGATAGGAAAGAAAAAATATATCAAAGCACAGAGAATCCGGAATACAGAAATCCTGAAAAGGACTGTAGAATTAAAAATCCTGTTATCGGATTTGTGTCTTCTTCTATCATCCATTCGATTTTTTTTTATTATTACTCCTGCTTCATTAGTGTATTTTGATTTTTACATGTTTTTTTACATTTTGCAAGTGTAAGTAAAGTGTTTTTCTTTCACAATAATGTAAGTGTGTAAGCGTTTAAAAAAAGACTATTTTGTGGTGTACCGGGAAAAGGCCACTGCAGTGCTCATTCACTGTCTCTGCTTCCTCTGTGCAGTAATCAGGCAGCCATTAGAGATGGCAGCAAAAGCCGTCTTTTTTTCTTGTGTCCTTAGATGAACTAGTATCCAATTTGCCTTTCTCTTTTTTTCTCTCTCTAGTGCCCCCCCACCCCCCACCATCAATTCGTCCGTCTCTTTTCCTCTAAAATCCACAAGCGCCTCTGCTTTCTCTTATTCTCAATCTGATTGAACAACACTTTATTGAAATAAATGCGTCAACTTACATTCTGGTCACACCGTTTAATAGAACCGTCCAGATGAGAATAAAAACACTTGACATTTTAATTAATTTTATTTCAAGTGGGTCTTTGAGACATTGCTTCACTGGTTGTCCTAGATTAGAATAAATCGCAAAACCAGAATGCAGTAAAAAGTCACAAACAAATCTATTAATATCTGTCTGTCTGTCCGTCCGTCCGTCCGTCCGTCCGTCCGTCCGTCTATCTATCTATCTATCTATCTATCTATCTATCTATCGGTCTGTCTGTCTATCAATCGGTCGATCTGTCTATCTAAATGAATTTATGTTGCTGATTTGTTCATGGTTTTATATTCATTTGCACTCTTTTTTTTAATAGTAGATATTATTGTTCTTATAAAATGGAGCTTTTACATCTTCTACATTAAATTTTGCACATGTATGTGTTACATAATAAGAGATGCTTAAATATTTTATGGCAAATGCACAATAAAAAATCAGATCTACTTTACCATTTGATGTTTTTACTCTGTTCATTTGTGCGCATAAACTCTTTCTTACACCGTATATGTTATATAAACTTCACTGCATCATCTCCTTTAGGCTAATCCTAGAAATGAACCAGAATTGGTTGAATCTCTCATGCTCTCTGCCTCCTGTCATCCCTCTTTTACTCTCTCGCTTCCGTCTCTTATTCCCCTACTCTAGCTGATGGAAGAGGGTGGGGTCAATCTGCACCGGTTGCCATGACACCAGACAGCCCTTGCTTGGTGAAGGCACGTAGTTTCCTCTGTTCTATTTCCCCAGAGCCTCCAATAGGTTAGATTGTGTGTCTGTGCATGACAGCATTAAAGTGAGAAAAAAAAAGACGAAGACAACAAGTGTGTATTGCATGACAGTTGTGATAATTTACAAACTGCTTGAATGTATAGGCTGCACTTCATGGGTAATAAGGTAATAAAACATATTTTGAAGATTATCTCTATGATGCTATACCATACCTGGGAAAATGTGCTGTCATGTAATTCAGAATCAAATATTTTACATTCTGACCAGCCATCTCTCTCTCTCTCTCTCTCTCTCTCTCTCTTCCTCATCTCTTTCTCAATCCCAAAGCGGGAGCGCTGATGAATAATTTAGCAGTTGATATTTGCAGCCATCTGTTTCTCTTTTCCTCACCATCAGTCTTACTCGCAATGTTCTTTTACGCTGTGCTGTGTCACCAAACAAGAATTGCCGCAAATGAAGGAAGGGAGGGAGAAAGCAGGGTGGGGATGGCGATGGGGGAGTCTCACTCCACTGACCAGGACTGGCTCTATTACCGACCAGAGCATCTGTATCTTTGAGGTGCTCATCACGGTGACTTCATTAGTCATTCATGAATCATTTCACACCTGTAATTCTTCAAGGGTATTTAAGGTTTACTCGTCATTAGCATATTCCTAATTAATCCATGCGTTATTGTGTTGTTTCGATGAAACATTGGAGCGCTTGCACATGCAACACTGTGAGTGCTGTTTTTTTTTTTTACACAATTAGTATAATCATCATTTAAGATGACGGTAATGAGTATAGACTTCCTGCCGTGTCATCTCTATTGTATAGTAAAGAGGTGTGAAATTGTCATTTCATACAAATTGTATGCATTAACTAGTTAACTCTTCGCATTTGCAGAAAGTGTCCAATAGAGGGAGACACAGAGCCCAATCTCTGGGCCATAATCCTAAAGGTTTTATTTAACAGCATATAATAAAAACACTTAAGACTGGCCAACTATTGGATTATATAAATATTGGTTAAAAGTAATATTTCAAGTAATAATTTTGCCTCTGAAAGCTATAATTATACTAAAGAGAAGACCAGGACAAACAAATAAACTTTAGATGTAAAAGAAAGTGTCCAGTCAGTGTTTGGGTTTCATTGACGAGGCTCCTAAAAGATCAAAAAAATGAGGAGAGTGCTCAGGGTTCTGGCCTTTGGTCAAACAGTGTCTCCTTTCTCACAAAATTACAGCTTGTGCAGATCAAGCTCTTGGTGGACAGCCAGCACAAGCGCCGTCTTTGTTCAGGTGAAATTCCTCTGTGCTATCTGCACCCCCTCTGAAGTCTGTGGCTGCCTTTGCTTTAATTAGGGCTGCTGGAACAGGCATCAAACCACCCCCCATTCTCACCACCCCTCCACCCGAACCCTGACTTATTCCCACACTGTAGAAGCGAATGGAACATTTAGACAATAGAAACAGATTCAATCTGTTCATTTTATCCTGAAGTCTTTTCTCTATTCCTTTAAGCTCATTTTGGGTTTTTTTAGAGAAATATTTTATGTGCAATACAGGACAATCACTGAGCTATAATGTCACCTGGGGGTAAATGTCTGGGTCATGCAGTTGTTTTATGTGAATCATGTCTGTATCAGGCTGTGTCTTATTCAGTCCAGCACTGATAGGACAGTTTTACATGGCCGATAACGTTGAGTCTGATTCCGATTTAGTCAAACCCAAAATATATCCACAGCCTTCCTGTCTCACATTTGCAGGAATTACTGAACTAGCGCAGAAATGTGTTTCCAGGCTGGTTATTCTGTAGCATACAGCCAGGTTGCTGATAGCAAAAGCAGGTTTATAACAGTACGACACTGGATGATGGCCACTGGAAAATTAGGCCACCACCGTGTTCAGGTGTGTGAGGTTAAAACGACATTGTGTTATCCCCAATGACACTAACAGCAGCTCCTGTTCTCCAGAATAAGCAGCCTGGGAGACAACTAGGCAGCAGGGTGTATGAGTTTGACTCTTCTGTGAACGCTAAAAATGGCAGAGAGAGTGGCGCGGGTGGGAGGAGGTCAAACATTCATTTTACTCTGGCTTTACACACACTGACAGATGCTGTCTGCTTTGATCTATCTTTAGCTGATCCACACCTTTCTGTGGGCCACTGTCTGGAAAGCTACTTAGCGATTCTGGCTGTTTCAAAGCCCCAAGTTTGTGCATACGCTATGTAATCAACCCATAAAGACTGGGGGGGAGAAGAGGGACTACATTCGGCATAACTAATTGTACGGCATTTTGGGAAAAACACATATGTAATGCATTTGTAGTATTCGCGTTAAAGTCTTTGCTACAGCAGCAGCAGAAAAGGCCGAGCCTGATGGCGAATGAGTAGTTAGAAAAATAGACACCGAAGAGACAGACAGACATAGACCGAGAGGAGCACAATGGCTGCGGCAGCAGGAGCAGGAAGAAATGTGCCAGAGCGGAGCTCTCTCTCTCTCTCTCTCTCTCTCTCTCTCTCTCTCTCTCTCTCTCTCTCTCTCTCTCTCTCTCACTCTTTCTCTCTTGCTTCCCGAGCACAGCGCGGCCAAGCTGAACCTAGTGAACTACAGCCGAGTGCTTGCCGTGAGGTCAGCGAGTCCAACATTCCTCTGGAGCTGTGTGTTTACACTGCTCGGAGAAGGGGGGGTCAGCAAGGGGGTGCATGAGGGCCTTACAGGAAGGGAAACAAATCAGCTCCAAACCGCACTACACAAACCATGTGCGGTCTAGAGGCCTGCTACAGTGCAGCTAGACCTCAGCACTTACTCCTTCACTGTATGAGCAGATACAAAATCACATACCCTGGCTTGGACAGCGGATACAGTATATACCAGATAGATGGTCAACAAGCCAAGCCTGGTCTTTCAGAATCAGGCTGGCATTTAATTTATATTACTGTTGTAAATTTGTTAGCTCCAGAGAAGAGAGCAGTACAGCTTACATAATCTGATTTTCTCCTTAATTCCCAGAGGAGACCAGCTTGTATTAAAAGATTAGAAGGTGCTCTGACTCACGATATGTGTTTTCTAAGGAAAGAGCAGTTATTAATCGATATTTTTATTCAGAGCCTTGATAAGAGTGGCAACTGTTTACAGATTTCTGATGTAGTACATGTAAAAATAAAATAAAAAACATAAAAAAAACCCAGTATTATGTCACTACAAAAATTAACCACATTAAAAAACTTGAAATTAACTTATTTCTAAAATGTTGCTCCTAAAATATATATATTAATATCTATTGCATTTAATTCTAGTTTATCATGATTTGTTTTAAATTCAAATGATTTTGAATACAGAGCATTATATTATATTTTGTGTTATTTTGTGTATAAATTGTGTATAATATTCATTTAAAGTGTGAATATTATGGGAAATATTATAGAAAAACTGTCTGTAAGGAACAAGACTGATTTTAATTATGACAATATATATATGCATAACAAAAAAGCTATTTTGAGGAAAAAATAGAAAGGATGAATGTTTTTCATGTGGATTTTTACAATTACACACAGCACTAAATCGCATTAATGTGTAATAAATGTGTCGAATACAGAATACGGCAGATCTGAGGTAGAACGCTGAAGCCTGCCGAAGTAAGCCTTTCGAGAAAAGATGTACAATTTCTTCCCCCTTCTGTTCAAAAAGAAGAACTACACAATATCCAGAGTAAAAGCGATACTAGACACACTACAGAGGGAGTGTAAAATAAAACAAAGCATCTTAGTTTGACAGACTTTTGGATCATAAATTGGACTGAGTCTAATTTGGCGCATTGAGGCGCATTCAGGATTATTGTCTATTTATTTACTAAGTAAAATTTAGATATGATTTGTTAGACACAACAAACACCATAAAAAAAAACATCTCACCTAATAATCTGACACCCCAGCTCTCTACTCAGGAAAGCAGAAGCGATTTAACAGACTCACTGTTATCCTAATAAACACTACACGCTAATAACACTACTTCTCCCTGTGCAACATAGTTCATTAAAAGCAGGCAGAAAGGAAGAAATGATCTAACAGCAGCTGACTCCAATGTGTTGATCCAATTAACACTTTTCACACAGATTCAAAACAGCATCATACTACTTCTTTTTCTTCTTCCTCTTTTTCTTTTTTTTTTTTTCAGCTCAGCTACATGAAGCCGGAGTTGTGTGTCACTCTGAGTTCAGTCTGTGTCCCTGAGGATTCCTAAGTGTCATACTCAGAAGTCCAGAACTGGACAGAAAATGATGTGTGTGTGTGTGTGTGTGTGTGTGTGTGTGTTTGAGGCTGGGGGGTAAGTGTTGATCATCGGGGTTGAAAAGTCTTTAGAAAAGTCCTTTTTTAGCATAACACAATTACAATTTATAACAATGAAAAGGGTTTTTTTCATAATTATTGATGTATTGATAAATTTTCAGTGAGTGTAAGCAATGTTTTAGTTTAGTAGTCATTGGGTTGTATAAAGGAAGTAAATCTCTTTTTAAAGATCATCTCTTTTCATATATTCACAGAAATACTGTGAAACAATCTATTACTTGTCCTTTTTTTTTGCGAATCCCTCTTTAAATAAAAACAATTTTCTAGCACTATTTTACCTAGAGACATTATACTTGGCAAAACTTTTTTTGGCAAAGAAATTTAACAAAATTTCCTTCACGGCAAATAAATCCGACTGAATCAACCTAATTTGAATATTAGGATTTACTAATATTTGTTTAGTTTTTTTAAATTTGAAAAAAAAAAAACAGTGTTATGCTTTTTCAACCTAAAAGGGTGCAATAATGCATGGGGAAATTGCTAATAAAATAAAAGGCACTTACAAATGAGATGTGTTAAAACCCAGCACTAACATGCTTGAAGCCCAGAAGCTGAATGAACTCAATGAGTGGAGTACAGAGAGAGAGAGAAAGAGAAAGAGAGAGAGCGAGAGATGGAACTGATGGATGGGATAACGGAGCGGAGGACAGAAAGCAGAGTGCGGAGGGAGCTCTGGTGGAGAAGAGACGCCTCAGCGGGACAGCAGCTCTCTCTCTCCGCCTTGTCCGCCTCTGTGCTTTGCTCAGCGGTCCCTCAGAGGCCCGAGTTGCGAAGTTTTTCCCCCCACATATTGACAGACTTCTTTAACACAATAGCTAGCTACGGCTTTGAAAATTGATGTCCTCCTCCCTCTGCACCCCTGCTCCGAGCCCAGTGCCTGGAACCACGGTTCCCTCACCATGACATCCGCATTCAGCCAAGCAGACAGTCGGAATAAACGCGGACAAAGGCAAGTGTGGAGGGAGAGCGCGAGAAAAGAAGGAAAGGGGCAAGTGATGGCGAAAAAAAGAAGATGAATGGAAAACGGGGGGCAAGATCGACCGATCAAGCTCACCTTTTGTCCCGTCTCTCAATTTCTTTTTTTTGTCTCATGGTAACATTTTTTGCTTTCTTTTGTTGTAATCCATGAAGTTTTACCAAAAGAGAGTGAGAGAGATATGGAAAAAGCAAAGGTTCTTAAAAGAAAAATAGCTAAAGCTAGACAGCAGCTCCAGACATGGAGAAAACCTACATTGCTTGTTACCGCTCTTTCTCCAGGCTCATCCTTTTTTAAAGTTCCCTGCCGCGTTCACGCTTGGTCAGGTCCGGACTCGTTGTGCTGTCAGAGAAAAGCAGGTTGGTGCAGAAGCAGCTGCTCAGGGGCTTTTAGTTGTTGTCTCTATTCTAACACCCCCCCACCCCCACTCTTCATCTTCATCAGCACCTGCAAGTGATAAAGTAAGTATAAAGAAGTAGCAACGACTGTGTGTGTGTATACGCAAGGAAACGATGTGTCATTCACGTGTGTACCCTATACTCTAGAGTCCATTAATAAATGTGTTTTCATGCTCAAAACTCATTTCCTCATATTTACACGCTTCCTTCCGACTGTGTAAGCGGTAACGTTGCTAATACACTAATAAAAATAAAAAGTTTGAAAGACATTTTTGCCTTTTAAACAAATTTTACACCGAGTAGTTCAATGTATCACAAGAAAAAAGAAAGTGGGACAGATTCTTTTTTTTCTGAAATTCAGTCACCAGTAACAAAAACTAGAGTAGGAATAGTGGGGAGCTGCCGGGTTTATAACGGCTAAGGTAAGACCGGAAGTCAAGAGGAAATACTCTTGTGTAACACAATCTAGAGAACAGAAATTCAAGAAAATTACAATAAATAAAAAAAGATGTATTGGCTGAGGCTGATTCTGTAAAGCTTGTAAATGACATAACTACAAAAAAACATTTGGCAGTTTTCCTGTAAACGTATCGCCATCAAAGGTTGTTGTTTTAATGACCAGGATTTAAGAACAATTACTGTTTTTTATAAGAAGATTAATAAAAGGTTTTAATTTTATTTGTTTTAATTCAACCATCTTGGGTATGGATTTAGTCATATCAGTGAAACCCAAATGAAATTCCCAAACTGGAAATATTAGTAAAATGTTTTATATTGTATAAAGGGCTGACTTACATATACATTATGCCTACGGACATTTGTGTTCACCTTACCAGCACACCTACATAATTGTGTCATTCGCAAACTATTGTCACAAAGTTAAAGTGTGTATATATTTTGTAGCATTATATTATTTTATTTCTGGAAATGGAACTGAAGACCCGACACTGTTTCAGCATCAAAATGTCCCTGTGCACAAAGCCCCTGAGCTCTATAAAGACATGGAGTCACGGAGTCCTGAAGCGGAACACTGACTGCACCCCAGACCTCCTTGTCTGAACTCACCAATACTATTGTGACAGAAAGATCAAATTCTCATGTTATGGTGTAAAAATAAATTTAAACTGTAACCAGTAGCCAAAAATGACTCTTTTGCAAGGTTACACCGATATTGATATTATTATCGATACTAGGCATGATACTTGTATTCATAATAACAGTCGATAACAAGGACTGATACCTCTTGTGACACCACTGACAGAACTTTCAGTGCACAACTCTAGAGCAGTGACAGATGGTCGGACTCATAGGTGAGAAAACGATTTAAACGTAATCATTAAATCACACACATGGCAGACTGCAAACTTTGTTCCACAAAAACATCAAGAGGTACAAAAAAATGTACTTTATGAGTAAGTCGATGGGCAAGTGGTAGCACGATGGTTAAGGTGTTGGACCGCTAATTGGAAGATCAAGGTTTGGTTTCCAAGACCAACAAGCTGCCACTGTGGGGCCCCTGAGCAAGGCCCTTAACCCGTAATTGCTCAGGTCTATAAAAGAGATAAATTCAAGTTGCTCTGGATAGGGGTATATGCCAAGTGGCATAAATGTAAAACATCTAAAATTAAGACACTAAAGTGAGCGTGGAGAATTTGCTGCTAGTAGTAATGTTAGCATTTGGTAACCAACCCTGTAGCAAAACCTTCACAATACAAGAGAAAATAGCAAGAGAAATCCTGCAAACCATTTCAATAATACCACATCCCGAAAAGTGCAGCTTTTCGGGATGTACCGGGAAGTACCAGGCGAACTATATTAGTACTCTTGCTAGGTCTTTGAAAACACTATTGGTGCATCCCTACTAAGTTAGATAATTTTCTTTACTGATACTATATCACACTGAATTTATTATTGAAAATCATTTAAATACAAGTTTAGCCTTTATATTTACTGCATTTGGCAGATGCCCTTTGTTATTGTAAGAGCAACTTACAATAATCCTATTTATACAACTGTACAGTTGAGGGTTATGAGCCTTGCTTGAGGGCAAGTCAGCAGTGACACCTTGTTTGTTCAGGGAATTGAACTTAAAACCTTTCAACAAGCAGGGCAACAATGTTTGTTTGCGATATATATATATATATATATATATATATATATATATATATATATATATATATTCTTTTTTTTTTTTTTTTTTCTTGAATTTTAAAATAAAAAGTGTATATAGTTTACACACAATGGTGCCAAAACAGCCAATGAGCAGCAGCTCTGTTGGTGAAAATCCTTGTTAGTGGTTTTTAGGCTGACATTAGGTTGCCATTTCAGCCACTGTAATAATAAGTTCATGTTTCAGTCTGACACGACTGGGACCTAATATGTTTTTTTGCTGTTGTAGTCTATTCATTACAGGATTTGACATACTGTTGTCCTTGGGTTCATTTTTACTGGGTAATGACCTGTGCGTTGCCACCAAATTGGCTATGTTAAGAAATAATATCAAGAGGTGGCAACAAGTTACCAGTAACCAAATCTTTTGGTAGCCTAATAAATATTGCAAGGTCCATATACATTTTTTTTTTTAAATAGTGGCTTTTTGGAAGGGATGCCGCTAGCTATTTTGGGCCATAGGGCAAATATAAGGTTGGGCCCCTTACCGCACCAAACATACTATTACATTCCTGCTAGTACTATTACTACTAATAAAACAGATCTTTGGGGGGCCCCAAAGTGCAAGGGCCCTTAGAATTGTCATAACTCTTACTTTTAGCAGTGCCACTGCTTGGTGGGAAGTAAGTCTTTTTTACCATGTCTCCAGCTGTCCTTGACCAACGGCGTCAAAATACCTGCAGTGATTAGCAAGGTAACAATAGCCTGCCAGTGCAAAGTGACCAAGGCAGCTTAAACATAACATTTTTTATCCAGCAAAAGCAATTACTAAGACATCAGCGACTGCTGTCCATGTGTAATGAGTGAAGCGGAGTTTGTGGCAGTGATGGGGTAGGATTATATTTAGGGTTTGATGCTTTTCTCTTGCAATGAAGCAAATAAGTAATAAAAATGTCTGAAACTGTGGCAGCCTGTCTGCTGGTATAGTGTGTGCAAGCATCAATCAAGCACTAAGACCTTTACTTTGTACACACACACACACACATCCAGTACAGATTACAAATCCTATATGACAAGCAAACGTATAATCACGCCAACACAAACCCACAGCCTACTTTTCTAGTTTCATCTAAACATTAAGCACATTAGGATAACAATGCAAAATATTAACCATCAGTAGTTAATTGCTGCAGGTTAGTAATTATTATTATTAAAAAGAATAAAAATTTTGAGGACTGATATAGTCAAAAGAAACTCTTACTCACACATAAGTGTGTCTTCCGCAAACTGTTACACAAAGTTTGAAGTACCCAATTGTCTAAAATGTGTCTATATCTTGTAAGAACAAGATTTATTCTCACTAAACACTAAGAGACCTAAACACTGTTCAAGCATGACAATGCCCCTGTGCACAAAGCCCTGGAGGACCTGGTGTGTTATAATTGGTGTGGAAGAACCATGTGCAGACTAAAGTTCTATGTAGAATAAATCTTTACAATTTGTATCAGCAATGCTCGGCAGAAAAATCTTCAAAAACAGGTAAATGTTTTTTGAAAAAAGAGATATGTTGGTTATGCCATTTTAAATAAAATATCATATGGTATATAGAAAATAGCTATTTAATCACATATCACATTATTTTTTATTATTATAAGTTTATTTAAATATTCATTTAACTGATTTAGCTTTTCAATAATCAACCTTTTTGCATGTACAAAACTGTTTTACTGGAGTTGCCTGGTCAGAAATATAATTAAAAGTAATTAAAACTATAAACCAAAACATGGTGAAATCTGACCTGTTGACTTAACTGTTGCACTGAATGTGTTTAAAAACACTCATTCAAGCTGCTCACAATTACAATATTTTAGTTTAAAATTTAATCAAGGGTGTTTTAAAAGCTGGAAAAATGGGCAAGAGCAAGAATCTGTGTGTTGTTGACTAGGGCCAAATTATGATAGATAGACTTTTGGGTTAGAGCATCGGGGGTTTGGTGGTCCAGATTTACACTGCGTAGTATAGCAAAAAGTGTTAAACTACTGACAGGGTCATGGTTGTTACTGTGGCACGAATTGCTGTCTACTATTATACACAGGTGTCAGACTGGTCAGTGTCCATTGCTGACCACTTTACACTGCCGAACATGTCTTTAATACAGATTTGGACCATTATACTATAAAAGAACCTTTTCTTTTAAATCATGTGAACAGCAAGAAGTTTCCTAAACAACTCGGTCAGCTACTTGTTTCTCCAGTTACTAGCCAACAACTACTTAGAACAACAAAAGGGTGTATTTTTTTTTTTAAAGTTTTTTAGTATTTATCTATGTTGCTGTTAGTTTGTTCTAACCCAAATGATCTGAATAAATTCATTCGTAAATCCCAAGTCACATAATGAATCGGGTTAATTTAACCCAGATAAATATAACTAATAATTATAAACCCCATTATTATAAATGGCCCAATTAATGCCACTGTTAGAGCAGTGACTTGGTAAAAATATAAATAAGTAGAAAAGACAATAAGCCAAGGAAATATTTTAGCGAGGTATTTAAGTTTCATAAAAAAGTGGATAGCTTACAAAACGGCATAAAAGCCTTAAAATAACTTTTAATTTATAAAGTAATGTATTAACACATTTTCGGTCGTGGCCCTTTGAATTTGCAGAACTTCCTTAAAAACCAAGTACTAAACAGAATTGTTTTCTGATCTTCTAAGCAGATCTATTCATTTAAGATCTATAATAGATTAAATATGATTCTAACTACAGATGTGCCGATTTTTAATCCTTTGGATTAACAGAAGAAACCTAGTAACAGGGGATTTATGTCTGGCTCTGATTGCCGGTATCTACCTTGGTAAGTCTCTTTTGGAACAGGAAGTGACAAGGCCATATCAGCCTTTCAGGTAAAGCTACACTTTCACTCCATGGTCAACATCTAGGAATGTTCCACTGTATCCCAGCACCAGTCAGGACTCGCTTTACACCTGGTTTCCGGTGCTAATCTCTGGATGACAGATGATTGCAGTAAAACAGTCCTATGTAAGGTGTCCCTTGTGTTTGCAAGAGAGACTCGTTGCAGTCTCCTCTGCCAGGTCAGCTCTTTTCCACCCTTGGATAATTAGCCAAGCGTTTCCTTTGAGACGTTAAACTGGAGCAGTGCCAGATAGTACACTCAAGCAGGAAGCAATGACTGTAGCCAGCAAAAGGTCCAAACAGACAAGCTTTAACCTTAGAGAAGATGATACCTGTGCCCTGGGTGATCAAAGAACATCTGCATAAGCACAAGGGTCTTTGGTGCACAGACACCTGATCCAGAAAACAGTAGGAATCTAGTCATTGGTAAATATTATGCTGTTGATTCAGCTTTCAGAGTTCATCACTCCTGGCAGGACAAAGCAGCATGAGGAGTGGAGCTCATCCCAACCTTTATGCTCATCCATCAACACAGCATCAATCAAAAAATGTAAGAGTTTATGGCCGTTTAAGTTGTTTAAATAAACGTAATAAAGCTGAGTAGTGCACAAAATAACATTGTGTGTTACACTATAACAATGTACAGCCCACCATATACTTTTATATTTCATACTGGTGCTGCATGGAGTTTGTCATCTATAATTATGAAAGATGGGTGGATTTTTTTGTTGCTTGACCCTGAGACAAACCAAAGGCAGATGGAAAGGTAATAACCAGACCTGTTATACCTGATAACATTACATTAAAATATTTTCTATAGCTCTAAAGTATGTGGACACCTGACCTAAACACCCTTATGTCTGTTCTTTAAACATTTTCTATTAAACACATGGCAGTGTTGATGTGAGAATAAAATTATTTGCTTTTGCTATGATTGTTAAGAATATCAATAGTGATAGAATAGTGTCCTGTACAGAGCCCTGATGGCCTATGAGTTATCACTACCTCTGTAGTGGATTAATAACCACAAAATTAAAGGAAAAACTTTCTACCATTTGTACTTTTACTGTTTTTAATAAATAGCAGCATGTTTTCTATGACAACATAATTTATGATATAACAGCATTGTCCAATATTAACATGTCCATCACTGAAAGGGCTCATGCGACATGCACTTTTAAAAGTTGTTTGAACTGAAATGTGTGTGTACAAGATCGACAAAGTGTTTTTTTAAATCTTGTTATATCATTTCTCTCTCTCAAATCAAGCTGTTTTCGGATGCCTGTTTTTGTGACATCACACAGATCAATGCCGATCGCATGATTGTTGCTGAACACTTTCCAGACACTGCCATTTTAGCATAGACCCAGCCCGAGCAGGATTGCCAGATTGGGTGGGTTCCTTCAATTTTACTGCTTCTTTTAATCACAAGAGTTAATATTTGGGCTTTTGTATTTATTACAACAGGTGGGAGTTTACATATATATTTTGTTTAGCACAAATGTTATTATTACTATGCATTTTAAGCTGGTATTTTTTTTAAATGGGCTGGTTTTGGTCTGGTGATTTTAAATCCAATCTGGCAACCCTTGCCGGAGAGAGATGTAAAATGTCCGCCATTGTTTCTAGGCTGGAGCAGAATCTCGCTGGCGTATTTACCTAAATGCTTCAAGTTTGCACAAATTATTTCTCAGTTTACTACTTTATAAATTACATTAATAGAGAACAATGTTAGTTAAGAAGTTACTGCTGAAACTGGATTGGTACCAACTATTCGTGTTCCTGCTTCACCTCCAGAAAAAGTGAGTGCATATTTTTCTAACAGTGTGCTAACTGTTTAACAAGTTTCACAATGAATTATCTTTTCTGATTACAAATTTCTCAGTATAACCAGAAAGGAACCATAAATAATAAGACTCGGACTAACGCATTATTTCAGAGTGTGTAAGGCAGACAGGAAGAAAAGAGAAGGTTGGCTTTGGTGCTAGGAGGATCTGGACCTGGGTGCTAGATCTCAGGAGCTTTAGACAGGCACCGGAGAATCAGGCGAGCATGTCGGTAGCAAGATGCTAACGATTAGCAAGTCTGTAAACATAAATGAAAGGGATGGTGTAAATAGGTTGAGTGTTTGTTGAGGTGCAGGTGTATCTGAGGTTCACCTGATTGGTGAAATGCCCACTGGTTGTGTGTGGAATCTGACGTGAATATGACAATAATTATGAATTATAATGAGGGGAAGTGGTCGTTCAGTGGTTGAAGTGTTGGACTGCAAGTTTCCACTGTTGGGCCCCTAAACAAGGCCTTTAACCTCCAATTGCTCAGTTGTATAAAAAAGATAAAAGTAAGTCACTCTGGATACAGTAAATGCCGTATATGTAAATAAACTGTAAACAGCTTTTTGGATCTGGTAGCTATCCTGAGGGGCAGGAAAACCCCATCGGATGAGACACTTCTCCACTGCCGGCCCTTAAAAACAATACAGTAAAAATTGTTTTTCTTGATTATGGAGTTAGCATTTTCAATGCCCTTAAACTTGCCTAAGGTTACATTTGTTGAGGTTGAACTGGAATATCCTAAGTAAAAAGGTCTAAGGCTGCACTTCAGTTAGCTCTAGCCTTTTGTTGAAAGAATGACGTCACATCTAAAATAAGTATTAGTGAGAGAATATTAGCTAATCAATCAAATTTTGATGTTCTGTGACAGCCCACCCTCTGCGCACTATTTCAAATATTGCATCTATAAGTTCTATGAGTGGCTAACAGCTAGCACAGAGCATAATCTATTGTATTGTTTGTTGGTTTGTTTTTTAATACAAGTAAAAGGACATGGAATGATTCTGGCTTTGTCATTCTGAACAGCTTCACTAAGGCAGCTTCTAACCACCAAAGCTTCAAGAACCATATAACTTCTTATTGGTGTGTCTAAAATGTGCATTATAAGCCTATAGCTGTGTTAGCTGTAACAAATGTGTGTGTGTGTATGTAGTTTACATCTAGTCATACCCAAAAGTTGTTTAGTTCCGGACACTTTGGTTCTTTCACACTAAGCATGGCAAATCTTCTTTTCCTGTATCCTTTATTGTCACTTTAAAAATGACATTCTAGATAATACATACATATAGTATTACACTAGGGTGGGCCAGGCCAGTGTGAGGAATGTATCCACGTGCAGCTGAGGTGTGGTATGGCATGATGTTGAGAGCAGCTGTGGAGGGGCCCAGCCTTTGGGAGAGCTGCAGTCATTCCTCAGCTCCCTGTGAGACATATTCCGCAATCACACCCCATGGCAAAACAAACAAGATCTATGATGACTGGATCATGGCCAAAGTTGAAGAAAAATAAATAGTGCGTCATTAAAGACAAACACACTGCCCAAAGGCCATTAGTGTTCCGAGAGTTATATTCTAACAGCGTGATCACCACAACCTCTGTTTTCTCCATACAGAGTGCAAACAAATTAAATTACTGTCTCAAACGGAGAAACCACTGTTGTTTAGCCTTTCACACTATATGGAGTAAGATGAAGGTGGTTCTGCTGATCTGTCTGTAGGGATTAATCATGGTTATACTTGAAAATGGTGGATTTACAGCTGCAGTAGTTTAACAAGCTGCATTCACAAAGGTTAGGCAACTAAATCTACTTTCTGCTCTTTGCTCACAACCTCACAATAAAACTAAACATGTTTCAAAAACAAAAAGTGGAGTTTACCTTCTATAACGTACATTGAGGCTACAATGTTGGGCAGTAAATCCTCCGTCTGGGTTTTAATTTACCCCAAAGGATGTTCAGAATAGGGTTTGCTGATCATAAAAAATGCTTTTAAGGAATTTTTGTGTTTAGTGGTAATGCCATGCCTTTGGTTGTGATTAAGGAGAATTATTATGCTACAACATACAAACCGTAATGCCATTAGAGTTGGGATGTTGTGTAAAACATACAAACTAGATACAATGCACCTGCAAATGTTTGTTGACCCATAATCAATTGATAACACCATAAAGACAAGATATGCAATGTTCAAACTGATTAAATCTGTCCCTTGAAAAATATTCACTTAATTTGATGCCTAAAACATATTCCAAAAGATTTGAGGTGGGGCAACAACAGACTGGAAGCATCGGGAATATGCTCTAAAAACAGCTGTTTGGAAAGTTCCATGAGTGACTTTATGTAGTCATTATGTAATTTATGGAATTGGGCAAAGGTGAGTGTCATGATTCTGTATCTGCGCAAGACACAGTCATTTACCAGCAAGCATGGGGCATGGTACACCATTTTCTAAACAATTGTGTGAACAAATAATTTAATCAATATAGAAAATTGTTCCTCAACGTACAATTGCAAGAAATTTACATATCTCCTCCTCTACAGTCCAGAATATAGTCAAAAGACTTATAGAGTCCAAAGAAAACTCACTGAATGGCCATTTAAAGACAGGAACACTTAATAAAATTGTCAGTTAACAGACTTCATTGCACCAAATACGAGTGCAAATTAAAACTGTACCATGCAAAAAGCAAGCCATACATCAACAACACCCAAAAAGCTCATCTGAGATGGACTGACGCTATGTGGAAAAGTGTGCTAGGGTCTGACAGATGTATCCATGGCATGGGTAACTTACACGTCCGTAAAGGCACCGTTATTTGGTAGAATCCAAGCAATTAGAAGAACTTTTAAAATCCTGAAACCATTGCCAATTTTTTGTGCCAAATAACTTCAGAAGGACAGTTAACAGTTTGTGTGCAGGACATTTGAGGCTGAGACTATAACAACGCTCATTAAAGTTGAAAAAGTCAATATTAATGCTTAGGAATTTAAGGGGTTAAAATGTATTTTCAGGAGATTTAGAGATCTTCTTCAATTCTCTTTGTGTTAACAGTCCCTCTCCAACATAAAGAATTAAAATAAAAAGTTTGTGATGTAAAAGTTTGATTTCAGATCGGAAAAAATTCAATCCCTTTGTGCACTTTTCCTGTCCTTCCTTGATCCTTTCCATTTCAATTAAGAAAACATTTGAACGAACATCACACACCTGTGGTTTTAGGCAACCAGGCAATTTATCTGTGTTATGCTAACACAACTAACACTTCACATTTAGGGCTTAATGCCAGGCCCTTAGACTGGAAGCCGATATCTGAGCAGGGACTTCCCACAGCATTCCAGGGTTCTGGAGGTGATGATTAAGTAGACATAAACAGTGTTCTCTCTTCCATTCCATAGGCCAACAATTCGCCTGCCGTTTGGAAAGAATTTCTTAAACGACTTCAATTTTTCAAAACCTTTATACAAATACACCTAGACTGCCCTCGTTACAGATTAAATGGGGTTTTTTAAGGCAACCACTAGGAAAAAATAAAGATAATTAGCTTTTCACTTACTAAATTACAGGGGCAATCTGTCCAGATTCAAAGCAACATGAAAATTAATTATATACAAGCAACTTCACTGGTAAATTGCCCCTGTAATGTATATTTTGCTATCACGAAAAAGAGAATAAAAACATGTGCACATAAGCAATTATAATACATTTCATCAACAATTTTTCTAAGGGGAAAAGCACAACCAGAAATATTGATTATCATTTTATTATCATGACTTTGATTGATGATTTAACTATTAATAGATCCACTACAGAGGGACAATGCACTGACCCCCTGTCTGTAGAATAAGCAAAAAAACATTGATTATGATGAAATAATCAATTAATATTAATATTTATTAATTAATATTTGGTATGAATGTTTAAGCTTGATGTCCTAAAGGTGCCGGCACATACATGACGTTGTTGCCTAAAAAGAACTTTTATAACAATTGTACAATTTACAATTGTTTATAGACTACAAGAAAAACTACTTTTCTTTTTTTGAATATCAGTTGCAGGTAAAAAAAACCCCTCTGACTGAAACTAAGCATCACTGTTTCGTACTGTTTGATTACTCAGCGAAAAGTGCAATACTCTTTATTCTTACTGAAGTACATCGGAGAGAACATAACAACCCAATGCGGAATAAAATCATACTGTATCTTTTACACTCGATAAGAGAACGCCACAGCTCATAACCTCAATGTAGGCCAAACAACATGCCGACAAAGATGCTGATTTAAAACTTTCTTATAAAGTTATTAACGTTATTATAAACTTTTTTTTTTTCTTTAAGACTGGGTTACACCTAGGAGCCATTACATGTCTGGTGGGGTCCTTTCTCTCTCTTTTTATCTCGCTCTCTTTTATGTAAAGGCATTGCGGTGCACTGACACAAAGACTATCAATTAATTTATGCCCCAAAAGTTGCAGGTCTCCCTTTGAGGAGTGCAAAACAAAACATTTTCAAGGTGACGCAATTAAAGCAACAGGGTAAGACTGTTATTAAAAAGGGGCATTTAAACGATTCCGTGTGTTGCATTGACTGTTAAGTGAGGAATGGGCCTGTATTAAGATGAAAGGCAGACTCATTTGGCTGCTCCCTCAGGAGGGCATGGAATGCCACAGTGGGCATCTCACATGTATCCAGCATCAGCAGCTGCGTGTCTTTCCTGCCCCATTCCTATCTCCTCTCCTCTCTTCCCTGCTGGGGCATTCAGCAGGTCTTAATTTCACTTATGGCTTCAGTGCTACAGCCACACAAAGGCCACACAAAGGTTTCAAGTTGAACGTGAGAACCACCTCATCTCCTGACCTCTATCTACATATGAATAACCATAAAGAGATGATTACACTGAAAGGAGAAGAAGTGCAAATGAGAGAATGATAGAACACAGAGCTAAGCGTGCCTGCTATCTTCTCTTCTCACACAGGTTTTCCCACCTTTTATTAAATTTATTGTGGCCTTTATAGTGCAGAAATGAGTAAAAAAATCATTTTTTTGAACTTTTAGACAAAAAAAAAGAACTTCAATAATTAATCGTATGCTACTTGAACTTTGTTTTTCTTGAATTTGATATGTTAAAAAGCTATCTGAGGACAAAACAGTCATTTAGATATTGGCCCCAGTCCATGCTAAAGGACACAAATAAGATTCAGCCTCTTCCTTGGCTGAAAAACATGCTTTACATTAAATCATTTATTGTCCCAGCAGCTAATCTGTAAGAAGACCCCAGATTGACCCCATTCATCAGGGCTCCATCTGCAGAGCTTCTGGTCTGTTGCTGTGGCTTGAGACTGAAAAGAAAAGTAATGAAAAGCACTTGAACTGACCTGACTTGTCTCTCTCTGTGCAGTTACAAATGGGCCCCTGATTGTGTTGCTTGGCTCCAGCTGTGCACAAAGAGACAGCGTTTGTCATTAATGCAGAACAAAATGTAACAGCACATGTAACAAATTAACCCAGAAGTCACTTAAGGTGATAAATATGGCGTGGCGGGAAATATCATACTTGGTTTTATATAACAGTGCTGATTAATCTGAGTGGGCCAGAAAATAATGATTAATTTTTAACTACCCAATAAAAGTATTTTCTATAAGGTTAATTGCAAAATCATACTAATGAAGCCATGCTAATATAATAAAATGATAAAAAGCCATTTTACTAAACAGTATTTCACTTATATTTAATATTTTCTGTCATAGGCCATTCTAGAAATTAAACTAATTTATTTTTGTATATTTTATTAAATACAATGTCAGAACATGCAAAATAAAGTGATGTATGAACAGGATTAATATACTTGTAATACATAGGAAGATGAAAGCTAAGCAGTTCCTTGACAGATGATCACTGAATAATTTAACATATGCCACTTTTTTATGTTTGCTACCAGAATGAAACAGACAGTTGATAGAAAGTTGCCACTGTCCTTTTAAACGTATCCGTATGGAACCATTTTATCATATAAAAGACAATTAGAAGTAATAGTACACCTGGCAAGGTGTGTCTATCTCAAACCGCTGGACCCACAAACACTGTTTTAGCATGACAACACCCCTGTGCACAAAGCCACTAAAATTGGTGTGGAAGAACTCAACCAGAGCCTTGACCTTAACCGCACTAAACACTTCAGAACTGAAACACTGCACCCCAGACCTGGAGGGAGGGATGGATGGATGGATGGATGGATGGATAGATAGATAGATAGATAGATAGATAGATAGATAGATAGATAGATAGATAGATAAGAATAGGTTTAGTCCCTTATGCAGCAATGAATAGTTGATGTTATGTGAGACTGGGAAAAGAGACTGGTATAATTTCTGTAAAGGTCCTGAATAAGCTCATTTAGTTGTACATGTCTGTTCAGCTTGAATTAACTGAAAGGTGTACAAGACAGTGGTATGAGCAGCTATAATGTATGATTTAGAGACAGTGGCGCTGAGGAAGAGACAGGTGACAGAGCTGGAAGTAGCAGAGCTGAAGATGTTGAGGTTTTCTTTGGGAGTGACGGGGTTGGACAAGATTAGGAACGAGTTCAACATGTTAGATGTTTCCGGGAAAAAGGCAGGGAAGCCGGATTGAGTTGGTTTGGAAATGTACAGAGAAGGGATAGTAAATATATTTGTTTCTTTGTTAATGTTAGAAATTAAGCTAACAGGCAGAAGGCAAAGAGGAAGACCAAAGAGGATATACATGGATGCGATAAACAAGGACATGAAGTTAGTGGGTGTAAGTGAAGAGGATGTAGAGAATTAAGTTAGGTGGAGGCAGATGATTTGCTGTGGCGACCCCTAAAAGGAAACAGCCGAAAGGAGAAGAAATGTTGTACATGTCTGTAGTAAGCACTCTTAAAATGACACCTGCAACCACAGCCTGGTGATGAACTACTAGTCTCAGGAAAGCTATATATAGTGTATCATTAAACAGATTTAAGAATCCGCCTTTCTGTCTGTGTCTTTATCTATCTCTCTTTTTTCCTTTTCTTTTTTCTTTTTTCTATGCAGTGCATTATTATGGCCCACAGCTCCCATCCTCCTCTGTCATTATTGCCCTGATCAGTTTTTATCATTCCTATTAATCTATTCCAGCAGTACTATACCACAGAGAGAAAACTGCTGAACATCAGCTGTTCAATTTACCTAAAAGAGAAAAGGCAATAGTTAAAAGAACTTTTACACACACCAACAGAAATGTCAATCATTTGTCCCTACTGAAACCCGGCAGGAATGATTACAGCAACTCAACGCAACTAAATGCCCATGAAGCACAGTTAACAGGGAAGCAAAGTTTTCCAAGGTGCTATTTTAAATATGAGACATGCCTAATGGATGAAGCCTCCAGCTGCTCTGCTCATGGACATTTATTAGCAAAAAATGTAACATTTATCAAGCTACAATAATGCGTGAAAGTCCATGGCTGAAGGTTCTAAAATCTGTGAATCCATCATTGGGACAAAGAGAAGCGGTTAAAGAAAGAAGTTCAAAACTAATATTGCTTTTTAGCAAGATTAGATCATTTTACTAGTGTGAGAAAGGAAGCTTTTTAGTTTGCCTACGACCAGTCACATAGGAATTTCCTGACTTCCTACAGGACTTCGTGCCCATTGTATGCTTTTAGTGTCGCTACCTAACTACATCACGGCATTTTTAAAACATGGAGCATACGTCTGCAAGATACTGGTGTAAACTCAGAGTTTGGACTTTTAATGTTCATAACTAATTATTACTATTATAGCTATAACTATAGTTATATAGTATATACTATATACACTATATACTGCAATTCAAGTACACTGTCTGTTGAAGGGAAAAATAGACCTTGAGAAAGGAAAAAAATATATTTATAAGGAAATATTTGTTACTGTACATGTAGGACTAACATAACATTTATATTTTTTAATTCAGACCAATTTATATTTATCAGATTTCTAACTGAGAAAGGTTTAGGGCCTTGGTCAGGGGCCCAGCAGTAAAAGCTTGCTAATACTGGAAATTTAACTTGTGATGCTCTGATCGGCAATCTATCTTTAAGTCACTAGAGTCAGAAGGGCAGGGGTCACCAAACTCTGTCCTGCAGGGCCAATGTCCTGCAGAATTTACAGCCATGTAAAAAAATAAGGACACCCCATTAAAGATTAAGTTCTTTATTTAGGAATGTTAACATATTGATGGCTAATCTTGTTTTTATTTTTTTCTGGAAAAGAAAGTGACTTAATTGCAGGCATAAACAAGAAATGGTAACATTGTTTTAACCAATAAACAAAAAAAGTCAACAGAAATGTGTAGTCTAATTGAGGAAAAAATTAGGACACACTACCCCTTAATAGCTATTGTTACCCCCTTTGGCTAAAATAACTTCAATAAGATGCTTCTTGTAGGCATCTACCAGTCTCTGACATTGGTCTGAAAAAAGTTTGCCCCACTCCTCAATGCAGATTTCTTATAGCTGTAAGATATTCAAGGTTTTTTTTTTGCATGTACAGCCTGTCACCCCACAGCATCTCAATGGGATTCAGACCTGGGCTTTGACTCTGCTATTTCAGGACTCTCCATTTCTTAGGTTTCAGTCAGTTCTTGGTGGATTCACTGGTATGTTTTGGGTCATTGTCATGTTGCAGGTTCCAGTTCTGCTTCAGCGCTAACTTTTTTACAGATGGTCTCAAATGTTCCTCAAGCACCTTCTAATACACAGTAGACTTCATGGAGGATTTTATGATGGTGAGCTGGCCTGGTCCTGCTGCAGCAAAGCATCCCCAAACCAGAACACTTCCACCTCCATTTTTTACAGTTGGTATAAGTTTCTTTATTGGAATACTGCATTTGGTTTACACCAAACATGTCCTTTGTTGCAGTGTCCAAAGAACTTTAGTCTAGATGCCCTGGTCTTTGTCAATGTTCTCTTTAGTCTTGGCTTTGTGTATTTCTTAGGGCAAATGTTTTCTCATTGCACACCTCCCATGAAAGTTATACTTTTGCAGTCTCTTTCTGATTGTAGAGTTATGAACTTTAACTTCAACACTAGAAGGAGCCTGCTGTAGGTCCCGTGGTGACACTTTAGGGTTTTTGGTGACTTCTTTTAGCAACTTGCGGTCTGCTCTTGGAGTGAACTTGCTGGGACGGCCAGACCTGGACATGTTGTCAGTTGTTTTGAATGTCCTCCACTTGTAGATTATTTTGTGGACAGTGGAATGGCTGATTTCAAAATCTTGTAAGATCTTTTTAAATTTCTTTCCAGGCTCATAAACTGCTACAATCTTCTTTCTGAAGGTCTCAGGCAGCTCTTTTGACCTTACCATGGTGTTACTATCACTTCAACAGTCAAGAGCACACCAAATTAAATGTCTGAGGTTTGAATAAGGCCTTCTTTCAAAAAGCAGAGTTACAATGTTCCAGTCATGTTTACCTGATGTGATACACCTGTGTGTGATTTTAGCCATTTTAAGTGGGAATAAATGTTGGGTTTCCTAATGTATTCCTCACCAAAAATAGTTCTTTTTTTTAAAGTAGATTTTACAAAAAATGTTAAAGTCTTTACTTCAGTTTTAATTGTTTAGTTTTATTACTCAGATCTCTCAGTTTTGCTTTAATTGATATGAAAAACACACAGGCTTTCATAGGTTGTCCTAATTAACCCTAATCAAACACACCTAAACCAACTAGTCAAAGACTTGAAACCTCTGCAGGACACCAACCCTCCAGAACCGAGTTTAGGGATTCTAACGGCCGTTTCTTTGATATTCCACTTATTCTTGATGTTATGTTAATAAAAAGCAGATTAATGTACCGTGCAGTACAGTGTAGCCCTAGTATATAATCCCAACATCGTTACGCCACACAACCTTAAAGCTACTAACGCCCGTATATGAAGCTTTAATAGTGTTGAAAACATAACAGGGACAGAGGGTAAGTTTATAGGATTCTGTAAATATATGGTAATGCCATATGGCATCTTTAACCTTTACTACATATTTCAGGCATTTGTTAATTATGTCCTCTGAGACAAGTTTGTTATAACCTACAGGAAAGATATTAGGGATTATATTTAGCATACTAAACTGCTCATTAAAGCTGTGAAAATTTCAAATGACTAAAATGTCTTTCATGGGTTATTATATATATATATATATATATATATATATATATTATAGATATATATATATATATATATATATATATATATATTAAAATATGGAAATCATCCACAGTAGCTGTCTTCTGAGATCTTTGATGATGCCAGTGTTTCTGCTAAGTTTTTACAGCCTATTGACAGCCTCTTCGAAACATACCTTTAGCACATAATTAACAGCTACCAAATGCAAAATCAATGCCGGATTCGTCTCATTTATTTATAATGACAGAACATCCTTGATATGACACAGTCATTTGTCCAATTAATTTTAATAATAGAGATTGACTAGATTTGTGGTTAAATCTGATGACCTACTAAGTCTACAAGTTACTTATATCTTTTAATTTCAAATCACCTGCGTTGGCGGTACAGATGCCAAATTACAAAAACTGCCACTGTTTGTATATTTCTAGACCCAATCTAATATAAAGAAATAAGCAATATTTATAACAAAAATAAATTATGTTTGACAAATTATCTTATTACGGTTTAATAGATTGGTTACTAATATAATTGAAACTACATTACCGAGCATGTTTAGTTTAATGTGCACAGACAATTTAATATTTAGCAACTATACATAAAAAGATAACAACCATAATGTTCTAGGGTCATCTAAGCCGCTAAAAGCCCAGATTACAGCTTTACTTATCTATAAGAAACAAGCAAAAAAATTATCTAATCACCGTAAAGATTAAGAACAAAGGGGTTGTCATAAAGTTGTAGTTTGGTTGTGTGTAAAACATTTTACTCTGTAAAAATGTAATAAAAATGCTATGATTTTACACAGTTACACAGTTGCACAAATAAGCAATGAATAGCGTTTTTACAACACTGTGAACATCGACATATAATATTAAACTATTATTAATGGTTCCGACTAAAATTCATCTTGAATTTTAGAATAACATTAAAGTCATGTGTCTCACTGCTACTGTCAAGCGAAATATCTACGATTCACTGCTATTTACACACATATATTATAAAACATACAGTACATACCTAAAGGCACAGAATCTTTAGCAAGTTTAGGCGTCCACCCACAACACTGCACACTGTAGTACTGTACTGTAGCAACTATTAGGAGTAGTGTAATATCTCTCTCAACGTGTATGTATCAGCTCAAAAACTAAAATAAGTAGATATTCTTTTCCTTAACACTTTTTACCCAAAAATACTGACCAAAACGGCAGACTATGGGTTTGTTCCTTCACCTTCCTCCTCAAGTTTTACATCTCCTCTCTCCCAGGTCTTAAAGGCAAGGGTAGTATGAAAAGGTAAAACTCTTCAGACACACGCTTGGTATTTCCCCTTTTCATTCCACTGCCCATCACTACTCATCAGAATGTCAAAAAATATGTGGCAAACTGAAAGAGAGCTAGAGATACACAAGAGAACTTTACCTCCCTATTTAGAGGCTGGGTTTCACAGGAGTCAAGCAAGCCTCAGCAAGCATGTTCTGAAGTAAAATACACATTTTTATACACATAGGACTTCCTATTTTTCAGCCTGTGGGTCCCACCTCCTCTCTTCCTCTGTCCCTCCCTGCATCTCGTCTATACTTTCACCCTTTCCTCTTTTAACAGGCTTAAGTACAGCTCAGTGTGAAACACAGCCCGATTTACTTACTGGTTTAGGGTCTGCTGATTGATCTGACTAGTCTTAAATCTTCCACCCTTTCTTGGCAAAATCACTAGTGTTGAACCATTTCTCTCTAAATTAATACATGAAATTACTCTCCAGACTCCTGAATTCATCCTGTTGCTACCATCATCAATAAAGACTAGTGCCTCTCTTTGTTGTGGTCAGTAAAGCATTTTTACATTGTGTTTACAAACACAAAGAGAATGAGGGAAAGCTTCTCCCTGCAGGCCACCGGGTCCAACCAAAACAAACCCTGTTTCTTGTTCACTGCTACCTCATCAAACCACCACTTGCATACAAGGGCATTTTATTCACTTTATTATAAAAAAAAATTCATCTAGTTGCCCTGAATGTCAACTTATTTTTTCTTATTGCCCTTGAATTGAAATTTATCACTTTCTGAAGTCATGCAAAAATTTGAAAAAAGTGTTCTAAAGTATTTTGTATTTGTACAATTTGTTATCATCTTGAGGCTGTTTTTTTTCGTTTGAGTTCCTCTCAAGGCTTCTTTCTTTTATTATCTCGAGGAGTTCGTATCCTTGCCATCATTGCCTTAGGCTTAGTCATTAAGCATAAATTAACAAATGTAGAATTTAAAGTTGAATTTAAAGAAAAAAATTCTTCTGTCGCCAGATGACTATTTCGAAAAAATGCATTATTTTTGAATGATTAGTGCGGTTTTGTAAAAGAGTGTGTAAACAAGTTATATAAGAATAGATAAATACAGTAGACCAAAGAATAAAATGCAGTTTTATTTTTCTGTAGAATTAAGAATTGAATAATCAAATGTGAACTCACACTGCATAATCTTCACTGTAAATACAATTAATCATTGTTAAAGCTACTAAATTTAAAGTGGTTACAAAGGCTGTAACGCCACCTTCCGACGCCTTCGGAACGTCCTCGCCTGAATATTGAGTTACTTTCTGTGTCATGACCGGAAACCGGCTATATAAGTGTATGCTAAAAGCTAGATTATTGCAAAGTATTGCTAGCCTAGCCTACGTACCAAGCGCTTCATGTTATGTTTATATTATGATCTATGACCCTTGCCTGTTCTTTGTTTACGAATTTGTCTAAGCGTTTTGGTTTGATCCTTTTCGCTTTTATTTTCACCTGTGTACCAACTGCCGCCTGTTTAACCGTTAGTTGCTTCCTGTTTTATTATATTGAAACAACTTAATCTGCAAAATGGATCCTGCTTAGTCTGGTTCGTTACACACACCTTAAAACAATGTGCAAATGTTACACTTCCACTCGATTATTAACTAAGGCGTAGCTAGGGCCAGGGATGAAGTGAGTTTTTGCGCCCCTCCTGTGAACCATAGGGGGGTCCGTTATGCTTTCCTGGAGAATTTTTAACATTAAAACATGCAATTTGTGGCATACTTTTAGTGTATGATGAAGATGAAAAAGTGAACAATAATTAAGGCAAGAATGGTATTTTGAAGATTGGGAAAAATTGGGAAAAACATTTCATTCTGAAATTCATTCGTAATTATGTAACATCAGTTTGGCGCCCCCAGATGCTGCGTCCGGGGACAGATTTCCAAAATGTGGAAAGTGCTTAAGGTCAAACGTTAGCTCGATGGTTAAGGTGTTGCTGCTGATTGGAAGGTCATAAATAGGATTAATTAGGGTGATCTGTCAGAGCTGCATACAAAGTTTATTTTCTCACCTGATAAGTAATTTTCAAAATTGCATACCATCATTGGTGTGACATCATGTAGGTCGGCGGGGCAAACATCAAACAGAAAGATGACCCTGCAAAATTAGGGAAAATGACTTTTAGTCTCAGAAAAATAAGGTCATACAATTATTATTGCTAATATACAACTAAAACCTTTAATAGAAACATGAATGTGATGTACTAATACAATAGAAATGTAATATTATTTATGTTAATACCTTTAGCACCCTATACAGGTTCCGTTCCTTACACAAGTTTTAGCCTTTACATTAGTTCCAGGACCACCAACTTTACACTGCTGGGCCCTTAAACAAGACCCTAAACCCTCAGCTGCTCAGCTGTATAAATGACACACATGTAAGTAGCTCTGGATAAATAAGTCTGCCAAATGCCACAAGTATAAATGGCATTTTTACAAATGTGTAATAGAGCAAGAGGGTCCCAGATTTGTAAACCAAATACAAGATTCCAGGTAAAGAAACTTATACCAACTATGAAACATGGGATGCTTTGCTGCAGCAGGACCAGGCCAGCTCACCATCATACAATCCACCATGAATTCTACTGTGTATCGGAGGGTGCTTGAGGAACATAGTTTTAATCTGAAGCAGAACTGGACCCTGCAACGTGACAATGATCCAAAACATACCAGTAAAGGACTAAAGAAAAGGGCTTGGAATGGCTAAATTCCATAGAGATGCTGTGGGATGACTTAAAAACGAGCTGTACATGAAAGAAACCCCTTAAATATCGTACAGCTGAAAGAATTCTGCATTGAGGAGTGGGGTGAACTTATATAGCACGGTTAGGCTTTCTTTCTATTTGGATGAAATAACTTAAGTGAGACGCTTCTTGTAGCCATCTACCAGTCTCTGATATACTTACTCACTTACTACCATCACATAATTTTGCAATATCAATCCAATTTCAATCTTCTAAAAACATAGTTTATTACTAGAACATTCTACATGTTATTCATGAAACCAGTTAGAGGGTATATAATTTTTTCCCAAGGTGTATTTAGAAATGTAATGGGTTAAACTGGGCACGTCTGCAGACTGTTCACCCTGTCTGACTGCAGCAAAGGGGAATTAAAAAGTGGAGGGCTTTGCTTTGCCTGCAGATCTGTCACATAGGGTCAAAGGTCACACGAAACAAAAGCAGATGAGAACACTTGTACTGAAGTGAAGGTGGTGCGGAGACGGCATCAGAACAATACGATACAGAGGTGAGGAAGGGGCGGAGGCTTGTTAACAAGGTGACCAAAATAAAAGCACTAAGCTGAAGACACTTCAAAGCCTGAACACAAAGTCATTTGAAGTTTTAAGAGTTCCCCACCTTGTAAGCAGCCAGTGCCTTAAGCCCTCAGCCATATTAGTCACGTTTAATGTCTACTCTTAGTGGCCAAACAGGATGGATTGTCTCTATACATGGACTACAAGCAAGACAAAGCTGGGAGATTTACTGCTTTACAAAGGTCAGGCTGCACAGCATACAATGACCCAAGTATCTCATTAAAAATAAACGTTCAGGGGTAAAATAAAGTTGCTGTCATTTGGCACATTTAAACGCAGAATAATGGCTACAGTACACAACGATAATTATTCATCTAAACCAATTCACACCTTGTCTTACAGCATAATAGGCACAATACTCCAATATATATTTAAAAAGATCATATGATGATCTGATATATATAAATAAAATGCATACAAACTAAGTTCTTTTACTACAGCCAAAAATCTGTTTGGGTCCTGAGCTGTTCTGATATACAGAACCAAGACTGATGTCTATTTATTTAATAGAAACTTAAATCACTTGTATACAGTGATGTACAGACAAGACTTGGTTGATAGACTATATACAGAGCAATGATATATTATATATAAATACAATCTTAGCCAGCTCAGTTGTTACGGTATCATATTTCACAGGTACATTGGCACAGAATGGACCTTCCTAAGTCCCAACTGTAAAATACACAAATCTGTTACAAAATAATAAAACTGCATTTTTTAAAAGAATGTATACAACAGTGATTACAACAAGAATAATTAAAAAGTGTACTATGTGCATTTAAATAAAATATGGAAAAATAACTACTAAACAATTTTTGGGAGCTAAAATTGTAGACAAATTTTTATTTATAACTATTATTCTTTATCTGACTTTACTCATCATCTCAATAACAAAACACAGTTTCTGTAACTCCCCATTGCTTAGTGTACATATTTAAATATTAATAAATATTACAACACACCAGTGTTCCCTTATGCTCAAGCTGTATAGAACAGAGTTTGACGATACCATCAGAAAAAATTTATGGGATTGACATAGTAGATTGGGACAGACATGCTATCATTAAAGTTACATAAAAATATCATTAAAGTTACAGTTGTTGATCTGAAGACCAGAAACACCTGGACTCAAGCCCCACCACCGGCAAGCCGACCACTGTTGACCCTTTACCCTTTCTGCTCCAGGGGCGCTGCATCATAGCTGGCCCTGCACTCTGACCCCAACTTACTAAAGATGGGAATTGCAAAAAAAAAAAACAATTTTTACTGTGCTGTAAAAATTATATGTGACAAAGTGAAGGCATTTACATTTGACATACTGTTGTGCTAGCATACGCTAACATGCATGATAAGGGTTTAAAACATATAGCTTGAAGCCTTTCTCATTCTTGGTTGTTGATGTATGACAGTGGATCACGCTGTTGACCATACCTCTAAGCGGAGGTAGTTAAAAATGCCATCGTTTTCTATAGATGCGCCGGGAGTGACTGAGCTGGCTTACTTCGAGTGCTTAAGTGAGTGAGCATAAAGCCAATTAAAATACACTTACATCCTTTTCGTACAATGACTGAATAAAGCCAGCAACACTGACCTTACTGACCTCACATAATGCTTCTTTTGTGATATTCTTTTAAGTTTTTTAATTGTTTTAGAGTTTTCTCCTTTCAGTCTCCTTTTCACAAGCTGATCTCAGTTGCTGATGAGCTGGATTAAGGTTAGAAATAAGGTTAGAGCAGCATAAACCTGAAGAAGTTTATCATTATTGAAACTAGTTACATTTCTCTGTAAATCAGTGTACAAATGTTTGAGTAGACTAAATTCATTTGTCTGCTACCATAACTTGCATCATGGCCTGAAATTAGAAAATTGTTAATAACTTAATTAACTTAATTTATAACAAATGATTAAATGGATAAATGATGCAATCCGTGTTGCATTTTTTTACATTAAGATAGTTTAAACCAGGGGCCAAAAGTCTAACTAAATTCAGGGCAGTTAGCGAAACATAAACGTTGCAATGGTTTCCCCTTATTTATTTCAAAATACATAAAAATAAATAGAAAATCATTTTAATCTGATTAGTTAATGCAGTTTTGTAGTTTGATTAACTAATTGCAGTGACATAACAGGTTTAATGCCCATTTCTGTATGCCATCGTCTTAATTTCTTGAGGAACGTTGTTTTTAAAGTATTCTACAATCTTTTTTACACACTCTTCCACAGATTGGAGAGCCCTATGTCCATCCGTCTCTTTGAGAGACTCTGCTTCTTTAAGACGTCCCTTTTATAGCAAATCATGTTACAGACCTGATGTCAATTAACGTTATTAGTTGCTAAATGTCTTTTTAAAATGTATTGCTTTTTCAGCCCTTTGTTGCCCCGTGCCGACTATTTGGAGACCTGTAGCAGCCGTCACATTTGAAATGAGCTCATTTAGTGGATTAAAGTGTTAAATTTCTTAGTTGAAGCATTTATGTTATCCAGAGTTGGGTAGTAATAAATGACATTTACTTGGTTAAAATTACTTGAATCATTTTTTTGGGTAACTTTTATTTTGGAGTATATTTATTGACATGTACTTTTACTCTTACTCAACTAGTGAGTATTTTTTACTTTTTTACTTAGTGAGAAAAAATGTTTCTTTTACTTCGCTACATTTGGCGTCGTTCCTCCGTTACTATCAAATGGTAATAAATATGAGATTTTAAAAATAATTAGTTTATATAAATTGTTCGCAAGTCTCGCAAGAATTTGGAGAAGCTGCTGAGTGAGAGGCCGCAACAAATCTCCCGCTCAAGTTTAGCACGTGTTTAGTTGAAGCAGAGGAAGATGTGTGTGTACAAAATATTACAAAAATTCCAGCTCCAAAGTGTCAAAATGACGCCTATTTGAACCTTATTAATAATCATTTTGTATCTATGAAAACTTTGACCTTATCGTTAACCCACATTTCACACACTGTCTGAATATTTATACTCAGTATGCAATGACGGATATCTTGTAAATCTGTAAGCAAACATACGTTCATGAACAAACATTTATTCTAAACGTCTGCACATTTTCATATTCATATAACACAAAACTAAATAAACTGAACAGCAAACTGCATTTATACATTTATAAACGGAATCCTGCATTTTATACAACAATCAAGACTTCTCACTAAAGTTGTTTTTTGACACCTGACGAAAGTGTAGAACATCCACACAAAATCAACACAGGATTGTATTGTATTTTATGTGAAAACTTACAAAGTAGTTTGAAATTCAGGGTTTTTGCTTCGTGTCAGTCAGATCAGAAGTAACTAGTAAGTAAATACTGGAGTAGGTTTTTTATTGGATATTTTTTTACTCTTACTTGGGTAAATATTTCTTTAAGTACTTGTACTTACTTTTACTTGAGTACAGATTTTAGATACTCCACCCACCTCTGATAGTTAGTTAAGTAACTGATTTATTTAAAATTAATGGATTAATGGATTATGTATTTACCAGACGTTACAAAAAAAGTACCTAATTAACAAGCCAAATGTGAAAAACAGAACTGAACACTCCATGACAGATAGATGGCAGTATTGCAGCACTAAAAAGCTGCGCCACAGGATGACATTCTTGTAAACTAAACGTAACCTCAAATCTGCTCCATCAAAATGTAAACATATTACAAATTACAGTCACATTTCTTTTTGTGGCATAATCCCATTCCGGTAACATTCGCAAATGCGATTTGTCATTTTTCTTGACAAAAACCATTTTTTGACTGAAACCAGGGGTAGAAAATGGCAAGGAAACACACCAAAACAATATTTCCTGTCGCTCAGCCTATGTGCAGGAACACAAAGTTGTCCAGCACTACTACTGTAAATCTCTACTGCCTCCTACTGGAAGTGAATGGAACAAGCGCTTAGAGGTATTGTAAGGTCCTGGATTTTTTATTCTGGTACTGGATAGTCTTGGTTTTAAACAGCATTGCTACTTAATGCTGACTAAACACTTGATGCATAGGCCACTTAAATGCTTACAGGATATTAAAAATTTCCCTTATTATTGTTGATGATTAAAGAAACAAACTGTGATTGGTTGATTTATATGTTCATCTTTGCAGTGAAAGTCTAGACTTTCTGCAAGTAATGTGAAGGTCTGGCTACGTTTCACTAACTACTAGCCTACGAGCTAAATCGCCAGTTGCTTCTTTTAGTTCAGTAACAGTTTCAAATTGTAAAATAAGGAATGGTCTTTATGAAATCTTGGGGTGGCTGACTAACTGACTTTAAACCATTTTGTAGCGGGTTCAAATATAAGTGTTCTAATAATTAAGTTGAAAGTAACTAGAAAGATGTCGACTAGACCAATGCTTTAACTTTAATCTAAAGTACAGACAAAATATTTACACGTTATCAAACATTTATATCTGCAACAATTTACTGCTCGCAGCATAAGGGTTAGGTTCACAGAGTTTAAAACATATAAACAACTCACCTATTCAGGTTCCGCACGTTAGCAACAGCCTTCTGATCTCCATACAAGAAGTTCCACTTGAGTGAGCAAAGGCAAATGAATCCTGTTACAGCTGTGACAACCCAACCTGTGATAAACATGAAAACAGGCTTTATTCCTAACCGTCAAAGTATCGAAATAGTGAGATTTTTTAAATAAAATCAGATTTTTTAAAGCAATAGCCACTGAATACAGTCTTCTCAGTGAGCTGGTGCTTCACAACCTTTTCACTCGTCTCTCTTGCAGCTCTGCAAAGACGTATATATGCCCAGTAGTTAGGGGGGCATTTTCTCCTCCGCATTCTCCCTTTCTTTGACTGCAGCTGAAATCAATGGTCATGCAATTAAGGACTATGGATCTGTCAAGCAAAGTGCATAGGGTGGAAGGTATTAAACAAATACTCAATAAGAGGTTCAATAACAGCAATCACCACTTTGAGTGGTGACTATAGTACTATCAAAACCAGGCTAGACATTTATGTGTCAGATGGTTTATTTCTGTCGAGAAGCAATTTCAATGATCACTCAACTACCTGGCGGCTGGGAATCGGCTTCCTAGCGGGGTGTCAATTCAAGTGTACAAAACTTATGGTTCCTTTCAAGCAGTTTAAAAATAGAAACACATTCTTGGAATAGGGATAGTGCAGTCTTGAGGGGAATCCATCACTGATAATTAGCAATCAATCACAAATTAGTTAAAAGCTTGAAAAAAACACTGAGAGCAATATTAGATTGCAGAGATTTGGAGCTCTGATATAATGACTTAAAAGGCCCTTCTGTTTATCGGCCATTTCTCCTACCGATTGCTTTTCTTAATCAAGGCGAAATCTAACTGCCGATACTGTACACTGAAATACTACAGGTGTCAGATGAGAACCAAAGGAAGAAAACATCTACTTACATCTTGTGTAATTAGTTTGTAAGGATTTCTACTAAAGTGCTTCAGGGCATAGTGTACGTAAAGATTAGTGTGGTGCGGCGGTGCTACTGTATGTCGGGAAGGAATATGAAACAATAGGTAGCCGACTGTGCCACCCTGCAAACAGGAAAAATTACTAGGAATCAATCACCAGGAATGGAAAAGATTAGACAGGTGTGCAGTTTGACAATAAGAGGGGCAGACCCGTGGATACTATACACCCACATTTATTTTAGAAAAGAAATTATTTAAAACTGTAAGGTCCAGGTGATGAGGCATACCTCAGAACAAAATATAAGAGAGTAGACCGAGGCTTACCTATGGACGGTGAGCTAACAACAAGCACAAGGTTCCTATAATCAATGAGAAATCTTACCACAGAGTGCACAGATCCCCCCCCTACACACACATACAAGCACCAGCATATGTAATGGTGACAACCAGCCTCTGTTCCTATAACAGAACAGATTTGTCAAAATATTAATACACAAAGGAAAAAGACAATACAGCTAAAGCCACCAATTACACAATAAATATAAAAAAGAGCAATAGAAAAAGAAAAGGAACCTAAAGAATACTGTACATATTTGGCCTATGCTGCCCTTTTCTGTTGTTTTTTTTTTCATAAATTGTTTAATGCAGTGGCCGCCTTGTTTGAAAATCCTCTCTTAACAAATTGCCATACCTGCTTGTTTTAACTGGGGCTAGGGTTGGTAACCCGATTTTGAAGATGTTATACTGGCTTCCTACTAGGTATCATATTTACTTTAAAATCCTAATGGTAACTTACAAGGCTAGCATGAATTTGTTCTTTAGTATCTGCCTGATCTTTTAATACCCTATGTCCCAACCCTCAATACAGTCATATCTTACATGTCCCTACAACATGGCTGCAGAAATCACCATGGCAATGCTAAAAGCTTACCAAGCTGACCTGTTGAAGGACCTGGAGGAAGAAGGAAAGGCGGATTTCAAAAACTGGTTAAAGTGACAGATTTGTCTCTCAGTGCCACCAAAGAATCAGCCAGAGCTGTTGGTCATTGGCTACTAAGAGGCACCTGTGGTTGAGCCTCTCTGGTATGAAGGAAAAGGATGTGGCTTACCTACTGGATGCCTCATCTGGCTTCTTTAGTGACACTGTAAAATCAGTCCTTGAGACGTTCCTGGAAGGAGAAAGGCTGTGTCGTACCTCACAGCTTCCAGACCCAGCGGAATGCTCAGCGAGAACATTCCTAGAAATATAGCTCAGGGCTTAGAGCGCATTCTAGGGCTCATGACGGCCTCCAGAGTACCTTGGGGGTATCTCTGTCTGATCATTTGTAAGGATCTAGCAACCACCCCAGAATCCATGGTCCTTGCATCACATAGTCTCTACACATAACACTGGGACAGTGACATGGCGCTTTAGCGAGGTGGCTGTATCATTCTCAAAGCGTTTCAACACAGCATGAGTTCCTGAAGGGAAATGTCTTCAGGTTATGTATGTAACCATGGTTCCCAGATAATGTCAAAATCTGTAATCACACTGGAGCATAAAAATGAAATCTTAAAAAATAGCTATTTTCCTATGTTGCTGTAGCTTAGCTTGCTACCAGGCAGGTGTTAGTGTATGATGGGAAGTGGTGGCTCACGGTTAAAATGTTGGACTACCAACCTGAAGATTGTGGGTTTGATTCCCAGCTTTACCAAGCCACCACTGTTGGGTCCCTGAGCAAGGCCCTTAACCCCCAATTGCTCAGTTCTATAAATGTAAGTCGCTCTGTAAGTAAATGTAAATCTTCGAAATTTTACAACCACCAAAAGTTGCACACAACACATTAAACCTTCAGGCTTTGTTTACTTTGCATTATTTGTCTTAGTTGGTAAACCAGGGTGAATTGTATATTAAGAATTACCTGCATAAATCTTAATTGGCTTTAGTCACTAAATAACAGAACACTAACAAATCAAAATCAGAGCACTAAACATATAGGATTTATTAATATTCCTTAAAGTTTTGTATACATTCTCATATTATTCATGATTCTACAGAATTAAAAAGGTATTTATGACTTGAATATCTCTTAACAAATTGCCATACCTGCTTGTTTTAACTGGGGCTAGGGTTGGTAACCCGATTTTGGAGATGTTATACTGGCTTCCTGCTAGGTATCATATTTACTTTAAAATCCTAATGGTAACTTACAAGGCTAGCATGAATTTGTTCTTTGTAGTATCTGCCTGATCTTTTAATACCCTATGTCCCAACCCTCAATACAGTCATATCTAGGGGCAGGGGGTGGCTCAAATGGTTAAGGTTGCTGAGTTGTTAATCTGAAGACCAGAAACACCTGGGTTCAAGCCCCACCTCCGGCAAGTCAACCACTGTTGGGTCCTTGAGCAAGACCCTTAACCCCTACTGCTCCAGGGGTGCTGTATCATAGCTGACCCTGCACTCTGACCCCAACTTACTAAGATGGGATATGCGAAAAAATGCATTTCATTATGCTCTGTACACGTACCTTGCACAATGACAACTGAATTTGAATATACTATACTTACATGTCCCTACAACATGGCTGCAGAAATCACCATGGCAATGCTAAAAGCTTACCACATACATAGCTACTTTTTGTGAGTTAATCTTCACAAATGTCTTTTCATTTTCTAAAAATATGGTTTTTTTTATTCATTCACAATATTTCTTGGTGCATTTGATTAAAACGGAGCAAAACAGGTTTTTTTTAAGTAAAACAAAAAAAAAAAATAAAAAACAATGTTTGCATTTAATGATATAGTGGATATTTATTGAGGCACAAAATTATAAATTATGAACCTGTCGACAGGTCTTTGGACATTTAATAAGAATTTAAAGAGATTAAATTCCCCTGTAAATAATTTAGTTAGTTTAACATTTATATTATTTTAGTAGGATTTAAAAATAAGTGTGATTGGGGTGCGGGGGTGCCTAAGAATTGGGTTAAAATACCTGCACATGCAGCTATTTATTTATTTATTCTACATGTAAGGTTTAAAGTTTAAGGGACCTGTAGATATTTGTTAAAGATTTTAATGCTTTACTTCCTATAACTGGTATAATAATTAAATAATTAAATTTTGTCTTGAAAATAAGATAAAAATATTGCCAAAATTGTAATCTCGTCACAGTGAAAAAATCTCACAGTGACATCAAGTTTTACACTGAAGACTCCTTTTCTAGGAAACTGTCTAAACTAAATTATACTTGACAAAATAATATATAACCTGTAGTGAAACTACACAAGGTATGAAAAAGAGAAAGCAGTTGTGATTTGGGGCCCCCTAGTGACCTGGGCTGATATGGCTGGTATGAACTACACCACATGTAACAACACGTCTGCTTATCAGTTATCTGGACGTTGCATGACCACCAGATAAACCTTTGCTCTTCTTGAAGTTCACCCAGTGGTCACATGTCACCTACACTTGACTCTGTAATTAGCCAACATTTTTGGTAGCGACACCTCAGTGAATTTGTACATTCAAATAATTGTAAGACTGCTTGTTAGTGAAATCTCTTTATTTATCTACAGTGTTTAATCACAAAGCAGTGCCGTAACACAATGTTATCATTTAATCAAGTTAATATGCATAGCATTATTATCAAAAGTGCTAAAAGTGTTGCCGATTTTATTTCGCCAATCATGTTTTGAGAGTCACAGAACAATTATACACAAGACTCGAGCTGTCATGTAAATCCGGGCAAACACTGTGCAATTCCTGCTTGGTTTTGTTAACGACCAGCTTACACTGGGCCAAAACTCCAACTATCCAGTCCAATCAAATCAACTGCTTATACTATGTTAGCATTATGGTCGCCGGATAAGGGAGTTAGGACGACTCTAAGGGCACTCCAAGCACTTTGGGGGTCATATGATTATTGCAGATGGTTCAATAGCTGTAGAACTTACAGATCTTTCTTTTTTTAATTTTCTTTTATACTGTATTAAAGATCAAATTGAAGGATCTGTTTATTTAGTTCTTGGTTGGGTTATTTTTTTACTATAATCTCTTCAAAATCTACGTACAGATCTTTGTTTAAGCTCAGTCTAGATTTTTATTTTTTGCCCAGACACAATTGTTTCGTAATCCTGCAGCCCTGCAATATACAAATGTCAGACACTTGGCCGACCATCCGATTGCCAGTCTTTAAATCCCTTTTGGTTAATTCCCGTACGCTGCACAACAAACAGAAAGGTGGCCTGACTACCATTTAAAAATTGACTTAAAATCAGATAAAAATCACACAGTGTATGCCCCGCCTTAGCCTAGATAATCAATACAGAGTTTGTGCCATTGGTCTGGTGCCTCATCTAATTAGGGTGATGCCCTGAGAAAACCCTGCATCTAATAACCGTATCAAAAAATATAATACATCCATCAGTTTGCTCTCCCATTCCAGACGTAAACATAAAAACTTGATGTTAATGTCCCAGAGACTAATCACACAAGCACAAAAATGTTGAACAGAGTTCCAGTGCACCTTGGACGGCAAGGTGCGCAGCTCTCTAGAGTGATGAGCAGACAGATCAGGGAATCTTATTCCTGCTGTAGAGTCTCTCTCCAGCTGAAGCTGTGATTAGGTCCATGTGTGAGGGGAAGAATAGGGGGATCTACCAGCTGCCACACACCAGAGTCTTGTTCTTCACATGCACATAGACCCAGATAAGGAATCTAGTAGGAAATAAAACAGCACATTAATATTAGCCTAATTGTTTTCAGTAAAAATAGGACCTACGTTAAGATGTTGTCAAAAAGAGGACAGGAAGGACAAATGAGTGCAGGAAAAAAAAGTACAGGAAGGAAAAAAAAAATTACAAAAAAACAAAGGACAGAAAGGACAAAAACAAGACAAAACATGGACAGGATGGACAAAAAAAGACAAAAAGAGGACAGAAACAGGAAGGACAAAAAGAGCACTAAAAAACAGAATTGACAAAAAAAAGACAGGAAGGACAAGAAAAAAACAGGAAGGACAAAAAGAGTACTAAAAAACAGAATTGACAAAAAAAAGACAGGAAGGACAAGAATAAGGAAAGGAAGAGAAATAAGGAAGGAAGAAAATTACAGAATTGACAAGACTGAAAGGACAGAACAGAAAAGGGGGAAAAGGAAGGGCAGAAGGGACGAGAAAAAGGAATACAGGACAAAATAGACAAGAAAAAGGACAAAATTAAAGAAAAAAGGAAGAAGGGACAGAAAGGACAAGAAAAAAGAAGGAAGAGCAAAAAGGACAAAAAAGGAATGAAGAGCAGAAAGGACGAAGGAAGAGAGGAGTCACACCTTCCTGACGACTTGGACAAACTCTTTGGCAGTGTGCAGGGTGAGGCCTTGGAGCTGGCGAGTGCAGGCCTCTAGAGATGAAGCATGGGCCACGATGAGAATTTTGTTTCCTATCGATAAAAACAGAAGCACATTGAGCTCTCGACTGTAGCACAAGCTGAAAGCGTTTAAGGGCGCACACTTAGTTATCATGCACCTTTATTTTTGCAGGCTGCCAGGATGTCTTTGGTCACTCTGTAGCTGCGGCTCATGTAGGTGTCATACGACTCCGACACATTCAGTTTAGTAATCGGCGTGTGGGGTCTGTAGATATGGAAATATCTTTAGAAATGATTTGATATGAAACAACATGCAATAAACTAAATTTGGGTGATTGTCTGTACTTGTATGATGTGTCAACACTGAGACTGGCTGCAGCAAGGCCTACAGGGGATATCCATGCTGGCAAAGAATTTCCAGAGACCCATTTGGTCCATTCAAATAACCCCGGTTCCACTCGTATCTTCAACTTGTCTTCCTGCTTCATACCTGTATGTAGAAAGCGCAGACAGAGGGTAAAATCCATTATTCGGGTAAATCAGGTAAAGATATTTTTTGTGCACAGCCAAAACGTTAAACTAAGATATTGCTTACACACAATCAAACCATCATTTCCATCCTTTATAATATTTTGAACACTCGTGAATTTAAAAAAGGCATGTTTGGTAATGTCATCCTGACATGGTCTTACAATGAGTGCCACCTTGAGAAACACCATCTTTATGGTTTATCTCATGGGTTTATTATGACTTTATTGAGTATCAAAAGCTGCATTATGACCTAGTGACAACATCATTAGCCTACTGATTCAAATACAGTATATTATATAGCCAAACGCTTTCAGGCATCTTATCCGCACATCTTATCCACACATCCATATTAGCACATATTAAGCATTTAGAGTTCTCTTCACTGTAACTAAGAGGCCTGAACACTGTTTGATGATCAGTGATCACTGATCAAATGGTGTGATATGGTTGGAGTGAAAAATTTAATCTCTGCAAATAAACCCTAACCCCAGTAAAAACCAGAACTCTCCATCTACAACGGTGTCTGATCTCGCTAATACTATTTTAAGGTTTATGTTTCATGTTCTTGTTTTGGTTTTTGTTCATGTTTTAGGGCCTGGTTTGTTATGTTTTTATTGTTCCCCATATGATGGTTTGTCTTGTGCTTCTCTTGTCTGTGTCATGTTCTGGTTTTTCTTGTCATGTGGTTTGATTTTGACATTGGTTTGTGTCAGGTGGTATCCTTCTGTTTAGTACTTTTAGCATCCCTTTTTGTCTTTGTTCTGGGCTTTGTATTGTGGACGTTTTCCTGTCTTGCTGTTAATGACTTCTTGGTTAGGTTGAGTTAGTTTAGTCAAGTTCAGTCCAGTTTATTGTTCAGTCACTGGACTGAACTGAATGTGAGTAAAAGATGCACTTGGGTTCCTAACACTTGCATCATTGGTTCTCTTACAACTATTGAGGCTAAATAAAAAGATCTGCACAGTTACAGCTTTCAAAATGAAGTAGAAATCATTTCCAGCTATGGGAAGGTTATTATAGCAGTAGGCATGGCTTAGAATTGTTTAACAACACATATACATATAGTCTGTTATAAGGTAAAGCTCAGGTAGGTAAAGCTCAGGTAAAGGTAAAGCTCAGGTAAAGCTCACTGTGTGTTACCTTTAAGAATCTCGTGAGCTGTTTGGACACAGCGGAGACTGGGTGAAGAGTACACAGAGTCGACAGTTATATTATTCTCCAGTAATGCCTCACCTGCAACACATATTCAGACACTTTTTTTAAATTTACACAGATTTTAAATCCTGTTTGCCAGCACTTAAAACTCCAAAAATTAAACATTCATTAATAAGAGGTGTAACAGAAAAAGTGGACCTTTTAAAGAAACAAGATTTTAATAATGTTTTCTGTTGGATAGCAGGCCATTAACGGCCAATAAACAAGCCCATAAAACGGCGGAAGATTTTGAGCCATCATTGACTGAGTACATTGATAGCAAATAGAGTGGAATGGATGTATACAAAACAAGTTATCTGAGGTAAAATTACTGAATTAAAGAGTAAACTGCTATAATAAGATGCTGAATTGGCAATAAAGACTCGATCACTGTTATTTACTGAAAGGGGCAGAGAAACCAGTCTGAATGGTGTACAAATGTACTGAGTAATTGAATGTCCATTTTTTTAATTAAGCCTTGGAAACATTTTTGTTCAAAAAACACAAACAATTGGGTTTTTTTTCCAAGAACCCGCCTAGGACAATTGTAAAATATACAGACCATATATAATTGTTCTTATTACTTTTCCTATTGTTTTTCATTTTACTGTAGGTACTTTTTTATATTTGTATTACTAATTTTATATATACATATTTTTAACAAAATAGTTTGTTATATTAAAATATTAATGTAAACAAATATATTATGAAACTGAAATGTTTTTCTTGCCATAAATGTAGCCATTGCTGCTGTTCATAAATGAATAAATAAATATTTAGACACTTCAACCCAAGGCATTATTATTATTATTATCTTTGCAGTATGTCCCCATTTCTGTATAACAGTTTGCACTGCTACTGTTTTACACTCAACATTTCCACTGCACATATATTATTTTGTTATATTATTATACATTTGTGCATTTGTCTTTTGTGTAAGTTTTTTTATATTGTGTAATTGTTTATATTTCCTGTTTATATGTATCACTACAACGACAAAAGTCTGTTTATCTTCATTTTTGAAGTGTCTCTAAACTGTTTAGTAAAATAAAACATAATCTGAAGAGTTAAGAGTACCGACATACCCACAGTCCTGGCTTGTATTGCTCCAAACACTGTAATAGGAGCGTCCATGTCGTAATCCCGAGTTCCACCCCAAGCGGGCAGAAAAGCAGGCATGTTCAGATTACTTCTTACATATCTGCCTGCAGAAAGACCAAGATACACTGAAGTGATGTGTAAAAAGTTTGTGTGAGTTGAAGTTTGTGTGGAATTTATAGGTCTGACTACCTTTGGCGTCTGAGCACTGTGAGAGCCAGTGTTTCCCAAACACCACATCCATCCTTTCTCCATGACGACATACAAACAGGGTTTTTTTAGGGGTATGAGGGTGACTGTTAAGTCTGAGTACCTAAACCAACATAAAGAATTTTGAGGTCAAACTACAGAGGATCACTTTACTGAACATTTTATTCAGTATAAGAATTCTGACAGCGCTCAAAATCTAATTTTAAAATACTTCTCCTGGCTTTTGAAGAAATGTTAAACTACAATGGATATAAAATGTCAGAATGTTTAGATGTAAAAACATCAATTATGTTGAAACTGTTTTTCACCTTCAATGTTAAGATTGTGGTTTCGGACTACTAAACGAATGATCATGGGTTCAAGCCACAGCGCCACCAAGCTGCAAATGCTGGGTCACTTTGCAAGGCCCTGAACACTGAACTGCTCAGTTTGATTTAAACACTGACAATTACAGTTCAAAACAAGTTTCCAAAATTTCCATGACAAAAAATTGCAATGATTTGAATGAATGAATGCAAATCTCCTAAATTCATATTTTATAAACAATGTGAATAATGTGTAAACTGAGAAAATGTTTCATTTTGAGAAGAAAAATTAAGAAATTTTGAAATTGATGGCAGCAACAGATCTCAGGCAGAGTTGGAGAGGCCCATGTTTTACCAAAGTGTAGCATCCCTACTTCTTCTAACAAGTCTGTAAACGTCTGAGGGCTGACAAAACCAGTTAGAGTTCTAACTGCTCAACAGTCCTGGATCTTCTTTGTTGTATTTTTCATTTCAAGATGCACCAAATATTTTTAACTGGTCTGGAGATCTGGATTTCTGGCAGGCCAATTCAGCACCCAGACTGGTCTACCATTCCATGCAGTTATAGATGCAGTATGTGGTTTTGCAATTGTCCTGCTGAAATTTACAAAGCCTTCCTTGAAGAAGTCATCATCTGGATAGGAGCATATGTTCCTGTAAAAGCTGGATATATCTTTCAGCATTCAAACCTTTCCAGATGTGCAAGCATTCCATGGGCACTAAAGTACCCAATACAATCAGAGGTGCAGGCTTTTATTAGTCTGGAGGACACCGATTGCCAAAAAAAATGTACAAATTAGATTTGTCTGACCATAGAACAGTTTTCCACTTTGCCACAGACAATTTTACATCAGCTTTGGCCTTACGAAGACAGCAGAGTTTCTAGATCATGTTTATTTACAGCTTCTTCATTGCATGATAGAGCTTGAACTTGCATTTTTAGATGAACTTGATGAATTTTTAGGTGAACTGTGTTCACAGAAAGTATTCCTAAGCACATGCAGTAACATCAAGTACAGAGTTATGCCTGTTTTTAATGCAGTGCCCAAAAAACACAGGGTCCCAATATTACGTTTTAGCCTTGTCCCTTACGTATAAAGGGATTTTGATTATATTAACTTCTGTAAATGTGAAAAATTTTATTTCAGTTTGATAAAAGAATTCCAAAAATATTTAAATTAAAATTGGGGTGGAATAAAACGTCTTAAATGATGTATTTTGTTTTTTATTTTAATCTTTGTGTATAAAAAAATCCATTCTTTACATGTGTACAGTAGGGCTGCACAATACATCGAAATGATCAAAATATCGCAAATAGGCATATCACATTGGTTTGTGGGAAATAGACGATAAAATACTTCAAATAACAATGTATGGTCAAGGTTTTAGGGCGATGCGGTAGTAAAATATCTGGCACCTGAATGTTAGTTGGGATATGCGTGTGTATACTTTGACACAAGACAATCAACAAGCTGTGAAGCTTTCATAGCGAGCTAACCTTAAGCACGAGGGACCCATAGCTGCTGCAAACAAAGAAGCACCTCAAAAATATATCAGTATTTCGGTTTCAAAAGCAATGGCCATATGCAGACTAAAGTTCTATGTAGAATATGTAAATCTTGCGTGGCAACGTACAGGGAACTACACATAAAGTTAACAAATTCATAATAAAATGGTACCTGCATAGGCTGGCAGACCACATTCATAATTGACGAGTTTTCAGCTTTTGAGTGATCTAGGCACTGAATGCTGAGCAGCCCATCCAGTGTTCTGCTCTCTTTGTTGCTTTTGTCTGAAGACAAGGCACTGAAGAACGAATGTGACCTGTATAGAATAAAAAAGGAACAATCTATCTTTCTACGTTTAAGGTTTCGATATAATACAAAACATCCAGGTGCGATCTGGGGTTCTGCGCAAAAAACAGGCCGCTAGATAAACGCTAAACTGCCATGAGAATGAGAATGTGTGTAAGTGAATGGGTATTAAATTCCTTTTTTTGTCACATACAGCATGCACTTTTTTCCTGTCTGAGACATAAAATGTAAAATTTTAAATTAAATAAAACAAAAATATTTACAATAGAAAAAAATATATCAAACAGAATATAGATGGACTACATAAAAATAGAAATAAATTAAACTGTAAAAAATTGTATATGGACTGGTAAAAAAGAAGTATTGGGACACCCGGCCAAAACATTTTTTATTAACTTTATTCCAAACTGAATATCACTTTATTACACTAAAAATGCTTTCTATTATATATTTTTTATGTGACTGTGGTGATTTGCTCATTCGACCAGAATAGTATTAGTGAGATCAGACATTAATGTTGGGTAAAGTGGTTTGGGATGCCGTCACTGTTCCAGTTCATCCCAAATCAGAGTCAGGGCTCTGTCCAGAATACTCAAGTTGTTGTTCATCAGCCTTCGCAAACCATTGCTTAATAAATCTTAAGAAATTTGTAGGAAGCAGTTCTAGACCACTGTAAATGTGAATGTAAATGAAAAAGTGGCTTCTCCAAATAAAAACAATCATATTTTATTCATTACCAGGTTCAAAAACAGATTGTATGTGTTAACCATGCTCACCCATGGAAAACCCAGGTGTCGCACTCGTCAGCACGACCAACATAATTTTCAGGAAGTAGCCCAGAAATCCCAGTGCTAAGAGAGGTGCCATACACCCATCCCTCACTGGTGCTTCTCTGCTCGACTGGGGAGGTGAAAATAAACTCCCCTGGTACCAGCTCCAGCTCGTCTTCGTTCTGAGGAACGTATGGGTACATAACTTTTAGAGTCTGAAAAGAAACAAAAAAAAAAAAATCTTTAGAGATATCTTGTATTGAGACATAAACTATTTATAGATGGTATGTTACGTCCTTAATTTGAATGTCTTTAAATGCATTATTACTCTCCAGAACCTACTTCATGATTTGCAAATCTGATGTCCCGTGAGAGGAGAACAGCTAGCCAATCACAACTGAGCTTGACTTCAATTCCTCTTGCCATCTTCTCTAAGGAAGCCAAATGGCTGCTTGGAAAGTTGTAGGCTAAAGTTACATGCAGTTGTTTCTTTTGTGGCTCCACTTGTACATCTGGGAGATGATGAGAAGTTGCCATTAGCTTACATTTATTAAATCAGTGTACGATTTTAACATTGTTATGTGATTCACTGAGGTGAAAATCTTTAGTGAGAAATAATAAAATGAAGTGTTGCATCAAGAGTAACATTAGCGAGGAGTTATCGAAACTCTTAAAAAGAAAGGATAGTAAAAAGGAGGGAGGTTTTCTGATGACAATAAGTTCTCATATCAACATATGTTCTCTTGCATTTTGTAAGGTGGAATTGTAACCAATAAATGTTAACTGCAAACATATAGTGGAAAGTGAATGTTAATTTGGTAGTTTAACTGATAGCTTTATATCAGATAATTTAATATGCCGAAACATTTGATTGCGTCTATTTGATCCGAACCATATGGTAACCTGTGTTAAGGATTCTTTATTTAAAGCTTTATAAAATATAATCATATTACACAATCATTGTTTTTAATTATTGACAACTTTTAACACAAATAGTGACAAACAATGACAATGAAAATCTATCAAAGCAGCATTGTGCAAGTTTAAAAGTTGAATTAATTAATCAATAAATCTATCTATCTATAAGGGGTGTGACGAGAAACTTATCCTACGAGACGAGACACAAGCCTGGGTTCACGAGAACAAGACGAAATGTGATTTTTCGATTAGGAAGATTAAAGAAATCCTCAATGATGAAATACAGGGAATTTTTTTTTTTAACAACAGTGTTTGGTAGCGATCCTGTAGGAGAAGTTTGATGGAAAACCAACACAGAATAGCCAGAGGGAGGCAGCAGAACACTGCAGGAAGGAGCTGATTTAAGTCTTTTATTTAACTGAAAAACATCATATGGAAATGCAAATGCAAAAATTGCATTTTGAAATCAGCTTGGCATAGTTTGGTGAGAGTGCATGCGCTCAAGAGGGTGAGACAGGAGAAAAAGTTGTTTATAAACATGTCTGCTTTCGTTCTTTATTTTGTTGAATTCGAGTGTTTACGCAAACCTATGACAAACACTAGGTTAACACTTTTCACCGGGAAACCAAAATGTTGTCACACAAACGTTACATTCCAGTCGAGTCTTGTGAGATACACTGGATCTCGTGTCACAAGATCTCATTACACACCCCTACTATCTGTCTATCTGTCTTTTTACATATCATCTAATTCCACAATTTTCTTCAAAATATTACTTTAATTTTTATTTTGCCCAAACTTTACTCCAGATTTAAAAAGATCATAATATTGCCTGAATTTGTGCTTATTAGTCCAGTCATTAGTCGTTCTGAACGCTCCATTATTAAATTAGTTAAATTATACACCACCTCACTCCTCAACCCCACTACCAAAAATTGCCCACCTAGGATAACTGTCTGCCCACCCCACCCTTCTATATTTGGTAAGAACATGGTATTTAATAATAGTCTATCAATGATCAGGCTGCAGGCAAGTTTAATATATAATGTTCTGATGGTAACCCTGAAGTGGTGGTCCAACATCTGGAAATCTAAATTTAGTACCTATGCTTCTGCTTACAATTTGGTCCCCCACCCTGATTATGGGTGTGTTGGTAAGGTGTCCCCAAAATTTGGTCCATATAAAATTTAAAAAACAAAAATTCTCTCTCCAAGTTGTACCTGCTTTATTGGCAGCTTCTTCAGAAAAATCAATAGCAAATTTTTTTAGGGTCTCAGCCACCTGCTCCTCGACAAATAGGCCTAAAAAATTGGAAGCGATGTAGAGCTCTAAGGGCAAAGGGCTAGGGAAACGGCCCCTCCACTGATTAACGGTGGACTGCAAAGCCCCACACAGAGCTTCCACCTTACTGTCTGCACACTGGACAAAAGAAGACATACAAATATTTATTAAAATTCATGGTAGTGATCAAATCTCTAGCAAAGTAAAACCAAAATACCGCTAAAACACAGTTTATATCTCATATCACACTCATATCAAACTATCAGAAAAAGCTCACCATAAAGAACTGACAGAGTGTGATGTGAGGAAATATGTTGTGTGCTTTGTTCTTGCCGCAGGTAAGGCGAGACTGCTGCCAGAAGTGAGACAGCTGATTCTGAAGAGGGCCACTAGGGCGTAGGTACAGTACATACTCTCTGGGTAAGGGATCATCCAAAAAAGGGTCATCTACATGGGAGAAAAGCCTGCCGAGAGAAGATCAACAGATCACAATGGTATTCTATCACAGAAAATTAAAGTTAGGGCTGCTTGATATTGAAGAAAGTTGAGATATGCAATAGCTGATAAGTAATGCGATGTTATATGTGTTATGATCTTTAAAATAATGATATAACCTACACGTTTTTTCAAACATAATCACGTTTAAATATTTTTCTGTTGAGCATAGCTGATAGCGCTATCTATCTATCTATCTATCTATCTATCTATCTATCTATCTATCTATCTATCTAATATATAAATACAGACGTGAAAAAATTAGGACACCCCATTAAATACTTCTTCATTAGTTCTTTATTAGGAAATGTTAACATATCGATTGCTAATCTTGTTTCAATTTTTCTCTGGAAAAGAAAGTGACTTTGTCTTTGTCTATGTTCTATTTGGCAAACTTCAGTTAGCGAGCAACAATAGCAGTCGCCTGCTGTAGGTCCCTTGATGACGCTTTAGGGTTTTTGGTGACTTCTTTTAGCATCTTGTGGTCTGCTCTCGTGGTGAACTTGCTTGGACGGCCAGACCTGGTCATGTTGTCAGTTGTTTTGAATGACCTCCACTTGTAGAATATTTTGCAAACAGTGGAATGGCTGATACCAAAATCTTGTAAGACCTTTTTAAATCCCTTTCAAGACTCATAAGCTGCTACAATCTTCTTTCTGAAGGTCTCAGGCAGCTCTTTTGACCTTACCATGGTGTTACTATCACTTCAACAGTCAAGAGCACACCAAATTAAATGTCTGAGGTTTAAATAGGGCCTCCTTCAAAAAGCAGAGTTACAATGTTCTAATAATTTGTACCTCATGTGATACATTTGTGAGTAATTTTTTAAAGTAGACTTTACAGAAAGTTTTTAAATGTCTTTTCTTCGGTTTTAATTGTTATATTAAGTTATATTACTCGAATCTCTCAGTATTGCCTTAAAATGATATTAAACATCCACAAATATATAAAAAAAACACACAGGCTTTCATACGGTGTCCTGATTTTTTTCACATAAATATATGAGTAGATAGGCAAAGGTTTGTACCAATATACCCATTAGTTTGTCTTCCAAAATCTGGTTTAAAGATTGGACACAGAGATGTCAGGAATGTCTCTGAATGCTTTTTGTTATTCCTTCACTTGTCCTGTGCACAAAGTCTCCCCTTACAAGTACACAAATACAAAAGTGTATCTTCACTGTTGCCACAAATGTCTAGAAGGTCTCTATATGTGTAGCACTGGAATTTACCTTAACCTAAAAGGCCCAAACACAGTTTCAGCATGACAAGGCATCTGTGTACAAAGCCCTTCATGCTGTGTTATGTTTGGTCTGACCCCCACCCTAGGATTAACTGGAACACCTACTGCACCCCAGAACTCCCAATATTAGTGTCTGATGTTTTTGTATTGGAAACATTTATGTTACAAATAGTAACATAGTATAAAGCAGAAGCAGAACAACAGTGTTTGGCAGCGATCCTGTAGGAGAAGTTTGATGGAAAACCAACACAGGATAGCCAGAGGGAGGCAGCAGAACACTGCAGGAAGAAGCTGATTTTGTATGATTGCTTACAGCAGTAAGGTAATGAAAAAGGGTCGTACCAGTCACATGCGAGTTGTACATTCCTGCCTCCTGTAGAAACCAGTGCTTTCAACCTGCAATCAACATAAATAAATAGCAAAACAAGATAAAAATCCATAATCATTATCAAAATTAATTAGGGAAATGATTTTTTTGCACTATGGTAGATTTTTTTTACATCCATTGTCCGTCTCAATAATTTAGACAACTGCAATGAGCAGCATAAATAAGGTGCATCAATGGTTTTTTTTTAATGCATATTGTAATACTATTTCTCGTTTTCTCGTTGCACATGACTTATCATGGGAGGATTTTGTGCATGAGCTGACTAAAATCGTGTAGGCGTACATGAAGCTACAGAGCCAAGAAGTGATACTCTGTGTTTCATAAAGTGACTCACAATCACATAGAAATGACTTATTTTGGCTTGTATACAGTATTTTAATATGACCAGGGACAGAACGGGGGACGTTTAAAAAAGAGAGCGCTTTAAGATGACTCTCTGATGTTTTCACACTAGTGTTCGAGTGGAAACAGTTACACTACGTGGGCGAGATGAGTATACTGTTTCCTTGAATAGTAGAGGTTTTAAATCATTGTGAAAGGTCTTCCTCGGTTAAATATTAGCATCTCGATGATCATAATCTGCAGTTAAAAACATGCAACATTTTACATTTGAAGTCAAAATTGAAACAATAAATTTAGAGAGTTTGTCTGAACCCGACAACAGAGGTTGACAAGTAATATAATGGTAAAATAACTATTTTTAAGTGCAAGTCTTATTCTTAACCCACCAACAATTCCATGTATTCACAGCCAAATGAAGTTTAATACCTTTTTTTTTTCGATGAATTACATTTGACTGCTTTGGTTCCAACTGGGACTTTTTTCGTAGTGGATGCTGTATATCTAGGATAATTAATGTCGTCTGACCTGACGAACGCTCACTAAAAATTTAATTAGCAAAAAGATGATTTGAGTCATGAGAAAGTGTGTCATTTCCACTCCGCCCTAGTAAAATGAAAAAAGGTAATGAGCTTTATGGAATATTAATAGCTGAACTTTTATACTTCTTTGGCAGAACACTTTGTGTCAATAGTAGCAGTTTTTTTTTAATTGACAGACGGTAAGCTATAGCTGAAATAAAGCCCTAACCAAAATTCAAAATAAAAAGCAGGTACCAATATTTACAATTAGAAGATCATATTTCAGTAGTTTAATCGAATGTACAGGTCTCAGGTTAATTATGTAAACTTATTTTGAGCAACGGACAGAATAAAAAACTATGTGCAAAATACGACAATTAACATTTAATTAGTTTGCTTTAGATACGTTTTCTTACATATTCATATTCAATGAGGTCTTTGTCACATTAACACTACAGGGTGGTCAAATATTTCTTTCTGTATATTCAAACTAGGGTTAGCATATGTTTTGCTGATAATCTTGCTCACTCGGCTAGTTAACGGCCGACCTGTACATGTTTCAGAAGTTTGGATGAAGCAATTGAGTTGGTGAATGAGGCAAAAAAAAAACCAGTCACAAACACTAATATTTTCACCTTTAGTTTTGATAACATTTATTCCCGTCCAGAATTACATAAAGTTCTTGTATTGATCTGCAGCACATCTCAAAGATTTTCAATGGGATTGAAGTGGTGGCCAATCCATGTGTAAAAATGATGTCTCATGCTCCCTAAACCTCTTTTTTACAATTTGAGCCAAATATAACCTGGCATTGTTATCTTGGAATATGCCCGTTCAGGGAAAAAGTAAATTCAGTGATGGAATAACCTGGTAATTCAATATATTCAGCTGGTCAGCTGACCTTATTTTTTGGGCACATAACGTTGCTGAACCTGACCAAGTGCAGTAGCCCAGATCATAGCACTACTACCACAGGCTTGTACAGTAGGCACTAGGAATAATGGGTGCATTAATTCATCCAGCTCTCTTCTTATTCTGATGTGCCGATCACTTTGGGACAGGGTAAAGCTGGACTCCAAAGTCCAATCATTATGCTCCCTAGCAAATTAAAGCCTTTTTTCTGAATAGCCTTAACGATAAGTGGCTACACCGCTGCTTAGTCCCAATCCATTAAATTTCCTTATGAGTTCTACTGCTGTTTTATTATGATTTGATTTCACCAAACGTTATTAAAGATTTTTACCCCGCCTCATTTCTTCCTACTATCGGTTCAGTTTTTAATAATGTGTTGGACAGTTCTTAAACCAATTTTAGTAGTTTCAACAATCTCCCCAGATCTTTTCTTTGTTTGATGAAAGCCAATAATTTGACCCTTCCGAAACAAATTTACCTCTTTTGTCTTCCGACATAGTTGTTAAGAATGAGAATCTATTTACTGCATCATCCATGCAGTATTTATCCAATTGGAGGCTCTTACCTGTTTGCTTAGTTAAATCCAGCTGCACTGTATTTTTAAGTTTAAGCTTAAATAAACTGGGCTATGGCTGCTCATCTGTCTCCACTGCCCCAGAATTTGCTGTTTTGGGCTAGCCATTTTTCTGGGTAATGTCAGAACTCAGTCAGGCTTGCTGTGTGGGTTGCCCTGCCGGGCCACCAGAGGGCAACGGAGAGACATTTTGTGTTTATGTTGTAGACCATGTGCTCAGTATTCCTTTATGTTGTCTGTATATTGTTTCTATTGGTTTTTAGTTCTGTCTTGTCATTGGTTTATTTTGGTCATGTGTCTCCATTGTGTTCAGGTGTTTCTTGTTACCTTAATTGTTTTCTCTATAAGGTTGTGTATTTATACCCCTGTGTTTAAGTATGCATTGGTCTTTCTTTGTTGCTTGTCACAGTCAGTGGCTAGGTTAGGTTAGGTTATGTTTGTTATGTTATGTTATGTTTTTATGTTATGTTATGTTATGTTATGTTATGTTATGTTATGTTATGTTATGTTATGTTATGTTATGTTAGGTTAGGTTAGGTTAGGTTAGGTTAGGTTAGGTTAGGTTAGGTTAGGTTAGGTTAGGTTAGGTTAGGTTAGGCTAGGCTAGGTTAGGCTAGGCTAGGTTAAATAAGATTTATGTTCTTTTTTCCATGTTCTTTTAATTGTCTTTTATTTTGTTATTTCGTTGATAATTGCATTTGCATCCGACTACAATACAAAAAATAGAAAACTACAGAAGAAATAGAAAAGAGCCTTATCTTGACTCTAAAATGATTTGGTGGGGTCAGGTCATATAACCAGTGTTGTGGCTTAACATCGTCAACTTCGACTATCACAGCAAGCCTAGATTAAACTTAGGCCCTGTCGCCATACCCGCACCATAAGGTCTTTCATAAAGTATGTGATTTGTGAAGTGCACACTTCATTTGATAAATGCCCAGGGAAACAAATGTGATAATGTGCAGAATTGGGACTTTTAAGAAACGTCCCCCATCTATGCCAAACATTATTTCTACATCATCGTACAAAACCCCCTTAGACAAAAAAAATGGCAGTTCTGGTAGTTGTGTTGTATTGCTTCTTAAAATAATAACATAAACAGACTTTCACTTACACTTGACTACTCTACCTTTGTCCATTTTGTTATGCTCTTTTGAAAAGTCCACCAAAACCGCACATTACAAAAAAATTTGGAGGCAAATGTAGTTTATGTAGATTATAGCCAAAGATAGTAAGTGCAAATCTTAGCTTCAAACAAGTATTCATCAACAAAGCATATTTTAAAATGATTTTAATAATTTAATTTTAATTACAACAAAATTAGTGTACAATTAATGCCTGTGTAAGCAGGCATCATGTCGATAATTAATAAATGTCACTAAGAAATCAACTTTGTCCTTTCTGTGTTTGTTGTAACATTAAATCACAACACAATCAAAACTTTTTGTGCTCTTAAATACGTCACACTGTATATATACAACTATTAACTTCAGGTTAATTTACCCTACAGACCTATTCATCCGAGTCATGTGTTAAATCTAAAAAACTCTCTCTAATTCTTTTCAAAGAAAAAACATATTTATCTGAGTAAACTGCCTAAATCTGTAGCTAACAAAATATAAACACCATCTACAGACCTAATGATGAGCCTTGATTATTGACACTATTCAATAGACACCCCATAAGTGGTGGATAGCTAAAGTAAATGATATTTGAATACTGTAACATGGCCGTTAAAACACCAAAGAATATCCTTTAAAAGCAATGTAAAACAGGTACCTCTTATAATAACAGCTTGCTTTCAGAACAAAAGAGAAGTTAATTGTACATATGGTAGAAGATTAATCATGTAGTGATATGACTACAGCTGGAGAACATCAAGACAATTGTAATCCATATACAAGCGATTAAATGACTCTAACTGTACTGTGCATCTGTAGCAAAAAAGATTAGCATTTTAAATGTAATAAGGTGACATGCAATTAGTCTGCTAACCTTAAAGCTACGACTACATTCCACCCCCACACATCTGTCCCTATAGACCCTACCACACCTTCTCCCTGCTGCTCTTCAGAAGGGAAATCTCTTGGCGTCAGACCCGGCAACCTTATGCTTCCTGTTTATAGTGATGCTTTGTGATTAAATGAAAGAGCAGTTCCATTCATCACCACTAAACATACACATTACACAAGGATCACATGTTCTTTGTTCATATTTACAGTACGTGTGCATCTTTTTAAAGTTCATAAAGACAGTTAGATGAAGTATAAAGTCTCTTAAGAGACTAATTAAAAATGCACGTTCACCACAATGACCTCCTCAGTATTCCGAAGTCCACAGATACTGATTACACTGGTTTACAGTCTATCTGAAAGACGCTTCATTGTTACAAAGCATAAATAAATCTCCCTCGGCACCAATTATACTTGACCATTAGCAGTGGCTTATGTTAACAAACAGATAGCGTATTATGCTATATAAGCTCTGCATTAGTAAAGTTCAATCAAAGGCAAATAAAAGCTGTGTCAATGGTGTGTTCCATCGTAACTGTACTCAGAGCTTTGGTGAAGTATGACAGATCTTATTTAGGCATATTTAAGGTTTCTGGAGTCTTATATGTACAATGTATCTTCAGTGTTGCCACAAAGCACATCATCGGCTACAAGGTCCAAATGCTGTAGCATTAAGATATTTCTTAACTGGACAAACACTGTTTCAGCATGACAATGCCACTGCACGCCTACAGCCCTCCATACAGACATGCTGTTATGTTTGGAGTGTGTCCTGCACAACCCCACAGAAAGACCAAACAACCAATTAACCTGACCTCAACCCCACTAAAAACCTTTTCACCCAACATTACTGCATGCTCCTACTAATGCTATTCCATTTCTTAGGGGTGGGGAAAAAAATCCATTAATCGGTGTATTGCAATTTTCTTTCTTTAAAGTCTAGAATCTATTTTAAATTTAAATAAGAACGGGACGGTGTGGGCAAGAGACAGAAAAATGAACCGAGCGTTCTCCGCAGGTTCCCCTAAAGACTTAAATTTAATAAAATAAAGAACTAAAACAGATCGAAATGTACTAAACTGGTTTATTAGATACAGACATGTATTCGCAAAAAGTTTTCTTCTGTCTCGCAACCCTGTGCGCATGCACTCTCACCAAATTAAGGCAAGCCAAAAAAAGAAAAATGCATTAACCCACACACACAAAATGAGTGCTGACCCAATATTACCCTGTCTAAACTTAATAAGCAGTTTATTCTGTTACATAAGCACTGACTGATGCATGTACGTATGCTTGCAAATGTGCCTAATTTGAACAAAAATGGACATCAAATCAACATCAAATTTAAAATCAACTGTGTGGAAACACTTTGCAAAGCTTCCACCAAATTCTTAAAAAAGATGAGGTGAATTACTTAGTCGGTGGCAGTTTTATTGCCAAAAGAAAATTTATAAAACCAAGTCATCTTTTTTTAAGAAAAAAAATGATACTGTCATAGAAAAATTCCACCTATAAACGAAAATCATAGAAACTCCAATTCTGGTAAAAATGTAAAGATATAAACATGTATTTACCCAGCAGAAAAATTATAAAAAAGTGTAGATTAAGAATCGTTTCGTAATCAGATTGTGACTCTCAGATTCAGAATCGGATCAGATTGTAAGGTACCTAAAGATTCCCACTACTGCCATTTGGTGGACAACGATACTAAGACCTTGGTATTGCAGTCAGTTCATCCATTTTCCTATATTTACAGAACTGTTTAGGAGTACATTGTAACTTCTCAAATTTTAAAGCAATTTTATCTTGAGTGGGCAACATATTTTTTTTCCAATTCAATGTACATGTACAGCATATGGCAAAAAGTTAACAGATTCAAAACTTTAAAAATGAGGAAATAAAGAAGGGGGGGAAGTGGTGGCTCATGGTTAAGGTGTTGGATTGCCAACCCGAAGATTGTGGGTTCGATTCCCAGCTTCACCAAGCCACCACTGTTGGGCCCCTGAGCAAGGCCCTTAACCCCCAATTGCTCAGTTGTATAAATGAGATAAATGTAAGTCGCTCTGGATAAGAGCGTCTGCCAAATGCTGCAAATGTAAATGTAAATGTAAATGTAAAGAAACAGAAGATGTCTCGATATGATAAACTTTATCGTCAGACAAAAAAATCGTGCCCGGTGTACTTATATTATCTTATGTTCTTTTTCTAAGCTGCAAGTCAATAGTATTAGTCATTCTATTGTAAAAATAACCATGTTTAGACTGTAGCATTATCCTAAAGCCCAAGTCAAATCACAAATCTAATATATTCTCCATCAGCCTGATTGAGCGCATGCATCTCCCAGAACTTGAGACTACAGCAGTGCAGCAGCAGGTTTTAAAGGACATTCACTTTTGGATGAACGCTTTTTATTGGCAAGGACACAGCAGACACAGATGGTGGACTCACTACTGCGAGGATACCCACACAAACCCAGCGAATACATTTTCGACGTTGATGCTGGTGACGGGATCGCTAGGAGAAAAATGCCAAACTGCATTTCTTTACCAGAGCCTGACTGGGTATTTCAAGTTGGGTTTTTTTTAACAGTGCTAAAATCGTCTGCGTTGCTTCTGGTGTCAGAGTGTAGAGCTGCATCGAATTTTGTTATTCTGAGAACATAAGTCTGCATGTGATGAAACATAGGCAGCACCGGGTCGAGTACAAACACATTTTTATTGGCTCAAGTATAGCCCATGACACAACAGCTGCTATGTCTGCCAAACATGAGCTTAAATCATGGATTGACTGAGGAGACAAGAGGTGCACAGCTGTCCATCCAAAACACATTAACCACAACACCTGCAAGAACAACTGTGACTGCTGCCAGGACTACAGCTGGACTTAACCAAGACGTCTTCCAAAGTACACCATAAGAAATATGATATTCAGTTCAGAAGAAAGGACAATAAAAAAAACATCGAATATGACCAGAAAAAATGCTTATTTAGGGAAATAACTGTTAAGTGAGCTAGTTGCTGTGTAACATGTATTGTTTCATAATTAGCCCTTGAGACACAAGATATTGTGTATAGGCAAGTTGTTGGATTTTTTTCAGTTTTTTTCAGTTTTTTCAAATTTGGAAGCACACCATTTTCTAGAATGTTATCCTATGTTGTAGCATTGCATTACGCCCTGACCCCCAACCTCAATAAACACCTTTTGGGATGAACTGTAACATCAACTTGACCCCAGAACCCCTCAGCCTGAAGTCACTAATATCATTGTGGCTGTATGGGGGAAATCCCCACCGAATATGCATTAACATCTAGTGGAAAACCTTTTCAGAAGTGAGAGTGAGACAAACTGAATAAGAATTAAGATGCTCAAAAAACACAGTTGGATAGTGACTGTCTAGTGTATTTGGTTAAATCATTAAAAAAAAATAACTGATGTCATAGTCAGGATTAATTTTGTTTTAAAGCAGAACTTTTCCTTGCCTGTAGAAACAACCTTTAAAGGATTCTACAACAAAGGCACATCGTTACAAAATCAGTGTACTTTACAAACTTAAAGCTACTAAAAGCTTTTCATAAATTGATGAGATCCTGTCTGTAAAAAACAGCTACAATGCTCCCTCCGCATGGCAGACACTCTGGTGTCTAAAGAAAATTGAAAGACGGCACCTTGTGACTTGAACATGTCATGGGGTGATGAACACAGATGCTATGTGCCCTTATGTTTCCATTCTACATTTGGTTATTAGGTATGCAAAGCCATTACTTGATGTCTAAATTGAACAAGTACAAAAAGTGCCTTTAAACAAATATGGTCCATTTCTCTTTTCATTTCAAAGAGCAATAAAATGGGCCAAACACTTGAAAAATGAGATGGTAAAATGGATATTAAATCGTATCTTTGCTAAACCTTCAAGGGAAACTTCACCCTAAAAAAAATAAACGTTTACACTATATTTTGTAATGTGAGGGGTTCTTAAACTGCAGGTGATGGTCATTAACTCCAACCCCCTGATTCAGAAACATATTAAACAATAGTAAGAACCCCCCCCCCTCCATAATTCCAGTTATTTTCATGTCAAGTCAGATTATTAGGAAATCCAAAAGTTTATTAGCAAAGTCTGAAATTACATTTACAAATTTATTGCTGCTATACAACACACCTGCACATAGTTACAACAGAGACTCACCTCAGTTAGTGATTTAAAGAATGACAAATGTAATACCAGAGTGACTTACATTAATTTTTGTTATACAACTGAGCAACTGGGGGTTAAAGGCCTTGCTCAAGAGCCTATAGTGGTGGCTTGGTGTATGTGCTGGGAATCAAACCCCCGGTCTTTCTGGTATAAGTCCAATACCTTAACCACTAAGCCGCCACTTCCCCACCCATAGCTTTAATGGCTCTATCAGCTTTAAAGATGAAGCTTATTTGCTTAAGAGAATTATACAAATGGGAATCTTGTCCTTGAGCAAGATTTGAGAAGATTCTCTCCTTTACAAATGGTGCATCATGGCTAACCTGGCACTCTGGCCCAAAATTCCTATAAAGCTGGTTTATATAAAGCAAACCATTTTACTATGCTTTTCTCTATGTATTGAAGGAAACTCAATAATAGGCACTATTTCCTGGGCTAAAGTTAGAATATCTGAGGTGATTTTTTTTTTTACTATGATTTTCTGGTAATGCAAAAAAAAAAAAAAGCCATCAGGCTCTCAACACACTGAATTAATCTGAACTGAACAACACAATTTGGTTACAGCAACACCTAAACCCAAAAATACATTTTACTAAGCACAGACACTTTAAATGCTGCGTCCCAAAAAGTCTGCTGCTTGCTTGAACATCTTTTTGTCCATCTGCACATTTTTTAAATTATTTGGTCGGCACTGTTTTATTGAATGTACTGTACTGTTTTGTTTTGTATTGTCTGTTTTTGCACTGTCTAGATTAATGTTTGTACTGTTTAGTGCACTGTTTGCACCAGGTTGCACACATGCACTAAATGTTGCCAGGACAATTCTTTTCACTGTGTACTGCATCAACTATATATGGTTAAAATGACAATAAAGCTTCCTAAACCTGAACTTGAGAAAATGGCTAAAAGTGAGTCAGAAAGTTCATGGTGAATTTACTGCAACATCCCGAATGCAGGAGTGGGCTTTAATAAAAATAAAAAAGGGCCAAGCTGTATCTAAGCTAGCAACTGCAATAAGCCCAAGAGGATGTGATAGTCCTTTGAAGATGAAAAGTTCTTTTAACCTAAATGTCTATTAGATGAGTAGGTGGGGTCAGATCTGTGAGTTTGGTTTTTTTTTTTTGTGTGTGTGAGATCCACTCACAAAGATGATGTCTTTCCATTGTTCTAAGACCAAACCACTTCTATTTCCTCCCTTTACTTTTTTTTCCTACAGCCGCCTGGTCGGTTTATGAATCATACCACACAGACGAAGCTTAACTTGCCTCTTATAAACGCTTGAATTAGAATCACTTTTATCAGTATAAGGTTCATTTAGCTAACCAATAACCTTTTCTACTAGAAGCAAAACATTTCTAAACATTAAACAGATCGACTCTGATAAAGGCACTGTTAGCTTTTTACAATCTTTACAATCTCTCTACAAAAAAAACATCCCATTTTTATAACGATTTATATTCATAATGAGTTTTTGTTGCAAATGTCACTTCTCTGGGATAGGTATGGCCTTACCTGATAACCAGAGTTGTTTTTTTTTTAATTTTTAAAAGTAATAAGTGAATTGAAGGCAGCTTGGCTTAGTAATTATCACTGTTGCCTTACAGTAAGAGGGTCCAGGTTTGATTCCCCTGCAGGGGTCTTTCTGTGTGGAGTTTGGATGTTCTCCCTGTGCTTGCGTGGGTTTACTCTGGGTTCTCCAGTTTTCTCTCACAGTCCAAAAACATGTATGTTATGCTGATTGGTGATTCTAAATTGCCCATAGGAGTGTGTGTGAGTGTGGCCCTGTGATGGACTGGCGACCTGTCCAGGGTGTACCCCTCCTGCCTTTCACCCTTTCAGAGAGGGCTGCGATAGACTCCAGAAGATCCCGGTGACCCCGAATTAATAAAAAAAAAAAAAAAAAAAAAAAAAAAAAAAAGCTGACGAATGAAAATGTTTAGTAGTTGTCTTTTTGTATGATGACATATTGATAAGTCTCCAACTTTTTTTTTGTTGTTGTTTTTACTTTAATTAACTTCAAAAGATAACAGATGTTAGAGCTGCTGAAATGTAAAGGATAAGAGGAACTAGGTTGTTTCAATAAAGTTTCACAACATAAAATGGACGTCATGTAAAAAAAAACATACAATCATTTGAAAACTGTTGGGAACTAAAATAGTTTAGATAAAAAATTAACTTTGACATGGGAACCACCACACCACCCTAGTCGATGAATAACAATTTCCCTACTACAGCAACGTTCCTTTGTGTTTTATATGCGTAGTCTATTCTCTGGCATGTAAATTCTAATATAAATCTCACAGTAATGGACATTTTCATGTGGGCAATAGCAGATGACTTGCTGGCCAAAACTAGACTGGAGGGAGTTTTTGATTCCTCACATTGCCAATAAAACACGAAATGGGAGTTGGGTTATAGTGTCAAGCACTCAATACACTTTAGTTGTTTTTACAACAATAACCTCAACAGGTAGTTACATACATACCTACCTTAAAAATACAGCAAATATCATCCCCATGTATGCACATGTATGCTAGTCTATACTGTGGAGTTTAAAACCGACAGCGTATGCCAGTAAAACAAGAAATAGGACCTGGATTCTATTCAACCACCCACTGCACTTGGCTTTTCCATAACAACAACCAAAATATTTTTTTCAAGTGTGGAGCAGAAGATTAGATCTTACTAAGTGAAAATAGCACAAGTAACAAATGACCAATATGATCTACTATATGAGTAGCAGAAATATTATAATAAATAAGATTATTAAGATTATTTATTGCCATTTTCCCAAGATTTAAAGTTACTACTAGCCACTGCCTTTAGGTGTGCGAGGCTTAATCGTCAACTGACATTTTATTGTTTCTCAATCAAATAAGCATTAAATATTAATATCCACTCATTATTATTACAATAGTATTACATAAAATTATGAATACATTCAGGTTCGTATTCATCTCAGAGTGTTGGTCATGTGGTACCATTGAGGATTTTGTTAAAAGTATTACAAAGCTACAGTTAATGTTCACACCAAATCTCAGAATGGGAAATGTGATTGATTTTTGCTGCTGGTTAAAGATTTTTAGAAACTTTTTTTTTGTTTAAACTTTTTTTTTTTTTTTTTTTTACACATAATGAACTCCAAAGTTTAAACCAAAATATGCCCTAATTTATTTATTTTATTTTAAGTTTTCATCAAGTATCCCAAATATTCTTTTTTTCTATTTTATATGACTTTTTTTCAGTATGATACATAACTATATAGGTATATATTACAAACTATAAGCATATTTATTTTTTTAAATTAGTTACAAGTATACTAATGGTACAACAAAGCTTTTTGGGGGGAATAGTCACACACAGCACTTGCACAATTGTTCCTAATAAATAAATAAATAAATAAATGACACACAAGAAGTGCCCAATTGTTCCAAATAAATAAATAAATAAACTTTTTGGGATCGTTACACGGAACAGGTGCATAATAGTTCCTAATAAATAAATAAATAAATAAATAAATAGATAAATAAACTTTTTGGGGATCGTCACACAGAACACGTGGACAATTGTTTCTTAATATAAAGTGGATGGCAAGTGTATGTAAATTGATCACACAATTTTCTACAGATTTTCTTTCATATTACGAAGAGGCTAAAATGTTTTATTGAAAAAAGTTTTAACGAATCTTTCTATAAAGTCTTTCTATCCTTATGAAATAGAAATTCACCCATAAATTGGTAAGGAATAATTGTAATTCTAACTCTTTTTTGGGTGGTTTTATAAAATGTCATCACTTAACATCCAAAAAAAGTTTACAAAAATCTAAAATGTATGAAAATAAAAATAGGAGACCGCTGATACACACGTGAGGTTCCCCTAAATCCTGTAACGCGGTGTGAAGCCGCTTGTTTTCGCGCCACTTACGCTCGGTTGTGAGGGAAACCCATCGATAACAGCACGTCCAAATGCGAGCCCTGTTTCACAGCGTTGTGTCGGTTCGGCCGGAGTCTCCGTGGAATAATTTTGAAATAAATGTCTTCCTTCGCTGCCATACTTTAGAATGACAGGCCACTTTACTGTCGGAGGAATAAAATAAGAGCGCAGAGACACAGTTAGTGCGATAAACTCGAGCTCGGTCTGATCATGTTAACTCGCCCTTCTCTCTCTGTGCCACTGTTACCGGAATAAACACACCGTTACACAGCTTCAACAAACCCCAACCCCATCTACTACACTACCGCCACACGATGGCGTACTACCGCAACATACTCTGTAGTATAGTAGTATGCAGTATGCCAAGCATTGAAGCAGGTTGGCCTTTTTAACAGCTGGAAATAAACAGAAATAAGCTTGATTTGAAAGTTTTTATTTGAATGTACAAGCTGTAGTATTTCTATTACAGTTTATAATGTCTATCCAGTCATGATGACTAAATACAAATCATTTTTCAACTAAGAACTACAGAAAAACAAGTCGGAAAGTAAGAATCACACACTTGTCTAGAATTTGTCTTTGTGTGTTGTAGTTTTATGTTATTGCTTTATAATGTTCCAGCATGACAATGCCCCTGTGCACAAAGCCCATGAGTTTCATTAGGACATGCTGTGTCAGGGTTGGTGTGAAAGAACTCGAGTGTTCTGTGCAAATCCTTGAACTCAACCCCACTGAAAACCTTTGGAATGAAATGGAACTTAATAACATTATTGTGGCTGAATGAAAATATCCTCGACGCCACTGTTTGAAATTTTGTGCAGAATTGGAAATAAGTCTGGAATAGAATGTTCATAAAATAAAAAAAACAAAACATGTAAAAAGGTTACCTTATAGTGAATATCAGTGTTTAGAATACAAAACCCTGGACATGTTGCATTGCATTGTACATCCTGAACCACCGAAAATTATGTTTTTTTTCTATTTTAAAGAATAATGTATGATATATTCTTTAGAAAAAAAATCATTTAAATCCATGAGTAAATAAATAGGAACAATACCCTTAAATTCTGTCCACCTGCTTTACCACACAGAAATTATTTCCTGATCACTTTATCTTTTTTTGGATATAAGAAATCATTCATCTAGCAAGCCCCTTCCTAGCTCAAGTATTTGTAATATTTATGTAATATTTTATAATATATAATATTAAACTACATTTTGTGTTTTTGCCAAATATTAATAAAACACCTTTTAAATTATTATCTGGCCAAAAAAACCCCAGAACAGTCTATTTTTCCAAAAGAACTTAATTAAATTTATCAAATCTAACTTGAAGGCATTTCTATTAAAAACATTACATCATCAAGATAAAAATATTCCTTTTGATGTCATAATTAACATTTCTATCGAATTCTGTTTCTGATTTAAGCTTTATTTGCTATTTATACAGTATATATTAAAAAAAAAAACACAGACTGTTGACATCCAAAATACAGAACACTTCTTGCAGCTAGCATTTGGGTTATGAGTCTGTGACCATTATTGTACTGAGACACAGGGACAGGAAGGGTGTACAATGCTGGCATTGATAGCACTTTAAATAGACAATTGTTTGTGCTGCGTGAAACACACTGCAACAGGAGCTGAATGACTCTTATATGTGGCCAGGGTTACACTATCTACACGCCACAGTCAACACTGTAGCCTGTAAAGATGACCTTGTGTATGGTATGATCTCCTCCTAAGCCCACATAGCCGAATGTGTGATCAAATCTGCTAAATATTGTTTAAAGAATGACTTCTTCATCACACACTAAGATGGATTGTGGGGCACAACCAGGCAGAAAACATAGCCAGCCTCCTGGAATGCTCTCTTCATCTCCAGCTAATGGTACGATAAGCAAACAATCATAATAGCGGTTAAAGAAATATATGGAGCTAGATTAGTCTCGATGATAAGGCACACAAAAGATGCAAAAGTTATTGGTTATGGTTATGATTGGATTGGTTGAATAGCGAGCTGGAATCTGATTGGCTAAAGAGTATAAGTGACCCCGTGTAGGGAGGGGCATGGTGTCAAAAATACACACAATCCACACACGATTTATACACGAAGATTTGCATATTCATAATTACGCATCTGTAAATTGTGTTTTGCGTTTGTGAAACAGATTTTATAAACATATATTCTTATTTTGTGACCCTGAATTGGTTTTTGTAAGGAATTAGGTTTCATGCATGTAAATTGGGAAACGCATGTGCATTGTGTCTTACTTTCTCACTTACTAGCTATTTTTAAATATCGGATTCAGTTTCTTTATCACACATTTTGTATTATTAGCACTGCTTTAAGAAGTCGTATGGGTTTCATCATTAATTATTATAAATAAATAACCAAGTAAAATTGTTTGTTTTTCTTAATAATTAATTGGTATATATAGAAAATAAGGTATATTATAAATAAAGTTTACCAATTGTTCAGAATCCATACACAGGCCCACAACAGCACCACCGCTGCCAGGTAACTTTACAGCAGAGCCAAACTGTAGACACATACAAAAGACAGGAAATGAAAACTCTTTAAACAGCTGGTCTAAACTGACGTATGATTTATCCATCATCCTCAATAGAAACATTTTTTTAGTTTGTTCAGTTGGATCAGGATATACTCGCCCAACTCCCCTAACTAGTGTCAAAAGCAACCTGGTCTCAGCCTGAGACAGCACACCCTCAAAACTAGGGCTGTGTAAAAATATTAATACAGCCAACTATTGCAATATTTTATTTGTACCAATAGTCTGACCTTTAGTATCGAACAGTTTACATTAAATAATTTCAATTTATGTTAATATTTAATTAAAACCCTCATTGCATATCAACTGACTTCCTCCTCTGCTCCTGTAGTTGTTGCTGACTGATATGGCTATTGTCTCAGAAGCAAGTATGACGGGAAAAAATAAGGGCGCCCCCCGGCTTTGTATTTGTTGTATTCTAGCTTTGTTTAAAAAATAAATTTTGAAGTATTGCAAAATATATTGTTATGTATCGTATCATGAGGTTCTTGCCAATACATCGCCCCACTCTGTTATCTATTTTTATGCTTATGGGTTACAAAACTGGAAAAACATTTTAGACGTTTCAGTCCATATCTGATTGCCTGGGTTTTAAAGGATTTTTAAGAAAGGTACATATCGCTTTTATTAATAGCCTAATGGGAAACGAAGTCACCAGAATGCTCTACTTTCCTCATAGAAGTAGGACGCCATTATTTTTACATCTGTGGCAAGAAGTGGTAGCTAAAGGCTAGATTTTCCAAATTATAGAAAGTTTTTTGGCAGACTCCTTAATTTACACAACGTCCTTCAAAAAATCATTTATGGTTACACACCATTGTTTTCATAGGGACATCAAGGTTTCATTTTCATGCCTCTTCTCAGTCAGACACCTTACTGGCCAAAAAAACTTGGTTGTGGTTTTGTGAGTGAAAACGATAAGGCTAATTTTAAACCAGAAGCGTTACCCATAGCATTTCCTATGCTAAGCAGGGCATATACTATGGTTTTTTTTGGATTCTTGCAACTTCTGAAAAACAAAATTCTATTTGATTATTACCATGTTCATTGCTATTATTGTGCTCTATATTGTTTACTTGGCTGGAGACGCGCCATTGGCATTCATTATGCAATCTAACACGCCTACACAGGAACCTGAAGTAAGGTTTTAGTTCAAATTACTCATAGATGAAATTATTTTAAAACATTTAAAAACCCTTCAAAATATCTACTTAATTGCCTTGAATGTTTTTTTTTTGTAAAAGCCACGAACACTGTTCCAGCATGACAATACTCCTGTGCACAAATCCCCTGAGCTCCATAAAGACTTGCTGTGTTCTGGTTGGTGTGAAAGAACTGAGCGCCCTGCAACTCGAACTCAACCATAGTGAACACCGTTTGGTTGACATAGAACACTTACTGCACCCAAGACCTCCTCACCCAACATTAGTGAAGAACTAGAACTATTCGAACATATTTCCAGAAAGCTGGAGGTTATGACAGGTGAGAAAATAAGGTTTAATTTGGAACGACACATATGGATAGTGAAAGTCAGGTGTCCCAGTACTTTTATCCATAAAGTGTAGAAAAATCTACATCTTTGCCACGTTTTACCTGTCTTGCCAGTTGTACCATTTGGAGATTTCCTGTGCCCAAACAGGCATCAGTGTAAATAGACCTGCAGGAAATTGAATGCTTTTAGTTTGTGGGTTAAAATAGAAATCACACTCTCACAAGGCTGCATGGTTAGATACAAGCATGAAGGATTTACTTACCGTCTCAGTTCAAAGTTTTCATCCATAAGCTGGGCCAGTCTGGGCCAGTCCTTAGTATCAAACGCTTCCCTGCGTTAAAAAAACAAGCATCTTCTAACCTTGCAGTTTCGTTTCTCACTAATAAGCTATTTTTTTTTTATCTGTGGACTTTTTCAAAAAGACAGCGTGCAAAGCTGTCAGTCTGTTTATGTAAAAAGCATTTTGACATAAAATTTTGTAATAAGAGTAAGATGTTATAAACAGAAAGAGGCAGTGATAATTGATGAGAAATACAGTGGAAAAAACATTGTGTGATTAGGCACAGTGATTGAAAATTAAAGCGTTTGGCTCTGAAGTTTGTGGACACTTTGTCATCACATCTGTATCTGGGTCCGATCCAAAGTTTGACTGAATAAAACCACACTTGAGTCATTTGTCACAAGCAAAACTATATAAGAATAGAATGATTAACACTATTTGACCTAATGGACTAAATGTAAACGGCTGTGCAGTGTGTAAACAAACCGGGCCTGGTCTGTAAGCTTAGCAAAACGTTGCATGGCTTCTACCACTTCGGGTTCACCTATTCAAAGACAACAGACCATAAAGTGATTTATATAAGCAGGAGAGCTATGAAAAAATGGCAATGGTTTGTGTTTACTCTGTGTACCTACCCTTTAGCCAGCGCTCTCTCACATTGCTGTGAATGCGCCCAGAGTCGCTTGGATCCCCTGAATAAGCTAACCAAAATGTGGGAAGACTGCTCATATCCATAGACATGTACTCCCCTAAACAAACATCCAGACATTAGCAAGTTCCAGATGTGTGGAATCTTAGACTGAGTCTAATACACACAATATCACATTTACATTTCCTTATTCAGAGAGACTTACATTTATTATCGGTTTTTTTTTCTATCTTAAACATTTAAGGGGTTAAAGGCCTTGCTCAGGGTCCCACCTTGGTTGTACCCACAATCTTCCAACAAGCAGTCCAACACTTTAACCACTTCCCGTTATGTGTTAGTGTAGTAAAGTTTATAAACACAAAACTTTTGCACTGCGTCCAGAGCGATGTGTCTGTGATCATGAGCATGTGTGCACACTGATGGTCACATTTAGTACACATAGCTGAAACCATGTTTCTTTCATTTCTCTAACCTTGCTGACACTTGGTTACAGCTAGTCCAAGTTTTATTATTTCATTTACTGATCATTAAATAAACATCATGATACTGTGCTTCTAATTTTTAAAATAATGTGTCTGAGTTTTTTGTATTTGCCAATTACATACTGTACGTTATTGTCAATTATGGTCAGGTCTAAAAAGGGTCAGTTTAGTTAATAATTAATAACTAAAATAAATAAAACAATGTCCATCTTTGATAGTGTTTATGGCCCATGAGGTTTATCTCATCGGAAAATATGGGAATAAACCTGGATAGGATAGAAGATATTTGCAGAGTGTCATGTAATGAAACCTACTCTATATGGACAAAAGTATTGGACAACCTGAATAACACACCATGTGTTTTACACATTTTGCTCAGTTGTAGTAGGTGAGTGCAGGACACTTTAAGTTCTTGCACATCAACCATTACACACCGTGTCCTGATCGAGCTTAGAGGCATTTTCATGCTGAAACAGTGTTTGCGTCTCTTAGTTTTGATAAAGTAATTATTTAACACTACAACATACAGAAACTTTCCAGGCAACTGTGTGCTTTCAACTTTGAGACAGCAGTTTAAGGAAGATGCACTTATGTGAGTGTGCTGGAAAGGTGTCCAAAAACCTTTGGCCATATATAACAACCGAGACTTTTAACTAGTTATTGTCATCGCTGAAAAAAATTAAGTAATAAGCTGAGCAAAGGAATGAGATTTTAGAATCAGTACCATAACCTTGCTTGTCCATTAACTGCTTGTTAAAGTCCATGTACACCAAACCCTCATACACCTGCAAAACATCATTATAGAATAACGTCAAGAAAGAAAATAAGCCCTGACAAATTTGCTACACTGCATGTATCAAGGGATCCGATTTTTTTCCTCCAATGTGGTACAGATGGAATATGACCCATAATCACGTGAGCAGGAAAAAAGAACATGGATTTCGAAATGTTCAGATGGGTTTCAGGCCTTATGCATATGTAGAAATAAATCGGATATGACTCAGATACATGCATTAGTGCCTGTGATATAAGCAGACAGATCGGATTTTCACCTGCTAATGCGAGTTGAGCGTCACTGAATAAGCGACGGTGGCGCATGGCGTTTACTCATCGTCAACTATATTTTTAATATATATATATTCGTCTTCATCTATTGCGTCCATTGATTATCACATCGTTTTAACTTTCTTTTCTGGTAACTACATCTACATTGAGTTGTTTGTGGCATGTACAGTGTAAATGCTGATAAATGCTGATATCAGACACACGACAGTTTAAAGATGTGAGCAGATCCTTAAAAAACCACAAAATCAGAATTGGGCATCAAGATCTGCAGTGTAAATGTGGTTTACGTTATGCAAGACTAACCTGTACCACTCTGTCCTGCAACCCGGCGGTGATAAACAGCTCCTCTTTCTCCACGTTCAGTATAAAGTTGGCTCGGATTGGTTTTGGAAGATCCTAAGAAGAAAGGCTTAAAAATGATTTCCTGACACAGATGAATGAATCCAAGATTAAGGATTTGTGGAAAAAATGTGGAACGTACATCTTCGGTGAGGTTGTAAAATTTTAGCAGGCACTTCAAGGTGGCAGACACAATTGCACTTAGCAGAAAACACAGAAACAGAGACAAAACTATAATTATAAATGTAAAAATTGAATGCATATATATATATGCACATATATATATATATATATATATATATATATATATATATATATATATATATATATATATATATATATATATATATTCTCTTTAATACTTCAGCAGATAGATGATGTCTAACTTGTATTATAAATCGGTGAATACTTACCTACTTCCAGCCAGGCCCTAAAAGTGACCAGAAACATGCTTTACATATAAATTTCAGTTTTATTTAAAGCAATTTACAAATAAATAAACCGAAAGAGCTGTAAAGAAAAATGCTTTTAAACTCACCACCTGCCGTGGAATGTTAGTGTCATACTTAAGAGTAAAATTCTGCTTGGTAAGCGCGATCCTGTTTAGACAACAAGGAAATCAGTGAAGTTTTTTACACTTTGAGCACAGCACTTTAAGCACAGCATCAAACCCATTAAAAGAAAAAGAAAAATTTTAACTTGAAATTATTTTCTATTTAATTTATGAGCTTTGTTTTCTCGTTTTAGAGAACCATTAAACACAACCTCCTAAAAATCCTGTAGAATTTAATCAGACGTGTTTTCAAATTTGAATGAATGAAGTGGTAGTTCAGTGGTTAAGGTGTTGGGCTGCTAACTGAAGATCAGGGTTTGATTCCCAGCAGCACCGACTTACCACTGCTGGGCCCCGGAACAAGGCCCTTACTCAACTGTATAAATTACATAAATGTTAATCGCTCTGGATAGGGACGTCTGCCAAATGCCATAATTGTAAACATCTATATATGTATATGTTTCCTTCAGCTTCTGTGGAACATATTCTACCAGACTGTAGATAACACTAATAGGCTGACTGACTGTAACACAGAAATGTGGATTAAACTAATGGAAATATAAGCATTAGAAGATGTGTATTTAAACATTTATCCAGGATTGTTTCATTCTGGATTTGATAATCACCTCTAAAATTATTAAATGTGGACATTTTCAGCATTCCACTGTTTCATCAGTTCCAGAAAAATGCTGTAACACACGCCGTAAAGTGGGTAGTTTGGGTATATCGGTAATGATATATATATATATATATATATATCTATATATATATATATATATATATATATATATATATATATATATCATGTGGCATAAAACAAACGGAAAGGATAATAAAGAAGTGCTTAAAAATAAAGTCAGTTCTGTGAAATGTGTGTCTGTTTGAGTGAAGACACTTATATAAATGCCAACAATCCAGGAATACAGGTGGAATCAATGAGGATTTTTGCAGTCTATTCGACACAGGATCGATGAGCCTGGTCTGGTGCTCTTTTCTTTAAAATAGAGTCAGTGAGCTGTTCGTTTATATTATCATGAGGTTCACAATGGCATTTCGAACGCAACCTTGTGCAATTATTTAAATGTGAGTAGTTAATTTTTCTGTAAGGTAACACACTAAAACATGCCAGTTGCCTTTTAAAACAATGCTTTGGCGAATAGGTAACAGTCTTTTCTGATCCCAGAGTATCACATTATGAACTGTGTGAAAAAACTAAATACTATACAGTTAATTATCAGGGTATTTTTTTGCACGATAGTGTATCGATATTCTAACCTCTGGTATCGATACACATTTAAATGACGTTTTACATTGATATGCAATTATGTTAATGTTAAAAAGCCTCAGTGTGTGTCGAACAACGTCCTTCTCTGCTCCTGTAGTTGACTGATACAACCAAGCGTTTCAGATAAGATAAGGGTGCCTCCGGCTTTGTATTTGTTGTTGTATTTGTTTTACATTCATTTATCTGAAGTATCGCTATTGTCATATATCGTGATATATTGTATCATGACCCATGCATCATGATGTGTACCGTATTGTAGAGCTCTTACCAAAACACAGCCTTAACAAAAAAAACCTTCCAAAGAATGCAGCGAGGAGCAAAAGAACAGATCATCAATGTCACAATGTAAATAAATTAAAATCTTTTCTGCCTGACACTTGACTGTTACAGAAACTAATGGATTCCATACCCAAACAATGTTAGTTACCCAAAGGACGCTTTTGTCGTAGAACCTAAATTCATAAATTTCTTAAATACTCAAATGTGTAAAGTTAATTAGTAATTTTATATTTTTATGATTTTCCCTACTACATTTCAAAATGTGTCACATAACCAGTCTTACCCTTGATTGGAGCAGAACTGATAAAACTTCTTACAGGTGGCCTGTAACAGTCTTAGACCTCCCAAATACCTGCCAGAAGGAAGGGGAATCACTGCTGTTTCACAATCATTTCATACAGGATATATATATATCTATATATATATATATATATATAATATATATAGATATATATATATATAGATATATCTATATATCTATATATATATAGAAATTCTATATATATATATATATATATATATACTATAGATATATATATATATATATTTGTGTGTGTGTGTGCACACCCAGCAAACAGATACAGGATGTATTACTACAGGAGGGGGGAAAAAAAGAAAAAAACCCTTCTTTGTGGCTGATGCGAAACAGATCCTGTAGGCTGCCGAACTCTGTGGGATCGTTTAGTGGATGAGGAAGGAGGACCTACACACAAACATTTTAGAAAAGTTAAAAAGAAACCAGACTCTCGCTATTCACAACAAGTTTTAGATTTTAATACCAAAGACTGGCTTTCTATTAGTGTCACTTCAGCCCAGAAATTACAGATGGTCATGGCGATGGTTTTGCCATTAAAACCGTCAGAGGGATTTCCCATCAGCCCTACCCTGTGGAAGGTCACACATAATAAAGCAGTAGTCAAAAGCTAGACTGTCCTGTGATAGTCTAGTATGTGTTTGTGTGTGTGTGTGTGTGTGTGTGTGTAATATCATCAACCTGGCATAAGAACGGAATGTGATAGGTTTGGCTGGAAGCTCTTGCTGTTTGGTTGTGTAATGTGCAAGCCATTTTGTGTAGTCAGACAGACCCTGTAACGTAAAATACAAAACAGATTATCCCTAAATTAACATGAATATTAAGGCAAAATATCAACCTTAATATACAAATTTTAATTTTGCACTAAATTAACTGAGGAAAATATGTCAAGGCTATACAGTTTATTCAGGCTCTCACCACTTGTCCAATTAACTGGAACCCTGTTGGCAGCTTCATTCCATACACAGGCAATTGTTCTTCATTTATAAGCCATTCCTAAGAAACGGTACATGGAAAGAACAAGCAGAATCAGCTGCACATCAGTACCTAATTACTAAACTGGGCATCGAATTTTAATGTTTGTGGGTATCGCTCCTGTTGGTTGCTGTTGCTTTTTTTAAAGCATTTTACTGACCCACAACCTGCCGAAAGTCCTGTATTCTACATGCGGCTGCTTTAGCAGGAAGTCTGAGAGGTACGATAAAGTTTCTTTGCGGAGGCAGTAGAAGACCACGCTGGCTAGACGAGATGATGTGACGCCCTCGTGTGGCTTCTCGAGGAAATGCTGGATCCTAAAACGGTCCACAATAGATTTGTTTTATGCATATGACTAAGGCTGATTAATATAATCCCCAGTTTAATGTAAAATTTGTTACATGTTTGTTTTACAGACAAGACCTAATTTTATTTGGTTAATTTGCACAAATGTAGAAACTGATAACTACAACATATGTAAAAAAGTCGGAATAGTGGAAAAATACTAACACTGTCCTAAACTGTTGAACTGATAACAAGTGAAAAAATGGTACCCAAATACTTTTTAGTCTTTAGTCTGACTGCCACTAGGCTGCGTTCACATTTTATCTGCAGACGTCCTTATTCAGAGCGACTTCCATTTATTTTTGTCAAATTTAAAAAAAAACATTTTAGATGGAGGTAAGTTTACCTAGCCGGTCAACTGGGGGTAAAATATGTTCTTATTTAAGTTACTTGGTGCATACTTTGAGATGCAATCTTAAATTACAGGTCCATGTTCATATTACAGAAGATAATCTGATGCAACATATAGAAATAAATGACATTTGGTTGGGTTATCAACCATACACTCAAATTGCGAGGTTTCTCACAAACCACAATGCTAATACAATTGTTAATTTCTTGTTAACACAACGCTAACTATCTTAGCTGCTAACCGTCGGCACCCTACACACATTAGACACATTAGACTACTCACCCTCGTAGTTTTGGATATTACTCAATATATAGAGTTTGAATCCTTTGTTCCCCTAGTATGTAGGAGCAGAGGACCAGGCATCAACGGAACAGTGAACATCAATAATGCTTATTTAAGGCAGATCCTAAAGACTTTTAATAAAACACTGACATTCTGTGCCATGCGAGAGTAAACCAGAAACGGATAACCCGACTTCTGGCGACAGCAGAAGTTCAGTGTTGCAAACGTTAAGCCCATTTACTATTGTAGAAAAGGTTGTTGTTACTGTTGTAGAAACACACTTTCTTTGGTGTTGTATACTGTTATAATAAAATCGTTAAAATTGATTACTGATGTTCTCCAAGATCAAAAAAGAAATTTCTTCAACATCCTTCGACAGTTATTGAGCAAACCTTACCTATGGGAATCTGGACATACTTCTACAATGCCTCGGGTATAGCATTTTTCACCTTCTTCGAGCTCATAATATATAGCCAGCTCTCCAGACTAAAGAATGACACAAAAATCTGATTAATTAAGCCATTTAACTGTACAGCAGTCTCTACGAGTTGTTTTAATACAATTAGAATAATCTGCCATGTCTATACAAAAACGGGTTGTGTATATTAGCTTGGCATTCATATTCTTACCTTGGACCTAAAAAAACGAATAACTTGAGCAATGTCAAAGTTCTGGTCAGAACAAAGCATGTCTCCTGCAATCTAGACACACAAAAACACATTAGTAAAAGTGCACAACAAGCCTAAAAAACTTAAGCCAAACACTTAATGATGTATATACGTATATCTACGTCATACCACCATGATGTCGTCCTGCAGGTGACGGCTCCGGATAACCAGCTCTAAGTCAGCAACGGCCCCAAGACGATCCTCCAAAGTAGTGCTACCATCATTCACCACATTCTCCACTGGAAAGTCATTAGCAGTTGCCCAGCGCTCATAATGTTTGTACCTACAATAATGTAAGACAGAGGTTTTTTTTGGGAGAAATCTACTCTAATATTACAGAAAATGTAAACTAGATTGTACTCACTTATCTGCATTTGTGACTAAATAGACCTCACTGAAAAGTTGCCGTCTGCAAAAGATAAGACACGTTAGAATGGACTAGCGAAAACATAAAACAACAAATACAATACAAGGCGACTTACGTATTGACCGTTTCCCACCAGAAATCTAGAATTTTCTTTCCCCCAACACCAGGTAGCAATGCTTTTGGCACCCCGGCTAAATGTGCGTACAAGCCCGTGATATCATTCTGTCATAAAGAGACAAAAGAGTAAACAGGATCATTGATTTATCCCCCCATTTAGCACATTACTGGTACAAGTAAAGTTCGTTAGTTTGTATGGCAGAGGGACTGTGTCAAAAAAACTGTAGACATGCGATCCGGGGTGTTTTTATATATTAACCAGCAAAACATGACCACAAAGCTAATTATACATTACATGGACAACATTATTAGGACACTGGTTCATTACATCTATATTTTTAACATCCTCTGCTTTCCACTATATGTTGAAGCCTGGATGTGGGGATTAGCTTATCCATCTATTGTCTATCCCCGCTTAAGCCTAATTAGGGTCACGGGGATCTGCTGGAGTCTAACTCAGCTGTCATTGGGTGAAAAGGCAGAGGTACAACCTGGAAATGTTGCAAGTCCATCACAGAGCCACATACAGACAAAAGAACTACACACGTTTATACTCACTCATATAAGCAATCACTAATCACATGTTTTTGGACTGTGGAAAAAAAAAAAAAACTTCGGAGAACCAGAATATTGATACCGCTAACTATCGTGATTTTTTTCACGATAGTGTATCAATATTCGAACTCCAAATATCAACACATTTAAATGACATTTTAAACTGATTTACATTTATGGTAATAATTAATTAAAATTAATTACATGTGAAACAACTTCCTCATTCACTCCTGTAGTTGTCTCTCAATGCAAGCATGGCAGAAAAATGAATAGCGTATTGCTGTATTTGTTGTATTTTTAGCTATTTGTTTTACATTTTTAAATGTATTGCAATATGTATTGTATTTCAATATATCATGATATATATTGTATCGTGGACCCATGTATCGTAATATGCATTGTATAGTGAGACCTTGTCAATACACAACCCTTGGCTGCATGGACACAAAACACTTTTAACAATCTACAGTCCTGCAATAGCTTAATACTATCATTGCAATATGTATTGTATTTCAATATATCGTGATTTCAATATACCTTGATTAAACTGCAGGCCAGCAGATTAATTGCTATTTTTTTAACTTGCGGATATATATTTTTATTTTAAAGATTGCAGAATAAAAGACAATTTTACTGCCGGATATGGCAAAAATTCTACATTTTTATTATATTTGTCTTTTACCCTTTTTTGACAATCCAAAAAATGATCTGATCCGTGACTCAAAAATCATGATATGATCCGAACCGTGAGTTTTGTGATCCGTTGCACCACTAGTGACCATGTATCGTGACGTTTTCCACTAGAAGTGGTGGCTTAGTGGTTAAGGTGTTGGACTGCTAATTCCCAGCACCACTAAGATGACACCTCTGGACCCCTTAGCAAGGCCCTTAACCCCCAATTACTCAGAAATGTAAGTCGCTCTGGATGAGGACATCTGCCAAATGCTGTAAATGAGGCCCTTGCCAACACACAAAACACTTCCACCGACCTGGAATGGCTTAATACTAACATTGCCTCCTGACAGTTTTAAGATTGTTGGTTTGATTTTTAAGCTCGGGGTCAGAGTCTGTGATGAGTATCCAACGTTATTCATGTTGTAAATTTTAGGTTCCCAACAAAACATACTCTGTAGCAGACTGGTGTATTCCTGCATCATACCCTGTGTTTCCAAGGCAGATCCACTAACAACCTTTGCAGCTTAAAACAGTTACTGAAGACTGAATGAATGAATGAATGAATGAATTACATTTACGGCATTTGGCAGACGTCCTTATCCAGAGCAATTTACATTCATCTCCTTTATACAACTGAGCAATATGGGGTCTTGCTCAGGAGCCCAGCGGTGGCAGCTTGGTAGCGCTGGGAATGGAACCCTGATCTTCCGATTAGCAGTCCAACACCTTAACCACTGCACTACCACTTCCACATGAATAAATGAATGAATGAGAATTCAAAGCACAAAAAGTGTGAGGCTTCTTGGACATTTTGCTTAGAAGTGTATGTTCAGATGATGTTTGTATATATTTAGGAATTTTCTAGAAAAAAATGAATGAATGAATGAATAGATAAATGAATGAATGGAAATTTAGACCACAAAATGTTTGAGGCTTTTTTTACAAGTGTATGTTCGGATAATGTTTTTATATATTTTAGGCTTTTTATTTTAGAAAAAAAATGAATGAATGAATGATTCAAAAAATTCTGAGCACAAAAAGTGTTTTTTCATGAATGTATGTTCAGAGGATGTTTGTATATATGTAAGATATATTTTTTTTTTTTTTTTAGAAAAATGCATGAATGAATGAATGAATGAATGAATGAAAATTCAGACCACAAAAAGTTTGAGGCTTCTTGGAGATTTTTTGTTACAAGTGTATGTTCAGACAATGTTTGTATATATTTAGCAATTTTCTAAAAAAAAAATGCATGAATGAATGAATAAATTAATGAATGACACAGACAATTCAAAGCAGAAAAAGCGTGAGGCTTCTTGGAGATTTCTTTACCAGTGTATGTTCAGAACATTTTTGTATATATTTAGTTTTTTTTTTTTTTGTTTTTTGGGGGTTTTTTTTAAAAGAAAAAAAAAAGGAATAAATGAATAAATGAATGAATGAATGAAAAATTTAAAGCACAAAAAATGTAAAGCTTCTGGAATAATTTTTCACAAGTGTATTTTCAGACGAGGTTTGTATATATTTTAGGATTTTTTTTTTTTTTTTTTTTTTTAAGAAATGAAATGCACAATTCCCTAAACTCCCATCCACCGCGGATGGGAGATGGACGGAAAGTGAGTGGAAATACAGAAAAATTCCGTTCATGCGAGTCAGATTTCGGTTAACTACTAAACCTGAGCAGAAAGATTAAATAGTGATACGATAAAGATTCTGTACCTTAATCTGTGTCTCTAAAAGAGTACCATGACCCGCAACAAGTAAAAACACAAATCATTCTAAAGTCTCTTCTTCTTTTCTGTAAAAATAATAATAAAATCTGTAAAACCGTTTAGAAACACTGCAAAGTTCAGTTACAACAACCCGGAAGTGGACGCGTCGCGTCGTTACGCGCCTTAAAGCTACAACGTCCCAGTCTATAAAAAGCAGTGCCGTGTTTTTACCTTTCGCTTATTTTATCTGTCGCTTTGTTAGTTTTAACTCTGCTAAAAGTTTATTTCTATCTTTATTTAAGTTAACTTTAATAATGGTGGTCTGTGGGTTCCACCACACCCTAGCAAAGTATAAAGAATTTCTCAATCATATAATTTATAAGAGAAATACATTTAAAGATGTGTTATTCATTCACTCATTCATTTATAACATTGTTTTTAATGATTAAATATTGTTTATAGCATTAATTAGTAATCTAGGTCATGTAAAAAAAATTCCGTTTATCTGTATATTAAGTTTCGTGTAAACACTGTAGGGTAACATGGTGGCTTAGTGGTTGGCACTGTTGCCTCACAGCAATAAGACCTTGGGTTCAATTCCTGGCCAGGGGCCTTTCTGTGTGGAGTTTGTTCCCCCCCGTGCTTGCAAGGGTAACTCCGGGTTCCAACAGTCCAAAAACATGTATGTTAGGTTAATTGGTGATTCTAAATTGCCCATAGGAGCGAGTGTGTGAGTGTGGCCCTGTGATGGACTGGTGATTTGTCCAGGGTGTACCCCTCCTGCCTTTCACCCTTTCAGAGACGGCTGGGATAGACTCTAAATATCTTAAACAAGTACTTATTATGTATTTGTTATAAAAGCTTCATGATATTTTTATTATCTTTTTCAATTTAAGGGTTTGTTCAAACTGTATTTTTAAGAAATGACGTTTTGTACATCTTTTTTTTAAGCTGCCCCTACAAACATTATAAATGGGAGAAAAACAAAATTTTCTATTTTTATATAAGTTAAAAATGGTGCTTTTTAAAAAAAATGAGCACTAAAAGCACAATAAATTTGTAAATATATTACACGTTTATAAATATAAGACTGTTTAATGATATTAGTCAAGTTTTGCTTTTAAATATTAATAGCACCCTGATTAATAAATGATCAGGTAAAACACATTAAAACTAAACTTTCTAAAAAATGTGCATATGATGTAGTTTAGGTTTTATATAATTTAATGATAAGTATTTTCTTAGTGAGCTGTTTGGTTATCATTATATATATATAACCTCATGAAACACACGGTATGTTCATATTCAAGCAATATGCTTTAATATCAAAACAAGTTATTGTAGCTGGAATGTTATCATTTATATCTCTTCATTGGATATTAAAATAAACCCCCACAGAAAGTATAATCAGACAAGTTGTTTTTTTGGGGGGGAAGATACAAAAAAATGATACAGATGAGAAAATATTTACCATTTATGAAAATCAATACATAAGAGGACATCTACTGTTTTGTAAACTGCACACAACATAATTAAATTATTGTAGATGTCTGTGTCTAGTAATAATGTATGATTTAAGTGCTTAGATTGAAATTTCTTACCATGTAAATGAGCACTTGAATTTGCAAAGAATCTTTCATTTGTGAGGCTTTAATCAGACTTTACTTAAATCCAGATGTGCACAAAGCTAATTAAGAGCAAACAGTGAACATATTGCAGGTCAGTGCAAGTCAGTTCAGCAGCTAGAAAGTCTTAGTTTTCCGATTATAAATGACTGGTTAAACGATGGAATAACTCGGGCTTCTCTTACACCCTCCATTACCGTGTCAGTGTTATAACTCTTTAACCAGTAGCAGCCATCAGCAAAGAAAAAAGCTTTTAAATTGGGTTGGATTTCTGTCCTCACAGAAATCACTGCAAATTTACAGAACTTGAGTGGTGCAGAAAGAAAGAAAGAAAAAAAAGTGAAAAATATCAATTTGTCCTAAATAAGCAGTGAATGCATGCATGCTAATTCAAATACTAATGTTTGTCAAAAAAAGAGAACACAGTGAAAACTAATTTTACACAGAGACGATATCAGTTTGTGATTTAAAAAACAACAAAAAAAAAACTTCCTGTTCTTGGTTCATTAATTACGGAAAAGCGTTTTTTTTATACAATTTAATATATAAGAATGCGTGACTGTAAAGTTGCAATATAGAAAATATATCAAACTTAGGCAACTCTCAAGTCCCTCAGATAATTTATTTTAGGAGGCATGAAGACTGACAGGTCCTGATTCTGGTTATTCTGTAAGATGAGACGAGGTGGTGGTGGTGATGATGATCGCTGTCCAGTCGTATTTAGGTTAGGTGGGTTATGTGGGTCGCTTACCTCTCAGATTCATTTTATATAAACATATATAACTTCCTCTGCCATACAAACAAATACACAAATGCTGCAAAGCCCCTGGGAGAGATTTGGAGACACTGGAGTCCAAACGGTTACACAGGTGGTGGGCAGGCAGGCTAGAAAAATTTCATTTGAAAGTCATTAGAGTATCTCGTACTTGTCGACAACGAAGGAAGTCTCTGTGGAGAACTTCACAGGGCTGTCGCCGTCTACCTGGGTCACTTTGGCCACCTAGATTACCAGAAAAATGTATTTATTATTATTTTTTAGAATATAAATATGATCAGATTAGCATCATAAACTCTACAGCTCACCTGAATGTCAGAATAGTTGCGTTTAGACACAAATGAGACGTTCACTGGGAAGAAGTCGTTTGGCCTTCCGGCTATGCTGAACTCCAAACTTCCAAACTTCCACTTCTGTTGTTTTCATCAATGACAGGCAGACACCATTCTAAAATGTTTTTTCTGCTGTCATGGCGATACTCGCCATCAAGATCTCCAACAACAGGGGCACCTACTCCTGACCTGCAGGATTAAAAAAAAAAAAAAAAAAGCATGAGCATTCATGATTGGGTGGAGAAATATGTTCAAATAGAAAAACTAGCACATTCATTTGTTATGTTGTCTGTACATATAAACAATTTAGACTAAGTTACGTTTATTTGTTGTTATCAATGAAATTTAGGGTTTTTTAAGCAGTTCATATTTTATTGTGAAATACAATTCTCGTGCACTGAATACATTCACAATGTAGAATGTTTGAAAAAGCAAAAACAATTGCGAAAATTGCACCTGCAATATTCATAAAAAATTGCAATATGATTATTTTGTCCTTGGTTTGCACAAACAATCATCACAATTCCACTTTCTGATGCCACCGATGATGACATAAGAGTTTTTTTTGCTGGATGTGTTTTAACAGAAACTTACGGCACTGGGATGGTCATGATCACATCGTTCAGTTCAAGGCCCTCATCCTGGAGCTCATACTCAATGTTGACATCGCAGTTGCTGCCACTCTCGGAGGGCCAGCAGTTTACTGCAGACAAAATTAATAAAACAACATTAATAAAAGGTAAGTATGGACTGAAATGTAAGCATGTATTAGTTTAAGAGGAACACACTGGTTAATGGGATGAGGGACTCGTCACTGGTCTGTAGCCTCCACTTCAGCACACCCACGTCGCTGTTTAGAGGAAAAGACTTCTCTGGGTTTTTCAGTCCAATCAGAGACTCTGCAGTGAACAGCTTCTTATCAACATTAGGATGAGTCTGAGAAATAAAGATAAAAAAAGAAAAATAAATACAAAAAAAGGTCATTCCAATAAATAAGGCGTATTAGATGCTTTGATAAAGGTTAGATGCAGCTGTGAAATATTGCAAATTTTGTCAGAATAACATACGAAAATGCATTCTCAACTTTTTTAGTATTAGTACTTGTAAAAAATGGAAAAGATAAAACTTGTGCAGCTACGTTAAATATTCACGTTTCTATTAATTTATGATTCTAACCCTTTAGGATTAAACGGCTATCTAATAGCTATATGTAAACCGATTTACTAATTAAATCGAATATTTGATTAAAACCCTCAGTGAGTGTCAAATGACTTCCTAGACAACCCCGCCCCGCTCCTGTAGCATTGTCGTGAAGCATACGGTCCATTGTCTCAGAAGCAACATAAAACTTCTTGTATTTATTTCACTTGTGATGGTAGCTACTTTTGTTTTAATAGTTTTTGCCAATTTATGTTTTGTATTTTTAAAGTATTGTAAGTATTATGTATCGTATTGCAATATATTGTGATGATATTGACCCATTGTGAACCCATGTACCCTTGGAGGCCCTTGCCAATACACAGCCCAAATGTAGATTTGCACACATATCCTTTAGTCTACTTTAAATAGACACTTGCATATAACCAGTAATGCATTAATGCATTTAATGCCATGACATGCATGATTACCTGCACTGCACTGCCTCCTTCTTGTCGTTGTTGTTGATTTGCAAACGGATGCGGCCGTATGTGTCATCTGACACTTTTAGTTGTGATCATACCCAAAATCTCCCATGTTTCTGCAGCCCACCCATCCCGTCCACAGGTCAGCGATATCTTCTCTCCTCAATTCTCAGGTGTGTACTCTAAGGTACAATACAATAGTATTACGTGAGCCACACGCTACTCTGAAAATGTTACTCTATGTTTAAAAAATAATGTGGGTATAATTATATTAATAATATTAATATATTTATATTAATAAAACATACTTTTCCATGTTCACAGGGGGCTGAAGCACTTTGGATATTTCTGAAGCTTTCTTTCCTGCACTAGGTAAGACGACATTTTCACCTTCTGACTTGAGTTTGTCTACGAAGTTATCAATCTCCTTTCCTTTGGCACCCAGCTTCAGTGCTTTACTAGGACCGCTTGGCCTGGAGATGACAACCTTACATTCAGTTTGCTTGAAAGAACAGCAATTTAGTCAACTCCTTTGCATGTAACTATGCAGCACACATACCTTACTGATACAGGAGCTGGTTTAGGTTTCTCAGGTTCAATCATGGAGTCTGTGATGATGGTTGCTGGGCTGCTCATTCCTGAACTTCCAAATCCTCCGAAACCCGGTGCCTTTTTGCCGGCGCGCTCTGCGTCCCGTCTCGCCTGCTGCAGCTCTTTGGCCTTCCGCCTCGATTCTGCGTTTGCTTCTCGTTCTTGGGTCTGGTGTGAGAAGAATGAAAAAAAATCATTAACATATGCGGCTCATATCGGTACACTAGGTAAGCAGAATACTAGGGATAAGTTTGCAGTCTGCGATGGGTCGGTTGTCAAATATATTTCTAACTAAAAAAAAAAACTAAACTGTTTAGCACTAATGATCGTTAAAAGATGTTTAGTTTTGTTTAAGAGACTGTAATGTAAAGGCTCACTAATCGAGCATCATTTCACACCTAATAAACAGAGCCACCTCACCTCTCTGACAGCACGGAAGACCTTCTCCTCGTGCGAGTCCATTTCAGTGAAGGTTCGGATCTGGGCCAGGTTAACATTCTCCCTGTAGCCCAAAGCAACAATCTCATCAAAAGCGAATATGAGGTCGAAGCAGTGTTCGGAGATCTCGCTCTCCTCCAGAACACGGCAGTAGTACTCAGGGATCTGAAACGATAACAGACGCGTATATAATCGCTGCAATACCATACAGTAAAATGTAATGTCAGAAATCATTTCGTACCACACGAGAGAACAGCCGAAGCGTCTCCAAGTCCTCCAGAATGTTGCTGTTTTTGGTGGTGACAAGAACCATGTAGAGCTTCTCTAACGGCTGGTAGACGTAGCGCACGCTGTCTGTCTCTACGAAGGTGTGCTGCTTGCCGGTGCTCATCAGTTTAGGAAAGGCAGCCAGGAGACCCTCGATTCGGGTGCGGGTCATCTCCACAAACTGCCGGGACACTATGGCTTTTCCTGACTTGGTGCATACTGCAGCTGCCAAGAGCACCTAAGAGAGGATTACAACAGTTACACACACAAATATGTCAGCAAAACATACTACTGGGGCAGCAGTACTTAAGTCTTTCAGTACTAATGCCCTGACGTCATAAAGATTTGTTCTTATCTTTATTAACTGCTTTGTTGCACAATGACGAAAAACTGCTTCATGATTCCTGTGCCAAAAAAACCCTGACCCTGTGACAGATAGTTAGTTTCAGTTAACTGCAGATTAACTTTAGAGCTGTGTATAAAAATACTGATACAGCTAACTGTTGTGATAGTTTTTTCACAACTGTGTATCGATATTCTAACTTGTGCGTGTCAAATGACCTCCTCCTCTGCTCCTGTAGTTGTCGCCGACACATATACAGCCGTTATCTCAAACTGTTTTGGCTTTGTGTTTTTGTTTTTTTTTTATTTGAAGTATTGCAAAATATCATGTTTATTGCTTTATATCTCATAGGCAAGTTAAAGTAATGATGCATAAATCACCCGCAAAAGACTAACACAGGCAAACAAAGCATAAAAGGACAGAGTAACTGAAGTAACATTGAACAAAATGTTATACGATATTATATGTTAATTGTGTGATTGTTTTTAAAATTAAAGCTGTCACAATTATTAAATTATCGCATGATTTGCAATTATTTGACCTAACCCAATTGTTGAACCCAATTACAATGCACACTTATTAGCCACAAGAGGGAGCTGTAGTACTTGCAGCACCCTACTTTTAACCAGAGAAATTGAGTGAAGCAGCGCGATTTGTAAGTCTGCATGGAAAATGTATTACGCTGCTAAACTAATTATGTTGCTATTATGAAATACGTTGCTAAACAGAAACATCAGTGACGAGAATATGGATTTCCTTAAATACTATTTATCTACAATAAAATATCTACAGTACAGCATTAATAAGGCACAAATTAAAGCGAATATAAAAATGCTTTGAGTTGCTTCAATGTACAATTGTTTTTTTAAAAAGAATTAATTGTCAAAGCCTTAAAACAAACAATCTGTAATCCCCAAAACAGGCAATAAATCATCATAATCCCAATTATTCCTTTTACAATAAATCATCACCTAAACTTAATAATCGTGACAGCCCGATCTACAATGGTTTAGATTTACAATTTTGTATGAAATCTTGTTCACTAAATTATGCCTGAATATCCCATCATTGTCGTTAACTTTAAAGTTAATGTTAAGTTAAATAACTTTTTTGGCAATGAAATACAATCAACAATCACGTTTTAGTTCCTGTTTAATTTGTTAAAGCACAACCATTTAAAATGCTAAAACATTAAATATACGCAAGTTACGCTAACTGCATTTATGAACAGAAACATCGCTGCGAGCCGGACGATGGGCAAACCAGCGTCTGTATGTGTCACTCACAATTGAACCTATTTTTATTTAACAAAGGGAAATTTATTGTGAAATTTTTTTTTTCTGAATATAATATTAATTTCTTAAAGACTGTCACACTGTAAGCAATTAAATAAAAATGCACATTTTACTGCTCTAAATTGCCTCCAGGGGAATAGTGGTAGCTCAGTGGTTAAGGTGTTGGACTGCTAATTGGAAGATCAGGGGGGTTTGATTCCCAGCACCACCAAGTTACCACCGTTGGACCCCTGAGCAAGATCCTTTACCCCCAGTTGATCAGTAGTATAAAAGATAAATGTAAGTCGCTCTGTATAGGGGTGTCTGCCAAAGTGCCATAAATTAATAAATAAATGACATCCAGTGTTGATTAATTTTCCGTAACTGACAGTTTCAGCTGTAAATAATCTATTTTTTTTTCCTTTTTACAAATATATTTGATTAAATATTAATGTGTAATACATTTTCCAACACCACTATATTTGTAATAGTTGACAAATTGTAGTAAAAACCCATGACTGTTTCAGGTAAACGTAAATAATTCGCTTAAATTACAATTTAGATTTAGTAAATAAATAAAACAAAAATTGGCTAATTAAAGCTAAAGTTCAGCTTTAAGTGTCATTAAACTTAATTATTCATTAGCAACGGATTTCTAGCCAAACAGGCTACATTGTCAAACTGTACGAACAAAAAGTCACAACTTTTATACTGATACACAGTAAAATAACATTGTTAATAAACAATAACTTTATAAATACTATGTACATAACCTGACACGCGCTATTGTTTTTTATTTAGTGACCGACATTAGCTAGTCAGCTAAAAGCTAACGTTACGCTACATTACCATACGCCTTGCTCGCTGTGACATCCAGGTAATTTCTGAGATATACGTTAAAAGTAGAAATGTGCTAAAATGCTAATTTACAATTGAATTAATAATTTAACTGCGCTGTCAGACTCGGAGTTGGTGAGAGTTGCGCAGTTCCTGCTGTCAGTAAGTAAGTAAGTAACTTGCTCTGTTAGCCGGTTAGCTAATTCAGGAACTCTTCCGCTTTAGAACCAGAGTTAAATTACAACCTACCATTTTAAATCCGTCTGCAGGCGCTTAATTCCACCGCCAAGATATTTACTCGCTTTGGCAAAAACAACACAATAAAAATGCTGATTAATACAAGGCGCTCTTTGTTTATTTCTGGTGAAGCTCCTGCAGTCCAGACCTGCTGCGGTACAAAAAAACAGAGCCACGTCTCCAACCGGAAAAAGTTCCGCACTGAAACAGGTTTTTTTTTGGTGGAGGCGCTGGAGCTGAAACAGCGCCGCCGTGTGGACAGGAGACACAACACCTAATCTTTTCAAACGTCCCTGTCAGTTTCTAAGTGTTACTTCTATACAGAGGTAGGTAGAGTATCCCAATCTGTACTCAAGTTAAAGTACAAGTACTTTTTTATTTACTTAAGTAAGAGTTAAAGTAACAATCTAAATAGTTGCTTAAGTAAGAGTAAAAAAAGTATCCGATAAAAAAAAAAACTATTCAAGTATTTAGTTACTAGTTACTACTTCAGCAAAAACCCTAAATTTCATTATATATGTATGTATATAAACTCAAACAGTACAAAGTAGAACGCAAAGTATTTCACTCTGCATCAATGTTGGCCGGTCAATAGAGGTCGCTGGGGAGCCTCCCCTTAATACATTTACAGCATTTGGCAGATGCCCTTATCCAGAGCCACTTACAGAGCAATCAGGGGTTAAGGGCCTTGCTCAGGGGCCCAGCAGTGGTGGCTTGGTGGTGCTGGGAGTCGAACCCTGGTCTTTCTGGTATCAGGCCAACACCTTAACCACTAAGCCACCACTTCCACCACTTCCATTAATAGTTATTAAAAACTATTTAGTGGTACTATTCCAATAATAGTCATATTTATTGGTCATAATCATTTATTACCAAATCAAAATAGGTGTGTATGTACAGTAGGTCCGTAAACTTCTGAAAAGTGGCTTGTTTAGAATTGTCTTATAAACCCTCCCGTTTTTGTTGTAAGCGAATCAATATTGTTTTTATTTTATTTTTTAGCCTCATGTGATTGGACGGTTGTGATGTCTTTTATTGTTTTCTATTTGACTGTCTTTAGTGGACAACTTTAGTATTACATCCATTACAGTAATTTGTATGATTACACTGATTATAATTCCACATTAAACTCTAATTCTCAAATTTATGGTACATTTATTGCAATAACATTTTTATTATTTTAGCTAGCAGTAATGATATATTATCACTATCGACTAATTACAGTCCTATATTACTAACAATGCAGAACTGTAAATAGCTGAATACTAAAAAAGGCTACCAATGCGAATTATAACCACCCCCTATACTCATGCCAGTGTTCTATCAATTCAGTCGATGCCACCAATAAGCATGGTAGTTTAACAGGCATGAAAAGGTGAAAGAAATTCACCAATTTCCCTGTTAGCTGGTCAAAAATGGTAGTCACAAATCTGCAAGGGAAAATGTTGGAAAACATGACAGGTGAACCCAGTGGTCCTAAATTAGTGTGGCTTATGTAGGTGGTCTTTTATAGACAGTTTTGCGAATAAATAAAGTCAACTTACCGCAACTATTGTAACAACTATACACACGTACACCCTCATCTTTACACAATGAAATTAAATTAAATTGAAGTAGCTTATTTTTCTTCTAAACACTTAACTTGCACTGATGCTACCAAATCCGCTCATAAATGAATTTCACACAGAACACTGGATTACACTTAGGGACAGTGGACAATGACTTAATCAGGGGAAGTGTTGTGCAGTGGCTGGACTGCTAATTGAAAGATCGGGGTTCGATTCCCAGCACCACCAATTTGCCACCCCCGGGGCCCCCTGATCCAGGACCTAAACTGGATTAAATTGCTCAGTTGTATAAATGAAATATATGTAAGTCGCTCTGGATAAGGACGCCTGTCGAAAGCCTGAATGTAATAACAAAAAAACATTTAGTCGTACTATTTCACCTTTAGTCATATTATCATTTAATTAAACATCCATAATAGAAAATTGTATTTTGTTTGGGTTCAGGACAAACACGTATGCATGTAGTTCTGTAATTTTTTGAAAAGCATGTGTTTTGAGGATAAGCTCTAATTGGCTTCAGGGCTAACCCCTCGCACTTTTTTTGTTATTGACCTTGATTAGACCGCTGCAATACAAGTCATGCTTCCTGTTGATTTTCCTCTGCTGCCTCTAGTGGACAACATTATATATTACATTTTCCGAATTTCGTTTCTAAATTCAATTAATATAACTGAATAATAGGAATAATTTCAATAATGACCCATATTAAACTTTAGTTCGATGATTTATTGTACATTTATTATATTTTTTAACCGTTAACTTTAAAATGAACTTTTTAAATATTTTAGCCAACAATAATTACAGTCTTAAACTACAAAAAAATTATCGCAAAATCATCTGCTACTTCTTTGGGATTTCAATATCATTGATGCTGTTTACCACATCACACATTAATATAATCAGACAGTGTTAAAATGGTTTTAAATGTAACTTCCTGTCAATTGGCCAGAGCCCCAGTGGCAATTTGTGCTAACAGGATTTTGGATGGAACAAATCCAGCTGCAGGCTGCTTTCATCCAGTTAACTAAAACATAGGCAGAAAAAATCATATGGTGCTTTACAAAACTGTAAAAATAACCAGACCAAATGATCTATTTGAATCTGGCTGCAAACATAACCACAATTTTAACCTTAGTTTGTGTGTTTTATGTCATGACAGGTTTTAAAGGCTAGAAATAGAAATTGCAATGAAAACATATTTTTTATCACCTCACATGTCCTCCTGGTTTCCATGGAAACAATCCCGAGAATGTCTCAGGGTATGAATATAATGAAAGCAGAAAGAAAAATAATTCGCTCTTTAAAGGAAGGGAAGTAGATCAACGGAGGAATCATATTCAGGACAACTGATTGTTCAAAATAAATTTGTGAACACTGCGTATGACTTTTTGGAATGGTAAACACATTGAGAATACAAATCCTATACAGACAAAAGAACTTGCTTTACAACCACAATTAATCTGGGCTTAAGACTGAACTGTGAAGCTAGAATTCAGAAACACTACCAACTTTTAAAATCCGAGGTTGTCTATATCTTTGCTGCTTTGCCGTGTATCTTCTGCAAAGGTAAGCGTACTGCAGTGGCGGGCGGTGCATTAGGTACCTGGGCCTTCAGTGGGGACCAATTTTACCTCGCAATTATAAAACCATCAATACTATAAAATACAATATTACACGTTGTGGCATAACAGAGAGAGAGGCATTTCACGTATTGAGGAAAAAAACATTTTATTAAAGCAAGAAACCTTGTTATGACTACAAACCTTTACACTGCAACCGGAACTGTACCACGTACATCATCTGGAGCGGTTCAGAATCAATATTTATCTTAATATAGCATCACAAAAACATTAAAATTTAAATAAAATATATAATACATTTAATGGCTGTAAGCCAGCGTTACCACTCGTCGCACTGGTCTGGAAGTGCTGAACAAACTCTCTCCCAGGCTGAGACAAGCTAGGTATATTTGGGGTTCCTCTCCGCATGATGTCTAACTTTTCTGGAAAGTCAAGCGGATTTTTAAGTATGTCTGAGACCAAGTTAATTTCTCCTTCTCAATCAGCCATTGCGGGCATACAAATTTTAATTCAACTGTACAGATGTGTTTTGCTAGTCTGTGCTAAGCATTTAAGAATTTACTCTGATCAACTAATCAGAGGCCAGAAAGTGCACCAGCTAGCGGGCCTCGGGAGGCGGGTTCAAAAATCTGATTGGTTAAAGAAACAGTCTTTAATAATGTTAACCAATTAGCAATCTGCCACTGCTTATACAGTTCAAGTGACATGGGCAGCACTACTGATTCTGAAGGCTTTGGTAGATTAGATTAACATGGCAGCACATAGAAACTGAAATCTGATTGGACAAAAAATCGAACATCCTCATACACATACTGGAGGCAGTTCAGCAAGAGAAACACTATGAAATGAAGAAAATAAACTGTTGGGAATAAATTAATACAATTTAATGGAACAAATATTAGAATTGAGGTTAAAAATGTAGGTCAGCTTCTAATAGTGTTTAGGACAGCAGAAAAGGACTTACTGGCCCTGACCGCACACCACTGGTGTACTGTATGTATGTGTTTCTAACTAACATCCTGTACATAGTGTACAGTATTCCTAATTCCCCCCGGCCAGAACAAGCTTTACATTTACATTCACAATGTCCTTATTCAGAGCGATCTTTTTTTATACAACTGAGCAATTGGGGTTGAGGGGACTTGCTCTGGGGCCCAGCAGTGGCAACTTGGTGTTGCTGGAAATAGAACACTGATCTCTCAATTTTTTTTTATTTCCGTGCATGATTTGGGGAAAGTGGTAGCTCAGTGGTTAAGATGTTAAATGCTAATTGAAAAATTTGCGGTTCAATTCTCAGTACAATCCTGTTCCCACTACTAGACCCCTAAGCAAGGCCTTCTAATCCCCTATTGCTCAGTTGTATGACATCGCTTTGGATAGGGGTGTCTGCCAAATGCTGCAAATGTAAATGTAAATGCATATTCTTTATATGTTGTGTGTTTTCCTTTATGATGCCCAAATGCAAGTTATAGGCTATCTGTGGGACTGAAAAAGTATTTTAAAAAGCATGCACTATATGATGATGTCCAAAATTAAATAATAGACAAAAAGCAACAATGCATTACTTTATTAAATAACATTGCCCAATAGTCTATATTTATACTAACACACACTAACATTACTATTATTATTATTATTACTAAAAGTAGTAGTAATCATAGTAGTTGTAGTAGTATTTGTTCATTGGCATCATAATCTTTTTTTTACATCTACATCTTTTCTGCTTAGTGGAGCATTTTCTGACCACAGACCCAGTGACCAGCCCCCCTATAGGGGCTGCCTGGTATGTGAGGGAGGGGTGAGAAGGAGGAGATGATGGAGAAGGGGGAGGGTAAACACATCAGACGGTGAACAGAAACAGGACCAAGAGCATATGAAGACGTAAAACTAATCCTTCTCACTAATTGCAGAGAACAACAAGCCTGCAATGAAGAGCAGAGCAGATACACACGCTTGAAGAAAGATCTACAACCAGGAGACATAGCATTCCTCTTTCTCTTTTTTCTCTTGTTATGGCTCGGAATTGAAAATAAGAATACCTCATGCTTCATATACCACAGACTTGCACACACGCTGATCACTTCATTTTATTCTAAAGAGGATTTCGTCTGGGTTTTTAAGCCCTGCTGATTGAGGCTTTCTTTTCTGGAGTATTTACCAAAACAAGCAGAGATTTGTAAGTGTACATGCTGCCAGTATTGTTCTGGTGTCTGAAGGCTGCTTCCCATCACTGGACCAGATTGCTCATAGCAGGCTTCTTTTGTTGCATGTTCCCACCCCTTTGACTGGGACGCCTTTATTTTGTTACGGTCTTGTTTCAGTTCATCATATACCACACCTTGAAAGGAAACAGCATGGATGGTTAGAAAAAAACGCTACAAGCATGGGAGGCAAACCGATGAAATGGTATGAATGACATTTTCTAAACGTTAAGTTCTTGGCTGCTCTGTTTGATTTTTATGCTCTCACACCCCATTTTTTTTACTTCAGACAGCACTAAAACTGGCTCTTTTATTATGATTATTATTATTAGAGATACTACCGATTTGAATTCCAGAATTGGATTTGGGTCTATACCAGGTCAAAAAATATACCAGCAAAAATAGTGGATCAAAAATAATGGACAAATATCCGAGCAATCCGAAAAATAAGTTGTGGCAAATCGATGAAGAGACTAAAATAAAATTGGGTTTGTGACAGAAAATGTTTACACATATAGAGATTTGATTTAATGTATTATTCTATGTATAACTTATTCTTTAATGTGTTTGCCTGATTTGATTTGTAAAAAAGATGGCTTTATTTTCTGTATTTTTGTCATACTTCAGTTAATAAAAACATTTTCAAGCTTTGTGGTTTTTTAGGAAAAGAGATCAGATGAGTTATGATATTGAGTGATCTGATTTCATTATTGATATTTGGCTGACTCTCGAGGTTTCAGTATCAGTTAAAGGTCATTCCAGCACACCTATCCAACATGGCAAAGGTAGCATCATAGACATGGCACACCGTATTGCTTTGAGCTAAGCCGCAGTACCATTATTCCATTAGCATTTCTATAATCTTCTGCATTGTTGTATCATTTAGACTTTGATATTATTGCTAGAAGCCGCAGTTCCATTATTCATTAGCATTTTCTATAATCTTCTGCATCGTTGTATCATTCACGTCGTTCGTTTTTCATCCTACAGTGGATAATCTAGTTGTTTTACTTTCAATGTGAGACTGAACTGTGGGTGTTGGTGCTGGTGCTGGTGCTGGAATAAAGTTGCCTGGCAACCATAAATCACTGTGTTTTAAATAGTCAGTCTTGTATATCTGTCTGCGTCATGTGCTAAAGTTTGGAAAAAAATTCAGTAAAAAAATGTTGTTGCATATTAATTGGTTGGTTAGGTGCATATTGATTTTGTAGATCAATCTGATTTAAAAACAGAATTATATATGGATGTAGAAAATACTGGAACAATTATGCACCAAATATTAATTGAAGTGCACCACAAAAACCCAAGTAAATGACCTCAATTTTAACCGTGTGCTGAATCAGTCTACAAATCTGCATGTTTTAGCAACAAGTTAATGTAAAAAATAGAACCCAAATCTGTTTAAGATTTAGCAGTAGCGTCTTTGTAGTAGAAATTTTGTATATTACGCTAAGATTAAAAATGTCTCTAGAATTATAGACCAAACAGTTCCCTAGGAAGATAACAAGGTATGGCATGACATCACCCAATAACTGGTTCACTAAAACTTTAATTTATGCATCACTGCCTGAAGATGCAGTAAAATAAATATATATGTCTATAAATGCTAAATTATTCACATTTTTTGTGAGGAGAGGTGTAAAAACAGACTGCTACACAAAAGATCTTGGATTCAATTCTTAGCACCACCACCAAGCTGCCACTGTTGGGCCCCTGAGCAAGGACCCTAACCACTTAGCTACTTAGCTGGATAATGAAAATATGACAAATGAAAGGTCGAGGTTGTAGAGACTATTTTAAACTCTGGATATCTTTTCAGTAGGGAATTTTTATATTTAGCCCACTTTAGCATTATAATCAAATGAACTTTTATCAGCCTGCCCAATGCCTTTATTTTCTGCCTGACGTGATGAAAAGAAGCCCAATTGTCAGGAACCCTCTTTCAAGAGACTTGCACAGTACGAAGAAGATGAGGGCAGGGTCGCCTATCTGCCACAACAGCAAGAGATGACCGCTACTTGACCTTATAGCCAAGAAGGATGTGAAGAGACATGTTGACCCATCTTTTTCAGGTACAAGGACAATCGGGCTACTCCATGCGCAAGTTTTTCTGCTTTTCCCCGTTTAGATGCTCCAGGCACACATCAGATGGCTAATGCTGTACTTTCTCAGCGCTCACCTTTTCATCTTCCTTAACCTCTGCCACCGACTTACACGCAAACAAGGCCTTTTCCGCCACTGGTGTCCTCACTCGTCACTCCTTCAGAAGGGGGAACCCTGTTGATGCCTAAGGAACCTCTATGTAGGCAAACAGCACACATGGCAGCCACTTGTCCTTGTCCTTTCTAGTGTCTTTGACAAACTTCCTTAGCATGTTTTTGAGAGTCTGATTAAGTTGTTTAACCAGTCCGTCAGCTTGTGGGTGATATGAGCTGGTCCAAATGGAGTGGATGCCAAGCTGTCCAGTTGAGATGTGAAGTTGGTGCCTTGGCCTGTCAGAAATTTATCCGGGATGCCAACTCTGGAAAACAGTTACACAAGAGCACCAATTACAATGGGTGTGTTGTTTGATTGTAGTGGGAACGCCTCAGGATACCAGGTTGCATGATCATAGATGACCAATATGTACTGGTTGCCAGAACTGTTTCTTTCCAGTGTCTATGGCAACCCTCTTAAATAGGGTGGAGATCAATGGTAATGGACACAGAGGAGCTCTGTGCACAAACAGAACAGTATTGTGGCCGGTTCGGCCCTGCTGCATGCTGGGGACTCACATTGCTCTGGGTCGCTGGGGTAAGTTGCTCAAGCTGCAGTCTCTGGGTCAATTACCATGGGTGCTGGGATGACTCTCTTATGTAGGAGGCTCTCCTCCCTTCTTCGCTGCACCTTGCATATTATTAGGGTCACCATGTCACTTCCTGGGCTAGTAGTGACTGGTTTACGCTGAGCTGCGCTGGCTTTGAACCGTGCTCCTTTTTCGGGCTCCTGCTCCTCCTGCGTGCTCCAAGCCATATCCTTCTGCAGCAGTCCCATCCTGGTCCACTTCCAATGGACACTGTTTTGCGACTAGCCATCCCACTTCTGACACCACTTGTGAGGAGACCTGTGAGTGTTGGAAAAAAGTTCTTTTCCGCATGAAATTATGGAATGTAAAAATCCCTAGACTGTACCGACCTCCAAGTCATCAGAAATGAATCGCTGACTGCTGTCAGATATTGAGATGAGGTCCTAGAACCTATGAACAGTCAATGTGTGGCACTCTCTGACTGAACAGTCAATGTGTGGCACTCTGATGCTGTTTGATATGCTTCTGTTCGCCCGCACCAATATGTCACTTGCTACTCAATATCGATAATTGAGTTTGCATCTCATTTGCATAATCAAACAACTTTCTTTGACTTGTTGTTTGCTTTTTTAATGTTCTTGTTTAATAAAAAAAGGCTTCTTTTTTTAGAGCTTCATATTCATTTTGAAATGTCCCCTAATTTTTGTGAGCAGTTTTATTATATATAGATTATATATTTTGTATAATACATCCAGTATATAATATATGTAATATATCATCATAACACTTTTTACTACATACTGTTGGACTGTGTATGATTGTGTATGTGACAAATACAATTTTGAACTTTTGAATTTGAACTTCTCACATCCAGACAGCCTCCTGAAAAGATTTTTTTTTGTGTCAAAAAAAAGCTATACATTAATATATGCTAAAGCTATACATTACAACAGTAGATTTTGCAAATAAATAATCTAAATTCTCTTTCTGTTTGTTTCACTTACACAGTCTCAGCTCACCCAGCCCTACACACACTCCTAAAGAGGAGTACGTCATCGGCCAGACTGAGGATCAGGGTGAGATTTTGGGTAACCACACAGAGCAACCACAAAGCTTAAACGGTGAGATTTATAGATCAAAAACCCTCTTAATTCTTCTACTCCTGCATTAACCACCATTTCTTTTGCTCTTGTTATAACAGATGCAGTGAAGTTGGCATTTAATGATCCAACCCCCGGACCAGAAAACACTGGGACAGCAGATGGAAGCTCCTGGGAGGAACAGCTTTATGTCCAGCAGGAGCAGCTTGAAAAAGAGATGCAGGAGACTAGGAAGATGGTGACAAGGCTTCAAGTCAGTTTTTACACTTATATATAAAACATACAACAAATGATAGAGATCTAATTTTTTAGAATCAATACTGATTATTTCTATATTTATGTGACTAATAATTGATATGCAAATCTAATATTTATTTATGAAGGAATATTGGTGTTTTGACAGAATAATACAGTACTAACAGTACTGATCTGTACAGATACTTTTAAATTATTAGTCTGTAGTTTCACCATCAGTTCAGTTACACTGGTTGAAACGACCAAATTTGTACAGGAATCCGGACAAATCAGTGACTGAAATCAGTGGTTAGTAAAAAGATCCTTAATAAATTATTTATCGAAAAGTCTGTCATGTGCACCAGTCACAGATAAACCAGGCTCTTTCACCACCCAGGATCAATGCACACCTTTTCCTGGGTACTGATTAGACACACAATCACCACTCACTTCTGTTTAAGCGCACTCCTCTCTCTCACACACACACACACACACACACGCACGGTCTGGTGTCAGACTAAAAGCTGACCCTTGTTACATTCCTGAAGACATTCAAACTTATTCAGCAACAAACTCATCACTTCAGCATTACTACTGCTATCTCCATTCAGCTCTATTCTTCATCCGCAATTTATTCAGGATAGTATTCACTATTTTTCTCTAGTTTTTTCTTCTACTTGTTATTGCTGTACTGTAAATAAAAATGTGTTGACTTATCTCTGTATCGTTCTGTTACAGCACTAAAGTTATATACTGGATCATATAGCCATGTATGTAAATATCTGATATAATGATCTGGCACATAATTCCTAAAATCATGATTTGAAAATATTGCTCTAATATTACCAAACCGATGCTCTAATACAGTTAAACTGTTGCAAAAATATCAGTAAAACAATATAAAAATATCAGTCAATGTGGCCAAAACGTTATTACAATCTACCATTACACCCATATGCTAACCTTTTCCAAACAGGGTTTTGTTTGACAAATCTTCTGTGCACAAAGTGAAAGTACGATCTATAAAGATATGGTTCATCCATGGAAGAACTTAAATGTCCTGCACAGTTTGAAAATATATATAAAAAATTCCCCTGACTAGATAGAAGACATGATATTTAATAAACTGTATTTTTTTATAAGTTAAATGCATGCTTTATACTGACTTTGTACCGTATACTAAGATGATACTATACCGATGATGTCCCTTAATTCATTTGAGGTGTTGAGAGAGCTAGTACAATTCCTATATTATGGGTGCAATGTCAAATAAAAAACTGTGGCAAAAGATTTTTTTATAAGCTTATTTTTTTATAAGCAAAATTATTAAAAAAGAAAAATTAATTTTCAAAAAAAAAAAAAAAAAAAAAAAAAGATACATGCAAAAGCCCAAATTTGGAAAATGTATTAATACATGCAGATGTTATCTCTTTAGACTTCTCATTTTACCCCACTTTCTTTCCTGCACCTGTTCCAGGGAGAAAAAACATACAAGCTACAACAGATTTAACTTACTACAATTTTTTTTTTTTACTTACATACAATTTTTTCCCAGTGTCACATAGACATGACGTTCCTGTATCTCTGAGAATATAAGCTTAGAGCCTGATTATATACAGGGATTTAAGAAAATTATAATAATAACAATAACACTGTACACAGTTTCTGAGCATCTTTGTTGGTTTTACATATCCTTCAGAGTTTGGTTTAAGTCTTATTTATAGCTTTTGCATGTTTTGCCTTATCCAGGCTTTGCTACTGCACGGGTCGCTTCCTGAAGATGAGCAAACAATTTCTCTGTTTGGAGACAGTTCTATTAATGCAGAGCATCAGCTGGTAATTTACTGTATTTTTTTAATTACCTGAATGTTGTGTAATAAAGAACATACTTTATGGACTAAATGTATCTAAATGTTGATTCTAATTCAAGTTGTTGGTTTTTTTTTTGCTACTTTCAAAAGATATTAATTCGCAGTCGTCTCGATCAGAGCATGGAGGAATCCCTGGATCTGAAGGTGACTGAGGAAAACTGACTAAGCTAATATTGACCAAAGAGATTAATATTTAAAATTTTGTCCAATGTGTTTGATAACACTTGTTTTCCAGAGGGAATTACTGAGGTACAAACAGGAAGCTCGCAATCTTCAGGCGGTTAAGGTAAATGAGACCTTTTTCAACCTAGCAATTCTAGCTTAATTATCTAAAATAATAATTATCTATAGATAGTCTAAACAATATTTAATTCTTTTTTATTAATTGCAACTGTATGGTGTACTATATAGCCCAGAGATAAGTATTAACATATTACATTTGAGTAGATTTTTGGTACTTTTACTTACTCTCTTACAAAGACACCCATGGACTCAAATTCACTCCATTTTTTAACTCCAAGGAGTATAGGAAAAGGAGGAGCGTTGAAGTGGTAGTGTAGGTTGGAGTGGTAGAACTGTGTGATTTTTCACAGAGCCCTGACTTCATAGCCACTAAACACCTTTAAAACAGACCTCTTTATGCAACATTAGCACCCAAATATAACTTAATGGATAAAGTGTCCAAAATCGTAGATGTGGAATGTTAACACATTTTCATGTCAGAGAAAATAGAGGTAAACTTTTTTTTAGTTGAAATGTGTGCTCCTTTCAGTGACTTATAATATAATAACTTAGTAATATAATTAAGTTTGCTATCACTTACATTATAACAGCTATACAATCATTCCAACACTTTCTCTTCATGTTAATGTGACCAAAATGCAGATTTTATAGAATAGATTTTTAACTAATTTTTCTTTCTTTCTTTCTTTCTTTCTTTTATTCTTTCTTATTTTCATTCATTTATTTATTCATGTATTCATGTATTCATTGTTTGATTTTGCTGCATATAAAACTTATTTAGTTGTATACTTACTTAGTTTTTCAAATTAATATTGCTAGTTATTTGTTAAATAACAGCATTTTTATTGCATATTCAAAGATTATGTGGAGCACCAGAATTAAAAGTTGCTCTAAAAATCAATACATTTTGGAAATAGAACCAATCCTGACTCATGGCAATTCATATACATTAGTATAGTGTTAAAAACATTTATTCTCTGTCCAAATAATGAATCTTTCCAGGTTTTTAAAAACTTATTCTTGTTTGTGGTAATCACACACATGCTTACAGACCCATGCAGTAGCTGGTCATAAGGTTGATAAATATGCTTGCACATTAATGTCACTATCGGTTTTGTGCTAACCTGTTAGTCAAAAATCTATATATTGGTGTAAAATTTCTTTAAAACGTTTAAAGGCTTAAAATTTCTGCATATGTTCTTTAACTCCAGGATGCCTTGCAGTACCGCATGTCTGTACAGGAGGACTCGGTACTGCAGCTGAAACAGGAACTACTCCGTTCCAGCATGGACAAAGAGGACCTAGAAGGGCAAAATGTGAGGAAAAAATCCAGACTTTAAAGTACAATTCACTGTAATAAAACACTTTAAGCTCCACATGGCATCATGCAAATATGAGGATATACAGTAGATGTGTAGGACGATCAAATATTTATAGAAACAGCCTGTGTTTTTAGAGGGAACTGCAAAGGAAGCTGAGTGAAAGAGACAGATTGCTGGGTGAATACAAAGTAAGTAATATTTTGCAAGCACAATTCTATAGTTTTATTTATGATTTGATTCTTTTTGGTAACAAATTGTCTTTGGCAGAAAGAACTTGCACAGAAAGACAGACAGCTTCAGCAGCATCAGCCTAAACTGGAGGAGTCCATGTGTACACTCAATGAAGCCAACCGTCACAAGGTAAAAAGCCAATTTAAAAAATACAAAGCTCCTAATTTTTTGTGTGTTATTTTGCCACAGAATATAGTTCTGTATGATTTAACTTCAGTCTTTTTCCACCAGTGTCTTAATTATTGCTTTGTTCGTTAGACATCTAGTTGTGAGAATAATGGCTACAGTCATATGATGGAAGCTTTTTCTTCAACGTTTCAGCATGGAATAGTAAGTCAGGATATACATTTTAATTTTTAACCAAAATTTTAATTGGAAAATTTGTGATTTTTGCCCTTACTATATTGAAAATATTATAGTTATATTATAGAGTAACTGTACTATAGAACATGGGGTAAATACTGTAATGTTTTTGAACCTCACTATAGTACATATACCAAAATACTGTAAACTGCAATGATGTTTTAATATGTTGTGGTAATCCTACTACACTTGTTATAGTAACTTTACTATAGTAAAACAAACACATTACTACACTGGACCATACTTTCCCCCATTACCAACTCTACAAGTATTTAAAATATTGTTTACAATGCATTAATCCAGTGTAAATACTATAACAAACTATATACTATAGTAAATACTATATGTGATCCATTTTACCACAGTCTTCTATACTACAGTTTATCAATACACTAGATTTAATACTATAATATGCTGCAGTAAGATGTAGTAAATACTGTAATTTACTACATTGTACTCCAGTCGATCCTAAAGTATACTAGGGTATATTTTCATGTGGATCATAACATGGCCGACTATTTGCCTATGGTATTTTTGTGTATATTTGCCAGGGTGATGAGCTGCAGCTGGTGCGAGATGCTTTACGCAATCTGAGAAATGGCTTCAGTGGTCATGATCCTCAACACCACACCCTAGACACTCTGGAGCAGGGGGTGTCCAGCCTGATAGACCGCCTCCACACCACTGACTCTAAGAGAAGGCAGGATAGAAAGGCAAGCACACTTTACTTTAAAGCTGTTATAAAAATAAAAGTTATATATATATATTATATATAATAAAATCTTGTTTTGTTTGAAAAAAAGGGTTTGAACAAATCATCAGAGAAAAGAGCCAATCATACTGATCGGGAGTCATGGTCACCCTCGTCAAGTAAGCAATTAAACAAGATATGGCATGCTGTTTTAGGAATATAATTAACAAAAGATTTCATGTTTAAATTTTATAATAACAGTACATGGTAAAGTATTTTTTATACACTGCTCAAAAAAATAAAGGGAACAGTAAAATAACACATCCTAGATCTGAACGAATGAAATATTCTTATTAAATACTTTGTTCTTTACATAGTTGAATGTGCTGACAACAAAATCACACAAAAATTATCAATGAAAATCAAATTTAATAACCCATGGAGGTCTGGATTTGGAGTCACACTCAAAACTGAAGTGGAAAAACACACTACAGGCTGATCCAACTTTGATGTAATGTCCTTAAAACAAGTTAAAATGAGGCTCAGTAGTGTGTGTGGCCTCCAAGTGCCTGTATGACCTCCCTACAACGCCTGGGCATGCTCCTGATGAGGTGGCGGATGGTCTCCTGAGGGATCTCCTCCCAGACCTGGACTAAAGCATCCGCCAACTCCTGGACAGTGGCGTTGGTGGATGGAGCGAGACATGATGTCCCAGATGTGCTCAATTGGATTCAGGTCTGGGGAACAGGCGGGCCAGTCCATAGCATCAATGCCTTCGTCTTGCAGGGACTGCTGACATACTCCAGCCACATGAGGTCTAGCATTGTCTTGCATTAAGAGGAACCCAGGGGCAACCGCACCGGCATATGGTCTCAAAAGGGGTCTGAGGATCTCATCTCGGTACCTAATGGTAGTCAGGCTACCTCTGGCGAGCACATGGAGGGCTGTGCGGCCCTCCAAAGAAATGCCACCCCACACCATTACTGACCCACTGCCAAACCGGTCATGCTGGAGGATGTTGCAGGCAGCAGAACGTTCTCCACGGTGTCTCCACGTCTGTCACATGTGCTCAGTGTGAACCTGCTTTCATCTGTGAAGAGCACAGGGCACCAGTGGCGAATTTGCCAATCTTGGTGTTCTCTGGAAAATGCCAAACGTCCTGCACGGTGTTGGGCTGTAAGCACAACCCCCACCTGTGGACGTCCGGCCCTCATACCACCCTCATGGAGTCTGTTTCTGACTGTTTGAGCAGACACATGCACCTTTGTGGCCTGCTGGAGGTCATTTTGCAGGGCTCTGGCAGTGCTCCTCCTGTTCCTCCTTGCACAAAGGCGGAGGTAGCAGTCCTGCTGCTGGGTTGTTGCCCTCCAACGGCCTCCTACACGTCTCCTGATGTACTGGCCTGTCTCCTGGTAGCGCCTCCATGCTCTGGACACTACGCTGACAGACACAGCAAACCTTCTTGCCACAGCTTGCATTGATGTGCCATCCTGGATGAGCTGCACTACTTGAGCCACTTGTGTGGGTTGTAGACTCCGTCTCATGCTACCACTAGAGTGAAAGCACCGCCAGCATTCAAAAGTGACCAAAACATCAGCCAGAAAGCATAGGAACTGAGAAGTGGTCTGTGGTCACCACCTACAGAACCACTCCTTTATTGGGGGTGTCTTGCTAATTGCCTATAATTTCCACCTGTTGTCTATTCCATTTGCACAACAGAATGTGAAATTGATTGTCAATCAGTGTTGTCCTAAGTGGGCAGTTTGATTTCACAGAAGTGCGATTGACTTGGAGTTACATTGTGTTGTTCAAGTGTTCCCTTTATTTTTTTGAGCAGTGTATTTTTAATCCTAAGCAAACTGCCATTACTAATAATGTTTTATTTTTAAGAAAATACTAATTTTGTATTTGTTTATAGCAGTGGTGGGTCGTGCATTTGGTCTCTGAGGCTTTGGTGGGGACTCCTTAGAGGCAGTGGTACCGCTTGTAGGCACTGGTCTAAAAGTGATGAACAAACATTTTTCCGGGCTGAGACAAGCTAGTTAGTTAGATGACCATTCCTCACGGTGTCCAGATTTTTTTTAAAAAGACCAGGTCAATTTCTTTTACTCCATCAGCCATTGTGGGTGTAAAAATTCAGCTGTATTAATTTGTGCAGATTGCTACAAATGTCTTTCGAGAATCAAACCTGTCTGTAACAGTTTTGCTCTGACCAACCAATCAGAAGACAGAAAACGCTGACGTTATTTTGTTAGGCAAAATTGAAATCTGATTGGTTAAAGAAACAGTCCTATTGCTGCACTACTGATCCTGAATGCTCTGGGCAGATTAGATTAGCATGACAGCACATAGAGGCAGAAATATGATTGGACACAAAAATCTAACAACCTCATACACTGTATTGGAAGCAGTGCAGCAAGAGAAATGCAACGAAATGAAGAGAATAAACTGTTGAAATTAATTTTATACAATATCAAGAAACAAATATTAGAATTTGGGCTGTAAATGTAGGGCAGCTTCTGATAGTGTTTAGGCAGCAGAGAAGACCTTGTTGGCCCTGACGGCCCACCACTGATTTATAGGTTTATTTATGGATACTGTATGTCCATGAAACAAGTTAGCCCTGCTATCTCTTACTGCAAATATAGTTAAAACAGTCATAACCTCCTCTTTTTCTTAGATTAGTTAACATGATAATTGCAGATCCTTATCCAACAGCATAGTTGAATTCAACCCCCAAAAATGCCTAATAAATATTTTTACATTAAACCCCAGCATATTTTTTAATATGCTTATGTGAGGTGTATTAACATGCTTAATATTATACACATGCACATTAGTATAAAGTTTGCAACAAGCAAATCTGAAAATAATAAATACTTAAATTATTCATTTCAAATAAAGCTTATGACTAATCAGAATCGAGCATGTGGTATAAAATCTTATCATTGTAATTAAATCGGGCAAATGCTTTGCTTTTCTTTGCTTTTCAGAAATACCCCATTCTCACAGTACTCCTTTGCTCAGCACTTCAACTTCAACCAAAGTACTCTATTTCACAGATCGCTCTCTCACACCTTTCCTAGTTAACATCCCGAAAAGGTACCAAAGACACTTTTAACATCCTCAGTTTTCAGATCCTGTGCAATATTGTTAATAAATTGTGTTTTTTTTAGACTAGGAGAGATCACACTTCAGGATTTTAAGGCAGCTGTTGGAAGACACAACAATTTCAGATATCACTTTAAGTCTCTGGACCCTGAGTTTGGAACAGTGAAGGAGGAGGCAAGTAAATAGTTCAGGATATTGATTGCCTATGAGTAGGGGTGCGCCAATCTAATGATCAGTATCGGTATTAGTTCGATACTGGCCAAAATCATAGAAGTATAATCCAATCCGATACGGGACCAATTGCAAAAAAAAAAGCAGACATTAAAAAACAACAGACAGCATATTGAATTTTTAAGGGTGTCAAATTTTGAAAATTTTGTCAAAGCCAAACATGTATCATATTTTTTAAAAGCTGTGGATTCTTTTAATTCAAATCATTTAAACCAAATACAATCAACAAGAACAATCTGATGTTTTCAGGAACAATCAGTGTTTTTGTCATACTGACAAACACACCATGAAACTGGGAACACCTTACCTTTAAAGCCACTGATCCATAACCAGTAACGAAGCTGATGTAGTTACATTTACAGCATTTCGCAGACGCTCTTGTCCAGAGTGACGCAAAAAAGTGCTTTAAGTATCACTGAACAGCTTAATACTGATACACTAGATCATAAATCAAAGTGTAACAATTTATTTGCCTTAAATGTCAAATGCAAGGTATTTAGCAAAGAGGTTGGTCTTCAATTGTCTCCTAAAGCAGTATTTGTGGATCTGAGGGAGTGTGGTGCTATGCAAGGAGTGATCATTTCTTGGAGGTAGGAGGGTGCTGCTTTGTTTTTGGCCTTGTGTGTTTTGAATTTGATGTGCGCAGCACACATGCAGCTGTGTTCTGAATCATAGACTGGGTCAGCAACACCATCTTGGACTGGAGCCCGTCTTGCCTCTCATCATGTCTTCGTTCAGAAGCTCATGAATCTGTGTTACCGACTTCCAAAAAGAGTTTCCAAATCTGTCCAAGTTCCCTTCAGACCTGCAGCTAGCATTTAGCAAATCTAAAGCGGTCTCTCTCCCGCCCCATGGACCTTACGACTGCGCCATTGAGCTCCTTCCGGGTACCACCCCGCTACGGGGTTGACTGTGCTCTCTGTCTGGACCTGAGACCAAGGCTATGGAGAAATATATCTCTGAGTCGCTGGCAGCGGGGATTATTCGACCATCTTCTTCCCCTGCAGGGGCAGGTTTTTTCTTTGTAGAAAAGAAAGACCAATCCCTGCGGCCGTGTATCGATTATCAGGGACTCAATGCCATCACGATCAAGAACCACTACCCGCTACCCCTTATGTCCAACACCTTTGACCTTCTGCAAGGAGCCACTATTTTTATGAAGCTGGACCTCCACAATGCTTATCACCTGGTGCATATCAGAGAGGGGGATGAGTCACTCCCCTCAGTCATTATGAATATCTGGTTGTTCCGTTTGGCCTCACCAAAGCTGTACAACAAGGCAGAGAAATGCGAGTTCCACCAGACCTCGGCTTTAGGGTATCTCTATCTAATATCGAGATGGAGCCTGCCAAGGTCACTGCTGTTCTTGAGTGGCCCACCTCTACATCTCGGCAGGCTCTCCAACAATTTCTTGGTCTTGCAAACCTCTATAGGAGTTTCATTAGGAATTTTAGCACTCTTGCGGCTAGCCCTGACATCTACCAAGGTCCCTTTTAGGTGGAACAAACAAGCCGAGCAAGCCTTCATTGACCTTAAAACCTGATTCGCGTCAGCTCCTATCTTGACTATCCCTGACCCAGCACATCAGTTCATTGTTGAAGTCGATGCGTCTGAGACCAGAGTGGGAGCTGTGTTGTCTCAAAGGAGCCCCCAGATTCATCCATGCTCATTTTTCTCACGACACCTCTCTCTGCCTAAATGCAATTACCCCGTAGGAGATCATGAACTCTTAGCTAACAAGCTGGCCCTGGAAGAATGGAGACATTAGTTAGAGGGGGCCCAACTTCCCTTTTTGGTGTGGACGGACCACCGCAACATTGTATACCTCAAGTCAGCTAAGAGACTCAATGCTCGTCAATGGTCGCTGATTTTTTCCAGGTTCAACTTTACCGTATCCTACCGCCCTGGTTCCAAGAATGTCAAGCCTGATGTGGCTTGTGACATCTGCACCAGAAACAAATCTACTAATAGTCCCCTTGCTGGGCTGCTCAGACCACTTCCTGTTCCACGGCGTCCCTGGTCCCACATTGCACTTGACTTCGTAACCGGCCTACCCAGCTCTAACGGGAATTCTTGCATCATGACAGTGGTAGATGCAAACCACTGCCATTCTGTTCCACAAATACCGAGACTCCTGATAATGGACAGCAAGATCTTGTTTTTGCCCGTGTCAAGTGCAGATGAAAGGTCCAGAAGGATGAGACAGTTTGGATGATCTGGTGGCATGCAGCTTTGCAGTGGTGTCCAGGGGGCATTTACATGGTATATGGTCCAGACAATCCAGCTCAACGAAATATGTTGTTTTTATGTCAATAAACATTTACAGAATAAATTTAAGCCGAGTTAAATGCTGTAATTTTTAGGGTTTTTTTCTGATAAAAACAAGTGCCTGCTCAATAGGATTAGCCCACTCGCTGTGAGACTGCAATAACGTCTACCTAATTGTCTTGCAGTATGCAAAAGACTGGCTAAGCTGCTAGACAATGAGCTTCTGAAAACACTAGTATGTAGCACCATTAGATATAATTGTCAAATCTAAGTCCCAGGAGCCTGTGTGGCTTTGTTATGGAGAAGTATATCACAGACCTCACCAAGAATGTGCGTCGGTGTTTAGACTGTGTAGTCAAAATAAAAGTTCTTTCTCTATTACAGGGAATAAATAGAAATTGAAAGGCTCACATTCAAAAGTTAAATCAAATCAAAAATAACTTTCTCTAACAACTACAATTAAAAATATTTTAATTAGTAATTATTTTTAATTAGTATAATAACGCTGTCCCAATCAGTCTCTTTAATTGCTTACATTATGATTTACTTATAAAAGTACATACATTGAAGGTTCATTTACATCCAGTATTTGATACTGGAATTCTTTTACTTTAAATTTGCACAAATAGCAAAGAAAGGGAATAAAAGATGGTATTAGATCAGCATCGGCAGATACTTAAGTTGATATTATTGATATCAATATTGCACATAAAGTGGTATCAGGCCATCCCTACTTATGAGTCAGTGTTAAATGTAAAAAATGTCAATTAGTCATGGGATAGGCAACCCATGTCCTTGGGTTCCTTTGTCTTGCTTGTTTTCAACGGTCCCTGCCCTACCCACTGCTGGTCAGGTGTGTTCTGTCATTCAGAAGCTGGGAGATACCGTGTCAGATGCGGGTGAAGTGTAACACAATTGTAAATTGTGTTCAGGTGAATTGGTACCTCCCAGCATTCTGATTGTCTGAACAGATCTGATCCAGGTAATCAGATGAATAAATCCAATGAACATGGCCTTGCCTATCCCTGCAATTAATACATTAATGTTTAGCATAAAACTCTGACTACTTATATTGTGTTAATCAGGTGTCCCAGGATGATGCTATAATACCTGGGTGGGAAGGAAAAATTGTTGCATGGGTGGAAGAAGACCACCAGTGAAGGCAGAGTAACTGAAGACAGAAGAACAGCCTTGATCTGTGAGCTAGAAACTACAATCTGCCTAATATGTTTATATATGTTTACCTCAACTCTACAAAGATTTGCCCCATGTAATACATATTCAATGGTTCATTTTTGTGTGACAACTGATTGTAAAAAATGTTTACAAAATCATTCCTAATCTTGCTTTAAGTATTAGTATTATGATAAAACTTTATATACCAGTGTTTTAAAAAGAAATTTTTAAAGATAATAAATGCATGCGGAAATGAAAACATTATAGCTGCCAACCTATTTGACAAATAATCATAAGAACTAAGTATTTGCCCCTTTTATTGGCCAGGGTTGATACCTACCCAGTCAATAGGGTTGTTTAAGCCAGTGAGCCACATCGCCAGTCTCAAGCTAAGATGTTGATGACAGGGTTATAGAGGGAGAAGATAAAAGATGAAGAACACAACAAAGTAGTTAATTATGTTGGAGTTAATTAAAAAATCAATACGGTTAACAAAATTATTAACAAAATTAAAAATGTAAACACAGTAAGTGGTAGCATAAGAGGTAGCTTGGTGGGTAAGGTGTTGGACTACTGATCGAAAGGGTTTGATTAGCATCATCAAGCTGCAACTGCTGGGCCCCTGATAAAGGCCCTTAACCCTCAGTTATTTAATGGAATACAATGTTAGTCAGATTCTGTAGTCAATTGCGCAGCAATTACTAAACTTTTTGATAACTGTTGAACACTACTGAACACCAGTTTGCAGTAATGTAAGCCCATTCCTGAGTACAAAACACTTTTAACTCTGGGGTGTTTGGTTTTATTTCTGCTGGTTTAAATTTAACTTGATAATGATAAGGACTTTTAAAACTTTAACATGTTCCACTAAAATCCCAGTTTATTTAAATTTCAGGGTTGGAACCCTAGAAAAAATTGTAAAAAGGTCAGAAGTTGAATACTTAATTAGGTCACTGTATTATCATATGTGTTTCAGCTGGAGTATCTTGCTGAAGCTGGTGAATTCCAACAATTAAGTAATGTTATTTGTTTAAAAGTATTTTCAGCTTATGTATCATTGTCATTCTTTTTATTATTTGATGATTCCAAAATGTGAATCTAAAAAGATGGGACCACTTCATTTGTAAAATATATGTTTAATACATGATGTGTTTTTGAAAATCATTTTCTGTAAAGTGTATATGTTTGTCCAGTGTTTTCTATCCACATAAATCAAACATTAACTGTTAGCCCACTGTGCTAATTCCTGTTTACAATGAGTTCGCCACGTCTTTGCATTTTGGGTTCTGCAAACATCTTTAAAATCAAAACATTCAGTTAATGCAATGTTTAAAATATCACTTGCATAACACCAGTGATAATACATAGCAAAAGTGTATATATACACAGATGGACAAAACCATGTAGCTGTGAAGGGAGTGTGTGCAGTGATGATGATTTGTTGGACAGCTATGCATTAAATTTACAGTACAGATGCTGTAACAGTCAGTATGTGTTTCTTCTTGTTGAAGGTTGCATGGCATGTTTCCTCTTTTACTCGCTCAGGGAACTGAAGATGAAGGAAATATATCTTCTCCACCTCCAGCAGTATGTCATCCTTAATACAATACAATACGAATTCAAGTTAAATTCTGTTTTCACTTACATTATTACAACAGGAAGTAGGTGTAACATTATTAATTAAAGTTGTTGTCAAAAAATAATTAGTGCAATTAGAGTTGCCTTCGATAAGGTTGATCAACAAATGCAGAGTAAATGTAAATATTTTGTGTCCAACCTGGCTGATGCTGAGCTGACACTGAGAGACGGAGCTTATTTCAGGTAGTTCGACACGTAGCTTGATCCTCTTGTCTGAGTCACTGTTCCGTGAACACACCATCATTTCATATTTTGGTTGCTCAGGCTGAACAAACTCAGTGCTGGAGATCACCTCAATTAGACCTGGCCTGACCTTGGTTTTGACTTCTTGCCCAAGATTCAGCTGAATACTGGGTTCCTCTTCAGCTTCTGCCATACGTAGAGAGGAAATTTGCTGAAGCAATGACTGGGCTATGGAAAAAAATGTAGGCGTAAAATAAATTAAGGTTTTAAAATTACTGACAAAGTTTATAATGACAAAACAATATTAAGAATCTGATATAGAATCAAATACAAAGGGGGGGGGGTTATAATTCTGCCATTAGTTAAGTTAAATATTTTCAATTGTCACTGGAAAAAACACATTTGTATTGCATGGTGCTTAATTCTGATTTACCTGGTTTTGTTTCCGGATTATTCTGAGGTTCTGTTCTGGATTTGGTCTGATGTGATGGCATTAGCCGGTGTTTCATATCCTGTACAGTTCCCTTCAGTTTGGCCTTTATGACGGAGAAGTGTTGGGAAAGGTTTAGCCTGTGCTGGTTCTGGATAAAATTTAAAGCAAGTAGGTGCATCTGCTCCATTCCTTGTGGGCTTTTTTCTGCTCTTTGAAGAACATCTGGGTTGAAGGCCACGTCCACTATACGATAATTACCTGCAAGACAAATCATTCCAAATGGCCAGGGTGTTTATTGCATATAACTAACTAACTAATAAAATACAGTGAAATAGAACTCTGTTAAGCTACGTTGTATTAAACAGCAGAACACTCATCTGTAAAAGAAAACATGTGACTCAGCTCTAAAAAGCACACTGTGTAATAAAAGTAAATAAGAGTAGATTAAAACTTTGTATAATTTTTTTTAAATTTAGATTTAACCACATTTCTCCCTACTCTTAGCCTGGGAAGTCCCACAAACCGTTTGCTAAACATTTACATAATATACACTACCATAATTATCTGTATATAGCACAGGAAAATGGAAACACATTAGGAGTCAGAGCCATCATATGGTTGCATTCTAAAGAATTTTTAAGATATGTGTGTTGCGCCTTTTCAAACTCCACCTGTTTGTGATGCTTTACTTTCCACTTGAAGTAAGTAAGGAGATATATTTACAACTGAGACATTAAACACGTATGAATTAAACACAGGGTTTTTCAGGTAATATTATCACTGTATAGACTCCATAATAGTCCAGGCCCCATATTCATTATACATTTTATCTTACCACTAAGAGTTCTCCTAAATAGCAGTAAAAGAGTTTTCTTTTAAAATCTATTTACAAAGCTGCTAAAACACACTTTTACTTAAGTAAGAGTAAGGGCGGGGCTGACCTCATTGCTATGGATGATGTTAGCATGCTTAAATTGAAAGTATATAAGTTGTTGGATGTTTGGTCGACAGAGAGCATGTATTGTTTGATGCAGTATTCTGCTTACAGGTGGATGAGATATACCTCTCCGTTGGCGATGCATAGCTGCATTTTACCTATGGCCAGTACAGTATAGTATCGTACATTACGTTGATCTGTGGCGTTTATGGTTTATTTCTATTTGTTGGTGAAGTGACTGCATCCCTAGCAAGTGTTACTATTATTACAGTCATAATACCCTCACGATTAAGGCGATACATTTTTAACAGCTCATTATCATCTAATGTTTCTAAAATGTCTATATTCCAGAGGCAGATTGCTGGTAACAGCCACTTTCAAATGATTTGTGACTTGGTCTTAGTGACTTAGGAGTCCTCTTCTCTACTTCTAATGTTTCACAGATTCAATTTTTGCTAAAAAATTTGAAAACACTTTGTTAAAACACTTTGTAAAATAGTCTTGGAGCAAAAAAAAGGTAGGAGTCTTAAATATACGACTGACGCACACATTGGTTTAAAAATTTTCTCCTAAATCGGCGAGTTATGAGCTACTTTTCGCTTTTAAGATATTTTGTGAATACAGGCCCTGATGTTTTGCCATCAGTCTGAAGGTCTGTCCATGGGTATACTATCACCCTGCATACTTGAAGGTAGAACTCATATTCTACATAAAGCGAGTGTACTACAAAAAAATGAACACAATGTGTTGGTTATTATTAAAAGATTTTAAAGTGCACGTCTTTGCAATTGACCTCGATATAAGACAAATAATCACCTCAGGACCTCAGGATTCATAAGAAGCAGTGCACCATTGGTTGTGTTTCTACAACTACAGCCTCTGCAGTGCTTATCAGAAGGTCATGAGTTCAAAAACATCAAACTGCCAGTACCTCACAGACTGCCTGGTGCAAATCCTCTAACTCTCTTGTATAAAATTAACTTAATCAAGAAAATGTCCTTCTGAATAAAGAAGACACCAAATAGAAACGGTTTTTCACAATTAAAAAAAGTCTGATAGGAGATCAGGTGTTACCTTTGCGTCCAGAAGTGCTCTCCAGTTTCCCGGTACACACAGGGACAGGAGCAGTAGGAGAGGCTGGAGCTGGCACTCGTTTCCAACTACACACGTTCACATACAACATCCCATCATCCGACTTCAGGAAAGAATAAAACAAACATTAGATGTATGACATTAATCCGCAGTGGGTGTTTAACTGATATATCATATAGATGTGTTTACCTGCACAGAAACGCGTAAACAGCTGTTCGGCTCAGGAGGGACAAAATAATCCGCACTGTTCCGCATCTGGCGCTCGATAAACGTTTTATACTCATCAGGATTATTTTGAACCATTTCATCCAGCATAGACCAAAGCTGATTCACATGATTTAGTGCAGCATTCTGACCAGCCGAAATCTCCATGGTTTTAATAACAAGCTTAATTTACTAAAATATAATTTAAGACTATAAATTTATTTAATAATCTGTTTTGGTCGCAAATGTGATACTTTAACTAAACCAATTAAACTCTACCGGATCGACGAGCGGCAATTCACAACTGTAATTGTAACCCGTTTCCATAGATACGAGTCCTAACTACAGCATCTGCTCAATCCCGAAACGATCCCTACTTACTACATTTGTGCACTTCGTAGGGTATGACGTTTTTCAGCCCCCTGAAGTGCACTATTTTCAATCTTTTATCAGTTTGATATTTAACCAATAGCGTTCGGTGGGACAAACAATATCAGCACTTCAATTATTAGCCTTACATTATTATAAGTGTGTATTTTTAGTTACTTGCATTTATTATACTTATTTACTTCATAAAATATGTTTAAAGACTCATAAAAATATCTTAAATCTTAAATCCGAAAAAAGCTGATTAGTTTCAATTCATGCGTTCTGTTTATGCCTGTAATTAATGTATTGTGTTAGCGCATATTATTATTATTATCATTATTGTAATTATTTGACGCGCATTAAACGTCATAGACGCTGGTATTGTGTCGAAGAGTGCGCATGCGTGATGAGAATACAAGCGTGTGTGTGAGTGTAGTTTAAATTTTTTTTTTTTTTTTTTTATTTAATTATTAAGTTGTTGTAATAAAGTCGGAATGTTCTTCAGACCTCTGTTGCCTTCCCCAGCAACGTTTGGTGTATGAGGTGAGTTTTATCATGTTTAATTTATTTATTTGGACCCCTGCTACAAACTTTGCTGCTATCAGTAGAAACTGCGACATGCGTGAAATGATTATTCATGTGAACGCGGTCCTGATGCAAAAAATAAGATTTATTTTAAAGGATATTAACCTGCGGATAAATGGCGAAAATCGAATTATTGTTTGCTTTAACTATACCATAACAACTCGATCATTGTTTCTCCAGTGCAAAAAATTATGCAAATGTAGCGGAAAAGGTTTTTAGTTAGTAATTGCATCAATTGTTAGAATTGGAAAGAAATGTGTGATTGTTGTGACACTAATATTGTCACATTAACCACAATATTTGTCAGTTTGTTTGTTTGTTTGTTTGTTTGCTTGCCACCCCATGATTTGCTGTGGTCTCCTCTGGCTACCCCTTCAAAAAATTTCAGGGGTTGCCTCTGCTGGGAATTTCATATCAAACAGGACTGATAAAGATTATGCAAAAATGTACAACCCGAATTCTCGAAAAGTTGGGAAATTTGATCGGAAGACCAGGAAGACCTGAGTTTCCCTAAGATATCCCATCTTAGTAAGTTGTGGTCAGAGCACAGGGTCAGCTATGATACAGTGCCCCTGGAGCAGGAGGCTAAGGATCTTGCTCAAGGACCCAACAGTGGCTGGCTTGCCGGTGGTGGGGCTTGAACCCAGGTGTTTCTGGTCTTCAGATCAACAACTCAGCACCTTAACCATTTGAGCCACCACTGTTGTCCTTGAGCCTTGACCTGTATAAGGGCTCTGTATAAGGGCGTCTGCCAAATACTGCAAATGCAAATGTAGCTGACCCTACGCTCTGACCCCAACTTACTAAAGATGGGATATGCGAAAAAACAATTTCACGGTGCTGTAAAAACGTATATAACGTGACAAATAAAGGCATTTACATTAGATAACATAACAAATGCTAAATTCAATTTTGCTCGCATTTACACAAAGTAAAAACCCTGAATTTTAAACTACTTGGCAAGTTTTTGCTCTGCTTATTTTAAACAGTTTAAAGTAAAGTAAAGTCAGTCTCAGTCCTGTGATGGACATCAACATCACATCACCTGTCATTTACAATCACATCTCAAACACACACAGATATTTTTCTAACAGTAACGCTGCCTTTATTTCCTACTATTTGGGAGCAGTGCCTTTAAAAATATACTGTATTGTAACATTTTGTGTTTATGTACATGCGTTATTGAGGTAGAAATACAATACAATCTCGTGTTGATTTTGTGTGGATGTTCTACACTCTAGTCAAAACTTTAGTAAGAAGTCTGTATTGTATAAATGCAGTTTGCTGTTCAGTTTATTTAGTTTTGTGTTTAATGGATATGAGAATGTGCAGATGTTGAGAATAAACGTTTGTTCATAGATGTTTTGTTTGTAGCGTTTGATATGTAATTTATTGCACATTTTTCAGTTAAACGCGCGCTAAACTTAAGTGGGAGATTCATAGCAGTCTCTCGCAAAGCAGCCTCTCAAAAGTCTCCTGAGATTTGAGAACAGTTCATGTGACTTAATTATTTTTAAAAATCTCATATTTGTTATCATTTGACAATAACAAAGGAACGCCACTAAATGTATCGAAGAAACAGGTTTTTTTTTCTCAAAAATGTACTTAGATAGGAGTAGACATCTTTTAAAATACTCTAAATATAAATGTTACCCAAACTTGAATACTTTCTTTAAATAAATGTAATTCTTTACTACACACCGTTGGTTCTGTAACATGATTAGCTATAAAAGGGATGTCTTTAAAAGTTAGAGTCTGTCAGAAGTAAAGATGGATAGATTTGGAATACTTTGAAAACAACGTTCCTCAGCGTCAAATTGCAAAGACTTTGCAAATCTCATCATCTACAGTTCATAACATCAAATTGGCTAATGTGATTTGAAAGTCATTTAGTTTTTATTTTATTTAAATTTTAAAAATGACTTTTTCAGAATTCAGGTTGTACTTGAACCTTTTCCGGTCTTCAGCTGTCTAGTTTGAGTGAATCTGTATTAGTGATCGCTTCAGATTCCTGGTGCTGGAAAACATAGTAAAAATTTGTGTGTTTTCTGCCGTTAAATTCCTTAACCTAACTTCAGGTCTGATATGTTGTCTATTTTTAGATGCTTCTCTGTTCACTCACTTTTCATTTTGCATTTAGCAGGTTCTGAATATATATAATCTAGGGTTAGGGTTTGGCAAATTTAAAGTGCTTTGAGTCTTTGTGTGTAAACAAATAAATAGTGATTTGTTAGATAACAAACAAAGTGTAAGATAATGAATGCCAAATGCTAGTAAATAAGGAAAGAGGTCTGGGTCTCTTTTACAATAACAATGATATAGGAAACATCTTAGGGCTTTGCCAATAATTAAAATAAAGCTGAACATGTAAGATTGTGCACTTTTACAGTAGAGTATCTCAGGTTTTTTAGGAAGTCTGTATGAAAAGAAAAAACATTTTAATAGAACAAAATTAAGAAGACATTTCAGTATTTAATACTGCGGTTTCCAGTCACCACAACATACCTCTAATATCTCATATATCCAATCTAAAAACTCTGCCACTTTTGTGTATACACCAGGGAGATTAGGTTCTGCACAGCCTGTGCCCCAACTCACAATGCCAACCAACCTCCAAACATTTTCATCCTGGCAGACCAGAGGACCTCCACTATCTCCCTGTGGGAAAGAAGAAGACAATTCTTACCCCTTGCTTTTTTTTTAAACCAATCGTAAAAGTCTTTATCTTTACCTGACAGGCATCTGTTATACCCTGTGTGTGTCCAGCACAAAGCATCAGTGCTGTGATCTCTCCATTATACATACAAGAACTATTGCATTTCTTTGTGCTTATCAAGGACACCTGGGCTTCTTTCAGTGTGTCCGGAATATGAACTGTGTGAAGCAAAATAAACCGAGACTTGTTTATCTACTTTAATCAACCTGCTTCCATTTTATTAGACTAATATTTAGAACAAGGGTTACATTAGATTAGTATTTTTCCATTGTGGAATTTCCTACCCTTCAATTATTAATGCAAACTGTATAGAACCTGTAAAGATTGGCAGTACTCTTACCCTCATCAGGCTGCGTGTATCCCCAACCAGAAATCCAGCACGGTGTTCCTGCTGGAAGTTCCTGATCATACTGTGGTAGGCATACTGGCCTAATAGTGTCTGTTTTGAATGAAAAATGCACAATGCCATCAGATGTGCCTTTTTTTCTTTTAGTTTGATGGCTGGTTATAAGTACATTATCTATCTATTTCCTTTTCAAATTGTATTCCAGCTAATCATTAATGCTTGTGTGATTTTACCCTTTTTTTATTAATATAAAGGTCTTACTACATAATTAGGATTTTATATTAAAACAATACTAATTTATTGTACTAATTTATTTGAAGTAACTCGTACTAATGTAAGGGCTGTTTAATATGAATAAAAAGGGTAAAATTAATTGATAAGTTTGAACAATAATTGCAGTCTTCATTGGTAAAGCAGTTTTTTACAAGCAGTGTTGTGTTGGTCATGTTTTAATAGTTTTTTTGGGGTTTTTTTTCAATCTTTGCACCCCATCTTCAATGTACAAGGTGGGTGAAAATTACCTAGGCAATATTAAATGGCTATAAAACTTGTAATATCACTGAAGTCATGATGAAAACAATAGATAAACAATAGTAAATAGGATTTCACGCCTCACACACTGGAGGAATAGAAGGCATGGGTTCGAGAGGTTCTCAGCAATATCCCAAACAACTTCTTTCGGTGGTCTGTGCATTCCATTTCCATTTGAGGAAACTGGTCAACTCCATCGGTGCAGTCACCTTTTTGGCATTTGGCAGCTGCCTTTATCCAGAGCAATTTACATTTATCTTTTTTACACAATTGAGCAGCTAGGGGTTAAGGGTCTTTTTCAAGGCCCCAGCGGTGGTATCTTAATGGTGCTGGAAATCTAACCCCGATCTTCCAATTAGCAATACAGTCATCATTGCCAATTTTTTAATGTCTAGTTATTTTTCACCCACCCTGTATAGCAAAATCAAAAGAATTAGCCTTGCCATTGCAATATTTCCAACATGGCCATCCCATATTGCCATTGCAATATTGGAAGGGTGCCAATACATCTAGAGTTTATATTCCACTTGACCGCACCCCCACTTTTTACTTCTTACATTTGACCAAAAAAAAAAGGAAAAATTTAATATTGCTTACATGATAACGTTACATCATAAAAAAAATAGTTTTCTGTGTTATAAAGTGATGTGACACATCCTAACACAGTCCAACTAATTTGTAATAAAGCTTTATTTAAGAGAAAAAAAATCTGCTTTTGAAACCATAGCTATTCATTTAAATAGGCAGGATTCATGAAAAAGTGTGATTTAAAGACTTGCCCATGTGACTTACTCTCACCTGAAAAGTTGAAAGGATTTCTTAACTTCATTAATGCAATGTCACTGTCATGAGTCCTGTAATTGTAATTCTTGTTGTAGATAATTTTTTCCACAGTGTAGCCCATATACTGAGCCGACTGAGCTGCATTTCGAGTAACAATCCCAGCGTAGACCACCCAACCCGAAGCCTGATGCAAGCTGTAATTTCAGTAGGAAAAGTAATCAAAAAGGAATGCCAGATGCAGCAGAATGCATGTTAGCAAGTTAACGCAGAATCTGATTTAATTAGAATTGTATTGTAGTTATGAAGAGCCCTTACGTAGCCACACAATGAGCAGCTGTAATGATCCACTTGCTTGATATTATGGATCCTCCACAGGTGTGACGGCTGTTGTAGTAGAGACTAACTTGCCATGGCCATCTGCCTAGTGTAGCATCTACACCACCAATTATCCTGGGTACCTTTGTCCTTGTGCCACAATCTACTTGGAGTAAACAAACCAGGCTCGATTTCAGCTCATACTTTTTGTCGTGTCATTAGAATCTCTTCTATATTTCCTTTGGCTGTAAAAGATTTAAATTCTTCTATTACCAAAACATTTCAGAGCAATAATTTTCCCTATGCTGCAGTTTCCCCTAGGAGAAAAAAAAATGCATTTATATTGGGTGGTCTAGAATTCGTTGCTTTTAATTATGTGTCACAATTCTGTCTGCAAAATTTACCTAAATTGCCATACATTTTCCAACTTGCTTTGTTGTTCTGATGTAATTTGAACAAATCCATCTGTGTAGCTGTGCCCAGTGTCTGTTAAATTTACGCCTTTGTGTTTGGTTAATCTGTAGGCAGTAAACAGGTTGATCAGTGCAAGATTTACAACATTCATTCATCTCCTATACGCCCTTATTCCCTAATTCGGGTTCAGGGGAATCTGCTGGAGTCTATCCCAGCCGTCTCTGAAAAGGGGAAAGGCAGGAGGGGTACGGCCTGGACAGGTCGCCAGTCCATCACAGGGCCACACACACTCACACTCACTCCTATGGGATCACCATCACCAATCAGAATCACCAATCAATCTACCATACATGTTTTTGGACTGTGGGAGGAAACCGGAGTACCTGGAGTAAACCCACAGGGAGAAATCCACACAGAAAGGATGGACCTTCTTGCTGTGAGGCAATTGTGCTAACCACTAAGCCGTCTCCTACCAGGGTTGCTACTTTGGGGGGTGGGGGTGCTGGGTTTAAGAATCATTCTAAGGGGCCACGCACTTAGTAGTAACAATGGGGAATAGGTGTGGTAGGGAGCATAGATTTATATTCTTTCATAGTATCCAAAATTGTTAGCGGCACCCTATTATTATGATAATGTAATGTACAGAATATGTGCTGAAGCTCCGAATATAAAACAACAAGTTATTCTACAAAAATGCACAGAGTGAACTTTTCAAAACTAATAAATGTATAGGAAATGCTTTGTGATTATACACTGAACTATTTGCTTTGTATAGTAACACTTTAAGAAAAACTCCTATTTCCCATTAGCCACCACTATTGCATCATGTTTAGAAGCTTATTTCTGTGGTCTGGATTTTACTATAATTGTTCATGCCCTAATGCACTTTTATCATCTCTCACCCAAACCAGTTTCTTTGCCGCTGCCATTCCTGCTAAAAGGTCAAATGTATTTTGTGGGTGTTTTTGTCCGTAACTGCATGTCTTGCCCATGGATAGCAGGGCCAGCTGCCTGACAAATGAATGCTGTTGATAGCTAGAAGTGTGTGTGTGATCAAGCCGTCAGCTTTTCCCACCTCAGATGACCTAGCTGACGACAGACAAGGGTGCCTAGTGAAGAGTTCCAGCGCTCATAGCACACCGGTAGCCACGTCTGCAGTTTCTCCAGCTGGATCTCTAGTAAAGAGTTCTTACCACTAATTCTGTAAAACACTGAGCCTTTTTCAGTCAAAACCTCTCCAAGCACAAAATTTATTCACTTATCTATCTATCTATCTATCTATCTATCTATCTATCTATCTATCTATCTATGTATCTATCTATGTATCTATCTATCTATCTATCTATCTATCTATCTATCTATCTATATATATCGATATATATATATATATATATATATATATATATATATATATATATATATATATATATATCTATATATATCTATATATATAGATATATATATATATATATCTATATCTATATCTATATATATATATATATATATATATATAGATATATATATATATATCTATATATATATATATACACATTTTTTTCCAGATTTTAACTAAAGATTCACATCATTTTTAGCCTTAATAATGACAATCAGTTTTTGGCTGAAAGAAAAAAAATATAAATTAAAAGTATGCTGCCCTGCCACCATGTTTAGTGCACTATGTTAAACACCTGAGGAATGAGTTAAACGTACCTTTCCTAGGGTCAGCCACACTGCTGTCATCAGAGATATTACAGAATAAAGTGTCCTTGGCATTCTCTAATACTGTAGGACTATTTGAGGTAGGTTTTAGTAGCAATTTGACTGTACCAAAATAGGCAAAGAAAACATGGTGAATGACTTGGTACTTGTGTATGTAAAAATGAGTAAGTAAATGAGTGAAATAAAGGCTAACCTATAAACCACACACTTATAGTAACACCTCCAAGTAATCCTAGAGCAAAAAGAGCAGCCAAAACTCGAATCCATTTTTGAATAGAAACTAAAAAAAGAAAAAAACAAATGAAAAAATTAAACGTTAAGATAAGGATGGAATCACAGATAAGTATATATGTGTGGCAAAAACTATTATCAGCTTATTTATGCACAGGTTATATGATGCAACTAATAAACAATGTTATTGTTATTGTATAACTGTTGCTGTGCCATGCAGTCACCTGAGTGTGAAGACTGTAACTTCCTGAACCAGCAACTGCACCTGTCCTCATTTCTGCTCAGCTTCTTATTATGTAAAGGAAGTGTGGCCACTATAGGGTTCTCGATGACCTCCACAGCACTTTCTTCAAGATTCTGGTCCTTGACCTTATAATTTTAATTAGTAAAAAGATTATTGTAATTTTTTTTAGCTGCTATATCTACTACCTATTCATACTATTATTTTGCTCTTCTTGATACTTAATCTCAGCTTAATTGGTCACTAGGCAAAGTTATATATAAATAAATTTAAGGAATAGATGTGATATTCAATTCATTGTGCAAGGTACATGTACAGAGCCAATGAAATGCATTTTTCACATATCCCATCTTAGTAAGTTGGGGTCAGAGTGCAGGGTCAGCTATGATACAGTGCCCCTGGAGCAGGAGGGGTTAAGGGTCTTGCTCAAGGACCCAACAGTGGTTGACTTGCCGGAGGTGGGGCTTGAACCCAGGTGTTTCTGGTCTTCAGAGTAACAACGCAGCACCTTAACCATTTGAGCCACCCTGATTATAAATTAAAACAATAGAGTTTGCTTATGTTTCTGGCACTAAATTAAATGTACTAATTTATTTGTATTATTTTTCACGTTAATGTATTGATATTCTAGTATCGATACACATTTAAACTGATTTATGTTAAGATTAATATTTGATTAAAAACCTGAAATCCTTGTCAAACGACTTTATTCGCTAACACATACAACCTCAAAAGCAAACATGGTGCGTAAAAAAAGTCTTCAGCATTGTATTTGTATTATTTTTAACTATTTATTTTACATTTAAAAAAAAATCTAAATTTGTATTGCAATATGTATTGTAGTGCAATATTTGTGATGTGATATGCAACAAACATATCATGAGGCTCCTGCCAATACACAGCACCAATAAGTAAATTGAGAAGTTCATTACAACAATAGCACTGATTAAAACTTAGAACCAAATGCGTTTACACTAAATTTAAAACAATTTGAACTTCTTTTGTTAATTATATTAACTGATTATGTACATCAGTAATTAAACATTTTTAATTAACATTTTTCCTATACGTTCCTTTAAAAATCTTCAAGCACTAGTTTTTTTTTTAATATAGTATCAAATAAACAGCAATAACAGTTTAAATGAATAAGCACAGGATCTTACCATGTTTTTTTCAGTTAGTTTTGTGGTGTAGGTACGAAGCGTAATTCTAGCAGCTCCTGCTCATCTTCACCTTTGCATTTTCATCACTGCCACAGTTTTCCTGCTGCCTGGTCCATGGGCATTTGGGAGAATGCAACTCAGGATTTGGGTTTTAAAAAGAATTAATGAGGTCAGCACTAAAGGCAAAGAATGAGTCTGTTGTTTAATGTAGGGGTCATATGGTCCTAAGCTGAATGACTGAATAGCTTCTTTGTACTGCGAAACATCTCCAGAGATATTTCCTTGTCACTGACATGATGGAGTTTGGTTAGTAACACTCTTAGTACTTGTGCCACCTGCGTGTGCCTGTGTGTGTGTATTTACTATGAATTAGGAGCGATTATCTGAGGATTCACAGCTGTAGTAAAAAGGTTTTTAATTACAGCATGGTGACAAGCTCTTTCAATTTCAACACACACACACACACACAGTAGACCCCAGTGCACACCTGCTTTTACCCGACTGATAATTTAATACCTCCACTATCATGCCTCGATTATAAAACCCGTCAATACGATACAAAAGCCTTATATAACATTACAGAATGTTTATTTCATTATAGACAGAAAGAAATTTCACGTTTTGAGAATGAAAACCAATATTTATCCTAATGTTTATATAGCATCACAAAAAATTGAATGAAATATATACTACATTTAAAGGCTGTAAGCTAGTGTTAAGAGCTGGTCTGGAATTGGTGAATAAACTCTTTTCTGGGCTGAGACAAGCTAGTTATCTTCAGGGTTAACCAAACACCCCTTACAAACTTTTCCAAAAAAAAAAAATCACCTTAAAAACTTATTTTTAAACATGTCTAAAACAAAGGCAATTTCTCCTTCTCCGTCAGCCATTGTGGGTGTAAAAAATCTAACTCAACTGTACAGACGTGTTTTGCTAGTCTGTGCTCGACTGTAAAAATTTACTCTAATCAACCAATCAGAGGACAGAAAATGCTGATGTCATGATTGGTTAAATAAACAGTCTTTAATAATAATAACCAATTAGCAATCTTCCACTACTAATATAGTTTAGGTGACATGGGCAGCACTACTGATTCTGAAGGCTTTGGTAGATTAGATTAACATGGCAGCACATAGAAACTGAAATCTGATTGGACAAAAATTCGCACATTCTCATACACGTACTGGAAGACAAACACTACGACATGAAGAGAATAAACTGTTGGGAATAAATTTATACAATTTAATGGAACATAATTTAGGTTGGAAATGTAGGTCAGCTTCTAATAGTGTTTAGACAGCAGAGAAGGACTTACTGGCCCTGACTGCACACCACTAATATATATTTTTGAATACTGAATATATATTTTTCAACTTTCTTAATAAAAAAACTGCTTATAGAGTCGCTGCAATAATGTGACGTTTTACAGATTAAAATGTAACAAAAATATGACATGCTGTGGTATAACATAAAACAGTGTTTAATTTTAGTTTACATTGGGTCCCATCACCCATCAATCTATCCTTAAAATATTTTAACACATCCTTTACACAGAATACAACTAATAATTTCAAAATCTATTCATAATGTACTGCATCCTATCTGTCAATTAAATGTCAGAAAATACTTTACTGTCTTTCTCCTTGTCCATTTATTTTATTTGGTGTAAAAAAAAAAGCTTAACTTTTTAGTTTTTAGGTTCAAAAGTTAATACATGTCAATCATCCAGTCTTGTTTAAACACCACAGGTAATTAGGAATGTTGTTATTGTGCATCACCCAATTACACTCTGTGTAAACAATGTAATTGCTTGTTAGGCACCAAATTATACGAGTGATTAAATAGTTAACGACATAATAATGATGACTTTTCAGAAATTAATAAGCCGCAATGACTTTCAAGTTACTCTATAAGAAAACTGTTAAACACACATTGATGGGCTAATCCCAGGAGCCTAGCTAAAACTTCAACACAGTTTTGATGCAAGAGTATCATGCGATTAATTTTTAGACATGTAATAAACAAAAACATAATGCAGATATCTGTTTCTTTAATGTGGCAGCTTTTTATTATGCCACCCCTTTTTGTTATCCAGACAAATCTTCTGTGATTCCAAATAGGAGAACTGAATTGGCAAAATTAGCCATGTTGCTGCTTGTCTGTTTAAGAAAGGGTTATTAGTTGCTTCAGTGAGAGTTTTTAACAAATGGAGCCTTCCTAAAATAATGTTATTTCTAAGTAGGTATCAGCATGACTACTACAGTGCTACAACCTTTTCCAGACTTGATGTTGGCCTACAGTTGTCTGTTCTGGCTGGACGCTAAATCCACAATTAAACCTTAAATAAATGTACCGGTGGTTTTCCATAGTTGGTGTGGGACAATTTGAGCCGTCCTAACCTTAAACCTGGTCAACTCCTCACAGCCATTATTTAAAATCTAGTGAATCTTTGCAGATGAATGGAGGCTGCAGAAAATCAGGAAGCAAAACCATTGTGTTAGAATTGGATATATATTTTTCATGTGAAATTGACATGTCTATAAACTTTGACTATATAGTGTGTCTTCTCTATAAAGTTTTATTTGTGATTTAATGTTTTTCTATCCCAATAGCAGTTTAAACCATGTTGGTGTTTTGCATATATTTTAATCGGCGCAATTAAAATGTTTTTTATACGAAGATTTAAGTTGGTGTTTAGAGGATTGGGACCAGTGGCTAATCTGGAAATGGTTTAGCAAGAAGTTGGTAATCTGGAGTGCTAACACACGTTGTAGTTGCCTGTAAAATTGTAACTGGCTCAACCTTAAAATGTTAGTCTAATGAAGCCAGTCATAACCACTACGGAGAACAGGTGCATAGCCAGTGGTGTTACTGTACCTTTGTTGCAGTCCATATTTATGAAAAAAGATGATTGTAGAATAAAAATTACTATAACTATTAATTTGATGTTAGCCTGGCTGGTTGGGTAAATAAGCTGGTTTCACAAGGGTTAATCAGGGTTAAAAAAAAGTGTTAGTTAAACATTTTAAAGCAATTGATTATACATAATTGTTCATTCTTCTGAACTTGTGTTTTCGTCAGTCATTAATCTTATACCTGCCCCGAATATTTGACTACTGTTAGAGTAAACTACTGTGGTCATAAAATATAAGAGATCGGTAATTAAGTTGGTCTGTGTATTTGCATCTTATTTAGTTCGATTATGAGAAATTAGTGCATTAATACGAATAATAGTATCAAAATGAGCTTGAAATCAATCACCCTGATGACAGACATAATCACTGTTGTTAATTTAGGGTTTAAGTTAATAATCATAATAATAATTATTATACCTAATTATTATAATTATTATAAGACCTGGATAGTGCGATCCTGAGCACTGTATAAATATCACATAATCCAGTACTGGCAAAAGAGTGAGTGTGAAGTATCATCAGCAAATCATTTTATTTATTCACTATGTTTTTCTTATAGAGAGCTCCCAACACTGTTCAGAGTCTCTCTCACCCCTTGTTGTCATCACAACCTACTTAAGCAGCTTGTTATGTGGTTTTCGTTGATTTATGACTGATGTAATTAGTTCTTTTGATTTTAAGTAGGGAGGGGGGTATTAGTAATGCGCAGACTTCCTTGCTACAGTATATCAGTGGCCCTTAATGCCCCATTCATACATGTTTTCAGTTTGTAAGCGAATTGCTAAGAGCTCTGTGGTACAAACAAACACAATTTTAGCAAAATCTGAAACAGTCAAATTTTTTTGCCCAAAAGAAAAATTTACTAATGGTCCCCTTTACAATTTTAATTTTTCAGATGAAAAATTTTATTTTCTGGATTCTATTTTAAATTCTTACTTTTGGTTACTGGGGTAAATCTAAATACAGAACAGTGTTTTTTATTGAAATATCATACTCTGAGTTAAGAAGTCAAATTGGTATTGCGCTAGCTTTTGTCTAAAGGGAAAGACTACAGTAAAGAGTTAGTCTATGCTTCCAACTTTTGTTTCAACAGTTCTGGGGGGACGGTGCTGGGGAGGACGCTGAGCCCTTTGGCTTCTCATTTGACATCCGTGCTTAGCTTTACCGATGCAGCTTGCGGCTGAACGAGAAACAATTCTCCACATCCACACTCCAAAAACTACTGGAAACCTTTAGGTAGAGTAAATACTTATGGCAGAAAATCTATAAGTGGATGATTGCACCGAGGGGAGTGATTGTTCAGGTGTTCACATGCATTTGGCAACATGATGTATATTAACTTTGACAAAATACACAAGAGGAGCTATACCTCGTCAATTTATGTAATCATACGCTTTCAAGCAACATAAAGATTAGATATCCAGATTAGATATCGTATGCTTTTAGGATGTGTCTGATCTGAATTTTAGATTATGGCACATTATTATTATCTTATTCCAAGATATTTTATTTAGTCTATTGTACCGGTGTCCTGAATAATAGATTATAGTAAATAAATGCTATTTTTTCCTTTTTTTCTTCTTTTTCATCGCATTCTATTTGTCCTTCTTTGTGCTTGTATAACAATTTATTGCTATTTTTTATGCTATGCTTTTTTTGTCTGTCCTTGACGAACAACTAGTTTCAGATTCTACCACATTTAGGGTTTTGTCCTCTATCAGCACCACTTGCATGTGATTCTGTTTTATTGATTTAGCAGCTAATATCATAGCTCTAACTAATAATAATAATAATAATAATAATAATAATAATAATTAAACATTTAATGCCCTAATGTGAAATCTGGCCAGAAGGTGTTCAGGATGAAACCAGAGACCTTACAACTGTAACGCTGTCTTTGTAAACATCGCTGTGGAGATTTTCTGTTTACGTTTATTACAACAATATAGTTTTATTGAAAACAAATATTTTTTTGGGGAAAAAATGACATGTATATCCGATAAAAGGTATAACAAAATAACATTTTATTTTAACTAATTTGTTTTGACTATAAATGTGCAACTAAAAATGGTAACGGTTTATTACCTTATATTTTACACAATTTTTTTTCTTTACAATCGTACAAAAGGGTCAGTAAGAGCATCGTCCCTGGTACAGTTTTGCGACTGTAAAACAGTGTGACCGCTAGATGGCGCTGTTAAACCAGGAACGAATCCTGTGTAAACGTCAGAAAAAGAAGACCAATCACATTGTTGCAAAATTGAACTACATTTGCTTAATCTGTATCAGGCAACAGAAATATTATAATAAATTACTGTTTAAATTGCTGTTTATTTAAAACACCAAAACGACCTCCTTTAAACTAAAACATACATTAAGTAATATTTGGTATCAGCTGCCTGTAAGACCACCTTTCAGGTTACCCTTTTCACTGACTCTTACTCAGTGTTATTAAATAAGCAAACGTTATGTTCTTGTTTAAAACCTGTTTGTATGTGCAATTTTTGTGATTAAATAAAATTTAATTGAACCTGTGCCAGTAAGCCATACCGAAAAATCAAGCCATAAAGTGGAGATTATCGTAGGAGTAAAAGTCTTTGCAAACTGAGGCCACACGTTAAAAAATAAATACAACCTCACATTGCTCAAATCACGCTTACACACTTCTCTGAAACTTTTATATCGATGGATGGATGGTGGTGGTGGGAACCTTTTGGTACTTTACGATCCGATTCCAAAATGATTCTTAATCTACACTTTTTTTTTAAAATAAGTTTTCTGCTGTGTAAATACATGTTTATATTATTACATTTTACCCCAGAATTGGAGTTTCTATGAGTTTTGGTTATAATTGGAATTTCTGTATAACGTCATCATCCATCTTAAAAACGATGATTTGATTTTATAAATTTTTTTTTAATCATCTGTGCATCAGTCTGTGCTTATGTAACTGACTAAACTGTTTATTAATTTTAGACATCGTAATTTTGTGTCCACACTCATTCTGTGTGTGCGTAAATGCGTTGTTCCACTTTTGGCTTGCGGTAGTTTGGTGAGAGTGCATGCGCACAGGGGGTGTGTCTGAATCTAATAAAACAGTTCAGTACATTTTGGACTACTTTCATTCTTATAAGTGTTTAGCGAATTTGTGATGAACAGTTACACTTATAATTTTTTCAGTGTCTTGTACGCGCAGGCCCGCACCGTTTCAGTCCTTTTTGAAATTAGAAACAATTCGTGACTTTTGAGAATCGATTCAGGAATCGTTAAATTGCATCATTAAATTGATTTTTTTCCCATACCCTTAATGGATCGGTAGATGGATGGGTGGATGGATCGAAACCTGCCAGGTCTTTATGACACTAAAAATGTTTTATTCACTACATTGATATAACTATAAAAATATGAAAATGGCATAAAAGCCTACCACATACTGTACTTGGTTATTAATGTATAATAACTGTAAATGTGGTTTAATAACAAAACCTGCTAAAATGCATACATTTAGGCCCTTTTTAACACAACATAATTGCATATAAATGTTACTATTATTACCAGCTTTTAATATCTGTACCATTAGGGGCCTTAACACCAAAAAGGTTTACCTGATTTAGTCCATATTAAAATGATATTAATCATATCTCAACTGCACAACACCTCTCAACACAAGCAAAGCCACTATAAACCCACACCTGCTGCACGTACTGTTTTTTTTTTTTTATATCTTTATTATTTTTCCACACCCCAGACAACATTAAGTGTAACACAGAGCTTTGTTTGAGCCCAAACACACACACACACACACACACATGGAAAATGAACTGCACCTCAATCTGCATCAATGCCATAATACAGTTCAAAAAGACAGCATTTTATTTTAATGTTGAATATACAGAGAAAAAAAAACATACAGCAATCCAAAACAGAAATAATCTCCAAATACTACCATTCAGATCAAATAAAAAAATTAAGGAAAGAAACAATCGGCTGTAACCGGGCACCTTTTGGAGTTAAACAAAAGATGCTGAGGTAGACAACAAACTAAACGATGACAAATGTAATATTATACCAATAAACATACAATTTAAAATTATACAGAAAAAATAAGTCATTGCAAGAAAATCTGTATCAGATTTTAGATTTGGTCCAGCGTCGACTCTCGGTGCTTTATTAAATGTTATCAGGACCTTATTTATAAGTGAATGGCACGTTATAAGAGAGCTCAGAGGCTCTTCTAGGCAATAACAAAAATCAGTGGCGCAGGGATGCCACTTTGTCAATTCTGTGCTGTGAATACGGTTTTATTGCAAACTCTACAACAAAGCTCCTCCTTTACAGAAAACCTTCTTTTCTATACATTTTACATGTCACACTTTTTTTTTATTATGGGGACCTGTAGTGCACGTTTCAATTTTTATTTTTTTTTTACAATTTATTTATTTCCATGTGATCATGTTTTTTTTCTAAATGAGGTCACGTGTAGTTTTAGTGCATGACTCGAAATTTGCCTTCACATGTGAACAATTTATAAAACCCGACAAGTCTTTACACAGTGCCCTTCATTGCCTTTTGCCTATAGGCAAAGGAACAAAATGAATTTAATAACAATCAATATTGACTAGCCTGCCAGAATTTATTTCTGTGGTGAATTTCTGTTAGGATTTCCAGACACGTCTTAATAAAGCGGTTGAATGAATACACAATAGATTTTAAATGAAATTAAAATATTTATAGGTTGTTTTTTTTTGTGTATGCATGAAAAAACAAATTTCTTTCCTTAGAAGTAGTGCATTTACACACTGAACAATTTGACAACAGTAATTTTTTTGACTCACACTTTACACATACACACAAACCTGTGTATAACTGCATATAAAGTTCTTTTGGATCTCACAGTGAATATGCTGTGACCACAACGCAAACAAAAAACAAACAAACAAACAAAAAAATGCTGCCGTTTCCGTCAGGCAGTTTGTGCTTCGCGATACTAGCAGGCTTCATCTTGGCATCTAATCGTTAACGGAAAAACTGACACCCAGCAGCGGCGACCACAGTACAAAGCTTTTACGAACATCTACTACCGAACATCGTCAACATTTGTAAAAGAGGCACGAAGAAGTATCACCAAAAACCAAGACAATGCAAAAGTTACTGTAAAAGTACTCACGTGACTATAAACGGGTGGACAGAGTTTGCACGGTACGGAATACAAAAATACACCGCTTTTTTCTTTTTTTTTTTGTTTCTTTATCAAAGTGCCATTTTCAGCACTTTTTTTGACATTTTTTGCTTTCCTATGTAAATGTTTTTCCTATGATTAAAACATTACACACAATTGATGTACCTAGCAGAAATTGTTAAATTTGACAATCCCACCTTACAATCATTTTCACACATAAATACGACACTTATTCTTATAGGTCGCCCTCGTACCGTAGCTCGTAATCGTTTTACAGAACTGACATATGAACTTAAACGTCAGGTTATAGGGCCAGGGATATTTTCAAACACTTTATATAGGATATGGAGTGTAAATACGGCGGCAGTCAAATGACTTACAAGCTCTAAAAATAAAGCAACAGATTACCATAAGTTTTTGCAAATTATAAACATGTGCAAAACAAAGAACATGGAAGAGGTAACACACACACACACACACACAGCGGCCTGAAAAAAAGCATCCATTTAAACAATGCCAAAGCTGATAATAATAGTAATAATGCACAGAGTGTCAGGTTGAGTGCAGGTTTGGATGACTTTGTTATGGCTAACTGAAGCATTGTGCGGTAATATAATCCATTTTAATATACCGCGAGATGCACACAAAAGAAGGAAGTGTGCTGTTCCAGAGAAAAAAAAAAAAAAAAAAAAAAAAAAAGAATTCGGATTATTTTCCAAAAACAGCATGTCCTGAATTGTTACTGGTGTTTCACAGCAATTTGTCAACGATTACATTTGTTTAATTACTAAAGAGCGATATTGATATTTTCTTTATCCAAGAATACTAACAGTTTGTTCCTGTTCACACTTAAATTATAGCAGCTATTAAAAGTCACTCCCTCACTTTTTTTCCCTCTCTTTCTTTTGCTCAAGTTCATATGAAAGAAATACAAGACGGAAAGCTTACACTTACAGGGTTAGCTCTGTTCTTACAAAGCACTGACACCGAAAGAAAAGAAAAAACTTACCATATCAACAAATTTATCATCAGCTTATTTCAACCTGTTTAACGAGTCACTATGAAAGTTGTCACTATATAGATACGATAACCAATTAGAGCAAACTCATTAAAATAAACTTGTGATTTCTCTCACAGCCAACACTTCAGTCTGAATTGCTGTTAGAAAATTACCCATCATCATCATTAATCATCAATCATCAGTGCATGCGCCAGTGCTGTGGTAGAAAAATCAATCGAGCACAAGACAATCAAGTAATTCAAGTAACTTTAAAATAAAAAAAAAAGCCATGAAAAGATAACGTACAGCCGAATACTGCATATTCTTTTTTATTATTATTATTATTTTTATTTAAAGATGTCACATTGTCTTTTATAATTACTTTAAGATGCCTGAACATATAAATGTTCAATATACGGCAACATGTGCACAGCATCCCTTAGGATGAACCGGCTACACTAGGAGATTTCAATTCTAGGAGAATAAAGGTTTGATAATGAACAGCAAGCCAACCCCCTGTGTGCATTCGCGATTACACTATTCATTGTGACAACATTAGGACATTAATTCAGTTGTGAAAGTGCACAGTGTCGTCATTTCTACACGCATTCCCTGAACATTCTTAATATTTTGTTACCATAATGCAGCGTAATTCGAGTTTATCTTGAGTTTAATGTGCTTCATACACTCTAAATAATCTGTGGGGTGGCCTGCACTATATTTCTGCCCCAATTCTGCAGGCCAGAGATCACATTTTGTGTGCGCAGGACTGCACCAAACTTTGAGATTTGTAAAGAAAATGTTTGTTTCGCAAAGAAGAAAGCACAAACGGCTCCCTTGCTCGACACAACCCAACGTTACAATATGCCAAAATTCCAGCTAATCAGAGACAAGGCCGGCTTGATATTCCCTACAGTAAATTCAAGTACATTCAGCAAGTAAAGAAATCCAGGAAATAAATGAACAGTGGTCTTTGGCTGCTGGTTATAAAAGCTACAGCTTCCATCTATATCTTTTTAAAACGTTGTCAAATAATGTTTAACGGATATATTCTGTAAAGAAGTTTAAAAGATACTATCTTTTTTTAGTGGTCGGTAATGCAGAGAATGTAATTAGTTGTAAGGTCAGGCAATTAGAATTCAGCAACCTTCTCCCTGATTGGTTGAAATTTTGGCATATTGTGGTGATTGGGTTGTGTTGAGTATGCTAGCCGTTGCATATTTTTTTGTTTGTGCTAAAAAAATATGATCTTTCGTGTGCAGAATAGTGGCAGAAAGATAATCTCATACTGCACTGGCGGAAAAACTTTAACACAATTATCTGCTTTTTCTGTACCTTTGCTAAATATGTTAATGTTTTTTTATCATTGGTCTGTATTATTGTTTATCATTTTGAGCTGCGTATACTGGGCTTGAATTTGATAAAAACTCGTATGCTTTTAATTCTGCGTTTTCTCATTTTGTTAACAGTCCCTACAAATCAGTTTAGACATGTGCATATGAAATGGCATAGGGGCACAAAAATTAAACATGACAAATTTGATCACTTTCCTTCTCCATCTTTGGCCCAGGGTTGAAGCAACATTTATAAATGAGCCACCGGTTTCTTCTTCCCCCCTCCCCTTTATCCTCAGCTGTCTTACACATAGCATAGGTACAGATAGGTCTTCTCAATCCTCCAGTCTGGGGGGATATCCTCAGGCTTGTGGTTTTTCATGTGTTTCTGCATGGCAGAGAGGCTGGGGCAATACTCCTGGCAGATGGTACACTGGTAGGGTGAGGCTCCGTTGTGAGTGCGTAGGTGTTTGATCATGGCTGAGTAGTCACGTGAGCGCTGGTGACACAGCTTACACTCAAATGGCTTCTCACCTGAGGACAATATGGAAAAATGGTAAAAACTCTGCAGTTTGTTAAAATTACACAAATAAGCATTCATTCATAAATCCCATCTTTTGGCTTAATGCTAAATATGTTTAATGATTTGGGTAGCTGGGACCAAAGTATTGGGTCACCTGACAGTCACGTTCATATGGGTTTTTTGAGCTTTCCAGATATGGTCTCACTCACACTCCTATAACAACTGTCACACTGCCTTAAATGATTTCCACTACATGTTGTAGCATTGCTTTTTTCCCCCTATTTAGTCATAATAGTATTATTATTATTACTATTATTAATAGTCTCATTCTAAAAGTGTTCCGTGAGGTGGAGGCCATGTCCATGTACGCGGGTATTTTTTTATAAATTAAGTTTTTCTCTAGCACAGTTTAAAAATGATCTTCTTCTCATGAAAATGCAAAAATGCTCTATGAAGTGGTGTCAAGGGTAATGCAAGCTAACATGTGGCTTTACAATCCTAATCGTAAAGTCATGTTGGCCAATCAGAAGCCTTAAACAATGACCGGCTTAGTACTGCATTCTGACGCATCTGTTCCGTTATAAAATGGGATAACTGTGCATGTATCAGTTAACATGTTAAAAGTCCTGACAGCACAATTATAGTGTATCCGGGTTTATACCGAAGACTAAAGTCTTAGTTCATGAAAATAAAAAGAACTAAATATTATGCAACAAGCAAGGAATCTCTTATATTAGTAATTATTATTATTATTATTATTATTATTATTATTATTATTATGTTTATTTATAACAAGTGTAATTTGTGAATTGGACACAAAATCTCCACCATCTGACTTCTGAGAGAAAAAAAGTTCCTGTAGGTGTGCAGTGAAATGGGCAACAAGGTTAGCTAACAGACTATCATTGTCGGCAGCAAACTGATTATTGATCGGTCATTGACAGTGTGTGTAAATGTCACTGATTCTATTGTTGGCTGTCTACTGGACGACTGGCCTTTAGCTTGGAGGCTCCTCTCAGCTCTCATTATCTACACGTACCTCGTCCAATACCACGGCCTTGTTTGACAAAAAGAAGTCAATTATTTTGTCAGGTTACCTGATAGGGTGGTTTAGCATCTGCCTTATTGAAAAGTAAAGAGGAGCAACAATCAGCCTGTAATTCTACCTCAACCACAGTTTGATACGTCACCCAAGATCACAGAGCCAACAAACAAATTTAAGCTTAACCTTTTGCAAGGGTTTTTAAAACACACTTGTTATGCAAACAACAGACTTATTTAATGCAAAGTTATTTTTTAATTCTATTATTTACATCTGTAGTATTTAGAATCTCATATAAAAGTTTCTTAATTTTTAAAAGCAGTTCCTGAATGATGGGACATTTAATGAGAGTTTTGTGAGGATTTGGCGCTCTGACCTGTGTGCACGCGGTAGTGTGTCTCCAGCTGGTGTTTAAGACTGAACCTTTTGCCACAGCTGTTACATTCGTAGGGCTTCTCCCCGGTGTGGATGCGTTTGTGGCCCTTCAGCGTGCTCTCATCCCGGAAGCAGCTACCACAGAACTCGCACTCGTACGGGTGGTCACCTGTTCCACAAAGAAATCATCCTCAATCAAATGACACATTAACGCTTTTTAAGACGGTTTCATTTATCTGTAACATCCATGTGAATGCCAATTTCAATAGACAGCTTGTTGATCAGTAGCTCTTAAAATGATGATTATCTGTGCTAGCCGAAGATAGTATGTGTTGACTGGATCTGGCTGGCTGCTAATTGCTTTTATGCATTGACTAACAGCTTCTTATATCATTTTCTCAGGCAGCAGCACGGGATGCGGTCAAGCGTGTAAAGCTCCCAATATTTAATGCATCTCAGCACAGCCAGCCGCACTTTAAGCCATCAGCAGTGACCCATGCTTTTCATTATCTCCCTGTCCAAGTGGCAGCCGTGCCTCGAAATAAATTGCATTTCTTGTTATGTACTGTCATGCTTCGGTGTAAACCCCCATCCTCAGAGACAAAGCAAAAAAAAAAAAAAAACCCACAAAGCACATCATGGCATAGTACTCGCATTCAATTTCATTCTTAGTAATAGTGACAGTCTGAAATGAATGAGGTTTTTATCGGAGTGGAGAGGAAGGGCGGGTTAAAACCCTGCTCAACCCGATATATAATGATATATAGAGCAGCAGTTTTTAGGTACCTGCATCAACTGATCAGATGCACCTTGCAAAAAGCCCTGCAGCCTGTCTGTCATTAAAGTTAATGGAGCTGAGGCGAGCAGCCGGTCGGCCAGACTCGCATCGCCGCAGGCATGCTAATGTGCTAACACACATCCCTGGGAAGATTCGACACACACTAGTAATGTCAATTACCCAGCACATACAAAGAACTCATTTCTAGTGTATTAGATGTTATGTTTAAGGTATTGGTCTTTTGCTGGGTGGGTAGCCAATCAAAAAGCTGTGAGGACATTCATGTTACAGTCTTATACACCTAACAGTTTGCAAAATTCAAACTCAAACAGGCTTTTGTTATTAAAAAAAACTCAAAATGGTCTGACAAAGTGGCATTAAAAGACATGAAAGACGATCTAAACAGAGCTTCAGAAAGCTTTCTGTGCAACGAACAATCCAGCTCGCCTGCCGCTGTCTGCCCTATCAAACACAGCTGTGAACATTAGACAGCCGCCACTGTCTGCAAATGGCCTGCCAGTGAAACGGAGAGGGAACAGGAATGGCATATTAATGAGAAGACACTACATGTTCAGAATGTAGAGAGGAGAGAGGCTTCAGAATCAGACACGCATACACACGGCGTAGCCAAATGATATGGCTAGATGTGCACTTTGACCCTATTGTCACAATACCAGCACCAAAAATTCTCTAGATTTCAAAATGAAATAAACTACAATATTTTTGATTGTGTTTCATCAAGCAAGATTTAGAATTTTTAATGAGCGTTTATTTATCTTCAAAAGCTGCTTAATTCTAGTCAAGGTTACAATTGAGCCAGAGACAAACAGAAGACGGAAAACTGTACAAATGGAAATACACCCTTAGTTACAGGATACCATGTACACATGAATTTTCATTCAGACTAAATATTAAGGTCAGGGCCTGTTCTGGAATTTTGTGGAAAAGGGCTCGTAGTCTTGGGTAGTAATGTTACTTCTGTTTTGTGGATTGTTGCACAATTCCAAAAGTCACTTTTTTGCAGTAATGTGCAAAATGGCAGGTCATTTATAATAATAAATAAAAATAGTATGATGAAGATGATGATTATTATTAGTAGTAGTAGGACTAGTAGTAGTAGTAGTAGTAGTAGTAGTAGTAGTATTAGTATTAGTATCCCGTGTTACCAACACCCAAGACATGCCACAGGTTGGTTTTTTTTTTTTTTTTAGAACCATGTATTGTCATTTGCAGGAATAGATTTTAGCCATGCAGGATGGCACAAGATGTGCATTTTTTCCACCAGTTCTCTGGACCACTTAACCCTTAGTTTAGTAGGTAGTGAACTAAGGGAGGAGTGATGGTTCGAATAGTTAAGGTGCTGAGTTGTTATTTGGAAGACCTGGGTTTAAGCCCCACCACTGCCAGTCAGTCACTGTTTTGTCCATTAGAAAGACCTTTAAAACCCTTTCTGCTCTAAAGGCGTTGTATCATAGCTGACCCTGCGCTCTGACCCCAACCTTCTAAGCTAAAGAAGAAAAAAATTTCACTGACTTTTACATTACATTAATTACTTATATTAATATCTGGTTTAATTCCATGAAATTACTGCAGTGACTAGTTTGTGGTTAAACCACCTGTTTTTGTTTTTTTTTGTAACCCTTGGATCAATAAAAGGCTTCCCCAGGCTGCAATTAGCAGATAGGTAAAAGCTTACCTGTGTGAGAGCGAAGGTGGCGCTTGAGCGCGGTGTGGCTGGGGAAAGTTCGATCACACTCGCTGCAGATGTAGCTGCGCACACCTGCATGGACCTCCATGTGGCCCTGCAGCGCCTTTTGAGTTTGGAAGCGTTTTCCACACAGCAGACAAAACACAGCCATGTCTGAGCCTAGATAAGAGAGACAAGTTATTATTTCATTCATAATTAATTTCAAGCAAACGATTAGATATAAATACAATGGTCACAAACAAAACATACCATCACAGACTTAACGCCAGTTTTCTAGAATCCTGTAAACAAACCATGGAATAGCAACAACTATAAAGTGTGTATCAGGTCTGACTAAGAACCAGGTTTGATCCTGGTAGATATGGAGCCTATTATGGGAACACCAAGTGCGAGGACTATAAGCAGAATAAGATACTGGTACAGTGAAGCAAACCAAACACACTTATTTATAAGGCAGTGGAACAGAAAACATGCAGAGAAATTGCCAATACAAAGTAACTCAATTCAGGATCCAATGTGGGATTTTGGAGCTGTGGGGTAGTGATAATATGATCTGCTGTAACACATCGCTGCCTGACTTTATTACGAGTCCTTCAGTTTAGCATAGCATTTAAAATGAATGATTCCGGAAGATTACCATGGTATTAACCTTAACATGATAGAGTAGAATAGATCATTTGATTTAGTTGAAACTGAAGCAGTCTAAACACTTTATCCCCCTTGCAACATTTACATATCAGTTTATGGACTATTATAGAAAATGATTCTTTTTAGTTATTTTCACACTGCGCAACTATCTGGGGTAACGTTCAGTGGCTTTTGTGTTTACATGCACGGTGGATCAGCGACAGGAAGTTATACGCTGCATGATTTTACTATTGGAAGATTTGCAGACAACACTGTGTCCACAATCTAAATTTTATAACCAAATGCAATTCTCACGTTAGACTGGAAATTTTATTAAAATGGTAGCCAGCAAAACTTTTTTTAATACAAAAGGTTGTGCGCTGATTTGTAGCAAAAGGGCGAGAAAGAAAAAAAGGTTAATATTAAAAAATTTGAGTCAAAGCTATGCTTACTAATATTGTGGTCTTCCTCCCTGAACTTCCCGCTGCCCTGTGTCTTGCTTTCTGATTGGCTGTAGGTCGTCATCCGGAGTTTTTTTTTTTTTTGTCAGATCTTATTTTACGCAGCAGAATTTTGTCCCGATATTTAGCATGCAAATATTTCACAGGTGTCAGTGATGTGATGGCGATTTCCTAAGATTTTTGGTAACTTGCACTGTGTAATTGTCACTTGTATGAACAACAGACGATTTGCCTCCGATTGTAGGCATTTGTTGACTATTTTGCAAAACCTGTCGGCAAGTAAATATCAGGGCTAAAATTGTGCACTATCAAAATTTTAGTGCTGTAACAGATTCAACAACAGAGGACAAATAGAATGGTTCCACTTCAGAAATTAGCATTATGTCTGGAACCCATGCCAGTAGAAAAAGCACTTTTTTGTCTCTCTTCCCGGCTTGTAAACTGTGCAGTCTGGCAGTGCTTGCTTAAAGTAAAGCAGTCTTCTAATTTAAAATCTATGTGAATTCCCAGAGGTGGGCTTATAAACAGTAGGCCAGGATTGACTTCCCAGTCAATCAATCAGCATTTGCCTTAACGCTCAGAGAATCAAGCGAAGAAAAAAGCCACAGTAGCACCTGAGGCACATAAAAATCAGCCTCTGGTCTCTATCACAGTTAGTCTGACGGTAATGGGAGTTTTGTGCTAATACTACCTGAGACACACACACTCCCACTCCATGCATTTTCTCCTGTATTTCTATTATTTCCCCGTTTAAGGATTATTGAACAGCAAAACAGAACAACACAGGCATCTTAATTTAAAAAAAGACAAGGATAAAGAAAAAAGGAAGAAATGATTGCCATATAGAAGCTACCATAAACAATATTTCCAGGATAAATATATTTTCTTTAAAATATATGGTTCCATTATATATTTCAATAGTGAAGCTTACGCTGATAAAGCTCTGTGAAGAAAGATTAGCTGAAGGCTTCATGTCCCAGTGCAAGATGGACGTGGTGTCAAGTTTGATGTGATCCTGGATTAAGATTCTTTTGTTGATTCTGGATCTACATTTGATTCAACCAATCATAACCATCTCACGTCATCAGCGTGTGCCGACTAAACCAGCCTCAATCTATTTTTAAATCCTTCCCTTTTGTAAATCGAAATGTAATATAAATTTATATCTGAAAAAAGAAATGAAATACTTAAGTGACATATGTGACCCATTACACACTGTACTGAACAATTGCATGCAACATGTATGTGTAGTTTAGCTAATGTGTGTGCAGTAAAATGTATTTAGGCGTGTGTGTCTTCTGGATCATTATAATCAATAAAGTCTAAATTCACTAAAGAAACGATAAATTATCAGTCTGAGCCAATAAGATATTTTTCAGCATTTTCTCAGTTAAAGTTTTTTGGAAAGTTTGTGGACAAAAAAGGAAAAGATTTAAAACTGTATTCAGGTGGGATGACATCAGATGATTATGATTGGTTCATTAAAATATAGATTCAGGATCAACAAAGGATTTTAATTCAGGATCACCTCGTACTGGACAAACACATGTCCCTCCCCAGTGCAGTGTGATGTCTTTAGGTGCTTGATTTTAGTTGATTTCAATGTGTGCCTAGCTAATATTCTGTGATTCTCTTTCTTTTTCTTCCTCTCTGTAAAGCTACAAATCCTTCTCTTTAGCAGAGGCGGATAAAGTACTCGAAGGCAACACTTGTAAAAGTATAGTTTTTACTGGAAAATGACTTTGGTAGAACTGAAAGTCACCTTTTCAAATATTAATTTAGGTAAAAGTCTTAAAGCATGTGATTTATCATTGTACTTATGTATGACAATAGGTTTTTCTATAAAAATACTAAAGTATTAAAGGTAAAAGTACAAGTACATGCAAAATAGAATTTTTAAATGTTCGACACAATTTTAGCAAGAAAGTGTTCACACAGTCTCTTTTCTTTGAATTAATGGCATATGTTAAGTATCATTCTGTTCATCTAAATATATTGGTCACAATAAAACAGCTGTCTTCCAAAGAATATCTGATTAAGGGAAAGCAAACGGAAACCTGACGAATCTAATATGAAGCTCGATTTAACATTAATATTACCACGGTGGCCTTTTATATTTTTTTTAATTTTTTTTTTATAGTTTGTCTTCCAAAGAATATCTGATTAAGGGAAAGCAAATGGAAACCTGACGGAGCTTTATTGACTGTAAAGTTATTGAGCCAGGAAATGGTCACATGACTTTTCCCATGAGATTTACTCAATATTCAAATTATATATTTAAATTATTGATATATTTTACTTACCCCCCAACTAACCATTTTTTCCCCTTGTATTACAAGCCAGTAGTGCTGTAGCATCATCAGCACCCCTACGTCCCACAGTAATGCCTGGGGGTGGTCTCTATCAATAAACAGTTGATGACTTCATTAACAAATTATTACTAGATTGAATCCCCAGGTTATGGAATAATACTATCTGACATAAGTTTAAAAGAGGAATTAATTTTATAATTACACTGTCAGGTAAAATCCAGAACTCAGGTTTTTTTGTAACCTAATTATAGAAGTACCAAAGGCAGAAGTGTTAAGAAAAAATCCAAGTTTCAAAAATGAAACACAATTTCCTTGCAGCCGGGAGTAGAAAAAAGGAACACGGGTATAAAGCTATCCTTGCTTGTGTCTTCAGGAATCATTTGCCTCTACAACTCTATCTATTTATACCAACTCTTTGGCTCCTGAGAGAGCTCGATGTGCTTCTTGTACTCTTTATATATCTCTGTTTCACTCTCCACTCAGCACACTCCCAGCAGAGGTTTAATGGTTCTGAAGTAGCTGACAGAGTTGCTTAAGCTGAGGTGAATGGGCCTTTTAATGGAGATGGCCTCTCTCACAAGATAAGTGTCAGCCGATCCACACTAGCAGGAGATACAGCAGCACTTCCTTCTGCTTTATACAGTACAGTGTCCTTGTTTTATATACAAACTTTAACCCTTTGGTTGGTATATTACCTAATAGTGAGGTACCTTTTATTCTCGATTTTTTTCACTGGAATCAAAGGTATCCTGCTATTAGGTTAGTGCTATGCATGTGACAGCTTCAATGTGCTGCTTGCCCAAATGGTCAATTCGCTAGGCTATCCTATAGGTATAACAAGTGTACCGTAGTATCACAGACTGGACAATTAGCAAATACTTCAACTTATTCAGGGGTGGTCTTAAATAGTCCAAAAAATCTGGACTACAAGAACATCTTTTTTTGGCTAAAAGGGTGTTTGACTAACAGGTTCAACAACCAATCCCAGTTTTTGTTAAGCATCATCTTTAGGGATGTGCAAATGACGTAAAGTACTGTAAAGTGTAAAGTCGATGTCCTTTTAAAACAGACTGGTGGGCAACCATAAGTTAGTTATTAAATGAAATCGTGATAATTAAATAGGCTTATATTGTGAACATTGAATCATTTATAAAATGCACGATTTAGCTTAACCACCATGCTACCACTTAGCTATTAGTTGTGTTTTTAACACTAATAAGGATAAGGTGTTCATCTGCTGATAAGAGGTTCAGGGCACCATCAAACTGCCACTGCTGGGCCTTCTGAGCAAGGTCCCTAACCGTGAACTGCTGAGCTGGATAAATAAGATCGGATGTTCAGTCTGTGAGGATTGTATCTTAAGTTAGCATTTAAATATGAGGTGATTGATTGTTTTGCTAGCTATAATTATATAATGATTTTTTTCATTGCTTGCTGTACTGTAGTTTTTACAATTGTCACTGTTTCTACATTCCTTTATATTCCTCATCCCAGAAAAGCACGTCTGGCATCTGTTTCAGCTAATTAATTGACTGAGTAAAAATAGTTCCTTCCCATAGCCAGACAGTCCCAGATGTAATAATGCAGTCTGGAATGTTGCATTAAAACTCTGAAGTGCAAAATTGAACAGCAGTTGTATCTAACTATGCTGATAGTCATACGTCCCAGTGTACGCATAATGAACAGCTAACTAGATCATTTTAACAAGGCTGTTAAAAATAATGATTATTTTAACCGAACAAACAAAAATGAATTATTTTTATCAACAATTTGGGCCTTGGAACAGGTGACCGATAACCGATATGCAGGGCCAGTTTATTTATTGTTTTACTTTTGTTTTTAACTAATTACTAACAAAACTGAACTATTTTTATTTATAACACTGTTAATACTGTAATTTTACTCCCTATTTGCAAACAAAACAATTGAGAACAATTGACAATTATCATGTCTACAACACAATAATTAAAGGGGACTAATACAGAAATAATTGAATATAAATTATTTATTTACGTATCTTAAATTATGTTAAAAGCTTGAATTAGTCAAACAAATAGGTAACAAATGAACATAAAATGGTTCTAATAAATCCTAAAAATTGTAAACCCTCTATGGGATAATAGGAAAAAAAATCCTTTATTTCATGGTGGCTTAGTACTTTCAGTTATGAAGAACTAGTTTGTAATGTAGATGTGTAGTATAGTGCATATATGTATTAATTAGAGCACACTAATTACCTTATCTGTAAGCACTGCTATCTGTCTTTACAATGCAATGCTATATTGCACACAATTCTCAAAATAGCCACAAGTAGGTGTGATATGTAAAAGCGACATTAATAAAACAACGTAAATATCAGGAAAAATATTGGTAAAACGGATAACTAGATTATTGGAATTAGTTGATCTCTAAAATTGTCAGGATAAACAGCTAATAACTGTACTGTATTTTAAGCTTAAGCCCACTACTTATCTGATTTACACAAAAGTACTTGGACACATGACCATCAAAACTAAAATTGTCTTTGGAACATCCGATTTATATTCGTAGTCTCACTCGTACTCTATGATTGGGGTGTTGATGCAGTTAGGGTCATGGGAAACCTTTCTGAGAAAATATACAGAGAACACATAAGGCATTACAGTTTTGTTTGTCAGCTCCTGTGATATGATTAGCTGCGTATACGACAACCTGACATACACAGATCTTCAGGAAATTCTAATTTCCTCTCTTACGATATTTTTACTACTGGTTTTACTCAAATACCACTGCACACAGCAAAATGACGGACTAGCATTGGTTGAGTGTGATAAGACAAGTAATGCCACAGGAGAAAATCCAGAAGCTTCTGTTACCAGCGGAAAGGAAATGAATCCCAATCTCCAAATGATGACTCAAATTATTAACATTCCAATTTTAACTATGAATTTTTATATTCCTTTAAAGCTGCTTCGAAACAATGTCCACTGTTGAAAGCGTTAAACTAATAAAACTGAATTTAATTAAATTGAATCAAATTAAATATCCAGAAACAAATCTGGTCTTTTTATTGGTTAATATTTTCAATGATAGCCAGTAATTTTTATGCTAAACCTTTTTTTCCTGTGGTAGTAAAATGCAGTATTAACAGAAAATGACATTAATATATTAATTTTAAAAGAGTGTCAGATAAAGACACGGAGAATGTGGGTGTGTGTAAGAAAGAGTGTGATCAAATACAAATATGGGAACAAACTGCTCCTCACTTTGTTCGATGATTAGTTACAACAGTAGAGACAGCCTGCCCGCTCCCTCCCAGTTCTACAAATCCATTTTAATCAGATATGAGGAAAGGAGTGAGGCTGAGGATAAGAGCGGGAGTGATTAGTATACAGAAGCCTGTGCCACAGCTTCATTGACATTCAAGTGGGGTTAGCATGTTGCATTTAAAATGCTGTCTGATGAGGACTCCAAAATCAAACCATTTGTTACTGCCATTGAAGTGCCTGTGGGCAATAGGCAATTAAATTGGAATTAGTGTGGGGAATGAGATACAGATGATTCATATGGAGAGCGAGAGCTGTCAGAGAGATGTTGTGGAATTCTATTAACGTAACCAGGATGGATACATTTGAGAGTAAACACACAGCGAGATGCTTAACTTCGCCACACGCCGTGCAACTGCTCCGGTGCTTTATCTGAGCGAAGGGATTTCTTCTCTTTAAACAATATATAATTAAGAAAAGGTGTTGAGATAAATTTTGCATTTAGAATAGAATGGAATAGCATATTATTAGCATTGAAAAACACACACTGGTCAATGCTAATTAAAACAAAATTCTGATGCAATTGACTGGCGGTTAGAGTCACATGAAAAAATATGCATTGAAAAAAATATGAAAAGAAATGAAATATATTGCACATATTACACAAATTGCACATACCTGATATAGTGAATGTTAATGTGTGTCTAAACCATATTGTGTGCACATGTTGTAAATGATATCGTAATGTAAACTGTAAACGTTTGAATTGAAATTGCAATGTGACACGCGGTTAGATGGAAACGGACATTTGAGTCTTTGTAAATTAGTTTTTTTTTTTTGTTTTTTTTTTGCATGCTCCCACAACCTCCTTAGAACCCATTCATAAGAGGCCAAACGTTGACCGCTATACCCTATTGATAATTCAATGAGTAAAGAGTCATCTCTGGGCTGAAACGGTCATTGTAAGCATTGTATTTCTGCCTATGATTTATTCGAGAGTCCATCTGGACAGTGGGCGAGACCATCACCCTATATGTCCGAATGACCCGTGCTATTATTCCCTCAAAGTCAGAGGTCCAACTCTCTCACACTCTCAGGGTCCTTTTCTTTAACATGGATGGGCTGAGAGGGCTTTTCTATGCCACAAAAGAAGTCTCCGCAGCATCCAATCAGACAAAACAATGAGACGTTTGTCACGGGAAGTTTGGTTTATTTAAAGTCACTAGGAAACACACAATCGTGGATGATTACTGATTATCTGAGGGAAAAAAATATAAAGAATGTCAATAATGGATTAAAGAGGACATACTGTTTGTCTCTGTATAGGCACATAAACAGTTAAAAAATCTGAGAGGCAAAAAAAAAAACAAATGAGAAGAAATAAATAAAAGGAGAGCGAGAGAGAGAGAGATTCTCTGCAAGACATCAGTATTCCAGCATAACAAGCTGCCTTTCACAGCTCATAATGAGCCCCAGGTCACAGGAAACAGGTGCTTGCTAGATTATCAAAAACACACAAGCACGTCAGAGAGAACCTTTGCCTTTTATGTATTCATTATTTTCTGTGTGAATAATTGTTTCATGGAATCAAAGCCTGAGTGCAAAAAACCCCCCTGTAAATCAGGAAATAAAACATGAATCTATTTGCTATCAACATTTGGGTGCCACGTGAGTACGTTCAAAGCATGTATGCTAATATGAATTATTAATAACTGTTTGTATACTATTTTGGTCGTGCGCTAGTTCTAGAAAAATCACAGGAATACTTCATGCAGGCCAGCAGGGGGAGTGTTGTGTGTGTTGTGTAAAAGACCTCACAGACCTCACATGACCTGATCACACAGCATCAGTAACAAATACCCCCTCCACACACACACACACACACCACAAACATACTGAGTCATTCTGCGATTATTTTAGGTAACCATGAAATGATTTTACTGCCTCGTTTGTCTCAAAACTGTTTATTAAATTTAGTCTTTTTATTTATTGTTCCTTCCAATCGTTTTCTTTTTAAATACATCATGTGTACGTTAACACCCATCAAGCCACCACTTACTGGTCTTACCATCCTACATCCTTTTAAGTTGGCACAGATTATTGTCTCAGAGAGGTTTTTCTTTTCTCTCATCGCCTCTGGCTTCTCAGTTAAGCATCTAATCAGCTGAAAAGCTGCTCAGCGACAATAAATACTGTTAAAAGTGCTATACAAATGAAAGCGAATTGAACCAAATTAGGTTTATGCCATGAAAAAGTCAAAATAAGCAGTGGGACCGAACAAAATCCAATCTTGGTTTAATCTATATTCAAATATGTAAGAAATAATCAAATAATCAATTAAATGCACCAAGCATCAATCTTATTAAGTGATTTTAGTCAAATGCCCAAAGTTGCGGCGGGGAGGGTGGGGTGGTTGATTCGAGCAGGCGTTATTTAAAGTGAGAGAAATCTTAAAGGGGCTAATTCTTAACCAACTGAGACCCTGTTTCTATTTTCTTCAGGCTAAGCTAAAAAAAGCAACTGTAGAAAGACATTCTCACTCCCTGTCTTGCTGTACAATAGGGATGGAATTTGCTTTTCACACAGGTCAGATGACCCCATGACCCCTGGAGAGCAAGGAACACAAAAGGCCTGAAGTAGCGCAGAAGTTACACCCTAATCCTGTTCCCACAAGTTTGTTAGATGGGGACATATCTACCATATATATATATAATATATATATATATATATATATATATATATATATATATATATATATATATATATATACTATATATATATATATATATATATAAGATTTTGGAACAGAATATTGTAGAAGTTTACAGCGATTTGTCCATCAGTAATGTTAGACTGAGAAAGCACAAAAAGGTTGACATGCTGATGTGAAAAAAAAATCCAGTGTGGCCATTTTAGGAAGGAAATATTAGACAAAGTTGAAATAAATTAGCTTGACACACAGGCTACACGTTTTCTGTTAGTGTATTTTACCAAACACACAGCTAAGACCTGGCCTGGAGGTCCCTCAGCAGCATGTGACTGTTTTGGCTGGACGTTAAAAAACCTGCTCATCTGCAGAACTCAACAGTCTCAACAGACTTTTTTTTTTTTTTTTTAGACCAATAAACTAGATTAGGTTTAAATCTTATCGGTTTGGGAAAATAGGCTATGAGAAAGTGAGTGGAGAGAGAGCGAGAGAGAGCGAGAGAGAGCGAGAGAGAGCGAGAGAGAGAGAGAGAGAGAGAGAGAGAGAACGAAAGCAACAGCAATCAAAAAAATATCCTGGTGCTTTTTCTTTTTAATGGAAAATGATCAAGCCTCTCTGATAAGCAGCTGGGTGTATTCATTTCTCATGCTTGCAGTTTAAGTGTGATAATTAATCTTTGCATTCACCAGCAAGTTAGTCCTGTCTTTCTTCCAGAATAAACAAAATGATTCCCATCCTGCCAATTGGAGCCTTGTTTACATTGGGAAATAAACAAAGGCAATCAATATTTATTCAATAAAGACCTTATAACAGGCTGTTTCTAACAACTCAAGAATCTAATTACATGCTGCTTTGCTAAGATACAGATGGAGGAACCGGTCTCGAGTGTCATGGGTATCTTAGTGGTGTTTATCTGCAATTTAACTTGAGATTTTAGGACATTGGTACATAAATACCACAGAAAATTGATAACAATACAGCCACTAGAACATCAATGCAGGTCTGTACGGAGTCTTTGGAACTGGACTGGAAATATTTAGTACTAAGCACTGATCTATTAAATATAATCTCTCATTTTATATGATGGTGGTGGGCAGCCATGTCTGTTACTTCACTAGGTTGAGATCTATAAAAATCTGCCTAAAAGCCCTGACATATGATTTACTTCATTGCTGCAAAAGGCTACGAAGGTCATTTGCATCATTAGCAAATGATCTGAATAGTGGAGATGGTTCTAAAAGAAAAAGACTGAGCGTTCTCATCATGATATAAATGATTCATCAAAGGAGGAGTAAAACTTTAGAGGGAAAAGCGACCCTAAAGTCACCCAAACCCATAGCATGGCATTCTGTATGTGGATGTTACTTCATTGTTGCAGACTAAAGGCCGCTCTTACGCTGTACGCATCATGTGAAGTAATTCTGATTTTTTTTTTCACCCTCCAATATTTTACAGATGGGATATGACCCACGATCGTGTAAGCAGGAAGAAAGCATATGAATTCCAGTGTTTTCAGATGGGTTTCAGGTCTCATTTTATATGTGGAAATAAATTGGATATAAATCAAATATGTGCATTTGAGTCTGATATGTAAGCAGGCAGGTCGGATTTTCACCTGTCAGTGCAAGTCGAACGTCACTGAATAAGCGACGGGGTCACCTCAGGTGAACACCAAACAGGTGGACACCAAACCTACAAATATATAGGGCGGACGTGATTTTTCCCAGTAGGATGTGTTTCTGGATTAATCAACCAATCATCATCATCTGTGTGTGTGAACATAAAACAAGAACCAAACACATGAAACAGGCGCATGAACGTTACACAAACCCTCCTCAATCTATTTTGATTCAGGATCAACAAAGGATGTTATTCCTGGATAACATCCTACTTGGCAAAATCACGCCTACCATATATGTAGCCATCAATGCTACATTCGGGCAGGCTGTAACAAGGGCGCTCCTCTTTTCTCTGCCTAAAGACAGCGTTTTGCTGTTTTTCCAACCTTTAATTAATATCCTAAACCATATTTAATCATTTCATCTTGGTCTATTGCATCCATTGATTATCGCACTGCTTTTTCTACCTTTTCGGTCAGTATGTCTACATCGAGTTGTTTTGCTGTGTATAGTGTAAATGCAGATATCGGATACAGGTCAGTTTTAAAAGATGATGTCTGCAGCTCATCAAAAAATTTAGATGTAGTCACAAAATCACTATTGAGCATCAAGAGCTGCAGTGTAAATGCGAGCCAAATACACTCCTTCAAGGCAAGATATTCTGTCATAGCCTCTATAGTATCAACTCATGAGTGATAAAATGATGTGGAACTATCAACCATTTTTTAAATACAAATTTTTTTACCTAAACAGGTACCTAAAAAGGTTGGCAGACATACATTATATAAGTATAACTGGCAGATGCACATTTAATAAAATGGGCTAAATAAAAAATAATATTGAATTTCCTCCAGTTTCTTGGATTTATATCTACATTTTTAGATGGACAGGCTACAATAACCGTATCCTAGTGTACTGATGAGTGTTGGAATGTGTGTGCTTTTTGCCCTGTGATGGCTTAAAGTCTATCCAGGTTGTATTGCTTAGTGTATCTGGGATCGACTATAAAATTCTGACGGTTACTGAAGAAGATCAATCAGTGTTTAAAAAAATTACTGGTGTTAATAAATGAAGGAAGGGGAAAAAGGATGCTGCATTAAAGATGATGTAAAAGTCTCCACACTATACGGACACAAGTAATAGGACACCTGACTATCATACCCATAGCTGTTTTTTAAACATCCTGTCCCCGATTTAGTCTCACTCTTACTCTTTTTATAACCGCTACATTTCTGGAAAGGCTTTCCACAAGATTTTAGATCGCAGCTGTGGGGATTTTCTCATTTAGCTACAAATTATTAATGAGTTGTAATGTTTTGGTAAGGATGTCTGGGATGCAGACAGCATTCCATTTCATCCCAAAGGTTTCCAGTGGGGTTAAGGTCAAGGATCTGTGCAGAATACTTAGAACGTTCTTCCACTCTAATCATAACACAGCTTGTCTTCATGAAGCTCAGGGGTTTTGTGCGCCAGGGTATTGTCATGCCGGAATAGTGTTTGAGTTTCGAAGTTTCAAATATGTTATAGACAGCTATATAGATAACAGTTTGGGGAAGTCACAGTTATGTGGGTGAGTTTGTAAACTGTCCACAAACTGACTATGTACTTTATGTGTATATATATATATATCTATATATATATATATATATATATATATATATATATATATATATATATATATATATATATATATATATATATATATATATATATATATAAAAATTTTATTTTCAACCAATCCAGTAAGACTTGACACTGACAGATACCCGATTTGACCCCTTCATCTATGTGAGTGAGAGAAGCTGTTGGTCTAATCTACCCAAGTGAAGAACAGCTTGCTTAATTATTAACACAAGATACATTGCTCACGTTTAAACACTGTTTATTCAGTGGCCCAATGCAATGAAGTCAAGTCATGCTGACCTGAATGAATGTTTTTCTCTGTGGGTGTTGTGATGCAGCACACGTTGTGGTAGATAAGTAAAATGAGCGACAGTAATGTCCTGGCCTGCTTTCAAAAGGGCCCGGTCCTGAGACGTTAGCTGTTGTTTTATTTTAAGACAGCCTGTAAGTAGGTCAGCTCTGAGTTTGTGACAGTGCTTTGGTAGAGCGTAAACATCGGCACATGATGTTTTTTTTTTTTTTTCCCTCTGTGTGTGCTAGCAAAAACGGCTTTCTTGCCACCATTTTTCACTCGCTCTCTTAGGTTTTAAACTTTCAAAGCTTTAGTGAGATGTTCACCTCCGGCTTTCTTGCATCATTCCTGATGGAGGTGGATAGACGAGTGTTTTATTTCAAGATCTCTGCAGGCTGTTCAGAAAAAAAAACAACAACGAAAAAACATGTGGATCCCTGGCTTGTTTCCAAGTTCGATGCCAACATGTTGGAGTGGAAAAATTTTACTGAATATTTGCAGAAATCAAAACCTCTGTTTAGTCCTAACACAAAAACAGTAATGTGTATATATATTTAGAGAAAACCATGTTTGGGACAGTGGCTAGAAACTTCTGGGCTCCACCCCATGTCCATAGGCCATTAACTATTGATACAGTTTGTCGCAAGAGTTACAGTTACATGCCAAAGTTTTTAAAAGGGTTATCAAGTTTCTCCCCATGGAGCACAGGTGACAGACATTGTACCCTAATCTCACTGTATACACACACACACACACACACACACACACACACACACACACACACACAGCCAATGGTGCTGCTTACAAAATAGTGTTTGGGTATATAATTGTCCAATTTAAAATAGAGCTTATGACAAATTAAATCGGCTGTCACGAGTTAATGGTAAAGATGATTAGCTCGTCAACTTCCTGCTCATAAAAATGATGGCAGCTTACTTTAATTAGGACTCCCCCCGCTTTATATAGCCTCAACATGTGGATCATCATCCCGATTGAGCACTTTTATACCCAGAGAGGATATTAATTAGCCCAGTCTGGAACACCTGTAAGAGTCTACTGTCTGTCTCCTGGTAGCAGCAGACTGAGTGAGTGATGCTTCTCATATAACACAGATAACTGGAGGTCAGACCTTCAGGTTCAAGGACTGTTGTAGTGCATTGTGCAGGGTGTGTGTGTGTGTGTGTGTGTGTGTGTTTCAATTTTGATGTGCTTGTCCACAAAGCTGTAAACCTATTTACATATAAAGGACTGCGTGTCAATTCAACACACTCAATCATGACCCAAAATTACATGGGATTTAACAAATAAGCACTAAAAATAACCTCAACATGAAAAAAAAACAGACATATATTCACATTAATACCATTTTGCTGTCGGTTGAGGTTAGCCTGGATAAATATAATGAGCAATAAGAGAGATGAAGTGCTTGACTATAACCGGTTTTGGGAGTTTTACTTCCTTAATTTGTCTAATTTAATATAATGTCCACAATATCCATGACCACAGAATCAGCAGTGTAGACTGGTTTAAGACTAACCTTTGTCCTAGGCTCTGTCCGTCATCGCACTATATACTATACTATTCTATACTATATAGCACGCGAGGTGAGTAATATGTTGAACTCCTTAATATGCAAAAGGTTCCGGATGACCTGATACTACAGCCCAGAGTATTGTATGCGTACGATTTACTATCCCGTGAACCCACAAGAGAGACAATTCAACATATGCGGATTTAGCGAAAAGTGGTGACTTTTTTAGTGCTTTAAGTACATATTTATAGAAACAAAACCTTGTCACTTGTTAAATTGCACTACATTTAACTGTACTATATAGAATGTACGTTTTTAACACTAGTTTTTAATTATGTAGTTTATAGTATAGTATAATATCTATATTATACGATTTCAAGAGGAGGTAAAAATCTGCAGTGGACCTCACTACCCATTAGCCACCACACATCACATGATCATAGCTTCTGCATCACACGCACTTACCTGTGTCACGTTTTACGCTTATGAGCACCCTGGTACAGTTCCTGCGCTTTAGTGGTTCTTTATTTAGATTTGATTGAAGCCGCACGTTTAATGTTGCACTACAGTCTTGTTCTTATGATGTTTATTTTTTTGTTGTTGCTGTGTTGTTTGAATGTCTTCTGCACTACACAAAAACAAATTCTGCACCTTGTCTCTACAATCTACCTTAAAGATACCATGTTAGCCTGCACTATTTTACCAGAATTTCCTTTTGTTATGCAGTGTACATATAATATGACTATTTGTATAGCCAAAAGTTTGTAGACATTTTCCCAGCACACCAGTACCGGCTCTTCGCTTAACATTCACACTTGTCTAGGATGTCTGTATATGTTGTAGGAAACGGAATTCATGTTCAGTGGAGACGCAAACACTGTTTTACACGACAATGCCCCTGTGCACAATGCACAAAAGCTACACAAAAACATGGTTTTACGTAAATAGAGTGGAGGAAGCAGAGTGTCTTCCACAAAGCCCTGACCAAAACATCACTAAATCATTGGGATGAACTGGAACACAGACCTCCTCAGCCAACATTTCTGTTTGTACTAATTAATACTATTGTAGGGTAAATCTCCACAGAACTGGAGATGAAATGAAAGTGTTTAGCAGGGCAACTCTGTGTTTCTAAAATGTTGCTAGCCAAATAAATGTTTTTTATTAATGTTCGTTAAGGCTGCATGGCACGTTAGGAATAACTGAAAAAAGCAGAATATTAAAGAGAAGCAAAAAAAATTATAGGAGAAGCAAATAGCCGAAAGGGTAGCAATTAATTTAATTAAATAAGATATTAGAATCAGAAAAGTTTGTATAAGAATGTCAGTACATCATAACACAGATTTTAAATCAGTAGTGGATGTAGCACACATTAGGTGAGATAATAAATAAGAAGTGGGTCAAATTTTCTGCAATGTGGACCACACTACAATTTTATTCCTGTTTTGTCCCCTGATGGAGAGATAAAATACAGTCTTTTAAAGCCCTGATGTATTGACCTGGCCTTAATTCTGGCATTATATATAGATACAACTTTATTGTCATTGCAAAGTATAGGTTTATAGCAACAAAATGCTGTTCAGCATCTACCAGAACTGCAAATGGAAAAATTGCAGATAAAAAAAGCAAGTATACTAATATATTAATAAGTAAGGCTATGTCGGTTTGTGTATTTACAGCAAGTGTTGGGTGTAATCATCCATTGTGCAAAATGTCTGCCTATTTAGCAGCCTTCCTTATTATTTCTCGATATGTGAATAGCAGAGGCAGGTCAATAATAACAGGGTGTGTCGGGATGAGGAAAACTAGTACCTGTGTGTGTCTGCCGATGGGTCTCCAGGGCATCCTCTTTAGAGAACTGAGCTCCACATTGATCACATACAAGGGCTTTTGGTCCATCTATAACACAGACCAGCACAGAAATTTAGTAAGGCATAAATGTCTGGATATACTGCAGCTGTGGAGTTTGTTTACTGTGCAACATCTATTGATAACTTTATTATTATAATATTAACATTGAAAAAAATGACATATTTGTCTGGGGTCTATACTAAAATCTGAAGCATTATTTCATAAAGATAGAATTTTTACAATTTTTTAAAAATACGAACCAGTAACAAATTAATCAACTCATGTCATACAGGCATTATTGTAGGCTGATACTACTATGCACAGCGCTCCACATACTTGTGCCACGTAGACTTCAACTCATTTGAGTCAAAGCCATGTGAGGATTGGATTTATATGAAGTGGAGGAAATCTGGTGCAATCTAATAACGATGTGTCTCATTCCCTTAAACCTGCATGTGCTGTTAAAGGGTCTATTAAAAGACGTCCCAGACACCTGTAGGGTTGGCCTAGTCTACCACACAACCCGTGAAGTAGGCCATGAAATATCCCTAATTCTGAAAATGTGGTGTGCTCCACTGAATTAAGCACACCGCACTCTCGGAAAAAAGTGTCCTTTATCGGGCTGTGTGGTTCTGCCTCAAAACCATTTAAATACAAAAATACCATATTTCCTTTTTGGTCGTCCAAATGGTAGCTTTTTCCACCAAGGTTTTGTTGCTGTGTAAAATCTTGGCATTGCATCTCACGTAGCCCAAAGCAGACAAGGGACAAAACACAACGTTTAATTCTAGTTCCTCAGGAAAAAAAAACTGTGAATGGCACAAAATGATAGAAGGGGAATATCTTCAATCTCAAATAAACTAAAGGTTATTCTGTCCAACTTCTACTGGACGTCTTCTTTAGTGATCTACAGGTCAAAGGAATTTAAATGGGGATTTCCACTATCCACAATCCTCACCCAGGATCCCACTAACTTTCAGCAAAAAAAGTCAATAAAATCTAAATGCATAATAACCCAAAGCTTGTCAAGTATCTAATTTCACTGAGCTGCTCCTAAATAGCTTTATTATGAGTCATTAAAACACCCACAAACTTGAAGCCATCCAGCTAGTGCCTAAATTTAGCTTCTCTCCCACATTCCCTTTTACATTTCATTCTTGTACTGCTGGCTCCAAAAAAAAGCGCAGCTGCATGTGTGCTTTTTCAACTCATTGCAAACAAAAAGCAAAATATAGAGTGGGGATGTTCCGCTTAGTAATAACTCAAACGGACTTAGAGTAAATGCAGTTGTGCGAGGTCAACAAAAGGATGAGGCACATATCTGCATACATACGGCACGTAGAAACACTGTTTGGACTCGTACGCGCTTTCGCATGCTTCTGCCCCACCCCATTCCCTGAAGTGATGAAGCAATTTTAAAATGAAAATGGCCTTCTGTAAACAACACACAGTACATTCTACTGTCTATATAAACACAAAAATATGCCCAAAGCAGCCTCCAGACTCCGGTGCAATCACCTTCTATCAAGACACTTTGTCTGGTATAGAAAAAATAGCAGGCTGGCATGTGCTGAATACCAAATTAAGCCACTGGAGGAAGCTGCTTCTGCTACTTCACAGTGTTAGATGGAAAATGTACACAGTGGACCAAAAAAAACGGAATAACGGTAACGCTAAGGCCTACAAATATAGAAAAAAAAAAAAATTGTTGATTGGAAGACCAGAAAGACCTGGGTTCAAGCCCCACCACTGCCAGTCAACCACTGTTTTATCCTTAAGCAAGAACCATAAATTTTTCTGCTCCAATGAGCGCTGTATCATAGCTTACCCTATGTCTGACTCCAACTTTTTAAGAAGGGATATACAAAGAAAGAAATTTCACTGTGCTGTAAAGTATATGTGACAAAGACATTTACATTAATATTGGGTGAGGATTTCTGGGATGAGAATGTGAACTATGCTGGTATGGTGTCCTCAAATCTTTGGCCATATACTGTATTGTTCTTTTGTATCAATACGGTACTTGTATAGCCGCTAAGTACTTGCATTGGGTTACATAGCGTGAGTAACTAGTGGATCCAGATATTCTTAAGCCTTTACCACAATGCTTCATCATTACCCACAAACTTGTATCCTGTTTTTATTTTGACCCACAGCAATAAGTTGCCAGGTTGCAAATGAGTGAGTCAAGTGACATTTTGACTGTATTTTAAACATTCAGCGAACCACAAAAACCACAAAAGAACTGTCTGTCTTTGGGCAACACTATTCATCAGCAAGGTTATTGTAAAGAACACCCTCCTATGTTCTCATATCTATTTTCTCGTCAAAGTGATATGGTTTAACATCTCAAACCTAATCGGGCAGAAAGAACAGACCTGGGGACAGGAACTGTTATTAAAAAATTAAATTTAAATGCTTCCTGTCGAAAAGAAAAAAATATATAGTATGCAGACATATAAACTAGTATAGCCAAAAAGTATAGAGTAATTGAGCCAGGTTTGACTTTCACATAAACACATACAATATTCATAAAAATCCAGTCCAAAAGGAAAAAAAATACTTCTGTATTGTTGAGCATATTTTTTCCAATATTTAGTTGTGTGGGGTTTTATTTTGCATTTGTAGTGCAATTTATAGACTTACTGTGAATATCTGTGGATCCATATCTGTAATTTATAGGTACTAGATACCATTGCAGTCCTGTGACACATCACTAATGGTCAATTCATTCAAACTTTACCTATAAGTCCTGGCATTGGATCACACAGTGACACAACTTTGAACAATTTCCAATTTAATATTCTAGACTCATACGCCTGCACTGATCTATTGCATCATGTTGGAGCTGTACTTCTGTACTGATTCTCAGAAGACCTGCTGTCCCCTTTTCCGTCTTTCTGTTTTCCCTCCCTCCCTCCCTCGTTCTGGTTTTGTTTTTGTGTACTCCGGTCTCCTCCTCCACCTATCTCCCGCTTCAATGCTTCTGCCATTGCAGAGAGCAGTGGCTTGGAGAGCACTCAAGTTTGATTAATTTAGGGATTTGGGTACAGTATGTTCCTGGACACACATCTGCGAGCAATCATAAACGCGGCGGAATGTTGGCAGAACATCCAGACCTGCAGGCAGCTGATGATGTCATCAGAGCGAGGGAAGAGCTGGCCCGCTGCCAGCGGTCTCAAAGCAACAGTGCTCTCAGACAGCCAGACAGATAAAGAGAGAGAGAGACAGAGGAAGTGAGAAAGAGGGAGGGGGGGTGAAGGAATGTGGAAATTCACAGAGAACTTCGTCTGGAATTCTAAAAACAAATTCTTTACATACTGCAAGTTGAATTTTTTTTTTTTTTTTTTTTTACGCACTCGTACATCCGGGGTGTCCAGTCTATTCTGTAAATAAGCACCGATTGGCGGGTTTTTATTTTTGTATCAAGCAGGGGAAACATCTGATCACATTTGATTACTTGGTTGGAATTGACACCCACACTGGCTGTTTCCGGATAAACAGCGGCATCCCTGATATACATAAAGCTGCAAGAGAACATCATTATATATACGTCTAACATTTTAGCATTCTATCCTTACTTTTTGTTTTGTTTTTTTCGAAAGTCCTATAAGACCTTTAATAAGATATTAGAAAACCTTTCACCGTGAATTAAAATGATTTATGATTTTGGAGTGTTTTCTAGCAAAATATCATGTATTCCAGTTTTTCTAGTGTCCTGATTAATCTTTCACCTGACTGCCTCCTGTCTGATAAAGCTGTATTTAAAAAAACAAATGAACCCATTAACATGTAAACCTCCACTAAATTCTACATTAATAAATCTTTTGTCATCCAAATATATAATATCTTCAAAATATGTCTAAATGAGTATAATTAAATATTCGAAGCTGGTACAAAATCTAAAGCTCAGGTTAGGTGGTAGGTTAAAGTTTAAAGAGCAGCATAAACTACTAGCTTCAATTCTCATTATTTCCTGAAAAATCCAAATGGTTGGACTTGTGCACGTTTTTTACGACATACATTTCAACATCGCTGTGTACACTGTACATAGCACCGTTTCGGGTTGCCCTACCTGGATTTTTGCCAATTTCACAATGTACAAACTGGTGTAAGATTACCAGAAATAAAGGTGTATGGGACTGACCAGTGTCCCAATGATACATGCAACGACTCTGACTAAACCGCAGTGTTTGTTTTTCGTGTGAACAATTTAATGTACCAAATACCACAAAAAAAGAGCAATCTACAAAATAAAAACTGACGGATCCGATGTTCATCTAATAATATCGCACAGAAAAAAAATCAAGGTACATGAATGTAACTAAAAAGAGTACAAAATGATTTGTCACTCCAGCTGCACCTTAAACACTGGTACGTTTTAGTACCTTCTTGTTTATACAGCTAAAAGAACATTTATGCACCCTTGGTGATAGAATGTAATCTTATATCATACCAGGACCCAAACATACATTTCAGATATTTTCTATAGCATTTCACTGATGTGTTGCTGAACTGATTTGTCCTAAAAAAAACCCCCTAATACTCCGAAGTGAAAAAAAAGTACACTTGTACCCCTTCCCCAACCTCCGGCCGCTGAACCAGACCACTGAACCAGACAGAAAGTGGCAAAGGACAAGATTTGTGGAAAAAAAATCCCAAAACTTCCACAAAATGGAAATATCTTAGAATAAAATTACCAAAAACAATCAAATGATTATTTATCTACTGCATAAAAGCAACATAGACAACTAAAATAAAATAAAAAAACATTTACAGGCACAAGGTCAGAAGCTATAGTAACTCTTGCAGGGTTTATGCACGGAATGTAGACTAGGCCAGCACTGGGGCAAAATGTCTGAAGAGCATAACACAGGTGGATATCTTGGAGATAATATGTTTATCATTTTATTAAATGAAACTAAAATAAAACAAAATGTTTTATTAAATGTTTATTTTCTTGTTAATTTAGAAGCAGAGTAGCGGGCAGACAGAGTGAAAGTGAAAAGTATACGCTTACCTGTGGGCTTTTGTGGGCAAGTGCAGAACAAACTTGAATATTGAGGATGGGAATGTGAGAAAATAACATATATTTACGAAAACATTTGTCCCTTGCAGGTCTCTACACCAATTCTGCTTTAATGGCTGCCTGACACTTCAACTGCAGGACAGATTGGATTGCCCCTATAGTGGATGCCTACAATTGTTAGCTCATATTTATTATTAATCAAATGTACACATCTGAATGAAAAGGTTTTCAGATCCCCCTCAACAGGTGCTGGTGCCCCTCTGGCTGGTGCCCCTATGCCTTACAGGGTACTATGGTAGCACCCTTTAGGTACAAAAACAATATTTTTACTTTTCTATGTAAAATCTTTTTTTTTACTCTAAAATATTATGTTTTTTAGGACCAATCAGTTCAGCAGGACATTAGTGAATAGGGAATGGAATATTAACAAGTCGTTGCAGCTTTATTAGTCTTAATGATTTTTTGCCCGTCATCATTTTTTATACTGACGGTCGTCCCCATCAGTTTTAACCGGAGTAATGGTGTGTGATAGTGTGCGTGCGGTACCTGAGTGGGACAGCATATGCATCCTCAGCCGTAAACTGTCCAAGAAGTGTTTTCCACAAAACTCACAGCCAAAGGTTTTCATGTCATTATGCAGTTTCCTGAGAAAAGAACAAAGCAAAAATGTTCCGCATTACTTTGGGGTAATATTCCTATCAGTGTGAGATTATTGTAGGGTGGTATTTTTGTACTCTTTAAAATCTGCTCAGAAGGACACATTTTGCTTGTATGATTTGTAAAAGAGCACCCTGAGACTTAAAAGAACTGTAACAGGTAAGACGTTCAGTGCAGCAAATCCATTCATCCTGAACCTTATTGTTTACAAATGACTCGTCTTTGACTCGCATTCGGAACGATGCTAGAGCTTTTTAAACTGTAGGAAATGAAGCAAAAAGGTTTGCCATAATCAGCGGAACAGCAAATTGTGATGGAAATGTCCAAGCAATTTAGCATGTTTACAGTAGTTCTTGAGGTAATTGTCTTCTTGCAGATGGAGAACTGCAGCCCAAATGTGTGTCTCAAGGGAGGAAAATGGCTGGTAGGTATTTTAGGAAAGTTCTAAAAGACTTGCTCTAACACGGCTTAACAACATAATTACACTTTTTTAAAAAACTTTTATCACAGTCTGAGAAATTGTGTATATACAATCTATTATACAAGGTGTATACAATGTACCAGCTAGTAAATACAAGGCATTTTCCTAAATTCAATACCTAACCTTTCTGGTAAAGATTCATCACCTTTCTGTGATTAGTTTTTTTTTTTTTTTTTTTTTTTTTTTTTTTTTTTTTTTTTTTTTTTTTTAGATTCATGCGTTTCAGCAGTTCATTTACAAGGATAAAACACTGCATTATGGACAGGATAACAATACAAAAGCTAAACTAAATACTTTGCTATACGCCTGTACCTACTAAATGTCATAATCTGTAAATGAATTAAACATTAGCATGCAATTGTCATAAAAGGGGGGTAATTGATAATATTTTTTTCCCTGCCAATCACAGTAATACTGCAACGCTATGCTTTTCCTCATTTTTACATTTTGTCAGGAAATATTATCCAAATTAATTTTTAAAAGATGCATTAGATTATCCTTATTTATTGTAGGAAGTACGTTTTAGCCTTCAGACTTCCTGCTTTTTTTAACTGTTGTAGGATATAGAAGAGCTGCCTGGTAGGCAGGGAATAGAAGAAAGAATAAAAGGTTGGGAACCCTACCACACCCATTTTGTACTGTTACTACTAATAAAACAGAATCGTTCCAACTCGTTTTCCCCCATTAGCAAAGCCCTTGCTGGTAAGTGTGAATTAGCTAATAATAAAATTATGGAAAATTCTATAATAATTAAAGACAAAGTATTGGACGCCTGACAGTTACATCTACGTGTGTGTGTCTTTGTATGTTTTTTCCTGATTTAATGTCAATCATACTCGTATTTTTCTTTAGATTTTGGAGTGTGGCAGTTGAAATTAGTGTTCATAGTGAGATCAGACACTATTCGGTGTTCGGTGAATGTTCATCCTACAGGTGTTCAGTAAGGTTAAGGACAGGACTCTCAGGAATGTAGAACACTAACAACACAGCACGTCTTTATGAAGCTCAGGGGCTTTGTGCACAGGGGGTTGTCAAGCTGAAACATTTCGACATTTCAGCAAAAGAAATATAATGCTACAGCATATAAAGACATCTTGGACTGTGGGCTTCCTTTTTAAGAACAGGAACACACTTATGTAAGTGTGCTTGGTAAGGTGTCCACCAATTTCAATGAAGCATCTGCTATACAAGTCACAACAGAAACGCCAACATATTTTAACCAGCACAATGATGTATTAATGTGCTTACATATCTTGATATTAATATTTCCAAACAAACATGTAATTTACCAGATCTGATGTTGTGAAAAATAAACCAACACCACCTGGTAAAACAGGAACAGGACTTGAACTACATATTGGTATAATACACAAAAAAGACATTAACGATTCAATAACCGCAGGTTGTGTTTGTATGCGTCATCTTTTTTTTTCTTTTTTTTTTTTTGTTAGAGGTAAATATAAACATTTTTTTTATTTTTTATAAACCCAGACAGACAGATATTCCTTTCAGAATACATTCGTAGCTGCCTTATAAAGTATTAACCAGCCAAATGGAGTGACATGATGGTTTGAGTGAAATGGAAAGATTTATCAAAAATTAAACACCCGGTTTAAAGGAAGTCTAGACAAATGTGTGCGGCCCATTTTAATAGAGTGTCTACAGCTCTAAAAGCGTGTAAGAAAAACATCGGGTCCCTTTCCATGCCAAATCTAGCTTATTTGTTTCTAATATTTGTTTCAAATTGAATGTGTTTTAATGCTGCTGAAATCCTTGGTAGCATGGGCTGTTTATCTGAGTCACGCTATACATATCAATGACTTGCCGCCTCCCGTTACTGCAGCCCTTTCATATGAATTCTAGCCACACAGCCAGACACACTGCAGGCGCGTGCACCACATATCCGAGCAAGCAGGCTGCGGCCGTAACCTTTATTCGTGCTAGATTATTAGTGCCATATAATCAGTAGCCCAGACTACTGACAGACATGCACAGCATGCAATAATGTCACCAAATTTCCTCTAAAAAAAAATTGAGCTGTAACCCAGAACAATAACCTGAAGCTATTATTAGACACCTGTCACATGCATTAACAATTTAATTTGAATGTTACCAATATTACTTGCTCTAAAATCTTTATGCCTTTTCACTTACACTTCCAGTTACGTTTTTGAACTCTTTTTGTCACTAATTTTTTTTATAATAAATAAAAGAAAAACAGGGAAGAGGTAAATTAATGATTTATTGGCTGCTCTTAGATACAAATGGGACTCAAGATTATTAGTATTATTATTATTACTGGGATTTAACTATTATTAAAGGCAGACCCTCTTCGAGACCAAACCCGTTAAGCTTACAGATAACATGCTTAAAGACACTGCCAGACTTGAGTGTGAAATTTGTGGAAACGAAGCATTTATTACTTGATAAAGGTTTTAACTTTTTTTTAATTTCATTTTATTTTTAGATCATCTGTTTTTCGATAGATAAAATTCAATAAACATTTAATAACCTGTACTTCCTGAAACCTTTTTTTTTTTCAAAAAAACCCCTGAAATTAAAGAAAATTCAAACTATTTAATAACTTTTGCATATTTATTATTTAACATTAATTAAACAGGCAAATTGACCAGTTTTGTTCAAATTAATTTCATACTAGGTTTACTTCAACAGTGTTGTCAGGGTCATTGGTGTTGAGACGCAGCACCGGTTATGTCACTCGTCCATTTCATCATTTTCTCGTCCATTTCATCATTTTCTAGTATTAGTTTTTTATTAAATATTAACTTAAAATAGTACTTCTTAACCGAATGATAAATGTAATTTGACCCCTGCTTCCGATTTGTGATGTGATGACTGTTATAGCACCGCTATTACTGGTGATGTCACATGTCTATTAACCCGTTGAAAATCGTTTCCACTGTCACAACCCTATTTTATACGTGAAACGTATTCAAAAAGAAGCAAAAGAAGGCTAAAACATTTTTGCAAACACTGTTTGAAAGGTTCAACAAATATCAGGTTAAGGGAAATCGAAGGATAATGGAATCAGTCGCCAAACCTTATTTTTCTGCAAGTAGGAATTGTCTTAACTCGTTACTTTTAAAGAAAATTGTTGGCCAGTTCAACCGCACTGTTTATCATCTGCCCTTTTGTCCGTTTCATTAGGGTTTGAGTGGCTTAACAAATTACAGGTTGTAGTTCTACACATGTTTAGAAATGTTTGACTGGCAAGAAAATGTGCCAGATCATAAAACACCTTTACTTATGACCATTTTTTTTAATAGAGCAGCACAGCCGTTTAAAGGTTTAAAAAACTTTGCAAAAGACTAATGCCAGAAATTCAATGCTCGGAGGCACTGAGGAATACCTTATAAACTATACCCTGGACAGAACAGGATTTTATTTCTGCATATTTTTTATCCAGCACTGCCCACTTAAACACTACAATGAAGATTAAGTATTAAGTGGACATTCACAAACCCTGCTAAAATACTATTCGGATAAAAACAGTTTAAGGATAAATGTATAAGGGAGAACACAAAGCTTATGAATACACATGGCGCTGACTGTTCGTTCAATCACTCGGTGGAAAAACAATTCCAGCTGGACTGAGAAAAACAAATGTGAAAAGATAATGGTCCATTAGTCTCTACAGACCGTTGTTACACATTCCCATTAAAATTCAGACATTAAAATGTCTACTTTCTCAAAGGAGACAAATCGTTGAACTGTCTGGTTGAGACAAGGCCGAGAGCTTGTGCTTCAGGAGTGGGCCACTAGAAGAGGCTTTGATTAATAGCAGGCCGGGCCCTGCTGGAGCACCTTTCCCCACTGAGAGAGCAATTCCAGAAGTGATGTCTGCTGAGGGATACTACAGCTCTGCTGAATTAACAATGAGGGTGGTAAAAGAGAGGCATTTTCAAAAACTACTGCGGAAATCTCAGGATAAATACCCCTTACCTCGCTAATGCCACTTACATAAGGCAAATGAAAAAAAAAAAAGCTGGAAAAAAATCTATTTACATATTTCTGGTCTCTTGCGCTAAAAAATTACAGCTTAGAATGAAAAATATTGAAATGTCTGACCGACACTGCACTGAAATTAGAAAAAAAACAAATACAAATAAGCCATAACATTTAAAACACCTATCTAATATTGTATAGACCGTCTTTGTGGTGTCACAACCGGTCCAACTTGTCAAGGACTCCACAGTATGTGACATGAATTCTGGTACAGAGACAAAGCAGCATCGAACATTATGCTTAATCATGTCAAGATCTGGGGAATTTAAAGCCATTTGGGTCGTAACCTTAAATGTTCTTCCTACTTTTTCTGAATAGTTTTGCAGTGTGGCTGGTAGGGCTATGTAACATAAGGACAAGAGGACAATGTCTTTATAGAGTACTGTTGTCATAAAAGAATGTTCAGTCCTAGGTATGCAGCAAAAGTAATGCAATTAATTTGTGTCAAAGTAACACGCATATCAATGCCGGCAGCTAGGGATTCCCAGCATCACACGACAAGCTAGCCTTGACCTCTGTGCTTGCTCACAGGTTGTCCTTGCATTGACTATTTTTGTAAAGTAAAAAAATATATATATTCCCACAAGACCCATCGTTAAGAAGATGCTTCAACCCAGATGTCCAGCTAACAAGATTTTCAGATTCTCTGCCATTTCCGCGGCTTACAGCACATCAACTTTAAGAACTGGCTGTTTATTTGTTCACTGATTGATTATCTTATTACTATGACACTTGTGATATATTACACAGTGTTATTTACTTCACTTTTCAGTGGTTTTCATGTTATGGCTTTTAATATCGTAACCAAATCTATAAATGATTACATATCAAGCATTGTTTGTGAAGCACAATGTTTATGCTACACTATAAAATAGAACAAATTTAGAATTTTCAGGAGAATTTTATACTTGCTTCAGGAAGTATGTACTTATGTTCTATATAATTACTTTAAGACCAAAAACATAAAATCCAACTCACACAAGTGCCAGTTTGACTAAAAAGTTGAATGAAAAGGTTGTCCTGTTAAGTCCTTTGTCCTCTGCGTACACAGGGAGAATGGGGTTCTCTGTAAAAGAAACCTGATGACCAATAGAAATTATCTGCAGTCTGTCTTTGTTCTAGAGACACGGTGACCCGAAGGCATTGTGCGTGTGAGAGTAAGTAGAATAACTCCCCCATAGAGTAATAGACGTACCAATCCTCAAAGCAATTGTCAGGTTCGATTGGATAGCATTGTATTGAGTTCATTTGTGATTTTTTGCAAAACCTCATGTTTTTCCCCTCATTAGTATATAAGTAGAATTTATTTCTTGACATAATTTTTAATTCTGTTTTATGGCTTTGTGGTATCCAAACACCCTGGTAAAGATTTACATAAAACAGAACAGTTATACAATCCTGGGGTTAATAAATATGGAAGAACAGGTGCATTGGATGGAGGAACTGGTGACTGTAATGTCTTGTGAGTCATACAAAGTCATCGTTCTTGGAAAATGCTGTTATTTTTTACAAGATGTTTACAAAGTAATTTTTGCCTGTTATAGCCTTTATGTGGTAAAACTGTTTGACGGTGGATAAATCACTAACCCATGCACCGCAGACTGAAAAAAAAATTTGCAGACTATTTGTTTTTATTCTAAAATATAAATTTTCCTTTTTTTTAACAGGAAAATAAAACCCAACATACAACATAATTAACATACACTCAGGATGACATAATTGCTTTCAGAATCAGGGACACAGGTATGTGGATTTACTAAGTAAATCAAAGAAACTTTCAGAAACTTTAGTTAAAAGCTTCACTTTTTATTTACACACTGAGAAAACTAATAATAATGTTATTACAGGTTTTTCTGTTTGAATTGCACAATAAGAATATTCTTGGAATCTGCTATCATATCCCAAAATAGCCCACAACTTGCTGATTTGTTAATGGAAAAAAAAACCCAAACACTTATTGAGTCATCTTCCTATGTAAGAACATTTTTGTGTCTTGACAAATGCCAGCTAGCTCACAATAATAACATTACTTTTTAAAAAAAAATCCTACAGTCATCTGTTTCGCATCTGGAGTACAAGGTACGAACCATTCACAATAATGCATTCACAATAATGCACTTATATGTTTACTTATGTGGTTGTTAATGGATTTAACAAAATCGAGAGATGAGGAAAGGTACACATACTGTACATTATACAGTAGTTTTTTGGACACCCTACTATAAGTCAGCTTATCATCAAACATCAAACTGTTGCCACAAAGTTGAAAGCACACAATTAAAATTTCCCCTTGGGGGCTTAAACACTGTTCGAGCATGACAATGCCTCTGTGCACAAAACCCCTAAAAAACTGGAACACATTAGTGTTCATCCTTTTGTAGTTAAAGGGGAAAATTCCCACAGTCACGGAGGTTATTAAAGGCGTAAGACTGAGACTAAATCTGCAGTAGGATGTCCCTATTGTGCAGTAATTCAAAACAGTTCAGCAGCCCATAGTAGCACAGTGTCACAGTACACAAAACACAGAATCACAGTAGATTTCTAGCCCCTCAAAACCATAAAATCTCGAAAGTCCCTCGAGTCAAAACTACTTTTATAGAAAATAAACCCAACCACCACATTTTTTTTTCTATGATCTCCCATTTAGCTTCGGTTCAGCTTAAATTTTTTTCAAGCTGTACAATGCTTATTATAAAGATGTCTCCTAGTGATCCTTAACACCTAACAGAAATGTTTAATTGTGTGTTCAGTCAAACAAATCTTAAAGCTGGCATTTAATACTAATTAATAACTATAAATCGTGGTAGAGCTGCTGCATCTTTCACTTATTGAGGCATCGAGGTTACAGTAACTAGTTGTGTCATTCTTAAATGCACTAAAACATATAGCAGCTATAGTGGGGTTCATCTAGAAGGACTAAACTAGTAATTAAAGCCAAAACATCATGAAACAACATAAAATATTTAAAATATTTTTTCTACAACAGTCAATTATTTTCATTCTATAAGGTTTCTTTATTTTTAGGTATACACCGATACTCGTGTACTCGTAAAAACAAGGATTGATACCTTTTGTGACGTCATTCACAGAACTTGCAGTGCACAAAGACAAAAGCAGTGACAGAATGTTAGGATCAGAGGTGTGGAAATATTTTGAAATTAATTTTGACAACCCACACATGGCAGCCTAAAAATTTCATGGTAATCTTGCTGATAGCAGTAGCCTTAACACTCCGCAACCAACCCTGCAGCAAAACCCTTGCAAGATGAGAGGAAATGGCAAGAGATATCCAGAGAGCCATACGAATAAATACCACATCCACAAAAAACAAACAGTTATCGGTGTCAGTGAGTACCGGAGGGGGGAAAAAAAAATATTAGTACTCATAGTCTTTTAAAAAAGGTATCAGTGTATCCTTAGTTATTTTTTTTACTACCTTTTATTGCATTAATTAATGGTCTCCTGTGAGAAACTGGCGAGCCGTCCAGGGTGTTTCTGTGACCCTGATTAGGAATAAGCTAGTGTAGACAGTGGATGGATGAAGAATTTTCTGATTAGGCAGCTCAGACAAGACCTTTTTATAATTCCAACTATACTTTCCCAAAGTAACAGGTTAAATTTTATTTAAAACTACTGAAAGTTTTGCTGTCTCCTTTCTATTCTTGTTTCGGTTCTGTAACATGTAAGTTCTTTTTACATTGATTGGTTTATTCTATTACGGGGAGCTGGTAGCTCAGCGGTTAAAGGGTTGGCCTGCTAACCAGAAGGTGGTCGGTTCAATTCCCAGTACAACCACTACTAGGACCCTGAGCAGGGCCCTAAAACCCAAAGTCGCTCTGGATAAGGTGGCCTGACAAATGCCAGAAATGTAAATAATATTATGTAACATATCTTATTTAATTTGCCTGCATAGATGAATACATAAACCTCTAAAACACACACACACAAACACACACTACTAGGTGTCTAGAAGCTGGAACATGGTTTTTGAATTAGCTTTTATTTATAAACACCTTGAATACAATCCTTAAACCAAATTAACATTAACAGTTTGTCAGAAAAATAGGTTGCATCCCCCACAGCCATCACATGTATACATGCACACACACACACACACACAAACACACACACACAGGGTCAAACAAAAGAAGGTTGCACACAAGAAACAATTCTAGAAAAGGGATAAAAACCACCCTAGGAGGGCCAGAGGTCAGTGGTTTGACCTGACCCCAAAGGAGTTGACCTGTAATGCTTTTGAGTTGAGATAAGCCTGAAAGCATCCTGTGAGTGACTGATAATATGCTCTGGGGGGGACAATGCAATACAGGAGGACTTAAAATCTTGAACAACAGGATTCCGGAGGTTCTTAGATATGACTGAGAGTTAAAGATCATTCAATAGCCGTTGTCTCTGGACAGGCAGGGATTGGGATACTAATGAAGCATGACGAGGCAAACCCTCCCTCTCTACAGGTTTTTTTATGAACATCTATTACAGGTTTGTAAGGCTATCCTCTAATGACTTAAAGGCTATTGTTGAGCTCTCCGTGTGCATTCCTATTAAAACTATCCCCTTATAGTCATACCTGAGCTATAATGTTTGGGGTAATATATTGTCAAAATAGACTCGTTGCCACATCTATCAAATTGAAACAATCGTTATCTATATATTCAAAATAGCTACTATACTTTTGGTTTGGTGTTGTTATTTTGGCACACAGTTGAATAAACAAAAGTATGAAAAGAAAAGCAGCAGTTAAGAGGACAATAGAGCATCTCTAAAGCCCCGAGGGGGTCCGAGAACAGCAGTATGTTTCCCAGCATTAACAAGAACCATCCGTAAGAACAGAAAACTGCTTCAGTCATGTAATTGCTTAGAATACATGAGTACTGATTAACCAAACTGGCCAAAACTAAGCCCACACCTATTCTACTGTATATACACAAAGGCTTGTAGTAAATATCTGCACTGCAAATCATCTGCAAGACAAAAGAAATTCCGTAACTCTAAAGTTCCAGAGTTTAGAATCCTGTAAACACATATTTCACTTAGCTGTTTGGATGTCTGGAGCGTATTAGTGAATACACATCTAAACCAGATTATTCCCACTCAGTGCAAATGGATGTTCTACTACAAACCCTGATTGACCTACCCATCTAGACTAAAAGTCTATTTTTCAGAATGTGTTGTGTGAATTTTTTAAAAACCTGACATTTTCTTTCAGTAGACTTTCAATAGATTGATAGAATAGAATAGAATAGGTTTATCTGATTGAGACAGATAAACCGCACTAACCGAGTTCGTTTTAATCAAACCAAACATGACAAGTGTGAACACATTCTAAAATAAATATATAGAAATATCACTGAAACCCAAACTGACAGACTTTTTTAACAGAAGTCAAATAACTTCCTCTGCTGTTATGATTGGCACTGAACACCGCCTGACCCAGGCAGAAGTACACTTTCAAACTTGTTTTTGGGTGCTATAGTTTGCTCCACATCTTTCTTTTATATTGGCCATTGCTCACTGTTATATTAGCACAGTTTGACACTAGTTGTTAAGTGGTTTAGGTTTTGGTCTCATGGCCTATTAATCATATAGTTGAGAGTTAAAATCCCCGAACCACCAATCTTCCACTAATGGGCCCTTGAGGAAGGTACTCAGCTGTATAAACATGATAAATTCAATTTGCCCTGGATAAGAGCGACTGTCAAATGCTGTGAAGAATTTTATGTTCACTATCCTATTCAGCAAACACTGATGTGAGATGTGGGTCAAGAGGTGAGCTCTTGTTGATAACAGGCTTCTTAACCCCTTTCCAGTGGTCCCTCTGCACCTCACATACTTTTACAACTGGATGTATTTCAGAATGTATTTTTACTATAAAATCAAAGGTCCATACGTTTTTGGTTCTCCAAAACAAAGGTGCTTCTGGCAAGTATACTAGGTTGAGGGGACATACTTTACTATTACATTACTGCTAGTACTGTAACTGCTAATAAAACAGATTTCCGAGGGCCCCTCAAAAATGCGTGGACCATCCACTCCACCAATACCCTACCAGCACACCCACATTAGCGCGTCTTAGTGTTTGTTACCAACTGGAACTAAGAGATTTAAACACTGTTCCAGCATGGCAGTGCCTCTAAGATCTATGAAGAAATGGAGTGTTCTGGTTGGTGTAAACAAACTGCACTCCAAACCCCAGAAATTTGGAGGTTATCTAGGAGTGAATGTGAGACTAAATCTGCAATAGGATGTTCAAAAAAACATGTGATGGTCTGGTGTCCCAATACTTTTTTATATAGTGTATTTCTTACATATATTTTGACCTTATTTGTGTTTCGATGGCAAGAGTTCAGAAACCGGGGCAAGTGTCACTAGGTTTGTTTGTAGTAATAAATAAAAGGGAGTATCAGGTGTGGAGCAACTCTCACACACACACACACACACACACACACTATATCTGTATCACAGAGCTATTTAGGGTTATCAGGCCTAGAAATTAATAGTAATATGTTTACAATACCTTCTGTTTAAATTAAACGGGGCAATTTTCTGAATTTAACACATTAGAATTGACACATGAGCTCTTAATGAATGAATGATTCATTGTTTTGATGTAATGACTACCACTAAATAAACAAAGCAAGAAGACCAACAATTATGTAAGTTCAGACATTGTGGATCAACAATTAAATTAATGTATTTTTTTTGCAATCAGGATATTTTTAAACAAAGCTTTAATGATTATAGCATAAACTGAACAATGTTGCATCAAATAGAAATAATGTTGATTTAAAACAATTTGCCAATGATTTTAAAACCAGTTTTTGCCTTGGCCATATGTGTGATTCCATTAACTTTATTGTGAAAGTTTTCTCTTTTTTTTACTTTAAGAAATAAAGCAGTTCTGTCATGTTACAGCTTGGCTCTTAAAGCAGGCCCACTATTTTTTATTATTTTTATATATATATATACCATTTTTACTACCTAAAACAGTGAGTTTTTATTATACTGATAAAATAATTTTTTGTATTTATCAACCACTAAAAACAAACAACATTTATGGAAAGATACTACAACTTAAAAACAACAGATCTAGCCACATTACCCAACGCCTTTCTGTGCTGTCGCTACCATTAAAACCTTGCCATGTTCATTTGTCTTATTTAAACATTCTACAACGTCAAGCTGTGTCTGGTTACCAAATTTGGCCTAGATTTTTAAGGTCAACATATTTTAATGACCTCACATTGGCATACTTTAGCTGAAAAAATGGAAAGTTAGGGTTAGGGGTAGCTGTGGTATACAACTTGTTTCCTTAAGAGAGGAAATTTTCTTAAGGTGGAAATCTAGGATTTTATGTGCTACTACCACATTACTTCCTTAAGTTTGATTAATAACAGAAAGTCTTGGTATTCAAAATTACATATTTTGAAATGGATTTTATTGGTAAACATTAGGTTTATAATGCTAAAATTGAACGGGCACCTTTTGGAAGCATTAGAATAGACGGATTGATAGTTGGATGGTTAGATATTTTACATTTCTACATAGAAGCTAAGTATAGTACAGTGTATATAAAGTTTTTAGAAAAACAGTATTGGATGGATGGATGGGTAGATAGATTGAGTGATTTCGCCTCACCTGTGTTGCTCTGCACTTTCACTGTCCAGCAGCTCCATATCACACACACCGCAGCGCTCTTTCTGGCCCTCATGCTTCACACTTGCTGTGCAATTACTCAGTTTACTGAAAAACTCTCGCTGAATGAAGCTCTGGTGAAAGAGACCACCATAGGTGCCAAAGTCTGTAGACATAGCGAGGGTGGGGGGCATGTGCAGAGATGAAGCCATGGATACAGATATGGGCAGTATGTTCTCATTATTATGGCTGTACAATGCTGCAAGGTGTCTCTCAGCCAGACTAGCAATGTTTGCTGGTCCAACTTGGCTGGCATCTCCATGTGATTCACCATCTGTGGAATGAAGTTCCCGAGCACTAGTGATGACGGTGCCTCTAGTGGGGGTTCCTGGAGTGCCTCTATGTTGTTTGGACTCATTGCTCCCATCTCCGTTTTTGGAAGAGCTACCCTCATGGCTATCCTCCTCATCCACCTGCATCATTTCAGTCTTGATCTTTTCCAGCAATGGAGAAGAGTTTTCTTGGGAAAAATGGAGGCCTTGTTGTACAGTCCCTGTCAGGAGTGACTGTCCAATGCTCATTAGACTTTCTACAGCGGCTCTTGTGGGACTAATGGTATTAAGGCCCAGTGACGCTGAAACTAAAGGCTTCTTGTCAACCGTGTTGCCCAGGGCCAGTCGATGGCGGACAGCAGAGCTGTAGCCACCCTCCTGAATGGAATGTTTTTTGGAGTTGAAAGTGCTCTTTAAATACTTAATCCGGCGTTCATCCTCCTCCTCTGTGCCATTCTCGTTTATCGCTATGTCCATGTCATTCTCCTCAGAAGACTGGATGGTCTCTAGGATCTTCAGACACTGCTCCTCTAAGTACTCAATCTCCAAAATTTCAGCAGCATAAAGCAGGTCATCCAAGTCTTCCAGCTTAGCCTGGAGTGTGGCAGTGTAGGCATATTCCAGAATCTGCTGGAAGGTCTTTGGTGAGAGGAAATCCAGCGTGTAGTGTTGGCTATTTCGATGAAACAGGATCTCGAACATCTTGCTGACACAGGCCAAAACAGTTCTGTGGGCATGGAACTCCTGACTGTCTACCATAATGACCACATCGCACAATGTCCCAGACAGGCGCATCTGGTTAGCCTTCTGCAGGAGAGTTGTGGGGTGCCCAGGGTTTTGGAGATGGATCACACCCATTTTAGTCAAATCCATCATAGCAGCATTGACCAAACCATGACACAGTTTTGATACCTTGCCTCTTCTTCGATCTGAGAGCGAAAACAAAACCCCAGCTGTGTTAAGTTTCAAAGATTTTCATGCATGGTTAAAGAAGACTAAACAAATATTCTCGTCGTGCTAAGGTAAACATACTCATGGCATGACTGACGTATTGAAAAAATGATTAAACCGACCTCAGGTTTTCTAGGCTGATGTATTCATTGAGGATTTCAGCGTTTATGAACGCAAGTTAATAAAGGAACACTAAAATAAAGGAACGGGACATGTATGATGATTTGAGTCACTGTGTATTCTGATGTACATTTTAAAAGAGATCAAGTTGAATAAGAATAAGGTGTAATGTGTAAATGAGGGGAAAAAAAATCCTGACCCAAATATTCAACAGATGTCTGACACACTGGCCAGCATCATGATGTGCATCTGTAGTGCTATAATTTCCTAAAGCACGTCTCATAATTAATTTTAATAAGACACAAAGACATCCATGGGAGCCTAATCATCATAGCTTAGAGCTTAAATTTTATCTTGCTGTGCACGTGCAAAGAGGAACCGTAAACACATTTTCTAACCAGCTTTTTTGGATCGATCAGAGCGCTGTAAAACTATCCGTTCTTATCAGTAAAATAAACATCTTGTGTACAGAAAGAAGCTCCACTTTTACATCTGACCACAGGAAAAAAAACAGGAACGTTTCTTTCTTACCCTAACGCACGGGTTTAAACTCCTCATTAATCAGGCACAGGACAACACATTAGATCAGAGGTAACAATGAAGGTCGGAATCTGATAAACGACACCAGATTCAGATCACCAGATCAACAAACAGCAACACTGGATCAACAAGCTGGGCAACCTGCGCGAGCACGCACCAGATCACTGACGGCACCGGTCACTGACGGCACCTGACTGCCAAGTTGCCCCAAAATAACCAAATAAAACCCCCATATAACCAGCTTTTGCAACACTGTCGACTTTATTTAATATCATTTAATGTTTTTTAGTGCTGTAAAAATGTGCAAAAGTAATTAGTTACACTTAATACCTCCATCCAATACGATTCCAAATGTTTCGCCAAGCGTTATAATAATATAATACTACTACTACTAATAATAATATAATAACAATAATATAACTCTTGATCGTGGTTAACAAAGTAATAAATACGTAGAAGTAAAGAATAGCAAAGAAACGAAAACTCTGGCTTACCCCGTTGTCCGCGCGTGATTCAACAGCTGTTTATTAAGGCGTTATGAGCTCTAGATTCACAGAACCCGCTTTACGCGCACTGAGTGTGTTCCCGACCAGCCAACCAGCGGCGCCGAGTGACGTCACAACATTGAGTCACTATGGGTTTAAAGCGCGGGTCTGAGATGGAAGCGAGACTGATGGGTCACTAACATGGATTAGTGTGTATCTATACTGAATATAGTTATTAAGTTTTGTTGCCCCGCTGGTTCCACACATTTAATTCATTTTTAGGAAAGAAGTTAGAAGTTACAATTAGAGAAAAGTCAGCCAAATAAATAGATTAACAAATGTAAACGGTGTTGTATTTAGAAAGTTGAATATAGTCCATGTGAACACATGTGTGAACTTATGCAATAGTGGCTCAGCTGGATCAAGATCCTGTCCCCACCACGTGCCATGTGGTCATGGGTTCAGGATATACTGTATGGAGTTGTATCTGGTGGTTAAGATGTTGAAATGCTGCTCAGAACGTTGTGTTCAAATTCCAGTTGCTCTCCGGGTGCTGGTGGGTTTTTTTATATCATAAAACAGCTTTGGAAACATTGCCACTGGTACGAGTGGGAAGAAAATGTCTGGCGTTTATTCTGAGTAAGCTACATTAATTTAATTTTTAATCCGACTGAGGGGCCCAACTGTGGTGCTGGGAATTGAACCCTACAATCTGCTGATCAGTAGTCCAACACCCCCTCTTGAAGAAACAGAGAAACCCCAATTTATTCATTTCTTTTAGTGACAGTATAGCAACAGGTGATATGATAGTGAGCATATAATAACTGATTATTAGAAAAATAAAATAACTGATTACAATACATTATTGTATATTCAATTAATGTGTACAAATCTAGGAAAGATTATTCAATAAAGAAAAAAATGGAAATGGTAGTGAAGTAGTTCGGTGTTGTATCAGGGTAAAATCAGGGTTCGATTCCTAGCACTGCCAATTTGCTACTGCTGGGCCCTTGAGCAAGGCCCTTAACCCCCAATTGCTTAGTTGTATGAAAAAGTTAAATGTAAGTCGCTCTGTATAAGTGTGTCTGCCAAATGTCGTAAATGTAAATGAAATGAAAATTATCTGAAAGGTTTAAGTTGTTGCTGGAGCATTGACAGAGGTACTGTCTAATGACTGGTACTGGCAACCCAACCGACAGCAGAAGTACATACTGTATATTCCTTTGGCATGTATTTTCAGACTTTTATAAGGTTACAAGAGCAAAGAATCTTGATGTCTTTCTGCTGGCTGTATCACAGCATACCTAAGAAAACCCAATCAAATTTTCCAAATATCTTACACACTACAGTGGATTTGGTGTATTTTAAGGCCAAGAAAGCAGTGTAGTGTTCTGTAGCTCCTGTGTGCGTGTGTGTACCTTTAACCCTCTTAGCCTAAAATCTTTGATCCAGAAGAAAACACCCAGCAGACCTATTTACTTTTGGTTCGTTCCGGAGTAGACAATCCCATGCCTCAGTTCACAGATCTCAAAGAGCAATCATGTGCTAGCCAGTTCTTCAGAAATAAAGTTTGAGAATATCAATGACTTATGCAGAGACAGTAAAATTTCAAAAGGTTTTTTTTGTTTGTACTGTATAGCTATGTTTGTCACAGACAGTGGCTTCATTGGCGATTCAGAAAATATTTTGTAAAGTATTATGTGGATTTATTTAGAATGTAGAATTTTAATATCTAATAGCAGTGGTTCTTTTTGCTCTGAGATTTAAGTTCATGTTGCACTTACAGGTAGTTTGTGATCTAGAAAACTATTTATTTAATTGAAAAAGACTGAAAGCACTTTTCTTTGTTGATTTCAATAACGGTGTTGTTTATCCAGAACTTAAAAACTAGGCTCATAAATAATGTCAACTTGGACTTCTAGCAAGTAGATGATTAAGGATTATTTACCATATTTAAATAAAGACCTAATAAATCTGTACCAAACAAGTGTCTGGAGTTAATTTAACAATTAAAGTGTTAAAAAAATTTGAGAACCCCTGCTTTATAAACTTTCTTTACTGGGGCCACCATTTTGGTTTTGCAAAGCACACTAGTGACATCTGCTGGTCACTCTTCATATTGCTGTAGAAAAATTTGCAACAACAACAACAATATACAGACAATTTAAAGAAAGTAAACTTACGTTTTGATTGGTTTAATCCATATGTGTTAGAACAACACAACTTAGAACATGTTTTTGATTCTTAACAGATTAAAGCACAGTTTTACACACTGTCCTACATTACGCCCTTTCATTAATACAAGAAATACACTGTTTAGACTGGCTTCGAGTATACTGAAAGTGGGGAAAAAAAACTGTGTGTATATATATATATATATATACACACACCTTAAGCACAGATAGTTATAACTTTGTTATTTTGTACCTCAGAGGCTGAATAGCTGTTGTTTGATGGAAATATATAGCACGCTGAACACCAAAAATCAACCTACACAGCTCTGGGCATGCACATATACTGTAGAGAAGATCAAATCTGCCATCTGTGCCCTCCACTTTTCCTGGAACATCAGTGATGGGCAAGCAGACTCATGCAACCGATAGTGGAGAAGTAAGAACACTTGAAATAAAAGGCATGTAAAATTGATCTTCTTTAACACAGACTATTCATTTACATCATGTAATAATGTCATTCTATCAAAGTAAAATCAGCTACCTTCTACCATGTAGCTATACAAAAACGTACAGAATACACAAACACAGTGCACAAGCTTGAATTCAGCCGTGTAGTACAAACGTTGAGGTGCACGGTATAAAAACGTCTCAGAAATTCGAAAAAAAAAAGAAAACAATGATGTGATATAAGAAATTATAAGTAAATCTGGTAATTAAAAGACCGCTCATTCGCCAAGTTTTACTGCATCATGTACTGCGGTATGACGGGTTTTACGATACATATTTAAACACACTGTTTAACAAACAAATCTAACCAAGGGAAAAAAAATCAAGCTAACTATTAGAACTAGCCCTCAGATGACTTGAATTAAAAAAAATAAGCATAATCATTAACTTTTTAACAAAGTAATATGTAAATAAATCCAAACCATCAGCAGATATGTGCTGTAATTCACCTGAATGCAAGACGGCTGGTTTATATAAACACCCTCCTTAAATCTGTTGTAAAACTTTTTCTCGTCATTTGTAGTCAACTGAAGAAACCGAGCAATAGAAACACTTCAAAGTTTTGCTTCATTAAACAGAAACGAATGTGAAATGAAAAAAAAAAGGCGTACATATATCCATTATGTACAGCAGATCTCAGTCTTACAAATGTACCAGCTTCTGTTACGCTTAGTTTTATCAGAAACAAAAGATCATTAAGGGCACTGGAGAAAGAACATTTGCGTGTTCGTCGTGACGTCGCCTGCTTCCATCTTTGGGTTTGCCGGATCATGCCGTGGTCTCGGAGGCGCCTGTTTGCGATATCGCATTTGGTTCTGCCGGGGTTTCGGGCTGGACCTTCTTCAGCTCGTCATCCTTAGTGTTAATCTCCTCTAGGATTTTTCTGTTGTCAAAAAAAATGACACATCGGGATTAAAGAAAAAGACAAAACACAATGAACAAATAACAGAATATTTGTCTAGTAGGGCTGTGTATTAGCAAGGGCCTCATGATACGATACATGATACATGCACAACGATACAATATATCACGATAAACTGCAATACATATTGCAAAATGTAAAACAAATAGCTAAAAATAAAACAAGTACAAAAACAAATACAAAGCCGGAGACTTCAGGTCGGAGGAGGAAGCAGTGTCACACACGGGAATTTTAATTAAAGCTAAATAGGTTTAAATATGTATATATATCGATACTTCAGGTTAGAATGTCGATAACTATCAAAAAAAGAATATCACAATAGTCACCTGCATCGATATTATTACCCAGCCCTATTATCTAGTGAATATTCAGAGAAAAGTCGTACTCATTTTGTGGAGCTGACGAGTCAGTAGAGGTAGCTGTATCTAGAGAGTTTAAGCCATCCTGTGACAAATGTGTTAGTGAGGCATCTCCATCTATTTGGAGCTCAAGATCCTCCGAGGAAAGAGGAGCATTGCTGGCCTGTGGATTAGTGCTGAGCATTCTGGGCTCACATGGACTTCCTAAAAGCATTGGCTCTGCTTCTTTCTCTGTGCCAGAAGCAACAGAAGGTGGAGCCGGAGTGTCAAATTCTGCAGATTTAATTTGACCAACTGACGAAACAGTGGTCTGAGAATCAGCCAGATCGACCAATGGAGGATCAGATGAGATAATTGTGGTGTCCATGGGCTGGGAGGAGGTTTTAGGGGTGGATTTGGGCTCGGAGGTAGGAGCTGTGAGGCTGGAGGTGAGAGTGGTGCTCTCACTAACAGGGCTGTTCTGACTCAGGTCGAATGTGTCGGTGACCGTGTCGGAGTTGGTGGCCAGGGACAGAGGGAGGTCCACCACGGTAGACACGACTTCTGTCTGCTGCCTAGCAGAGTAACAGGGAAAGAAAAATATAATTAATTTAATAATTTATGAAACATTAATAGATTTAAATTAACAAAACAATACAGCTGACAGGAACTATAAAATGAAGTATGTTAAGTATGGGGAAAAACTGAATGAAAGAAATACACAATAAAAACAACCGAAAAAAAAAAATTAAAACAGTAGAAAAACTAAAAAAACAAGGATGCCAGGTTCCATGTATAAAAATGAAGTAATAGTAATAAGAAATACGCGAAAAGCAGCAATACACCATTGTACCTAACCAAAAAAAAAACCCTTTTTGTATTTACATAATTTGGATTAACACACAATTTTCTATGCCTGAGAATTTTGTCTTTTTGAGCTGTCGCTGGGGTTTAACAATTCAATCTCAACATAAAAACAATAAACATGGACATATGCAACTGTATTGTTCATTCTAGAGAGAGACAGACAGACAGATAGATCGAAATAAGATTGATCGCATATATATATAGATATATATATATAATATAATTATACACACAGTGAGGGGAAAAATTATTGATTCCCTGCTGATTTGTATGTTTGCCTGTATTGTTTCATTCTAGAGAGAGACAGACAGACAGATAGATCGCTAAATTAATAGATTGATCGCTATATATATATATATATATATATATATATATATATATATATATATATATATATATATATATATAATATATACACAGTGAGGGGAAAATTATTTGATTCCCTGCTGATTTTGTATGCTTGCCCACTGATAAAGAAATAAGGCTATAATTTTAATGATCTGTTTATTCTAACAGTAAGGGACAAAAAACAAACATCCAGAAAAATACATTTAAAAAAAGTTGCAAATTAATTTGCATTTTAATAAGTGAAATAAATATTTAACCATTTGCAAAACAAGACTTAGTACTTGGTGGCAAAACCCTTGGCTATCACAGAGGTCAGATGTGTCTTATAGTTGGCCACCAGGTTTGCACACATATCAAGAGGGATTTTGTCCCAATCACCTTGGCAGATCCTCTCCGAGTCATTAAGGTTTCGGGGCTAACATTTGGCAATTCGAACCTTCAGCTCCCTCTACAGACTTTTTTTATGAGATTAAGGACTGGAGACTAACTAGTCCACTCCAGGACCTTAATGTGCTTCCTGTTAAGTCACTGCTTCATTGTTTTAGTCGTGTATTTTGGGTCATTGTCATGCTGTGATATTCATCCACAACCTATTTTCAATGCCTGGCTGAGGGAAGGAGGTTCTCAACCAAGATTTGACAGTATATGGCCCCACCAATTATCCCTTTGATGTGGTGAAGTTGTCCTGTCCCCTTAGCAGTAAAACTGCTAAGTGTTCTTGGGGTTATAGACAGCATAATTTCAAACAAGCTCGATTTTGGTCTCATCTGACCGCAACACTTTTAGTCAGTGCTCATCTGAATCATTCAAATGTTCATTGGCAAACTTCAGATTGGCCTGTACATGTGCTTTCTTGAGCAGAAATCTTTGACAAGATCCTCCAGTGTAGTTCTGGGCTGATTCCTCACCATTCTTATGATCACTGAAACGCCACAAGGTAAGATCTTGTATGAAGCCACAGATCAAGAGAGATTGAAATGATTTTTTTTTTCTTTCCTTTGTGAATAATCGCACCAACTGTTGTCACCTTCTCACTAAGATACATGGGAGACAAGAAACCTTGCTGATTGATGGTCGATCAAATAATTATTTCACTCATTAAAATGCAAATCAATTTATAACTTTTTTTAAAAATATATTTTTATGGTTGTTTTTGTTGTTCTTTTGTCTCTCACTGGTATAAACTGACCTTAAAAATTATAGACTGATCATGAGACAGATAGATAGATAAATAGACAGAAAGATAGACAAAAGTTAAACAAAGAAATCATATTTGTTTAGGACACATTATCTGTTCAATCTACCGTGTGCATCACACCACAAAGAACACACTTACTCTGGCTCAGTTAGGGGTGTGGTCTCATTTGGCTCAGCGTGTCCCCCTACATCATGATTGGCTGTGAGTCCATCCTCATTCCTGGTCTCCTTGGAGTCCTCTTTCCTGTAAAAGTAGAAGCATGATAATTTACAGCAACTCTCATTTTATAGGATATTAAATTTCTTTCTACTACTTTCCAACTTAACACCACATAAAATAATTTTAACATTTTTTTCCTGCATATTTTTCTAAGGCATTTATCCTTATGCAGTTATCTAATTCTTTCTTATGACATTTCATCTCGATGACAGCTCTTAGAGGGGGAAGAAGGTCTACACTGTGAATGTGTTTCAATTAGCTGGAATTTGGAGCGGTAATTTATCTACCTTTTGACAACACAAGTGGCTTTTTTTAATTAACATAGCACTAAAAGTGCTTGGGCTCATTTTTCTTACATATGTTACATTACTAAGAAAATCGTAAGGAGGGGACTGTTATGAGTGACAGCATGATTCATGAACGAATTACAGCAGCCTCTGGTTTAAAGGGTTTTAAAGAACGAAACCAACTTAACACATGCTTATTGTTAGCCTATGCATATAGTATTTAATTCATGTTTAAATAAATTCTATGCAGTTAACAACTTAAGTGATGTTGCAGTAGGTGAGTCCTTCCTTGTTTGTAACATGGTACACACACTATAGCTTAAATCTAACCGGGTTAACATTAAATGACAACGAAACAAACTGTTAAACCATAAAAATAAATCAAGAACGAGGTGATGCGATGATGATGAGCGAGATATGAAGCGCAATTGCTCTTCCTACCCTTGAGTATCTAACGTCATTCTTACGGCTCCAATAATGGTCAGAATAACAAGGTTACATCTTGACTGTTACCGCCTTGATGCTGAAGTGAGACTCTTCCTATAAATAGTAATAAATGTCTCCTCTCAAACAGTATCATCAACGGAAAAACATGCCAATAATAACTTTATTCAATAACAGTGTTTTTTTAATACATTTGACTAAATCCTTGCTGCATGATATTATTTAAAACCTCCTGATCAATCAGCAATGAGACAGCAACAGTGATGTGGTATACAGGAAGAGGGGTGGGTGGTGTTTGTGTTAGGATGATTCTAAGGTCCCACGCACATTGACGGCCCCAGAGATTCGTTTTATTAGTAGTAACAGTGCAGAATGGGTGTGATGAGGGCCCTCAACCTCATATTCTTTAATAAAGCCCCAAATTCCTAGCAGCACCTCTGTATAAAGACAAGTACAAATATACCCCCTACATTTAGATTTTAGACTTACATGATTACAGTATATTTTGTTGAGAATAATGGGGAAAGATAATAATATAATTATAAAAAATAAATAATATTTAACAAAATTTAAAACTTATATTAAAACCCTTTGCTAAAATATAAGGTAATGTAATATATAATCATTTAAACACAAAAAATGCTGTTGCTTATTTCAGTCCACAAAGTTCCAGCCAATTATTTTTCATTCTACTGATGGTAGAATGTTGTCATGTTGCATCGTGTTATTTTGTTTAGTAGAATGTTGTCATGTTGCATATGATCATGTGTTATACAGTTTATGATTCATATGATTTGTTTAGAGGTTGGCTATGATAAAACCTTATGAAGAGAGTTAAAAGATGCCCATATCGATATGAGAAGCCATATGAAAAGTCATAGCTCATGCTCTCGGTCTGAGTCAGAGAACATATCGACACTTGTTTATGATACGGCTCGGATCTATAGCCCACTTTGCCCATCTGGTGTATGGGAAATAATTTTTCTGCTTATTCTTTACGTCATCATTATTAATAGAACTGGATACATTTATTCTAAACACAGATGTTAATCTATATAACGACTTGGTGTATTAGCAACATTCTAGGTTTTTTATACCGGTTTATGGGCTGGCTTAGCTCTTTTCTCTAGGGATTTTTTCGACTGACGTTTTGTGAGAAAGTTTTCTAATTGAAGCATGTTCAGGATCCAGGCCTGTCAGACAGTGTGTAGTCAGACAGGGCAATTACTGCTAACATGATCATGATTCACAATAGACAGAGATATTTTCATCTTCCTTGTGGCAAAGCAGCAAAGAACTGTCGAAACGTTGTACTACCAAAAAGACAAAACTGACAAGACTTTAAACAAAATCACTAATGACAATTAGCTAGCTAACTTTACCCAAGTTTTAATCTTTATATTAGAGTAATGTAATGTAATACAGTATAACTAGTATTTAATTATACAATAAAGAAGTTGACCTGTGTGACCTGGTAGACTGAAAACTAAAATCCACCTGAAAATTAGATTTATTACATCTGTCTGAAAAAAAAATGTCAATGCCAATATTACAGCGCAGGGCTACATTAGACTCAATATATAAAAGCACAAATATAACTGCAAACAATACATTGTTTTCTGGAGCTGGAAATCATTTTGTTTTGTTGTTTGGGGTGGTAATGGGAAAATAGGGAAAAAACATGTCAAGCTTTTTAGACTGTGGGCGTAAAATGTTTGAAATTGAACGTTTTTTTTTCTTTTTCCAGCCTGTCAGTGTCTCATATCTCCTCGCTCCTCTTTTTCCCTCAGCTGTCTTTGTCTTTTTTTTTCTGTGCTCTGGTTCTGGTTTAACATGACAAGCCCTTTTCATTTTCTCCAAATTATATTTCCTAAGAGTAAACAATGTTTTAATTCTTTTTAAATGCAGTATACTATTTTGTTCTGAATAAAACATTGGATCATTTTCAGCAGTTAAATGGTATTGATGCAGGGTTTAGTCAGATTGCATCAGGTACCACTGGGGCTGTTATTCAAGAAATAAATAAATACAGAGAACTTTATATTAGGATAATAATAAGCAGTGTCCGTGTGCTGCCTGCAACATGTGTATAAGAGAATAATATAAATCTATAAATATAATATAATAATCAATATAACTAGTAGGTTGATAACCTTCAACACAAAATTTATACAAAAACATCAAGAGAAAACAAAACAATGAAACCTGTGGGATGTTAAAAAGTGCCTGTTGAAAAGAAAAGGAATTGCAAATAAATGAATAAATAACAAAATGGCCCCAATAACAAAAGCACCTATCTGGAAAAACACCACTCGTGTACTGTAAATATTGTGAATTACATTTCTTTAATTTCTATATTTTCTCTAATCCCATATAATACCAGTCTAAAGAATTACAAATTTCTTTCCTTTTTTCTTTTTCTTTCTTTCTTTCTTATTTTCTTTGTCTTGCTCTATTTTGCGCTTTTGTTTTTCTCTCCCCTTTCTGTCTCTTTCTTCCATTCCTTCCTTTTTGCTGTCTTTCCTTCCATCCATCCATCCTTCCTGCCATCCATCCTTCCTTTTTTCTTCCTTGATTCCTTTTTCTTTCTTTTTCAATTTGCAGTCAACTCAAACTCTATTTCCCCCATTATTATGTATAAACTCTTTAAAGATTCTTCTAAAATCTTGAATACTCATTAGTGTGACACCAAAATACTTCACTGAGATGTTATTTTCTCACGCTGATGGGTTTTGAGATATCCTAAATTAAAGCTTTTGATCTATCGTGTATCTGTGTAACTTATTCACTGTGCTGCTCCACATTATTGACCTGAGCACTGCAAAGAATGTGCATGTATTCCTAATATAATGGCCAGAGAGTCTTTCTTCGGGATTAGATCTGATAGTCTTGGCACAAAATCAGTTTTATTTTTAGCATAAGATCAGTTTTAGTTACAGAGAAAAAAACAACAAATCAAGAAAAATAGGAATAAATACTAAATCTCCTTACACAAACGCTGTCTTTCCTGCCTCCACGTCCTTCCCCTTTGGACCTGTCCCATGTCTGCCACACAGACACATTAGCAAACCACACTTGTTGACAAAGCAGCAGGTGGCGTCCACGACCAACAACAGGACTACACAGGCAAGGATGAGGATCCCAACAATCAGCCCTGTGCTCAAGCCTGAGCCGTCCTCCGTGTAGTCTGGGGAGGGGGGAGAGAAAGCAAAGAGACACAAGGGATAAAGAAAGATAGACAGAAAGAGAGAATGCCATTTTCTTTAACTAAAGCTTTTATTTTCCTTTTTTTTTTTTTTATTTCCTTTCCTGAACAGTCAGATTTATTTGTTTGCCTTTATCTTCACTATAATTATTTGCTTTCACAATTTTTTTTATTATATATATATATATATATATATATATATATATATATATATATATATATATATATATATATATATATGATATAATATATATATAGACAAAGAGAGAAAAAGAAAGGGACACATACACAGTAACAAAGGAAAAATGAGTGAGAATGAGAGAGACAACAGCTGAGAATGACAGAGAAAGATTAGTATATATATCACTCTCTTTCTTTTTCTCTCTTTAATATATATAGAGCAAGAGCACAAGAGAGAGAGACACACACACACAGACCGAGAGGAAGAATGACAGACGGATAAAAAAAAATGTGTGTGTGTGTATATATATATATATATATATATATATATATATAATATATATATATATATATATATATAATTAATTAGAGAGAGAAAGAGGGAAAGAGACAGTGAAAAAGAATGACAGAGAGGAAGAGAGAAATGAAAACTGGCTCAAGGTCCCCTTTTATAGGTGAGAATCAAATGACTGCAGTCTTATTTCTTTAACATACTCTATTCGTCTAATTTTATTTCGCTTGTGAAATTAATCCTGTAAGTAACCAGTTTTGAAAATGTCATATCAGAGAGATTAATGACTTATTGAAAGAAATATTTCTCTTAATTACTCATCTTAGATTTTATAGCTATTGTCTACTTGAATGTATTTCATTTTAGAATATTAGTCAGTTGTAGCTCTATGTAGCCTTTAACGATGCATTCTGTTTGGTACAGCGTGTCACTGCGAGGATCAACGGTAACAGACTTTCAGAGTTAATGCAGCCTTTCTAAAACTATACCTCTGTTTGTGAACAGGCTGTTCTAATCATTTTTTGATCATACAAAGATAGATGAGTCTAAAGATCAAACTAGTCTCCTGACTCATCTTGACTGAATTTTGAACACTCCTCAAAAGCTAAGTCTAATTTGGCTTGACGCAGGCGGTTGTGTTTATCTACTTCCCACATAAAAAAACAAATGCCGCTATCAGTTTATCTGTTGATTTTTTTTTTTTTAACTTTGCTTTTCCAGTAATATTACTCTCTATAAATCAGTATTCCTCTGCAATCTGTATGAAACAGATTGCACCATTAATTTCACCATCTAATGTTAGTCTAATGTTTGGCAGACAAACTTATATTTATCGGAGCAACTTATATTTATCACTATTTTTGAATCCAACTAAACAGTTGAGGGCTTTGCTTAGGGGCCCGGCATTGGCAGCTTGGTGGTGCTGGATACTGAACCCACAATATACTAATCATCAGTTGAACACCTGACTCCCCTAATACACTATATGGCTAACAATTTGTGGACACTTAAAAAGTACTCCCACATAAGTGTTTTTCTGCAAACTGTTGCCACAAAAATTGTCCCCTTATAAAGTGTACTTTACAACACATGTGCCCATATAACCAAAAAGTGAAACAAATTTTAGCCCCATTTCTGTACATTTCCAAATATAGTTAAAATAGAAGAAACACACAGGCTTTTTGTGTATAGATAATGGAAAATCTCTTGCATACATTTCACATATAGACTCTGCCTGAAATCGCATACTATTTAAGTAGGTACTACATTTAAGTGAGTTTGTATATCCTGACTGTATATCCCAACTGTACATTCTATATACGTAGTATGGTTACGGGTGGACATAATACAATACATCCGCCACGTTATTTTTATGTAACATCCAATGTCACCGCAGCGTGAATTTGAAGTTGGATGATGTTTAGCTTGTATGATGTTAAACAACAATGTTTTTTCTTCTTGAGGTACTTAAAGCTACTCAAATCATTTGAAAATTAATTTTCGTTACTTCTGCACATAACATGTCATCTCCCGGGTCATTCAGGAACTTTTTGCATATTGTAATTTGCATACTTAGTTTTCAGACATACTACTTGCCTTACAGAGTCAGTTTTGCATACTACAGTATATAGTATTGAAGTATGCGATTTCGACGGAGCCTTAGGTTTAGTAGCACAAAACATTGTACTTACCAGCAAACATCAGCAACAACTAACATGACGATGATGTCAGCTGTCATAAATACATTTGCAGGTTCGAATAAAAACATGAGTAGTGAGATTATATAAATGACAGTAAAGAAGGAGGAAATGATAATGCAGGCAAATGATTTATATAAAAACAGTATTTAATAAGTCCAGATATGCACATGCCTAGGGAGTACATGCCAGTGTTTTTGCCGTTAAGCCTGTAGATTCATAGAATAACAGTCTGAGAGTTGCAGGATCTCAGAAAATGTTACAAAGTCTTTTTCATAAAGTTGAGATAATGTACAATTTTATACAGTATTTTAGCAGTTAGAAAAATTAGTTAAATATGTACAGATAAACAGAATTAGATTTGCCGTGTACAAACCTAGCACGTTCTCTCTTCCCTGTACAATGACTTCCACCCAAAAGGAAAAAAGTGCTCTATAATATAGATAGGACCAATAGAAACTGAGCTGTCTGTATTGTTAATTATGTTAATCCACACCTCAGGCTCAGTTGTATCAGCATAAAGATTAAATAATTAGCAGAAAAAAAAATGGTCAGGATGGCCTAAACGCAAAAAAACGCCTCTCGCTTCTAACACTATCAAAGCATTGACAGCAGGAACAATGAGAGCACCATCGGCAAAAAGGTACACATCACCGAGGAGCTGCCGAGTGTGACTGAAGAACACACCAAGCACACGACGTGCCAGGGGTACAAAAAGATACACACATTTAGATTGCAAGGAAAAGGAAAAAAATAAGCAGGAGGATATTGTAGAAAAGTATATTGGATGTGTGGGGGATGTGATGATCCATCCATATCCAAGACCAGGCACAATGACACACAACAAACAGAGAAAGGAAGAGGGAAATGGGAGGGGAGAGAGAGAAAGAGAGAGAGAGGAAACAAGAGAAATAACAGTCAAAACCACAGAAATAAAGTTTGGAAATTAACAAAAAAAGTGAACTGATGTTACAGTGAAAAGCAGAATGGAAAGAAAAAGCATCTAAGGTTAATGTTCACGCATGAGAGGGAGGTGAGGAAGGTGGCTGATGCTCGGATATTAGACTGGCTTTAGAGCAGTGTTCATCTCAGACAGACCTGGTGTTTATATAGGTTATTCAAACCTGTTGGTCAAAATACAGGCAAAATAGCAATAAAACTAATTTTATTTGAAAGATCATAGATACAAAGACCAGTACAAGAGGGAAAAGTGGGGTGAAGATAAAATTAAAAACACTAATCGAACAATAAGAATTAAACATTTTATAAATTGAATCAGACTTTATTTTGAGTGAATATAGACAAAAACAAGCCACTATACTTATTTTAATATTTATATAAGAAAAACACAAGAATTTGAAAGATCATAAGCTAAATCTGGGTTAGAAGCAGAAAAAAAACAGTAAAATCAGCAGTAATGTACTCATCCAGGTCTGCGAGTGAGAAACAGAACTCTAGAGAGGAAGCAGAAAGCTGCACATGACACATGACTGCGGCACCTGGACCCCGTTCCACCAAAGTCGGGAATAAAGTGTAGTTTATAAAACTCAAGAGGCGAGAATTTAATTCTAAAGTGGATTTAGGATTAAATGTGAATTATTATGAATTTGTGATTTTAAACAAAAGAATGATAATGCACGTCATTCGAAATGATTGTATATTGTAAATAAAAGCATGTTAGTACATGTTTGGAAGTGGAAGGTCAGTGATTAAATTGTTGGACTGCTATTTGAAAAATTAGGAATTAGGGTGGACGATTAATTTGAAAATAACCGAAACAGAAATTTAGTTTTGACGTGGTTTGGCGTTCTTGCTTTAAAAATATTTTAAACGAAAGTTTAAAAAAATAAATAAACCTTTTTTTTTTTATTAACAATCCATTTCAACATAAGAATATTAGTAAAATTATTAATATACACTCATACACTCATAAAGCCAATCGCATTTCTAAATTGAATTTTTATTACATAATCAGTTTCTATCATTATTTATCTTAATAATCCTCTTTAATAGAAAAAGAGGTTTAACAGATCTGCTGTTTCATCAAATTCATGCCAATATAAAAATGACTTTATAAAGTATCTATATTTAAACCCATTTCATTAACTGGATCTGTGGGGATGCGTTTAGTGTAAATTACAAAGAATAGCTTGATTAATTCCAATGTTTTTCCTGTACACAGCATCTTATTACTGGACTGAATTTTGGGGTTATGTATAAACTGTAGTTTATCAGTAATGTATACAATTTTTAATCATGTGTTTGGGCTGTAGTCTCTGTCGTTTTGCTGTACACAGTTATTCTAGACCAGGATCACCTACAGTACCGCAAATTTTAGGACGTAATCTAGTACATGAATCATGACCGTATTCATGATAATGTGGTTACAAAGCCTTTTTGTTAAGCAGAGTGTGGTAGGCCAGACTGACTGTCTTGTTCTGGCTGTGGGGATTTACTTATTCAGCCCTAAAAAATGATTAGGGAGTTTAGACACTCATTTTGGGTAAATAGATTTGGGATGCAGTCAGTGTTTCAGTTCATGGCAATGTATTTAGATCCATTTTGCACTATGACTTTCCAGAGTTTTGTGCAAAAGGGAAAGAGGAATCCTAATGCTACAGCATATACAAACCTCATATTAACACAGCTGTGTGCTTTTAACTTTGTGGCAACAGTTACAGGGAAAGACTATGGATGTCAAATATGACATCATATGACAAATAAGACAAATATGGATGTGCTGGTCATGTGTCCACAAACATTCATGTATGCGTGTATCTTTTTTAGAGCCTGCATACCATCCTGTGTTATAAATCTCAAGATCCTAAACCTAAAGTCACATGGTAACTTTTCATATGACAATTTGAAGGCTAGAAAATCAACTTTTGTTGACTGAACCCACTTTTTTCACACTGAGTGCTTAATTTTCCTATGCTTTTTTTATATTTGTTATCATTAAAAGGCGAGGATGAAAGTTTATTTTAGTCAGTGTCAGTGTCAGCAATACTGGAACCGCACGTTAAAACGAAACACCACTTATTTCCATGAACCGACTGATCCTAACTAGAGACTGGTAATATATCGAATGTATTGACAGGGACACAGAGACACAGGGGGAGGTGGTAGTTCAGTGGTTAATGTGTTAGACTGATAACCAGAAGATTGTGGGTTCAATTCCCAGCACCACCAAGTTACTACTGCTGGGCCCCTGAGCAGGGGGTGGCCTTAACCCCCAATTGCTCAGTTGTATAAATTACATAAATAATGCTCTGGAAAAGGATGCTCTGGATAAAGGCGTCAAATGCCAGGAAGATATTTTATCTGGCATTCTGCTCTGCTCTAGGACACACATACCCCCACTAAAACCAGCATAGAATAGGCTACACCGGTGGTTTGCCATCCTGGATTTTGGCAACATCACAAAAAGCTTTCCATGGATGAGAAAATCGCAAAAAAAAATCAAACCCAATCCAAATTATTTATGATGGACCAAGGTTTCAGAGGAAGTGTGTAATCTTTCTTGATTAGTCTTTATTTTTTAACATGCGAAAAGTTCTGACAAAAGTTTCGGACTTCGTGTGCAATGACCTTTCTACAACCCTTTCCAGATTTAGACCAACTTTAACCTTCTTAAAAAGGCTTTCCACTAGATTTAGTAGAGGAACTACAGGGATTTGTTTTTAGTCAGATTCCAGAGGTTATAAATCAGATGAGGAGGCCTGGTTGTGTAGTCACTGTTTAACTGCATCTCATATGTGTTTAGTGGGATTGAGGACAGGTTTATGTACTGCAACTATGGCAAACTGTCTTCATGAAGGGTAAGGACTTTGTGCACAGGTGGAACAGCGTCCCATTGGACCGCCAAGTTTCAGTGAAAGGCAATTGTAAAGCTACATCATATAAAGTGTTTTCAAATTTGTGGTAAGAGTTTGGGGATGAACAACATATGACTGTGCTGGTAAAGTTTACAATTAAGTGATTAACGTGGCAAGTTTACAAATGCAGATAAAAAACAGCTGTAATATAGTATAGATAGTATACTAAGATATTTATATTTTCCCGAGTCTTATTTATTATTAGTTTATTATGTTTGTTATTAAATATGAAACGCAATCCAATATTTTAATAACCTTTATTCAGTGGTATTTGTGTTGTGCTTTGACACTAGACGTTGGACAAATCAGAATGAATGTATAAAGTCAACTGAGCTAAATTAGGGCAACAGCAGCAAAGAATCTTAAAATAGCGAATCTACTTTGTATTTGTTATGGCCTTTTCTAACTTTTTACTTAGTATTACTTAAAGGAAACACATCACTCTGAAAAAAATCTATATTATCACAACTATAAATTATAAAAGAGAATTTTACAGTGCGTAAAGTTCTTCCTAGGCTGCTGCACTGTACGATAGTGCAGGAGGTATATTAGATCAGAACTTCAAAACTCACTTTATACTTCTTTTAATAATAAACCTTACTTTTAAATCTGTATTTTTCCTTAACACTTACACTACCAACAGATCCAGACATGTTCAGTTAAGCGTCAGAAATCTCATTTCTGTAGATACCACTGGGGAAGCACCTACAGATATTTGGCTATGAGAGTCTCTTATTGGCATGCTGCTCAAGAAGCAGCAGCAGAAACATGAGGGGTATAAGAGTGAAACAAACAGGCTTTGGATGCCATCCACTTTCCCCCTGCTGGGACACAGAATGCATACTTCCGAGTTTCCTACATCTACAGAGCTCTCCCAGAGTGTTAACAAGAAAAGCTCTCAGGACTCTGCTGCACCAGATGCTCCTTAGGTTGAAATGAGTCAAGTGAGTCCAACTGTGACCACGGCATTTCCGACCGGGCTGAACTCACAGAAGAAAAAAACTCAATACATTGTTCTTTGCCAAAAAAATGACACACTGTAATGACCTGGTCTCTTGGCCCAACAGGGACAGTGACTCAGGTTGTGTTCATGCTTGTCATTTTTGGTTTAATTAAAATGAACTCTGGTGCGATTGCTCGGTTAGTGCAGTTCATTTGAGTAAGTACGAACGCTGACATCCGAACCCTGGTGCCCACCAAACGAGTGGACCAAAATCCGGACGTGATGTCAGAAGGTGTGACACAAATGCAATTCTGATTATGATTCATTGATTTCAAAGGATAGATTGTTCAGGCATAATTACCCGGTTTATCTAATTAAAAATTGTCTGAGAGTTCTTGGCTGATTAAAGTAAAATTATGTATTCATGCATATAATGAGCGTAATTAATCCGGTACAACGTGTAATTTCGGATGTAAAGTTTTGTTGCAAAATTTATGTTCGAAACAGGTTGTAAACGTATTACTATACCTTTGGTTTTAGTATCTTTAGGGTCACTGTCAAAAATGCGAGTATGAACGCTAAGATGATCAGGAACAAATGTAGCATTATCCTACACTAAACAATTATCCTAAACTAAACAAACCGAACTACAAGTGTGAACACACCCTTAGACGGCTAGAATACAATTAAAGCTTGTGGACATCATGAGCAAGGCCAATAATGAAATGACAACACTGTAAAACTGCAACAATGGCTTAATGCCCTTCTTGAGTTTGAAGAACTCTTGTAACAGATGGAAAATATCGGTTCCCTGCAGACATCCACTGCCTTATTAAAAGTATACATAATGCCAAAATACCAGATAAACATTAACAGTTGCTTGCCATGACTCAGTATGCATCACAGCGCAAGTGGCCAAAGAACGAGTAAAAAAAAGGTGACTTCTCACCGCATTCATGTACTTGCTGCTATAACAGCTCTGAGTCAACTGTTAATGTGCGTCAAGATGCGCAGAAGCAAGCGAGGGATGGATGGACGGACAAATGAAGTGATGGATGGATGGCGAAGAGAAATGAAAGTGCAGGAGAAGAAGGAACTCACCTGGAGTTGTGGAGGGTTCAGAGGCTGTGCGGAAGTTCAATGAGCCAGGCTGCGACTTGCCCTGCTGGTTTTCGGCCACTACAGTCACGTCATACTCTGTGTTCCAGTCCAGGCCACTGAGGAGTACATGTCCACTTGTGCTTGGGACACGGAGCTCATCTTTCCACGCCAAATCCTCTCTCTACATTTAAAAAATCAATGAGATCACAGAACAAAAATTCTTTTAAAATAATTTGGTAATGTTGTGTCTGCCAAGTGTATATATGGCCGGCTTGCTGCGATAGTTGGTGTTGATAGTATTAAGCCGCAACTCTATTTTATGTCATTTGTCTCTGGCGGCACCGCCCCACTATTATTCTGAGACAGTGCACCGAGCGACACTCAGATCACAGATCAATAGCCAGAATCTAATTTTATTAATCACATGAAATATTTATTATATTTATTATGTAAAGTAAATTTGATTCTTTTTCCCCACTTTGTTGCCAAGTTGGCAACTGCCGCTAACTCGAAAGTGAAAGTATAATTCGCACAAGCATTTACAAGCTAATTAACAGCAAAGCGAGGAATTGAGGGGAAACAACCCCACTCCCCCAACGTATTACCCAGTAGTGCAACATGTAAATTAACCGGTAAAAAAGTTTTTTTCTTTCAGCATTTTTGAAAGAAGTCTCCGGTGTGAATTTGTTTAACTGTTCGAAAAAGGTGTAACGACATTCACCAACACTAAACAACTCTTCAGAGGCACGACTTTGTGTTTTTTTTTTAACTTGCCATATGTGTTCGTCACAATCCCTGTTTGTATTCAAGGACTTTTACCTTGTAGTTTTGTGTCCCCATTGTTATCTTGTTTCCCCTCATGTTTCATTACTGCTCTGCTACCTTGTTTGTTGCCATGGACACTAATTTGACTACACCTATTTTCTTGCTAGATCCATAGTTATTTATCAGTTAATTGGTTCCTCTCTCTCTCTCTCTCTCTCTCTATATATATATATATATATATATACACCCCTGCGTATATATTTGGAGGCAAAGGATCCAAATGCAGTGGGTTTTAATAATAAAAGAGAAACAGACACTGGGAAAGAACTTAAGGTAAGGATTACGTGCCGGTAGTTGCAGAATCATCCTAAAATATCCATCATAAATCCACAACATGTTTTCTCGGGTTGGAGCTGGAATTCCTGTACGCTGATGTCAACTTGTTATGGTGCACATAGAAGCCATCGCATTATGTAACTGTTCTATTTTCCCCTTGGAGTGAAATAAATGGATTTTATGTGAATTGCTTCTTTTCCCTCTTCAGTCATTATTATCTAAACACGTACTCGCCAACTCGTTATACGCAACAGGATAGAAGCTAAATATTAAAACTACATTTTCAATTCTAAAAATATTCTCAAGTAAATGTAATAAAATAAATATAAGGTGGTACTCCCACCTCTAACAACACAGGGGGGTATATATGCTTGACAAAGGGTCAGAAAAACAGGAACACAGAACTACAAACTAAAATCCTTGAACACAGATGCGATAAACACAGACAGGAATTGTAACAGGAGTGGGTACCTGTTTACAGCTGTACGTAATAACAAATAAAATGAAATTAACTTATTTATGCTTTTACAAGGCTGAACAAATTGGTTAAATCTATCTGCTTCCACCTTTCAGTTTAAACTGTGATCAGAGTATTTGTCAGATGTCCTTATCCACTTTTACAACAATTATACAACCGAAAATTGAGGGTTAGAGACTCTCCTCAAGGGCACTTTCAGGACATGGAAATAGAGCTTATGACTATCCAATTAGCATTCCAACACCTTAATCACTGAGCTACCACTTGCCTAATTGTAATCACTAGCCAGTTGCTGTAGTATGGGGGGAAAATACATTTCAGGATACTGTTAAAGGAAAGTAAGCAATATACAAGACAGTGTGTAAAGAATCGTAAGTCATTACTTTGTGCACTTTTTGTTTTTATGAAGCTCTCGTGGTGAACGTGGGTAAATAGTTAATTAGGGACTTTTTATGAGAGTGTTTTGTTTTATGAGAGTGAGTCCTTGTAGCAAAAAATTGCTTTACTCTTCATTTAAAATTGATATACCTTTTTCTTTTCTTCGATCTCTCTTGCGATCTCTTGCTAGCTTTGCAGCTCAGTTGAATCAGGATAAGTACTTTCACCTTAGCCAGATCTTTAGTCTGATTGGAAAAGAGGTCATCTGACTGACATGTAAAGCAACCAATCACAGTTTGTTTTTGTTTATTCAGCGTCATGTTTGGGGGATTAAACTTGATATTACTAGAAAAACACCATTGTGCGGTGTTTGGGTCTGTGGTACTCGATTTTTAAGTATGTTTAAAGAGAAATTAATGCTATTAATAATGTTTTAGCCCCAGACTTATTCTCTTATTATACTTTATTATTCATGTACAACCTACAATATATCATATTTAATAACACAGTATATCAAATGTGATCTAATGCAGTAAATGGCAAAAATTAACTATAAATATATTGGTTTTTGGTGTTTTTCCATAAATTGTTATGGTTGTGTTGATTAATTAACCTAATATTGTGATGAGCCCATCAAACAAGTGAAGATTGGCTAAGAAACAAACACCCTTTAAAATCCATTTGTCTCCGTTTAAGAGCCAACTGAAACCGAAACCGAATGAGGAGCACAATAAATCTTTCCTTCAGTTAAAGCCTTCAACATGCTCCTGTTTTCACCCTCTAATGAGGCTGCATGAGTTGTGTTAAATGTGTTTTACATTTACAATACATTTTTGGAATTTATCCAGAGTGACATACAATTGAGCATTTGGGGGTTAAGTGCCTTGCTCAGGGGCCCAACAGTGGTAACTTGGTGGGGCTGGGAATCAAACATCAATCTTCCAATTAGCAGTCCAACATCTTAACCACTGCACTACAAAACCGCTTGTGTGTATTTACATACATGTTCCAATGATTCGAGGTCGCCACTTCCTTTTTCTTATGACTCAAAGATGTAATCACGTACTGTGCAATATGACCTGGAGATCTGCTGCATGTGGGGATGTCACAATCCAAACATCAAATTTCGTTCTTGTCACTATTTGTTATATCATTGCATTGTTTGTTTTATGATGTAAACTGAGGTGCGAAAGAATAGCATGCTTAGCACTGCGCAGTGTAATTTACATCGTTCTGAATATTTTGCATTAAGTTGATACTTATACTGTAAGTATAAAAAAAAAAAAAATACAGTGCATCCGCTGGCATCTCTCAGAAATCCGGTGGTATCCAACTAGCCTGACCTTTAAATTCCTGAAAGTGTTCCGCTAACAGCATCTAAAGCTGAGACTATCCAATTAGCCTCATGCATTAAAGTAGCCCTCCTTTTTAAAATATATTTTGCTACTTACGGCTTTGTACCGGATGAGGTAGTGCGTGATGGGAGAGCCTCCGTCATCCTGCTTGATCCACTTGACCTTAAACGTGTTGCCTTTGGACTGTAGGGCTCCCTCCATTTTTGGAGGACTAGGTTCCCCTGGAAACACACGCCAACAATATTACTAAGCGCCCACATTGCAAAGACCTCATCTTTGTAACAGCATATGAACATTTCACACAGAAATAGCATGCTAAATAAGTGATATTGCTGTTATTTTTTAAACATTTGTTTCTGATGATGATCTGGAAAGGATCTTTATTGCTAAATCACTGATGTATAGTTCAGTGTACTAAACTTTATTGTGCTCAATAGATGCTAAGCTATAAACTGCACTTGGCTAAGCACACTGCAGTAGAAAATGGCGATAATGAATGGACTACAATTTACAAGCTTCAAAAGACCTGTAGCCTGTATGTGTGGCAGCCCTTCACACAAGGGCATTTTTGACATTTTTTACATTCCAGGCCATTCTTTTGTAATTGATCATGTAAGTTTTATTCTAATTTTTAATTATAAGCAATACATTTAAATCATAATGTTTTGCTTCATTGTGACAGTGTGCACTCCATTTGGTAAAGACTCCAGATGTTGTGCCAAAACCTATGAGCCGTTTTTTATCAAATGATCGATGTGGTCTAAACACACACACGCTTCGATTAATAAGGAAAAAGAAACACAAGGAAAATCTGAGGTTTTGGTTAAAGCAGTTGTCATGCTCAATATTAAAAACGGTTTACATTTAAATTGGGACAATTAATTTAAGCAATATTAGAAAGTGGACTTTTAAAAAATAATTTTTTAATTTCAAAATATAAGTCCTAGATTTATTTTTTAATTGTGGTATTAAACTGTAAAAAAGGTTTGTAAGTATATAACAATTCCACATTAAGTTACATTTATTTATTTATTTTTTGCATGTAGCTCAAGTTCTACCTTTTCTAAAAAAAAAAAAAAAAAGAATAAAAATGGACTGCATACTTTACATACATGATCTGATTACAAGCTTAACTGATTAGGTTAATAATCTGATTTACTACAGTGCTTAGCTTACACCATGTCACATTAAACTGCGTGAAATTCTATTTAGCTAGCATGATTCAGATGTATTCAGACAAATTAAGGATTTGCACACATTTTGAAGTGTCAGAATTAAGTGATCACGACATCCAAGACGTTTTGCCAAACCGCCACACACATTATTGATTGTATGTATTTGAAACTTAACATAAAGAAATACATTACACAAAACACCTTCTCTTAGCAGCTGTTTTAGTGATATTTGAGTAGCTGTCACTGAGACATCTATAGCATTGTGTGTAATGGTGAAAAGGGAGAGTAACTTCTTCTTCATGGACCGTCTTTTATAATCCATTAGAGGTTAATGACCCATGGATGCTAATTTGATCCCCTACATTGGTTGGACGTTACAGAATGACATTTACCGACATTAGCGAGGGCTTTGTGTGTAAAGACTGTGCCTGAACAGACAGCGTTGAAAAATGAAGGCCTTTAAGCCACATTAGCAGTGATTTGCTACGCTTGTAAAAAAAAAAAAAAAAAACAGGATCAGAATGTCTCATTTAATGCAGTTTGATCATACTGCTTAAGGTGTAGTTTTTCTGATGACATATGTGCTTTTAGCAGTACGTCCTGTTTACAAGTGAATCCCTGGTGTTGAGTAAATACCTGCAGTGCTGAATTAATTATTACAGCATTAACACTCCCAGTGTGAATGAACGCCTACACTGTTTAGACGTCTCCGGGTCGAGCTTACAAAATGCTGCGCACGTTAGATAAATTCCGTGGCTGTTAATTTAACGCTTGGGATTTTGCTGTGCAAATGAAAGACGAAGTGCGTGTTGATTTAAGACCTAGGTGTTCTTTTAGGACTTCTCTGTCTCCGCAGATATATAACAATGATGTAATAATAATGGTATCCGGATGAAGCTGTGAGACGAAGACATCACTTTAATATGACACAAATGTACAGTAGCTGTTGTAGCCTCCATTAAACCCCCTATACCATATTAATTTACACAAAATACAAAAAAACTAGGCAACATATTCTTTATGCCACATTTGCATTTCTTTTCTACAGTAAAAAAAAAAAAAGACAAACAGTAGACGAAGTGCACAAACTGCAAGTAATAAAGAAACATAATTTTGAGGTCCATAATAAACATTTATCAGTTATCAACAGCTGCAAAAAACGATGTTGCATAAATAATGGTGAAATGAACCCTGTTTGTTTTGGGGCCGGGAGGTAAATGCAATACTGTAGCTACCATTTCAGACTAAATTACACTTTAATGGAATGCTGTTGCCTTTCAGGTCTAACCGTGCACACAGGCTCTGATTTACTAAAAGCAAATATCTGGTACTAATTAGTACTAATAAAAGTGCAGCTGACAAAATGGATCCAGTTAGTCTAGCGAAATACACCACGAATTATGTCACATTTAATATTGACAGGAGTTGGAAAAAAACCTGTTATTATTAGTCCTGTTGGGTTTAGATCTTTAACACTGCTCGAAAAGTGAATTGAGAACCAAAATTCAAGATTGATTCTGATTTAACAATGCATTGTTCCAATTTTATAGACATGACTGCATATTATTGTTTTGCTAAAGTTTGAATAAAAAACTGTTACGTTGGCTGGGAGAGATTAACGTACTGCAACTTTAGAAAACCTGCACATAAAAAAACAACAAATTAAAAATCGATTATCAGTTTAACAAAACATATGCTGCAAATCCTGAATATGCAAAAACGATTAAAGAAACTTGCTGCAAATACAGTTGTCTTGTGTAGGCAAACCGTCAGACTGGTCTGGGAACCTTGGCTGCTTTGACTAGATAAAGCCCGCCCAAGAGGACGTAGCACTGACAGGTAATGCAACCAATGACGTTTGACGCTAGTCTTGATTGATCTTTAAATAATCTTGAATAATGTTCTGGGGCATTTGGGGCTGAGACTACAAATACAGAAATGCATCGCAAATACGAAAACCCACTGTAAAAAAGGAAATGAGCTGCAAATACATTAACATGTTACAAATACAAAAATGTGCTGCAAATAGGGAAACATGATCTAAATACGAGACGAATCCAGCAGGGACAAACCCGGCTGGGACCTGCCTATTGCTTAAGGGCTATTTGTCAGTGGTGTTATAAGTAAACTACTGAAAGGATAAGTTTGTTTGTTTTTTTTGTTCATTTTATTTTTCTGATTGTAAGATTCCTTGGTCTTTTGTGTTATTAACTGAAAAAATCAGGAAAAAATGACACAATTAACTGTGAACTGATAAGCAGGTCTGAACCGGGTAAGTCCGTTTTTTGGGTTTCCCTTAGAAACTTTTCCGTTGTGGTCTGTATTGTTTGCAGTATGTTTCTAAATTTGCTTATATTTGCAGCATGTGTGTCATCAAACTGATGTTGTTGGCAAGCAGAGCTTCTTTTTTGTTCCAAGATAGTGTTTTAAAGCTATAGGCAGTAAGTTTATGCTCATTGTCGCCATCTCTGTTTGAAACCTGCAATTGCAGTTATTTACGGAATTATTACAAGATGATTCCAATGCTTTACACTGTGTGTCGCTGTCAGTCACCACACCGATGTGGAAACGGCACTTTGGAATCATAGATTTATGTCTTAAAAAAGAGATCCAAATAAAATTTTTCATTGTAGAATCTCACATCTGAACTTTTGTTGGCCACTTTTACTATGAGCAACTGAGGGTAAAAGCACTACAATCATTTTGTTGGTGTTTTCTCTATTGGTGTGTGTTTTCCTAAGATGCAGCACGTTGAGCTCTCAGCCAGCCTACATGTTGCACTTTAAATCAATACATTCTACGATTTAAAAAAAAAAACCCTGTTATTTGCATATTTTAGAAGAAACCGTCATTGCTAGATTAATGTGTTTAATAAAACCCATTAGTCCAAAATTCACAGTGACTAGTTTTTATACAGAAATGCCTCAGTTTGAATATTCATTAAGGCAGATGTGCGAAACAGATGAGATGTGACATTTTATTCATACACAATCCTTTCTAGCATATTGAGATTGCACACAATATTATTCAAGTTAGCGATGTGTATCATTAGTAAATCAGGGAAACGACGTAGCAAAATATAGGTGAAATGACATATATTTGAAATAATTTCTAAATGAGGTGCATGTACACAGATAACCACAACAGGAATCTAATATTGATTTTTCTCGACGGGTTTATTTGCATGTTGAAGACTTGGAAGATTTCAGCACAGCTGAAATTGAAACAACGATTAACAAGGGCTACATTTTGCAAGCCTGCAAAACAGAGCACGATGAATAGATAGCAATATGTATCATCTCTCAAAGTCTGTGCTGCCCAAAATGTTTATAGCAGCAGTAAAAAGAAGAGAGGATGTTCTTAGGTCATCCACCCGGCACTGCCTCTGGGGAATTGTTTTCAGCTCCACAGCTTTTCAAGTCGATTTTTATGGTTGGAAGGACAACGATAAATCATTTTATTCCAGCCCCCATATTCTCTTTAGATAATATTCAAAGCAGTCAGAACACAGTGACTGCTCAAGGGAAGTGTGTCAAAAAAATAGGGGCTGGCTGAATTTTTTTTTTGAAATTGACTGAGGAATTTTGGTTTAGCTGTGAGTTATTGGCAAGAGAGAGAGAGAGAGAGAGAGAGAGAGAGAGAGAGGGGAGAATTCAATAATCCTGACTAGGAGTGACTAATCCTACTTGTGAAAACTGCAGAGCGAGAATAGAGCATTTACCTTCTGTTCATCAGAGTGGACGACATCCGTGGCATCATGCACGCCACATGACAAAAGGCAGACACACATGATTGGTTGAAAGGAAATTGGAAGAAGTCACATGGAAAAAAAAAAGATGATGCGATTATGGACAAGAAATTACAATGTCAGGATGTGAGAGGCAGTTAACACAATTACACAAAGACATGAATCACATTGAAACAAAAGGAAATCTAAGAAAATATCAATCAAAACATTAATAGCAAGCAGAGCTTCCTCAGATTGAACCAAGATTAAGTGTTATTAAAGTTACAGCCAGTAAGTTTATGCTCATTGTCGCCATCTTTGTTTGAAACCTGCAATTGCAGTTGTTTACAGAATTACTGGCACGGCTTCCCGGTGTGGAAGAATCTGATGTTTTACCACCAATAAAACTTTTCAGCAGAAAATGTCATCTGAACAAGGAAGTAACATTTCTGCAACTTATGTTATGAGCAACTGAGGAAAAAAGCACTACAGTAGATTGCGCTATTAATGTTGATGAAATTTCACCATCGCTGATTAGCTCATATCACATCAAACCATGCAGTTATTAGTATTGTTAAACTTTGATCTCAGATTGTTAATCTTAACAACATAAATATTGCATGACTGGGTGTTTAGTGTGTTTTAGCATTGGCATCCTTGCATGTTATATATTTTCTGTTTAAAAAAACATTTTTCATGCAAAGACAGATGCCCTTATTTCTACCAGTACTATTTAGTACTATTTAAATTATAAAAAATTATTAAAATAATTTAATAGTTGTTGCTTTAAAACTTGTGGCATCTGTTTCAGGAGGAATCACATATGGGCTATATAGTGTATTACTGAGATGGTCAATTGCTGAACTGACACCAGATACAGAGCCAGCAATGTATTTCAGCAGATTGAAATCTTGGTAAAATAACTATAGAAACTGGCTATATTTCTTTAAAACATCCCCATAATTCAGTGTTGTATATGATTTATGCGATGAACAGAGAAAACTCGTTATGCTATGTTATACTTAGCATAATTTGCATAATGTATAGAACAGGAAAGACACATCGACACACGAATTTCAGCACGTATGATTAGCTTGTCACATCAGAGGATCTAAACTGCCTGTGAAATATTCCCACACTTTGAATAATTCATACACACTACAATACTTGGTTCTGTCATGTTGCATATATAGCAGCTCTCTGTAACCTATGTGAAAAAATATTAAGCTCAATGCTATTTTATTCATTAATGTTTTTTAAAACTTTTTTCAACACTTCAGTCCAGGATGGATCATTTATATGTTGTTTAATGAATTTATTTGGATTTCTGACAATAAGTAAATAATCTTTATTTATTCATCTTCTCATATACCCACTTATTTTGTAATTCGGGGTCACTGGGATCTGCTGGAGTCAATCCCAGCCGTCTCTGAAAGGGTGAAAGGCAGGTGGGGTACACCCTGGACAGGTCATGAGTCCATCACAGGGCCACACACACACTTACACTCACTCCTATGGGCAATTTAGAATCACCAATTAACCTAAAATACATGTTTTTGGACTGTGCGAGAAAACCGGACTACCTGGAGTAAACCCACGCAAGCACAGGGAGAACTCCAGACAGACAAACTCCACACAGAAAGACCCCTGCCCGGGAATCAAACTCTGAACCTTCTTGCTGTGAGGCAACAGTGCTAACCACTAAGCCACTGTGCTGCTGTAAATAATTTCGTCGGGGGACATGACACGTTTTATAAACTCAGTTAATGTAGGAACATGTAAAACTTCGAGGTATAAACACAGGTCTAAACTAACAAAAATAATGTATCGGAAGGCCAGTTAAAGGCTAGTTTGAATGTGTTAATACACATTCAGAAAAAAAAAGGTTTATATTTATAGGTCTGAGTCACTTATTTAACCCGAGAGATCTGGGGAGAGGAGAGAAAGTGGATGAGACACAAATAAAACGGATGATTAAACAATGATGAAAGAACTAAAATGCTTAAAAGCTTTAAAACATAAAATGCGTTTCTTATTTGTGTTAATACAGGGACAGTGTGCGGTAGCCAACTTTCATAAGACACAAATAGAATTCTTTATTAGTATATACCGTGACATATAACCAGATCATTAGGATCATTAGTAGCATCGTCACGCAGCTCACTGCATTTAACAACATGCTGTAATTATTTTCAATGGAACCAAATACCATACACACACAGCCACCAGGGGGCACAAGCAAGTCATAACCTTCAAGGCACATGACTTCATTGGCCGTTACCGACAACATCACCCACACCTATTTGTCAAAAATGAGACGTCGGGATGGGTTCATGAAGAAAATGTGAGGAACTTGAGTGGAGAACAGCTGCACATTTTCACTTGCATGAACATTGATGTGTTATTTATCGGTGAATTCATTCAGCTCTAATATCCAATGCAGACATTTAGACGTGCCGGAAAAATGATTATCCATGACTTCTCTACTTTTTTTGCAAATACACCAGAAGGCTGCACTGAGCCGAGGTGACAACATTCTTACAAAGACAACTAGAAATACTGTTCTATTATAACTGATGGTTTTATAGTTGCAATTGTTCTGAGACCGTTAAAGCTTCAGAAGTCTAAGATTCCTCAACTAATCATGTTTTCTCATGTCTGCACGAGTTTCTTCTCAGTTCTTGACTTTGCTTCCTCTTCCCAAATTGTGGCCTGGCTACCTTTGATTTGCCTCTATTGTTGACCTGGCTTGTCTTTACATTAAGTACTACCAGGACAAGTTCCAAAGATATCTCCATCCACCTCCATCCTGAAGATAAATAAATGAAGAAGACAAAATGAAAAATGTGCTTCACATGAACATCGAGCCTCATTTATCAAGCCGAATGCCAACAGATTTATTTATAAGTTGTTTAAAATTTTACGAAACAAATTTGGTGACTAGAAATGTAAGTCTTGATTAAATGACTTAAACATTAATTAGCAGTTATTGAGCATGTACATACAGATCATGTTCAATTACACAGACACTTGTTAAACCCAGTCAATTAATATTAAAAAATTAGATAGAATAAACAAAAATTAAAAAAGGCAATAAATCAAGACTACTAAGTCCAATCAATCTATTAAAAAATGCAGCTAAATAATAAGGTGGATAATTATAAGTGGTTAGTATTTTGGTGTCCATTTACTATGGCACCTTCTATTGATGCTGGGCAACTCGGGGAAAAATTATTTGAGCCCATGCTAATTTTGTATTTTTATAATTGTAGGTTTATTCTTACAGTGAAAGACAAAAAAAAACATCTAGAAAAAAAAAACTTTTCAAAAAGTTATGCATTGTAATGATTGAAAAAAGTAAGATTATATGGTATGAATGGCGTCCCATTACTAGCTTTCTATAGCCATCAGAAAGGGTGCGATAGATAGATAGATAGATAGATAGATAGATAGATAGATAGAAAGATAGATCGATGAATAGATCGATGAATAGAAAGATATCTGGATAGATAGATGGATGAATAAATAAATAGCTGGGTAGATAGTGGGATGGACAGATAGATAGCTGGATAGATATCTGAATAAATAGATATCTATCCAGCTATCTATCTGTCCATCCTTCTATCTACCCAGCTAATTATTTATTCATAGATAGATAGACAGATAGCTGGATAGATATATAAATAGATAGATAGCTGCATAGATGGATAAATTATTAGATAGCTGGATAAATAGATGAATAGACAGATAGCTGGATAGATAGATGAATAGACACAGCTGGATAGATATATGAATAGATAGATAGCTGGATAGATAGATGAATAGACACAGCTGGATAGATATATGAATAGATAGATAGCTGGATAGCTATATAAATAGATAGATAGCTGGAAAGATATATAGGTAGATAGACAGATGAATAGACAGATAGCTGGATACATAGATGGATAGATAGATAGATGGATTAACGCAGCATACAGCTAATGCACCCCTCATGATGCAGAAATGTAAGAGCTCTAGAAAGCTGTTATTGTACTTCATAGACCTGTAAAATCACGTTATTCTTTTTGCAGTTCCTGCATTGTTAAATGTGGCCTTTTATGAAATGTTGTAGCAAACTAGAATTGCCGCTCATGTGTATGCTAACATATGGGTTATAAGCATTCATCAACATATGCGTGGGGATAAAAAAAGTCAAAACATTTATCATTTAAAAAAATTTTTTTTTGTTGTTGTTCACAATCGACTTTCCTAAAAGTGTTAATAAATGAGGCCTGTTATTGTGAACAAGCTATACTTTCAAAAGTAACTTATCAATATAATAATTCTTTAATAATATGAGCAATAATATAAGTATTCTTTAATAATATGAGCAATAATATAAGTATTCTTTAATAATATGAGCAATAATATAAGTATTCTTTAATAATATGAGCAATTTTTTCATATAAATATGAAATTTTTATTCTCTTCCATTTACTCTTACTTTTTTATTACTATCTTACTCAAATATGAGCAACTGGAAGCTTCTGTCACCAAAACAAATTCACTGTAAGTGCAAATCTACTTGGCAATAAAGCGCTTTCTGCTTAATTAGGCAAACTGTCAAATTCAGTGAATGAATCTACGCTGCTTAAATGCTTTAAACTTAAATGAGATTATCTGTTTATGGGTCTCTCAAGGTGTTCCATAGAATGAGCTTCTAGTCCAGCAGGTCTCTGATTTCACTAAAGATGAATAAAGAATATGTAGCATGTGCTTTATTTTAGTCTCTATATTGTACTTTAGGCTGGTTTTGGTGTTTGCCCCTATGTCCATTCTCTGATATGGTTGCGTTTAAACTTAAGAATTTCCCATGTGTACCATTAAAAAAACTGATTCATATCATTAAGTTTGATGCTTCTACTTCTAAAGCACAGAGGAAGGGTGTAGTATAGATTTCATGCTTGAGTATTGTAATTAGTGTGAGAAACTGGATGCTCTGAAAGCTGTCCCACTGAGCCTCAATGGCGGCTTGCTGCTTCACACTGCCAGGATGCATTCTGAAGTGTTGATAGAACATCTTGAGCTTAATGGAAATTAGGAAAAAAACAGTAACATGGAAAGCAGCACTACTCACGAACAGGCTCGGTCTTGAAGACGACTATAGAGCTGCTCTCGCCTTCTCCCTTGCCGTTGATAGCAGACATCTTCACTTCGTACTTTGTGTCAGGTTTTAAGCCGGTGAGTGTGACTGCACTCAGCTCTGCAGGATCAAAGTGGATTTCAAGTTAATAAAGCTACTGACGGTGGCGACAAAAGGTTATTGTACACATACTACCACACCTGCTTAAAACAGAGATATTAGACTGCAAATCAATCAATAATCAAATCTCTCTTTTATCTATATTTTCCTTTTAGATTTATTTTTCATGCTGTAAAATTCTTTGTGGAGATTCTCAAACTGGCTTGACAACCTAATAATTTTTCAACCATTGTTTTTTCACTCCATCCATAGCACACAGAGGCTCCGGCTGAAATCACAGACTTCCATACTACACTGAACAAAAATATAAACGCAACACACTTGTTTTTGCTTTCATTTCTCATGAGCTAAACTCAAAGATCTAAAACTTTTACTAAGTAATAAAAAGGCCTATTTCTCTCGAATATTGTTCACACATTTGTAGATGTCTGTGTTAGTGAGCACTTCCCCTTTGCCATATATACTGATCTAGAGCATCCCAAACATGCTCAATGGGTGACCTGTCCGGTGAGTATGCTGCCCATGCAAGAACTGGGATGTTTTCAGCTTCCAGGAATTGTAAAACAGATCCTTGCAACATGGGGCACAGCAATGGGCCTCGGGATTTCAACACGGTATTCAAAATGCCATCAATAACATGCACCTGTGTTCGTTGTCCGAAACATACACATGCCCATACCATAACAACAGGGCCACCATGGGACACTTGATTCACAATGTTCACATCAGCAAACCGTTTACCCACACGATGCCATCTGCCAGTACAGAAAAAAAACAGGATTTATTCGTAAAGAAAAAAACATCTCTCCAAACGATCTCAGAGGTGAAGATGCCGGATGTGAAGGTGCTGGGCTGGCGTGGTTACAAGTGGTCTGCGGTTGTGAGGCCAGTTGGATGTACTACCAAATTCTCAGAGACGGCTTATGGTAGACAAATGAACATTCAATTCACGTGCAACAGCTCTGGTGGAAATTGCACGCTCCCTCAAAATCCGTGGTATTGTGCTGTGAGATAAAACTGCACAGTTTAAAGTGGCCTTTTATTGTGCAACACCTGTGCAATAATCATGCTGTCCAATCAGCATCTTGAAATGCCAAACCTGTGAGTTGGATGGATTATTTTGGCAAGGAGAAGTGCTCACCAACACAGATTTAGACAATATTTAAAATAGGCCTTTTGTGTACATTTTATTTTGTTGTACATTTTGTGTACAAGTTTTAGATCTTTGAGTTCAGCTCATGAAAAATGGGAGCAAAAACAAAATAGCTGCATTTATATTTTTATTCAGTGTATATCAGGGATGGCCAATCTTGGTCCTGGAAGGCCGGTGTAGAGTTTAGCTCCAACCCTTATCACCCAACTAATTAAAATCTTGCTAGGTATACTTGAAACTTACAGGTAAGTGTGTGGAGGCAAGTTGGAGCTAAACACTGCAGGACCGAGATTGCCCACCTCTGGTGAATACAGTAAACAAAATGGAGCATGCGAGGTGAGAAGTATGTCAGAATTCTGAGTATGCGAAATACAGCGCACGAAAAGTTCCCGGATGTTCTACTACTCCTGTCTGGATTTTGAAGTATGCAAGCGATGCACAATTGACTATCCCAAGAGCCTGTGGTTAAATTGCACTCGTTTAACATCATACAAGTCGAACATTATCCAACTTTAAATTTGCGCTTCTGTGACGCTGTATGTCACGTGTTATACATACTATCGGTAGCCATACTATATAAAATGCCTTTTTTTATGTTAAGGAAAGACATAGTACATATTTAGCATATTTAAAATATGCAATTTTAGACTAAGCCCTTGTCTTCATAGAGTTTGTGCACAGGGGCATTGCCATGCTGGAACAGTGTTCCAGTAAACAGTGAAACAGGGTCTCTTAGTTCCAGAGAAGAAATAACTTTTAAAGCGCTTAGAAAGGCTTAACTAAGCATCCTTGTAGATCAGAATGTTTACCCACAATATACTCACTGTTCCGCAGGAGACCCAGTGCGATGTTAAGAGGCGTAGCCTTTTATACGTATAATGTTAAGTTCAAAGTTATGTTTGATTAGTGTTTTTTTGTTTATATATCAATCTAGATATTTATCTGTGGTAAACATCTGCAGAGAAATTGAACTAGTTAGCTAAGACACACATACACTATACTTTACTATAGTATAGACGACCCCCAAACACAGTGATTCAGGAAAAAATTGAAATCAGGGAATTGGGCTCAATCTAATCTAATCTAAACTGAGCTATTTTAGAATAACAGCACAGCCTCACATGACTGATATGCAGTCTGGACAATAACAAATCAATGCTAATGCTATAAACTGCTTTTTAGTTTGGAGACCAATAATACGCACCAGCATATAGCATAAATTAGATTTTTATCTGATTTAGTTGGTAAAAGAGCCTCTTTTTTTTTTTTTTTATGATAAATGTGTAAACAATACAAAATTTTAAGGCATTTTTATGGGTGCGGTTTGTCTGAACATAGTTAATGATTTATTACAGGTTAATTACAGTTTTACCGAATTTACCTAATCTACGATTTTTTTGCAGTGAACATTTTGTCAGCTGATCTCACAAAGAAATAAAAAGCAAGAGTTGCAAAAAGGAGAGTGACACCTCAGAACAAATAAGAATTCAAAACATTATAACGTATAGCATTTCTAGTCGACACATTTTTTTTCAAAAAATTAATAACTAAATTAAATTGAAGAATTAAAAAGTAAATATTAATTTAAGGTATAATCAATACAGTTTTATGCTATAATATCGGTACAATGGATTGTGGTGTTAGATTGTTTAAGTTTCCAATAGTTTTAAATTCAGTGGCCTGATTAGGAGGTTTATTTTGTTTTAGTAAAATTCAGAGAATGATAAATTTAGGGACAATAAAAAAACATCATAATGTTTTAGTTGCTCATTATAATATTTTAATACTGTGTCACGTCTAAGAAACAAGTTAATTTCTGTTATTACATAGATTTTATCACCGTCTATATTTGTCTATTCCAAAAATAACTAATTTATTCCATTAAATATCAAGGAATTTAAAACAGGGTTGATGTATAACTGACACACAGGCACAGGCTAAGCTCAAACTTTTTGTTTTCATATCTTGTATCCGACCCTCTAACCCGTCATTGGTTGTCTCTTGATTGTTTCTGGATTAGCCTGATATAATAAAGCCTTTAACACTGTAAGAAAAAATTGTGTTTCATTTATAAAACCATTGCACTTCTACAAAGAAAATGCTGTTTAATATCTGTATGCAACAAAAGACATTTTAAACTCGGGGGAAAAAATGCTGTGATGAATAAAACTTTTTCATAAAATTATCAATTAATAGCCAATTCAAATATTTATTTTAGATGGGTAATGTGATGTTTATTCCTGAACCTCAGTGCACAGCATCTCCACATCAGGGCTATAAAACGTCACCCTTATTTTCACACAGGATTGTAAACTGTCGCCTGTGAGGCGTGAGGGATGTTTGTTTTAAATTCAGAATGATGAAAAGCTAAAATTAAATACATTAAAATTAAATACTCATTATTTATTCTGATTATTTTTTTCTAATGCCACAGGGAGCCGCAGCTAAGGGATGAAAGAGCCACATGCGGCTCCGGAGCTGGTCTAGGTGATATATATACTTTGCTTGGTAGTGGATATCTGAGGTAAGTGTAAATTTCCTGGTGGCTTTTTCTTTTCAGAAAGGGTTATGGTCACAAAAATCGAGTCAGTTGACTTTTTAAAAGAAATTCCACTTCTGATTGCTGTCTAAAATCACTTAAACACTTGAATGTACTTCTCCTACTCCTTGATGGTATTTTTTTCAAACGGATGAACAAACTGACAATGTTTACAGAGTCTCTGTCTCTGGCCTGTCTCTGCCAACCATCTGTTCTAATTATTCTACTGTTCCTGTTCAGAAGTAATTTGCTCAATTCAGCATTATTGGCTTCATGCTAACTGTAAAACAAGTTTAAATACTGTAATTATTTGTTGTTGCACAAGTTTTAGCGTAGGTGCAGGTGATCTACGTTTTAGTTGACACTACACGCAAACAGTCCAATACGCAAAGACCAAACCGGGATCGAGAAAACACGGATCGGGACTAGGGCTTAACAAGAAACACCAAACAGGAAACAAAATGAGTAGTAACAAAATTAATAGTAAGTTTGCAAGGATAAAACACTAATTCTTTGCCTGATGGATGTGACACAAGGGTTGTGGGCAAATCAAAGAGGGAACACAGAAAAGGTGATAACCATCAGGACACAACCGGAAGGCAAACTGTGTCAAGAAGGAGTGGAGACAAGCCATTAATCAAAATATTACACCTGGCAAGATTAGAAAGAGCAAAAAAATTAAACCATGGAAAAAGTTGTACTTCATAAAAAATGCACTGAAAAATATATTTTATGTCCAAGCCCAACGGAAAACAAACCCCAACTCTAATGGGTTTGCTTTTGCTTTAGAATTGCTAATGTACTTAAAAAAAAAAAAGGTGTGTGATACGAAATTTTAACTGTTAAGCTAATTTTATCCTACAGAACTATTGATGTCTGGATAGTCTTTTCCAGACAATCTTTAGGTAACACAATCCAATTTCAGAAATGCATCAAATAGCCGTTACTGTTAAAACAGACTAGTGTTACAGGCCACAAAAGCTTTACTACTGACATGCCGATAGTTAAAAAAAAAAAAAGGGTTAGTTTCGTAAGCGGTGGCCGTACCGTCTCGCACTTCATAGACGCGCTGGACCCAGTTGTTTCTTCCTGCCGTTCTCCACTCAGCTCGGTACTTGAGCACAGGAACTCCTCCAGAAGATTCCGGTTTATCGAAGAGTACCTCAGCCGTGCTTGAGTATGGTTGCACCTGAGTAAAGATCGGTGCTGAGGGAACATCTATGTACCGGGAGCAAAAAAAAAAAAAAAAGCGGTATTGTGTATTACTCGTTACAAAAACTGCATTCAGTTTAAATAGAAACAGATGATGAAACATTTTGTAATCGCTTAGAGAGACCCCTTAGGGATGACAAAGAATTGTATGTAAAGGTCATGCCACAGAGAACATAACAGACCAGCCTGAATCAGGATGAACTCTTTGGACTCGGTCCCGATCTCATTAGAAGCAGTGCAGTTGTAGCTGCCAAAGTCGTTCTGGGAGTCTGGGTTAACCTGCGGTGGATTACGAGCGAATGCATTAACCTTAGAGATCCTAATCAGTTATTCTATTACCTATATTTACCGCTAACTATGTGCTTTCTCTGTTCAATAATTAAGCCGCAATACCGCTTATACAGCTACACATCAGTGCCTTTATTAAATGTGCTGGAGTATTTGTATGGACGGGTCTTTTACCTGCAGGTAGCTGGCAGTGGGGGTGGTAAAGATTTTGACGTTGGTGGAGTTGGCATTGGGCAGCTGGAGACCATCTCGCAGCCACATGATAGACACATCACTGGGGTGAGCCAGGATCTCGCAGCTGATGTTGGCAGGATTTCCCTCCCACGTGTAGACTGCCACTGAGCCCAGGATTTTTGGTGCGTCTGGCAGAGACGGGGGAAGAAAGTGAAAATAACTAAGCAAAAGAAAAGATCCATTTAAATCAAACAGATGGAAGAAGGACCATGGAAAATCCTTTGAAATATAGATTCTTTGTGTTTGGAATTAGAAGATGTTTTGAATGTTTACAAAAAAAGCAGAACACTTCTATTCATGGACGGTTATTTTTTAGCTGTTTCCCCCTCAACAAAATTGTCTAGAGAGGAATGAGAGAAAGAGATTGGAAACAGAATCTCCAAGGAGATGTGGCAGGGTGGTTTGAAGGATATTGATAAACAGTCAGTCAACAGTAAATTGCCTCATTTTTAAGGTTTTACATGGATTGTGTTTTTTAAAAAAAAATTACACAGGATTTTTCCCAAAATATCTTCTCTTTGTCATAAGTGCAAATTAACTGACATAGGTTTATTTTTTTATTTTCTGTCATAAAATCTGAAGGCTATAGAGGTTTTTAAAGTGCTTTCAGATGTTCTCAATGTAAATTTGGAACCAGCCCCAATGCTCATTTTATTAGGACAATTTAAATATACATATTTACCAACCAGTGCTCAACTAAAATTCCTTACGGAGTGTTTGATAACAGCCAAGAAATGGTTGTTACTGTTCTGTACGTAGTTGTGATTAACAGAGGTGGGTAGTAACAATTCACATTTACTTTCCTACATTTATTTGAGTACACATTCGGGGTAAATTTTACTTGTAGAGTATATTTAGGGATGAGTACTTTTAGTAAAAAAAAAAATTTACTAAGACTTTGCTACATTTGATAGCGTTCCTCCGTAACTGTTTAATGGTAATAAATATAAGATGTTTTAAATAATTAGTTAATATATAGTAAGATTTTGGAAAGGCTGCTTCGCTAGAGGCTGCTACGAATCTCTGACTAAAGACACTCACATCCAGGTGTTGTGTAATAAATGCAATCACTACATGGTAACTACAGATACCTGTAACATTAACCTACATAATGACTGAACTGCTTAACAATAAGGCAGATTACATGCATGAACTAAAGAATCTGCAACTTTTCACTATAAAAGATTTATTGTGGTTTGGTAGTCATCGTTTACAAACACTACAGTTGCGAAAAAGCACGACATGCTAACTACAGAAAGTGTGGTTATATAGCCGTTAGCATGCTGCTCAGGTAGAAGCGGCAGTAAAATTCATCCGGTTAAGAGTAGTTCTACCACTGAAATCATTTTAGAAGCATTATTTTAGGGTTGAAAATGTACATAGTGTTACTGTAGCTTCTTAGCGTCCAACTGGATCTAGAACATTACAATTATACATATTAACTGATCAGTGCTTAACAGACATTTCTCACGGCGTGTTTAATAACAGCCAAGGAATTGTTATTACTGTTCTGGTAAAAACTTACTACTAACTCTGGCTTGAGAAATTGATATCTACGCTACACCTGAAACGTACCCGATATCTTTTAAAAGGTAACATTGGACGGTTCCACAACATTTGGGAGCCTTTCTTCTGCTACCTCAATAGGAATTATGTTTCTTGAAGATCAAATACCAAAAAGCTGTTTTAAAGGTCACTGTGCTGTTTGGATTGAATTGGGGTATTTCTCTCCCAGCGTTTTGTTTCTGGTTTTTAGATTTGTTTTTAGGATGTGTATTTGGTGTGTGTATAAGGAAAATAATCTTAAAGGTTGTGATCATTACATAAGGTTATTATATAATAACTTACTTGACTAAAAAAAGTGTAACACTTTTGTTATACATTATATGTTGTCTAGGAATTATTAACATTTAATGCTGGTTATGACAAGTAGACAAGATTGCAAAAAGATAAAAGATAGAGAAACTCAGGAATTCATTTGAATAACTTAGAAATTAGGGGAAATTTATAGAAACTGGATATTCAAAGAAATATAAACATGGTGTTTATATCATAATCTGACACGCAAGCACATTAATACACATTTTAAAAATGACATTTTGACCTCCCAGAGGGGGTTCTTTTAGACATTTACATGAATTTGTTTTGTTTTTTTTTTAAATCATTTTTTTAGCTCACCTTAATTTTTGCACATATTAATTTTGCTGCATAACATCTTACACACAGTACAAAAAAGTTTCAAAGCAGCACCACTGAAAATTTGCCCACAGTTTCAATGTGCTTGATAAGCTTGATTGTGTCTCAAATACTTTCGCTTATAAGTGTTTTTACCTACGTCACATTATAGTCAGTTACCTAGATGGGCGGCCATAATGGAGACACCTGCGAGTTCTGTTCAGTTCAGTGCCGTTGTTCACATTAGGCGGCGCCCAGTGACAGACGGTGCATTTGTTACCTGACTGATACACCTCTCAATACCATCACTATCACGTCGCAGTTATAGAAACCATCAATACTATACAAAGACCCAATGTAACACGTTGTGGCATTACAGACATAGAGGCATTTCGTGTGTTGAGAGTGAAACCATTTTTACTAAAGCAAGAAAGCCCGTTAACACAACTCCAAACCTCTACACTACAACAGCAACTGTACCACATACTTCATATGGAGCAGTTCAGAACTTATCTTATAACATGAAAAAAACATTAAAGATATAAATAAAATATATAATACATTCAAAGGCTGTAAGACAGCGTTACCGTTCGTCAAAACTGGTCTGGAAGTGGCAAATAAAGTCTTTCCTGGGCTGAGACAAGCTAGTTATCTTCGGGGTTAGCTGACCTCTCCTCAAAATGTCTTTTTTTCCTGCAAAAAGTCTGACTTAAAAACGTATTTTTAAACATGTCTGAGACAAAGTCAATATTTTCCTCCTCTGTCAGCCATTGTGGGCGTAAAAATTCCATTGTAACTGTACAGACGTTTTTTGCTTACCATATTTTTTCTGCAATAATACCCTATTTATTTTCATATAAAATCTTACTTAAAAATGAGCAATTGTAAGCTTCTGTCACCAAAACAAATTACTACTTTTTTCTGATTCTAATTCTTTTTGATTTTAAACTGAGCTAAAACAGTTCTACTCTGATTAACCAATCAGAGGATGGAAAAATGCTGACGTCATTGTACGCCAGCTAGCGGGCTTCAGGAGGCATACTTGAAATCTGATTGGTTAAAGAAACAGTCTTTCAATAATATAAACCACTTAGCAATCTGCCACTGCTGATATAGTTTAATGTACATGGGCAGCACTACTGATTCTGAAGGCTGTGGCAGATTATATTAGTACAGTATTACTATATTACTATTGCTACAGTTTTAACCACAAACTACATTTAACCTGCAACTTTTTGTTAATGCCTATATATTCTCCCATGGAAAGATTACAGCCTTGAGGAAAATTCCCTGAATTTTGCCACCTTACAACGAAGTATAAAAATGAAATATTTTCAACTTTTTTATATTAACACTATCTTGTGTATCTCAACCACAAATAAATTTTCTACTCTGGTTACCTCCAGAAGTAAAAAGGAAATTAAACTTAAAAATTACATTCCATGCCACACTTTCTGACAGCTGGTATCTGATTACAAACTGAACTTTATCAAGCTTCCATCTGCGGCTGTCCAACATCCTGAGCTGAGCCTGCCGTTTACCATCTATGCCATTTATACATCTCACAAGGTTTTAGACATGTTTTGATGACAGGGATGTTTTTAACATTTGCCTAGTAAACATTTTATATAATTAAAAAAAAAGATACAGTATTTACCGCTCCTTAAAGTCACGTTATCAAAGTTTGTCAAGAACAAATAGCTATTGTTTATGGATTTTCTGTATTTTTTTTCTGGTATTTTTATAGCCCAGTTGAAAACAGGTTGTCTTGACTCTCTACTTCCCTCATAAAAGCTTCTGAAGTAGCTACCAGATTTTTCAAATTATATATAAAGTTTATGGTAAAAACTGATCTGTATTTAAATGTAGAGACACATAAACTTTTTACATTTTCACACCCCTAACAAGATGCTGAACGAAGTGAACTGTGATTGGCTGCTTTACATGTCAGTCAGACACCCTGCTTGGCCAATAAAAGGTGCTCTAAAGTCCAGACCTTCTGCCAAAAGCTAGTCTTACGTCAGACTAATGGCAGAAGGTCTGGACTTTAGAGCACCTTTTTTGGCCAAGCAGGTGTCTGACTGACATGTAAAGTAGCCAATCACAGTTCACTTCGTTCACACCCAAACTGATATAGTTTTTTGGCTCAGTCACAGGCACATCCAGAAGATTTTTACAGAATGCTAAAGATATAATCTGTTGATGGTGCTTAGGCAAGACATAAACTATTTGATCAAACGTTTGTTAGGCAAGACATAAACTATTTGATCAAAAGTTTGTGGACAGCTTACTATCAAACTCCCTGATTTTGACCCCACTGAACATTAGTTCCTCAAACATACTAATACTAATGCGGCTGAAAGAGCAAATTCGTAGAATTACAATCAATCTAAAGTAGTGTAAAAGGAATTCCCAACAGTGTGGAGGTTATTATAGGTGTAAGAATCAGACCTGTTAATATTTATATAAGGGTGATTGTCAATTGTCCTAATACTTTTGTTTACACAGTGTACTGACAACTCACGACTTATTTTTACTTAATTTTAACGACTTAATTTTTACGGGTTATGATGCAACTGTGTGACCCGAAAATTAAGTAAAATTTTGCACAGATAAATAAAGCATTGATATTATTGGAATGTGCATCTTCAGCTACTTTGTAGAATGTGCTTACTCGACCCAGATATCATTTATTTGTGACCTTGTTGTAACTTTTCCATAGCATATTTTGGCATATTAATACCCTCTATTATCGCTGTCTGGGAATGCTCTATCTACACGTCTACATCAGAACGCATCATAATGTTTATACCTCTATCAACTTACTATATTTTGACCCAGTCGAGGGTTGTCTATATAAGAAATAAAGCATACAATAAAAGCCATAATGAGTAAAACCCTGTTAAATAAACAGAGGCTTAGTATCAGGACAGATTAAAGTCAGTGGTATGCTGGAGTGCAGGAAATCGTGCAGCTGATAACATCTGGTCATTCATATACATAAAAAGCGGCTCACACTTCGATAGCACTTGATAGAGCTAGCACTCTCTCCTCCTCCACCTCCACCCCCTCATCCTCTCGAGAAACATGCAGAGGCTGGTGAGAATATCACGAACACAGCTCAATCTACGTTATTTGCAAATATTACTTTCCTTTCTTTGCCCTATAACGCCGTTACTGTGTGTCAGCATTCGCAAATCCCACAAACGATCCTACGGTTGCACTACATTAACGCACGACGGGTTGCAAATGAAAATGTGCAAACAATTATACTGTCAATTATTTGTTCAGAATGTGCACCAATTAGCATAAAACAAAAAAAAAAATGCAACATACACAGTGGGAGAATCGGCAAGTGTTTGTACAACACTGCTCCTTAATGGGTATCAACGGTTCTGCTTGTTTTGTTCTGAAATCATGTTAAATCAATGTTTTGAAAAGAACCGGTTTGCACACAGGGACAGCAAGCTAAGCTTTGCTGCATTATAATTCAGACAAGATCCTATCTCAAGGTTTACATTAAGCAATCATGCATAAAATCTCTTTGAACACATTCTACAGGCGCAGCGGATATTTTAGCCTTGCCAATACCGACATATTTTGATTTGCCGTCTGATCAGCTTATCTGGTTATCCAAATCCTTCAACCTGTTTCAATATCACATGAGGATAAGGACGAAATTTGTCAATATTTTGGGTTGTGTATGTGTTTCGCATTTTTTACGGTTCGCTTAAAAACAGTCATGATGCTATAGTTCACATATTAAACAAAAAGCCATGTTGCATAATCTGTTAATTAACATCATTAACTTACATTTACATTTACAGCATTTGGAAGACGCCCTTATCCAGAGCGACTTACATTTATCTCTTTTATACAACTACAACTGAGCAATTGGGGGTTAAGGGCCTTGTTCAGGAGCCCACAGTGTTGGCTTGGTGGAGCTGGAAATCGAATCCACAATCTTCGGGTGGGTACACCTTAACCATGGCCCACCACTTCTGTTTTTAGCAGTCAATTAAAATAATGTGAAATCTGTACAGGTAAAATTTAAAAAAAAAACCTTATATACTTAATTACACCTATTAGGACGTCTTATCGATTATCAGAACTGGTTATTTTTAAACATCACATTTTAGATTTAGACTGACTTTTACTTCTATAGCAACACCTCCACACTACTGAAAGGGCTGTTTACTAAATTGTAAAGTGTGGCTATGGGGATTTGTTCATTCAGTAGTGAGATCAGATATTAGGGTTGGTGTACCGCTGCTGAGAAGGTCTGGGGTGCAATCAGAGTTCCAGTTTATTAAAGGCCTTCAGGGCTCTGTGCAGGACACTTAAGTTCTTCCATGCCAACTCTAACACACCATGGCCGCATTTACACTGCATGTATGTGCAAGTGACCCAGTTCAGATTTTTTTTCCACTAATAAGGCACAGATGGGATATGACCTCCGAAGGTGTAAACAGGAAAAAAACCCACATGGATTCTGTTATTTTTAGATTGTTTTAGGCCTCATTTCTATATGGAAATAAATTATCATCTGCATTGCAGCCATCTGCATTAGCGCATTAGCATCTGCATTGGAGCCGTTGATTATCGCATCATTTTTACTTCCTTTTCTGATCAGTACATCCACCTCGGGTTGTTTTGCTATGCATAGTACAAATGCAGATATCGGATACGGGTCAGTTTTAAAAGAAGATGTAAGCGGGTTGTTATAATATAGTCACAAACTCAGAATTGGTCTGCAGTGTTAATGAAGCTGTTTTTTCATAGAGTTGAATGACTTTGTGCACAGCGGCATTGTCATGCTAGAACAGTCTTTGGGTTTGTTACTTTAAGTAAAGGAATAATGTGGTGCTGTAGCAAATAGTGACATTCTACAATAGTTAAGTCAAGTTTGTGGTTTCAAGAAAAACGGTTAAAATTATATATGTTATAGTTATCTAGCTAAGATGAACAAATTGCAGGATAAACTAATTTATAAACCTGTCTACCAGAAGGTCTGTGTGAGAAGGGGGTGTGACTGAATGGATATTTACGATGCAAACAAAAAAAAGACTTTTAACTTGCAAATTATACTCAAGTATTTTGGTACAAAGCCCAAATACAATAAGGTGACGTTTTATTTATTTTGGAGTAAGATTTATTATAAAGCAAGTTATCCGACGATAAAGCAGCTAGTATGTGCGTGACACAAAGTAGACTTGAATTAAAATTACTTGTTGCACTAAACAATAGACACAGCACAATTTAGTTAAATGTACAATCCGTTACCCACACAGCAAAAAAAAAACCAGTTAAAATCTTCAACTCAAAGTGTTTAATGCGTGGTGTTCATTTTAATGTGATATACATGGTATAAACTTATACACCATATGGTGTAAACCTACTGCTAAAGCATTTGTTATATCACACATGGTAAAGCTGAACATTAAACCACATCAGATTTGCTCTAAGCAACCGACCATTTGCCTGAAAATTAAGTAATATGTTCAAACTTCAGAAAATTTCTACATAAAATAGTTAGCTGAAGCCATTGAGCAACAAAAACACGCCAGTTCCTTTCAGTATGTAGCTAGCTGTCATGCAAGCTAACTTATTGCTAATGAACAGGACAAGTTAGCTGCAAAATTACTTAAATAGATAGCAACAAAATTATTAGCTAGCCAAATAAATCAATCTGCAGCTACATTAACCAGCTAGTTAGCTTGTTTCTATTGAATGGCTAAATGTTTAAAGGAGTTACTTGTAGGCTAGAGCTGGCTACTAACTAGTGTGTGTATGTGGTGTTTTTTGTTTTTTTTTTAGTTTTAAATGAACAGACATTTAAAAAGTGGTTTGTACGGTACATTTCGATGCTTAAAATCTGTCCGATTGAATATTGTTGCTACAATATTTGTAATAATGGATAACTTTTTTTAAATACATAATACAGTGATTCATATGGCAGTTTAACTAAGACTCTTTTTATATCTTCATGATTTCATAGATTTTGCTGTTTTAATGTATTGCTATTGACGAAGCTAGAGCTACTGATTGGTGTGCTTCCTTGTTGGTTTTAGTTCATTTTAAATAAATAGACATTTATGTCAATATATTTTGATGCCACACTAGTTATACTAACTGATTATCTTTTTCTATACACAACACAGTGATTAATATCCCATTTAATCGCATTCTGATTTATAATCTAATGATTTTTTGTATGGTGCTGTTTTGATGCATTTTCAGTGATGAATTCATGTGATGAATGAGCAGGTATATAGGTGTGTTTTTTGAGTATTATTTATATTTTATTATAAATTTGATCCCTGTGTGTTGTACCCAGTTTTTATTATATGTAGTCTAGGAGTTTTAAACACTGTAAGTGTTAAAATGTCTTCTCCGCAGATATTTTTATAAAATTATTGGCAGCTACATATAAGCCAAATGTGACAGTAATGTGTTTGAAAAGAGACGAACAGCAATACAGTGGGGAAAAAAAGCCCAGACGTTTCCAATGCCACTTAATTATCAGTGAGTTTCAGTTTTGAAATGTTTAAAGATGCTTCACATAATGACTTATTGAACGTAAATACATATAAAGAAATGTATGTAGGCAGCTTATTGTTAAAAAGAGTTATCCTTAGAATTATTATATAACGCCCTTCAACGCCACTGCCCTTACGTAGTTGATGTATTTGTAATGTAATCCACATAATTTAAGAACTAGTCTAAACACTGCCACTGGTGTTAGAGGTGTGTTTGTGCAGTCCCTTTTCTCTGCATGCATTTAATTAGCCTAATTCAACATTTTATGTAAAGTGGAGCAATTCTAAAGTAATATTAAAAGTAAATTGCCTGCTATAACAGATTAGAGAGAAATAAATTTAAATGATATCAGTCAGAGAATAAAACAATAAAAAATCAAGCCTAACCCTTAGCTACATAGAAATAAAACATAAGCAGCTCAGGATACAACAGAGCACAGTGCTTGAAGTGGGGTCTTTACGACATAGCCAGGAAATCTGTGATCTGTTTTTATTAATTAACCCACATTTGTTCGAAATCTTACATGCAATTTTCCTAGTAATTAGCACTGTTGCCTCACAGCAAAAATGACCCAGGTTTGTTTGCCCTGCAGGGGTCTTTCTGTATGGAGTTCTCCCTGTGTTTGTGTGGGTTTACTCCGGGTACTCTGGTTTTCTCCCACAGTCTAAAAATGTATGTTAGATTGATTTGGTGATTCTATATTGCCCATAGGAGTAAGTGTGTGTGTGTGTGGGGTTGTTTGTCTGTAACTGGTCCTGTGATGGACTGGTGATCTGTCCAGGGTGTACCCCTGCCTTTTACCCAATGACAGCTGGGCTAGACTTCAGCAGATCCCTGTGACCCTAATTAGGGTTAAGTGGGTATAGACGATGTCTGGATGGATAGATGAATGGATAGATGGATGGATGGATGGATGGATGGATATTACTCGCTAAGAACATTGGAGCGTAACTTTATTCATGTACATCACAAGCATATGTGCACTTTGGTCAGAGTTGCAATTGTGCGATTAATAATAATAATGTGTTTACATATATTTTGTATGCCACCCACGTTAATATGATTATGCTTGCTGCGAGTTTTTTTTGTTAATAATTGCGATATTAACAAAAGAACTGTAATGTCAATGTGTGTTTTCAAACATTTTTTTCCTTTTACATAACATAACATTTTCTTTTTCTTTTTTTTTTATTGAATTTTCCACAATAGTATTACTGAGTACATTCCATGTCCTATGGAGCTCAGGGGCTTTGTGCAAAACGCCCTTTGTGATCCATTCACCTTTTGATTTTTTTATTTTATTTAAGTAAGCAGTTGAAAGTGATGCTTAATGCCAACACTTCAATCTTAAATAACTGAATACAAAGTTGTAAAATATTATCATACGGAGAATTCTGGTGTGATGAGGACGCTTTTGGTTCATCAATATATGAGTTCAGAACAAACCACAGTTACAAATATCATTGAAAAGCATTATTAGACATCAATAGACTTGTAAGAAAATAAAAATGTATATAAAACTATAAAATCTTACAGCGCACTTCCAGGAACGTGGGTTGCGAGCTCTGGCCTACGGTGTTGCTGGCTGTGCAGAGATATTGTCCAGCATCGGTGTACTCCACGTATTTTAGTGTCAGAGAGGAGACACGAGCGTCACTGCGTGCCACCACACTTCCATCTTCACTCTGCAAAGAGAAAAGTATACAAGCAAAGGTTAAATTAACTTTACATAACTGACAGTCATTTTTCCTGTATACTCACTCAAGTATTAGTCAAGCTGTACCTGATCAGGATTAGAATCTGATTTTGGCTGTTGTAGTGAGTTTAACATGTGGTTCTGGTGCATTTCTGCTAATTGCATTTACATTTACAGCATTTGGCAGACGCCCTTATCCAGAGCGACTTACAATATTCCTTGTTATACAACTGAGCAATTGGGAGTTAGGGGTCTTGCTCAGGGGCCCAGCAGTGGTGGCTTGGTGGGGCTGGGAATCAAACCCAGGTCCTCAAGTTGGTAGTCCAGCAACTTAACCACTGCGCTACCACTTTCCCTATTGAATAACCTTAATTGTAGGTTATTATAGCTCTCCTGGTCCTGTGAGTCTTATTTAACTAGTTAACTTTTACATTTAGGGCATTTGGTGGGTGGTCTTATTCAGAGTGACTTAGATTTATCTCATTTTCATACAATTGAGCAGTTGAGGGTTAAGGGCCTTTTTTTCTTCAATCTGACACCAACATTTTTCTTCCATCTGACAACAACATCTGACATCACCAAGCTCTTGATTAAGCAGGTAGGCAGGTACATTTACCTTCTCTGAATCTGAAACGAAATTAAATTACATGCAGTAGTACCAGCTTGACAGTGGTTGGATTTAAACATATTAGTCACTGAGCTACCATTTTCCTATTTCTAATTAATGTGGCCACTAAGTATACCCAGTAGCTTGACAGCTACTGAACAGCAACCTTCACTGTTTAACAAAAATACTTTTCTTTAGTTTTCCTAGAGTAGGTGTCATGTCAGAAACCTTTGTTAAGCTGCTTTGTTATTGGCTGATAAGTGTCAGAATAAAGGTACCCTGAAAAAGCAAAAGCAGTGACAGGGTGCAAGAGGTAGTTATAAATAAAAAACTGGTAGGTAGGTAGAAGGTGCAAGCAGGAGCCATCAATAATGTAGGGTGTAACTTCAGGGAAATGTTTTTGAGATCGGAGCATTCAACAGACCCAATCCATTAAGGGCTTGCTGTGATGCGTCACGACAGGCGTACACACCAACCCACACTTTTTATGAATCTCAATGAGATGCAGTCAGCAGTAAATTCCTGACTCGCTCAAAAAAGTAAACTGGAGAAAAAATGTGTTATAACTTGGGATGTTAGTCTAAAATTTTTAATAACCTAGCATAAAAAGATTACAGTTTCACAGTCATCTTGCAAAAACACAAACAGGGTAAAAGTTAAAAAAAGACAAAAAGGAATCAGTTGTAGGATTTTTGCACCTGGAATATATATATATATATATATATATATATATATATATATATATATATATATATATATATATATATATATATATATATATAATAAATTTTTAATAGTTCCATGAATAAGATGCTGGACTGTTGATTAATAGATGATACATGTGCTAGCTTGGCCCCCTAAGCAAGGCCCTCAATCCTCAATAGCTCAGTTGGGTAAATAAGAATAGAGAAGTCATCTTGGTTAAGGGCATCAACCAAATGCCAAAATGTAAATGAAATGTAGTTCCTTTTAGTTCTTCTTATTTAGATTTCTCAGAACATTGCCATATTATTTATTAAGTTATACGTATTTATTATTACATTATAAGCTAAAATAAGTGGTGGTGAGGTGAGGACAGAAACCAAATACATTTACATTGCTGGCAACCAGAGCGACTTACATTTGTTTTATTCATACAACTTAGCAATTGGTGGTTAGGGGCCTTGCTCAAAAGCCCAACATTGGTGCTGAAAATCAAACCCACAATCCTCTGGTTAGCAGGTCAACACCTTAGCCAGTGAGCTACTACCTCCCCAAATACAAATAGTGTTTTGCTTTAGTGGTCAACGCTGCCATGTTTCTCCTAAGCAATTGGTAGCTCTTGTGTATGATAAAGCTACAAATGTTCTACGAGGTGGCAGCAGATTCGGCAATTTTTTTTTCCAACGGTAGCAAATTACACCACAAAATCCTCTGCAGTGAGGAGAAAAAAAATCCTCTGTGGCAAGAAACAAAGGCTGATGTAGTATCAAGTCCATTGTAAAAGAGTTGACAGTTGGTTAGTATCACTGGTAATTATCGTAATATACACAAAAGCATTTTAATCTTTACTTTTTTTGATGGTGAGGTAAATCATGCACCACCAAGTGTAAAACTGTGACACTGTATACAAGAAGCATACTTAGTATGACAGGGCTGTCCATAATCTGGGCTCATTTAGGAATGTTATGTGGTCTATGCCATTTTACATGCTACAATTTTTTATTTTTTCCTTGCCCAACTTGCAAGAAAGACGTTTTTTTATCGACTACACACCCAAATGAATTTACTGTAAGGTTTTAGATAGCTCCATACGAACTGGTATTAGCAAAAGTAACCATTAAACCATTAACAACCTCAAACAAGGCCAATATTAATTGACAGTAAATATGTGTTGCAATTGTTAAATTGTTGTCTCCCTTGTTTTAAGCATCATTAGTAATTATATAATGCGCTATATGACCAAAGGTTTGTGAACACCTTAGCAAAAATTTGAAAGCACACAGTTGTCTAGTGAGTCCCTATACGGTGTAGCATTGCATTATTCCCTCACTAGAATTAAAAGACCCAAACAGTTTTTCTAGAATGATAATGCCCATGTGCACAAAAAATTAAGCATTAAAAATGTGGTGTGTTAGAGTTTAACCTTACTGAACACATCTGGGATGAGCTGAAACACTGACCTGATGGATACGATCATGGCTAAATGAACAAATCCGTCCAGTCACACTTTGAAATTTAGTACAAAGCCTTTTCAGAAAATTAAAATAGGAGTAAAACTGAGACTAAATCTAGAATAGGATGTTTAGAAATCAGTATGTGATTATTGTTTTTTTGCTCATATAGTATAACATGGTATAAATTAAGACCAAAATGGTCAGTATATCAAAAAAAATGTGTAATCAGCTGTCCGCTGATTATCTTGAAGATCTATACCGAATCTAGAATAGCAGCTATATTTATGCAGTTATCCAATCATTGAATGCCCCCAGTACATGCTATAATTCGATAAGAAGCTTTCGTTACTGTTTACATTAAGAAAAAAGTGTGATCTGTGTGACTTTAACCGTGACAGAGTTGTCAGTGCCAGATGGCTGGTTTAGCATTTCAGGAGCTGATGATCTCCTGGGATTTTCATACACACAACAGTCTCTAGGGTTTACATCAGCGTCCTGTTCTCAGCTGAAGGAGCGGAACCTAATGTAGTATTCTGCTGCTGTAGCTCATCCAAATTATAGTTTGATGTGCTTTCTGAGATCATTTCTGCTCACTACTGTTGCAAAGGATGAATATTTGAGTTTTTGTAGACTTCCTGTCAGCTCATTCGTATCTGATCTCTCGCATCAACAAAAAGTTTCGGCTGGCAGATACTCCTCAAACAAGATGTTTCTTCCCGTATTCTTTGTGATCCAGAGTGACTGTGTGTGTGTGGAAATGTCGACCACGTCAGCACTTAAAATTCTCAAATCAGACCATCTATCACCATCAAACCTGCCACAGTGATCAGATTTTCATCCCTGATTCTGTTTGGTTTTATGAAGACGCTAGTTTCGTGCCTTTACCACCAGTAGAGTGGACTGTTATAATGCACTCCTGAACGAACCTTCCAATAAGACCATTAGAGCTGCAACTAACATAGACTGACTACAACTAGAAAATTTGCCACATATCATACCGGAGCTCGGGTCCTTACACTGGCTGCCAGTTATATTTAGGATTGATTTTAAAGTACTTTTACTGAAGTATAAATCACTCAATGGCCTATAGGACCTAGATACATTGCAGATATACTGACTGAATACAAACCAATCAGATCACTCAGATTATCAGGATCAAGTCAGTTGTTAAGAGTATAATGCAGCCCGTGTAATAGGAATATTGGATTATTATTCTTATAATAGGAATATTTTATGTCCCTTTATGTAAAGTACTTTAAATTACCACTGTGCTTGAACTGTGCTATATGTATAAACATGCCTTGCCTCGTCTTGCCTTGTTTGATGCATACATTACCCAAAGCTCTTGAACTGTATCTGCGTGATTTTATGCGTTGTGCTGCTGCCAATTGATTGAATGATTGAATAGCTGTATAAATAAGAGGGTATAAAGGTGATCCCATTGAAGTGGACAGTAAGTGTACCTGTCTGTAAGCCAACCTTCTCTCTCTATTACTAAGCTACGCTGCGACGGGCCGCAGTGACAGCTCTATTTGTGAACGATTTCAGGCGAAGAGGTAGGTCTGGGACTTTCATTATACCCCGACTGTCTCTAGAGTCAGTCCCACTTACATAACGCTCAGCCTCTTTTTAGCCACCAATCAGCAGCTTTTCCCCATCTGCTATGCGCAACATAATTCAATCCTACCCCCTAATGCGAAAGCTGAGCACTGGCCAGCCTGTTTTTAGAAGTGGCCAGACCATGACCCCTGACCCTCAATCCAGTTGTCTAGCACGTTGCTGGGCCACACAAAGACCTAAAGCAGGCCAGTGGTTGTATTCAGTGTGCGCCCCATTCTTCTCGAGCATAAAGCTCTATTTATTTGTTTGCAACGTGAGAACAGTGGCATATTAATGTTTCATGCCTATAGTTTTCAGCCGCGAAGCCTTGTTAATAATGTAGACTAGCCATTAGCCAGTAAACATGCTGCCGGTTGTTTCGCAATTGCCTTGCTTTACTGGAAGAAATGTTTTATGAAAAAAAAAAAATTCAGCCAGAATCACAAAAAAAAAATATATATATATACATAAAAAATAGACAACAAACAGAAGCAAAGAGGAAAGGTAAACTTAGTATCCGTAGAAGGAATGAGAGAAGAAAGGAGAGAATAGGAGAAGAATAGGGGAATAAGAGAAGGAAGGAAGGAGAGAGTAGAAGAATGAGAGAAGGAAAGGACAGAATGAGAAAAAGAATGAGAGAAGGAAAGGAGAGAATAAGAGAAGAAAGGAGAGAATGAAAGAATAGAAGAAGGAGAGAAGGAGGGTAGAATGGGAGAAGGAGAGAAGAAAGGAGAAAATGAGACAAAGGAGAAAATGGAAAAATGAGAGAAGGAAGGAGAAGGTAGCAAAATGAGAGAAGTAAAAAGAGAATGGAAGAAGGATGGGGAGAATGTCAGAAGGAGAGAAGAAAGGAGGGAATGGGAGAATAAGAGAAGGACAGATATAAAAGAAGTATAAGGGAAGAAAGAAGAGAATAAGCGAAGGAAGGAGAGAATAGCAAAATGGGAGAAAAAAAGAAGAGAATAGAAGAATAAGAAAGAATAGAAGAATGAGAGAATGGAAGAATGCAAGAAGGAATGGTAGAATGAGAGAAGAAAGAAAGAGGAAAAAGGAGAATGAAAGAAGGAAGAAGAGAATGAAAGAAGGAAGAAGAGAATGGTTGAATGAGGGAGGAAAGAAGAGAATAGGAGAATGAGAGAGGAAGAATAGAATGAGAGAAGAAAAGAGAGAATGGTAAAATGAGAGAAGAATTAAGAAAATGGGAGAATGAGAGAAGGAAGGAGAGAACGGGAGAAGGAAGAAGGGAATAGGAGAATGAGAGAAGGAAGGAGAAGGAAAAATGACAGAAGAATTAAGAGAATTAAAGAAGGAGAGAATGGTGGAATGAGAGAAGGATTAAAAGAATCGCAGAGAGAAAAAGAGAGAGAAAAAGGAGAGAATGAAAGAAAGAGCTTAAACAGAATGGCTGGCTAGATTAATGGTCTATGTTTTTGAATTGAAGGCATAGAATTTATACCTTGTGTTGTTCAGGTCGGGTCCATGAAGCCTGCAGACAACAGAGAGAGGGACAAAATGGAGATCAGTTAAAATGGATCCTCAGTCATCCATACAAAGTAAAGTCCATGAAAAAGTATCTATCTATCTATCTATCTATCTATCTATCTATCTATCTATCTATCTATCTATCTATCTATCTATCTATCTATCTATTTATCTAATAGTCTGTCTATCTATCTATCTATCTATCTGTCTGTCTGTCAATTTACATTTATCTCTATAAAACAACTGAGCAATTAAAGGTTATGGCTTCGATCAGGGGCCCATCAATGGCAAGTTAGTGGCATTAAAAAACGAACCATCTTCTTCCAAATAGCAGTCCAACACATTAACCACTGTGCTACCACTTTATATACACACAACATATATACACACAACACAGTATTGTAATATGGGTTAGAATGGATGTAATGTAATGAACAGCAAAGGTTACAAACACGTGTGATAAAAAAAATAATTACACCCAGGCAAAGGTGCATTCCAGTTACTAGCTATTGCAAATGGGCTGCATTTCATAGATGAGGCTGCGGATCGACACAATTCACAACACGCTTGCAAAAATGATGGCATGCTCACCAAAAAACAGCTTGTTATGTTAATAGTGATCTAAAAGTTCTTGTGTGGTTTTCATGTTGCATGCTACATACCAAGACAGCTGAGATCGACATGTATTATCTGAGCTATAAATCAGGTAAGCTTTTTACAGCCTCTAACCGACTCTTTTCTAATCTAATTGCTAGATATGACTTTAGGGTATCAAAAGTCTTTATGGATTCGATAGTATCTCTTATAGAAGTCAGGGGGTAAACAGGATAAATACTGAAGCTTAGAGGCAATAAAAATCTCATTCATTTCATTATTCCATAGGAATGACATGTAAAACACAATGAAGAACAGCAGCTTTAGTGAGTTTATTCTACACATTTTTTAAAAAAAGGAATGAAACCCTTCCGGGAAGGTTATAGTACATTAATCAGTGACAGGATGATGCAATGTGTCGCCAATCCGAAAGTTCCCTTATACTACAGCAATTTGTTGTATGTGTCGTTGTTTATGTTTCAGGACTTTTTCTAAGTTTTGTTTTGACAAAACTCACCAGCAATGTGAATCTTTAAGTCAGTAAGACCAAATGAACCAATCAGATTTGTGACTTTAACAGTGCTGCAACATGGTTATCAATCATATTATTCTTCCATTACTAGCAAAAATGTTACACTTTTCCATATTTCCTATTTTTCCATAGTTTTTTATTTATGTTTTTTAAAATTATTTCAGCCAACTATCTTCCAATACACGTACTATATGGTCAAAAGTTTGTGCCGACCCTACCCGGCATACCCATATCCGTGGGTTTTTTTTTTTTTTTTTCCTGAAATCTGTCACAAAATTGGAAGCGCACAGTCGTCTAGCATGTCAATATATACTGCAGCATTGGGATTTACCTTCACTGTCAATGACTCAATGCACAAATCCCCTTAGAGTTATGAAGACAATGGGTTTTACTGTCGGCGTCGAAAAACATGTATTCTGTGCAGAGCTCTGACTCTCTTATTTAACCCCAATGAACACCTGGAATGAACTGGAACAAAATCTGCACCCCAGACTTCCTCACCTGACATTAGTGTCGTATCTCATTAATCACCTTGTAGCTGAATGATCTTATACTCACAGCCGTGTTTCCAAGTCTAATCAGACGCATTTGCAATAGTGTTACATGTCCAGCATTAGTCAGACGCACTTATTCAGAGCGATTTAAATTTCGAACCCACGATCTACCAATTAGCAGCATAACTACCGAGCTACCACTGAAGTTCAGGAGACTCAACCCAATACCTTTGTACATATACAATGTATAAAAGGTGTACAGGTTGAATGTTTCCCTTTTTAAAACTGCACTAAATGTACAGGTTTCTTATACTACATCAATAGTAACTTTAAGGTATGTGTAAGTTTTACTAACATTTAAAAAAAAACAAAAACCTAAAATTAAATGTGTGAACTAAAATGTGTTAATGTGCTAAAGTGTATCGTAAGTAGAGTTGCAAAATTCCAGGCATTTTCATAAGTAGTACCATAAATACATGGGAATAAATAGTAATTAACATGAAATCCCAAGCTGGATTTAAACTTTGCCCGTCTGGAGTGCAACAGCTTCAGCTATATGTTGATGCGCTACCCACTACGCCAGGATGGTGAATATAGCTATTAAAAGAAAAAAAAATTCAGCTTGCAACCAAACAAGATGTTTGTATTTGTTTGTATATACATTTCATATAAATTTTACCCAATTATTAAATATATTTTAAATAAATTCTTATACATTACCGTAAGTTCTGTTAATTCTTGTTTCCAACTTGGAATATCCTAAGATAAATTTCCTATGGAAAGGTTTTGGAATTTTTTTAGAAATTTTCTCCCCTTTTCCAACTGTACTCTTAGTTGAGTACAGATACAGAGATACTATGTAATATAGAACAATACTATGTAGTACATTCATTACTAAACATTTGCAGATACTAAGAAATACAAATATTACAGTAAATACTGTAAATATACTCCAACCATATTTATATTTCAAGACATGTTGACTTTTCCATGTACAATTTTGTCTGATTTTACGTTGTGGGATATTTGGCCCAATTCTTCAGTTAAAGGCACAAACCCACATTATAAAAACAGACTGTGGGTTGAGCCTGGTAGTAATAGTACTTAGGTAATGTAGCTGCCAATGACAGAGCAACACCGAGCCATCTCTAAAGAATGTCATAATGCCTTTATCACAATGCAAATTCAACCAATCCCTGTGCATTCTGTAACCATACAATTTTAACCAATCACCATCACTCTCTTATTTTTATTGTATTGCAACAAAACACCTACACACACTGCAACCTGCATCATATTTTAACTGCCAACATTTACAAAAAGAGTTTGCAAAATTCTGGATGGACTGACAAAGTTGTCTGGTAGTATAAAAGGCTTGTTTTTTATTTTATTTTATATATTTCTGTTGCAGAGCTACAAACTGGTGCTGCGCCACTATGACTCGTATGACTGGTCGTAATAATTATCTATGTTAACGCAATAAACTGTATGGGTTGGAAATGCACTGTGTGCCTTTAGTCTGCATCATAGTGCAAGTACACGGAAAGCAAACGTTGCAATAAGAATAGGGAACATGCACTAGTGTGAAAGATTTTACTTAGGGTATCTTTAATTAATTAACTAACACTGTTTATAGATGCTACTTGCTAATCTTAGCCCCTTGGCTATATGTTTGATGCTTATGGCACACAAAATTGTTTTGAAGTTGTCATCCGATTGGCTGGACTGCCAGCAGCGTGTGTTCTATATTTTTTTTAACAATCAGTCTGAAAACAAAGCTGTCATGACACTCTAGTTCCCTTATGGACGCGGGAAGCTGTCCTGTTCACCGCCTTAATGTTTACTGGTAACAAAGCTGTCGTGATCCTTTACTTCCCTTATGGAAGAAGGAAGCTGTCTGCAGTACAGACTTAACTTTCTTGAATGACCAATGTATGGCTGTTTTTGTAGACATTTTTACACAACCAAATACGACAGTAAACAAAATTTACAGTGATTGGCTGCTTAACAGCACCCTCTTGGGAAGTTCTTGACCAATAAAATCTGCTTTGGAATCCAGACTTTGGCTGTCATTCTGATCGTCTGTCTAGACAAGACTAACTTCATACTTTTGAAGTGGTAAGTACGAGTATCTTCCAACTACATGTTGTGTATTTAGCTTGCTGATAATAAGGGAATTATGGTCAAAAATGACGCTGTGTATAAATGTACAGTAACACGAATAGCAAAGTTGCTAACGCACACAAATGAAAGGGAAGTGCTAACAATTATCTGTAAGAAAATCTGTTTTAAAGTACAGAAATGGTACAGAAATTCACCATTTCTCAAATTCACTTATTCACCTTTTCAGTGAGCGGTGACAAACTGGTATGTACGATAATTCTGGTAACACTTGAAGACAGCATGACTGCACAACATTTCTGTATGTTTATTCCTGTTCATTGCACACTGGTGCAACAGGAAGTGCTGCATGTCGGTTTGGAGTTACAAACTATCTGGAGATAGGTTAGTTTTATCTGCAGAAATATACCAGTAGCCTCATTTGGACAGGATTAGATTTACAAGGGGACCGTAAGCAAAATTTATGAGTGACAGACGTACTTTCAATGTAGACTTCAATCTGGTCCACATCTGCCATGTCTGTGTTTTTCTCACCTGACCTCTGTAAAAATGCTAAAGCAAATTACCTTCTGTTTTTCAGGAAACATAGAACCTTGGAGAAATCTAATCCCGTCCGAATGTTGACAATGTTTGAAAATGTTTTTTTTTTGTGTTTTTTGATCAACATGAAATATGGTACAATTTGGCACCAGTATTCAGGTTTCTGCCTTCTGCGCACCTATAATGGCTGTTGATGTGTTTGGTATTTTTTAATATATTAAAAAATTAAATTAACAAGCAGAGCTAAATCCCGTAAACTAATAAGACCGGCTGAGATTATATCAGTCTCGGGAACGAATACAAAAGGATTACTATTTCATTTATGACATTTGGCAGGCGACCTTATCCAGAGAGACTATATCTCTTTTGTACAACTGAGCAATTAGGGCACTTAGAGGCTTAGAATTCTATAAAATCATGTTAAATTTGTTTATTCTTTATTACAATGTTTAATAAAATGTTTACAAACCAGTAAATAAGTATCCTAAAACATCTTGAACATGTGATTTTTTTGCAACACTACCATGTAACACAGACACTCCTACCTTGGTAATAAATACAGGGTTCTTTCTGTTTCCATACATGAAATCACAGATGTCCACTGATACGACTTGTAACTCAAATGTTGTTTAAAAACTAGGCACATCCGACTAGTACTTAAGTGTTTAAAAGTCAATCTCGGCTCTATTTCTGTCTTTCTGTCGGCTCTTCTTTCTGTCATGTGCATCAAGTGCACATGTAACCGGAATAAAGCAACTGAAACTGAATGAATGAATACAGATTTTTCCTCCTGCAAAATAGAAACATGCAAGGTAGTTTGCAAACTGGGTGGAGGTTGATCAATATTGTAGAGAAGTTCTAAATTCATTACAAGAGCAGCACCGTCTGGGCATCAGAAAGACGGCTGTAAACAGACATGAAATCTGAAATCAGTAAAACAATAAAAACAGTCTACATGCGGTTTACTAGATGAGAAAGAAAACGTTCAGAAGAACATACGGGAAGCTTGCATGTAGACGTGGCCGCCATTAATCATGTTGTATGGGGAGGGGGGAAGGGAGAGAAATGCATTCAATGCATCCTCAGTGATGTGGGTGTTGCTTCTGAGGTGCTGATTGGATGCCAGAAGTGGAGGAATATCTGAATCAATAGCTTTATTTCATTAGACAGTCCAGAGTAAGAGGATCTCTTGGACCTTCTGGACTGTTCTGAGTATTAGATTGCCGGGGTAAGTGGACAGACCTACTGATCTACGGTGGTTCAAAACATGAGCAACAGTATGAGCGTCTTTGCCAAGAAGATATTTGTTGGTCAAAAAAAAAAAAAAAGAAGAAAAATCTACATGAAATGCGGCACCCTGGAGCTACTGAGATATCACTTCTGCATGACTTGTTCTTTTCAAGAGCAGAATTTAAACATGTGTTTCTGGTCTCACAGCTCCGAGAATCTCTGGCTACAGTAGATTTAATATTTAATGCCATGTGTCTGACTTGAGGCACTAATCTGTTTTACAGGTGAGTCATAGGAAAGTTGACTCAGAGCAGCACAGCAGAGGGGAAAAAAAGTGGCTTGTGTATTTAGTTTATCGTTCACACACAGAACCTCGGCTTCCTCTGACTCTTGATGTATACACTCAAGGCTTTATTACCCCAGAATTCTTCAAGCCTACTGCTTTTACAGCTCTCTCATTTGTCAGAAGCCCTTGTTAACTAGGCTGCGGCTGAAGAAATACGATAGAGTTATAAACCGTCTCATTTATCGCAACGAATAGCGCAAATACAGCTCATGAGATACAAGCGAGAAGGTTTCCTAGAAAGACAGAGGAATATTCGTTTTAAAAACCTGAAGTGGGGGGAAAATAAAAAGAGGAAGGCATCTGACAGGCTATTTTTGTGCCAAAGTGTACCAAGGTCTGTAATTTTAAAAAAAAAAAGCTAAGTGTACAGGAAATCGCACGCATCACGCAGAGCTTTCAGACATGTTAAAAAAAAAGACCGTCTTGGAAATCCATTTCACATGCACATCATATTACTTTAGAAAAGAAAGCTGTGTTACTGTGACACTGAAATCATGCTGAGAGAATAAAGCTCCATTTTTCATCAAACCAGAGCAAACATGAGTGCTTTAGCAAGCAGCACCACTTTAACCAACCGCGTAGGTGTTGCGCCTAGTTTGGATGGCGAGCTTAGGAGACCACAGAGGACCGATGCATTCGGGCTAAATAATTAGCAGCGATGGCCACTTTGCTTTTTTTTGCTTTTTTTTTTTTTTCCCATTTTTTTTTTTTTTCTCCAGTTCATATTTTTTATTCTGGTCTCATTGCAAAAACAGGCATGTGTTTGGTAAAAAAAAAAAAAAAAATAAACCTCTAACCAGCTGAATTATTAAATAAGCCACTGCTAATGATTTTCCGCTTCACAATCAGCACTATGTGCCCCGTGTCCACACAGACTGAAAAAATACACACTTTTTATAAGCCACTCGTGTAAATGACATCCCATGAATGCATGATGGGAATGAGGACGGGGTGTGGAATGAGGACAGATATAAAAAAAAGAAAATAGAAGAAGCTTTAGGTTAGTCATATTGACCCCAGTGCAAAAAGACTTCAAGTGCCAATCAGTTTATACTAAAAGTCTGGGTTTAGCAAGGCTGGAGCAATGACAAGCCCTTAACAGATGTATTTTTAAAATTTTTATTCTGTAAACCTTGATAAGATCGTGACTTTAGGGCGGTTAAAGAAAATGAATTTTCAGCAGCAGGCACTAACTTGAGCAGCTGACTTGTCTGATACTTGTCGATGTTCCATCCAAAATCTGGGATTAATAAAAACAGCTCGGAAGATTTTGGTGGGCTTTAAGTTACTGTACCTTCTGCTCTGATCTCATACCTGATAAATCCTCTTTAGATGCTCCTGTAGACAGAAACAAATCTTATGTGGAAAACAGCCAAAGGCAGCACTAACCTCAACATACTACGAGCATTTTAAATAGACATGAAAGACGACTATGCTAGGCGTGGGTTTTATTGAAAATTCATCAAAGAGCAGCCGGAATAAAAAGAAAATGAATAAATACCTGTTCTCCCTCTGGAAAGACGTGATCACCGAAGCTCCATGTGATGCTCGGCGTCGGGTCTCCTGTGGCTTCGCACGTCAGCCTGATCTGTTCCTCCATCTCTGTAGTGGTCTGGTTTTCCAAGTATGTGATTTTGGGTTTCACTAAGAAAAACACAATGTTAGGCTAGAGGAAATTGCTGTCAAAGGTATAAAGTGTCTTGACATGTGCGAACAGTTACCGAAAACTCGGAGGCTGACTTCTTCTCGGCTGGTCCCGGCTTTGTTTCTAGCGATGCAGGTGTAATCGCCTTCATCCAGCTTCTTTACATCTTTTATTGTGATCTCGGAGCTGTCATCGTTTAAGCTGTACTTATTCCCGTTGTCCAGGAGAATCTCGCTCCTGACAGAACTATCGAAAATAATCACTTAATACAAAGCGAATTTTCCTAATGTGCTTTTATTAAAAAAATAGTGATTTGGTTTGTTACATGAATCATTTAAAATCAGCATACTCCCTTTTTTGTAAAGGAAAGGAGAAATTCGGAATTTATGCATTTGCCAATTGAAGCACATTCATCACAACTCACCAAATAAGCAATAAACACAACCCAACCCCGTATCAGAAAACTGTAGGCCAGATTTTTACACTTCCCCTACAACCTCCCCGGGGAGCTTCAGTAGGGAGACGAAAGCTGCCAAGAGAATAAGCATGCTTCAAAACTGCTAATGATGTGCTCCCGCTAGCCCTTTAACATGTTGTGCCTCCACAAACGTTCTTTACTTTTACTCAGCTTGCCTTTGATCTCTTAATCGAAACACACGGTCGCCGTAGCGAGAAGTGGCTGCAAGCTGGATGGGGGGGTTGATGAATAGCCCTCATTCATCAGGAGGATTCTGAGAGACGGGGAAGACGAGCTTACCGTGTCCATGTGATTGTGGGATCGGGGAAGCCGTCTGCATCACAGGCCAGCGTGGCGGAGTGGTTTATGTCGGCGGTGGCGTTCACTTCAACTTGCCGCACTCTGATGGTGGGAACAACTGATAGATAGGAGTGGAAAAAAAAACACACTAAGTTGAGTTGCGCATATATTACACATAATGACTTTATGGCACTTTTTTAAAATTTGCATATAAGCAACATACTGTAAAAAAGGGTGTGTCCCAGTTCTAAAGCATTCTGAATGCAATTTAATGTAACTGCAACAGGCTATGCTAAAATACATGTTTCGGGCTGTACAAATACTCAAAAACAATTCAACCAAAACATTATGATTAAAATATAAAAGAAATATACTGTAGATGAAAATATTACTGCTAATTAATACTTCAAAAATTGTCTATAACAGGACGCTGTTTATATGGAGGACTGAATATTTAATGTCTACAGCAATAGCTGAAGTCAGTTGATAACTCCACTCACCAAACACAAACTACAAACATGGCTGACAAAGACTATGGCAAAAATCAGCATGCAAGGTGATTAGTCGGGCTGGGAATCTGATCTGATTCTGATTTTGGGAGTCTTAATTCAATTCCATAATTGATTTTTAATCTATACTTTTTTCTAATTCTTATGCTGTGTAAATACATGAAAACCGTTACATTTTAACAGAATTGGAGTTTCTACGAGTTTTGTTTATAGTTGGAATTTCTGTATGACATCATCATCCATCTTAAAAAAGATGATTTGGTTTCATAAATTTCTGTGTTCAGGATGAACTGAACTCTAAATGAAACATCGAAACATCAGATTATTATGACAATTATGAAGAACACTTAAATAACGCTGTAAGAGCGCACTGTATCTTAGCTCAAGCACCTGCAACGAAAAACCCTGTGTTATCCCAATCGGAGAACGGGCACAAATCCTTGCCAATAAAACCTGCCACCATTGAGTAATTTGCTTCGCATTTTTTAGAATCCGGTGGAAGCGTTGCAAAATGTTTCCACACAGTCGATTTTAAATTTGATTAGATGTCCATTTTTGTTTAAATTAAGCAAATTTTGCCAGCATACGTACGTGTGTCAGTCAGTGCTTATGTAACAGACTAAACCGTTTATTAAGTTTGGCCGTGGTAACTTTGTGTCAGCACTTATTCTGTGTGTGGGTAAATGCATTTTTCCCCTCAGGGCTTGCCATAATTTGGTGAGAGTGCATGCGCACAGGGGTGGGAGACAGAGAAAAAAGTTGCATGTCTGTGTCTAATAAACCAGTTCAGTACATTTTGGACTGCTTTCGTTCTTTATTTCATTAAATTCAAGTGTTAAAGTAGTTACACTTAACATTTTTCTGTGTCTTGAACGCGCACTCGCAGGCCTGCACCATCGCGATCTTATTTAAATTTACGATCAATTTTGGACATTTGAGAATCGATTTAGGAATCATTAGAGAAAGAATTGTGATGAATCGATTTTTTCCTACCCCTAGTGAGTAGCATGTCTAATTTCAAGTACCCATTTGACCCTGTAGTTTTGCCAGGATTTTAAAGTTTGCATACGATACACTCTTCACTATCCCCTGAGCCCTGGCACAGCACTTTTCAACTGCTATAATTAGCTTCAAGGAAAACAAACCAGTTTGTTTCTTTGTGTTTATGTTGCAGTTGTTTAACATCACTCAGGAAAACACTATCCAACTTTAAATTCATGGCGACGTGTCACGTGACAATATAGGAAATCCATATGTTAAAATCCCCACCAATACAAACTTTAGTTCATTTATTCTCTGTGTGTTTTGCCCTACTTTTTTGCCCTTTTAATATCAACATGGACGTCTATTCACTGACTTATTTCTCATATTATTGTGTCCATGTTATTCGTTTGAACTTTGATGTTAGCTCATCACCCGACCTGCTGATTTGCCAGATGATTTGGTTTATCTTGCTCATTATTAAATTTCTGCTTGTACTGCTCTTGCATCTGACTTTTTCCACCGCTCTGTCAGGCAGTCATCGTCAGCCATGTTTGTAGTTTGTGTTGCGAGTGGAATCTTTAGGATCGGATATGCCCTACATCCATCAATAAGCCCTGGGTTGTGCTTCTTTGAATTTATTTTTTGCTATTAACCACTGTGTAATAAGAGCACCCTATAAAACCTGATGTTTTGGAGATGTGCAGACGCAGCCGTCTTTTCATCTTGTCAAAATGACTCAGATTCTAACACTTGTTCATTTTTCTGCTTCCAACACATAATTTTGGAGATCTAATGGTTTAATTGCTGACTAATATCTCACTCTACGCCAGGTGCCACTGGAACATGATAATTATTGTTATTCACGTTCTACCTGCCAGTTTTTTTAATGTTCTGGACCATTTAGATTTTTTGAAATATAATTTCCAAAATGTTTTAAATAGTCTTTACTTTTATGTATTAGTTATTTATATCAAATAAAACAACAACAAAATAATCCATCATTAGTCCAACCAAAAAACCAAATGCTATTTAAAAACCCCATCGTCTAAAAAACCCAGTTTAAATGTCCGTAAATCTCTAAAATGTCTCAGTTCTAAAACCTAACATATAAATATGATATATAAACATTACAAAAAGATTGTTAAATTTAAAAAATACTTTGGTTGTATTGTAACACTGACATCTAACATTTACTGTATAAACACTTTTGTTACACAAATTGTTAGTTCTAAAGTTTGAGAATTTCTTATGCTGTTATTAGCAACAGTAACACCCCCCCACACACACATGCACAGAGCTCTAATTGAAATCTGCAAGCAAATGAAGTAAGCTTTTGCTATCAATGTCTTTTTGTGTGTGTTGTGACACCCTTTAAAACGGTGAGCTTTTAAAATGCTTTCTTTGTAATATTTCACTGTAACTTAATTATAACCTTGTGAATATTTAAGTACTAAAGAGTTGAACTGGAAATGGAAATGAGTAATAGGCTTCCTCTTCTAGGATATAATGCAACAAAAAAGATGAGCCTGACTTGAGTAAAACAAAGCAGCCTCTGCAAATCTTCCATACAATTATACTTATAATTAAAACTGGATGCTGTTTTGCCGTTGTGCCAGGTTTGTCACGTATAGAAGTTATCGGCAGTAAATTACTCCATTCAGACCTACTAAGAATCTGCAAACCTTTCAAGGCACAGAGAGCTCACCGTTCACTACAACTCTGATATCACGGAAGTCAATCTCGCCTCTGGCCATAATACGAGCCTCGCAGGTATACACTCCTTCATCTGCTTTTCTGATCCCTCTGATCTGCAGGTGGCTGTTGTCCAAAGTCGTAAAACGAACTGCGAAAAACGAAATAAAAATAAAACTCCAAATATTTCTAATAGCTTCACAATTAGAAATAAGTGTAATGACGTTGTATTTTTGAGGAAGCATCTATTGGGTACATAGAGATTCTAGAACAAACAATACAGAAAAAAACACTCATTAGAAATAATTTTAGTAATCAAAAAGCAGATCAGGTCCCACCATCTTTGTCAAACTGGATTTTTGCCCTTTTGTGTTTCCACGTGATGGTGGGCGGTGGGGAGCCGATCACGTCGCATGCGATGACTGCGTCGTCCCCCTCAGTAAACTCCTGTGGCGATGTGGCGTTTTTGAAGGTTATTTTTTCTGCAGGGGAAAAAAATCACTCTGAATTCAATGTCCAGTGTTTTATATAGTTAAATACAGTTTGGGTTTTAAGTGGGAAAATGGCCGTGGCATGCTTGACTAACATTTATTTTACTAATAGGTATATACTAATAATGTTTGTCTATCTATCCATCTATCCATCCATCCATATAATTAAAAATACAAAGATAAATAACAAGTATATAAGTATATACATATATATTAGTACGTACTTTTACAAATAAGAAGTGCTTTTTTTTTACACACATAGTGTCCATTAAAACCAGAAATCCCTAATTCTTTAATTCACATCTATGCAAACACACACATTAGTGGGAGGATTCTTATCCAGCTGACTGAATTCATGTATTTATTAGTATTAATACTGTGGATATTACTCATAGCTACCAATAAGGATGATTTATGATAAGAATAAATATGTTTTACACTATAGCTATATTAAAAGGCTCTTTTACAACAGTAAACAGTAAACAGTTGGATCATGCCGTACGGTATATCTTCACGTTCACGGTGGCCTCCGCCTGCTGGTCCCCGCTGATGGCTACACACTTGTATGTGCCGGCATTGTCAGTGTTAACGTTGTAGATAGTAAGTGTGGAGGATGTCTCGTCGTTGCGGATTACAGTGATGTCCTGTCTACTGGATTCAATCTTCTCGCCGCTCGGTGAGAACCAGTCGATTCCCTTCACTGCTCCGACAACTATACCAGAGCAAAAGATGCCATGTTAAACCCGGAAACAACAAACGCGTGTGTTTTGTACTTATTCAATATCTTATATTAAACTTAATGAACTATGATAGACATCATTGCTCTTAAACAAATTCAGGACGAATGTCTATATGTCCAAAAAGCATAAAAGGAGAATAAAGTTAGCATGATTGAACAAGAGTATTTTTAAATCTGTGGTTATCACAGACCTCAATCCCTGAACCAGAAGGCATGGGCTTTATTAATGACTCGGTTGAGAAAGGCAATTATCAGAGCTGCTGTGCTGGATTTAAAACACAACTCAGGCATTTGAATTCTAGTTGAATCCATCATGTCTGAAAATATTTTTTATATATTTTACCTGCTGTTACTCAGCCAAGAACAATAACCCCTGGATAATAGACACCAATAGCCAAAACGTTTGTGGACATTTTAACAGCACACCCATAGCAGTCTTTTTCCAAACTGTTTCTGTTCCCTAACACTGTTCCAGAATGACAATGTCCCAGTACATAAAGCCTCTAAACTCTATTAAGACATGGTGTGTTATGGTTGGAGTAGTAGAACTCGTGAAAGATCTCACTAATACTTTTGTAGTTAAATAAGCAAATCACCACAGTCACACACCAAAATCTTGTGAAAACCTTTTCAGAAGTCTGGAGGTTAATATAAGAGGAATATCTGGAAAAGGATGTGTAAAAAACACATACGGATATGATGGTTGGGTTGCTAAGTGTTTTTAAATATATAACGTATATCATGTAGCCTATATAACTTGACATGTTGACATTGCTTTTCTATAAAGATCTTTTAGAAAGATTCAAGTTGTCGATCATCTCAATGTCAAAAATCAAGCTTAAAGTGACCCATTCATAGGTTTTAAGTGATTACATTCCTAGCTTAAGTATAGCCTACAGATATGCTTATTATTCCGATTATCAATAATCAAACACAGTATGCACAATATATGCATTCTAAAATTAGCTATTAGGTAGCATTAATACAATGTGTAAGAGTTCAATTTCTGGATAACCAAAGGCATATCGCTACTTAATTTCTTAAAAGATCAGATGAAATTCAAGACACTGCCTTTATAGAAATGTTTTCTTATGCCTAAATATTGTGTTGGAATTCTGTTGTAGTGCTCCATGTTTATTTAATTATTTTGTTAGCATTCACAAACTTGCTCTTCTGAGTCTATTAAGGTTTGCACTTTGTCCACATTTGCATCCATCCTTTGTGTATTCGGCTGCCCACTTCTTCTTTCATCATAGACAGGGCTTGGCCAACGAGTTAAACCTGTTCTTCAACAGGTTTGATTCCAGCCCTCCTCTCCCCACTTCACACATCTCCAGTCCAGCGGGTACACCCACCCCCACGCACTCTCACCACTTCACACCACCCCCCTCCATAACCAGCCCAGCTCTGCCCTCCACCTCCACCTCCACCCCCCTCTCCCTAACTTCAGATCAGGTGAGGAGAGAACTGAGGCGGCTTAAGACCAGGAAAGCCGCAGGTCCAGACGGCATCAGCCCTGGACTGCTTAGGGACTGTGCTGACCAACTCTGTGAGGTGGTCACTTACATCTTTAACCTGAGCCTGAGTCTGATGACGGTCCCTGTCCTGTGGAAGACCTCCTGTGTGGTTCTGGTTCCTAAGACCATGCACCCTAAGGAGCCAAACCACTACAGACCAGTAGCCTTGACCTCCCATCTGATGAAGACCATGGAGAGGCTCATCCTCAGCCACCTTCACTCTGTGGTCAGCACCACAATGGACCCGCTGCAGTTTGCCTACAGGCCAAACATCGGGGTGGATGACGCTGTCATCTACCTGCTGCACCGGGCGCTGACTCACCAGGAGGCCGCCGGAACTGCTGTGAGGGTCATGTTCTTTGACTTCTCCAGTGCCTTTAACACCATCCAGCCGGCTCTTCTGAGAGAGAAGCTGGAAGGGGCAGGAGTGGACGGAAGACTGGCTTCATGGACATCGGACTATCTCACCAGCAGGCCACAGTATGTGAGGCTACGAAACTGTGTGTCTGAGGTAGTTGTTTCCAGCACTGGGCCCCCTCAGGGGACGGTGCTCTCACCATTCCTCTTCACCCTTTACACCTCGGACTTTACATACAACACCAACAGTTGTCACCTACAGAAGTTCTCTGACGACTCGGCCATTGTTGGAGGTGTGTCTGGGGGGAACGAGCTGGAGTACAGGTCAGTCATCATGGACTTTGTGGACTGGTGTGAGCGCAATCACTTGTGCTTAAACACCAGTAAGACAAAGGAGATGGTGGTCAACTTTCGGAGGAGGACACCACATTACACACCGGTGACAATCCAGGGCTCTGACATTGAGGTCGTGGACAGTTTTAAGTACCTGGGTGTTCACCTTAACAATAAACTGGACTGGACTCATAACACCGATGCCCTGTACAAGAAGGGCCAAAGTCGCCTCCACCTTCTGAGGAGACTGATGTCCTTTGGAGTGGGCAGGCCTCTCTTAAGGACTTTTTATGACTCTGTGGTAGCCTCTGCTATCCACTACGCTGTGGTCTGCTGGGGAGCAGGCAGCGCGGACAGAAAGAGACTCAACAAACTGGTCAGGAGGGCCAGTTCTGTCCTGGGCTGTCCACTGGACTCTGTGGAGGAGGTGGGTGAGAGGAGGATGTTGGTTAAGCTGACATCCATCATAGACAATACCTCTCACCCACTGCATAAGACAGTGGTGGCTATGAGCAGCTCCTTCAGTAGCAGACTGTTACACCCTCCGTGTAGGAAGGAGCGGTTCCGCAGGTTTTTCTTACCCACCTCTGTTAGACTGTACAACTCAACAGTCTAACTACAGATGCACATAACTGTAAATACTTCTAGATTTTTAAAAATGTTTTCGTAAATTGTTTTTATTTCACTTTCACTATTTGCACTTTTCTATTGCACATTTTTTCTATTTTCCTACTTTGCATGTAATTGTTTCTGTATCTGAGCCACCGTAACAATTTAATTTCCCCACTGTGGGATCAGTAAAGATTATCTTATCTTATCAACCGATCTTTGACCCAGACGAGCACGAGTTAAACTATTTTAAAACAGGCTCGTACATGTGCCACATCACGGTGCTACACTGACGCCATTCTAGGAATTAAATTGTCACACCTCCTTTAGAGTAGGCTACATATAATGTGAACTTATGAACAGCTGTGAACATCTTATTAACGTATGTATAAATCATAAAGACATTCTTTGGCAGTATTAGCTACTACATAGGGCTGGACAATATGACCTAAAATTAGAACCTAGTTTTTCAACTCAAACATTTTACCTCGATTACAATTAAGGACCAATGACCAATTTTTTTCAATTTTTATCATTGTTATTTTTCTTATTTATTTGTCCATATAGTTCACCATGTCATTCTTTAGTACAAGCTTCTCCTGTTGCTCAGTTGTCTTTTAAGGGCCAGGCGGTTAGAGGTTCTAAATTACTTTTCAAATTAATCGTCGACAAACAGCATATCAAGAAATCTTACAACTCTACTAACAGAAAAAATCAGGAAAAAAACGCCCAGAAACTTACCTTCACACAAAAAGAACTTGGATTCTCCAACGCTAACTTCTCCTTGTGCAGGCGTGATGCTCACTTGTAGAGAAGCTGCAGAAAGAGGAACAGTATGAGTGTATTCAGACATTTCTGAACAGAAATATGCTGCTGCATGTATTTAAATAGGGCTTTTCACACTGCTTAACCCCAGGTTATCTCTATCTAAAGTCTGTAATTTAGAAGCAGAGTTAGCAGCACTTTTTATCTGGGGTAATAAATCCTTGCTTCATAGAACCATGGTTTAGTGTTAATCCCACATTGGGGTGACAGATGTGTAAAGTGAAAAAACCCCCAATGCATTTCTTTAGAATGTTACAGCTGGATGCATAGTAACCATGTAGACATGCTTCGAACAGTCAAAAAAATGCTTATTAGGGTTTGTCAAATGATGACAAGGATGCATTGTGTTAAGAGGAGATTAAGAAAAGGTTATTTAGCACAAACTGGATGGCATAACTAGAAATAACTAAGTAATTAGGAAACGCATAAACATCAGTGAAGGCTGGATATAAAACCAACAGTGATAAACTACACAACACATTCAAAAAATCATTACTTAGATGTGAAAGATAACAGCGGACCAATTTTCCAACAGAGTGGCAGACTCTGCATATTTCCAATAATGTAATCAATATCAGTGATTAGAAGCGAATAATGTCAAATGACAGCTTAAGAAGAGACAGGATTAATTGTTTAGTCTGGTTAAAGTTTGAGCAATGTAACGTGATAACCCTGAGTTTCCTTTTATTTAGAGTTTACAAGCCGCTAAAAAAAAAAGTAAACAGTCTTTTTAATAACAAAGGTGATAATCTACATTTAAAGATTTAACTTTTTTTCAACTGGTTATTTATTAAAAAATAAATTTATGTAGTGGGTTATGGTACCAGCATCCACATGCAGGTTTGATTCCGAGTTTTTCAATAACAGTGGTTATGAGTGAGTGTATGAATTCTACAGAATGTATGCAGTGCTCTTATCTGTTATGTTGATGAGAATGATGATGATAATAAGGATGGAACATTGCTGACACCACCTTCAGAGATGGGATCTATTTGCAAACTAGATGGATTTCGGCTAAATTGATAAAAACAGGGGTTTAGACATTCTTAGGCAAACTGGCTGCATTTGTTAAACTGGCGTTTAACCAAACATACTCTTTAAAGGCAGACAGCCAAAGGCACTGGGCCTCTTTAATCAAGCTGGACACATGGTATTCTACTCATGCTCCTGAGTGTGTGTAAAGTTAACTAATGCAAACCTCAATTAATCGGCTTGAAATCATACAAAATAAAATTGATTACACAAAGACACTTTTGTTGAACCCGGTCTTTTTACATTCAAGGGACAAACCAAGAAATACTAAATATGGAAAATAAAGACGGCATCTATCTGGACGAGGCAGCTGATCATCGTACTCTCCACACTCCAGGAAACCAGTGGAATTTAAATTGTATTTGTTGGAATTTGTTTATTTAGCCACAATAGTAGTAAGTTCAGGCACTAATTTCGGGTGAAAAGGTCTGAGGTAAGGGGTTGGGTTCAAGGCTCTGTGCAGAACACCTAAATTCTCTGTCATCAACTCTAATTAGGGCTGGTCGATATGGGAAAAATGTAATCTCGGTTTTTTTTTTGGTTTTTTTTAATGATAAAATATATTTCGATATACAAATTGTTAATGCTGCCAGCTTTTACCAACTGTGCTAAAAGCTGTCTTAATGCTTATAAATCAGTACTTTTATTTTAAAAACCGTATGTAAACATCATGTTTGTAAAAGCAGGTGTGCAGAGGCCATTTTGTTTGTTTTGTGTAGTGATTGCCTCGTGTTAGCTCAGACGTCACGATACAGACTTACATTTTAAGCTAGGACTTACTTTTGCTATATTTTTGAATGTTTATCAACATAAACGTGCCTGAACTACATATTTGATTTTATGGATCAATGGCTGCGAGTTATTCACAGTTTTGTGAATGTATGTTCGGTTGTTGGTGGTCTGACAAAGACACTGTACCCGGTGTTTGCTGTATCATAAAATGAACTGCATTATTTAATCACAAGAATCTTAGCTTTCCATAAAATATGTAACCTGTTTAGCTTTTTTTCTTTGTGAGTGCTCTATAAAACACAAATTTCACTCATGAAACGCAATGTCCCACCACGAGGACGGTAAACAGTAACAGGTTTTAATCCATATCATCATTATGGACATAGTTTATATGATATTTTTGATCGGCCCAGGACTTCCAGGATTCTCTTAGTTCCAGTAAAGGAATAATGTTAGCTTAGTTGTCATCACTGCTGTTCGAAAGGTCATGGGTTGAATTCCAAAAACCACCAAGCTGCCACTGCTGGGGCCCTGAGCCAGGCCCTTAATCCTTAAATGCTGAGCTAAATAAAAAGAATAGAGATAAATGTAGGTCGTTCTTGACAAATAGCAGAAATATAATGCTTTAAAATATAAATACATTCTAGACCGATGTGTGCTTTACTCTTTACTGTAACAGTTTTAGCAACACAAACTTGCGTTGGTGTGCTGGAAAGGTGTCTAATGCTGCAATGCACTATAGTCTTACTGGTATGTTCTTGTATTTGTTCCTTTCCAGTGTGATGTTTATGGAGTCCACAATACACCTGGATTCATTACGTTCTATTTGTCTTAGGCAAAATTTACACATAACTTGAAAAAGAGGAGATATTTCAGCTTGTTAGAATGCTGGGGTCAGAAAATAAGGGCAACTTTTATGCAACACCCTGAGGCAGGGTGAGGTAATGGCCATGCTTAAGGGGCCCAACCGTGGCAGATGACAGTGTTGAGCCTTGAACCGCTGACCTTCCAGTCAGTCACCCACAACCTTACCTAATGAGCCATCACTGCCCCTAGACCAATTAATTACTTAGTAAAGTAATAGTGGGAAATTCGGCTAAATATAAAGCTTTCCGTATCATGTAATACCCATTTAAAATTTATTTTGCACAATTTATCCTTAAGAAATAAGAACATTTACTCGATCAAATTAAATATTATTAACGATTAATCGCTGCTCGATTAATCATGCCTATCTCTAGATCATGCCCAAGACGGTTGGTCATGCAGAAAGATTAGAAACCATAACAGGCATTTCTTTATATATTTACCAGATTGAATCACTATAACAAGATTTTTAACTCTCTGTAAATCTTTTCTGTAGTGTAATATTTATTCTTATTTGAATTACAGTTTGATTTAATTTCTTGTACACTGAGCTAAAATCTGGTAAAACGTGACTTTATCATACCAGTGAGCAGAAAATAGTAAATAAAACCAACCAGTCAGAAAAAAACTTAGAGACTTTTCTGAGAATGTTTTGCATAAGGAAACCATACTCCCCAAATCATATATATATTCCAGCATAGCTTGCACGCACACACACTCATTCATACACTTGCTCATATTTAGCACAGCTACTGACAGACGGGAGAAGTTACAGACACTAAGAAAAAACCCACACATGGGGAGAAACATGCACAACTCAAACAATAAAACAGTTATTATGCATTTACAGTAAACGTATGTTTTTATTTATCACATATACTTTACAGCACAGTGGATTGTTTCCTTGTTCCCTAGCACCTTAACCATTTGAGCCACCACTGCCTCAAAATTCAAAATCCAAAATTCATTACACATTCAAATGTTTCTGGAACCTCCCATAAAGCACATCTACATACGTTTTCTCCAAACATCTACTACAAATTTGGAAGCGTACAGTCTGGAATGTCTTTTTTTAGCATATAATTTTCTTTGACTAAACCCAAGTGGCCCAAACACAATGCACAATGCAGATTTTGCACAGATCCCTGTCCTCTGATCTTAATGATTCTAGTGTAGCACAATGACCAAATCCCACCAGTCAAGCTCCACAATCGAGTGTAAACTATTGCAAAAGTGTAAAGGTTATTATAGAAGCCAGAGTGAAAATAAATCTGAAATACGCTGCTAAAAAAAACTCGTATAGATTTGATTTAATCTGGTGTTTTGGCCTTACAGTATATATATATATCATTTTAAAACTCTGCAAAATAAATCTGAACCCCCCTGAATCAAAATGATGAATGATATGCACTGACTTTTAGAAAATCTCTGCGGGCTATTCAGTGAAAGACTGACTGCAGAGAAATATAAAGGCGGGCAAAAGCAAATCTGGATCAATATTTCAATCAAGGCAAAAATAAAATCCGGTCCGGGCTGTTTTAAACCTGTGCAGACAGCGTAACATTTTTCATTTCTTTGTTTGACCCAAAGAGACACTTGTAAAAAGAAAAAGAAGGGAACAGTGGGAGAACATGATCTGTGCTCAGGTGGGTGCTCCATGGCTTTTAGACTTTGAGAGTAATTTAATAAAGCATATAAAGGGAAAGCTGGGCCAAACACAATTAAATCAGCACATTCAGTCAATACTCCTGCTAATGTGTAGGGGTTTTTTTGGTGCAAAAGCTATTTATTGTGCCTTGAGCAGCATAGTACTGCCTGAGCTCAACTAATATCTAAAGGCACTGAGAAAACCACTGTCATCTTAGATTGTGTTTAATTATTTCTGTGCTCGTTCTTTATTTAACGCTGGACATTTTATTAGATAGTGGATATGGAAATGACAGAACTGGTCTACAGTGAGGGAGAGCCAAGTCAGACATCTATAAACTAAACAAATCTCGTTCCAATTTCACTGCAATTGCCACAACATGACATTAGGTATTTGTCAATATTGCTGACACCAATAATGAAATGACAATGTCAGACGCTGCCGAATTGAGAAATAGCATGAGTGCGGCTATAAAGGAGTCAAATTCTAAGTAAAAAAGTGGGTGTTTTTCATGCAACTGCTTTAAAATTAAAAGGTTTATTATACACTGGTAGAATTTTCTTATAGACTGGATCAGTGACTCACCCACTTACTGATTCGATCACTAACTGACTTGAACATTGTCTTGCCCACTTACTGATTCGATCACTAAATGACTCGATCAGTGTCTCACCCACTTACTGATTTTATCACTTACTTACTGGATCAGTAACTCGCTCATTTACTGACTAGATTAGTAACTCACCCACTTACCGACTTGATCACCTACTGACTGGATCAGTGACTCATTCATTTACTGACTCGATTAGTGACTCACCCACTTGATGACTTAATCACTTAATGACAGGATTGTGAAATTACCAACTTATTGACTCGATCACTTACTGATCAGTGACTCAACTACTTACTGACTGTATCAGTGCCTGACTCACTTTCTGACTTAATCACTTACTGACTGGATCAGTGAGTCACCCATTTACTGACTCGATTAGTAACTCACCCACCTACTGACTGGATCAGTGACTCATACATTTACTGACTCGATTAATGGCTCACCCACTTGATGACTTAATCACTTAATGACAGGATCATGAAATTACTGATTTATTGACTCGATCACTTACTGATCGGATCAGTGACTCAACTACTTACTGACTGTATCAGTGCCTGACTCACTTTCTGACCTTATCACTCAATGACTCAATCAGTAACTCACCCACTTACTGACTTGATTATTTACTGACGGATTAGTGACTTACCCAATTACTGACTCAATTGCTTACTCATTGGATTACTGACTCACCCACTTATTTGATCACTTACTGACCGGATCCGTGACTCCTCACTCACTGACTTGTATAACTGGATGAGGGACTCACCCGCTTAGTGACTTAATCTCTTGCTCATTGGATCAGTGGTTCGCCCACTAATGAACTCAACCACCCAGCTCAATCAATAACACACTCAATGACTAAATTCAGTCACTCTCTCACTGGATCAGCATCACATCCAGTCACTGACTCCATCTAAAAGCAAATACTCTTTAAATATGTTTGACATTTAAGTAAGTATATGTCTTACCCAGCAACAAAAAAGGATTAATGAAATTCAGACAAACTACATCCGCCATTATGATACTGACACTTGACATATGTCACAACAGAGAGACACGACAGAGACAGAGAGTTTAAATTTGTTTAGCTTGACAGTACTAAATAACTGAAAAAAAGCCACACCACCACTTGATGACGCTTCCTCATATGACCCAAATCGTCATGGTATAGTAAAGTGTACATTGTTTGCAAACTTAGCACACATACTATTGTGTATGCTATATATATGCTATATGCGATACTATATAGTATAGAAGAATGCACTTTTGAACGTAGTAACTGACTTACTTACATGAAAATCTTATTCTCTAACCCACTGGCTCACCCACTCACTGACGCAACGATGAAACTCACGCCTCACTCACTTACCTATTCACTGAAACACTCACTCACTGACAGAATGACACACTGACTGACTCGCTTACCCATGGACTTAATTTTACATCTAAATTATTTTTAATTTAAAGTGTCATCAGCTACCAAACTGGTAACTAGATACCAGGAAAGGAACATTGCATCATGGGCCATTTTGTTATATATTTTTTGACAACATATGCTGGAGTATTTTATTACGCAATATTCTAACAATTACAATTTCAACAAATAATTGATACAGTTGATGTAAAATGTCTGCAAAAGAAATGTATTATAGTTAAATAAGCAAATATCAGGTTTTCCTCTTGAACGTTCCACAGGGATTTGTGCCCAACCATATTTAAGGATTTCTCAGCACTGTTTAATATAAAAAAGCAAAAAGATATACCGGTTTCAGACAACTTAGCTGTTATTACACTCTTATTACACATGTGTTGATGCCAATTTGTCTTATTTATCTCATCCAGACATACTCAATGCAATGAGCGTCTAAAACCTGCTTATGTATAGTTAATTTTGTCATTATAAAAAAAAAAAATGTTTGCCAAGACCCAGTCAAATTATATAGTCATCGTTCCTATTCTATGCTTGTCTGAGGAGGCTCACAAGACCGTCATTGCTTACTGCAACTTGTTATATGTAGTAATGTGTAATTCTTTAACAAGATTGTTTAGAAGGTGTTCATTTTCTATAACAGTACAGCTTTGACAAAAACTCAGGTTGCAATTTCTATCACAGATTATATGTTATTTCTATAATAACAGCTCACACTTTAAGTGTATGGTAGATCAGATCATGCTTTATTTTATCCAAGGCTACATTCACACATACGATAATTTTATCGCTTTGAAGATGCCAGGAGGGGTTCCCACTCTTTCCGGTTGCCATAGTAGTACATTTTTGTATTGGTAGGTGGAACAAATAGCATTTTCCTCGACATCAAGACAAATAAAACATTTCATCAATAAGCTAAAAAAGAAGTATGTGTCGTTACATATTTAGAGAACGATAAACTGTACTCAACATTCTTTTATTACACGACCACATCCAGCTCTTATGGAATGTGAATGATTACCAGTGTGTATGTCTATATATACATACTGGTGTTAGTTCACATTCCATAAGTGTCCAAATACATACGTATATATATATATATATATATAACTATATATATACTCTATGTATATACTCTCATATATATGTATATCTCTCTCTCTCTCTCTCTCTCTCTCTCTCTCTCTCTATATATATATATATATCTATATATATATATATATATATATATATATATATATATATATATATATATATATATATATATATATATATATATACTCTGTTATTCTGTGTTTAAACCAAAAGTATATTAAATTATCTGCACAAATAGATTACATGCAAAGTCAATTACATGCCAAGATGCAAGTAGACTCGAATGGGCATCGGGGCGACGTGGCTAAACGATATTCGGAACTATAGAGAACTGACCTTTTTTTGTTTTAGCATAATGACAACAATACTGTACTAAACAAGCATTTTTATTAATAAAACTGTCAATACTCTAATTTTTTAATATGTTGTTGGATTAAATTAAATTTATATGTGATACTAAAACAGCTTAAAATGAAAAGAAAGTAAAACCAACTACTCAATTATATAAAAAAGATTGCCACAGTGACTGTTTATAGTGGTTGTAACAGGGAATAACTGCTTCCAGAGCATTCAATAAAAACAAAAAAATATCTGTATGATGATAATTAATTCAATGCCAATTATTGAATTTTTAGCTTTATTTATTGTTCTGGAATATCTTTATTGTTAACTGACATATAAGTGTGAAGCAATACTACAAGTTTCTACTAGTATTAAAAGTGTTTCTCTGCGCAATATCTCTGGTGAAATGTTCGATAATAAGCGATCTAGCCTATTTCTATTATTGTACCATTTTTAAGGTAAAAGTGTAGCTAAGGTGAATAGAAAATCAATTGCAAAGTGGTAAAAAAGATCAATGTGATTTAAAGTCTGTCAAGGAAGTTCGATAGGAAAGCCAGAGCCTTTGTTTCTGGTCAATAAACTGAAAAAAACAAACAGTTGATCTACAATTTCCAGTGACCTTTAATTAATACACGTAAGACAAATAAAACAGCAGAAAAGTGAATAGCGATAGCTGAAAATGTGCTGAGATTTTAACACTGAAAGTTTTAATAAAGATTATATTCTGGTATGTAAACTTTATCCTATTTTAAGAGTTCAACAATGGGATGTTTTCCTCTGAACAACCTGAATTCGCGGGTTAAGTCGACCAATTAGTCGTGTTTCCCTCTTGACAACGAGGTGTCGCTCGCTCACATGTAGGTACATTTACCTTCCTGTGAAAGCAAAGGCTTGCTTAGAACCCAAATCGCCGCATTCCTGCTACGACGGCCCTGTTGCTTGGCAACATGAAATTGAGTGTTGCCGTCTCAATGGTGTGCAGTGTATGTTAATGCTCCGGATGACGTGTCCAGCACTCCCCCAGTGACGAGTCAAAGGTCATGAAGCTTCCAAAGCAGTGCACAGAGGGCACATTTTGCTTACAGAGCTTTCTCTGTTGCGTTTTTTCGCGCCCACCAGTTTCCAAACTATTATATAGTGGTGTCTTTAAAAAAAACCTACTTAAAAAAAAAACAAAACAGGCAAACAGCCTTCCAATTATATTTTCTATGAGCAAATGGCACATACTGACTCATTTTAGCCTGCGTCTAGAATATGAAAAAAAGGTTAATAGTTCATTCAGAGGACAATGTGGTCACGGGTGCGTTAGCTGAGTAATTTTATTAGGTTTCGGTTAGACAACGTCGCCTGCTCCCTGCCGTTTTATGTTTATCATGCATTGCAAATTAAGTTTAATCTTTTGTTCAACCTATGATAAGTTCAGACAGCGAGACTTTTAATCTTAGATTAATTTTCATGCTAATGTTAGCCAATTAATAAATCCTTTATATTTTATTAGAAAGTAATTTAATGTGCCAAGAAACATTATACACCGAAATAGGAACTACATGTTGGAGCTACAGACAGCATTAAAACAGAAATCAGCCTTTTTAGGAAATCCTGTATGTATAAATATATAAAGAAAATTCATAAAATCACAATCTTACTTTTACTAATTAATTAGCTTTGTCTTTCCTAAAACACGTTCTGGAATAATTGTTCCCCTTTTCTTTCATTATTATTATGATCTGTTGTCTTTAGGCTCTGAGTGTTAATGTACAGTAGATTAATAGTTTTGAAACCATGAGTATAAATGTATTCTAATATCCGGGGTTTCTCCTTCAGCTCCAGCTATCAAATCTGGAAAGTCTTTTGTTGTTGTTGTTGTTGTTGTTGTTGCTGCTGCAAGTATAAGGCACTGGTCACATTACACTAGCACTCCTGGGTTCACCTAAGCTGTTTACTTCTGTTTGTGTATACGTGTGTGTATATTTTTACAGGCTGCACTGCTCCAGAAGTGTTGCCACTGCATAACGGATATAATGAGCAGCTTAGCAGAAGCCTGGGGAGAGCGGAGTCTGTTTCTGAAAAAGATAATTAAAGCCAATTCTACTGAGATTTTTGATGACCAAAGTGGTTTTTCCGAAGATAGTGTTAAGTGAATTTGTTAATCTTGTATTATAATTGATGCAGTAGTAACACTTAAACCCAAACTTCATACATTTTTCTTTTTGTCCGATTACAACAAAAGGAACACACTCGAGACTACCCATCTATTATTCCTCATGCTAAAGAAAGCAAGCAGCATGTTGTTATAGAACCAAGCCGAACAGCTGGGGAAGGGAGTGAGATGCGTGGTTAATCAGCCAGCGGTTGTTAACTCAGGCTTGCATTGGTTTGCAAATCACGTGCTACAGACCACAGTGATGGGCCCTGCTGCCCGTTGCCATGGAAACCTCCCTCCCTTTTCCGTTGGTCCCTCTACGCTCGTAAAAGCGAGTGAGTGTGAATAGGAAATAAGGCTGGAAGAGCCCATCGTAAGTAAGTAAAGAAAGCAGAGCGCGTAGGCTGAAGGGTCTGATTATAACACCTCGCCAATGTAAGCTTCCTTTTCATGTAGATCTGCTTAATTCTGCTTAACAAATTAGGCTTGACATGAATATTTAATTAAGATGGCTGACTGAAATGAATAAAAAGGAGCTGAAACAGCGAAATAGCTTCAATCCTGTTTTTTATTAGCGAAAGAGAAACTAGAGATGAAATGCAACGTTTTTACTACTACATGTGGTTGCTGTGGTCAGGTGTTTATTAATATGGACCTTTAGATGTTAGAGCAGAATTTATTGATTGCTTTGACTGACATGGAAAGCATCCAATCACTGCTCTTTTTGTTAAGCATCACATTCAGATGGATGAAAATGTAAAGTTAACGCCTCCAAACATTCATTTAAGAAAGTGGTGCAAATTTGCTTTTGCAGTTTGCAATGCTTCTGGCAACAAACTTACAAAGTTAGTTAAACACTAACTAAAAATTTCAATTAATCTAATAATTATTAAAATAAATTTGTGGATACTGATTGTTTAGGGGTGGTGTGACTGATTCGCATCTTCTGAAAATATGGTCAAATTTAACCAATCAGAGAAACTTTTAAAATCCTCTTGTCTGTGTCATGGTTTCGGAGACTGGATGTCCACAAACTTTTGGTTATACAGAGTAGTTTAACATCACATCATGTGTTGCAATATGCCGCCCAGTCCAACTGCCCACAGTTCATTTTATAACCGCCTTCAAATCAGATTTTTCTTCTTAAAGTTTCTTCCTTATATCATCTCACTTCCCACCATTAATTTTGTATTCACCTTAATATTTATATTTATGTAAAGGTTCTTCGAGCCAATGTCCAATGTCCAATGCCTTATACAAATAAAACTGAATTGAATAAAATATTCTAGACGGTTCTAAGAAGCAGTTCAACTAATCTAATAACATACAGGGGATTAATTAATACAGACTAAATGGATTAGTTAATACAGTCTAGGTGGATTAGTTAATACAGATTAAGAGAAACAAAAAGTTTTATGACTTTAAAAAAAAAAGAATAATTGTGTACCAATAATCATTAATCTCTCCTAATAAAGTATCTAACGGGTTGCCACCTCAGCACAAAGCCCTCAAGATAGTGCAAAACATTTAAGATATAAGATGTGCTGTTCCGTCTTCCCTTAAAGTATTGTGGTGCCAAGATACTATTATTGTATTATGAAAAATTAATCCAATTATTTTACCTGACGGCTTTTTATGATAGAGTACAAGTTATTACTAGATCTATCCAAGTTATTATTTTTTTCTCTAATATAAATGATGAATGTCTTGAATAATCTGTGCAGCGTTTTAAGATCACTAATATTAACCGACACCAACTGGCAGCCTTGTTCCCCTCCCCCCTATCTCAAGTGCTTATAGAACTCTTGAGACTTACAGGAAGCCCTTGCTTTCTGTCATAGTAAATTATGAGCTGAGTTGAGTCATCCGATAATAAATTACGTCTATTAATGTATAAATTAATGAACCATATTAGAGATGCAACTGAAGAAACTAGTTTTTTTTTTTTCTTTTTTTTTTTTTACAGAAAGGCATGTGCAATAATAGTTTTTATGATAACATTTTTGCCAGCATCAGTTAGATACTTACAGAGCCAGACTTCAAGACAAAATGCAAAAGATCAAAATTTTATAGCAGCTTGTGTTGACCATGACATGTAAAGCAACCCATCATAGACAGTGTTGTTTAGTGTTATGTTGGGGGGTGGTGAATATTATATATTATATATATATATATATATATATATATATATATATATATATATATATATATATATATATATAGTATAAGTATATACTAGAAATTGTTAAGGTGGTAGTTAAATGGTTAAGATGTTGCACTGCTAACCGGAAGATTGTCGGTTCAATTTCTAGTACCACCAGGTTGCCATTGCTGGGCCCCTGAGCAAAAATAAAGTGTAAAACGCTCTGGATAAGAGCTGCGCCCGACTCCACAGCTGATCATACTATAACATCCGCCCAGACTGTTTTTTGTAGTTTTTAAGCTATAAGTGCTAGATAAATTGATTGCTTATTTATTAGTACATCAAGAAAGCAAGGCAAAATCAATCATCATAAATCATATCTATAAAGCTTTGGCTTGATTATAGCTAGTGTTTTAATTTTTCTCTCATTATGTTTGCCTACATGTAGTGGGCAGGAGAGTTACATAATAGCTTTGTGCTGCACTTCAGTTTGCTTGTTTTTTTTCCCGTGTTTCCACAGAACAGCTCCTGAATTTAATTTAGGAAGCTGTGCACGTCAATAAATCCACATAAATAAACCTCATGTGCTCATGTGTGGGATGCCACAGGATTCAAAAAGATGTCACACCACAAACTGTGAGGTTCTCCTGTGAGGAAATAGTAGCTTACTGGTTAAACCCTTGGCTGGCCTAATGGAAGTATTGTTTATATGCCAGCAACATTAAGTTGCTACTGCTGGGCACCTGAGAAACACCTTTAACCCTCAACTGCTTTATTATAATTATAAGAAAGTCTCAAAGTTTACAGTTGACTGTTACATGCACTTAAAAACGACTGATTTTGCAACAGGATGTAAGGTATATTGCTACAAATTTAAAGCTATTTATTTAGCTACTTACTATTTTTTACAGCAGCAGAACATGACACAAAAATAATACTGGGTATATACTGTACAATTCCAGCCATGTTTTTCTAAAGCTCCTTATCTGCCGACAGCGGGTTACGTTTGACCGTATACAGGCAATTTCAAACAGAACCCAATAACAACATCTGTCCGCATTTCATACAGCGGAGAAATTGCTCTCTGGACTGAAGTGCTCGAACAGTAATTCATTTTCTTTTTCTCTAATGAGAATATTTAAGAAGAAGGTAGCAGTGAAGGGCACGGGCGGCTAAAATGAAGCACTTAGAGAGATTCGATAAGAGAACCCAATCCTACTTTTTTGACTTGGTCGTCTTTTATCTGCGCTAGTTTAATGCAGCTCAGGTTGCATTTTTTATAATAAGATTTACACCAGCATCAAATTGAGTCCAGTTAATGCTCGAATGACCGGTAGACAATAATCAATGTAGAAAATAGGTATAACAGTATCTAAATTATATACTTACACCTGGAAACTATCCCACTTCATTGAGACTACCACATACCACAATATTCAGCACACACATATATCTCCATCTGTGGTTCCTTTCCAAAATGTAGCTACAAATTTGGAAGCACACAGCTATCTAGAATTTGTTTACATCTTGTAGCAGTGCATTGTTTTCTGGAACTAAGAAGATCTAAACTCCATCATGTTCTATCATGACGATGTCTTTGTGTATAAATGAACACATTTCACATTTAAGCTCCAAATTGTAGTGGAAAACCTAGAAAATTGGAGCTTTATCAACCAGCATTGAAAGAACATACCACCAAATCGAGGGTCCTTGTGCTAAAAAAAACTGTTACCATGATACCCCCGAAAACCAATTTAAAACAAATTAGCTTCTATATAATTACTCTAAAATGATTTCAGTCTTTAAGGACTTATGCCAGATGAGACCAGAACCAGCTATATTTGTCCATGTACTACAGAAATATGCTGGTGGATCACTGGGGCTTAAGAGCTGCTTAGTAGCCGGTCTTCTAATAATTCTAATAAATTTTGTTAAGTACCAGCCCAGATTCCGCTTGCCTTTGCCAGGAGATTATGATTCAGAAAATCAGATCAGAAATTGACATTAGAGTACATTCTCTAAAAAAAAAAAAAAAAAAAAAAAAAAAAACTACTTGTATCCATTATTTGTTTTATACAACTTGCGAAATAACATTTTCTTCAATTAAATCTGGAATTAAAGTCTCTCCAACTAAGATTAAAGTCACTCCTAATGCGCTAAGGCATTAATTGTGTAATCTTGAATGTGCTCTGAGAAAATGTACAATCTAAGTCCAGCATTCATCCAACTATAAGTACTTCTCCCTAAAGGCTTTCTTCTCTTCTCCCTCCAAGTACTAAAGAACTGGGTACTTGTGCAGATAACGGACCATATTGGAGCACTTTTAGGAAAGAAAGATGTGCAAGAACAATAAAACTTTGATGTGCTGAGGAAACTGACTGAAAGCATTAGTATTCCTTTCTCAGGAAGGATCTCCTTTCAGTTCTAACATCTTTTATAGTTATTCCTCTTTGTCTAATAGATCTGTGCTCTTTTATCCTGAGTATAATAGTGTGATTCTCCTCAGTGAGGAAACTATTCTTTCAAAACTGACATAAAACCACAAAATATTTGGTTTCAGATCTCAATTTCCCCTGCCCTTACGCGACACCCAAATACTAAAAATACCATCAACACTAACATAGATTCGAGCTGTGTATTGGTAAGGGCCTCACGATACGATACATATCACAATACGTCGATCACAATACTGTAAATCACGAATATATTACATTACATTTTTTAAAAGGTAAACCAGACAGCTACAAATAGAACAAATACAAAACTGTAGGTGACTTTATTTTTTTTGCCATGCGTCTGAAGCAATAGCCGTATGTGTCAGCAACAACTACGGGAGCGTAAGAGGAAGTGGTTTAACACGAAATTAGGAATTTTAATTAAATATTAACATTAATAAAAATCAGTTTAAGACGTAATTGAAATATGCATCAGTATTAGAGGGTCGAATATCAATATAATATCGTGATAGTATAACTTTTTTTTATAACTAGCCTAAAAGATACTTATATTAACAATGCAAAAATACTATTCAACTGGGCCTTTAGCGTTTTCAGTTTCCCCTGGTTCCTTTCTAAGTACAGAGACTTCCTTAAAGCTGATTGCAATCTTTAAATTGTCTATAGTGTGTAAACAGATGTGAAAGGGTGTGTGATTGTGCTTTGTGTTAAGTTGTTCACTGCATTGTGCACGGTAACCACTGGAACCCTGTTAATGGATAAGCGTGCCAGAACAAGGATGTATAGGTTTCACACTACTCCTATATAATAATGTTTTCTAAGGTTTAATTACATACTGTTGGTCAAGAATTATTCGTAGTGATCCTGTCTGTGTACACTACACTATATGGCCAAATGTATGAAAACTAATCATAACACAAACATGTGGATTAATTTTTACTCAAATCTCTACTTTAGCATATTAATAATCCTGTGTTACTGCCACGTTTCACGTAAAATAATTCAAGTGTCCTGTACAGATCCCTGCCCTCAACCCCCTGAATACTTTTCAAAAAAACTGGATCTCTAACCGCATCCCAAACCCCCTCAAAAAACATAAGTTCATTGATGCTCTAGTAAAGGAATGGGCAACCAGATTTACTGCAATTTCAGTTGAAAGTCTACCCTGCATATTCCTCAATCACATGCACACATCACTGCAGGGCTATTGAGGCCACAACTCTGCAGGCACTGTGTAATCCTCTAGAACATTCACCCATCATTTCTTGAAGCCTACACACAAGAATGTCAAAAAATGTCTTTATTTAGTATTTATGTACTTTCCTTGTTACATCAATTTATAGTTAAAACTTCCTTGTGCTCTCAACTCCTGTGTTCTAGTAAATGCTTGTTTTTTTTTTTGATTGCATTGATTGTAACTATCTGTGATATTTTAGTAATAAATGTGGTAGGGTTTACTTCTATACATATTTATAAGCTAGTGAAGTAAATTAAATCCTGAACAGATATTTACTAAAGATGCTGCAAATGTTAATCATCTATTTATTATAAAAATGTTCAGAAGAATAACAACTAAACTTACGATCCTAAATTGTTTATTTATAATGACATTTTCCTTAATTATTATCTGCATAACGTTGTCTTTTACTGCTATCGCTCTGTGGCATGTGTGAGTGTAGGTGTTCTGATATTAAAGTGAGAAAATGAGTGTGCAAAGTGCAAAGACCACATACACACACACAGCTTGTGTAACGTTTGGTCATAATTTTTTTTTACAGCCTAAATGAACAAGTTATGATAAAGAAAGTTCTACTTATATAAACAACTTGTTTTTTTGCCTATGTAACAATTCTGTTCCTTTTTGTTTTATGTTCCATCATGTTTTATGTTTATCTTTTACGGTTTATGTTTGTTTCATGTTCAAGTTGGTTCTGCTCATGCTTGTGTTTACTTCCTGTCTCGTCCTGGTCATAAGATCCTTGTTCCCCTTATGTTCCTGTCACATAATCCCCTTGTCAATGTGTCTTGTTCCCATTGGTTTGTCTAGTGCCTATATTGTGTCTTCGTGCGTTATAGTTTGTGTACTGTGAGTCTGTCAGTGTCATGCTTAGTATTCTAGGCTGTTCATGTCAAGTTTAGTTTATGTTTGTTAGTTGGTCACTTTGTAAATGAACTGCACCTTTGTGTTCTACAACTACGTCTCACCTCAGTGGAATCATTACAGCCTTCTTGCTTTGTCAAAGAAATGACCATTAGCGCCTTATTTTTCGAACATACATCCAACTACAATTCAGCCTTCTTTTTTAACACTTATTCCTCTGAGGCAAATTATATTTGATTGGTATAGAAGTGCTAACCTTTGGCCATGTAAATTTTATATTGCAATATTTGCATTAGGAAGGTCCTGAATATTACTGTGCTGTGATGCACACTCCAGGTTAAAATAAATATGCAGACACTAAATGAAATTCAGTGGTGAAATTAACACCGTGGGCAACTGAAAAAAAAAAATGGCAATTTTTTAAACAAAACAAAAACAAAGAATTTCTAGGCACCAGTGGATAATAAAGAGTTGATCAGATATAAAAAGAATAAAAAGTCCAAGCTTACATAGGATAACCAAAAGCTTTCAAACATTTTTTGATGGTAGTTATTCATTTGTGTGTGAAGAGTGAGAGAGAGAGAGAGAGCGAGCGAGCGAGCGAGCAAGAGAGAGAGAGCAAAAAAGATCAACTGGAGATAACCTGCTGATTCAAATCTACAGAGCAACTGGATGCCAGCAAGAGGATTCGGATTAACGAAGAATCCACTTAGGCATTAATAAGCAGATTAAAACCACAAAACATATGACTTTATATCCAATTTGTGGCATTTTAATTAATCGTTGGGTTCAGTACAGATGTGGTATTTAGACATTACAAATTACACTAGTAATAAAATGGCAAATCTTGTTTCTTGTCCCACAACTGAGACAACAAAAACATTTATCCAGCTTTGGAGTATTTTAAATACAGTATATTACCAAAGATTCTTCGATAACTGACCATCAGATCAATATCCTTGAAATGTTGCTACAAATTTGGAAGCGCCCAGTTATTTAGAATGTCTGTATCTTGTAGCAGTGCATTGTTTCTTCACTGGAACTAAGAGACCCAAACACACTTCCGTAATGACAATGTTCCTGTTCATAAAGCCCCTGAGCTCTATTAAGACATGGTGTGTTGTGATTGGAGTCGTGTTTTGCACAAGCCCTGACCATAAAACCACTGAACACCTTTGGGATGAACAAAAACACTGACCGCACCACAAACATAAGTGCCTGATCTCACTAATACTATTCTTTCTCAATGAACACGCATCACACATTTAAGCTCCAAACTGCGGTGTGGAAAGCCTTACTAGAAGAATAGAACCTAAGAAAACAGCAAAATGGTGAGTAAAAAAGATGTGAAATTAGGTGTTTAAATTACATCTGTGACGGTCAGGTGTCCACAAACTCTTGGCAATATAGTGTATAAATCCCTGCTGATGCTAAAGTCATCTGGGGTAAACTAACCGATTTTTAATGACCAAACTTCCACATTTATGTAAGAAAGAGGGCAGTAAACACGTTTCTTCAGCTGTCCTGTCATTTAAACACGTACTATACAATATGCTCTTTTTTTTACATAACTGACACCTGAGCCTAATATGCTTATATGATTTAAACAATCCGTTAAAAGGTAAACCTAAACCTTTTACTAGTTTGAATGAGTTTTTTCTTTATATATTACTGAGAGAATAAATTCAGAATGGAAATAATCTGGAACAGCTGGAAGTGCCTGAGCATCCCCTCAGGAATCCATGTCTAATCAGTGTCTGAAGTGTTTGATTGCACTCTATCTGAGTGATGAGCATGTTCCTTAGCTGCAAGTTAAAGTAATTTACACCTAAATAAATTATAAGACACTGATTATCTGTATGCTTTTGAGGAAATGCCAGACTTTGTCCAAGGACATACAGTCTTATAGACTTTTACTATTAGTACCAGAAAGTCTCAGCTTTAGGCATCAACTCTACAAACTGTTGGTTGAATCTTTAATGCATTTGACACAGATAAAAAACACTTCAGAATATTTAAAATCGTCATTTGAGTTGGATTCTACAGGATTTACGGAAGCTGTATGCTTTGTGGTAGCTTCACATTTAGTCTAACGCCTTCTCAGGTGGTCCTTGGACAATACAAGCTGCTATGCTGGTCAGATCTTCTGCTGCCAGTTTGAAGGTCCCGATACACAAGACTGGTGTGTTGTAGTTCTAATGTTCCACCAATTTCTCCCTTTTCATGGCATGTCACGACTAATTGTCATGCTTTATTGGCTGTGAGTGTTAATGAGTTTATGTGAACATCTGCATGTTTTATGCCCTGAGATGGACTGGCAACCCAACCAAGGGTGTAGATCACTAATAAATGTATTAGCAACTGCCTTACAGTGATGTGCTTATCCGAATTAACTTGGACAAAACAGTGACCTGTGAGCCTATCTGTAAAAATGTTCTTCTGTTTCTTGGACCTCTATAAAAGACATCTTTCATGTACGTTAAATCAAAATCTGAGCACCATGATAAAGGTAGCAAAGATTGCTGTAAGACATCTAAAAGCGCCATCTAAGCTCCATAAGTGATTTCATAAATCTGTGTTGGATCGTCTTATGCGTAGGTGAATCTCACGTCAGCGTTTCACTAACATGATGAGTAAGACCTGCATCTCCACCCACATAAAATTTTGGACAGTCCACAGACACCTGCAGTCAAACCCATAAAGAACTGATAAACAACGAGCCCAAGGGTGAAGTAACAAGAAACTCTGCAGGAAGAGCTCTTGGTAATAAATAAAGAAATAAATAGAGACCTGGTGAGTAAACATGTTTATCTTCATGAAGAATCTGATTCATACTGTCAAGACCATATACATATGGCTGAATGGTGCCTATAATACTGGTACGTAGGCAGACTTTCACAGAAGCACTGGGGTAGTGGGGGTTTGTTAAAAAAACATTTTTAGATGGTGATTTGTGTCACGATTGCTGTCTGTGTTGGTGTCTTTTAGTTTGGAGTTTAATGTCCCCATTGTTGCCTTGTCTTCCCTTATGTTTCCTTGATGCTTTGCTCCCTTGTTTCCTTGAAGACTGGTCGACCACACCAAATTTCTTTCACACACGTTTTGCGCCCATGTTTGAGATTCGTTGATTGAACGTATGTTTAGATGTATAATGTTTGTATTTTTACTAGTTTTCCAGTGTGCATGCCTCTGTTATCATAAAAACCCACTGCATTTCGATCCACCGCCTTCCCTGCCTCAGTACCGCACTTGTTACAATTAGATTTAATTTTGTTAGCGATCAATATCTATCAACAATACTGAAATTATTACATTATCAAGGCTAATTCCTTTAACTGACTTACAGATTGACCATCTTTAATGACCACAACAACGAGAATAACGTATGTTATGTATTTTTTTTAAAAAGAATCTGTGTACTACCATGATCTTCACCCAACAACCTCACGCCATAAACTGTGGTTGGGCAAATAGCTCATAGTCACTTGATTAATAGTCTTGTGTAGCCAGACCATGAGAGGTCTCAAATCTATAGCAGCTTTAATTGGTTAACAGGGCATCTGACTGACACGTAAAGCAACTAAATGCAAACTTGTTTATTTCATTGCCATGCTTGGAAATGTGACAGTGGAAAGTTGATGTCCCTAAAAAATAGACCAGCATGCAGCCATAGATCGTTCATTTAACTGTACGATTTAATCCTCATAAGTGCTTACTGTCACAGTTGTAAGCATGAGTGCTTCTATTTTCCTTTATCCGAAGGCTGAGAATCAACTGGCAGTGCATGATCTTTTCACTGAGAGTAAAATGAACCATGCTTTTAGGGTGGGAGGGATGTCCTGATTTATGAACAGCGATACTAGCCATTCGTGGGCATCCATGAGCTGATGTATGCAAAGAATAAAAAACACATGCTTTGCGCCGACTGTTTCATGCTTCTCACAGCATGAACTACAGTTCTAAAAGATGCATGTTTTTGGCTGCTTGTGAGACAGAAGCATGCATCAGCCCTCATCTTTTGTGCTTCATAGAAGTTGGAGGAAAAAAAAACAGGAAAGAATGTGTACGTAGCAGGTTTCAGTGTAATTCTGCCAAGCATTCTCTACTAAAGGTGGAATGCAATTCAAGCCAAACTCGGAAGCTATGCCAAACAGCTTCAACAAACAACAACATTTTTTTACTGTCACATCTCTGCCCACGCCACATTACAGGCTTCATATTATCCAACTTCACAAGTAATAGCGCAAAGCCCTCCAGGAGCCAAAGTTTCATACTCCAGTGCTTCCTGTTAACCCAATGCAATAGCAATAATGATCCCTAAATGCTGAGTTCAAGAAGGTCTTTTGTAAATCACTGTGCGTTATCTCGCAACAGAACACACGACTGTGACATCGACCTACTCACTGCCACATTCTTACCCTAATTCACCTGCTAACAATATAGAAAACAAAATCATTAAAGAATTGGACAATAGCCATCTCTGACACTTCACAGCAAGGCTACATCCATCTCTGCCTCTTCTGCATCTCTTCTGAAGAAGAAAAATGCTTAGCATAGACTATCATAGCCTGAATCATAACCTACACATAACAACCTCCTACAGATACTAATCCTCTGGGGAAGTGGTAGCTTAATGTTTAAGGTGTTGAATTACTGATTAGAAAGTCTTAGGGTTAATAACCAGCATACCACTGCTGGTCTCCTAAGCAAGGCCCATAATCCTCACCTACTCAGTATAAATGTAAGTAGCTCTGGATAAGGGTGTCTGCAAAGTGCTGGAAATGTAAATATATAGATGTCCTCAAATCAGAAAGAACCTTCTATGCAGAAGTCTTACAGACTGTCATAAAATTAGAGCTTGACTTGTCTCCTGAAGCACTTCCAGTCAAAAATGTAGTCTTTCCACACCAGCATATATGCAGAATGTAGCAGAGCAGGCAAAATATTGACTGTTCAGTGAAAAAGCTTCCAAGAGAAGCTTGTGTCATATCTGACAGGACAACAGATGGTGAAGATACACTGCTTCTCAGCACGCCAGCTACAGGCAACTAATTATTAATAGTCCTGCCAAAATTTGGCTGCTTATTCAAAATGTACTGCGAGGAAAGCCATCCCACACTTTCATATATATTCAGAGGCCCTTTATAATCAGAAAAATGCCATACCCTATTACAAGTGTGGAATAACTGCTGGAGCTGCCTGCCTCCCAAAGCTAATCTATATGATTACCAGACTAAATAGCCAGTGAACACATATTAGGATTCAGTTCATTGAAAACAAGCCAGCTGTATTAGTTAAACCTCTTACAAGACGCGATTAATGTTTTATTTCAGCTGCAAACTGTCTTTTATGCATGTTTGCTATGACGCATCATTATTATGTCTAAACAAGACAATAACAAGACCAGAATTTACATTTACAGCATTTGGCATATGATGAGACGCCAAATGCAGAAAATGTAACATTTAAATGTAAATTTTGGTCTAGTGATAAGGCAGCCTTATCGAGAGACTTTTATTTATAAACAACTGAGCTAATGAAGCTTAAGGGCCTCGGTCAGGGGCCCAGCAGTGGCATCCTGGACTGCTAATTGGAAGATCAATGTTTAATTCCCAGATCAATGTTTAATTCCCAGCATCACCAACACCTTAACCACTGTGCTACCATTTCCGCCTCCCCAAGTTGTGACATTATTAGGTGCCAGTCTAGAGTGAGTGCAGAACTGATGCTGGCAAAAATTATAATGTTGGCAGTCTTGGCGTCTTTCTACATTTTCTAATCTCAAAAACCACTAACAAGTGGATCAGTAGGAAAAGACATTAGGTTTGAGGCTCTTCAAGAAATGGCCAATTTTTGTGGTGAATGTTAAGCCAAGCCAATTTAATATAACATTAATTGATTTAAATATCTTTAAATTACAGCATTCAGAAGATCCTCTTATCCATAGTGACATGCAAAATTGCTTTATCAATGAATAGATCAATACCGGTTTAGATCCCAATCTAAGTGTACTTTAAGTCTGAAACTGAAAGCAACAAAAGAAAAAACATGCTAGTTTAGCTATATAAAGTAAGATGTAGGTCTCTTGAACTGGCTTAGCTGTTCTAACATTGATGGAAGGATTTTTCCAATACCTTGGTAGCTTGTATCCTAAGGGATGGTGGGACCAGTCGGGCACTGCTTGTGGCTAAGGGAGCGTGGTGGAGTAATACATTTTTCAAGGTATAAGAGTGCTGATGTGTTTTTTTGGCTTTGTAGGCAAGAATCTGTTTTAAAATGGTGGTAGTGTAAAAGAATTTGAAAACCATTTGTGCAGCTGCATTTTTTATCATATGCAGAGGGCATAATGTGCTCAGAGGTAGACCTGCCTGGAGCAAGTTGCAGGACACTGCAAGAGCAACTGAGCGGCCTGTGTATAAAAAAAAATGACCAGATCCTTTTAATATTAGAAAGGCTATGTCTACTGGACCATGTCATACAAGCAAATGTGCAAAAAAGGACAGTTGGTTGATTGTCAGCAAGACAGTTAACTTGCTGAAATCTGACATCTCAGACTTCCACAGTTTCCTTATTAAACCACATTTTTATTGGTTTATGTGACAGACATTAAAATGCTTAGTAAAAGCTTAGTGATACCTAAGACTGTTAGCTGTGTAGATATTGTAGTATTATCCTAATGTTTAATTTTTTGTTTCAGTTGCTAACTTTTTCACATTTTGTCACCTTACAACAACAAACTCAAATGTGTTTTTTGAGATTTTATGTAATGGAACAACACAAAGTATTACATAATTGTGAAGTGGAACAAAAATGATATATGGTTTTCAAAATTTTAAGCAAATAAAAATCTAAAAAAGTGTGGTGTGTATTTGTATTCAGTCCCCTGTACTCTAATACCCTTAAACACAATTCAGTGCATTCAATCGCCTTCAGAAGTCACCTAATTAGTTAATAAAATCCACCTGTGTGTAATTCAGTACACCTGTTCTGTGAAAGCCTCAGTAGTTTATTAAAGAACACTAATGAACAAACAGCATCATGAAGACCAAAGAACTTACCAGACAGGTCAGGGATAAAGTTGTGAAGAAGTTTAAAGCAGGGTTAGGTTATCAAAAAATATCTCAACCTTTAAACATCTCAATGAGCACTGTTCAATCCATCATCCAAAATTGGGAAAAGAATTCCACAACTGCAAACCTACCATGACCGTTCACCGAAACTGACAGGTTAAGCAAGGAGAGCACTGGTCAGAGGAGCAGCCAAGAGGCCCATGGCCACTCTGAAGTTTAAATCTGTAAATACTATAAATCTGGCAAATCTGGTCTTTATGTGAAGAGTGGGAAGAAGAAAGCCATTGTTGTAAGATAGACATAGGAAGTCCTGTTTGCAGTTTGCCACAAGCCATGTAGGAGACAAACATGTGGAAAAAGTTGCTTTGATCAGATAATGCAAAGTGCTATGTGAGGCGCAAAAGCAACACTGCTCATCACCCTGAACACACCATCCTTGCTGTGAAAGACAATGGTCAGAGTTGATGGAAAGACGAATACTAATACTAAATACAGGGTAATCCTATAAGAAAACCAGTTGGAGGCTGCAAAGAGACTTGAAATTGGGAAGGAGATTCATCTTTTAGCAAGACAATAACCTTAAACATACAGCCATGAATACAATTAAATAGTTTGGATCATCTTTTAAAATAGCCCAGTTAAAGTCCAGACCTAAGTCTCATTGAGCGTTATGGCAAGACTTGAAAATTGCTGTTCATGGATGCTCCCCATCAAATCTGGTTGATCTTGAGCTATTTTGCAAAGAAAAATTTCTCTAGATGTGCAATACTGGTAGGGACATACCCGAAAAGACTTGCAGCTGTAACTGCAGTGAAAGGTGGCTCTACAAAATACTGACGCTGGGGGGAGGAATACAAATACGTCACACTTTTCCGATTTTTATTTGCTTAAAATTTTGAAAACTTTTTTTCATGTTCATTCCACTTACAAATATGTGTTACTTTGTGTTGGTCTATCACATAAAATCACAATAAAATACATTTACGTTTGTGGTTGCAAGGTGACAAAATGTGAAAAAAAAAGTTCAATGAGTACTTCTTCAAGGCACTGTATCTCATGCTGTAGCTACAGCCTTTCATTTTCCAGCCAATTTAACCTGAACTAGTAGCCAGGAGAGCAAGTAATCATGTATTTCGAGGGGCAGCCACCTGCCATCTTCCAGGATACTTTCCATTTGGGGCTATTTAGGGCAAAAAAGATGTCTGGTAACAATATAATTTAAATTTAATTCAATTTTCAATGCATAGCACTATTAACAATAGTTAATGTTTAATGTTTAACTTCATTTAAATTGAATTTATAAATTTATCTAAATTTATATTTAACCCTAAATGAGCAAGCCAAATACATGTATAAAAGACTATACAAAGAAAAACCTTGAACCAGACACAAAAGAAAACCTTTTCTCATCTGGGCAACATGGAAGTGTGTGATTTTAATAATTTTCTCTCTTCCACAGTATATAGTCAAGTGGAATGGTATAACCAATACAGCTTGATCATTGCAAAAGCTTATTCATAAAGAGCAAATTATTGTTGTACTATAAAATGTTATTTTGCAATAAAAACTATATAATACTTTTAATTTTCAAAATAGCTTTCTAAACTGTAAATCACGGAAATCTATATTTCGAAAAACCTGCTAAACATTCACTAAAAGCAGAAATAGCCGATTTTGTCCTGTGAACTTAAAGAAACCATTGATAAATTTCACCAAAAACATTTTACTTTTTATCTTGCTAAAGGATTCAGCAAATACTATTTTGAAGTTAAATACATATGTTGTACTAATAATGCTGGTTAAAAAAACCCAGATAAATCAGATAAAGCACTGGAGAGTCTAAAGACTGGATACAAACCTAGTAATTGAATTTAAATGAACTCTCAATGATTCTAGTGTGGGAAATATTAAAATTTGACTAGATTAAATTTTGACGAGATGCACAGAATGACAGTCAGAAACCAATATTACTAATTAACAAATAAATGAGTTTCTATACTAAGCACCAGATCAATACTTTGCTAATTTAACTTAAAGTGCCATGCAGTTTGTTTGCACATAACAGTGAACGGAATATTCTATGCTCAAATACAGTTAACCCCCTCAATCGGTCGCTCAGGAATCACATTGCTAACACCTAGGGTCAGTTTCTTAAATTCACCTACCAATATGTTTTAGAGGTGGGAGGAAGGTAAAAAATGTGCAGGAAATACAAAAGGGCACAGAAAAATTATACACAAAGACTTTATAAAAATCATATTACATATCATATTAGTATATAGTACAAACCGCTGCTACGGGTAGATTTTTCAGTAAAGCAGATTATCTATCTGTCTATCTATCTATCTATCTATCTATCTATCTATCTATCTATCTATCTATCTATCTATCTATCTATCTATCTATCTATCTATCTATCTATCTATCTATCTATCTATCTATCTATCTATCTATCTATCTATCTATCTATCTATCTATCTATCTATCTATCTATCTATCTATCTATCTATCTATCTATCTATCTATCTATCTATCCATCTTATCTATCTATCCATCTTATCTATCTATCTATCACCCTGTTATATCAGCAAAGCAGTGGCTGTGTTATTCAGTTACCAGCAATCATTTTACTAAAAAAAAACAAAAACAAAAAAAAACAGCAAAGTGACCCTGTTCCGTCACAGGGTATTCACTGAGCAGCAGCCTGGAAGCAGCCAAGCATAGAGAGAATCGCAAGCTTTTACCACAGCAATGATGTAGCAATTTTACTGACTGAATCTGAAATAATACAGTACTGATCACAGTTAACTACATAATTGTAAATGGTTCACTAAGCAGCACCTTTAGCAATTAACCATTGTTAGTTCAGAGGCTGCTTAATATAGAATATTCTTTCTTATCTTACTCAAAGTGTGTTTCAATTAAGATTTCTCAGTGTAAACGTAAATGTACACAATGAGTCGGTAATATCTGTTTGTCACACTGTACAAAATGGTACTGGGGAAAACAAAAGTCATTGTTGTGACAGGATTCTGATAGGGCTTGTTATTAGATAACTGTAGTACAGTCACTCCAAATTATTCCGTTTCTGAAAACATACAATGAAATTGTAAATACGATGTTAATTTTATAGCATTGAAGCAGCCATGTTTAGCGTTTGCTTGGTGTTGGATTTATTTCTAATTCACAGCTAAATGTATTCTGTAGGGCATTATCTCAGACATATTTAAAACAAGTATAATGACTGCTGATTGGAGCTTTATTATTGCAAACTGACTTAAACTAACTCTTTTTGTCTAGTCGGTTAAGTTTAATAAATATCAGCATGGCTAAAGAGTACACCATCTGGAAGAATTTCTTTGATTGATTTGATTGTAAGCTTTACTTGTAGCCCAAGTCCAGTGCTTTTTGGTAGACTTAAAACCTCTTGTAACTGACTGTAACTAACATACTACAAAGTGTTAGTATGAGTCTAGTTAGGTAGAATTTTAAAGCTTCAAGCCAAAGTATATTGGCCAAGGTCCTAGTCAGGTGGAAGGAATGGCGTTCCCTCTTTCCAACTGTCAGTCAGTGTGACGCTAAACAATCGTGAAAGGCTGTAAGTTTACGCGCTTCTTAAAAAAAACAGCAGATAGTTGAATTTTTTTCGCTAAGATTAATACACCTCCCTTTGACACTGTATTAGCAGCAGATGCTTAAGGAAATGAGGTTAGCTGAGTTACCAAAACACGTGTTAGCTGGGTTATCAGCTGTCATCTGATCGGGGATCGAGGAGAGTGGGAACTGGCAGAACTAGAAGACTAAGGGTAATCAAGTAGTTGGGGGGTAAAGGGAACAGGATGAAGACAGCCATGGATCATCTTTGCTTTTGCTGTGGTGTTTCTTTTTAAGTTCGTACACGAAATATTATCTGTCTAGCATAAGTATTATTTTGTCTAAAAATGGTTAACGAGTAAAATAATTTGGTAGCTCGGTGAATTATGGTTGAACAGCTGGCATGTTACCCTTAACAGCTTATTCAAATGAGAAAAGTGAGATAAATGTAAGTCTGGTCTGGTCTCTACAATGTTGTTTGCCAAAAGTCAGAAATGAAAAGGAATTTTTATATGAACTTGGGTTGTTGTTTTTTTTAAAAAATTTATCAGTTTTTCAACATGAATTTAATATTCATGGGCATCATACCAAGTTGTAGAAAAATACACCCCAAATAGAAGTTTTGTTTAGTGGTAGTCAGATCCCAGTAGGGTTTCTTTCTCTGTCTGTTGAACAACTAATAATAAATGTCCCTAAACCTGGTTTAGGTTTAAATGTTACTATTTTAAACAGAACAAACCCTGTTGTTAAAGTTTTACTGCTCCCTGCAGTGTACGCTGTCTGTAAGGCTTATTCAGTGAATCACAGCAATTAAACCTTTATATCATGCTCTCAGCCTTAACCACCAATTCAGCTATAATGATATGTCTTTATTATATGTATGTTGTTCTGAAAAATTCCTGTCAACACTGAAAAAAGTTAACAACTATCTTTCTAATGAACACGTCATTTAAGATGTCTGAAATGGCCCTGGCCGTCTGTAGCCTTTTAGCTCATTCTCGGTATGTAACATCCGAGCGAGTACAAAGATAAAGCAGCGGGGCTGGTGACACATCCGGCTACTGTTGGCCAAGCAAGCGTGACGCCTTTCAGACAGTGGAGGTCATTCTGGACTTTCTACTCAATGAAAAGACAGAATAAGGTTACAGTGCTGGACATTATCCATTTTTATTGTGATGTTAATTGGACAGACCCAGTGACATCAAATCAGTACGAAAAGTAAACAACACACCCACACTTATGTATTAAATGGATTTTTAACAAATTTCCTTATAATTAACTCCAGTTTTGTCTATAATTTTAAATCTTGAAAAAAAAATCCTTATACCGAAATAAAAAAGTCCACATAAAGGTTTGATTTAGTTACCAGAATGCTATTTTTCAGTCTACCTGCACAGAAATAACATAAAATAGTATTAAAATGTATAGGTTTCATTTAACTTCCCATGTGACAAGCTTCCAGCCCTGCTTTCCTCATTTGCATGAAGGGTTCTCATAAGTGCCCTCTATATGCATCAATGCGGACTAGACGGCACTCCCTGACCCAAACCCCTTGAGATTATTAGTTTCGAACAATCAGAGTGGATTGGAGAGCAGGGAGCAACAAGGCGATTACAGCAACGTTCGCTGTGCCGTCTGCGGTTAATTTGGCTTCAATTGTAATAGCAGGAAATACAATGGGTTTTTTTTTTCTTTTTTTAGATGAGAGACTTCAAAGTTTCTTTTTCTGCAGCCAATACTAATCAGAATTAACCATCTGCCCATGTCAGCTCTGCCTTTGCCCCAACTACAAGAAATAAAGTGACTTCTTTCCTGCTTGCTCAGCCTTTTATGTCTGACTATAGATGGGGTGAATCTAAATGCTTTTTTATCATTTAAAATATACCAATTTAGCCTAGTCGTTTCAGTGATACTGATTTATACATGAAAAGAATAAAAACTTTGGTGGCACTAGGACTGCGATAACTCCTCCACCACTAACACTGTGTAGAGGCAGAAAAGTTCATCTCAAAGCTTTATGCATGACTTAAGATGGAAGTAGTAGTAAGGTACAAACAATCTGCCATTTTATTTTATTCCTGCAGTCCTTGTGTTCCATTTTACTAGTATAAAACAGCACACAGCGAGTGGCAATCCTGATTTACAAAATGTGCAGCAAAAACAACTAGTTCCCTACATTACAGTTCAGTTTTGTGGAATAAGCAAGCCTTACATATTTATAAGGTTTTACAAATTTACAGCTTTGCAAGGTTACAGCTTTACAAAGCTAAAAAGCTTTACATATTTCTAGCTTCAGTATGGCAGTTTTTAAAACCTATTCTACAGACAGCTTTAGCAGGAAATAGCATCTAAGCAGCTATTGAGGTTGTATCGGTTTCTTTCATCTTAGACGATGAAAAGCTGTGTATTCGCAGGGGCCTCACAATACAATATATTTTATCGTGATGCATTGCCATGCTTGAAAAAAATTAAAAATTGTGAAATTAAAAACAAAAAGCTAAAACTACAATAAATAGGTCCATGGTCTTTTCTGCCGCGACTTATTCTGAGACGATGGCTGTATGTGTTAGTGACGTCGTTTGACACACACACTTAGGGTTTTACTTTTAATTTCAAGTTTAATTAATTATATATCGATACTACACTTTAAAATACCGATACACTATTGTGAAAAGAAAATAGCAATAGTTTTGACAGTATATATTGGGAGTTAAAATTATTATTTATTATAATTTGCTTTAACATAGGAATATTAGAAAGAAAAATATTAGACTTGTAAGCCGCACTGCTATAATACCTTAGCAGTAGAAACTTTGGTTTTAAAGGGAGCACCCATAGAGCAGATTTGTTTGTCCAACATAATCCACAGACTCCGGATTGGATAAAGATCTGGGAAAATTTAAAAGCCAAACCAAAACATTTTAACGTGTTTATGTGAGAATACCAGAATTATGCCTAAATAATCACACTGCCTCTGATGTTTAATCTGGAATTTTAAGTTCTGACCCCGCCGCCTAACCATCACAATGTGGCGCTTAAAAAAAAGCCAGAGATTGTTCTGCTTGCTATTGGTCCTGCTTTCAAAACATCTAAACTGAAAAATTAAGAGATACTAAAGTTTCTTTATTTTACCGGTCAGTGTTTTAATGCTATGACATATCTGTGTAAATTAGCCTGCATAAATATCCTAGTTGATATAACTCCTGCCTGAACAGCCATTTTGGAATTCCGTTTTAACTGAGAAGAAAGGAAGGATTAGACAGTGTTTTTTTTAAGTAAGGGGACACCCCACAGAGAATTCATTATCGTTTCTTTTGCTGTCTGCCAAAAAACAAAACCATTAACTAAAAAGAAGAAACAGAATGATAAAATAGACAATTTTGTGTGAGACACAACACTTCCTGGGGTGTTGGGTAAGTTATTGCAAACCCTCTTAAGATTGTATTTTTTGAGAAGGCTGAGACTTTAAGGTGTATGATCATGTTGTTGTTCTCTCAGGCTGTACTGGAGAATGTGATTAAATTAGCTTACATTTTTTATATCATGTTATATAAAGATAATAATATAATAAAATAAAATAAAAATATAATAGTTAGTTAATCACATTTTAACTGTTTACACTGGACAAAATTATTGGGGCACCTGACCATTACATGCACATGTTCTCAAAAAATCCTACTGTAAATTTGGTCTTAATTAGTCTTTACACTTCTAAAAAGAATTTTTCTTAGATTATGAAGCCAGGCTGTGGGAATATGCTAATTGAGACACAACATGAAGGCACATAAGATTAGGCAGTGATGTTGGTGCAATCTGTGTTTCCGTTCAATCAGAAGGTGCTCAGTGTGGTTGAAATCAGTTGTCTGTGCTTTTCGATCGAGTTCCTCTACTCCAACCATAACGCACCAAGCTCAGGGGCTTCGTGCACAGGGGCATCAGCATGCTGAAAAAGTGTTTTGTTTTCTTAATTCCACTCAAATGGAATCTTGATGCTACAGTATGACCATAAAGACAGTATCCTGGACAAGTGTGTGCTTTTAAATGTGTAAATGTCATGTGCAAATAACATTTTTTTTTAAAAATATATTCATATGTAAATAAAAAGGTGTGTTGCAAAGTGACCCAATTTGTTTGTACAGTGTTCCAAAGCTGCCTGGTTGGATTGAGACTTGGGAAATTTTGAGGCCAAACCAACACCTTAAACTGTTTGCCATTTTCCTCACACGTTTTGTAGTATATTCAAGAATGTTATCATTTTAAAAAAGGTCATATAATATTGCCATGAAGGAGTGTCCTTGTTGCAACAGTGTTTAGGCAGGTTATACAGGTTAATGCCAGAACTTACAGATGTCCAAAGGTTCATACGGTCTCTGCCAGCTACAAGTGAGCAACATACATATTTGTCTGTCAACATGATAGGAAGAAATGTGATTCATCAGACCATGTCACTTTCTGTCATTGTTCCATGGTCCAGTTTTGATTTCACCTAATCACTCTGCGGCTATGTAGCCCCATTTACTGCAAACTATAATATACTGTGTGTTCTGACACTTTTCAGTCATAGCTAAAATTATTTTTTTTAGAATTAGACTGGATGGAGCATCTGTGAGCCTTGAGTGTCCATAACTGTGTTGCTGGTTGACTTGTTCCATGAACCATGTATTGTAGGGACTAACCGCTGCACCCACAAGATCACTTCCCACGCAATGGTTGTGATCTATTAAAAACTTGGGGACAAGAGTATTGGTGAGACAAATAGTGAGGTGATGAACGTAAGAAAATAACATTTCTAAGTATCAATGACTCACAAACACGAGATCATGCGAGATAAATTGGATCTGTCGGGTCCCATCAGAATGTATGGTTAGAAGATGCTCCGCCACATTTTAATCTTTTGTGTGGCAACACTGGCTGACCCGCTTACAATATCTTTTAAAACTGACCTGTATCCCGGTATCTGTATTTACACTATATATGGCAAAACAACCCAAGGTGGATGTACTGACCGGATAATCAATAAACGGAAAATGGTTTCCTGGTTTCAAAACATTTACCTTAAAAAATTGAAATATGTTTACGTTATGTCCGTTTATGATGAGTCAGTATAAACTAGCCTGTATAAATAGCCTAGTTGATATAAATCCTATCTAAATAGACACATTGATAAATATTTGGTTTTAAACCATGATAAAGGAAAGATTATATAGTTTTTTTTAAGTAAGCAGACAGCCTATAAAGAACTCATTATCGTTTCTTTTGCCATCTGCCAAAAAACAAAACGATAACTGAGGAGAATAGACAGAATGATAAAATAGGCAATTTTATCTGAGACACAACACTTCCTCAGGGGTAGGTTATTGCAATGTTATTCAGGTATAGCTCACATACATGTAATGCTTATGAAACCTACTACCAATATAGCAAAGCTTGTGCTAATATTCCCATTTGTTATGATAAAGGATTGTGGTAATTTAAGGCACAGTGTGATAAAAAACACTTCCATCTTTGTGATTTATGGTTAAAAACACTTATACTGTGTAAATCGATCATAATTACCACAGATGTCCTTCAGTAACAGCCATATCTGAAGAAATGTTATACTGTCTAAAGAGTACAATAAAATATAAAAGCTAATTTATTAGCTTTCCCATAACAACTAGATACACTGGACAAAAGTATTGGGACACCTGATTATCATATCCATATCCAAGAGGTTTTTTTTAGGTCTCTTAGTTTTGGTAAAGAGAAATCCTGATGCTATAGCATATACACTAGACAGCATTCTGGACATCTGTGTGCTTTACTATTGTAACAACAATTTGGAAAAGACATAGTCATGGTTGTCTTAGTAAGGTGTCCACAAACATTTCAAATCCTGGCATATTCTATATTCTGGGAAAGTCCCCAAAGACTTGTTCAGCTTTTATTTACTCTGCAAGCTGAAAAAAACCCCATTGTGTCATGGTACAAGCCACAAAAAAATGTGTGGTTAAAAAAAATGAAAGGAGGAAAAATAATTGAGTCTTTATTAAATTTACTTGTCATTGTGTAAAATTAGTGCTACAGTAAAATCAGTGTTTGACAACACAGTATTCTGTGTTATCATTTGGCGTTTCCATTCCCGCTGAAGAGATAAACAAAATGTCTGCACACTTTGTGGAACGTAAGCAACACATTCACACAAGCATATAAATGAGTAATTGGAGGTAAATTGTGCTTTTCTACAGCACAATTTACGCTAGAATTGTGAGCTCATGTAATACATCATGGTTCGATCTGGCTAACGAAGTATTGCAAACTGGTATTAAATACATCATTGTGAACTGCACTTGCAATTTATAGCAGACTTTTTGGCCTTAATTAACCATTTAAATGTTTGAAAAAGCGGTGAGGATAAACTTCAACTATTTAATAAACTTAACGTTCACTTATCATCTGTTAATAAGTTCTTACAAAAATAAATTGATATTACGCATTATTTTGCACTTTTAAGCACTTTCCTATTCTTCACAAAAAAAAAAAACATATTCATATTTTGACAGCAAAGACGTCACTGGTTTTTAAGGTTAATAAATTATGGCAGGTTATTTAGGATACCAAACAGGTGAAAGGCAAAGCTGTCACAATAAAAAACACACTTTCTTTTTTTTTTTAAAGCAAATCCCCAAGCTGCAGACACCATGTCATCCAACAAATATTTACATTATCTGACTTGACAGCGATAGTTGGAATCTTTCTATTATACCCATGAACCGTTGAGCATAAAGCACACACAACTGAAAATAATTTCATAATTTGTAAGTTTTACTGATTGGTTTGATTTCACTGGATTTTTAAGTGGTTTACATGTCTAACATGACAAAACGCAGAATTTTTCATATTATATAAGCCTAATAGTATAAACTCATAAATTTTAACCACTTTGTAGGGACTTCTGGTTGCTTTACTTGTTAGTCAGATTCCCCCTTGGCAAATAAAACCTGTTTTGTAATCCAGGCTTTCTGCTGTCAGGCTAAAGGTCTGGCTTCTTGAGACTAGAATTTATCTCATCTCCCCTTGAGGTTTTGAGGACTGTTCACAAACTTAAACACTTGATGACAGCAAAAAAACAAAGTCAACCAGGTGTGGATTTGTGGGGAAAAAATGTGCTGGAGTGTTTGTGACATTGTCATACTTCTACATAGAATAATTAGCAATACATTAAAACTAGGGATTTACCGATACCATTTTTTTCCCTGGTACTCGCCGATACCGATAGCTTGTTTTTTGTTTTGTTTTTTGGGATAATTAGTATGTTCTCTGGTTATCCCTTTTTTTTTCTTGTTTTGCAAAGTCTTAATTCCAGATGTTTTAGCAGATTAGTCGTATTATAAACACTCATTTTGTATCTTAATATTTTTGCTGAACAAATTTACAGTCTGCTATGTATGGGTTGTCATCATCAATTTTGAAATATTTCCACAACGCTGAGCCTGACATTTGTGCACTGAAAGTTCTGTCAATTATATCACAAGAAGTATTTGTTTTTGGTAGAGAGTACACAAGCTTAGTAATTGGCCTAACACCGGTCTCTGTGCATCCCTAATTAAAACATATATTTCAAGTACATTTTTTAGGCATATTATACAATGCCATTATCTGCTCAAAATTCATATCTTTTTTACAGAAATAGTAAAAATAAGGTTTTTATTTTTGTCACGAATCCCTTCAGAGCATGATGCTTATTCTTGCATGAGCAGCATAGACTGCACTATTTCTGGACATTTATTTTCACTTTCTGGATCTGTCAATTTACACTACATTGTGTTTTCTATATCCTCTTGCCTTGCATTTGCTTTCCTTCTTAGGCACCTAAAGGCACTTTCATTGATCTTGATAATGGTCCCAAAGGTCTTTGGATAGCATAAACCACCCAAGGAAATCAACCAGGAAAGCACATCACTCCAGGACTGCCTAAGACGATGCTTAAAATAACATAAATCATTCTATTTCTAGTTCTGATACGCAATTACACTAAATACTGAACCTTACGTTTGAGAGAATATACACTCTTAGAGTCCTTGAGGTGTGGAAATCCAGTAAACATGCAAACAATCCTGTATTTAATCTCACTTAATCCCCATATCACAAATGCTTTTGAAAAACTTGCAGGTACAAAACTGAAACATGTTTTTTTGATGAAATAAAAATAAACAGCTTTTAGCATCATGTAGGTATGATGTTCCAACATAACAATTCTGGACAGTGTCATCATAGCTTGTAAAGCCAGACAGCTGACTGATGTTTATGCACTTTATTTAGAGAGTGCAGTAATCCACTCCTCCTCCATCAGATGCGCAGTGGAGATCATCCTGACATGCCGCATCACGCTGTGCCACGGCAGCTGCAACTTCGCAGACACCAACTCATCAGCGGATAGTGCAAACTGTCTGCCACATCACTGACACCAGCCTTCCCTCCATGGAGGCTATTTACACTAAAATATGTCGGCATACCAAGAGAATCATGAAGTACCCCACCTACCCAGTTCATATAGTGTTCACCCTAAAAACCTTTACAAATGAGGCTCTACTCAATGCTATTGGGTTTTTTTTCTATTTATTTTAGCTCTATATTTTAACATAACTTTCAGTTGTTGTCTATCAGTTTTACGGCATACGAATCCCTTACCGATTTTCACTTTAAGAAATTTGCAATGGCACACAAAGCATTTTTGACATACAAACTAACCAGACCGAATGGCAGTGAAGTCCTGAGGCAATAAAACGACCAGCAAAGCCAAGCGAAGAGAATTTTACGAATTTTATAATTTTTTTAGTCAGGTTAAGTTGGTTTAAAAGAAAAAAACCAAAAATGTTTTTGTCATAGGTTTAAAAGTTGTTGTTGTTTTTGTCTACAGATTAGTGGCGTTAATTTATTTTATATTTTACTTTATCTACTTGTCTTTTTAAAATGTTTAGATTGTTTTTATATTACAAACTGTTTAAATTGTTTTTTTATATTACAAAATTATTTGATTAAAGTGATAAAAATGGTAACTGGCAATATTTTTGAGAGGCTAGAACTGATTATCTTTTTTTTTTTTTTCATTTGCATTGCAATATCCTGATACCGATTTTCGCCTGAAGAACTCAAACTAAATTTGTATTCCGAGGTTCCACTATTTCTGTCTGTTACACTTTAGAGCATCCCATCAAAGAACACCTGCTTCCACAAGACAGGTTTTTTTTAGGAGGAAACAGCAAAACAATGGCTTTTATGCATTTTCCCTGTTACTGTCAGCACACCCATATTTTGCTTTCCAATAAAAGTCTCTCCATGGCACGAAATTCCTGTCAGTCCTGTCAGTACTTTGTTGCAAAAATAGGATTCGCAGCATCATTACAGTATCAGCCAAGGTTTGGCATGGCCCGGACTGGACAGTCAGTCAAGCCAAGAAAATGTGTGTTCCTACGCAATTTGTGGATTCACGCTCCAGAGAGGGGTTCAACCTTACTCAGTCACCGACCTGCAAACAGGCTATTCGAAGCAGAACTGGTATGTGATCAAGAAACTGAAACGCTGGTAAATTTTTGGAAAATTGTAGTAATAGAAATAACACTAACTGGTTGATGGTAAAATTATTATTTTTTATGCAAAACAGGAACCGTCACTAAAGGTTGATCAGTAGAAGGTAGATGGATGAAGACATACTGTACATTACCCCAATTACTACTTCTAAAAACAGGCTATTAAGATTTGGCAAGTTATTCAAGATACTAAACGGGTAAAACAGAAACACACTTACCACTTTCTTTTTATCTTTAACAAAAGCCCAAAGCTGCAGACACCATGTCATCCAACAGAGATTTAAGTCACCTGACATGACAGCTATTGTAATAGTTTGAATTTTTCTTTTTTCAGGTTTACACGACACACCCACAAACTGTACTTGCATATAGCACACAAAAACAAAATTAATTGGAATTGGATTTTAACAAATCTTCAACGGACGTGTGACCTGTTGTTAAACAAGATGATCAGCTTAATTTAGGGTGTTTTAAATGATTTGAGGCCCATGAATTTGCACGAATTTGAGATCATATTGTTGCTTGACGTGTCAGTCAGTTGCCCTTTTGGCCTATAATACCTGCTAAGAAATCCAGACATTCTATTGTTGATCTAATTATCTGGCTTTACAAGTCTGGTAGAAGGAGTGAAAGGTAGTATGAATGTTACTCCTCTATTCGTATGTTTCTACTGAACTTTAAAACCTTTACTTCTTTAAACAGAACCACTGCTAATAAAGGCACCCCCTGGGTTTCCACACAACAGATGTTCCATCACTGACTTTTTGTTTAGCCCATTCTTATCTGTTTAAACCATTTCATCACCTCTAACCTTTGCAAGGGTTGTTTTTAATATTTTCTCTGTTTGAATTTTTAGGGGACTTGATTATTTTGTTTGTGATTTCCTGTTCTGGATATGGGTTGACTGACCTGTTTTACAATTGTACACTGATTTGCAATCCTTTTGATTTTATATAGATACCACCACAATTCTCCTTCAGCCATCAATAAATTAAAAGGTTGATGGTAAACGCTCTTGAGCTTATTGCTACCACTTGAAATGTCAGTGTCTGTGTAGATCGTGTTGGCTGGTTAAACACAGTCATATAATACGGTGATGTACGAACTTTATTTTATTTCTGTTTGACCTGGGCATCAAGGTAACTAACTCATCCTTTCAATTTTTTTATTAAATCTTGGGATTCCCCCAGGTGAGTGTGGTACAATAAGCAGTGTAGGTGATACCACCTGCATCCACTAGGACACTAATCATATTTACTGAAACAAGCAGTCATGGAGAAGCCTGGACCTGGGAAACTTGCTGGCAACCTGCATGGAGTCAGCTGTAGCTGCTATAGCTGTCTACTGACCTTGATTAATGTGTCCCTACGTTGGGCAGGATTTTACAACAGTTGTTCTAGCTTGTATGCCTATGTTTTGAGCATGCTCAGTGCATTCTTTAAGATGTAAAAGTCATCCTGACTGTTTTAACCTTTTGTTAAAATTCTTGGTTCTTGGTCATAATGAGAATTATTCATGTACTCTAGTTATGCAAATCACTAATCAAACAGCAAATACCATTTTTGGCCTCCATTATTCTACATGTTTAACTGGAAGGCAATTTCTAAAAGTCTTTTAATTTGTTGAATTACAGATAAGTTGAAAAATAGTGTGGTATTACGCCCCTCCCCCCCAAGCTATCAAAACGCGCAAAGTTCCTCTTCCTACCAGAGTGATTACCTTTATTCCCTAGTGAATTGCAAGTTAGCATAATCAATTCAGTTTGCAATTTAATACCACGTCTGGTGCAGCAAGAATCGGATATTTAAATGCAATTTCCTCTCTTCTCGTATTCGGAGCTAACCAGATTTTGAAAAAAAGTTGAAACTTGTGGCTGAGCAAAATATATAAAAACCAAGAAAACCCATTTAAGTCCATTTTTATAACTATACTCAGTAGCGAAAATCAAAACCTCCATGTTTCTATGTGATTTTCCAGTCCATCACATAGAGTTAAGAAGGTGAGAAGCCTTCTTGCAAATGCTTTTATGTGCTGTCAGTTTTTTTTTCCTCTGGTGTCCAAGTACACTGTAAAGTGCATCCATATCCAATAAATTCACTTCTTCAATTTCGGTAAACCTGTTAGCAAATGTAGTTAGACCGATGCTTAGTAATCCATTAGTGTTGCTATGCTGTTGCAGATTGTCAGGTGTTCATGTACAATCGTTTCTGGTTTGTAACTACTGATTTCAAGACTGTTAAAAAAAAAAGCAAATGAATGGGATTCATCCATAAGTACAAAATAAAACAATCTATATATATAAATGAATAATTAATGTACTCTATGCACATATAGTGCATTACAGTTTCGGCTATGTTCCAGCAGACTATAAATATAATTTATGGGTTATACATAACATAGACACGCTTATGTGGTTGTGCTGGTGAAGTAGTTACAAACCCTTGGCCAGGGAAGGGGCGTCTTGTTTTTTTAATCAATAATAAAACTTACATACAGAAAATTTAAGATGTGCAAATAATGTGTAACACGTTAAAATGTAGATTCAACAGACCAATCACAGCACTGTGTTTATTGTGCAAGACCAGAACACTAGCTAGTCCCAAACTCACACACTAGCCACATAATGCTAGTCTGCTTGCTAAACACCAGTGCTTACTGAACGAGAAAGCCTTCTCTGTTCTGATCCACCAGTGTGCTGCCTGTGCAGTTCTTCAAAGTAAGATTACTTGCGCTCCGTAGCATTCTGAGAGAGTCTGAGAGAGTGATTATTGTGGCATCAGTAAACTGAATTGCCACCCTGTTGGAGAGTGAAATCTATAGCTATCTATCACACACGGGTAAGCTTTGCTGCTAATCCCATACTTATAACATCACCTACGCATAGGGATCATTGGCAGGGAGACGAAATTGTAAGTCTAAACCTCTGCTTTTTGGCTTTGTGTTAAGTTCAGTGGCATTTCATTGATTTTATTGGGGGGGCTCTGGAAATGTGTTTATTGTGTAAATTACATGTGATTAGGGTACAAATGAGAGACATCAATCCTACTAAAATGACTAAATCGTTAATTTCTGTAACAGATTAAAGATTTAGGAGAGGCGCAGTGTGATTTACTCCACAGAAAAGTTTAGTGACTAATGACACAAGGAAAATAAATAATTTTTCACCTAAACTGTTGTTCTTAGATGTGCCATATGATCTTTCCAGACTACAGATACAGATGACCTTGCCAACTTAATCTCTGTAACATTGGTGAGAATATCTGAACTGTTCGTGAATAAGACCATCATCTACACCTTATACATGTTACAAAAGACAGTGCCTCAGAAAGATATAATAGAACAAACACCTAAACTTATTTAACATACTTAAACTCTGTAACATTTAGGTGGTTGGGACTTTCAACACAAAAAAAATAAAGCTTATTGATATTTTATTGGAATTTGTTCCTTGTCTATGGAATCTCATTTAGTGATCAAGAGTTTGGACATTTTAGACTTTATTAGATTAGATATTTTATGACCATGTTTATTAAATGGTTGTATATTAATTATTTTGGTGAAGTTTATTTATTTTTAAAATTGAAGTATCAAAGTATGACATGAATTTTTTTTCCAAAACTTTTGGCCAGAATTCAGACACAGAGCTGAGATTAAAGCTTTAGTTTCAGTAAATAACTATCATTCCAATAAATCACTACCAATGTTTGTTTGAGTGTTTTGAACCAGAACTGCATGTGTCTAATTCTTTTCATGTACAAGATAGACATACATCAAGGCGGCTTTTCTCTACACTACTCTACTTCTCTTTACCTTGATTTTAGAACATCAAGTCACTGGTAATCTTCGACTGATGAGTAAATATCTACAGTTCCTTATTCTGAAACACTTAAACTACTTAGTCTCTGACCAAACAAACCAGCATTTGTACCTATTGACAGATTTAAACAGAGAGATTTTGTAAGTCACTTTCAATAGGGGTATCTTCCAAACACCATACACATAATTTGAAGTGTATTTATAACACATCTATATGCAAATCAGTGACATAGTTTATAAATTTGTTAGATACATGATCATAAAACAGGGTTGTGTTTCAATCTTCCAGAAGATAACTCTCCATATCCACAACAAAATAGTTTCTTTGTAAGAGAATCAAGCTTTGTTAGTCCATTAATTCTATTCGTTGGTGTGTTCATGAATATAGCAGTGGAGAGTGTTGTTTAGGACAGAATTCTTAAAAACACAACACACTGGCATATCTATCCTGACCTATAAAATCTATTAATGTCTATAAAAGTAAAGGTTTGTAAGGAACAAAACCTATTGCAATATCCCTTCCAATATAATAAATTATTCATGTTGGGCTCACCTTGTATTTTTCTTTCACCAACCTGCACATAAACACCTTGTAAGTTAGCTTCACTGACGCACATTTTCCTCTTCATTTACTTTTTTTTTATCAGCGCTTTAAATAACGGTAGCCCACTGGCTCATTCTCACAGAGGCTGTTTAAACTGGGGCATGATTCATTTAAATGAGATGCCATCTCATATACGTATGACATAAATTCCCACCAGTGTTGTGGAGCTTAAGTACACAGCGGAAGCCGATTCATCATTCGCACTTCTATGACGGTGTGTTTTTAAAACAATTTCGTTATTTAGATGTAGATGTGTCCGAACGTAATTCTGTGTGTGACTGTGGAGTGTCGGAGATGACAGCGAGTCTGTGCAGTACAACAAGTAAAGCACGTCTGTCTATCTTCTTGGACAATTCCAAAAGTGTTGTAAAGGTCAGTACAATACATATTCACAAAAAGAGACTGAGACTTCAATATAAAGCTCCTTTTTTATCTTTGTGCATCAATCCTGCTTTTTTAGGTGGTGGTCAGGTAAAGGTGCTTCTTTAGAGCTAATTAAAAACCCAACAAGCTCAATGGTAAATTACCGAATTACATCACCAAGCTGACTCATTCCTAAAGCTCTGGGGCAAGAAAGCACATAACTACTTAGCACCCCCTCTGCTATAGAATCAAATTAAATGATTCTGGGCAAAAGAATAGGCATGAGATTTACTGCACATATCTGTGCACTATAAAGTTTGCATAATAATCCTTATATTAAATATGATAATAGTTTTATGAAAGTTTGCTAGCACAGTTACAACGGTTTGTAATAAGAAGCAACATCGACAAAACTATCACTGAACTTGAAGGAACAGAATAAATAAATGTGGAAATAAAATCATTATAGGTTAATATTTCTATCTGCTCATATATCTTTACATCTCTCTACCCATTAACCCAACCACCAATCAGCCATAAGCATTTCTTTTTAGATCATTGTTTTATTTTAAATAATTCCACAGTGTATAATGCATGTGTAATGTAACTGATTATCCTATACACATTATTTATTAAGCATTATTAAAGATTTTAACACAACATTGTAGTGCAAGCAAAAGAGCAACTGAAACCATTTTTTGCAAGTAAAACACAGTCAGCTGATCTCTTTTGTTACAAACAACTTTGTTGTTGATAATAAATAATAAACTATTAAAATCTCTAACATGATCTAAACAATATATAAACACATGGATGTTTCTTTCTAACTTTTTATATTGATAATGTTACTATCAAATAGGCTACATTGCAATAAATTAGAGCTACAATATATGTGGCAAGCCATTAGCTATTTTACACCATATTACAATGAGTACATTTTACTCCCCCTCTCTGTCCAACAATGTAAAATAATCTGCTCGCTACTAAGAGAACTCCTTATCTTTAAAGCTACTCGTGCTTTCTAATCAAACTACAGTAACTAATTATTGTGTAGCCCATAAACCACTAACTAAATACATGATGCATATGGCACATTAGGTGTTTCGGATGTCATTGCCCTGTTTTTGTAGACGTGGACTTTACATTTTTATCCTGCTAAACATGCTAATAAACAAAATGAACAACTATAGAGGGCAGACCTGAATTCAGTCTGAACGTCTGGTTGCACCTTAGGAAGTGTTGTGTTGTGAAGCAGAAATTGGGCAACAGTTGAGTTAGATGGGGGCTTTTATTTTTTATCTGGTATGACTATCTATTTGCAACAATACATTTTGTGGGGTTAGACAATCAAATTTTCCTAAAATTGTTTGGTAATTCTAATTATCAAAGGAGCGATCAATCCCACATTAAACCGAGCAACAACCGAGACTGGTTAGCAACTAATTAGCAATCTGTGAGTTGACAAGCATGACAACGTTAACAGTTATTTGAGTTGAAGAAGCTGAATCTGATCTATTTGAGTAACGTGTACAGATTAAGGAAGTAAGAAAACGATGACTGGTGTAGTCCAAAAACTCAGGTTTACATTTGCAGCATTTGGCAGATGCCCTATTTTAAAGTGACTTTTATGTTTGTCTCTTTTTTAAAGAGCCTTTTTTTAGGGGCTCAACAGAGGCAACTTGCTGGTGCTGGGAATCTAACCCCTTTCTTCCAATTAGCAGTCTAACATCTTAACCACTGAGCTCCCACTTAAACAGGAAACCCTAAAGGAAACTGAATTTAGACAGACGTAACTTTGACAAGTCAAGATAATCATTACAAAATTAATTTCTACCAGTAAATTTAGCATGTATATTCTGAGGATTTGCAGAGTGTGTTGGATGTACTAAAGCAAAAGAAAAAAAACTGCACCATTAAAGGATTCTGTCAAATTAGAAAATAATTTTAATGTTTAATGCACATATGACAAACTTTAACATGATTTTATTGTTCAGAACGACTGGAAATCCTCAACATGGTCACTACTTAAGTTTCTATTATTAAATACACAGTGGTGTAAATGAAATACTTCCTATGTAGCTACGCGATTAGTAGCGGACTGTTCCCGCCCAAAATCCACGCCCTGTGATTGGCTGCGCTCACCGCGGCTAAACTGTCACCTAAATCATCTCGTGCACGCGACATCCGAGAGAAGCGTTAGCAAGGAGGTAAAGCAAACAAACACACGAACAAACAAACACACACACACACACACTCCCACCCACAGAAACATGTGATATAATTCATATATTTATTTATTTGTTATCTAAAATGATGATAAAATTTTATATTAATATTTATTAAAGCTGGGTCCTAGTTTTAAGAGACCTGAAAAAGGAAAAAAGAAACTGTTTAGGTCGGACCGGTACTGGAAACTATCGATATAAATGTCATAAAAATATATTTTTTTATATTTAATTTTATAAGCTATAGCGAGTTAGACGGAACAGCCAGTGCGATTTGAATGCAGAGCCTGTGTGTATAATACATAAAACGCAGCGTTCAAACAGGTCCGCTTGTGCACCTTCCACTTGCATCTTTATCCATCACACCAGGTTCGACCTCTTTGTTTCAATCTTATTACTCAAAAAAAAAGGACCATGATCTTTTCTTTTTTTCTAAATCAAAAGTAAAGAAGAAGAAAATGCGCAAAAAGCACAATCTTACCTGCGCTGCCTAGAAAAAGAAACATCAAGAGGATCTCCTTGGCCATCTCTCGCTTTGTCCTCGTGCTGCTTTTAACTAAATAATCCGTAGGAATTTAGCAGGTGGACCTGATATTAACACTGTTTGCTGAAATAATTTTTCTGGCAGTGATGCGGTTTAAAATAGCACGCCCGTGTGTCTACGAGGCAGAAGTAAGCGCGTGTGCGTGCATGCGTGCGTACAGGCTGCTTTCGTAGCGAATATACACACACACACTTGCAATCCATCCGCCCAATCATTCATCCGTTGGGAAGCTTGGGAAACTGCGCGAGCCCCTCTTAAGATAGGGATTCATTAAAAAAACACCCGGTGTTCCCTACACTTCTACACTACATAGTGTAATAAATAATAGCTGCCGCACACTACATAGTGAACTACATAGGGGATTACTCTTAGGGAGCTTGGGAAAGACTATCCATCCCAGGCGGGCTGTGTGTGACTCGGTTTACGGACGAAGATGGATGTTCGAGCTGTGTTTTGAATTCATTAGACTACAACACGGATAAAAGGACCATTTGCATGATTTTATTCTAAACATCTAAACGGCGCGTCTTAAAGATTCTGAGCTTCAGCAGTAAAAAAAATTCTGCTAGTCAGTCGGGATCGCCATGTTGACTGACTACCATCTAAAAAAATCCACAAGAAGTTAGCAGTGAAAAGTATCAGGAACCAGAATCAAATGACTGCAGCACTAATGAGCCAGATTAGAGTAAATAAAGAAACAGCCAGAGGAAATTGTAGCGTTGAAGGTTTTTATTCCCCCTTCATCTCCTCTCACAGATGATCTCTAAATGATGATGTCACTCACGGATGAATAAACCGATACCCTCTTTTGTCTTCAGATGAAGCCCGAGAAGGCCCTGGCTTTAGAAAAACCTCCATGTGGCCTGGGTAATAAAGAACAATGTTACCCTCAGAGCAGGAGTCCTAAAATAGGCCAAACGACACAACCTGTTTTCTGGATGTGGAAATATTTTGGCTTATTAACTGATTTCTTAATAAAACTAAAAAAAATAAAAAAAATTATTTACAGCAAAATGTAAATCTATCTGCTAAATCCAAAAAAGTTGGGACACTGTTACATCTACATAAATTTGCAGAACTACCAAAAAAAACAAAAAAAAACAAAAAAAACAAAACAATTTTGCCTGCATGCCAGACTCCAATTGAAAAATATTTGGCGTCTAAATATCTTTAAAAATGCTAAATACAACAAAGAACCCCCAGATCCAGATCAGGCAAGAATTTCTCTTATACAACACCAGCAATTGAGTCTATCCTAGACAATAGAAGAATACGTCTTGAATAGGACAACAATCTATCACAGGGAATCTCGTCCACACAATAGCATAATATAGAGCAGCCAAACAATATAGGAAACCTGAGAACCTGGAAAAACCCCACGTGGGGATGGACAAAGGTGGCTGGCCAAAACAGTGAGTCTGAGCTGTTGCTGCCGCAGCGGTTGATTTTATTCTCGGCATCATTGAACAATTGTTTTGGCAGGAAGAAATTATTGTTAAACCTGCTATCAACTTGGAAACTTCACTGACATACATATAAGTTGCTGAAAGGCTCCTGATCACAGTCCTGTTTAATAGACAGGACATTTTGTATAATGGTTTCCCCCTTAAGTCTGGTTTTCTTTCTAATATCATCTCAGGAGGGGTTTCCTGTATTGCCTCCGACTCGCTCATTGAAATTTAAATGTGACTTTATTGTTTGTATTTCTGTAAAGCTGCTTTGGAACAAATATCTATTGTAATAGTGATAAACAAATAAAAATGTTATTAATTTAAAACCTATATAAACATATGAGGCGGAAACTCCTACCAAAGCAAGATGTTTGGAGTAACCAAGTACAGTAGATGTAGTTAAAGTAAGCATTCATTTTCTTGCTGTAAATATTTTAAATGCCCCTCAGTGATTACAATTTAATTAAATAGTCTAGCCAAAAAAAATCACTTAATGTGTTGTGTTGTTGTGTTTTAAAGTAACCAGTCTGACAACAGTCTGAAAACACCACACAAATACAGGGTTATGATGAATCGCCCACAATACCACGTGGTAACTAAACAATCCATGTACATCTGTTCTTCAAAAGCTCTTGATAAACGTGTTGCCTTCACAAAATAGCTTGCTCTGTGTTAAACGTAGACAGGATAACATCCCACATTTAGAAGTGTTCCCTACAAAGGAAGTTAGCATGCGCTAGCCACTTCCCTCTTTGATGTGCAAGTTATTTTATTACAGTAGATGTAGTAATGATAATAATGTGATTGTAATTTACAACCAGAACACTATGAACCTGCCAAAATACTTCACAATGTCTTGAATGCTTTCTTAGGTTTTTGCAGATCTTTTGCCCTCGCCTTTTTAAATGGGGGCCCCATTCAGGGATTCAAAACATGTAGAAATGCACATGACTGCTTATAACAAAAACATCTGTAATTTGGCCTATATTTCATTACTCCCATACATTACATTCAGTCTGCCTCAATGACATAAAATTTAATAAAAACATCTGACATTTGTGCCAGAGATACCACAGAGACAGTGTAAATGTATTGGAAATGGCGAAAAACGGCGTTCTTGCATGACAATGCCCCTGTGCCCAAAGCCCCTGAGCTCAATGAAGAAATGAGGTGTTATAGTGAAAAAAATTAAGTGTTCTGCACTAAGCTCTGACCTTAACATCACTGAAAACCTTCAAGATAAACTGAAACACTGACCTCCTCACCCAATTATTCTGACTAAATTGGAAAGTACCCAAAGCCAATCTCTAAAATCTGATAGAAAAAAGCATTTCCAGAAGTAGAGAGGTTATTGGATGTGTAAGAGTCAGACTATAACTGGAATTAGATGTTAAAGCATAACATAAATACATAAAAAGCATAACATAAATACATAAAGACATAAAAATCAGGTGTTTATAAAGTTTACTTATCTGTGATGCATGAGGAAGTTAGATAGCCCTTTTTTTGGTAGCATGGTAATATGTCTGTTTCCTGGCTTCACATGTTTTGAAAAAGGTGTTCTAGTTTGGAGGCTTAATGATTGGGCATCGGAGACAAAATAGTGACGGAAGGTTTGAAGGCTACAGCTTTTTAAAACAATCTAACATGAACCATAATGTTAAAATACTTAACTGACTAAGTATACAATTTGTACCGCATCTCTATCTCTGTTTGTCTGTTGTGAGCATTTGTTGGAGCAGAAACATGCTATTTTCTCAGATAAACAAACCAATCCAGCAACCCCACTTAAGTTCCAACATAAATTTGAAAAGATCATAAATAGTTATCACTCTCCTTTTACCAAAGCTTGCCAAGGTTGAAAAGCACTTGTAAATGGCTCATGAACATTCATGCAGCTTGATATTGTGCTTAAGCATCCACTGGTTGAAGTGCTCCTTTATATTCACAGCTTGTTCATACAGACCGCTCTCTATAATTCAGACCACTGGTTTTCAATAAAGGTTCAAATTCAGGGACTGAGATTGAGGTTACTGCAAAATAGTGATTTTCTCTCGGCACTGTTCTTTGTTCTCTCTGCTTTGGATGCACTGTATGCTCTGAGCCCTTTTCTTGTACTATAGCATTAACCTTATCTCACAGGGATAGGAGTCCTTGCTCTGTAAACTGTTCCTGTTTTGTATACACACACGTATACTAAACTTACCTTGTGGGGACCTTCTGCTGAATTATCACTTAAGCAGATCATAAGTGGACTTTTTAAAAAAAATGAAAAAAGGTTTCCTCACAAGAACCCCTTAAATATCAACCCCTCAAATATCACAAGTAAAAATGGTCAAAACTAAACATTTATTTGGAATTTTGGACACGCCTGCTGAAAAATGGGAAAAGTACAGTGTTATATAAATAGTAAAAAAGTTTCATTTTAATGAATGTATTTTAATGAATAATTGTGTTTCTTTTAAAGCTTTGCATTCTTTTAGCAGCGTTTTATTATTATTGAAGTTATTCAACACAGGAATCCTTTATTAAATGTTTTCCAATTAATTTAAGCTCCTTTTTCTTCTCTTTTAGGTCCCAAATAAAGGGAAAGCTGCTAGAATTCATAGTAAAGTTTAAAAAAATTGCATATATAATTCATTCTAAACTGAGCCGTAAGTTGCATTACCACATTATTGATAGTAATTATCACAAGTTTAATTATGAATGCAGTATGACAAAAACAACAATGCTTCCAGGAAAAAACTCATTAAAGCTCATCTCTGATTACAGCCACACCTCTTTTTAATTAAATAGTGATTCTAGTTCTCTATACCACAATCGTTATAAACTGATGGAAGTAAAATAAAACTCAACAAACTATCAGTTATTTTCTCGCTTAATTATGGCCGACATCACACAGTGAAAGTGCTGTTTAATTAATGCTGTTCAGACTGAATTAGATACGTTTGTTAAGCAGTTTATAACATAGTTATAAGCGTCCATCATTGTTGTTTTACCCAAATACTTGTGATTCTGAATGGTATTTTTTTTTATTTTTTGGCATCTATTACATTTTTAATGTAATAGGTTACAATTCATCTGGTAAAAACAATAAGGACCATTAAACACAAAAAGGGGTCGGCGCCACGGTGTAGTGGGTTAGGGTGCCAGCACCCACATGCCCTGGCTCGACCCGGGTTCGATTCTGGCTCTGGTCATTTCCGGTTCCACATCTTTATTTCTCCCCCCACTTAATCCCTCTGCCCCATCAATAAGACAATAAATGCCCAACAAATGTCTTTGCGGTTCAGTTTGATTTTTAAGTGTTTGCTGCCACCTAGTGGTGGGATCACATAACTTCAGCGTGTGTTTTACATTTACATTTACATTTGCAGCATTTGGCAGACGCTCTTATCCAGAGCGACTTACATTTATCTCATTTATACAAGTGAGCAATTGGGGGTCGGGTTAAGGGCCTTGCTCAGGGGCCCAGTGGTGGTGGGCTTGGTGGAGCTGGGAATGGGCATCTTTTAATTTTTTTTAAAACAATACTATATGTTAGTGCTAAAAACCTAACCAGACGTGTTTATGTAAAAATATCAGGAGCATAATGGAATCACGGTACTAATCCTAACCAAAATGTCCAGTAACACACATTAGCGCTTATTCCTTCATAATATGTGCAGAAGCTGGAAAATATTAAAAACAGCTTTTTGTAGTGCCGAAGCACTAAACTGGGGCAAAACTGGCAAACTTAAATCAAATGAAGGTTTTAAAATGTATTGTAAATTAACTGGGTGCAAGGAATAATAATAAAAATGCATAGTAAGTATCATCTGTTTTCAGTCAGTCAATCATGTTTACATTATGTTTGTATTGTTGAATACCTTTATAAACACAAACAAAAATGAAGAATATTGATGGGGAAAATCTAATTATATGTTTAAAATCAGGAAAACTGTTGAAATCAACAACAAATATAGCATATCTGGACTAAAAAAAATTCTGTATTATCCAGTGACTATTTGATCTGTAATCCGTGCTGTAGATTATGTCCTGTACATATGTCCTGTATTTTTATAATTATATTATCATTTTTTTTTCATTTATTATTTTTTTAAATAAAAAGTTTGTCGTCTATTGCACTATTTTGCATTTATTATCATGTCGATCCGAGTAAGACAACAGAAGCAAGTGTGCACAGCATTTATTTTTTAGCAGTTCATTTTACGATTCATTTTTTGCAAATGGTTTTCTTTTTACTTTTCAGATTGTTTAGAGCACAAGGTCATCCATGATACACAGCCCTGCTACAAAGAGAGTTAAGGGCCTTGCTGAAGGGCCCAGCAGTGGCGGCACGCAGTGTTTGAGGAAAGGTCACATTTAAACAGTAAGCTCGTATTCTATAAACAGTGTTTATACAATAGCATCACTCATAGGTGGACTGTATTCAGCAGTAATAGACACTTTTATACACCTCTATGAATTTAGATGTAAACTGCTTATTGGTGCACACTGCCTTAGGGAAGAGTCAACAACAGCACATAAGGTGTTAATGAAGGGGTAAATCCCCAATAATACAACATCTGGGGTAATATTTAGATATTCTCACTACTAAAACGTTCTTTGTTTTAAGTTTGAATTTGTGAAAAGATTCTTGCAAGTTATGCAGGTTCACTTAAGAAATTGTTTAACCTATTCGTCATAGCGATGGCGGGAAACTCAGCAGTTAAAACTTTGCTAATTACAATATGTTTTTTTATAATAACTATTTATCACTCAGTGATCACAGTGTAAATTAATGCAGATTAAATAAAAATCTTCTAAAAATGAGCACCTAAAGAGCAATCAGAATTTCATAAGAATGTATTATTCTCAGATGTCACATAATTTTTTTTATATCTTTCAGCAGCTTTTCTTCTTGTCATTTTTTTAAATTAATAAAAGTGGAATTTTTAGGATAGAAACCTTTATTTGCCACAGTCCGAGGGCAATAAAACAGTGATCATGAAGCAAAGGGGGTTAAGTGTCCAACAGTTGCAGCTTGGCAGTGCTGTGCTTGAATCCTGATTGTTCAATTAATAATCCAGCTACCCCTCTTTAACGCACACCAAATGAATGTAATTGAATGTACTGCGAAATTTAGTTTATCTACCTGAAAAACAGTCATCTGAACTATGTTGTTTATCTGGGTTGATTTGTCAGCTTATAAGAACATTTCTTTGTTCTAAACCACAAAAAAAGTATTTTATTATTGCTTGGCGTTTATGAATAATGCATCTATTTACATTCAAAAGATAAGTCAAGAAGCGTCTGTTATCTACAGTGCTACACAAAGCTACATAAAGTAACACTTAACACAGACTAAGAATATTAGCAGGGGTTATCATAATTTCCATATGTGCATAAGTTCAGGACAGGAGACAGTAAAGATGGTCCTATTTTTAGAAATTATTCTTAAGTATACTACCAAGTACATCTACTCTGTCAAACCCTGGGAAAAGGTATTGCAAAAAAAAAAACCCACACTTCAGGAAGTATCGCATATAAATATTTTTTATAACAGATGATGATAATGATACGTGAATATATAAGAAATATTAGACTACCAGTCCACATGCCTAACCTATAAAAAAATAAATTCCCTCCCTGAGAGCACATAAAAGCCATCCTTCAGTGCACATCCTTATATCTTAAATATTCTGCAGGTATGAAGTTTTTACCCTGCAGTTATGAAATGTTGCTATTATTGCGTAGAGTCTGGCAATCAAAACATTAAATATTTCCATAATCATTATGTGTAGAAAACATTAAATTAAATGTGCCACTGGCCAGAAGCTGTTAAAAATATTGCACACCACTTTAATTTGCTAATTGGCACTAGCTGATAACTACCAATTACAGTTTGTTAATATTTGCTATGTTATTACATTTGCAGTAAGCAGAAGAGGTACAATCACGTGCATCATATGTCTGTTTACTGTATTTACATTTCTGGCATTTGGCAGACGCCCTTGTCCAGAAGTGATTCATATAGCAGTAGAAGGTAGAATTGTTTATCAATCTGACCCCAATTTTAGGTATTGTGACTTTGGTTTTATCTAGAAGTTATAATTGCATTGTTTAAGGGATGTAGTGTATTAATTTAGCTATGGCCAATGTGTGTATTAACATCAAGTTAAAATAATTACAGAAGAAAGTACAAGCAGTGATTATCACTTAATTTATTCTGTCGTTCTCTTGCCCTGTCTCTGCCCCTGTCTCTCTTTTTGGCTTCCAGTTTATCATTTGTCTGCTTTAACCCAGTCACTCCCTAACCAGACCACACGGGATTCCAGTCCTGTCAGCCAAAGAAAGAAATTTGGGGCTACATGAGCAAAATATTAGAATTCTGAAAAACACATCATATGGTCTTTTTCTTGGTTGACATTAAAAAAATTATTTGTCTCTTCTTGTTGTTGTAGCCCAAAGCTTTGACATATTGTCCATTTTAGAATACTTTCTTGCTCACCACAGTTGCAAAGAGTTTAATTTTATTAAAGCCGTCCTGTTAGCCTGGCTATTCTCTTATTACTATTTTATTTTTACTATGGTTAGTTTTTACACCTTGAAGGTGGATGTGATTTTACCAAGTAGGATGTGATCCTGGATTAACATTTTAATTAACCAATCATAACCATCTAATGTCATCAGTGAGTGTTAATCAAACCTGCTTCAATTCATTTGTAAACATTCCCTCCGTCTAAAGCAAAATTGTTTATTATAAATATTTTATTTATTTAAAAAATTCAATTCAATGACATATGTAATACATTACATGCTGTACTGAACAACTGCATACAACATGTATGTGTAGTTTAGCTAATGTGTGAACATTTTTCTTCCATGTATTTAAAGGTGCATGCATAAATAAATTCATAGATTTTTTTTTTTTAATTCATGTAAATTTAGTAAATCCAAAATGAATGAATTGCCAGTCTTAACAAGATATTCATTTAAAATGGATTAAGGCGGGTTTAGTCGGCACAGACTGATGACATCAGATGGTTATGATAGGTTGATTTAGGATCAACAAAGGATGTTATTCACCTTGTTATTCCACCTTGCTATAATAGTGTTGAGGGTGTTACTGAGGTTAACTAACAACACCAGTTGCCACCAAAAAGAGTGCCATGTGACGGTCACATCGTATCAAATATCAGCAGCAAATGTCATTTATCACTTGAGATATTCATCATGTTACTAAAAGTTCTGTGCTTAATATGTAAGTTTGTCTTTTTTTTTACCATTTTGTTGCTGAATTGCCACAAACTTTTATAGTAAAACTAAAAATGTTCATTGGCATTTATAAGCTAATTAAAAGCAAAGAAAAGTGAGGAAAAGAGGAAAAACACAAGGGGACTTCCCACCCCCACCCCACAGTGATGCCTGGTGTTGTCACAAAATTTCCTTACCATCACAACTATATTTAATAGGTATTTTAAAAGTAAAACATCTACTAGACATTTGAAAGTAGAACCACTCCTAATCAACCCTAAAGAAAATGTTCGCCCCCCCCTAAAAATGGCCAGCTTGTAAAAAACAGTCAATAACTCCATAATCACTGTGTGTATTAACAGCCCAATAATTGTTAATTGAGAACAATGCTTACTCATTTACATTTAATGATTATTCCACAATATGTTTCCTTTAATTGCTGCATTTACCAAAATTTATGGTAGTAGAGATCTCTCTCTGTCTCTCTCTTTCTCCACCTCTCTCCTTCTTGCACTCTCTCTCTTTCTCTCATTTTACATGTTGACCTGGTGACATTATTTTCATTTTTGTAAAATCTCAGTTAATCACTGAGTACACATTTACATTTTTTGGCATTTGGCAGATACCCATGGCAAATTACATTTATCTCATTTTTATAACTGAGCAATTGTGGGTTAAGGGCTTTGCTCAGGGGCCCAGTGGCGGTGGCCCTGGTGGTGCTGGAAATCAAATCCACTAGCTTCTGGTTAGCAGTCCTTAAACAATGCACTACCACTTCCCTGCTACAAACAATAAGGAATATACTGTAGCATCATGATTTTCTTTTACTGAATATGGGAGAACCAAACGATATTTTATAATGACAGTGTGCACAAAGACCTCACGTTTTATTAAGACATAATGTGTTATAAGTAGAGGAAAGGAACTCAAGTGTCATGCTCAAAGCCTTGACTGCAACTCGACTAAACATCATTGGAATGAACTGGGAGACTGACTGCATTCCAGACCTCCTCACCCAACATTAGTAATACAATTAGGGCTGAACGAGATAATTCCTACGTCTCACACTACAGAAAGTATTTCTAAAAGTGTAAGGGTTATTATATGAGTAAAAGTGAGTTGCTAACTGTAGTGTTTCTACCTCTGTAGGTAATATGATGTACCTGAGTTGTTTATTACTAGCTTATATACATGTATAATGCCAAAGCACATAAACTACTGATCATTGTACAATATTTACATATTGCTTTTTCCCCCTTCCAAACTTGTCCTAATGCAAACTATTGTAGACTTCTAAGAAAAATAGACTATATAACATTTGAATTAAAAAAATGGTGATTGGTATGCATGTTTTGTGATATGACATTTTTATTAGAAAAGATAAGCAATATTAAAATTGCTTTTATTATCAAAAATCCAATCATAAATTTAAGTTAGCATTCAGTCCCACCTATAGCTCAAATTTGTTAACACAATTATAATGATGTTTAGCTTGGCATGTTTCCAAACACATGTTGAGGTGAATGCAGCATTTTATAAATGTGAAGAAAACAACCGGCCAATATTTTATAGAGTGGCATCTAATACACTAAAAAGTCATTAACCTAATTGAACAAATGTCTCCAGGGTCTACAGAAAATGTATTTCTTGTCAATGTTCCTTGTGGTTATGGAGCTGTTGATTAATTTTGAACATAAGGTTATGCTCTTTTTTAATCGTTATATTATAATTATAGTTTAATTAAAATTGCATGGCTATCTATAAAATTAGGTATGCACAGTCCTCATTTTGGGTTTAAAAGTTATTAATTAATAAATTAATTAATTCATTTATTTTTTTCAGCAGCCAATTTTTGTACTGGATGTCTTCTGTTTCTATTATTTATAATCTGTTATCAGCAGCAGGAAGCACAGCGATCAGGCTGGCAAAGTGGTTGACTTTCAATTTATACTTTACTGACCGAAGCCCCACTTTACTATCACATACAAATCAATCTGCCACATTCTGTGAAATGAAAACAATAAGCCATTACTGATGCACAAATAACATGTCATACTGGTGACAAAACCGCATTTTCAATTCCATTTTCTCAGCTTCTCCTCCAGTTCGGTCCTTAAACCTTCTATAATTACAGTCATCTCCCTGTACTTTACTTAAGCATCTGTTGCAAGGGAGCTTTTATACATATATTGGTTATACTTTGCTCTAGGTCTTTGATTGCGCTTATGATGACCACTTTTAATCATGTGAATACTGACCAACTAAAAATGCTTGGAAATGCTTGAATAAGGTGTCTGTTGCTACACCACATCCATATTCATTTCAAAATGCAGTTACTAATTTTACTCACCTCTTCCCTCACACCCACTAACTTCATGCCCTTGTTTATCGCATACATATACCTCCTCTTTTTGCCTTTCACCATCCCTCCTCTGTACATGTCCAAACCACCAGCCAATCTGGCTTCCCTAACTTTTTTCCCAAAGCATTCAATTCAATTTCAATTGAATTGTATTTGTATAGCGCTTTTAACGATAGCCACTGTCTCAAAGCAGCACAGAATGCAGTAACAGTGAAAGATGTAGGTTTGTCCCTAGTGAGCAAGGACTGTGGCAAGGAAAGGACTGTGGGAAGGAAAAACTCCCTGAGATGAAGTAGTAAGAAACCTTGAGAGAAACCAGACTCAATAGGGAACCCATCCTCATCTGGGTGACACCACATGTTATTGTTAATTATAAGATTGTAATGATCAAATGTAATGTAAGTTGTAGCCTTGAGCCAGTGAAGCAGAGTGAGTCTCAGCCCATCCTTAAAGCTCCTTGAAATCAAGGAAAGGGGCATGAACCTGGTCACTGGTCCCTCAGGATCTTTGCAAGGTTGGCATCTTCTCCTTGAAGGTCTATCTCTTGATACCTCGGGATAGATATAAAAAGGAAAAGGTGGAGAGAAATTTTCTTCTGATTATAGTATTAGCAGGCACTAGTTAATAACGTGCCTTTAATCAGATATACTAAAGCATAATATTATGGGATATGTTATGTGTATGCCTGGCTATAGAGATATGTCTTCAATCTATGTATAAATTGGGAGACTGTGTCTGAACCCCGCACATTGTCAGGTAGGCCATACCATAGTTTAGGAGCTTAATATGAAAAAGCTTGACCTTCTTTTGTGGCCTTTGGTTTGACAACCAGAAGTTCAGAGGATTGAAATCTTAAGGAGCGTAATGGAATGTAGCATATTAGAAGATTAGTTAGGTACATTGGAGCCAAACCATTTTGTGCCTCATAAGTAATTTTGTAATCAGTCCTAAATTTAACAAAACTGTGTTTTGAGCTAACTGTAGCTTGTTGACCAAGAATGTATGGCAACCACCTAGTAATGCATTACAGTAGTCTAGTCTAGAGGTTACGAATGTCTGAACCAGCTTTTCTGCATCAGATACAGATAAATGTTTCTAATCTTGACAATATTTCTAAGGCGGAAGAAGGCTGTATTACTAATATTAGTCAATACTGGAAATATGGCTAGTAGTGATTGTACATCCTTCTAAGTGTAAGTTGAAAACATCCAACATGAGTCGTCCCCCTGATGAACTCTGCCACCTGTCTCTTCCTCAGCGCCACTGTCTTTTTAACCATACATCATAACTGGTCTCACCACTGTCTAGTACACCTTTTCCTTAATTCTAGCTGATATTTGTAAATGAAATCAGAGAGTGCCATTCATTTGTATTCACTAGCTTTCTATTATGCATGTTTTCTACTGTCATTAGCTTTGCGTCCATTTTCAATTCTCTGCTTGGCTTCCTATCACACACAAACACTGTGCATGTTAATAGCTTACTTTGGGAGAAAGTGTGACCATTTACATTTCATTCTAGATTACGTCTTAAACGTAATACAGTTATATCTTACTAATATAAGATCAAAATCTCTGACACAATGTCAAAAATCTATATAAAACAACATTAACAACAATCAACATGTATAACTGCAATACTATATAAAATAAACAAACAAGCATAAATAAACAAATAAATAAACTTTTAAAACTGAAACACAAAGTAAGGTTGAATTAAGATTCTTGAACAGTACATATTGGACAACCACAAATTATATACAGTATATATGCACTTTTTTTAATCACTTAAATTTCTGTGCATCACCGAGATTACTTGGTTTTACTTCTTAAAAGCTGTCTTTGGGAATGTTATTTTATTTTAACTATTAGCCTGAACACACCTGTTATCCATCCAGAAAGAACAGAAATGAATGCTATATAAACAGCATCAGGAAGCGCCTCAGTAAGCTTGTATTACACCGCCTTTGCTGTTTAGCGGCCTTTGTTGGGCGTGCCAAAACAGACTAACAGTTGATCTGACCTCTATAGTGCAGCTCTGTACTAGTCCTTGTGCCATGAAAAACCCAGATACTAGTGGGTCTCTGCCCACCAACTTGCAATCACAAGTGTGAGGCATTGGTTTTGAGCCAGCAGTTTAGCTGCCTCATATTCAGCAACTGTTTGACAAGCCTGGTTTAATCAAGGTAGATCTAGGATCAGACTTAATCCTTCATCTTCTTTTAGAACTATGAAGTATTGACTGTTAAAGCTTGACTGCACTTGGTTAGGAGAAATATGTTTTATTGCTCCTTTTGCCAGGAGTTTTCACCTTTTGTTCTATACCGGAACCAGCTTGGGACCTAATTGAACCATGCGGGTAAGAACCGATTTGGATTCAGAAGCCGTCCTGTATTGCAGGTCTCATTGCAAGTTGTTCGGCAGAAGTTTCCACATTGCCATGAAGTCCACTAAGTAAAACAGACTCTTAAGGCTGATGTCCGGTATCTTGGGCGGTAAGCCCAGCTCCCTGAAACAGATTCCTCGCAGAGGGATAAGCTAGCTTGCTGTGGGGTCAACTGATCAGTCATACCTTCTTTGGGCAAGCTCTGTGGTCGAGACCTCATGATAGATGTTTTGCCCTAAAGCACCGCTGGTGGCAGGGATGGTTAGGTGTCTCCCCAGGTACAATAGGAATGTTTGTGTACTGCATACTGAGGTATGATCTTTTTTTCCCCTCCAGAGGCCCAACTCTGATGGCCGTAAAACCTCTTTCATGGGGCCTTCTTGGGAAAAGTGACAATCCTCAAACTCGTCTTCCCCCTGACGTCTCCAGCTGCTTTTGCTGCCCTGCCACCTCAATCTTTAACGGCGCTTTTGCGCCTTGCGATATGAAGAGATCGCTTTTTTAAGGATGCTTCAGCCCAGCATTACCTTTGACCTGGAAGTGGCAATGTAGGTATCAATGAAACACTGAAACTATACTGCTGTCTGTATAGTTTCACTGAAGAGGCCTGATGAGGTGGCTGAGGGTTCCAGAAGGTATGCCCTATTTTTTATTTCTGCCAGAAAGGCTTAACCACACGTGCCTCTCAGTAACCATTATGGCTGTCATAACACTGTGGTCGGACTCAGTTCTCAAACCACATTGACATCTTCCTTTCTCCTTTATCCAGGTCCTTTAGCAGGTCTGCATGGTAAGCCTATGCATTTGCATAGTATGTAGGCATGCAGCTGGCCAAAGGTTATAAAAGGGTGTTCCCAAAATGCTTCAATGCAGCTTAAATTCCACTCCAGTTTACCAGTCGCACTTCATGGTGGTCATAAAAACTTAAAATTTGAATCAGTAAAACTGCTTTTGTATTTCTGTTTTTTATTCAACCCCTTTTTTTGGGCAATATAGTCATCAGAAAATTTAAAAAAAAAAAACATTTTTACACAAATATTTATAACTTAACAAAAAACTCTCTAACTAATTTAGTATGTTATTATATTACTCAATAATTTACAATCAAAAAGACAAATATATTTTATGACTGGCCTCACTTTTGCCTGTGCTTGCAAATAGACATATTTGCAACACACATATACACTAAGCTGATCTAATAAGGAAATAATATGAACTAATGAACTAATAAGAGTGCAGACACATATAGAGGGATTCTGCTGTTGTCCACTATGCAAAACACTCTGAACTCCTCTATATACAGTGCATAGGTTTGTGAAAAAGGACATCCATCTTTAATTCAAACCAAATGATCTCTGTAGTAAATCCACTGACTGATAAGGTCATTATAAAACATTGATTTGCTTTTTATTTTTTATTACTATGCTGATATATATGTATGATTTTTTAATCTAGTGAAAACTCAGTTTCATGAGTCCTGAATTTATGACACTATCAATCAAGTCCCCAAAGTGCTGGACAAGAAACAGCCTCAAATCATCAATGTTCTTGTTGCTGTTGGTAAGGCGCTCTGTATCTAAGGACTACTTATAATACAGTTTTATTAAAAGAACAGACCTCTTTCTTGCAGTGTTTTTAGACAGCTTGTGGTGACACCGTTGATTTCAAACTTGCCAGTCATTATAACTAGTTATCTGTGCAATTTTTGCTTCTGTTGTTCTCCTACACCATCTTTCTCACAAAGTGGGTGAGCATGCTTATGGGTTCGATTCCTGGCAAAACCTTTTCTTATTTCCTGGTACTTTCTATTTCTTATATCCTTTTGCACTTTGGTGATCTGGTATGTTTAGATGCTGTCTTCCCCTCTCTTATTGATCACGGTGTTAATTATGAGAGCGGGTGGTTGCTTAACATATTAGGGAGCCCTCATGTCTATGTTTCCCTCTGGTTTAGTTATGTTGACCTAGTTAGTCTTGACGGAGTCCATCCTTGCACTCTACATTATTCACTTAATCACTCCAAACCATGCGATTACATTGTCGCTTAACTGTTTTTCTTCTTTTTTGTCTTCCTTTCCCTCCCTCTCTCTCTCTCTCTCTCTCTCGCTTGCTCTCTCTCTCTCACTGTTGAGCTACATATGCCACAACGGAGCTGCCGGTGATCCAGACCCCATCTCCACCCCGGACCTGTCGGACCCTTCCCTGTGACCTGCTCCAGTTGATGATAGATCACCAGGGTGACCAAGGACGTCCCATTCCGCTATTTACACTTACATTTACAGCATTTAGCAGACGCTTTTGTCCAGAGCGACGTACAAGAAGTGCTTTGAGTCACATCAATAAACAGCTCAATACTAATATAATAGTTCACAAAAGGTGTAACAACAGCAAAAAACCTGTTGAAAAGGGTAAGGGGTTTTGTTTTGTTTTTTTTGTCAAGAGCAAGGTATTTAAGAAAAGATGAGTTTTCAAAGGCCTCTTGAAGACAGCCAGTGACTCTGCTGTTCTGACATTGATGGGAAGTTCCACCATCTTGGTGCCAGAACAGAGAAAAGTCTTGAGGCAGACCTACCTCTCGTGTCCTAGGGGATGGTGGAAGAAGCCGAGCAGTGCTTGTGGATCTGAGAGAGCGTGGTGCGATGCGTGGAGTGATAAGTGATTGTAGGTAGGAGGGTGCAGCTCCGTTCCTGGCTTTGTAGACAAGCATCAGCGTTTTGAATCTGATGCATGCAGCTACTGGGATCCAATGGAGGGAGCGCAACAGTGGAGTGGTGTGTGAAAACTTTGGTAGGTTAAAAACAACACATGCAGCTGCACTCTGAATCATCTGCAGAGGGCAATAATAAAATATGTTCCAGCTGTTCTTTAAGGACTGATGATTTAAGCTGCTTACACACACACAATGTAACCACTTAATTCCTGCTACCTGTTTTTCACCCAAATGAGGATGGATTCTCTGTTAAGTCTGGTTCCTCTCAAGGTTTCTTCCTATTTCCATCTCAGTAAGTTTTTCCTCGCCACCGTCACCCACGGATTACTCATCAGGGACAAACTGATTTCTGTTTCATTTTCATCTTAGAATGAATTGAATAGTCATTTTGGAGGAACCGCAGAAATCCATAGCTCAGGTGGAAGAATTAATGAAGTAACACAGCTCATCACCCTGAACACACTATCCCCATTGTGAAACATAGTGGTGGCAATATCATGCTGTGGGGATGTTTTCTTTAGCAGGGACAGGGAAGCTGGTCAGAGTAGATGGATAGAGCTAAATACAGGGCAATCCTGGAAGAAAACCTGTTGGTGGTTGCAAGACTTGAGAAGAAGATTCACCCTCCAGCAAGACAATGACGCTAAACATACAGCCAGAGCTACATTAAAATAGTTCGTATCAAAGTATTATCACAAAAGGTGGCTTTACAAAGTATTGATGCAGAGGGGCTGAATACACCACACTTTTCAGATTTTTATTTGCTTAAAATTCTTAAAACCCTACATCATTCTCACAATTCTCACACAATTATGTGCTACTTTGTGTTGGTCTATTACATAAAATCTCAATAAAATACATTTGTGTAAAATACAAGTTTGTGGTTATAAGGTGACAAAATGTGAACAAGTTCAAGGGGTATGAATACTTTTTCAAGGTACTGTAGAATAGAAAACTACCCTGAGTAGCTACTTTGCAAATAGACAGATTGGTAAATTAAAAAATTTAGATTTTTCTTTAATATCAAACCTTTACAGTAGAAGAAGGCTTTGACAGATGGAGGCAATGCAGCATGTGCACTATGCCAGCTGGTATTTACTGGAAAATTGAAAGAATATCAAGGTCAGCTAGAAATACAGAATAACTTTGAAGTTTGACTTCTTTTGCTGGGAGAAACATGAACAGCAGTTGGCCACCCTGTGCTTACACATCTCTTCCTTAATAACATCACGTATTCATCTGACATTTTTATTTTTTTTGTTATGTTGCTGATTTATTGTGTAGAAATTGAATCCTTTTTTAAAAAGTGTGCCGACCTTTCACTAAGAAAGTTGTAACAATCATAGGCACATGACTTATGTTATAATTTAATTACTAATCATAGTAAGTGAACTTTTTTCTCGATAACATGGAAATAATATTTTAAAGCCAGAGCATGTTTTTGGTGCCACAAATTTTCACTTCCAAGTTTTTGTCTGTGGACGTTCTTTGTCATCCATCTGGTTCTGTTTGTTTTGCCATGTGCATGTTTTAGTTGCAGTCTTGTCTCTACCCTCACTTTCATTGGTCATTTTCCAAACTTGAGCAGTTTTAATCTTGTAAATGTTTACACCATGCGCTATGTTTTTTTTATGAATCTTTGTGATTGTATAGGATTGTCTAGCATTGTCTTTAATCAAAGCCAGCCTTATTTTATAAGCACTGTTTGGTATGTATTTACACATACTGACATTTTTCAGAATTTGTGGTCTGTCTCTAAATGAATGTAATACAGAGCAATCACAGATGTGCCACCATCCCTGAATATGGATCGTTATACAATTGTCAATGTTCTTATAAAAAATGTTATACATTGGACATTCTGAGATTAGTTTGCATTAGGATAGACAGGTAGTTTATCCAACTCCTAAGATATACAAAGTAGGTGAAAAATAACAAGGCAATAAAGTGCTAAAAAAGTCCATATTTCTAATACAAATTTAATTACACAAATTGCACATGTATGTTATGACATAAAAAAATAAAAGCAAATCTTTAAATCTCAATGTAGGCACTGGTGGAGCCAACCAGTTTCCTCAAACGGCCAGAGATGTAGTGAACAGTCCTCTAAAGGAAGTTGTTTGGGATATTGCTGAGAATCTTGAATTTGTCTAATGTGCGGGTCTTGAAATTCTATTTAACATCATCTATTTAAAGACTAGACTATTTTTATCATGACTTGTGATAATATAATTTCGTATAGCTATTAAATATTGCCTAGTTAATTTCCACCCATCCTGTACTGAAGGACTAAAGCAATGACAGACTTCAGCTAAAATCTCAGTGTAATGACAAGGACCTAGAAGGATTCCGGTATTCCGGCGACAGCACACTCTGGCGGAGGGAGGGCGGAATTGATACACTCAGCCAGCTCAGCTGCTTCAGCTATCATACCGCACTGGTACACTGGCAGCTTTAAAAATAATAATGCATGAATACAGTAAGAAAATTTTAAAAATGTACTATTGGCATATATGTATGAGGGGAGCGTGACAGTGGTGAGGTCAGACGGAGGTGGCACTGCATCAAGGATCAGCTTTGAGCCCCTTCTTGTTTGCTATGGTGATGAGCTGGTTGACAGAGTAGGTCAGACAGAAATCTCTTTGGACAATAATGTTTGCAGATGACATTGTGACATAGTGAGAACAGGAAACAGGTGGAGGAATACCTAGAAAGCTGGAGAGAAGAGGAATTAAAGACGGAATACATGTGTGTAAATAAAAGGGAAGGAAGTGGAACAGTGAGAAAGTGCAAAAAGGTGAAGAAAGTACTTAGGGGCAACAGTCCAACGCAAAGAAATGTGTGTAAAAGCGGTAAAGAAGCGAGTGCAGGCAGGTTGGAATGGGTGGAGAAACCTGTCAGGAGTGAAGTGTGACAGAGGAATATAAATAAGAATTAAGTGGAAGTAACAAGGTTATACATGAATATGATTTTTTTTTGTTTATCACCAGGACATTTGTAAATAAAGAAAGAAAACAGAACATAATTTCTGTGAATTCCTATTGCTTAGCGTGCATATTTAAACACACCAGTGTTATTTACACCATATAAAAAAAATACGTATTTAAAGTTGCCATTTGCAGGATTACACACGATGACTCAAAGAAACTTGATCTGACAAACAGAACCTGTTTTTCAAAACAGCCCGCTTTGAACCTGCAGGATAACTTTCTTATTAACATTTACATTCACAGCATTTAGCAAGCACCCTTATCCAAAGCACCTTACATTTATCTCCTTTATACAACTGAGAAATTAGGGGTTAGGGGCCTTACTCAGGAGCCCAGCAGTGGCAGCTTGGTTGTGCTGGGAATCGAACCCTGATCTTCCAGCTAGTTATGCTTGACCTGTGAGGCTTTTGGCTATTTCTGATTGATCTCTTCTGTGCAGAGATTTCAGACCAGGAGTTATTAGAGCAATGTGAGGTATATGTATTTACTCATATTTAACAAAACATACCAACTATAGAGTACATAAAAACTGTTCCATTTCTGAAACAAAATGCTAGAGATTCATTGCTTGAAGAATTTTTTTATTGCAACCAGGCAAGTTGTAAAACCCTACAATGGTTTTGGTGCTGATGTAAACTGTTATAACTGTTATAACTACTGTATAAAAATATACAAAAGTTAATTAGAGTAGTAGAATATTGCAGCGGTAAGATGTCTCTTGTATAAGAGACTTGTGGTAATTACCAAGAACACGTGCATGCCCTTCTCCAGACAATGTCTCCATTCCTCAAGTGTTTAAAGCGTTCTTTGTTACCCTCATCATAGTTAATCTCAGGAGCTGTTAGTTTTTTGAAGTAAAAGGCTTCTGGGTGGTGTGCAGTGCCTCTATTATTATATTAACCCCTGTCCAAAGTCAGAAGCATTTACTTCTAACACAAATAGGAAAAAGAGGTCGGGTGCCGTGGTGAATTTTTCTTTTAGTTTCTTAAAAGCGGATTGTGCCTTTCCTAACAATGCTACCTCTCCTTTTAGAAGAGATATCAATGGAGCTGCCATCATACTATAGTTCCGGATAAACTGCACAGGAACTGTTGCAGAACGTGGTGCTGGTCACATGAAATGCATGTGTAAAATGTTGTCCCTGAGTCTGTTGAGAAAATGTTTGGCACCTGTTTAAGAATTAATGAGAGTGTTGTTTTTATTGACTCCGTTGATGAAGGATTGGAAGATGACCAGTGCATTAGTAAGTTTATAAGGCCTTATGCGGTACTGGTAGTGGCCCTTATCTGTGATCAAGGCTGTCTTACACTCATCTCCTTTTCTTATGCACTACCCAAATCAAGTTTCATAAAAATGTGTGCTTGCTTTGATTGTTTCAGTGCAGGTGGTACAAGAGGTAGAGGGTAACGATATAGTCTATGGCAGGATGCAATGAACTGTCCTTCTTGTTCACGAAAAACTTAATAAACTTCTCCACTTCTGTCCACTAACGAAAATGGGGAAGCCTTGCTCCATCGGACTGTTCAAATGCACAGTCTCTAGGGCGAAGCAGGGGGGTAGCTGTGTGGTCCTGGTTTTGCTGGATATCTCTACGAAGTCCATATACTTCTGTAGAATATTGGTTAAGTCCTCCTTCACTCCTTTGGAGTGGAATTTTTTTATTAATAAGTGAATTTTTTCACTGCTGTAAAATTGCTGAGTTCACATGGTGGGGATGTCTAGTTGTTTCAGATTCTAGGTGTCAAGGTTGAGTGCCGCTTTACTAGTGCTGAAAATGCTACTTCATGAATGATCACAGTTACAGCGCTGTAGTGAGTCTCTTCTTCTGCTAACAGCGCCGGCTCTCCTCCTGGAAAACCTTGGAATAACCCAGTTGTATTAGCTTGGTTGTGTCCTATAAAGCCAAGCTCGAGTTGTGTGTTAAAGCTCCTGATTCCGTGGATGGGTATGGGTATACGGTCATATCAACATACTGTAAAAAGTTTACGGTGTCATCTCAGCGCTTGCCCGATTCTCTTAGCACCTGACTAAAAATACCCTGACGACCCACAGGATATCCAAAAACCTCACAAATCTGCTCCATAAAATAGTCAATGGAAAATTAAATTTGGGGTTCAAGTCGCAGTATTTTTTGCTTGAATTTTTAAATTTACCCCACAAAACTTACTAAACAAAATGTATAGTTTTACTCCAATGCATTTCTCTGCATTATATTCGTTACTTACTACAGTAGTGTACATTTTGGAAAAATCCTAAATATCTCGGGATCAAAGTGTGCAATTTTGGATGTGGTCACTTGAGAAAAGTGTACAAGGGAACAGGTGTGCTGGTGTGCAAAATTGGGATTTTTTTTTCTTCATTGGTTTGAAAAGTTGCACAACTGGTTAAAGACTTGACTCACAGAAAGTGTGCATTGAGGGCAGAATTAAGCGGGGTGGAGATCTCACCTGCTAATTAGGACACCCTACGCAATTGTACTGCTTAGCCGGGACACACCAGTGAGGGGCATAGGGATACAAGTGCCGCTTTCGAGACACTTATACAAGATGATGTTTTGAGACAAAATAATGCATTTCAATGTATCCACATAGCTAACATGGTACTGAAATGTTCCAACAATAGTATGTTTATTTCTTGATGTTTGCATTGCATTTTACTAGACATGTAATATACTTATGTGATATACAATGTTTGCTGTATTGCAGTATTGCAATATGTGCACTTTTTCTGTTCATATTGCACACCATCACAACTAGACCCACTGGAATAAGCTAACAATGCAGTCTTATTATAATTGCTTTAATTAAAAATATCATGTTTTGCCAACAAAAAGGTTTTCTGCCTTTTAAATGATTGCATGTTATGAATTACATTTTTATCCTGTACCTATTAGGTATGGATGCGTTATATATCCTTTCTGGGCAATCTGATGTGTCATAAACCCTAACAGCATAACAAATAGAAGATGATGGGAGGACCAGATTACTTCGATGAATTCTATTCCACTTGGATCAGATGAAAAAAAAAACTAATACCGCCTCAATCCCCCAAGACCAGCAGTGGTAGCATACACATTCCACAATTTATCTACCATCTAACGAGGTGATACAACGATTATATTGAAAAAAGCATTTTAAAGTCAAATTATATCCATTTCCTTGTTTGTATTTTGTGTATTTTCATTTTTAAATTAAAAACAATTTGCAGAATTAAAAAGCAATGTACATGGTGACATGATGTGGCTTTCCGTCAAGCTACAACCTAAATTTTTGGCTAAACCACTGGCTATCAACTCAGACGTAGCATTGGCAGCCTTTGTCACATTTAGTATACATTAAGGCACAGAGAAACTGTATTATTTGCATATCCCAGCTAGTCAACAGCGCACAAGGAAAACCATGATACATTACCTGAAAGCAGAGAGGTTTATGGGCCTTGCTCTTGGCATTGCTGGGGCTTACAACACTGAGCTTCTAATCATTAGCACAATGTCAACACTGCAGTTATTCCAATGGGCATAATAATGGGAATAAACATTGAATGCCAGATTATACAGTGCAATAATGTTCCTTTCAAAGGCTTTCAGTAAATAACCTCAAACTACCCCGTCAGTATCATTTCACAGCCAGTTTCCATGTTTTTTTCTCTTGCTTAACTCACAGTCTGGTCAATTAAATGAGACTCCCACTGAGGCACCTACACCAACTGCTGACATTGAGGGATTAGCTGCATACACAGTAATGACAACTCTTGACTATTCTCCTTACACACACAACTGCAAAACAAATACACTATATGACCAATGATTTAGGGACATGAAACCATCACATCCATATGTACTTTTTGGACGTCCTATTTCAGATTTAGTTTCACTCTTACTCCTATAATAGGCTTTATATTTCTGGAAATGCTCTTCAGTAGATTTTGGCACTTGGTTGTGCAGATTTTGTAATTGAGCTACAATAGTATTACTGAGTTCAGGAACTGCTGTTGGATAAGGACAGGATAGGGTAATGAGGGAAAGTCTGGTTCTTTTTGGAAAATTAGTTCTTTTGGACATGCTTGTTTGTTTTGATAAACCGGTTCACTAGTTCTTTCATGCCTTAATGTAATGGCTTCATTCATAAATTTATAAAAAAAATTATAAACTCAGTAATCACAACTTAAGTCAGTTAAAACATCATTATCATGATCTAATAAGTTCCGTTAAACTGTTTATTTTTTTTAACTAAAGCGTGGCAGTGATTTTCAAACAAGAAAAGTTTAAAGATAATAAGTGAATAAATTAGTCGTTATCCGATCCACTTGCTTTCCTTTCAATTTTATTTGTTAATAAATAAACACAGCTCAGAAAACTAGTTTCAGTTGCTGTGCCAGCCAGGCCAGTAGGCAGTCATGTACATGTACAGTATCATCGGCTCGTTAGTTATCCAACGTTGCAATCAACTTGTGATAATAATATCAGTAATGTAATAAAAATTATTTCACAGGGCCCAAAATTGATACAAAGATAGATATCCGACACAGTACTGTGTTTTTTTTAAATTTAGTAGCTCAATTTGGAGAGTTAGCAATACATGTGTAATCTTTGGGCCTTTAATAGTTTTGCCAGATGGGCTGATTTAGATGTTTTAAAAATTGCTCCTCAGACAGTTGATAGGTGGTAAATGCAATCTTCTGTAGGATAGACATAACAAATCTGGTCTTTAGTTTGTTGTCTTATAAAAAAAGTCTGAATGCACTGGCATAAGAATAAAATACACAGAAAATAGTGTATCAAAATCTAATGCTGTTATTTTGTTTGAGGTTGGTGCAGTTCTATGAACTAGCTGCAGTGCCTCCGAGCTGAACCTTGAGGGGTAGTGTAGGCTGCCCAGTGCTAATTAGATAAGAATATAACTCACTCGGACTCCTTCAACACCTCAAATTGTCTCTGTCTTAAGTCAGATTTTTCATTCCCATGAGAAGACCTCTACATAATGAGCAGAAGTGAGTTAATCCATGACAATTTCAGCAGGTTTATTGGCAATATTTCCCCACAAATCGATTAATACTAAATCTCTTTCCAATAACCCTTTCAGTATATGACTGGCAGCAGAGTGAAAAAAAAGATGAGATTGTCTCAAGGGAGAATGAAAAAGAACTTGTTACCTCTAAATTGACAGAGAAATGCAGTTCCACTTTGTGAGGCATGAAGCTAATGTTTGTCTCGACCGCAGACACAGTGAACACGGTGTAATAAATCACACAGCATTAAAACATTTCAGACAGGGGACTATTGATGGGCCTGATTTAGGGGTGAATCACTTTCAAATTTCACTCTGAATAACTGTATTTCAGCCCTTTTAAGAATTTTTGATTTCTCACTTATGAAAATTATAGCAAAATCAATAAAACATCAATTTCAAAGCTTGTAATTCCTTTAAATTACCACAGATTTTCCACACACATTGCTCATTCAGACTCTCAGTCTTCATAAAAGTACATTGAATTAATGAGTAATTGCATATGTGTCTTGCTTGCAGTTGCACCAATAAACATCATTTTCCACAGAAATAAATTCACAAATCGTGAAAACAATTTACTGTATGAATATATACAGAAAATCTTTACTAATAGCTGTTAAATTTTACCTTTTTTTTTTAAAATCTCATAGCACTGGTGCTACAGAGGTCAAAAGTTTTGTAGCATAGGCCAAAGAGTTGTAGCACAACTATAACATTTCTGTTATGTTTAAAAAGCAAACACAAGTAATGCATTACATCACCTAAACACAAACTATCGCAAACAATTTTTTTTCTTTATTTGCTAAAAAATTAAAAGAGTGCAGAAACACTTCCCTCCTATTAGAAAACACATCGAAATAAAGCAGATCTATGAGCAGACATTACTGAATAAAAACTCAGAGTTGTAGCTCTGCATTAACATTTGGCAAATGACCCCAAACACACCTCCAAGACGACCACTGCCTTGCTAAAGAAGCTGAGGGTAAAGGTGATGGACTGGCCAAGCATGTCTCCAGATCTTAACCCTATTCAGCATCTGTGGGGCATCCTCAAACGGAAAGTGGAGGAAAGCAAGGTCTCCAACATCCACCAGCTCCGTTATGTCGTCATGGAGGATTCCATTGTCAACCTGTGAAGCTCTGGTGAACTCCATGTCCAAGAGGGTTAAGGCAGTGCTGGAAAATAATGGTTGCCATACAAAATATTGACATTTTGGACCCAATTTGGACATTTCCTCTTAGGGGTGTACTCACTTTTGTTGCCAGGGGTTTAGACATTAATGGCTGTGTGTTGAGTTTTTTTTGATGGGACAGCAAATTTACACTGTTACACAAGCTGTACATTCACTACTTTACATTGGAGCAGAGTTTCATTTCTTTAGTGTTTTTACATAAAAAGATATAATAAATATTTACAAGAAATGTAAGGGGTGTACTCACTTCTGTGATATACTGTGTATATATATATATATTGCTATTACATATTCTGAAATTGAAGGGAAGTTCATTTCACCACCCTGGTGCCAGAACCGTATATTTTTATCATAATTGTAAATAAACTGTAAGAGATCTGTGACTCTTAAAGATATCTTTGTGACTCTGCTGGCAACTATTTCCTGTTCCAAATGTTTGCTTGCGAACACTTAGTCAGCACACTCAAGTTAGTGCAAGCAAACAAAACACTTTTTTGCATGTTATAAAGTTGGAGTGGAAGAACTCCAGTGTCTTGCACAGCGCCTTAACCCCATTAAACACCTTCGGAATGAACTGGAACACTGACTGCACACCAGTATTGTGACTTAATAGCAAAATCCCTGTCACTTTAAAAATGTAGTAGAAAATATTTACAGATGTAGAGAGATAAGAACAAGAACAAGACTAAATCTAAAGTAGGACGATGTCAAAAACATCTATGGATGAGATAGTCAGGTGTTCTTTTGTTAATTAAGTGAGCTATACTTTGTTATTATTATGTGATCCTAATAAAATTTACCACAATAATAATGCAAGTTTTTTTAGTTGCAGTTTAATTAAGGGTTCAAAGAGGTTTACTGCAGACATACATTAATTGTTTATCCATAGTCATATAGTCTGTAGTCATAAACATGCGACTGACCCCCAGGCATTCGCAACTAAATCTGCTCTTTAAATAAAAAAAGGACCCACATGTTCACCTGAACCCAGACAAAATATTTTACTAATTAATATTATGCAAATATATTTACATAGAAATATCGAAGGGTCAACAAGGTTAATTATTAATTAAAATGGTTGAAGATACAAAAAGAATTTATTTTTATTTGCAAATTATTACAATTTAAAAACATGCAGCCTTTTGCTGTAGCCTTTTTATTGGAATGTCATGACTTCATCACACACAGATAATAAAGACATTTTAAACGGTAGAGAATGTATCTGGAAGTAGGAAGAAAAAAGCACAAATGGATATGCCAGAGCTGTCACCCTGAATAGTTAAAAGCAGAACTGTTAATTTACTTGGCAATCATGTTTCATTAAAATGTTGCCTTGAGCAAAGAGAGAGCTGTAAAGTTTAACTTATCACTTGCATTCGTAACTTTGTTTAAAGCCATTTCAATCAAATATTTTAGCACAGAAAAGCTTCAATCTTTAAATCCCCAAATCAGTGGCTGCTAAAATGTATTGGTCAATATATTGAAGAAGAAATAAGGGATAGAAAGTTTTAGTCATAGTATGTGTGGGTGAGCTGTGTAAACAATACATCCAATGCTAAACTGAGGAGGAAAACACATTTCTCATTTATTCTTAGAACATAGTTTGGATAAGTAGGTTGGACAATTGGACAGGAAGCAGACAACTCTAAAGAAGAGTCACAAAAAGTGCAATTATTACATTCAGTAGGATTTTTTGTCTATTTTGCAGATGCTTCTGTTTTGTAACTGAGTTACAGGACAATCATAACATACACACAGCTAGGTAGCTTAAATAAAACCTCACTCGGAAACCCATTAAATAGAAATATACTGACATGCGGAAATTTGTTGCTTGGTGCCGTATTTCCGTTATTGAAATAAGAATCTTTGCTCATCTGTCCATCTGATGTCAAATTAGAACAATGTTATTGCAGTTACAGTGGTGTTTAATGTAAAAAAAAAACAAAACAAAACATGCCAGTGAAAATCTCAAACGTAGGTCGACAGGAAGAAAACCTAGAAACAAAAAATGTGTATTTTACTTCTTAGAGTGCCATTATAACGAAAAATCCAAGGAAGAGATACAGTCAAGATAACATCAACTTATTTTGTCACAGCTGAGTTTTGATTTAGTTAGTAAACCTGCATGAAATAAGAAACTGACAATTGTATCTGCGTAAATGTTAAAAAATTACAACCGGATCTGTTTAAGCTGAGAGTAAAGATGAGGATGTGTGACAACTGGGCAGACTAATGGAATAAAAAGATCTTTGCATTGCAATTTTCAGTTAGCAGTACATTCCTACTGGCATCACTATTGGCAGGAAGTAACATTGTGGTTAAAGCCAAATGAGTAAACTAATGATTGAATAATAAAATGGAGGATAAGATGCTTACTAACTAGTATGAACTCAAGGGTTTGATTTATGCCTCCACACACCCGTGTGTGTTAAATTTGGATGTTTTCCCTGTGCTTTAGAGGTTTCCCTTACGTACTGTTGTTACAATTACATACGTCATAGACTGAGTGGCATCTTTGAATTGTCCATAATGTGTGTAATTGTTGGTACTTAACCTAGGCTGTCCCCTACCTTGTGTACTATAGAAAATGGTTGAATGGATGAACAGATCAAATCAATCTGTTATACAATTAGACAATTGGAAATACTGATATGCTTGTTACATGATATGCATAGTACATTTTTTTTTTCCTGGAAGGTGAATCTTCAACAGGTTTGCCATGTTGCTTTATGCATCTTCCCTTCAACTCTGACCAGCCTCCCTGTCCCTGCTGAAGAAAAGCATCCCCACAGCCTGATGCTGCCACCACCATGGTCTTTATGATGCTGTTTGTTCACTAGTGTTCTCTTACAAACCACTAAGGCCTTTACGGGACAGGTGGCAATTGGCCATTGATTGCACTGGATTTTATTTAGGGGTATCAGAGTACAGGCGGCTAAATATGAATGCACGCCACACTTTTTTCAGATTTTTTTTTTCTTTTATCATGTATATCATTTTCGTTCCACTTTACAATTATGTACTACTTTGTGTAAGGTGACTAAATGTAAAAAAAAAGTTCAAGGGGTATAAATACTTTATTAAGGCACTGTATTTTTTTAGACATGAATGTAAATGTTTTTATTTTTAATGTTTGCTCTACAGCACAGTGAAATTTGTTTTTATGTGTATCCCATCTTAGAAAGTTGGAGTCAATGCGCAGGGTCAGCTATGATACAGCGGCCCTGCAGGAAGAGTAAAGATGTATTGTTTAAGGACCCTAAAAGTGGCAGACTGGCAGTGGTCGGACTTAAACCCACTTAAATTCCCTGACTTCCATTCTTAAAACCATTACTATTTGACCAACAGCCTTAACCATTTAAACCACCACTGACATAAAGCATATCAAGAACCTATTTTTAGTTACAAAATGGTAAGACTGAAGTTAGCTTGAGATAACTTGTGTTAGGTTTTTAACTAGAGCTGTATAGAGTTTTATATAGCATAAATGAATGTAGCAGAAACATTTTTCTGTTATAAAGTTAGTCTTAATTTAATTTAAAATAAGAAAAAAATAAAATGTATTTATTATTAAACATAAATGAAGTCAATTATTATTGTTCGTGTGTGTGTGTATTTGAAGGTGTGTGTGTGTGTGTGTGTGTGTGTGCAAATTTTCATCTTGTCAGTGCGAAGTTGCTTTACTTGCCTACGAAAGTCCCAAAACATATGGGTGTGAGTCAGGCGACACAGCATGCGAGAGTTGTACACAATAGGAGTGTGTGTTGTTTGTGTCTCTGACATGCATTGTCATGATTCGTGAGACACCTTTTTGTTTAACACGGGGTGAAAGTGTGAAATAGATGTAGATGTGGTGAAGCAAGATGAATCATATCCTTGAAATCTGCACAAGTAAATGTGTAATAACATGACATCACACAATATTGTTATAAATATGTTAAAAGTGCAAGGCTCTCTGTGGCACATACGTACACTGATATTAAAGCTAAAAGTGTTTAATCAATTCATCGGGATCTGTGGATGCATTCCGAGCCACATACATGCCTACATGTGTGTTTTTACACATTTGTCTAGAATCTCTACAGTAGTGTGATGTTTTATTATTCCTTAATTGGAACTAAGAGACCCACACACTGTTTCAGCATGACAGTCCCCCTGTGCCCAAAGCCCCTGAGCTTCATAAAGACATGGTGTGTTATGATTAAATTGGAAGAACTAAGTCCAAGTCAAACATCTTGGGGATAAACTGGAAAGCTGACTGTACCTTAGACCTCCTTACCTGAGATTAGTGTTGAACTCACATTCTGACCATCATCCAAAATGTGGTGGATAGCTTTTCTAGAAGTGTCAGGGTTATAAACATAGAATTGAGACTAAATCTGGAATGGGATCTTTATATTCAGGTCCTAATAGTTTTGTTCATGTAGTTTTAAAACTGTAATCTAAAATGCTGATCAGTGTTGCAGAATTTTGGAGTTAAAAGTAACCCAGACTTAAACCAAAGCTTTAGCGTGCCTCAGTGTTGTATATGTAAACAATCAAACAATCTTAAATCCATTGAATATTGATTGTTTACCACAGATGGGCTTATAAAGTCTTTCGTCATAAATTCATCCTGTCCCTGATCAGCATTTCCTTCAAATTAGATTCCACTTAGTTTGTACAAAAACCTGAACACACTGATTAAACCACACCGCTAATCTCTCTAATCTCAACTAATCTCATGCAGATCCCTCTTTAGCACAGTGGCTAGTACAGTACTCACCAGTGCCAGGGTTTATATTTTATACATACTCATTCACAAGAGGGCGCTGTTACTTAAGTTGCGTTCCTGTTGAACTCCTGATGATCCCACGCATCCAATCAATCTAAGTAACACATTTATACACATATCTGTTACTGCTCTAAGAGCTTTATTCACTTTGCTGTATTTTTAATTTTTTTTGCTGGGCTCTGGGCAGACTAACTGAGTTCTTACACACTAACCATAAAAGACTGTTTATTCATGGAGCTCAGGGGCTTTGTGCACAAAGTTATGCTGAAACAGTGTTCAGACTTTAGTTCCAGTGAATGAAAATCTTAATGACAGTCTGTCTGTCTGTCTGTCTGTCTGTCTATACACACACACAGTATATATCTTAATTACTATATCTTAAAAACTGCTTCGTCTTGGGTTTGCAGTTTACCCAAACTGTACTGCATCAATGCTATTATTATTACTATTATTATTATGAATAATTTATAATAATAATTGTAGTAGTAGTAGTAGTAGTAGCTGCATTGCAATCCCCATGTCTATAGCAAACTTAATACTAACTGATTGTCATTCCCATGAGCTCAGGTCACCATTTCAAGTATTTGATATTTGATTAGTTGACTAGTGAAGACCAGCCTGCTCTAGTCAATAGTATTGTCTGGGTGCAGTTTCCTATTAGTTCTGCGCAACTGAAACTCAAAATCACTGTATGTAACTTGTTTAACTGATTTGTTAACAATAGCTCACAGGTGAAAGTATTTGCTATAGTTTGGATTTTTACATTGCAGTCAGGATTTGTTCTTTTATTTCAAGTTGCTCTTCATTTTTTTTTTCGAGTAAGATACAAATTATAGTTTAAAACAAATTTAAACTACAAATTTTTGTTTTTCGGTATTAGTTTCACATCATATTTTATTATTTAATTGCCAGTAGTATTGCACTAAAAAAAACCCCTGTACAATATTTTACTTCATTAGTTTAAAAAACAACAGACAGACCATCACAACTGATCAGGTACAATAATAATCTATTTTATTAAAATAAGTTAAAAGTAAATTTAATTATTTAATAATATAACTATTAATAATAAGAATTATTATTATTATTATTTTAACAATAATAATAATATAATAATAATAATAATAATAATAGGAAAAGATTTCAAAAATTTTCCCACCAGGGAACCAGAGGGCAAATCCGGGTCTTCCTTCCTTTCCTTTATACACATAGGCCTTGTGCTCTGTGTTTATGTTGTTATCATATAATAATCACAGGTCTTATTATGTGTCATCCTTGTCTTGGCATTGGTTGTTTCCCTATTCAGGTTTCTTAAGTTTTTTGCCTCTCATTATTTTGTGTATTTATACCCCAGTAGCTCAGGCTATATTTGTCTTGCCTTAGTAATGTCAATGCTGCTATTTTGCTATTGCTAATGCTAAAGCCAGTTCCAGTGCCTTGTTTGTTCTTTGTCCTTGCCCAGCCTTGTTTGTTTCATGACCATTCTTTTTGTTTTGTTGTTCCTTTGTCTTTTCAAGACAAAGGTGCTTGAATCCCACTCAACCACAATATTCCTTGACAATTATTCATAGAAAAATTAAATATTCTTTTGGAATAAGGCAGTAAATGGGCTAATGACTGGTACTGGTATTTGAAGAGGTTGAATTCCAGGGGAGGGGGAGATGATGTAATGTAGAGACTAAGATTGAAATGGTAGGTTGCTAAAAAAAGAACTACACTATCATTATAGATTTTAAGATGTATATAAGTGCTTGTTAGAGCATATTATTCGATTAATTATTAACTTCTGTTGTATGACCCTATTTAAATATTAACTATTAATGGCCCCTGTGAATTTGGGAGACAGCATTCTGTACTCGTAAATTAGCTGACCGAATAAGACTGCAAGTATCATGGATGTTCAGAAGATGACGAGATTGTATGAGTGGACATACCCAGAATTTAAAAACATTACAGGATTCAGTCTGCAGCTAAAACTAATGACAGTTATAAAGCTGAAGTCATTCTCATAAATTATTTTCAGTTTCTCGATGTACCTTTTGGCTTTCAGGGAGGCAAGGAGGCAAAAATAACACCACAAGCCTTTTCTTTGTCCTTTATTTCAGTCATACTTTTTTTATTAACTGCGGGAAAATATAACACACATACACCATCATCTGAGCAAGCATGCAGTAGGAGCATCACACAAAAAAGCATATGGCAGGTTAAAAGGATGAATAAAAAAATGTTTATTCGAAATTATACCAACATCGGAAATGTGTATGTGTGTATATACACACACACACACACCTAAAATAAACCACAGGGCAGCAGGAAAATTTATTCTTGTGGAAAACCACAATTTATGTTAGTAAACTAGAAAACAACAATATTTTGACCATATAAATAAACTTTTTGTAAGTAGAAAGACGCACCAGGCATGCTGTTAGTTAAAACATTCAGCATTCTACAACCTCACTCAACGCTTTTAGGATAAACTGGAACACCAATTGCACCCCAGACCTCCAATTCGAAACTATTGCCATTGAAATTAATACAGCAGTTATACATTGTATAAGGGTAGCATTAGAAGTAAATAAGGTTGTAAGGGTAGCATTAGAGGTAAATAAGGTTGTAAGGGTAGCATTAGAGGTAAATAAAGGGGAAAAAGATTGAGGAAGGAAGACCAAAAGGTTCTCTATATTATGTAGGAAAATACCATGGAAATTTTACTAGTAAAACATACTATATTATATGTTATCTATTAATGTTTCAGATATATTACAAAATATCACAGATGGAAAGGTGGACAACACATTGAAAATACCTGAGCAAAGTCTAAAAAAGAACGGGTTTCTGTACTAACTAACTACTGTACTAGTTTCTGCTTATTTAATGAGTTCACCTGACTATGAAATGGTTGACTTAAACACATAAACAATGTACATCTGTATAATTACTGTATTCATTAGACTGTAGCAAGTGTTAAGCATCCCACTGGGACAATTTTAATTTGTTTGAGACTATTATTATTATTGCTATTAATAATAATAATAATAATATTTTTATTATTATTATTATTATTATTATTGTTATAATTTTTTTATTTTTGTCATCCTGCCCTACATTCAAAATAGCCACTGAATATAATGTTTATTTTTGGTTTAATGTTTAATTACGAATTACATTTTAGCCACATTCCTAGAAAAATATGAAGGTACACTAGATTATAAAACCTATAATATTTTCTTTATATAACCGCATAAATGTGAACCTGTAACCTTGCTGCAAACATTCCTCACATACTATACACTTGTCATGCTGTTTTAGATTTCATTCATTCAATTTTTTTTATTGAGAGTTAAGCAATGATTTAAAATGGTTCTGCGCTGTTTGTGAATCTATCGGTAGTGGTCCAAAAGCTGGTTTACATCCTTCGCATTTGGCATAGACACAGTGCTGATCTATGGAAAAGAAAAAGGAGCCTGGCTGTGTCCCACTATTAGGAATTTATGAGTTTTGTAAGCATTCATTACTGGCATAGCCGGCAGGCAAAACAAAGAGAGTGTCTTGGCTCTCTGTCCTTCTTCTGGTTCCCTGAGGGGTCAATGGCACAGCGGTCACCTGCGTGTATACACACACATACAGAGTGAGAGAGATGAAGGCTTGCAGTTCACTGCTTTGAAGCAGCACTGGATCAGGATGAGTTGTGGGCTGTCTGGATAACAGTGAGCACAGAAGAACACTCACCTAATGCATTGTATTGTAAACATGATTTATTTGGTGCTATTTAATGCATCCTGAAGAGTCATGAAGTAAGAAAAGAGAATAACACATGCTACTCCTCTGTAGATGTTGAAACCGGCTCTGAGAGTTGCACCGGGCCATGTCTGCAGATTTTGGTGGGAAAGAATGACATTAATAATGACACAGACGCAAGAAAAAAATGAGTCAAGAAGCATCTGACATATACAGTACATCCAGTATAGCAGCTCATTTTGGGCAGGTTTATATGTTCCTATATTCAGTGCTGTTGAACAGCAAGTGTTATTTGAGGTTTTGACAAAATCTTCAGCTTCTTATTCTCATCCTGAAAAAAACTCACCATGGTGCACTTGCATTTACTATGTTTAAGCATCATCCAGTTTATAATCCCTTGTTCCCTCTACCTATCTGGAATTATATGCACACTGTCTGCACATACACTTTGATTTAAATCTGTTTTCACCAAAAAGACTTTGATTTGCTATGAAACAAGATCCCGGTGGCTATAGAATATTCTTAAATAGGCTCTATTTAAAATCTATTTAGAACCTGACATCTCTGTCACTGGCCTTCCACCCTTCATTTCTCAAGTTTTCTTTACTACCAGAAAAATGTTATTAAGCAAACAGAGAACAGGGTAATTGCTTAACCGATGGGCATTAATGTCTGTTGCATCCTTATTTCTGACCACAATTTTCAATAACAACCTTATGAAGCTTAATGGGGCAGTTAGCACTCTGACCAGTTATTCTGCAGCTTTTTTTATTGTAACTGCTAATACTGTCTACCATACAAACACCCATCCATTTTCTTTTTCTGACACAGGGTTGGAGTTTATCTCCAACATTAATAAAACAGACCTGAACTATCTAATCAGGTTTTTTGCTAAGTTTAATTGAAACTTACAGACGGGCGGATTGAGGCGAGTTGAATCGAAACTCTGCAGAACACAGGCCCTCCAGGACTGAGTCTGGTGACCCCTGTTTTATAGGGAACAACTGCACACAAACCTCCAAAGCACAGAGAGAGACCATAGGAAATCACCACACATATATCCACAAAGAATTCCAACCCACAATCCCAGAGGTGCAAGGTTACTTTAGGAGTGTTCAAATCCATAATTCGGTTCATTTTGAATTAGAAGTCCACAGTCAAAAAAACTCCTGCATGAGTCACAGTCAAAAAAACTCCTGCATGAATGGACTTCAATATACAGACTTATGATAACAATCGAGCAATAAGGAATCCATATTAGGATTTACAGCTAAACAAGCCTGCAAAGTTCTGGAACAGAATTCTTTAAACAAATATATCAAAGATTAGCAAAAAGAAAAGTGTGAGAAAAGAAAAAGTTGGGTTTATGTTTGGCAGGCACCTCTATCCAGAGCAACTTACATTTAGCCTTGCTCAGGTAGCTTGGTGGTGCAGGGAATTAAACCTTATTCCTCCAATTAGTAGTCCAACACCTTAACCACTGCGCTCTTAATTCCCAACATATAAAGAACATGTCAAACATGTTGGAAAGAGTGTAATGTCCCGTACATGTACAGCTGCCAATGCTATTGGGTCAATCGACAATGGCGTTTATTGATAATGTGAGTGCTGATAGAGTGGGAGGAAGTAGTGGCTTAGTGGTTAAGGTGTTGAACTGCTACCAAAACCCCTAACCCAATTGCTCAGTTGTATAAAAAGAATAGATGTAAATCGCTCTGAATAAGGGCGTCTGCCAAATGATGTGAATGTAAATGATAGAAGTAGAATGGTGAATTGTGAGGTGTATAGAGCTGGCTTAATATCTGCTTAAATATAGTCAAATGCTGTAAATCTGAGGACATTGTCTCACAGTTCAAAGGGATTATCACCTAAATTATAGTACAAAAGCAGCACATGAGATTCATATGACAAGAGATTAAATGTTTGTATACCGCTAAATCAGTCAACTGACCTGATCCCTGAGTATAATTTACACTTACTGAAAATTACACTGCAGGCTGAAAGACCCACAGGCACGTAGCAACTAAAAGTGGTCGCAATAATAAAGTAGAAATAGTTGTCGTAAGCAGAGGTGAGTCGAGTAGCCAAGATCTACAACTCAAAGTACAAGTACTTAAAGAAATATTTACTTAAGTAAGAGTAAAAAAAGTATCTGATGAAAAAGTTAGTTACTAGTTACTTCTGATCTGATTGACAAGAAGCAAAAACCCTGAATTTCAAACTACTTGATAAGTTTTCACATCCCGTCTCCTCCAAAGTCTCTTTGTTCTGATTATATTAAACAGATTAAAGTAAAGTAAAGTCAGTCTCAGTCCTGTGATAGACATTAACATCACATCACCTGTCATTTACAATCAAACCTCAAACACAGACAGATATTTTTCTAACAGTTTTTTCAAACTCTTTTTTTTTTCTTTATTTTTTTTACCTTTTAAGATCAGTGCCTTATAAAATTTATTTTATTTTAACATTTTATAAGTACATGCATTATTCAGGTAGAAATAAAATAAAATACAGTCCCGTGTTGATTTTGTGTGGATGTTCTACACTTCCGTCAGGTGAAAATAAACAACTTTAGTGAGGAGTCCGGATTATTGTATAAATGCAGGATGTCAGTTTGCTGTTCAGTTTATTTAGTTTTGTGTTTAATGGATATGCAGATGTTTAGAATAAATGTTTGTTCATTAATGTGTGTTTGTTTGTAGGGTTCAAAAGATATTTTTTGTTGCTTGGACGAGTGCACATATAAGGATAAATATTTGGACACTGTGTGAAACTTGGTTTTACAATAAGGTTAACGTTCTCATAGATACCGTATGATTATTAATAGAGTTCAAATAGGCGTCATTGTCACACTTATGGCTACGTGTTTTTTCAGGTTGGGGCTGCAATTCTTGTATGTCAGTTGGTTATGTTGCACACAACATTTATCACATTATGGACCTTTTTGTTTAAATTCTTGGATTGAAAACATAGACTAAACACATGCGCGCACACACACACACACACACACACCTCTGCTTCATCTTCCAGCTAATTGTGTGCTAAAGTTAAGCGAGAGATTCGTAGCAGCCTCTCACGCAGCAGCCTCTCGCAAGTCTCCTGAGATATGCGAACAATTCATATGAACTAATTATTTTTAAAAATCTTATATTTATAACCATTTGACAGTAACGGAAGAACTCTAAAAGTAAAAGTTACCCAAAAACATTCTCAAGTAAATGAACTGAAGTAAATGTAATTCGGTACTGCCCACCTCTGTTTGTAAGTCAGCAATTGTTAAAAAAAAGGTTGGTCCAATAACTAGTATATGTACATTTTATGTCTATTGTAGTAATATCCATCAGCAAAATACAAAAAAAAAGTATCCCTCATGTCTCTTACTAATGGATGCGTTAGAGTCATTAGCAAGCAAAAAATAAATGCACAAAGCTCAGTTTGTCCTTGTGTTCAAACTGCAGAACAGGAAGTGACTAATGATTCATCTCTCCTGAGAGTAAATATACAGTTTTCTTATTTATGTCTATCTACTCATGCTTTCCTTTGGCACACTCTTATATTTTAGTCTGATAGCTTTTGTTTGTTAAATTTATTGCTTTCTTTTTATTGTGCATGAATAACATTTACCCGAGTTAAACATGTTACTACTCGGTCAAATTCATAAATTATTTTATGATTGAAAGCTTTATTTACATATTAACTGCATACACTAAGTGCAGTACCAGTGGAAGGTCATGCTGCCTTCTGTCTTATCTAAATTAAATGTCTCCTTAATACAATTATTAAGACCTCACAACTATAGAAACCATTATTATTAAGGTGAGTTGCATGGCAGAAAGATACACAGATTTATTTACCAAGTTGCCACCATTGGGCTCCTAACCGTAACCCCCATATTGCTCAGTTGTATAAAAGAGATAAATGCAAGTCATGATGTAAATGTTAATGAAGTACTTTTATTTTAACTTTTATTTTATTTTATTTATATGTGAAAATTATTGCATTCGTATTTATAGAAATATATATTAAAACAAAAATCAGTTTTCCGATATAGTTTAGGCAGAAGAAAACTTCTAAGCGTGTATTTTCCCTTATACACATTTGTAAGCAGTCTAAAAAAGTGTCATTAGAAAATATTGTAATAATAATGTTCTATTTTCCTATAACAGCATGTCCTGCCGTTTTATTCTAAACATATGCCACAACATGATAGCGTATCATTCATTGTTTTATTGCCTTTTACACGGCTCAGTGTTTAATCCACCGGCATTCATCGAGAGCAAAAAAAATTCATAGCCACACAAATCACTTTTGATAACAAGTAAATGTAAACGCAAATGTATGAAGAGCTAACGCACCCCGACTGATATTGCTGCTGGACGATATCTATGTGTGGCGTTCACCAGCTCTAACTAAGTTAGAGCAGGCAGGCTGCCATGGATAATGATATCAAAAGTGAACTTGATGTGTGAAATTAAATCCTGTGGAAAGAAAACTTGTGTGGGAGATTGAAACGAGCTTCTAAATGCTATCTGTGTACACTGCTGAATGAGGATTGACGTGAACACCCTGAATAGAGCAGCAAATAAATTGTGCAATTAGATGGGATTCTGCCTGCTCAGAACCATCAGAAATAAGTGGCCCCCGCTTACAATGTGCCTCTGCCTCGGTCCTATAGGCAATGGTGATGTTTTCGCAGTTATGTAATAAAGATAGATATCATATACAAAGCTGCATCCAATGCAGCCACCTGAAGTTGCTTGAGAGGTAAACATCAGTGCTTGTATGTTTAATTTTCAAACCTGGTATAAACACAGTTTATTGTTCAGTTATTAATCAGTAATTACTAAATAAATGACTCTCTATCTATAGTAACATTATAGTGAATGTTACAAACCATTATAAAGGATATATCTTATAGAAGCATCATACAGGCGGTAAGAAAATAAACCATGTTTAATTGCTAGAAAAAACAAGCTTCAGAACTTCAAAATTTTTAAAATCAGGCAAAATATTAAAATTGATACAAGAAAATGACCGACAAACTGAATATAAATATGATTAAATAAATCTAGAATGTCTGCTTTGCATGTGTGTGTATTTTTATTAGGTATGTGCTTTAGGTAGTCCAGCATTTCCCTAACCACAAGAGAGGGAAGTTCAGATGTCTTTGTAAACAAACTTGTACAGTTCTGTCCCAAAACAATAACCTACATAATACAGGAAGTAACAGAAATTACTTTTGAGTTGTTGTTTTTTTTTGGTTAGGTGAGAGACAGGGGCATTGCTTAAAGGGGAGTTAGGATGATTCTAGGAGCCCACACCCTTTGAGGGCCCTCATAGATCTGTTTTATATGTGGTGAAAGTACTAGCAATAATGTAATAGTATGTTTAATGCGAAATGGCTGTAGTAGGGGGCCCAACCTCATATTCTTTTATAAGTCCCCACCTTTATTGACAGATGGTAAGATGAAAACAGGTCACTAACGGAAAACTAGCAACTGACACGGACAAGGTGTCATCGCATTCATAACGTCATCTAAAGGCAGTTAAACCGAAAAGTGTTGTTGTGTCTAAAAAATAAAAAAATAAAAAAGTTATTCTGTAAGCCTATAGCACCAGTAATAATACTCAGGTATATACTGTATATTACATACGAGACATATTTAAGCATATTGTAATAGCTGGTTATTATATGTAGCTTGTGTTTAATTACACAGGAAACTATGAAGCGTGCGATTTGTGCAGTAAACTGACATTTATGCCTCACTAAGAATGCACACTAAGGTTCTAATTATACAGTGATGTGTCATGGGTGTATGACATGAAAGCAATGTTGTGAGCAATAGACATTACAGTATTACACAGACACAGACACACACACAGACACTTAAACACATACTGTAAATTCATGATTTTTCCTTAACGATGGATATTTTTCAAGACTGCAGCTAAAATATTAAAAGACTCTTAATTTTCTCCTCTACTTTCTGTAAGATCAGAATTTTAAACATTCATACTAACAAAAATTTATTACCTCGTGCCCCAGAAGGCATTTTGCAAACATTAAAATCTTTAATTTATTGGTGTACAAAATGACAGGAATTATAATGTTTTATAGCTTAATTTAATGGTGTCCAACATTCAAGACCAAAAGAAGTTCCTTTTCTCGCTTATGTTATAGCTGCAATAACTGCGTCAATCCCTCATCAGTCTTGCTCACATTTTTTATTTACCTTCTCTCATAATAAGATCTCTTTCTCTTCCTCGCTCTTGCTCTCTCTCTCTCTCTGTCCAAGAAGACTTTACAAAAAGCTTCCAACCAACACTCCCATAAATAATAAATCTCACCTTGGTATTTCCCTAACGAAAAACATGTTTAAAATCTGGCTATTATTATTATTGATTATGATTGTTTCCATTCCACATTACAAATAACTGCATTTACATTTGCAGTATTTGGCAGACGCCCTTATCCAGAGCGACTTACAATATTCCTTTGTTATACAACTGAGCAATTGGGGGTTAAGGGCCTTGCTCAGGGGTCCAACAGTGGTGGCTTGCCGGAGCTGGGAATCGAACCCACAACCTTCGGGTTGGTAATCCAACACCTTAACCACGAGCCACCACTTCCCCCATTTAAGCTGTCTAACTGCATTTAAGCTGTTTTAAAAACAAAAACTATTAAACAAGTTCATTAGGATTAAGCTTGCAGTCATGTTACAGCCAGAAATATCTATATAATACATATGTATTGGATATAATTATATTTCATATAACTTTACTTATATGAAAATTCTCAGATTGAAGTAAAAAATATTCTTCTTGTTGTTGTTGTTTTAGGTGTGATAAGTCTCTGCAGCTGTACTTCCTGTGCTATTTTTTATTACAAAAAAAGATGAATGACCTTATTTTCATATTCTCACATATCAAAACAATGCATATTTTATTCTATAGTGGTATTGACAGAAGAGGAAAGGAAAAAAAGAAAAGAAAAGAAAAGAAAAAGAAAAGGAAAGAAAAGGAAAGACAGACATAAGGAAAGACAGAAGGAAAGACAGAAGGAAAGAAAAGATGGAAGGAAAGGAAAGACAGGAGGAAAGGAAAGATGAAAAGAAAGGAAAGTTGGAAGATAAGGAAAGAAGGCAGGTAAAGGAAAGATTGAAGAAAAGATGGAAGATAAGGAAAGACAGATGGAAAGGAAAGAAAAGATGGAAGAAATGGGAAGACGGATTGACAGAAAAAGGAGTGAAGACTAAAGGAAGGGAATGGAAGATGGAAGGAAAGTAAAGTTGGAAGAAAAGGACAGGAAAGGGAGGTTTGAAGAAAAGGAAATGAAAGTGAAGTTGGAAGGAAAGGAGAGGAAAGTTGGAAGAAAAATAGTTAAAAGGGAAGTTGGAATAAAAGGAAATGAAAGGGAAGTTGGATGGAAAGAAAAGGAAAGGGAAGGAAAGGAAGACAAAAGGAAAGTGAAGTTGGAAGGAAAGGAAAGAAAGACGGAAATAAATGAAGGAAGACCCCCCCCTGCTTGGTGGCCGTGAATTACACTGACATTAAATACTTTATTAAATGTTAAATAACGTTCACGTTAAAATAACGTTTTAATTCACGTTTTTCCTCTCTGCAGCCGACGTAAAAAAAACGGGTGGTGGAAGAAATTTTATGACGCAGACAGTAAATGTCTTTTCTTTCCCTTCATTCGATGCATAAATGCGGTTGAGTTCGGAAGTTCACTATAGCTGGTGTATAACGTGTCCCTCCTTCTTCTCCTCCTCCTCCTCCTTCCCCGCATCTCATTATCCTCCAGTGCGTCTCTAGGTGATTTAGCGCCGCCAGTCTGGAGCAGGTGTTCAACATGGCGAGCTTGGCGAGCGGATCTCTCTCACTTACACTCTTCACCTGGCTGCTTTTAACAGCTTTTCTGCGAGAAGGTAAGACCTGAAAGTTTACACCAGTTGATCGAAAGCGTTTGGTGCGACACTAAATGTCAAAGCGCTAATAAAAAAAGCGCTGTTCTGGTTCAGAGGTAAAGAAGCTGCGCGCGGATATTTTAATTGCGGGGTTGTACGCGTGTTAATTCTCTCTCTCTCTCTCTCTCTCTCTCTCTCTCTCTCTCTCTCTCTCTCTCTCTCTCTCTCTCTCTCTCTCTCTCTCTCTCTCTCTCTATTCTCTCTCTCTCTATGTTTATAAAGTGTTTGCTTGGGTTTACTTGTTGTTCGTTTAGTGCTTAGAGTCTTATATTTATCGGTGTAACTAAGTGACACTAAGTCGCGCACTAGAATTACTAGTTTGGGATAAAGTCGCATGCAAAATAAACGAAATAAGTTTTTTTTTTTTTTTTTTTAATATTTTTTATACAGTGGAACCAGAAATATTTAATCACCTCCACAATAACGAGAGCGTTTGCGCGCATCTTTATTATTTTCTTCTATCATTATTTACGCATCTGTGCGTTGTTTTTATGTTTTTCTACTTGTGGACGTTTGCGCGTGTATAAAATAACCCGTGGCTTTCACGGAGAGGGTTTTTCTGACCCCGGTGCATCCGATAGACGTCTGAACGACCCCTTTCTGTATTGTAGTGTACGATTCACAGCATCAGCATCAGTATTAGTGGACTTGTGGGATTTGCTCTGGTTTGGCATGTAATCCATCAACAGGTTTAGTGTGAGACTTTAGCAGCAGCAGCAGCAGCAGTGTAAGAAGGGAAAACCCTGATTTACCAAAAGCTATCAGAATTACCCCCCCTGTCTGTGCATGCTGAACTGTAATCCACCACTGCTCTATAACCTGTGTAAAATAACAGCCACTAAGTAAATATAGATGCACATTAAGGCTGCACGATATTGGGGAAAATGACACTGCAATATTTAATTTTTCTGCAATATGAAATGACTCGATGGCTCTATTTGTACGAAACATATTATTTTAGAATAATCAAGGTGATTTTGTAAGGGAGTAAATCTGCTCAAAATATAATACACAAAAAGCACAGATAAAATATAATAGAACAAAGACGTGAATGAAATAAACAATGTTTTATGTTTCTCTGGAGTTTCAGATACAGAAATTAATTAATGAAATGTAAAATCACACTCTATAGTTTCACAGTATACATCAATCTTTGTTAAAGCTTGAAGTGTTTAAACAGTAACAGACCTTAAAACAATGTGCAAATGTTAAACTTTTATTCTATTAAACTTTGCAATTCATCCACTAATCGCATGTGTTCTGAACTGTGATGCAGGTAAAAATATTCCCCACTGGACATTACACAGCCTGCATTCTGACTATTGCAGTTGCACACATTGCGATAGTGATGCTAAAACAATATATTGTCCAGCCCTAATACAAATAAAAAATATTATACTTTATTTACTGTTTCACTGACCTGATTGGTGGGGCAGCGTTTCAAGAGTGCCTATACTGTATTTCCCATAACCGCACAGTTTGATCATCATTCCTAGATTAACACTGCAGTACTACAGCCATGTTAGTGACATCATCAGAATATAACTTTTGACTTTAAACATAAAAGTTTAAGATTAGGGTTAAGATAAAATGAGGTCAGCTTTAACAAAAATGTGAAATAGATAGTCAGCTTTAACAAAATTGTGAACCCTAAGGATACATTTCCACTAGGGGGCATTAAAAATGGTCAAAAATGTGTATATATTTATATTTCCAACATTTAGGAGATTTACATTTAGGATATTTGGCAGATGCCGCTAACCAGAGCGATTTACATTTATCTCATTTATACAACTGAGCTGTGGGCCCAGCGGTGGCAACTTGGAGGTGATGGGAATCGAACACACATGGTTATACACACGGGTTAGCAGTTTAATACCTTAACCACCAAGTTACCACAGATGCTTTTATCCAGAACGACATAAGTGACACAAGTCTCATTATTAAACAGCTCGTTTTTATATTAGTTCTCCAGTTGAGCTCTAGCACGTTGTTGTTTTGTTTAGTTTTGCCTTGACTTATGTAGCACTGTGGTATGTAACACATGCAGCTGTATATTGCATATAAAATGAATCTTGTGAATGCTGGTTGATCTATTTCACTATTGTAAGAAGTGTGTAAAAGCGTATCTTTTGTATCTGTCTTTTATACAACTGATTTTGTCCCTGTTTTTTTGAACATGCTTTAAATCCTTTAAATTAATCTAATTTCAATCATTTCATTTCCTATTCCAGGCATGAAATGGATTCCATATGCATTTTACATGAGTAAAATTCCAGATGTCTAGACTTTGGGTAGCCTACACTAATGAAATATTTTTAACCAAACTGCTTTATTAGTTTTATCCAAATGGTGGTTATTGTATTACTGGTTCCTGAAGAAACCCACAGAGATAAAAATGTGCTCAGTTGTTTCCAGTGTGTTCTTGTATTCTGTGTTTTAAACTAAGGCACAGTGGTTTCTACTCCCCACATCATTTCATTGTTCATCATACAGCAAAAATCAGTGTAATCGAAAGTAGCACACAACTTCACCTGAAACCAGGCTAACAGTCATTTTGTTGACGGTAGCATGACTGAGCAGTGTAGATTGAGAATCGTACCATCATAAGTCTTCCATCACCCTCCATTAGTCCTCTGTTTTGCATTAAGCATTATTTAAGCATTTTTTGTGCATTAGGACAGATATGAAAAAATGACACGTTGCAGTTCATTAACACAATGCATTAGAGAAACCGTAGAAGGCTTTTTTATTATTAAAAAGTCACATTTTTAAGATAACTACAAACGGGTTAGATCTTTCACCAATATCTTTGTTGTGACAGTTTGGTTTATGTGTCCTTTAGACAAACATCATTTAGAAGATTTATTTTTCTATTTAAAGCTGCACACTATTGAGGTCATTAGGTTTTCATTATTCCATGGCATATAAAACACTCTGTAATGACTCAATAATACACATTAAATATACTTCATTGTGGTCAAAGCAGACGGATGAGGTAAAGGGCTTAACTCTCTAGAACAATGAGTTCACTCAGAAATAATTATTATAGGTTAGGATAATACTTAGGAATTTTGCTAGAAATCTTGTAAAAATTGCAAACTTTACAATATTTAGTTGATCCACATTTCTAATCCTGAATAACACACAGCAGATTGTGCTGTTTTGCAAAAAATGTAGCACACCAGCGGGATGTGATACAGCATGACGCACAAGCATAGTTGCCTCAAACACCCCCCCCCCCACACACACACACTCACACAACCCACAAAAAATGCGTTATGGCTGTGTGCATTTAGTCATTCCACTGTGTAGCAAAACAAAATAAAAAATGCTTAGTCATGTGCACATTCTGACCAATCAGATTTGAGTATTTAGCTGGGTTTTTGGAATGTGCGCATAAGTGTATCTTCCCCAAAAGTTGGAAGCACACAGTTGTCTAGAATGTCTTTGTATTTTGTAGTGATAAATTATTTGTTTACTAGAACTAAGAAGACCAACCATTGTTTCAGCATGACAGTGCAAAACCCTTGAGTGGGAAACCTTAAGTGTTCTGCACAAAAGAAACTTTTTTCCAGTAGTATAAAGGTTATTATAGGAAAAAAAGAGAGATGTGAGTGTCCCAATACTTTTGGCCATAAAATGTGTCTGTGTGTGTATGGTTTTAATAATATTCAATGCCCTTTTTCTGTTTACTTATAATTAATAAATAACTAATTAATTATCGTAAGAGTTGCTATGTCTTGTATGTAACATGACATAGTGGCACATATAAATCCAGCATTAGTTTGAGTGTATTTGATTCTATCTTATAAAAATGTAATACATTCACATCAAATTGAGCACCTAGACAGGCACCTCACATCAACGTATCACCCATTTCATTAGCTGCACAGCTCAGTTTGTAAAACTCAAATTGCAGACTTTTTGCATTTTATAAAACTATTATATCTATTACTTTTTCTTCTGCCTGTCTGTCTGTCTGAATATAGGAAGCTTTTTTCAGGGGAAGTAAAAGTGTTCTGGGTAATAAAGTGAAAGTCTTTAACAACTGTAGATATTAGTAGAATTACATATTATAAATATTTAGTAGAGCTAAGTGTACAAACATATCACAATGCTATATATTATGATATTTAGCAGTACCACGTATATCAAAACACATTGCAATGCTTAAAAAAGTAAAAAAGAAAAGGTAAAACAAAAACAAACATTTCCGAAGGCCGCTTGTATTTTTTCTGCTATGTTTGCTTCTGAGACAAGTGGTATGTACAAGAGGGTTTATCACGCATTGACGGTTCTCATTAATATAAACAAACCTAAATTAGTTTAAAATGGGATTTAATAATGATAATAGAGGTTAGAATATCGATACACAATAAAAAATAGTGATAGTCAGGCGTTTCAATATTTTTACACAGCCGTAATATTTTGACTTTTTTTCACTTTAAAACAATTTTTGCAACTTTATTGTTATAAAAAAAATCACTGCATGTAGTATTGCGTATAAATGTCTGTATATAACAAATCAAAAGTAACAATTTTTTAAAAATGTTTTATACATATGAAAATATTTGATTAAAAGATGGCTACTAATTTTTACTTCTTAGCCATTTTTAGTGTGTAATTTTACTGCTCATCATTTTATTTTAAACCCCGACAACAAGAGCATCTTGAGGATTAATCTTTGAAAAGGATCGGCATTAGCACCCAGCCGTTAGCATGGCCACGGGGACAGAACTGAGTGAATTAGATGAGAGGCAGCAGATGAGATGCAGGCTGAAGGGACAGAGAATGCTTCATTTATGACAGCGCTCTGTTAACGAGAGGCGAATATGATGAGAGGATGAGAGTTCTCGTCTGCTAACGATAAATATGTCATTGTTTCCTTCTGCCCTGTCTTTCATAGAAAGAGTCTATTGTCTATTCTAGTTATGCACTGATTAATTTGGCAGCCACCAAAAAAAAGGACAAGAAAAGAACACACACACACAAAAAAAGCCAGAGATCAAATTAGGTTGTTTTTCAGGGCATCCAGTGGATAACAGATTATTTCATCTAGCCACCGAAAACAAATAACAGTGATGTAGTGTTGCACTAACATCAGTGGCGCTGATGTAACCTCGTTCGCTTATGAGCAATGTTTCATCTGCCACACAGTTTCATGTCTTCAAGTGAATTATCAAGTCCACTTTTTAGTTAGTTACCAGCTTGTTGCTTGTAGATGGCATTCGTAAATGAATGCGGTAATAAAATCTGATGTTTTATTATTAATTTGCTTCGACTGGCTTTCATGTTCATTGCTCTGGTTTTAGCGTGTTGTTTGCCTTTTATTACTGTCAATACACACTTTAGCTTTGGTGCACATTTATATCTCATATCAGCAGACATCATGAAATGCTCCGCACCAACTGCGTGAAGCTCAGCGTGATGTGACCCACTTAGCAACGGGCGACACAACCTCAGTAGTTCTTTTTAAAAAGCCTGCTTTCGTACCCTTGTTGTTTGCCAGGTTTTGTTTTTATTTCTTGCATCAGTTTTAAAGGAACTGATCACTTAAAAGCCATGCACAAACTCTACTTTTTCTGATGGTCAGAACAATATCGAGATTTCTTTAAAACAAAAGTTAGAACAGTCTGAAGCACTGACATGTTGTGCCTTTTTTCATTTATTTGCTTGTTCCTATGTTGTTTTTTTTGCCTAGAGGAATTTGCTGATTTTATTTTAGTCTCTATTTTAGTTATTTTAATTTCTACAGCAGCACTAATGCTCAAATTAAGTAATATGTTTATTTAGGAATGCTAAGAATTTTATACAAACACCTATCAAAGGGGCGAGTCTGATTCATGTATTTTTAAAAGATGGCCCTGATTGTATAACAAAAAATGTATAACATTATATTTAGTAAATTATATTTACTGTTATTTTATTTATTTTTAGCTTGCAAAGCATTTACATATAGATATACAGGTTTATATATAGGTTTATATAGAAACCCCACTACTACAGCAATTTTCAAATCAGCCGCAACACAATGGTTAAAATCCACAGCTCTGACGACAGGTCAAGAGCTTCATTTAATGTTCACATCAGTAGGGAACAGGGCAACAGAAATCTGATGCCGCACTGGGTATAGATTCACTGAAACTAGCCAGTTAAAGTTAATCTTTAGCTGTCCGGCTCCTGTAAGCCTGCACCCTCTGTAGTCTCAGAATCCCCTTCTTCCTGCTGACTAAACAATAATGTGATGTACTGTTTGCTGTTGCGTGCATGTTGTGATGCATTTTTGTTCAGCACATTTTTGTTAACAGTGATTATTTGAGTTACGATAAACTTCCTGTAAGCTCACATCAGTCTGGCCGTTCTTCTTTAATCTCGCCCATCAACAAAATGCTTCTGTACACCGACACGCTATTGTTTTATGCACCATTCTGTGCTATGTACACTATAAATTCTGTGGCCCAGCCCTACTAAAACTGCTTTTAAAAGTAAACAAAACAATAGTGTAGGTATAAGGTACACTCTAGTAAACCCCCTGGTACCCACCAAACGAGCGGACGGAGACTGCTAATAAAATGTGTCTTCGTCTGGTTACAAACAAACTCTGGTGTGGTTTAATTGATATATGAACGCAACACGGACCAAATATATCTAACTGGAACAAAACCAGGATGTGATGTCACAAGGTGCAATGCAAGTGCAATTCTAATAGTAATTCTTTTATATAAAATTACCGAATTCTTAAGCATAACTACCGGTTTCATCTTATCAAAGGATCTAAGGTTCTATAGTGGTAAATCTTGGTGCTGTTTGAACATTTTAGGAACTCTTCGAGATGATTGGTTTAATCTAGCATGCTGTGTCATTTCGGTTGTGAACTTTCTTTGCAAAATATATGAGACAAAAGCCAACAATCAAATTGTGAACGTATAACTATGCCTTTAGGTTCAGTATCTTTAGGTTAGCTGTCAAAAATGTGAGAGTAAACGCTAAGCTAAGCAATTGTATAAAAGAGATAAATCTAAGTCGCTCTAAATGGGGCATCTGCCAAATGCCCTAAATGCAATGTAAATTGATGTGTATCTGCTAGATTTTATGCATTGTTCTGTTGCCATTATTTAATTGATTAATCATTTATCCTCAAATTAAACCCAAGCCAAAGCCTAAAAGTATGTAAATTGTGGCTGTTATTTACTTTGTTGGGTCAAAAATATAAAAAAAACAACAGATTTAGTCGTTGTGATTGGTTCAGTCTTTATTTCTATACAAGATTTCACTTTTTGTTTTGTCATTGCTACAAGCCATTGGACTATTTTAAAGCCATAAAGGTATGCCACTATAAAAACACTACAGCATGTGCTGTATTCTGTATTTGGGTCCTTAATATTATGTTAATCTAAACTGTGTTTTTTTTTAATTTAATGTTGGTTCTGTTCTCTCAAATAGTTGTTTTTAATTATTCTGGCTTCAAAGGAAGTGTTTATAGGTTTGATGGTTTTGTGCAAACCTGGCAACCTCAGAGGTGTGAGCTCTGCATAACAACTCTACATATAACAAAAAATTTATGTAAATTAGTTTTTATTTTTAATGCTTCCATGTTTTTGAGAAGGGAGAAGAGCATAAACAAGCAGTGTGTAGTAAGATTTAGCAGGAAGACCCACCACTATTCCACTACACTCAGTCAGAACATCAAATTAAACAGCACCCCGTGAGCACATAACTTCCTAGAATTAAATCAATCACTCCTGTGTTTCATTTGTTATTTGGACCTCAGCACACACAGGCAAAACCTTCTGAATAGCTTCACTTTCCAGATTTCTTCTGTTTTTCCCTTGTGGAATTAAAGCATGTCTTCCTGTAGCTGCTATATTGCTGATTTAAGGCAGCAGACTCAAAAGGGGTGAGCACATACAGTAAAAAATATCACTGGAGTTTGGTCACACATGAGCCCTCCAGGAATAGTGCGAGGTCTTGTCCCAGCATTGCGTCAGTCTTTCTTGGAATCTCTAATGCGGCTTGTGTCTAAAGGTTCTGATTAAAAAATTATGCATATAACCAGGCAGCTTGAATTTTACAGCTTGAGTAGTTGATTGGAGACAGAGGACAGACAGAATTGTTCTCCTTTTTTTTTTTAGGCTTTTCTCTAAGCATGCTTTTTTAAATCATTGTCTATTCTAGTCGCACCGAACTCGTTTTGTGCTGAGTTTCTTTTCCACTCGTTGAAAACTGCAGTTTCACTCCAAGCAGCGGTCCGAGACCATTTGAGCGAGATAGACTGCTCTGCGATCCAAGTGAACATAAACACGGTTCATTTGCAGAGGAAAAGCAGGACGACCCAGAATCGAGCCAAGTGCAAGAAGCTAACCAAACGTGCCGTTCTTCTGGGTTGTGTGATGTTTTGAGAGCAAGAGAAAGCTGTTGGGGAAGTGGTAGTGCAGTGGTTAAGGTGTTGGACTGCTAATTGGAAGATCAGGGTTCGATTCCCAGCACCACCAAGATGCCACTGTTGGGCCCTGAGCAAAGCCCTTAACCCCCGAATCGCCCTAATGTATAAAGAGGTAAATGTAAGTCATCTCTGGAAAAGGCTGTCTGCCGAATGCCGTAAATGCAAGTAGTCCAAAAAAAAATTTTAAATTATTTTTTAATGATCACCATCATAAACTTTTGAGAATTTGTGCAGGTCTATTTTATCCACATGAACGGAAATGGTTCACAATAATGGCAGACTAGTGACAGATTTACAATAATGAACTTTAACGAAGCAAGGACATGCCAGTCATGGGTGTAAGGGAAAAGGGGGTGGGGCCTCAAACATAACATCAGTTAACCCTTCCGTTATGTTAAAATAAGTATAAACAAGCAAATTTATTTTGGCAGTAAATATGATATAAAAATTAGTCGAACACCAACAGATACAGATTCACCTACTTTATTTGTGTAAAAAAAAATCACAGTTCAATGAATATCTTACTTATGTAGACGAGGACAAAAATCTTTTGTAGTATTTTTTGCTACAAATTAATCACAGCTGAGGAATATGACATGATGAATAAAATCAATGATGAAAATAGGCACACCAGAACAGGTGCATCTTCCAATTTTTGTGGCCTCTGGTCGAGTTATTAGAGAGCTCAAAGCCCTTTCGTAAATCATACCAGATTAGTATGCATGTCATTTCCTGTTTTATTATAAAGAAATAAATCGCCTGTAATTTTGGCGATAACTCACGGTTGAGTGTTTTGTTTTTTTAAGATTTACAGAAAAAGGTTTGGTGGAATTAAAATATCTAAACAAAGTAAACATCACAGGATGTTAAAGCAGTGTAGTATAATGTACAATGGCTGTGTGACGTCTATAAATATTTGGATCCCAGAATGCAGGTCAAGCTCTGCAGCTGGAATCCAGTGTGTCAGGTTGAATGCAGTCCGTAGCTCAGGTTGGATAAGTATTGATCAGCAGAGACAGAAAGTGAACTCCAGCTGTCTAAGCAAGAGTGAGTGACCAATCAATAAGATGTACAGATGGTGGCTCGGGGGTGGTGGTGGTGGGGGTTTGTGGGGGAAGGGGTGCTTTTCAGTAGAGCTGCTAATACTTAAGATTGTCAGGACATTGAATACTCTCAGCAGTTTAATCTCATTACCTAGCGCAAGTGGAGGTGATGTGACAGCAGCATCTGTCTGCACAGTCACAACTGGCTATGGTGAATAACATCATTATTTTGTTGGTGATACCAGAAAGATGTCTTCTGTAACATTAACTAATGAATAAATGCACCGTGATTAGGGGGAACTTAACAAAGCCATATTTTTTTTTTGAAGAGCTTCAAAGCATTGAAGATGATTGACCTGTCAAAAGCATGACATTTTTTTTAATCGGTAATATTTTGCTGTAATGTATTTTTAATTAAAGGAAGATCTATGTGGTCATTTTAGAATTAAGAAAATATATATATATTATATATATATATTATATAAACATACAAATATAATACATTCAAAACCAAGTTTCCTGGGTACCAGGTTGAATGATGTAGATGTAGATGGTCTAATAGTGTAGTGGAAATGGGAAATGTTGTATAACACCAAATTTTGGTTTAAATTTTTAGCTCAGTTGTGTTAAATTGCATTAAATAAGTCCGTAATCGAAATAGTAAGTTAATATATGAAACACGTGTTTAAATTTTATACATTTTATTGGTGGTTTTATTTATTATTTATTTATTTATTTATATTTTATTTTATTTTATTTTTTTTACATTTTTTCTAGTATTTTGTTAAAAAAAGGAATTCGTTCAGCTTAACATCACCACCAGCCCTACATAATATACCGAAAAAGCTTGAAAATTGCATGGAATAGAATTGGCCATATTCAGTTTCAACTCTTGATGGGTGACAAAGTATTTAGTCTTTTTTTGACACTAGTCTTTCCACGTGCCGTACTGTATATAATGGTATATGGATTTAATTTGAAGTATATCAAAGTGAGATTCAGAGGATTTAATTATATTTCTCCGTAAAATAAAGATATAAGGTAATGCACGGAACTGCGTCACTGGCAGGTAGACAGATTTAGGAATGTGCGTTTCATGCTGAGATTACTAAGAATCAGAGACGGCTATGAAAAGGTCACCCCCCTGGTTACCGGCATAACTCGATGTGCTGAATTGAGCTTGCTAGTCACCACTGATACCGATATAGGCAGGCTTGAAGTGTAACTCCTTTTCATTCCATTAGCCCTGGTAACATGCACACATTTGGCCATTGTGATTAAGATTATTCCGATTGAAAGATTCGGTTGACTGTTTGAATGAGATGCTATCAATCTTGTAAATTAAGATTAAGATGCATCATTTAATTGCGTTAGTTGTAGGCTCATTGTGTGGCTCTTAATTAAGCACAACGTGAGTATGTACTATTGATGAATATTTCTTCCCCTTCCTTTTTCAAAGACTTTAAGGCAATGGATGTATCTCTGTAATAAGCACTAGTGGTAGACTGGTGTACTACAGTACTGGAATTTAGTGTTCTGCAAAGAAAACAAAATTTATAAATAACACATCAATCCTGGAAAATGTACATCCAAAAAAAGTCCAAGTAGTAATTTTTTATTGGATTGGTTTATGAGAAGGTTTGTCACACGTCTCTCAAATTGAACAACAAATTGAACAACTCTTAACAACATAAGAACGGCTAACAAATCACGTTTTCATTAGCGGCTGTTTAAAATAAGAATTCATGTGCTTGCAATTTTACCTGTTGAAAAAAAGCACAAAAGCTCCTAGAGACATCGTGGTATTTGGGATTGATGAACATAATTTTACCACGTTTTTTTTTATTTGAATTTTTTTTTTGTTAAAGATACAAGAAAATGTAACATACATTTCTTGAAACATTTATCCTGCTACAAATCACTGACACTGAAGACATAAATGTGAACTAACATCTCTTGTATGGTTGGTTAATATTGGCCACATTGTAACGACTGCAGACACTGAAATTTGTTCATGTTTTAACAAAAAGAGCCTAGTAAACAGTTCAAAAATAATATATATATATATATATATTGTGCAAATGTATAGTTCAGAATTACGTAGTGTAGCTATAACAACAGCAGCAGCAACAATTGTCTTACTGTGTATAACACTTCTACGACCACAATACACTCATAACCAATGCCGTTTATGATATTTCACAATATATACCACCGCCGGAGTTAATAACTGAACCCAATATACTGATCTGTGGATTCTTGCCAAGGGCTTTAGATGTCATGGGACTGTGGCCAGTGTATGTTGTAGAAGATGGAAGATAGCTGTGTGAGATGACTACAGTACACAGGCTGTTGGAAACGAAAGGACGAGGCAGCGCTTTATTATTTGATCACAGCACAAGGTATGCCCCCCGAAAGATCGCAATGGCATGTGTCAATTTAGATGTTTATACACAAATGGAAATAAGATGCTTTGTAAACAAGCAGTTTTTGCAAAGCAAGTATAGTGGCAGCTCTCGGGTGACCGTTAGGACGGTGTTACCTGGACCAGTGGCTAATCCTCTCTGACAGGGAAGAGGTTATCTTAGCTATGGTAATTGGGTTGCTGTCGTGGAAGTTAGACTATTTGTGAAACCTCATTTGGCCTCTCACATTTTATCAGTGAGTCAGGACAAGGCGAAAACCAATTTAGTGAATCTAAAGGCATGAAAAGATTCTGATTTGGGGTTGAAATTTAGTTTTTTTTCTCCACCTGATTTATTTTTGCTGATTTATTATTAATAACGGAAAGTGTGATTACTCCCTTTAAAAGTTTGTAGCTAGCTGAACATTGTTTTAAAGCACAAAGAAAAAAAACCCATTTTGTTGAATTAGCCATTGACAGGCACAGTTGGTCTTTAAAAGTTTTATGACAGCATAAAACAACTGAGAATACTTAAAAGTTGGGATTTTAATCTAATTAGCCAAAATAATCTATAAAAGAATTAAATGTTTGGTAGTGGGAGTTAATTGCAGTGTTTTCGATACTGCTAGGATTCCTGCTTATTTAATTTGATTCAAACAAATCTTTTTTCCAATTTGTTTTTAGTAAAATATGAATTTAAATGAATGAGTTTTGCTATTATATGTTTATGGCTATAAATGAGTTTAATTACCTGGTAATGAGGAAAATTATTTTTTTACGTTTCCTTTCTGGCTTGCATACAAAAAGATATTCCCCCAGCACTTCATAACCAATCATAATGACGCCAGTCATGTGGAATTACACTCTTTACATATTATATGTTCATTTGTATTCACAGCTTCTAGTTGTTTTAACACTGAGTTACTTAATCCATCATCTCTTTTTCTGCTAGTAAGCATGCAATGTTTTTAGGTGAAACATTTCCCCCATTTTCTGATGACTTAACCCATAACTGTTGTTCCGCTAACAGACATTAATTATAGTATATTAAGTCATAAGAGTGACGCAAGAGATTGTTACAATATACAAAGTGCTATGACAGCCATGTTCATTGTTTCTAACAACAGGATCTTCCATCTAGTGTAATTAGAATCAAAATTTATGGAAACAATCAAGCTTTCAGTCAAGCACAGGCCATTTAGAGGTGACATCAGCACGTTTTGTTCTGTGATACTGACATTGCAAACAAGCTGTCAGAACCCTTTAAGAGGGGCAATATAATCATGCCTTGCATAAAAATTTAAAACATTTCAATTCAATTAAGTGGCAGAAAATGGATGCCTCATATGAGCTTTACACATCTTTGTCATTTAGTCCAGACTTTAGCAATACTTAAACCTTATAGAGATTGCGAGTTAAGCTATCTCTCCTCCAGTAACAATAGCCAATCATGCAGAAGGACAGTCAAACAGCATAACTGTTATGTAGATAGAACAGCGGCTTTGCATGGAAAATAAATGGAAAACTTTATGTTAGTGTTAAAAGAGTACACCAGTGTACACCACTCTGGTGTTGATACAGTGCACAACATCGCACTAGTGTTGTTATAATACACCACATTACACTGGTGCCATAACACTGGTGCTGTTACATCAGTGTTGTTACAGTGCAACACATTACACTAGGGTTGTTGCAGTGCACCACATTACACTGGTTCCATTACACTGGCACTGTTACAATATACAACATTACATTATTGTTATTGCAGTGCACTACATTACAATAGTGTTGTTACAGAGCACCACATTACAATTGTGTTGTTGCAGTGCACCACATTACACTAGTGTTGTTACAGAGCACCAGATTACATTACTGTTGTTACAGAGCACCACAATACACTAGTGTTGTTACAGTGCACCACATTACAATAGTAAATTTACAATTTACTTATTATTATTTATTATATGGAGTGAAGCCTGTTTAGATTTTTTGCTGTCGTTGATCTTTGCAGTTGAGCTACAATGGTGTTGCAGTGAATTTTGGATTGGATTTGGAAGTGTGCTTTGCAGTAACAGTAAATAAAGTCCATAGCTAACAGGTTCACATGCAGCTTTTATATAATGCATTAAAGCACTGCTGTAAATATATGCCTGGGCCTTGAACTTTAAAATCCATCAAAGGTCTACAATCACTGAAGCCAAGAAGTGCATGCCAGTGTGCTGTTCTTGCTATTGTTGCGACACTCTGCTTTGTTTTACAGACAGCAACAATTTTAAGACAATATAATAACCCTTAAGTGGATAAGCTCATTCATGCTTTAGATGTTCATGTTGACCTTTTTAGAAAAAATCGCTTTTTTCCTTTAAAAAATGGGGTTTTTTTTGCCTTCTTTATTTGTAATGTTATCATTGGGGTTGTTTTTTGGTTGTTTTCAGTCTTTATTACTGTTGGTTGGATTGTAATAAATGGTGTGATGATATATAAAGTCGAGAGTAGTCCGGTAAATATTTCCCAGACATCTTATTTTCCGTAGAGTCTTACCGCTAACTTGTCACGGAAGGATTGTTTGCCTTCATGGTCTATAGTTTGGAAAAATAGCCTGTTCCCTGGCCTTGCTGTCATGGTGGGCAGAAAATGGAGCGATGAAATGATGGGTTGCATCATTCTAAAGGAACCGTATTCGTCTTGTCTACCAGAAAAAAAACTTTGGGATAAATATCTTACACTAGATCTAATTTTACTTTCCCAACATAAGCAGTTCCGATTTGCCAGCCATCAGCACCGAGCTTCTAAATGTCAGGCCTGGGATTTTAGAAGGGTGCCCCCTCATATGCTTTAATGAGACTTATGTCTGCTTGAGTGTTTCATTTACTTAACACCGAATCTCAAGGTGAGCAAGACGTGTTTCCATCCTTTTTTTTTCAAGCAGTTTTCTTTACAGTTTTTTCATCCTGTGCTAATTAGATGGGTGAAGCTCTACATCCTAGAAGTACCAGTTACACTTACATCGTGTCTGTTTCATTAGGATTGGGTTTCACCAGGACGTGCTTGTGTCAAACTCGTGAATTTTAACTCAGCAGCACAGAAATTATTTTGCCCTTAAGAAATTTCACAGATGAAAAATAATGTGTGCTTAATTCTAATAGAATACTTAAGCAGCCGAATAAAATCATTCGTAGATGACAGCTGTGCTCTGTTTGGACGCCTGCGGCTTCCAGTAAATATTACAGTCATCTAATGACTCTGGATTACTTTGAATATTAAAACCTTTTTTTATAGTTCACTGCTTTTGGTCTGCATTTGCATAAGAACTTTGAAAAGATATTTCAAGCTCTGTGGCCTCAGAACTCAGAAAAATACTCCCCAAAAGTACTTCCAAATGGGTGGTTTTCGTGCCGAGCTCCCTTTGTAACCACAAAGGCTGCCAGTGAAAAGGTTCAGAAGCCATCTGTCAGCATTTGTGGTTAACTGCAGCAATCTGTTTTGGTCCGGTAGACAGTGTGTTTTTGATGGTTCCACTGTAAAAGAGAGCTGGAGAGCCGTGCCGAGACTTTCAACATCAGTTGAGAATTTATCGGCATTTAAAGACATCCTTAAATTTTGAGCAGATAGATTTAAATCACATCCGCATCTTAAAAGCTGTTCTGTTTCGCATATAAAGTCCTGTATAGGTTTTTCGCAGTGTCATTATGTGATGTAAGAACGCACTGTAAGCAGCCATCCAGATCTAGTGAATTTAAGATGGCAGATTATTTTGCGAGGGTGAAGGCAATCATTTTTTACTTTGCTTTCTTTTATTTTCCAACGTGTGAAAGGTTTTTAAGAAATTCCTTAGAACCACATGCATATTATACGGTCCTTTTTCCTTTTTATTTATTTTTTTAAATATTTTATTTATACATAAATAATCAATACACTTGATTTCTTTTTAGTCCCAGGTGTTATTGTGGCAGCCAAAATTGCATGATCTTGCTGCAGTTGTTTCTAAATTTGCAATGCAACATTTGCAAATAAAAAAAAAAAAACTTTACCAAAACAAATTTACACAAATTGCAAGTTTAGAATTTTTATTTTAAACATCAGTGTTTACACTAATATAATTACGTTATATAATAGTTTTACTCATGTTTAACCCAAGTGCACGGTGCATGTCCTGACAAGGTCACATGACCTGCTTCGACTTTTAACTGTAGAAAATCAGTGTCCGATAAAAATGTTTTTGCATTTGTTTCTACAGTCGCAAAATCACTAAATCATAAAGGGGCTGTCTGGCTTTTATCCTTGAATTAAAGCGAACGCCTTTGTGTCTGGAATTACAAGCACCTTACTCTAATTTTTAATAACCCAGTTTGCTTATACTGCTCTGCACTCTCAGGTCAGTCCTGGTCATGCTCTCTATTAAAAATGCTGTTATAAATGTCACAGATGGAGAGTTGTAATTTTTTTGTAATTTATTTATGCTCACATAATTCAATAGATGTGGTATTAAAAGTACCACACATACTAATTGAGATATTAGCATGCGACTGGAGGAAAGGTTTTGTTGTTGTTTTTTGAAAAAAATAGCAAAAGACTTAAAAATGAGTGATATGGCAAATGAGGACCCAGTTTATTGTGAGTGAAGAAGAAAGACTGTTGATTTGTGAGGGTTTAGTGGTCCAGGCATTTGCTGTTTGCCACGTGGAGGAAATGTCATCGTTTTGGGTTATGGTTGGGAAATCCTTAATAAGACAGCAGGAATTAACATCTTACTGTTTTCGTTTTGTTGTTTAATGTCAGAAAAGGATGAGGTTGTAACTGGTTGATGTTGGTGGGTTTGTGGAGTCTAGGTGTGTACAAGTCAGGCAAAGATTGCTCGATTAATTGCTATGTAAGTATCGGTGAAGTAACAGAAATGGCAATTTTAATCCTAAAAGTCAGGGCACTGATCAGGAAGTCTGACATTTTAAGTGCTGTCTTAATCACGTCGCAGCGATTGCTTCCTAATAAATCCCACTATGCACCACAAAAGTCAGAAAGCACTGATGCTTACTGTGTCCTCATACTGGAAATAACATTATATTTCCTGAAGAATCTCAGTGGGCAGACTCTTAACCAAAAATTGTTTTTTAAATGTCAGCTGCTTCTTTGTTTGTTGTAACTCCCAAATATCACTTAAGCACCTAGACTCGCCAGTCCTAAAGCAGGCACTATCAGTTAGTGATCTTTAACCTGATTTGGGATAAATATGTTTAATGTGTGTTGATTTAAATAACCCATCCCATAATCCTGCTTATATCATGACAGAAATATGTGTGTGTTTGGTTAACTTAATACATTGAAATAAAGTATTAAACTGAAATATGTAATTTTGGGATTTAACTGTGGTAACTGATGAGGAAAAATTAGAACGCAAAAAAAGTCATCAGAGACCCAATGTCTCAGTCTCACAACCTAGTGAGCAAGAGAGGGTTTTTTTCTTGTAATTAGGTCCTCCTGTTCTTTTATATTCATTTTCTTCCCAGAGATTGACCCTAAAACGGACAGAATGTGAGTTCTGGAAGTTTACTGATGTTGTCTCATCATGTACACGGCTTATCCTGATTATAGAATTCTGTTTAGAAATGTTTCATTCTACTGACAGCACTGACAGAATAAAAGAATAAAAGATCAAAAGAGTTTGATTAATCAATATTTACATCATATATTTACAGAATTCAGCAGATGCCCTTATTCAGAAACTGGATTTAAAAAAAAAAAAAAGGTTTACTGTAAAGATTTGGTGGAGATACTTTGTATAGGCAGTTTAATGACACTGAATGAAACAAACTGTGATTGGTCAGTTGGTCGGCCGTTCTCTCTGCCAATGAAAGCCACTTTAGAAGCCGGAGCTTGTGTTTAGTTTAAACTAGTTTGAAGGTAATCTTACTACTTCTTCTGTCTTGTGTTGATTCAAAGTCTTCATTGCAGGTTTTGTGTTGTAGCTGTTGTGACACCAAGTTTCTCTGTGCAGGACTCTCCTGTACTCTACTCTACTCTGTTGTTTTTGTTTTTTTATTTTAGATTATTGCCCAACCCGGGTTTCCAGCAGTCCGCCCCTGTGATCTAGTCTATAGACATTTCTTTTAGTCATTATGGGTTTTTCTGTCTGGACACTTAACCCCCTCTCTATGGGCCAGAGTTGCACAAGACATTTAAAGTCTAATGCTTTTTTCCAGTATAACATACTAAACAATTAGTTTACCTGGTGTTCGGTACTTGTTGCATGATGCAGGGAAAGCCTTGATCTGCTGTTGTACTCATATGCAAATAGCGCTTCCTGTGCTATTCTGATAAGTACATCGCTATGATGATGTTATTGCTCTGTAAATTCTTCTTTATTATACATTTGAGTTCCACAGTAATCCAAAGGCTCCAGCACAGATAGGATTATGATTAACAGCCGTGTCTGGAGATAGAAAAAGATTACCACAGATCAAGTTTTTTTTTTTTTTTTTTTTTTTTTACAAAATCTGATTGGTTAAACTCATGATAGTGAGTTCTGGTTCACTAGCCTAAAAATAAAGCAGTGTATTAAGAGTCCATATTTTTTTCTCTAACCAAACTGGGGCTTGTGTGTGTATTCTTGTATCTGGAAATGTCTATAAAAAACAACTCACAAATACAGTGATTAGCTACAGAACTCTAAATCTTGCCATGTTGCTAAAAAAAGAAAAAGGGTTTGTAATTGGTCATACATTTGGGGAGAGAGGAGTGGCAGGAAGTAGCCTGTTGATCAGAAGGTCATGGGTTCATTTCCCAAAACTGGCAAGCTGCGTCTGCGAGGCTTTTAAGCAAGGCCCTAACCCTCATCTGCTTAGGGGTTTAAATGAGATAAATGTGAGTCACTCCAAATAAGGACGTACATGTAAATTTGAGCTGTGAGCTCCTGCATACACAAGTGGAAGTATAGCACGCTTCTTGCTTGGTAGCTGTCATGGCTGTCTTTCCTGACAGGTGGGAATTGGTCGTAGTTAAATAAGGGAAAGAAATGGGTGAAAAATCTCAAAGGACAAATTCAAGAAAAATAATGTGTATGAGGTGTCATTCTATTTTTCAATCAACAAAAGCACTCGACATAAATCACAAGAATGCCTCTGACCTACTTCATGTACCTTCTATCAGACTTCCTGTAGTGATGATTTTATATAAATCTCTCACTATAACCTGGAAAAGATAATAACATTATCACTGTATGCTGTGATATAACAGCAATGAAACCCTTCAGGATGTTCTGTGTTTGCATACACCACACTGGAGTATTGATTATTTTCCTCCTACATCATTAAGACTTTATTTCTGACTTTATGCTTAATCACTTTGGCATCCTTTTTATTTTCTGTATACTTGTATATTATATTAGCATTGGTACCATTTCCTGATGTAGTGTTATCTTGATTTGCCTAGAATGTACTTTTGTGTCTTCTTTTATGACTCGCGACAGCTTTATCTCGCCAATAGATGCACATTGCTAACTTTGACATTCCTTTTGGCTTAAAACCCTTTTTAGAAAAGTGTTTTATGATTATTTCTGGCTACCTGCTAAATTGGTGTTCCACTCTTTGAAAATGGATGTGTTAAAAATAAGCATTTGGACTTTATTAGGTTTGGCTTGGAAATGTTTTCCCAGCTTGTCAAATAAACTCAATCAAAGGGCTAAAACAGATAAATGTCATGCGGTTTCTGTCCCAACTGGTGTGCCTGTGAGCCCAGTTGATATTTAATTCACATAAGAAGACATTTAAACATATATACGTTTTCCACTAGTAGCATCTTTCTGTGCACAGCGCTAAAGAGACAAGTGGAAATTTGGTCTATTGAAATATTAAAGAATGTTGATTGTTATGTGCTGGCTGTTGCATTCACTTAAAAAAAAATCTAAGGCACAATAGAGGATAAAATAAATGTTTAAATCTAACACGGCCCACAGAAAAGCCCCACCCCAATATCTAAACTACACCTTAAGGTGCAATTTTGAAAGTGTTAATAAGTAAACGTGTGCTGACGTGCAGAATTGGGACGTTTAAGGAACATCACCCATCTTTGAGACTCCTCAGACAAATAATGGCGGTAATGATAGTGCAGGTATTTGGACAGAGCCTAAGAAGAGGTATTTTCATACTGTTTTTATTTTCTCTGAACAGTCTTCAAGCATTCATTTTTTGCATTTTTTGTCAAAACGTCACATCCACAGTGTAAACATCAGGAGAGCCAGCTATTTTCCCCCTCGACCCAAATCTAATCAATTCCTCAGGACTGATCTCTGGGTAAGGTCACTTTTAGATGTAGCACTCCATCTTCCTGGAATAAATTAGAAGGGAAGCTTGTCTTGAGTCTCGACACTCTGGTGACTTTGCGCAGTTGAAGAGAATTAATTAAGTGTGAACATGCTGAAAATTCTTCAGTGTGTTAGGTGTTTTGATAGATCTTGACGTTTGTAGCACTTTCCTTGTTCTCCAGATTGTGGAAATCAAAGTGTGGGGCTATGAAAAAGCTCTTTTTTTGGCATTTACTATTTCTAAGTATGTTAGATGTTGTAAGGTCACAATTATGATTTAATTGTGACCTTACACCTTTGTTAGGGTTAAATCTGGCTAACTTTGGGGTCCAACTCCAGTCTCACCATGTGTAGGTACTTTAGTGGTTTCCTCTTTGGTCAGTTTTTTTTCCCTAGTTGTTGACTGGCATCTTTAAATTGTATTGTTGTGTGTTATTGTGCCATGTCTAGTTTGCTCCTCACCTTTTCCTGTTCTCTGAGTCACCTTGGGATATACATCACTTTAGACTCACTATGTTTCTAGGTGGGATCATTTCTACAGAAAATACCTAGATGGTATGATGGTGTGATGACTGTAGAAAGTATAGAACTCGCATTATAAAAAAAACTGTTTGAGATGTATGCCAATATAGCACCTTAAAAAACTTCAATCTGACAGTCGGCTTGCACATAAGGATTTCAAAACTGGGGCGTAACATACAACGAGCTCCCATCTGCTTGCACAGAAATAGAAGGGTGTTATTATGTTCCCGCTGAAAGGAAACACCCTGTGTTTAGCCCAGTGTGGAGGTCGTGTGGCGATCGGAGGGTGTGTGTGCATGCGGCTTTGGGGTTTGAAGTCATGCTCCAATTAGAGCATCTTGGTCAGGCAAAGTATTCTGCTACGTCTATTTCTTACACACACAACTTTACAAGCATGTGTTTTTAACCGTACAGTGTGTGTTATCCTGACTTGTATGGAAATGTAGTTTTGACAAAGTGATAAATACAAGAAAAACACAAGAGACTACAAGAGGTTTATGAAAAGTGTATTTATTCTCATCTTTTTTTGGCTTTGGTTTGTTTGTTTAATTTTTTTTTGCCTAAAAACGCAGCCTTGTCATCTCAAATCGAGTCAGAATATATTAAAAGGGTCGTGATCAAGATGTAATTTTGAGCTCTCTCCCCGCTGCCGAGCTGTATTCAAATCTGAAAACTCATTTTCCTCAGCAACTGATTCCCCGGTGCCTGAAATGATGCAACTCGCTGTAATTCAGCATCTCTTTGAACTTTGCCGTTCACGTCACTCAGCCAAATGTTCCCGCTTTCATTGTTGTAACTCGCTCTTTGTTAAAATATGCACAAAAATATAACTCCGAACTGCGCTGGGTTGGAACTTCCAGCAGAATTCTGTTTAATATTTGATTTTTTAAATCAATGGGAAATCATTAAGTGTCTCATGATTTGATCTTTTTACATGTTTACCATCTTAATCTTTGTCTGTGACTGCAAGCCAGTGTGTGAGTTTGGAAACGAGGGTAAAGAAAGAGTAAAATAAACTAAGGGAGCCTTTTTAAAAAGGATTTATTCAATGAAATTATTTATTTATTTCATTGTTTTGTTGAGGAATCCTGTTTAAGAAGCATCTTGTGGTTCCTCGAGTGCTTCTTGTCCAGTTGGAAGGGAGGAGAAGACCATGTGCGAAGGTGGAGCACCTTCTATAGGGATGAGGAGAAGGGTCAGCAGATGGAGCACCTCCACGTTTCTGGCTCCTGTCTGGAGAATAACCGGAGGAGAAAAAGCAAAGTGGAGAACTCGTATTAGTCACGGTTCAAGAGCTTATCTCCTCTAATAAAGGACTTCACCCACAGAGAAACTGTTGTCTAATACCGCACTATACAGCTTAGTATATTTGAAAAAAAATGTTTCTCTTTATTTTAATTTAACCCCAGTATATTTACAGCACTATGACAGGGGTGTGCATACCTTTATTATCCCCTTTAGCACTGCGCTGTTAAAATCTCTAATTGATCAGGAGGTGTTAATTATTTTTAATTACTCTCTGACACGAGACTTAAAGCTGTTAAAATGCTAGTATCAAAAAACGTCGTTTTTTTAAGCAAAAACTCATTCACATGGACTTGGGTTCTAAGTTCACTGTAAACAATTCAAGACTAACAGTATTTATTTGGTAGTCGAAGCAGTGGATATGTTGAAGTTTTCTCTACTTGGAGGATTATTAAATCTTTTTATTAGAGGTTTTACCCATCAGCATTTTAAAACAAAGGACTTTGCTCTTACTGTTTGGTTTTTGTAGTAACAAAAAAGCGGAATTTGTTTGATTTGTTTGGGTAGCCAATAATTAACTGATGATTTATTGGTTCTATAACATGATTGACTTTACAAGCTAACTTGTTTACTTGATTTAAGAACCTCTAACTATAAATGGATGCAAATAATACTGAAAAAACTTTGTTAGACATTTTCATTGTGTAATACAATAAAAAAGATACCAACCCAATAGCAGTAATCTAGTGATGGTCAGAAAGATCTTGTTTTTTTTCCTCATACATTGGACAAGACTTTTTTTTTATTTTTTAAAGGAAATATATGTGTATCAAGAAATAAAACTATCACCTTACTGTATATAATAGTGGGTGCGTAGTGGTTAAAGTGTTAGACTGCTAATTGGCGGATCAGGGTTTGATTCCCATCACCAGCAAATTGCCACTGCTGGGCCCCTGAGAGAGGCTGGTCTATAAAAGAGCATTGTAAGTCGCTCTGGATAAGGGTGTCTGCCAAATAGCATAAATATAATTATAAAATTTAAGTAAATGGAAAATTGCTGCATTATAAAAAAAAATTACTTTAAGATTTGTAGTTATTTTCTATAAAAAATAATCCTTCAGAAAAACATAGCAGTTGATTTATTTTCAATAATGCCCTTATCTCGCTTATTTCTATTTTCTTTTAGAAATTGGCTCTTTTATTGGCTGCTAAAACTAAAACTCATATTTTGGGACACCTTAATGATATTTATAATAATATTAACCAAACCAAATCATTTAAAGGTTTCAAAGAAGGGAAAAGGTGTCTACAACAAGTAACCCGTTATGAAGACGTCAATAAATGCGACTTTTTTTGATCCTTAATTATTTTCAAGCTCTCTTGGTATTTGACTCGTACAAAGAGGTCAAACTGTTAGGCCAGGGGAAAAACACACCATATTGCATCAAGCCCTTCACTTTCTCCCGCAGTCAGTGACACCAAGTGGAAAGCAGCGATTTGAAAGTCCCCCACTGTCTCCACCACCTGCGATAAATTTCTGGAGGGTGACAAGATTTCTTCTGCCAGTACTTCTGCTTACTATGGTCTAACACTTCTTACAAATGTGTTGCTTTCAAGTAGGTCAAAGTCAAAAGGCTCGGAACACAGGAAATGACCCAGGCAGCGATATTACATTGTTTGTGTTTGGTAAAACATCAATAGGTGATCAGGTAAACTATTACTTAGCCTATAGTGTCTATGAGCACTCTCACATTTTTTGCGGCACCCTGCTAGTTACATGTAGTTTCATCTCTTCATTTGTGCTTGTAATTCAGCAGGAGAAAGACACTGTATAATCAATGAAAGAACTGTGCCAACCTGGGTAAATAAAGATTACCATTTATAAGTATTTTCCGATATACTTTACAGAACATCAAGGTTCATATTGTATGTCCCAGCTTGTTAGCAAGCTAGGATCAGAGAGAACTAAGGGTCTCACACCAACGCCCAAAAGTAGCAGCCCAGCTTTGCTGGGGCTCAAACCTTCTGGCTATAAGGCATGAGCCGGGCTTGCACTGTGCAATTTTTAATAGTCTTCTGCGATTATTGCTTGTCAGACTATAAAAACGTAGGATCTCAGTTGTCATAATGTCAGACGCTAACGGTAAGAATCGTCATCAAGCCATGACATGTTTTGTAATCCGGGTAACCGTAACCATGCTAAATGCCATACATCAAATAGTTTAATTACTTGCTGTTCTGTCCACCGGGCTCGTTTTAACATTTTTCCACGGTGGTTTGAAGTTGTTGCGCTAATTGCGTCATCAGGTTTGATGCTCCTATTAGTTCTTGGTTTGATGGTTGTTATAAAAATTAAAACTACATGCAAGTGTCTGAAATCTTCTTACACTGCCAGAATTAATGACTGTTAATCATCTGTTAGTTAACACTTCAAACTAGCCATTAGCAATTTTAGTGTGGGTTTATAGTAGCTAATTCTTTATGATTTTAAAGTTTGTTTTAGACTACCAAATCATGGTTAAAAAAGTTTCTTTATTATATTTTATGAAAGAGACCAAAATATGTTGTTGGAAGAAAATAATCAACATTGAAATAGGGCATTGTAACTTGACATCAGTTTTAACTTAACTTACATTGTCTCAGTTAATAATATTACACAGCCCCGTTTGTATCCAGGTTTAGGAATTTGTAATTAAATGCAAGTGTCATTTTTTTTTTAATAAAAAGTGTTATAGTTTGAAAATGAAGGCCAGTGCAGATGCAGACACAATTTTTAAATTCTTCTACTATTTAAAACCAACATTACCACTTTGCTAAAACTGAAGCATATGGCTGCAGGTACGAAACAGCTGGAGGTTTCTAAATCAAACTAGGGCTTTACTGCTTAAGCAGACAGAATAGTAACAAAAGTTTTATAGTCATGGTATAACCTGCAGTGAAATGAATTACAGATCTGATCCCTCAACGCGGTGTGGTTATATTTATGACGCCATAAGATGTAGTTAAGATGTATATACAAGTCGTGGAATAGCCATTAAAGACCAAGCTTACTGTTAAAACAACATGTTTCATGACACTGATGTCAGGCATTGTATAATACTAATGCTAAGTCCATTTATGTCTGTTTTAAGAGAAAAAAATGTTTGTGCTTCATGAAATAGGATGAGTCAATTTAAGTCATCTGGTAGTCAAAACTACTAATCAACCTGATATTAATGCTCAATGTAGGATAAGTGCATTTGTTTAGTTATTCTTAATACAATATATTGGCAATCACCCTTTTACTGGGACACAATTGTATAGAATGGCTTTTTTCTGCGGCATTACAGTTTGTTTATTGAAAAGATTCTCTATATTTTAAAATAGTGGCACAACAGCAAAACAGGATAAAAAAGACTAACTTATTTATATTAAACACAATTTTTATTAACATAAAAAAAAAATTCACGTGATGAAATGAAATTTGATGCCACGCGGCTGATCTTTGATGTGATGTGACTTTTGCTCTGCAAATTTTTTTTTTACTTATGATAAATATTTAACAAATACTGAAAAAAAATTTAAAGACGTGAGTGGGTGAGGCTGCAGTGGGCAAGTGACATCACTGGTGTTGCAGCTTTAAACAGGTAACAGCCTACTGTCCAGCATGACATTATTTGCAACATTATTTGCCAAGGATAGTAATTAGCTGTACTGCACAGACCTTAAACTAAGAGGGGTGCAGTTCTTCTCTGATCAGACAAACTAACCAGGTTATCCATGCAGCAAAGGTCTTGTCTGTATGGCCATCTAGAAGACAGGTTCATCACTGGGAAACTGCTTTTGGGGCTTATTGTTTCTCCGCTGATCCACCAACTGGGCTGGATACAGACTGGACCTTGTGGCAATGATCAGATGTCTATATACTATTGGCCTTTTGAAATTGAAAAGTGCTGTGGAAAGAGTTGTAGGTCAGCCTGTAATGTAATTCTTCTCTGAAAACATGATAAACTAACATTTTTCTAGAAGCACGCCTCCATTTATCCCCTTAAATTTGTCCATTACTGGCAACGGGTTATAAATAAGACATTCACTGGCTGATCATAAAACGTCTACCTCATGTCTCCCTGAGGACGATTATCATCATTAAAGCGTATCGGCTGGATACCTGGCACTCGGCATAACGAATTTTTACATTAGGAAAATTAATAGAGTATGGGGACAGTATTATTACCATTTTGTTTCCAGAAAGGTGTTTACGTTGTTTTCCTTCTGAATGGTGTATGAGCTTAGAAGATAGAAGAAAGTAGCTAAGTGGAATGCTGTAATCTCTCGGAGAGTGTATTAGAGCATGTCAGGTTGGGCTTTAGGTGTCGTCCTCACTGCTTTATTTCACACTGATGGTGCTTTGGTAAGGAGAAGATAAACAGGGTAAACAGTGACTCAGAAGTTCATTCCTCGGCTCCCCCTGTGTCACTGGGGAGCCATGAATCTCATTATTCTTACTGCTTTGTCCTCTCTGGGTTTGCTGTGAGCTGTCTGTCTACTACAACCGCACCAGGGAAATATTACAGGCTACCAATATTTCAGGTGTAATGCTTTCTGGAGATCTACCATATTTAACCCTCCATTAACTTAGGGTCTGAATAAAAGAAGTTGCATATAGCAAGCAGTGCTGGATATGTTAGTTCAAAAAAGTGATAAGTTATAGTTACTAGTTGATTTTTCAGAAATTACACCAAGGTAAAAGTCACTAATTAACAGGGACACTAACTATTGTGTTACTTTTTAAATACGTGGATGCCTCCAATAGGATAAATGAATGAAATGGATGCTAAGTAGAATATATTAATATTATAAAACATTTTACATTAATCTACACTATTTTAATGTTGTGGTGTAATGTGATGATATGAAATCTAGCCAGATTGTGACAGTGGCCACAAGCCAGTGACTTCGGTGCCAGTCCCAGGCCTGGATAAATAGAGAGGGTTGTGTCATGAAGGGCAGCTAATGTAAAACTGCCAAATCTAAATATGCAATTCATCCATCAGAATTTCATACCGGATCGGGCTAGACCCGGGTTAACAACGACCACCACCAGTGCCGTTGACCTACAGGGTGTCGGTGGAAATTGGGCTACTGTTGGTCATAGGAGGAGAGGAGGAGGACGTGTTAAAAGACAGAAAGAAAGGAGGCAAGAGTGTAGGACTGAGAATAGGGGCTCTGAATGTTGGGACAATGACAGGGAAAGGCAGAGAGCTGGTTGATATGATGGAGAGAAGGAAGGTAGATATGTTGTGTGTACAGGAGACCAGGTGGAAGGGTAGCAAGGCTCATAGTATTGGATTGGGATTCAAGTTGTTTTATCATGATGTGTATAGGAAGAAAAATGGAGTCGAGGTGATCCTAAAAAAGGAGTTTGTGAAGAATGTTCTGGAAGTGAAAAGAGTGTCAGACAGGGTGATGAGTCTGAAGTTGAATGGTGAATGTTGTAAGTGCTTATGCCCCAAAAGTAGGTTGTGAGTTAGAAGAGAAAGAGAGGTTCTGGCGTCAGTTAGATGAGGTAATTGTGAGTATTCCCAGAGGAGAGAGTAGTGATAGGTGCAGACTTTAATGGACATGTTGGTGAGGGGAACAGAAGTGATGAGGAAGTGTTGGGCAGGTTTTGAATCAGGGAAAGGAACAGTAAAGGACAGATGATAGTAGACTTTGCTAAGAGGAGCAAAGAGGAGCATATAGTGATTTAGTACATACGAAGTTAGGATGGCTTTGAAGAGGATGAAAAGAGGATAAGTGGTTGGTTCTGATGAGATACCAGTGGAGGTGTGGAAATGTCTAGGGGAGGCAGCAGTGGAATTTTTTACTAGATTTTAGTGAGTGAGAAGATGCCAGAGGAATGGAGGAGGAGTGTAATGGTTTAAGAACAAGAGTGATGTTCAGAGTTGCAACTACAGAGGCATAAAGTTGATGAGTCATACAGTGAAGATTACATGACATACATGACAAGGTTGGACAGGATTAGGAACAAGTTCATTAGGGGGACAGCTCATGTTAGATGTTTTGGGAGAAAGTCAGGGAAGCCAGATTAAGTTGGTTTGGACATGTACAGAGAAGGGATAGTGAATATATTGGTAGAAGGATGTTAGAAAATTGAAGCCTACCCAGGCAGAAGGCAAAGAGGAAGACCAAGAGGAGGTATATGGATGCGATAAACGAGGACATGAAGTTAGTGGGTGTAAGTGAAGAGGATGTAGAGAGTAGGGTTAGGTGGAGACAGATGATTCGCTGACTGTGTGTAAACAACTTACACTACTCGCTGCCACTGGTTAAAAGGTTATCTCACACCCCCAACATGCACACACCAATCACACACCAGAGAAAAAAAACCTCTGTAATAGCTGAGACAGATTACTCTTAATACAGTTTCAGTATTCAATAGTAATGTCACATTTTATTGTCAATAACGGCAACGACGTTATAACAGGGAAACTGTAATTTATTTTATTACTCATTGAGGAAAAAGTAATTCTGATTATTTATAACACCTTTCATCGCATCACCATCGCATCACTGTCAATAAATGAGGCAGTTAAGATAAATATATATTATTAGGTACAAAGAAAGGACAATTTTACACCTAAAATAATTTTTCTACATTTCATTGTGTTTATTCAGGGTTTCTGGTTGGCTCAGCCTTGTAGATCATCCTCTAGGGTTTTTTTTTTAAGTATACCAATAACTAAAGCACATGTTTGTGATAGTTAGCATGTAGGTACTGTACACAGTATTGCTAATCAACAGATAGAGCAGTATTTGTTGTGGCAGGTTGAAGTACAGCTAAGATGTAGTATTTTGACACATTAGTGCTGAAATTTCTTGTTAGCTATCCCATTCCAGATTTTAGAACATAGCTGTGGGAACATAGCATCGGGTGAGAAAGTCCGGGATAAAGCCAACTTCCCAGAGGGGTAAAGGTCAGGACACTCAAGTTCTTCCACTCCAGACTTGGCAACCAATGTCTTCATGGAGCTCATTTCTACAAAGCACATTGTCATGCAGGAACATACTTGATCCTCTCAGTTTCGGTGTGGAGAAATTTGTAATGCTACGGCATACAAAGATTTTCTGTACAGTTGTGTTCACAATAGTGCTTAGAGAATAATTATGTTTACTGTAGGTGTCAGGTTTTTACACACTTATGGCCATATGGTGCTTCAGAAATCTTTAGTATAAGTCTTGTAATAACAGGCAAGGGGTCCAGTAGGCCCCCGTAGACCTTCAGACTGACGTCAAAAGGTCTGGAAACCTTGGCCGCTTTTAATGGCTACATCTGCTTTGAGGATGTATGACTGACAATTCAAGCAAACAGTGTTGTTTCGTTTTGTGCCGTGTCACTAAGTGCCTCAAGCAAAACTGTTAAACTTCTTTTAAGCAGTCTATGCTGTTAACCTCACATACTTTCAGCTTACTCCTTCGAGCAGGCGACTTTGGGTGGTTTCCAGCCGGAGCGCTACACAACACGACATAATCGTCTGCTGGAAATCCTGTACACTTTATATAATCAGAGGATGACTTTAAAACATCTAAAGTTCCCAGCTGATTGTGCCGTATGCAACAGATGTTCAGCTAGCAGTCCATAGGCGTGATATCTGAGGCGGAGACTAGGCATCTAGTACCTTACAGACTGGCTGAGAATGAAAGAACAAGGACATTAAATTTTGGTCATAGTCTGCTTCATGTTACCTGGTTTAATCTTGCTCTGAAACTTGTGATTTCTAACTCTAATTATTATCATGTAGCTTTTGCTTATTCTGTGGTCACAGATTAATCTTAATCAGAATTCACACAAAAGACATGATCACAGATGTATCCTAGTACACTAAATACTAATGTATTTTTGTTAAGTACGTTTCACTAAAGCAAAACACAATTCACATATGTTTTGGATGTTTTAAATTTTAATTAGTTTATAGTGAATGGGAATGTATAAATAATTCTTTGTTTTAATCACACTGGATTTGTGTTTATTTTTGAGACTTTCTCAAAATCATACTAATACCATGCGTGCTACTTTTACTTTTTCAGCCAGACGGGCTTTTTAAGTCAGATTGTGTAAAAGGTTTGCAAAACTGAGCTTTTTGTCTGCAAACTTAAAAAATTACTTACTTTTTGTCTGCATACTTAAAAAATTACTTACTGCATACTTAAATCATTACTGTTTAGAGGTCTTTGTTTATTCATTCATTCGTTTTAGAAACCATTTTTTCGTTGTCAGTCATTTCACAGGGCAGAAGGGGCATATTTACAACTAAAAGACATTTAGAGTAGCTTGTTTATTTACCTTCAAGTTTTAGTGGTGGCAAAAGACAAAAAAAACCCCAGAAAACAACCTACAGAGACAGCGAGAATTGCTAGACAGTCAGTAGTCTGTGTTTAAGATCAAACTAAGGATCTTGGAGATGGACCCTACACTACCTTATTAGTCCTGGAGGACATCTTTTAATATATATTAAATAATATACGTATAAGTTATTTTAGATTACACTGTTCAACTATAACATCACATCTTTGTAGTGTTGTGTCAGTTCATTCGGTTTATTAGTTCCAGAGTGCTTTAACAGTTCTGAGCCATGGAAGCATGGACTCCACATGACCTTGGAAGGTGTGCTGTTGTATCTGGAACCTATTCATTAGCAGCAGATCCTTTAAATTTTTGTGACCTCCATGGATCATTTTTTTTCCAGCACATCCCACAGATGCTTGAACAGATTGAGATCTGGACAATATGGAGGTCAGCACCTTGAACTTTTTTATGCTTTTAAAACTTTTTATGAACTATTTTCAATATACCGTAGCAAGGTGCATTGCCCCTGCTCTTGAGGACACTGCAATAAAATGAATATTGTTGCCATAAAGAACCATACAAGCTGTAATAAGCTGTGTTGCAATGTCTTTTTATTATAGCTAACAAAGCTTTTTACAAATATATTCTTTTGTGTGACTATGGACCAGGGCCAGTTTTGTTTACTCACTCGCATCAATGAGCTTCGAGCATTCATAACTCTGTCATTGGTTCATCGGTTGTCCTTTTCTTAAGAAACCGTTGGAACTAGTCTCTGCATAACTTCCTAAAAAAGTTCACAGGAGAGAAGACACCACCATAATGTTTGTTAGTTAGTTACAGCATATGGTAATAGTAATCTGCTAAATTGATAATATGGTAAATGTAATTTAAACTGTATTCTTGAGTGGAGCAGTCCATCCTCAAAGCTTCTCGAAGAGAGAGGATAAATTATTGAGTGTATTGTGGTGTAAAAGTTAAAGACATTGTGTAGTTGGGAACCTCACATCAAAGTTTGGCTCTTGTCAAAGCTGGCCAGACTCCTATGCTTGCCCATTTTTCAGCTTTTAACATGCCACCTTGATGCCACAACCACTTAGAGGTGCCAATGTGAAGAAATTTATTAATGGTATCACTACACCATTTAGTGAATTATCGTTATATAGTAAATGTGCATTAGTTCAGTGGTTAAGCTGTTCGGCTATTACCTATAAGATCAGGGTTTGATTCCCAGCAACACAAAGTTACCACAAAGCTGGGCCCCTGAGCAAGACCCTTAACCCCCAATTGCTCAGTTGTATAAAAGAGATAAATGTAAGTCGCTCTGGATAAGGGAGTCTGCCAAATGCTGTAAATGTAAATGTTAACATTGTTCCATTTATCATTAACTAGATCCATAAAAGGTCTTTAACCCATAATAAAGTTATTATGAATAAAAGTTTAAAAAATTAGATTAAATTAGAATTATTATAAACTCGATCTTAAACCACATGAATATCAGTCAGCCTTTTCAAAAACTGAGAAAAAAATAAGGCCCAACATATTCTTTAAATTAACATCCAGCAGTGTATCCACACCAGCTGCTCATCATTTCCAGTAAAAGATGCATCTGATTTATGGACTTGAGAGAATTTGCTTCTAATGCAAACTGTGGAAAAAGGGACAGCCTTTCCTCCATTATATATTTTAATCATATCAATAGGCATTAGTAACAATTAAGGCAGACAGCATTATGGGATTGTGGGAGGTGGGATGTTAATTCATGGCATCCCCACAGTGACATTCACCCAGCTGTGAAAGGAGAACTGAATATATGTGATGAAATTAAATACTATTAACAGACAAAAGGGATTCAAGCTGTCGGAAAGGACATTGTATATATTGTGTGTATATATAAGCTTAATTTATTAATTCAGATTAATTATTCCTTAAAGTTTATATATAATGAAATGTGTCTGCCTAGTTCATACTTTGACAGTTTATTTGTCTTAACTCCTAATTTCTTCGCAAATTCAAATAGCTGCCGATTTAAATAGTAAAAAAGAAAAAGTAGTAGCGCAGTTGTTAAAGTGTTGGACGGCTAAGATCAGGGTTCAATTTCCCAACACCACCAATTTGCCACCGGAGCAAGGCCCCTAACCTTCAGTTGCTCAGTTGTCTCTTTATGAGAGATTTTAGGTCTATTATGGAATGGAATTAGATGTCTGTCCTGCAATCCCCACACTTAGTGAGCCTTGGGTGCTCATAACCCTGCCACAGGTTCACTGGTTGTCTATCCTTGGAGCACTTTTGGTAAATAATCCCCACCAGAACATCACACAATACCTGGTATTTCGCTTTGACCCGATCAGATTTACACCACAATTTGGCACCAGTCAGTTGAGCCTGCTTATTTTGCCAACATGTCTAATTTAAGAACTACCTGTTTACCAAAAACCTCTGCCTTTTTCCCCAATGACAGCTAGGATTGGCTCCAGCAGATCCATTTGACTCTGATAGTTATGAGCTGGTATAGACAATGAATGGGTGATAAATGAATGTTCACCAGAAGCCTAAATTATAGATAAAATCTACATAAAAGACATATCAACAATGTGTCAATAAAATCATATTTAACCTAAAATCTCATTAGCAGTAACTTAGCAATTTATCTACTTGAAATGATCTAGATCAGAACCTTCGCGTTACTATCTGTCGATGTCGAGACTACATTTTTTCTAAGTACCTAGCACTTGCTATTATGGACAATCATAGACAGATATAATTATTGCTTAATGTCTCCTTTATTAGAGTCTATGGAACCAGCAAAAACATAAAGCCCTTATGAAATAAAATATAACAACTTTGTTTTGTCTTATTTGTAGCCATAAATTACACAATACTTAAGTGTTAAGCATTAGTCACGCTAAAAAAAGCTAAGTTAATGTAAGCAGACAAACACAAAATCGAAAAATCTTACTTAAATCAGACTTAAGAGACATTTTTCACTATCCAATACCACTTAAGTGCTCAGATTGGTCCACTGCACCAGTAATTTACATGTCTAAAAATTTCTTTCACCACAACCCTAAGAACATTATCATTTGGGTTGTTATGGTGTCAAGGTTTTCAGAGTCACCAGCCTATGACCGGATGGCTGACTTTTCAAAATATTAATAAAAATAGATTTCCTAGTTTTCCTTTTTTCTGCGCAGCACGGCTCTTTTCCTCTCAGCCGCTTTCTATTTCATCTTATAATGACTGACTGATAAATGCTGCTGATGTAAGAGACAGAAAGTCACTTTTGAAAAGGGATTTTTGGTTTAGACTCTGCCGATTGCACTGGGAGAAATGATCTTTCAGGCTTTTTCGTCAAAGGAAAAAACAAAGATTAGAAAAATAAAGACCTCATTTCAGAAGGTAGGACGGGTAAAGGATTTAATCATTCTGTGGCATTTTGATTTTTGGTAATTTGCCAAAAAAGAAATTTTTTTTTGTCATAATATTTGAAAGACATAAAGCCGCCCAGCTTATAACTCTATCCAGCTGCTTTATATATGTTTCCACGATACGCTCTTTATTCGTCTGCAGCTGCTTTCAAATATGTTTCTTGAGCAAAGAAGTTATATAATGTCAAAAAGTGCAGCCGATCCGCTTTGCTATTCATCCCCGTCCAGGGTGACCAGGAAATTGATAATGGCACAACGTGGCTGTCAATCTGTTTATAATTGAGCTGTGCTCCATTTTGTCTCTGAGCAGCATGCGGTGAATGAGCACAGCAGTCAGAGTGTGTGGCTCGGGGCCTCAAACATCATTCATCAGCCTGTTGTGGATGATTGCAGCTCTTCTCGACACTGGCTAGAAGATGTCTGGCTGATGGTAGGCCTGTCTCACCTCTGCAAGCAGAAAATACATTTGACTTCTTTTGTGCCGTGCTCCTCTGGAGAGCTGTCTCAAACACGGGTACAAAGAGAGATACATCTGTTGCCCCCACTCAAGCGTGATTGGTCTCATTCGGAGGGAACAGCGAAAGGCCTTTGTTGTTTGCCGTCATGTGTGTGGGATGTTTGTTTGTGCGCCTTGCCAGCGATGGGACCTCGTACGCGTCATGAGTGATATTGGTTGAAGTTTCCGCTCAAAGAGAGATGAAGGGATCAGATTAAGCTGTTAGATTTTTTAAATAAAAATAAATATGTTCCATTTTCTCATTGGGGTTAGCTACTCATAAAAAATGCTATTTTCTCAACATACTACACTGTTCTGAGGATTAATGTGCTGTGAAAGGCACAAGTGCAAAGGACGTCTTAAGATAAGGTAGGAAATGGTTATGAATTGGTATTAACTTCCAGTCACCCATGCGGACTCTGTAAGTGCTCTCATCCTAATGGTCCCATGGACACCTAGGGGACTCTATATATATATATATATTATATATATATATATATATATTATATATATATATAGATAGATAGATAGATAGATAGATAGATATAGATAGCTATAGATATATACACATCCACGTTAGAAACACATTGACCCTTTGCTCAATTATTTATTTATCCAATGTCAATATAGAATGATGCATAAAATCATGGTCATTCAGGTCATTAACTGGTCATTGGCTCATCAGACATAAGAATACAGTAGAAGAAAATGTGTGAATGGTGTGGGAGTGAAAACATACTGAGCTTTGTGACACTAAAAACACTTGCATTTTATTACAAATAAATAAAAGAAAATTAAGTAAATCATGGTAATATTCCTAAATCGAGAGTTGAACTATATAGACTTGTGTACACGTAGTGTCACCTGATCATAACATCTGTATGTAGTTTTGGAACATCTTATTTCAGATTTAGTCTTACTTCTGTTACTCCTATAATAACCCTTATGGAAATGCTTTCCAGTATATATCTGTTCATAGCTTTGGGAATTTTTATATTTAGCCATAAAAGCATTAGTAAGTTTGAACACTAATGGTTGGGTCAATGTTTCAGTTCATACCAGAGGAGTTCAGTGGGGTTGAGGTGGGAAAACCCTAACGATAAGGTATGGTTGTGACAGCAAGGAAAGGTGGGTGCTTATTGACGTTTTCCCCCTTTCTGTGCTTTCCCTCACATTTAATTACTTTATAAATCCCCGCAGCCATTTTACCATCACTTTTGAATTAGTAGCAATTGGCAACAGAGCAGGAAAAAAAGATGCACTTACATTAAGCACAGAATTTTTATTAACATATCTCAGGTATCTCCTTCTCCTGATCTGTAATGTGATGACTGTTTTTTGGTGTGCTGTGTAAGAACAGCGGTGGGGGCGATGCCCTGGTAGAAAAGTCACATAACCAGTTTTCCAGCTTAAATACTGGTAACACCATCAACACAAAATTATTACAGCAAGCCTACAATCTGTGGCAAACCACGTCTTTATAAATGTCATTCTGGAAGGTTTAGTTTTAATGAAAGAATAATGCAATGCTAACAACATACAAAGTAGGGGACGACCAATATATGTTTTTTAGGGACGATAACGATATTACAGATCAAGTAGGCCTATTACCGATATTTTGAAGCTATATATATATATATATATATATATATATATATATATATATATATATATATATATATATATATATATAATACAATACAAATTAATGTCAAAATTAGGAATAATTAGGAATGTGACAAAAACTGGCTTTGAATGCTTTCAATGCAAATCTATTAATACTAAAAACTGATAACATTAAGAAAGTATAAACATAATAACATATTAAGTGCAGGGAGCACCAAGCAGCATTCTACAAAACTTAAAAAAGTAAGCAACAGAAAGCAACAAATTAACAAATCATGGAAAAATAAATGTCATAGCTCTCCTAAAGGTTTATAAGCAAATACAATGGGTAACAATTAGCAGTACCAATCCAGCAGCGCCAGGTTGTGGTGCAGGAAGCAGAGCTGCTCGGCATGCTCCTTAGTAAGCGTGCTTCTTCTCTTGTCATAAATTGGAGACCCTTTACTGAGGACAAACTAATTAGGAACTGAGCCCAATAGCGCTTTTCAAAATTAAGTCATTTTATCGGAGTCTGGTTTCTTCCTAACATCCTTTTGGCCAGTTTTTCCTGCCATCATTGCTGCAGAGTTGCTTGTTGGGATAAAAAATATAAATTTAGTTATCTCAATTCTGTAATAATAATTTGAGAAAATGTCTATAGGAATAAAAATTCAATTGAATTGATTTACATCAAATTCTGAAAGAGTAAAGTGAATTCTTAAAACTAGATTTCACAAAACATCCTTGCTTATTGTGTCACAACAGGTTAGAGAAAATCGATATATTAACCTGATCTTCAAATAGTTTTAACTGTATTGGCAGTTTCATGTCAATAAAACTAACTTTTTAGACTAATAACATTCTGCCACAAACAAGAGTAAGATGAGTAAGATTTGTGCAGCTGTTAAATTGGACACTGAAATCATTTTGTTATCAATAGTCGTACTTGAGTGAAGAAGACAGATGGTCGATTTTTTTTTTGTTTTATTTTTTCAAAACGGGATTTTTCAACTGAATTGCTTTCTCCTGCTTTGGTTCCTTTGTCTTGCTCCATTGGGCACGGCACACACAGTCTCCTGTTCTAATTTCTTAAACTCGACACTCAAACACAAAAAGGAAACGACACCATTTGCATCCACTTCATTGTGCATCACCAGTCGGTTGTCCTCCGAGATCTGCCTGTGAGATTCTTGGACACAGGAGAAATGACTGTATAACTTCCGTGGAGAACTTAATTGCACATGCTGTCATTGTAGCTGTAGCATTGTTTTTTAGAAAATAGTGAATTGTAACAGTAATATTGTGGCATCTAAAGCAGATTTTGCCGTGAGTTTAATCTGTAGGATAAAGAGCGCTTTTCTCCGGCGGAACTCATCTGTGTTGTGTATCTTCCCATGCCAGTGGCGTTATTGTCTTTGTACAGCCGGTGCTAATTGCTTTCTTCATTTGTTTATTTTTTGAAAAACAGCCATTGTGTCATTTCTTTAGTGGCTCACGCTCCAGCTGAACTGTGCTAATGTATGAGCATGCGTGTTTTATCCAACCAGGAAATACTAGTTAATTGGTACCTTGGGAGAACTCTGTATATGAGCTTTTGTTGCCAGCGTAGCACCTATTAATAACGCTTAAGTAATATATATATATATATATATATATATATATCTCCTGTCAGTAAGTTTCTGTTGTGGTAGTTAGGAGTTGTGAACCTGAATGTTGTAAGCTACAGTATGTTACTGAGGAACCAGCCAGAATGCATTCTTTTCCTTTACAAAACTATTTATTTACATTTTTATTTGATTCTATTTTTAGAAAAGCCATTAGCTACTGGTAAATTAGCATCTGTCTGTTTACTTTAACTTGCAGAGCTTTATTTGCTCCCCTATGATGTGTTAGCTGAATTAGCTAGTTACGCTTGGTAGTGTGCTACATTTGTTACACTGGATATTTATTAGCTTAGACAATTAAGTGAAAGGTTCCTTAACATGTATAGAAAAAAACATTTGACCACAGACAAGGTACACATACAAACACATTTTAATTTTTGCAAATATTAAGTCTACTGCAATTATGCTAAGTATTAGCATTGTGCTAATTTTAATACCTAGACTTCAACTTACATACCAGCGCTCTAAATGTTGTTCAGAACATTTGTCCTGACTCCTTGTTCTTGTTTTCTAAAATCACTATTTCTAAAGGCACTATTGTTTATAGCTTTTAAACATTTCTTTTTAAATTCTTTAGCAAAATAAAATAAAACATATTAATTTTAGCACAAAGACAACCCCTATATTTTCAAAGACATTAAAACAACTTTCTTTAGCTAAATAAATATCTGTTGCTAGCAGTCCTAGGTAATCCATTGCTTTTTTCCTTAAAAATCTTAAATTTTTGGTCTTTTTTTATATTTATATATGTGTCATCTTTTTTAAAACATTAGGTTAATGTTAGCCTACAGTCATATTCGTTTGATCCTGTCACCTTTTACACTGGTCTAAATAAGTATTATTAACAGAAGCAGCTAGTTATTGCTTACAAAGTGCTAATTTCATCACCCGGACTGCTACAAAAAAAATAATAACATGAATACAAATTTTAATTGCAGTATATTTCAAAAAAACATGTTTACTCATGACTCTAACACTCGAGCTTAACAGCAGCAACTCCATTATCCTCATGCTGGTGAGGCAGTGATTTCTACCCAGTGTTTGGTTAGCCGATTGTAGCAACAGGATGACAGATGCACGTTTAAAAGAGAAAGAAAGAGAGAGAGAGAGAGAGAGAGAGAGGGAGAGACAAAGCATGTGTGAGTGTGTTTGTCTATCTAGGGACACTGCCAGATGCTTCAGGTCTCCATGACTCCCTAAACCACTCCTCTGCCTTCCACAGATATATATTTATTTATTTAGTCACCAAAATAAGTTAATTAAACCTGAGGTCGTAAGAAGCTTACAATAATCATCCTGGAAGAAAAGACATAATATATACAGCAAACAAATAACGTCTCAAAGGTATTAATTTCATAAAGCATTCATCATCTACAGAAAGCCCGGTGGGGAAAGTGTGTGACCTGATGTTGACCTTTTACAAACCATCCATTAGCATGATTGATGTGGCTGATTGCATTGTTTCTTATTTTATTACACTTCACACCCGTCTGTAGTGCAGACACATAGATAGATAGATAAATAGACAGACAGACAGACAGACAGACAGATAGATAGATAGATAGACAGATAGATAGATAGATAGATAGATAGATAGATAGATAGATAGATAGATAGACAGGCCGACAGATAGACAGACAGACAGACAGTCACACATTTGTCACAGAACTGTTATGTAATGTTATGTAAATAAAAAAATAATAATGAACTGCAGATTGTAAAAATAATGATATCATGCATTGTAGTATGTCTTATAGCTTTAGTCAGAATGTCAGATTTTTAAAAGACAATTAAACTGGTCAGTGGGTATATTTACTTTGGGTTGGATTGGCATTGAGTGCTGAATGCCAAAACATTTTTGGGGGTGAAATGTTTTATTGCACAAAATATTTGCATAAAGTGAAAAACAAGGCTGGACCGCATGAGCAGAGTTAAGGAATTCCAGGTGCGAGATGGCACTATATAAGGTGTATTTTCTCATGGGCATGCAAATATGTCTCTATTTCTACTCTGTTCCTATGCGAAAACTTCGGGATGATGCAATACAATGTGTCAGTGGGCAAACCCTTCATATGCACACAGGCATGTGTCCTACAGTAGGGGAGCGGGTCATGTCTATTCTAAATGTAATATTTTGTTTACATATTCATATTATGTTCATCTCTATTTGAAGATCAATATTTTTTTGTACTTGGTGTAATCATGTGACCTCTCGATTAATACATTGTGGTATTTTGCTCTTTGTAAAGGGGGAAACCTGAATTCTGTGGTTATCCCAAAGACAGAACGAGGTCAATGCTCTCTTTGGATCAGTATTTCTTTGAGTGAGAAGTTGCACTGTAGTTTTTCCTGGAAAAGTAAAGACACTGGACATGCTAACTGGCATAGAGTGTTTGTTTCTGTCAACAATGTGCCATGTAACCCTTTGGAAGCAACTACAAGGTATCAAAAAGCATTGCTGCTGGTGTTCTTTATGGTACTCATCACAAAGAACACAAAGTAGCATGAAATAAAAAGAAGTATTTTACATTACTAACTGACCAATCCGGTTTTTAAATAAAGTAAAAAAAAACCACAAACGTGCTGGTAAAAACATTAGTCCAGTTAGTGAGTAATTTAAGAAGATTTATTACAATCATTCAAAAACATAAGCAACAGCAGTTTACCTAAAACAACAGTGTTCATTCGGAGGAAAATCACCTGTGTACAGTGTAATTACAATTTCTGTTAAAGCTAACGCAAAATTAAATGTTATTTATTAAACAATTTTCACATCTATCATGATTAGGTCATTATTTAGTTGGGTAGTTAGTAAGTGCCTGTTAGGACTGATAAGAATGTTATACTCACAGTATGCAGATGTGGATATGTTTGTCACTTTTTCACATTAATACAAATCTAGAAAATATCCAGCGATCTTTCTTTAGAAGATGAAAAAAGGTTTATGCCCTGTGTTTGTTGGTAATGTCCAATGTAATCATTTTAATACAGGTTACACTTATGCCGGTATAGTGTTATAAACTTATAGACACATTTTGGTCTGGCTAAGGTGCTTACAAAAATAAAAGCTAAAATATTTAGAATTTATGTTTTTTATTATGTTTACCGATTGTCTACCTTGGACCGTCTTAATATAGAAATATTAGTCAAGTGTTCACTGTAAAGTTTTCTATAGAATTATCAGTGTAAAGAACAAATAAACTTAGTACATTTCAAGATTTAGAATTGGAGCAAGGTTGAATACACCGTGAGTGGGATTCTAAGAGTAAAAGACAGAATAACAAAAAAAAAAGAAAAAAACGCAAAAAGTTATAAACTGATTTTTATTTTAATAAGTAAAATAAGTATTTGATCCTATTCTATCAATCAGCAAGATTTCTTTTTTAAAACTGTTGACAAGATGAGATTAGGAGCACTTAAAGGGACTTTCTTAAAGGGATTCTCTTAAAGGGAGTGCTCCTAATCTCATTTTGTTACCTGTATAAAAGTCACCTGTCCACAGAAGCAATCAATCAATCAGATTCCCACCACGGACAAGACCAAAGAGGTGCCCAGTGATGTCAATGAGCTGAAATAGGCTATAAAACCATAGCCAAGCAGCCTGGTGAGAACATTTGTTGAGATTATTTGCAAAGGGAAAAAACACAAAATATCAATCCCCTCAGTCTGGGGCTCTATGCTCGATCTCACCTCGTAGACTTTCAGTGATTAAGAGAAGAGTGAGGAATCAGCCCAAAACTACACTGGAGGATCTTGTCAATGATCTCAAGGCAGCTGGGGCCATAATTACAGGGACCTTGAGAACACTGTCATTGAGGTGGAAACCTCAATGACTTGGAGAGAATTTGCAAAGAGGAGTGAGACAAAATCCCTCCTGAAATGTGTGTAACCCTGGTGACCAACTATAAGAAACGTCTGACCTCTGTGATAGCCAAGGGTTTTGCCACCAAGTACTAAGTCTTGTTAAATATTTATTTCATTCATTAACATGCCAAAACCAATTTCTAACTTTTAAAAAAAGACAAAAAAAACAAAAAACTTACTGTACTTAAACTGATGTTTATATGTTTATGTTAAATCTGAGTCAAGGCCCCTTTTCTTCAAGTTTTTAGACATCAGTCTATTCATACACTGTATTAATAAAAGTTTGTGGTCACCTGGCCAGCAGATTCATATGTGGTTTCTTTTCAAAATGTACCAATTTGGAGTGGGCTAGAACGTTTTTGTATTGTAGCATTACATTATTCCCTGACTGGAACTAAGAGACTCCAACAAGACTCCAGCATGACAATGCACAAAGCCCCTGATCTCCATTAAAACGTGATATTTATAAATTATAAATATGTGTTATAATTGGATAGCACTCTAAAACTTCAGTGTTTTGCACAAAGCCCTGGTCTTAACACCTGATGTTAGTGTCTGATCTCACTAATATGCACATTTAAGCTACAAATTGTAGGGGAAATTTTTAATGGAATAGTGGACCTCAATCTAACAGCAAAATAGAAAATAAATCTGGAATAAGATGTTTAAAAACACATATGATTCTGATAGTCAGGTGACCACAAACCTCTGGCAATATAGTGTATGTTTACTATGTATCTGTACAAAATTCTCAATTATTATAAACAGCAGATTAATATATTACCCTTTTGGGATTTATATGTTTATGTGGCAGCGTATGTAAGTTTTAATTTTATGTTAATTTTAGACATACAGTACCTGTTGGTAACAAGAAGTTGACCTGTTGCGGCCATTCATGTAAAGGTCAGCTTGTTTTTGTTCGCTTCCTCATGTTTGTCATACTTACTTACTTATCATGTGCAGGGTTTTAGCTTGAGGTTATTATTTTACAACTATGTTTAATAAACCAGAAATCTAGGGTTGTTAAACATAGCAAGTGTATTTGCAGATAATATTGAATTTTATTATGTTGCAAAAGGAGAGCAAAATGGCTTGGTGTTTAGCTTTCCTCTATGATTTCTGCTGCTTCACTCTTTTTTTCTTAGATAGTTTTGTTTTCCCCACCAGCCCCTGACTCCTCTGTGCAAGCTATCCACATAAAAACTCTTAGAGGTTCAGTATTGAGTGGTAGCTTAGTAGTTAAATTTTGGTCTACTGTTTAAAAGGCTGTGAGTTTGCATCTCAACACTACCAAGTTGCCACTGTTGCCTTTGACCCTAACTTCTTAGTCGTATAAATGAGATTAGAGTTAGTCATGTGGGTCCAGATTCCTCATCCCCCAAGTTTTAAAAAACATTAATGGATAAATTGACGCATGGATAACTAAATGAACGGTGGGCGGTCGGATGGGTGAATGGACAGATAGATGGACAGACGCACGGATGGATTGTCAGATGAATTGATGTATGGATGGACGGACAAAGGGATGATTGGATGGATAGAAGGATGATCGGATGGATGGGTAGCTAGATTGACGGATGAATAGAGAAAGGGTGGATGTATGGAAGGGCAGATGGTTGTATGGATGGACGGACAGCTGGATGGGCGGATGTTTAGGTGGATGGATAGACCGATTAATGGGTTTTAATAGATCTGAAAACAGGCTTAATGAAATCATGTATATACTATTTTCATAATAAGAAATGATTCGTGATTTAATGCTGTCTATAATATCAATGTTCATTTCTTTTCTTTTGCTCACACAATTTAACTATCAATGTTAAACAGAACCTGGCATTATTTTTGGTTCTGCTGGAGTCACCTTTACTTGATGATTTCTCTCTTTTTATGGCTTTCTCCTGCGGGCAGTGCGAAACAGAATCGGAAAGAAGGTTTTATCTATCAAAGACTGTGCTCAAGGTTTAGACACATTGTGATGCTCAGGATAGTTAAGAAAGATAAATAACTTGCTTGGCAAGACATCATCTTAATGGGATTTAATTAAATCTTAAGAATTCTCTGCGGTGGCTCAAATTATCCTGATTCTAACGGGAAAAACACTGTAACAATTTTGTTTTGGTGATTATCAGAGTTCCAGACGCATCATTTTGGTGAAAAGACTTTGTGAAAGATGTTTGTCATGCCGGTGACAAGGAATTCGCTGGAGAAGTGATTAACAGAGTAGCAATTGAAGCACGGCTGTTTTAGTAATTGTCACTGAGAGTCCTAAAAAAGTCTATCATGCTGACGGTACCTGACTGCAGGTAACAGATGAATGACCCATATTTCTAGTCTCTTTCAGTTCTTTTAGGGACTTAAACTCAGCAATAAACAGAACTGGACATAAAGGTTTGGATGCAACAAATTAGTTTGGATATTTTGTGACACATTTAGTTTTAGAATTTTTTTTTTACTTCCAGCTGTTTACACACTTTTTAAAAATTTTTTTTTTTATTTTTAAAGTAGATCTGTCTGACTTAAGCTGCTGGAATAGCACAAGCCTATACCCTGGGGAAGGCAGCTCCTGTCCTATCACATTTCTCAGATGTCTGTGATTCAGCTTAGCTGCTGGAAGCAGGAAGTCCAGCATGAAATAAGATGCATCCTGTAATCCAGCTAAAGTACTAAGATTAAAAGTTAATTACTTGCTTCATACCAGTGCGTTACTCAGAATCCAGATTTAGAGCTTAGGAGATGATTAAGTCGGCTATGATGTCTTATACTTTTTAAACAGTTACTGGAAGTATCAGTATATGTAAAGGATGAGTAATAAGAGTACCAGCTGATGCAGATACCTATGCAATATTATGGTGTTTGAGAAACTAATCAGCTTTAAAATGTTGCTGTTGGCTTGCTGCGATGGCACAGCAAACAACCTCCCCACCCACCTGTAGTTTTGACGCAACGTGTCGCACGACAGTCAGAACAGTTTATGATGATCAGCAGGAGTAGAATTAAATTTCTTACATAAGATATTTCTTATGTCAATAAAAGTTCTATGCCTAACCTAAAAGTTTTTTTTCTGCCTGATTTGTTGCCGAATTGACAATTGCTGCTAATAAGGATGGGCATTTATAAGTGATTTTTAAAAGCAAAGAAAAGCAAGGAAAAGAGGGAAACTGCAACTAAAACCCGCCTAGGACGAGCCCCACTTCCCCACGGTGATGCCAGTAATAATAATGTTTTCACATGCCAATTAACTGGCAGGAAACTTTCCCCATCGTCACAACCCTAGTGTGGACTTTGCATGTTTCCCCTGTGTTTTTTTCAGGTATTTTGGCCTCCTCCATCAGTACAAGACATGTTTTGTAGGCTGATTGGCATTTCTAAATTGTGTGAGCATGTGTGTAATTGTGCCCTGCAGTAGATTGGTACCTCATCCAGAGTGACAAATACTAAAATAAGAAATTTTCTTAGAAGTTGTTTGGCTTTTTTGTGCTTGTTTTGGCCAAAATTGCCTGATTTTTTTTTCTTTTTTTTAATTTGCTGCTTTCCTTGTGAATAAACTACAAGAATTAGTCAAAAATACCTTATTTAAACTTTTATGCTTCTTCAAGTATCATTTAATTTTGGGATTATTTCTGTGATCGCAAATTTGCTATGATTGAAAGTGACTCAAAAAGGTTGGCTTGCTATAACACAAGTACTAATTTAAGAAATCTATAATACTATATGTTCCATATTATTAAAATGTAAAATTACAAATGAATATTGTTTGTGTTGCCAAACTGCTATGATAAAAGTAACATGAAAACACTGCAGGATATGTTTCAGGTTGTGATAACAGTTCTGTTGCTTATTGTTTATATCTATATCATTTATATCTTTACATATTTAAATGTGCACTAGAAAAGGACGACTTCCTTATATGTCATGTCAAGTCTTCTTTATCTATTTAGCACTTTTATAGACTGTTTCAAGCAGCTTTACAGTATTAAATAGTAGAATAATGTGTAAATACAAGGACAATTATAAACACTTTGTTCAGTTTAACTAGTATTTGTAAAAGAATAGTTCCCCCAAGTAAGCCAGAGGCGACAGCAACAAGGAACCAAAACTCCATCAGGGACAGAATGAAAAAAAAAAAAGCCTACGGAGAAATCAGGCTCAGTACTCTGGGGGGGTCAGTACTCTGATCAGATGAACCAGCATGTTGTTACATGCTTCAGCAAAGATTAGATTGTGCAGATTCTGGCCGGCCATGGTCTTGTTCAGATGTCCGTCTAGAAGACAAGGTCTTTACTGTGGATCTGCCTTTGGCGATCAGTGTCTCTAAGTGCTGATCCACTAACTGGCCTGGATACGAACTGGATCTGGTGTTCCTGGTTCCTAATACCTGAAAATGCCTAACCTGAAATAACCTAATTATTGCAGCCCAACAATTCTTTAACAGATTTGAATAATGAAAATGTGTAAGTGTGTTATGATTAAGTAGATGTTTTTTTTAATTTAGAGTGTGTCTCCCTCCAGAACAGTGTTAAGTAGATTATTCCAATGTTTGGGCGCTAGATAAGAAAAGGATCTGCCGCCTGTAGTTCATTTTATTATTCTAGGTTTTATTAAATTGCCAGAATTTTGAGAGCGCAGCGGATGTAGAAGACTATAATAGAATAAGAGCTCATTGAAATACTGCAGTGCTAAACCGTTCAATTTAAGTATTTAGTAAGACTTTAAAATCTATACAATATTTATTAGGGAGCCAGTGCAGTGTTGACAAAACAACTCTAATATGGTCAAACTTCCTGGTTCTTGTAAAAACTATACTGTAGCTGCGTCATTTAGCATTTAGAATGCGAGACTATGTATTCTGTTAGTTTTTTAAATTATAATAAGTTTCACCGGGCTGCAAAGAAATGTAGAACTGAGTGTCATAGCATAACAGTAAAAAGTGTAAAAAAGTAACAGCCCTAGTACTAAGCCTTAAGGTACTCCATACTCCAGGTGAGTATGATTTAATGTAGATGTAACATGATTTCATGTAGATGTCTTTAAGCTATATGCCTCTATATTGTTTCCACAATTTTGCACATTTACACAGGATTTGGATGTGTCGTGTCTTAAGATGCCCTTATCATGCATAATAGCGTACACTATCACAACAGTGTAACTTTAATGATAACGAGTCTGTCTCCGTCTGTCTACTTTTATTTATCAATCCCATACAATTTTCCTAATGGCATTGTCAATCTCAGTTTCAAACAGCTTGGGCATAAGGGAAAGTTATCCTTCAGATTCAGAGCAGGCTGGTTTATAAGACAGTATCCGTCTGTAGACCACGTTCCTGTGAATTAACGCATGTAATCCTGCAAAAGACATAATTTGATTCATATGCGGTAAATAACACTGCTGTGGTGTAATATTTATCTGTATTTAAATAAGTAGGCTAAGCAATGGAGATTCACTCTTTAATTATAAATTGAAATTTGGCTACAATTTTAGCACCCACAAATTGTTTAGTAGTAAATAGTAAAGTTTTAAAAACATTCTTACAGTACATTTTGTACATTACACAGGATTCTTTATAATAACTGTAATTTTGTTATATTTTAACATTTGTGTATTTTCACAGATTGTCTATTTTAGCGGAAGTGTCATCACCTCCGCGTGCATACAGTCAGTGTTGAATTTAATACAATCTTATGTACAGCCAGGATTGAGAGCTGCTTCATAAAAAAAAAAAAAAAAAAAATCCGCTTTATTAACACAACACACTTCAAAATGGTTAATGTTCAGTTGCTACTTTAAAATTGATTTTAATATCCAAAATCTTTTCTTGACAAAAAGAATGGTAAAGTTAAGAAGTCGCAGACTTTAGATCTTTTTATAGCGTATAGAATGATTTCAGATCCTTTATAATTGAGGCCCATTCTTATAATTGAAATTCAACACATCTGAACATCTAGCCCTTTATTTACTCCCAAACATTATTATCTGGTGCATTTTGTATTTCCTAGCCAACATGTTTGACGTGTGATAAGGTATACGTTAATCTTGAATTTCAATACGAATTTTGATACCGTATGTGGTAGTCTTGTGTTTGGTATCAGACATGCTGCTCTCCTTGCTGTTAGAGACTGCTGCCAATCTGACTAGCCTTGACTTTTTACAGACCATCTGCTAGTGTGTGTTTTGTGTTCATACATTACAAGCCCTGGTCCTGAACGTGCAACGCAATATCGGGCAGCGTCCTAGTTCACACGTCTGAACTGGAATAATTAGTGTCAAACTCACACTGAGTCCATGAAAGGCCTGGCCTCTCAACTATTCTTCTGTCACATTTTAATTTCTTTTTAGTTGCCTTGAATCTCCATTCATCATGTTCTAATACGAGGCTACTGTATAACGTTTCATCCATTTACCATTGTTAAAAGGTTGTCACTGCGCATTTTATGCATATGATGGATGGATTGATAGAATAGCACACTGTGTAATAGGACTGTCAGCAATATCCTTTACAAATACGTCTCGGCTCCTCTCGCTCCAGCAAACGAGTCAGACAAGCATCAAGCACAGGGGAGAGCTGTGATTCTGTGGTGGTAATGTGTACAATAATGTACTTAGAAGTCACAACCGTAGAATTATCAGCATTATTTTGGCAGATTTCGTATAGTCGCAAAGCTTTTACATTTTGTTTTTTGAGCTAAAGCGCTCATTGATGGTTAAAATGATAGACTACATACCATGGAATTTTCAGTGAATCTGTCATTTAAACTTTTATGATAAATTGTGTTGAACATTTATTTTGCATTGTAATTGTATAAACAAAAGCAATAGCAAGACAAGAAACAAACTAGCCTGCATCAACACTGCATAAGATTATACCAATGTATCACTGAGTGTAGCGCCTATCCATCCATTTTCTTGAGTCTTGTGGAGACTGGATTTTTGCCCAGATCATTCAGGCTACAAGGCAGGAGACACCCGGGACAAGGTGCCAACCCATCACAGAGCACAATCTGACACATATACACACACACAATCACACACTATAGAACATTTAGAGATGCCAATCAGCTAAAAAGCATGTGAGGACTAGGAACTAAGAAAGAAAAAATGTGGGAAAGAAAATGCTTTTTTAAAAATGCTTTAGATGCTGTGGAAATAATGTATGGAACCACCCAAGAGGGCGTCTGAATGACATGCACAGTAAAGCATTAAATCACAGTACCATTTGTTCATCAACCATTTTATGTACCTTAAAATGTAAATTTGATCTTACAAAAACAGACAACTCTATAGATCATTTGGAAAAACCCAGCAATTAGCTGATTCTGAGGAAAAATGACGGATTAGATTAAAAAAAATCTTTCCTTTTTTTTCTGATGGGTCCAGTTTGTTTTCAAGCAGCCATGTGTCTCCCAAAATTTTTCTCAGACTCCAACTGATCAGATGATGACCAACAACATCCGTCTCGCAAAAATCTTTCAGATATCAACTAATTAAATGATGACTTGGAAGCCTCAAAGGGTTTTTTAGTTTGGTGTACCATACCATATTCGTGCATACGTTAGGCTAAGAATATATGCATAGCAACTATGACCTCTAGGCAATGGTATATGTGTACTATAATTAAACTATAAATCAGGGATTTTTTAAAGCATTAAAATGTTTGATGCATTAATTTCATGTTATTTTTACACATTTTCTGTCTTTCAATATGAATAAAATGGTGTATATTTATGGCTGGGGTTGTAAGTGTAATACAAATCCCACATACTTTCTCAGTTTCTTGGTAGCATTAGCGTTTATTCAAGATAAAGTGTAGCAGAGATCAGTATTTGTAATCCCACTATACTATATTTATATAGAGTCTTTTTGAGGCTATTGTACTAGTTAATGAATAGTTTATTTTTTATCGTATATTTCATTTATTATTTTACTTTCACAGCAGTTGGTCCAAAAAAGCGCATTTTATTATATACCAGCTATAGGCAGATGTTAAAAGCAAAAATAGAACATTTACGAATTCTAGCAATAGCACATATATCCGTAATTGGATGCCCTCTGGTTGGCGATCCTCACTCCCTCACAGTGACACCACCCATCAGTGGTGGGCTTTCTGAGTATGTTCTACATCACCAACAGCTTTTTGACAAAAAGGTTTTGTATCTTAGAAAAGAGCTGGCTGGTGGGTGGGAGTTGTCAGTCGACCAAACTGAGAAGAAAATGAGACAAGAATAGAGGTTTTCTGTAACTATCTCCAGCAAAACTGGACAAATCTTCTGTTCATTTCACACACACACACACACACACACACACACATGCATACTGAGAAGTGAAGAACATGTATAAGCACGGTAATGAAGTCATGTCTGCATGTAAAAAAACAGAGCGTGTGACATTTGCACCTTGTTACGAACGAGCTGGCGTTTCCCCTACAAATGAAAGTTAATGGAGTTTTCCGAGTGGCTTCGCTGCGAAACAATTCATTACAATCCATGTCTTGTTTTTTTTTTTTTTCATGCCAGATTTAGTTGTAGTTTGCAGATAATACACTTCAGAGATCAGTACATAATCTTCCCTTAACTTCTTCTGCGGTCTCCAAATCTTGCACTCATCTCTGCTTTCCACATCCCTAACCTCATTTTCTCTCTGTGTTTTCCTTCACCATGTAATCAGCAGCGATGTAGACAAGACATGCATCAGATAATAGGCCCAAAAATTAGCGGGTACGACGCAAGCATATTTGAAACCATCTGTTTTTCAGGCTAAAGACGTCCCTAAGGAGCTGCAAGTAAAATGTTTTGCTTCTTCTTTTTCTTCGTCTTCATCTGTTTTTTCAACACTCTGAATTGGTCGGTGGCTGATGCAGAGAGTGGGCTGAGATTGATACGCTTACAGCGGAGGAGCCGAGCGGCACAGCGCTACGGATCGATGGTGTAGGGGGGGAGATTTCGCCTCTCTCCTGTCTGTCACAGCTCAGCTGCTTTTAATTAAATGGCTCGTGGTAGCGGCAGAGTGTCAATGTGAATGGAGGGCGGCAAGGCTGGGCTCTTTTTCTCTCCTCCTCCTCCTCCACACCAAAGCCACCTCATCTTCCTGCCTTCCCTCATTAGCCTCAGCGTGGCCCTGTGGGTGTTTCACGTTGAAGAACTAAAGGGTCCACATTGTAATCTACCATTTTTGGTTTCCAATCATACTGTAAATCGCGTGTATTGCATAGCGGTCTGTTTAAAGATTTGCGATCGGTTCCTGTAACCTTCCACTTAAATTTTTTTTTTTTGTTGGGATTATTATGGGCTGTAGTTTAGAACATTATTGCGAGCTGTTAATAAAGATGCATTTAGTATAATGTTTTGAAAAAAAAATATTGTTAAATAGATCTCGAAAAAAAATCATTTTTTTTAAATGAAAGGAGCCTAGCCCCTGTTTCCAGACTAGATATGAGAATTTAGAATCTGTTTACCTGAATGATTCATTGAACAGGTCCAAATCTTACGAGTCGATTGAGTCACTTAAGTCAGAAGGGATTCTCACTGCTTTAGCAATGGTCATTCCACTAGAGGGCATACAACGAATCCCTAGAATCCACCACCTCCTTGGACTCATGAATGTTATGACTAGCAGTAAAGTATAAAGTGTGGTTGTTCAGGAGTTCTCTATGTATGTGTGTAAAGGAGTGGGTTTAAGGTGTTCTCCTGGTTGAGGTGCCCGAATAACTTTCTCCTCAAGTCAAGTTTTGATAATGAAAAGAAGCATTTTCTCGTATTTATTTTTTAAAATATAATTTACTAACTATTTTTGATTGAGATTTTTAGTTAACTCAAGCGTAAAACTGTGTTGACCCGTTCCGAAACTTAAGGTGTGTAGTTAATGTCATACAGTTTGCTAGTGATTTTTACATCGCTTATATCCAAAGCGACTTGCATTCACTTTCAATATACAACTGAGGGTTAAGAGCCTTGCTCAGGGGCCCAACATTGGTAACTTGGACTGCTACCCGGAAGCTTGTGGGTTCGATTCCCGGCACCACCAACACTTTAACCATTTATACCACCTCTACACAAAAGTACACTAGTATCTATATAGCATAACTAAACACAATCAGCAACAATAACTTGCAAAAAACAAGGCATAAAAAACAACCAATCCAGTGCAAGGGCAACTCCTACAAGTGATACAGACTGTTAAATGAAATTAATCAATATTGCCACAATGATGAAGTAACAAAAAATCAAACTGTTTAGGCGGTGCAACAACCTTTTAGGGTGGGCATGGCCCACGAGTGCCCTCCCTGATCTACATCTGTACAACCTGAATAGATATATCACCTGAGAAGTTGGATACTATGTAGAATTTTATGCCGTTTGGGATACAACACATTGATTTTAACTCCTTATTTGAAACTCCTGATTGTTTAGTATCACAGAAGTGTTAATGCAAATAAAATGACCTTTTTGTGTCCATTACAAAGGTGACCATCACATTTCCAGCACTTCACATGACAAAACAAAATATCAAATCACAGATAAAGCGAGCAGAGATCACTTGAATCCCTCGATTGCAATCAGTGTAATAAATGGCGTTGCATGATTTGACGAGTGTATTTCAAATGGCTAAAATTAAGGAAATGATTATGTTGTGTAAAAAAAAGGCCCTATCCTTCAATGTCAATATCCGCATCCTTCTCAAGTGGATACTGAACACGAATAATCAACTTAATTTTAAGGCCAAAACTAAGCTTTTATTTTCAGCAAATTTCGTCATACCGTATATGTAACTTACATGCAACAGTCTGCACCGGCTAATTTAAAATGCACAGTGGAAAGTATGTGGACACCTGCTCCATTATTTTAAAAAGACTTTCTATTGTTCTTTGGAATGTGGCTGTGTTCTAGGATGTAGTCAGTGTTCCAGTTTTTCTAAAGGTGTTTAGTAGGGCTAGGGTCAGGGCTCTGTTCAGGACACTCAAGTTCTTCCATTTAGAGCTTGCTTTGTGCATGGTTACCCTACATGAATATGTATTACTAGCTCCAAAGTTTTTACTATATCTGGAAGTGTTTTCCAAGCTTTAAATAGTTAACTTTGTGCAAAACACACGACAAACCCTTGGAGACCATCACATAAAAAGGCAGATAGATAATGGTAAATAATAGTAGAATCATTTTCTTCTATGAATAGACATACTGCTTATCTATGTATTTCATCTGATGTAGATCAACAATGATATATTTCACAGTTCCTGTAAAAGGAAACTGTAATGCTAGAGCATCTAAGGTTATCATGTGTATCTTGTATCAAGTGACCCAGTTCTGATTAATTTCCTCCAATGTGGTACAGATGGGATATGACCCAACCATTAAATATGGTGCGTAAAACAAAATACTGTTATACCAGCAAATTGAGTGCGCACAACTTTGTGTGGCCAATCAGTATGTTGTCCATGTAAGTGTAACGCCCACCATTAAAAAACTAAAAGGGAAGCGCTGTGGAGTGGGATTATGCCTTTTTCCATGTCAGAGGGATCATCTGGCCAATTAATAGCATGTCATGTAAACAGCATGTCTGTAATATGGGATTATTTTGTCTTCAAAGTGACAGACACTGAACCAAAAAAGATAGTTTGCAAGTGGTACTGTTGCTAAAAAGTCATCTAAAAGTACTGCCGACACTCCTTCTGGTAGCTAGCAACAAAGTACAATTTTAGAATTGTTTGCGGTTGTTACACCATATGAATATACAAACACAGTTATTGAATAACGCCATGACCCGCTACCTTGCTAAAGACAAAAAATGGAATATAAATTAGGGTTCACTAGGGGGTCTATTAAAGTGCTGACACACTAAGAAGACTGCATCGCAATCGCAAATTGCAATCACAATATCTGTCAGAAAAAATTGCACAGCACTAATTATCACTGATTATCATGTTATTTTTACTTTCTTATTTTCGGTCAGTACGTTTACCTTGGGTTGTTTTGCTGTGTATAGTTTAAATGCAGATATTTAATACCGGTCTTTTTTAAAGGTGGTGTAAAGCAGTCGTCAAAAAATAATCAGATATAGTCACCAAATCAGAATTGGTCATGAAAATCTGCAGTGTAAATGCTACCATATAAGAGATGGATTGACCCCTCACTACTATGTTCTGTTAAATAGGTGGCCTGAAATGTTCTATGTTTTAGGTAGATTATGCGAAGATTAATCGGGTGCTGAAAGTTCTCTAAGGGCTTTTTTTTTCTCATAAAAGATCTTTGAGATACATCAATATGTATAATAAAACTATTTGTAAAAAAAACCAAAAACAGGCGGATTAATAAATCAGCCTGATTGGACATGGCTGCATATCTAATATTGGCACATCCATCAGAGGACAAAGTTATCATAGCCTCCAATCAATAAAAGCAATCACAGTAGGGTTTGTATTGTTGTGTGCAGTGTTTTGACTTAAAATAACTGGTGCTGTCTCAAAAATTGTGTCTTGCCTCATCCTTCATTTTTTTCTCCATTAACAGAATTAATACTGGGCTGTAGATCTAAAGCGAACACCTCCCTGTGTTCTAAAATGGCCGAATAATTTTCCCCCTAACAATAATGAAATTCAAATTTGATTGTGATTTTTCTCTGCATTTTTGAAAAAAAAAGCCTGGCCAACAAGAGCGGTCGTTCATCCAAATAAGAGATGTGTTTCCTGGGGCTAAGACTTTATTGGCTGGTATAAAAGGGTTTATCTGGTGCTAAGCCTCTTTATGATGCTCTGTAAAATACCAAGTTCTAATTTTTTGTGGAAACTGGGACTATAGACTTTGTTGTTTAATATTTTATGTTTTTTTTACTGGGGATGCTTGACAAAGGTAATATCTATAGGTCACACTCACTGGTATAACAACACAAGAAAAAAAACTCTAACTTTGCGACATGCAGAAATACGCATGAATAAATCCCTTGTGTCTATGTAGAAAGCAGTGCTGAATAAAAGTCCTAATGTATTAAGTGTACATTTTTGTAAAACCTGGTAAGAAGCTCCTTTTGAGCTGCAAATGTATAGGTTTGTGAAAACCCAACCGCTTCCTCGGCGCAGGCGAGCACACCAAATTATTGCATTAGGGGAATGAACAAACCTCTGCATCTGATGTCTACGGATCTCCATTCCACTACAAAAATGCAGTGACTAATCAATCCTACTTATTTCAAGTCATGAAAAGGATCTACTCGGCCAGAACAGTGGTTGAATAAACTGCAAGTCTGCAAGCCAAAGAATTATCACTCTCATTCTCTCTCTCTCTCTCTCTCTCTCTCTCTCTCTCTCTCTCTCTCTCTCTCTCTCTCTCTCTCTTTTTCTTCTAGGTAAGCACTTTTCACTAAAAGTGGATAGTAGATTCCGATTTCGACTGGTGCCAATGAAGGTAGGCACGTCTGATTAAGGTGACGTATGGCAGCACTGAAGGCATAATGCAAACAGGATAGATGTATACACTGACCAGGACTGCTGACTTGGAAGCTTTTATTTATGAGCTACTCATGAAGAGCTGACCACAAACACGCTGTCTGGCACTCTTAAAAGCTACAGCTTTTCTTCAAGACAAATTCTTCATCACTAAAACGGACTATTGTCCTTCAGCAATGCGGCGCTGCTGCTTTTTTGTCTAAACTGCATTTTGCAGCAGAAAAAGGACTAAATAGATGGGGGAAACCTTCAGCTATTAATAAAAATGTGACATAAGTACTTTTACACAACCATTTGTTATCAGTCGAGTAGTACAGATATGACACAGTAGAAATGAATCCCAACTCGTTTTTAATTCCCATCTGTGCTTATGTCCTAGCGGTACAATTTTTCTGCCGCGTGAAATCCACATCATTATCCATTTTGTAACTTGTCCAGAGTTGCTGTGCAAACAGATGGCACAGGATGCAGAAGATGCAGTTGTCTGGATGCCACTATTTTTTTGTTGGTTTTTGAAAACGAACAAGAAGTTTGCTTTTTGCACAGCTTGCACATTTCCACTGTGACTTGCAAAACATTCTTTTTTTCAGAGTTTGTCAGAAAAAGAAAATGTATCACTATAAACATAGCAGTAGGTTTAGAGATCATGTGAGTGAATTGTGAATTTAACCTATTATTAGTGTGTTTGTTTAAATAAAATCGAACAGACATGTCAACTCACCTTTATTTCTATAGAACTTTTAACAATAGAGATTGTGTCAAAGAAGCTTCACAGAATCAAATGACAAAAGACAATAACAAACACTCACTAGTAAACACTCAGTTCAGTTTAACGAGTATCTGTAAACTTATGCAAGCCAGAGGCGACAGCAGCAAATAACGTGTCCGTTTCTCTATATTTTCTCTCAACAGTTAACTTTCTTCATTTGGTGGCCATTATCGCCTTTGTGTCAGCCATTATCCCCTTTGTGTCAGGCTCAACATAATTTATAACTCATTCCAACTAATTCAGGGCTCATAATAAATCGAACAACTGTAAGGAAGACTATAAGTGTCAAAACAAACAAACAGGTGAAAGAGTAAAGTGAAAATGGTTCACAGTGACACTATTACTTTTAATATTCTATGTCACTAATTTACCTGAGCAACTGTAAGGCAAACATCCTGCCTCCGAGAGGTAACGGCTACGGAACAGAGCCCGGAAATTAGACACGTATTAAATTGGAGTGGATTAACAGCAGCGGAAAGTCACCCATGGTTAAAATGAATGAACAGATGATGTTCATTTGGACGTTGAACATACTCCTTTCTCATTATTGCAAAGTTATTTTCTCTTTATGGATTTTCTGGAAGATGAAGTGGACTATAATTGGAGGGGAGAAAAAAAGTGCATTAATTATGCAGGACAGCACGAGCTGCGTCGAGTCGCTTCATCTGGGAGAATGATCCAGTGGAGCAGAATGAGCTCTGTGTTTCAGAGTGACTCTTCTATCTGTTACTTACACTGGCACATCAGTCGCAAGTCTGGATCATTTTTATTAGAATCTATTGGGTTTTTTGCATAGAACTTCTCTGTAGAATTCTCTGTTCAGATTAGTGGTTAGGTGGTGTTGATGGATTTTCTGACAGGAGTGCTGGCTGTAATTTCCCTTACTGGTCTATATTATTGTACTCATTTTAATGTTATTTTTTTATACCAGATATACAGTAAAACCTGATAGTATTAAAAAAGCCTTATAATTTATTAAATATATGTGGGTGACACTTGTATGGAAATGTTAAAAAGAAATGAAAGACTCCATCATTAGTGGCAACTATCTGTGTGGTTTTCAACAATGAAGCGGTTTGGACTTCGGTTTTTTTGTCTAATAGTACGAAAAGCTGTGTCAGTGCAAGTAATTAGAAGGACTATGATAAATACAAACTAATGTTGACCCGCAACCATTTACATTCCTCACCCACAACCATTTACATTCTCCACCCACAACCATTTACATTCTCTACCCACAATCTACCACATACCACTATTTAAATTTCCAGCCCACAGCTATTTTAATCTACCACAATTTAAATTCCCCACTCACAACTATTTAAATTTTCCACCCACAACCATCCAAATCTACCACTACCAAAATTAAAATGTGGCCACACTTTGGATTTTGTGAGGACAGTGGTATAGTTTATAAAAGTTATAATGCATGCAATGTTTGTGGCACCAAATTAAAAAATTTTACACGACTAACATGGAGAAACATATTATGCGATTCCACTCAGAGCTAAAGAAACAAACTACTCTTTGGGCTACTTCCAGTTTTTCTCAAACGACCCTCGTAGCAAAGCCTCCACCGGAATTCTGAAAAGGCAAAGCGAATGGTTTTTATTGCCAAGGATTTGTGCCCGTTCTCCGTCATGGATACCACAGGTTTTTTATACACTGTTGCAGGTGCTTGAGCCGAGGTAAAGTGTGCCCTTACGGTATTATTTAAGTGTTCATCTTAATTGTTATAATAATCTGACATTTTCATGTGTTATTCAGCGACTTATTTATCCTGAACACAACTGTTATAAAAGAAAATTTATAAAACCAAATTATCTTTTTTAAGATGGATGATGATGTCATACAGAAATTCTAACTATAAACAAAAAGCATAGAAACTCCAATTCTGGTTAAAATGTAAAGATTTAAACATGTATTTACACAGCAGAAAAATTATTTTAAAAATGTAGATTAAGAATCGTTTTGGCATCGAATTTTGACTCCCAAATTCGGATCGGATCCTAAAGTACCTAAAGATTCCCACTACTACATTACATATTGCAAATAGAAAAAAAGCGTCAGCAACCACTTACGGAACAGAGAAGGAAGTCGTTTGACACGCACTGAGGGTTTTAATTAAATATTCACATAAACCAGTTTAAAACATAGTTTATATATGTTTCGATAATAGAGGTTAAAATATAGAAACACTATTGTGAAAAAAAATTGCGTTATTAAGCTGTATTGATAATTTCACATGGCCCTACTACTTGCTATTGCTTTTTTTGCCAAACAGTTTCCGTCTAAAATGTTAAATGAATATTTAGTAAATGTTCACTATAGTAGAACAGAAGCATGAGCCATTCTTGTAGGTGTCCATGTTTTTTCTCATGTTAAAAGTCCCAATGTGAAAAATAAAACTTGGAAAAATTACAAGGTGCCACAAATGCAGCATAGCGTAAGCATAAATGTAACTATAAATCCCTGTGGTACAAGTGAGGGGAAAAAAATCACACCAGCCTATCATTGATTTCCAATAACAGCCAGTCCTATTGGGTTTCATTACTTACTTCATCACTTCTATGACCTCATCTTTTTATATGAGTCAAATACACATTTAAAAGTAATAGCCCTGAAAGTCGTAAAACAAAACGCAGCATTTTAGTGAAATGCACAGTATGTGTGTATGGATGCCACTTGTTTCACACTCACAATGTTGTAGACTGCAGCAAACGTCTAACACATTTAAGGAGCAAGCAATAAAATGTGTAATAGTGATAGTACTGTACCCTTGAGCCCTCTTGGCACCAAATGATCGCAGCCGTAAAACCGTCATTAAAGAAGACAGTGGCCCCTCAGTGTAATGCAGCAGTAAATACTGTTAAATTACGAGTCGAATTACAGAAGCCCTAACTATTCAATGTTCAAACGCTTTATAGTGATTTTGGTCACTGCGTGTTTTCCATTAGACTGTTATTAAGAAGTGAATTTTAAATAAAAAACACAGGAAGAAAGTGTTCATTAGTCCAATACTTTGTAATGTAATGGGCCTTTCAATGTTATGCATCAGTACTGTAAGACAAATCCTGAACAGGAACAGGATATCGAATCTAAAATTCTGAAAAAAAAGGACATTTATTAAGCTTGTCAGACTAAAAAGCATAAAACACAGTCAAAGCAGCTGTCAGTCAACAGCCAAGAGTTTCCTTCCATCTGCAAAGCTTTTAATGAAGGGTGTTTTGTAACTGCAAATCATTTATATATGCCCTTCGTTAAAAGGCACAGGCAATAAAAGGAGGATAAAAAAATCATGCCAATCATAAACGTCACGCTTGAAAGAGACTGAGCGAAATACCCTCGAGGAGGTTGTCATGTGACGGTTTACGAAAAAAAAAAAATTGCGGCAGCTGCTAACAAAACGTATTGAGAGTCTGCTCAGGCTGAGTGAGTGGGAGATCATGGCCCCTGTTGCGTGTCAGAGAAAGGGCACGTGAATGTTCCGGACCTTTGCTGATTTCCAAATGGCAGTCATGACCTTTACGCAGTGTTAAAACAAACAAGCGAAGGGGAAATAGGATGGGTTGAAATGAGAATGGAACTCCGACACCATACACCACGTGTTTAAGGAGCAAATGGCTGTTATGGATGTGTGCATACAGTCTCATTTTTCATGTAAATGAGACACCTTTTTTTGTTTAGGGATCCCTTTCAAACTTGACCCTGGCAACAAATAGCCTACAAATGGAAACGTCTTTCTTAATATGGATCTTTTTTTCTGTGGAGCTGCTGGGCAATTTCAGATATTGGACATGTCTTTATATTGTGTAAGGTCATTTGATTGGGAAGAATTTAGTACCATCGTTTTTTTTTCTATAAAAATCAATAGACGTCACTGTAAACGTAAACATACAGTTTCAGTTTCGATTTCGGGTTTATTAGCGGAGAAAATCAGGTGCTTGATTAGAAGTGAAAATCACTTTTATAATGAAAACTCACAAAGCGATTTATGATTAATATACTTTGACTCCACTTGAAACATGTTTGCCAACAGATTTGACCTATCGAATCTACCAGCTAATTAATCTTTTTAACCACTCATTTTGTCCAAAACCCCCTTCCTTAAAACTGATAGGTAATCCCCTGGCAATGCCATCTTCTCCTTAAACAGCATTCATAGCACTGTGACAGCTGTGTAACGGTTCATTACTGTCCTCTGCACATTACTTCTGCCAGTAATGAGATTGCTTTAAGCGAAAAGAAAAGCAGGTTCGCCCGGAGCGGCAAGAATTTTTATTCACACCTTTTCCTCTGAATTCTCTAGTGCACCTGAGTTTGATCGGGTTAGCTACATAGATAGGTATCCTACCAAGTTGTGATCTTTTTACAAGTCTTTGAGGATCAGTTAAGATTTTATAGTTCTCCGGACTTTCTCCACTGGACGTACGGGATCAATCATCTTCCCTCTCAGGATTCATCTTGTTTTAATCCCTTACACAAGAAATAAAACACAACGAGGTGCACTGGAAATAATGGACATCACGCTAGCTGAGAAAAAACATGAAGTGAAGCTGAAATTATTTGAAATGATCTGTTCCTGTAATATCCCAGCGGATTGCCAGTGCTAACAATGGGCTTGATTGATTGAGCCGGATTTATTCAGAAATCATTAGTTTGAGTGCTTACACAAAAAATATAGTATTTCTGTACAATACAGGAAAAACTTTTTGAGACATACTTATACTCCTGATCATGTGCTAATTTACACACAACAGAACTAAAGTTTCTCTCAACTTTGTCGACTTTACATGATTGAATACACTTTTAATTATGGGACATACAGTTCAAGTTAATGTCTTGGTTTTTATTAATCCACTTATTAGATATTTTCAATCACTATAAAGAAAAAAATGATATAAAATTATTTAGGACACTTTTGGCTTTAAGTCTAAGATGTGTTTTTATAGTTTTAATGCCTTAAAATTCTTTTTGCTAATGTGAAGGTTTTTTGTTTGCATTTAATATGTTTAATAAAATAAAGACATATAAGAGAGATTTTTTCAAAAATTTTAATTAAACATACTTTGCTTATTTATTTACATTTATGGCTTTATTTATTTGCCTTTTTTCTAAAACGACCTCCACAATACTAATTATTTTAAATTACTGATGAGAAAAGGTGATAAAAGCCCCCCAAAAAAGTTGTTGATTTGTTGAGAGAGTTTAGTGGGAGTTTAGTGAGCCACTGGGCGCAAAGTAAAATCTGTCAACAGTAAAAGTCTAATTTAAGCATTTATATTTTATCATTAACACACAATCCCCCAGATGGCTGTAGCTTTATACAGTATGTAGCTCTCCGGCTATCTTTTGTTCTTTTTGTCTTATCTACTTTAAAACTTTGCACCAGCTTCTTAAACTTCTTGTTGAATAAGTTCTTACACCGAGTGCCTCACCTCCAGCGCTCGAGCCCTAAAGCTCTGCACAGCTGCAGGCTTATTCTGATCCTAGCACTTCACAATATCTTGATAATGAGCTGAGCAGCACTTCATGAGCTGGATTCAGTGTGTTGGATGCAAAGAAAAACTTGAATCTTTGGAAGCCAGGACTGAAGCGGAGCCTCCCTGCTGACCTTTTCAATTGTTTTTTTTTTAATTATTATTCAAATGGCTTAATTAATGTACTTCATGAGTGCTGACATATTACTAAAGGCTTAGCTATAATATATAATTAGCGGATTGCCTTCAGTGGCATTGTCCTCATTTTTTTTCAGCTACGACACAAATTTTATTATTTAGAATATAAGACAATTAGAACAGGCCAGTTTTTGCTAGTTTAGTTTGAACTACATAGTATTAATCTTTATTCCTGAATCTTCTGCTATAAAAAAATCCTCACTTTATTCCTACCCCAATACGGACCTAACTCCATTTCCATTTAACCTTACACCATCCTTACCCTGTTCCAGTATTCCCTAACATCGTCTTTGCTCAATTTCCATGTAATTAACACTGCCTCCACCGTATACCAATTTTACTGACATTGTCCTAATTAAGGAACAGCTAATAGAAAATAGAAAACATGCAGATTATTTGCATGCCAATGTAACTGATATTTGCTATGCCAAAGCAACGTTTATTTAGTACTCCCAGTTAACAATTAAAGGTGCAGTGGGACATTTTGGAAAATGCCAACTTCATCTTGATAGCACAGAAAATTTTTGTCCCTCTCTCACAATACAAGACCACCTACATACTAGACAACTAAAGACAGCATTACTAAAATACATCAGAACATTTTATAGTTTAATTAGTAATTACCAAAATACCAAACTTAAAAATAGTAGCCGATTACTTGCTGCTGCTGTAGATGAACTAATCTGTAAAGGTATAGAAGCCACATAAACACCAAAATCTAATTCCACCATATTGCTAAATGTCCAAAAGAAAAACTGTAACCATGACTTTATCTTACAGACCCTTTGACTCCTGTAGTTGACTTCAGTGTGGGAACGCAACATCCATATTAATTCTGTTTTTTTGTTGTTTTTAACCATCTTTTTTCCCGTATTATGTCAACGCGCTGATGACAGAAAAACAAACAAATTTTTTTTGGACCAAATTATCTACCTTCCCTTTAATGTTGCATTGTAGTGCATTTTTTTGCTGATAAAGTATATAAATTAAAGCAATTTTCCTGGCATGCTCTGTTGTTGACTCCACTCTCCTCACAATGCAGTGCTGTAGTGGTGGTCGCAATTTATTTAAACATTTGGCACGCAATTTATATAAACATATATAAGAACATTAAACATTGGATAGGATTTTACAAAACTGATATCTAAAAATAAAAAATAGCTTAAAATATCAGAAAAATACATTGCATATATGCCCTAACACCATATCTGTCATATTCCAGTGTTCTCCAGCAGCAATCTCATCCCTCCCATATGACATAACATCATTTCCAAGTCCACTTTGCAAAAAGTTAAATTTTTCTAATAAACCATTAGAAAAAGAAAGGACATATTGTCGTGTCATGTCCTATACTTTCGTGTCCTTCAGACAAATTTGCCATTTTGACATGTCTGGCTAGCTCAGTTAATATCACGACAAACCTTTTTTTCTTTACTAAGCTTTGCTTTTCAAATACCTTGATTATCTTGGTTGACAGTGATTTCACAATATTTTCTGATATCTTAAGTTAGATTTGTAATAAATCCGGTGTGAACTTTTATAGAAGTTGTAGACATTTTCAGATGTATATTACAAGAACAAAACTTGAGTACATGCTTGTATTTTTTTCAATATTAAGTTGACAAGAGAGAATCATATAGCATATGGAAGAAATATATATATTTTAGCTGACCCTTATTTTTATACCTCTCTAAAGTAATTATGCTAAGCATACTGCAAAGGCAACGCGGTCCCAGCTTGATCCTTGCTCTAGGCAACAAGTCTCTGCAACGTTCATCTTGTTAATTTCACTTTCTTGTGACAAGCCGGAACTCAGATGAGCCCGGGAGTTAATGAATGCTGGAGAAAGGTTAAACCAACAGGAGGAGCCAACCCTGCAGTGTAATAATCTCCCTGATTGTTGTGGCACAAACCTGAAAGCTTTCATCTTTATGATATTGCTCAATCAATCTGCTGATGAATTGGGGCTGGAGTTTACTTCATACTGCCAAAAAAACAGCAGAATAAGGCCAGGGACTTGTATCATTTTACTGATTAAGTTTACATACTAGATGAGGGTTGGAACCGCATTAATATGGCTTGACTTTAGGTACACAAAGTGCTTTGATGTTCTCACATTCTCATATATGTAATGTCTGCTGTTCAAAGCCACAGTGCCAGAATCTTGAACCTAAATATGGTCATGTCTTAGACAGCCACTTTACTTATAATGTAGCTATTAAATGACTCATTAGGAAGGTGTTTATCAGTAGCCTGGTCCATGGTTGCATCTATATTGGGTAATAAATCACAAGTATATATTCTGATACTCTGTCGGTTTCTATCATAACATCTTATTAAAGGAAAAACAGATTATAGGACTACTAAGCTGATTTAGTCAGTGATCTGGTAACTCTATAGAGGTTTCACTTTAAATCACAAGCAGCCTAAGTAATATTCCAACAGGACTAGTTTAAGTTAGGATTCTTATCAGCTGACGTCTGTGATTTCATGTATTCCGTGTTTGTTACCAAAGTGGAGTGTCTGTTTTAAATGTGGGCATTGCTGAAGATCACGTGTTTAAGAATACTTATTTAGTGCTTTTTTACATTTCATAAAAACTGTAATTACAAAAAAAATTTATTTAATTGAAAAAAAAATGTTTGTAACTTATATAATTTACATGTTATGTGTAATATATTTAGTTATTTATTACTTCACGTCTCCATTCATTGTTGGTGCTTAGAATGCAGAAACCTGAATACTGGCACGCTGGCAAGAGATTGTATGGTTGTTTACTTTACAAAACACACAAAAACCAGTTTTCAGCAATCACATACATTCACAATTACAGAGGTTGTTTGAGGAAAAACACAGACAAGGAATTAAAATCTCGAAGTACGTCTGTTAATCAAAAATTTCTCGAATGTCTTCCTGTAAATCTTTTTTTTTGTACCAAATTACCTACCCTCTCTTTAAGGTTGCATTGTAGTGCATTATTTTGTAGTGCACCCCCTCCCCCTCTTCTCTAGCATGTTCAGTATATTTTGATGAAAATTATGTTATTTAAAATATTCTCGATGATTTATATTTCAGGACACCACCAGGACTGCTCCTGTGTTCTGATGTACTAAACTTAATAAATGAAGAATCCCGGATTTTCTCTGTGTTACAAAATTTTACCTTGCTGATCTTTATTAATAGGCAAAATATATTAATGTTCAGGCTCACATCTTTAGGCTGACATCTAGACTAAACAAGCTTTTTGTATTTGAAACTACAAACAGAGATAAAAGAATGCAGTAACTGAGTGCCCTGGTTCGATTTTTCTACTTTGTGGGACTCACACAATGGAGCGCTGTTATACAGATCTCATAAGAAGCTTGAATGGCATTAATTAATACATTGAAAATAAGTCATGATTTAAATCATTTATTCTCTGTGCATTCCTAAAAACCAACAACTCATAAATCCAGTAAAGTGATATATACTCTCTTATGCTTGTGACTTTCATAGTAATTTTGACATGATACACAAGCTGTGATTTCAAATGAATTGTAATTTTGGCATACAAATCCTTCTTTCTGTAGTTTAATAAACTTTTAAAAAGGTCTGATAATACATCCAGATTTTTGGACTTAATCCAACCAATCTGTCTTGAACCAATCAATTTGAACAGAGATTATCGATTTGGGCTTTCCAAGTCAATGAACAATCAATGACTGACCCAAGATACTTAAAGGTTTTCACTTGTTTAATAATTAATAAATAGTTAATAGATTGTAACCACTAAATCTTTTGAATCCACTATCATTGTCATGACGATCCAACATGCAGGTAATAGCTTTATTATAGTTGTAAAACACAGTTCAGTATCGTAGTCACAAAACGGGCAAAAGTCGGTACACAGTAATCCACAGAAAAACAAACAAAACAAATCCAAAACCTAACGCAAATAAACGGAGTCAGTAAACGGGCAATAATCAGTAACCAGAAAAGCAGAATACAGATAGTAACGTTGGTATGTTTTTCAACATTGACAATGACTTGATTTACACTACACCACTGCATAAAGTTTCTGATTTTAGAATCATATTCTAATATATCCAGATTTCTTCCTAACAGAAATAGGAACGGGTATTTAATAATAGTTTCTTATTTTAACTAAAGCAATAATTTGTATGTAAGCTAAACAGGATGGGAGAGCATATACAACCTTGAGGGACACCTATTATAATTATTTATCATTTACTTTAACATATTGAGTACAATTTGTTACAATAAAGAAAGATTAACTTTGAGTTTTAAAAGCTTACAAGAATATTAAATGTTGAACTAAAATCTACAAAAAGTAACTGTTCATAGGCATTAGATTTATCTAAATGTTGCAAAGTCAAATTAATAACAGTATTAAGAGCATCAACCATCCCTCTTCTCGTTTTATAAGCAAACTGATATGGATCCAATAATACATTTTAATTGCTTTTCAGTACGGACACAACATACTGTATTTCTTTAAACATTTTATAACTCTGGTTATAGCAACTGGACTAAAATCGTTGCTATTAGAAGCCCCAGATTTCGGAAAAATGGTTGTTATCATAGACTTTTTCTATAACAGTGGGACCATATGATTGTCAAGTGATTGCTGAAAAATCAGGCACCATGCTGTGGGCTCTGCACACATCCACAAAAGGTGCGTCAAACTGCCATCAGGCCCAGTCTATTTCTTAGTAGAAATAAAATTAAATGTTCATTGAAGGCCAACTATAGCTATGTATAACTGTGAATAAATATTGCTTATATAAGACATGAAACATAGTCAGTCACTTATATACCAAATTATTGGTAAATTTAAACTACTCAAGCAATTATATAATTTGCGAGTCTGAAAGAGTCAGCGCCTTATTCTCCACAATCCTCACTGCAAATCACTGATGCCAATTTATACATAAATATCATTACAAGCCATTACAGTAACCTGGCATAGTCTAGTTTGATCCCCCTGTACATTTAGATGTAATTTATGTATAATTTATGGCACAGCTCTTTTAAATTCTTGAATCTGATTTGTTGTAATGTGTAGATAAATTTTTTGCGACCATGACTCCGACAGTGGCTCCAGTTGTAATTCAAAAGATAGGCTAATATTAATTAGCATTTCCATAAGAAGCATTGTGTATGTTGTGTGAGAAAGAGAACTCTTTAAACATCCATAAACACTATATAGCCAAAAGTTTTTGGACACCCTACCAGCACATCCCCACACTGATCACAAAGTTGGAATAAGACCAGTGTCTTTGTATGCCTCTGAAAGCATTACATTTACTGTACATCATTTGGCAGATGCCTTTATCCAGAGTGACATGCTTTAAGTCTCTATTAATGATTAGATCAATAATCGCAAAAAAGGCGCGTGGCAAGTTTTTGTTATATACTATATTTCATAGAAAGTGGTAATTAGAAGAGATTTACATAAGAGAAATTAAAATTATCATTAAAAAAATCAAACAGTAAAAACAGAAATTAAAATAAAAAAACAGAGATTCAGAAATTGATTTAAAATGAATAAAAAACAAAATACAAAACAGGTATAGTCAGTTCAGACATAGCACAGTCCTCATTAAGTAAATGCAGGACTAAATAGATGTGTTTTGAGTCAGGATTTAAAGACGCCCACTGATTTACCACATTTGATTTTTTTCTGGAATCTTCCAGTTCCAAACTGGGGGGTGCATCATAGCTAAAAGCAAATTTCCCTTGTTTAAAGTGAACCCTAACTGACTTGATCCTAATAATCTGAGTGATCTGATTGTATTCAGTGAGCATATCTGAAATGCATTTAGCTGCTATATGCGGTTGAGTGATTTATAAACCATTAATAGTACTTTAAAATTAATCCTAAATGTTATTAGCAGCCACTGTAAAGACTTAAGGACCGGTATGATATGTGGAAAATTTTCTAGGTTTTAGTCAGAATCCTAGCGGCATTGTTAAATATGAGCTACAGCTGTCTGATGGTCCTCTTAGGACAGTAGTCCACTCTACTGGTGACATGACAAGGCATGAGTCTCCAGGTCCTGACTGGAAACAAAAACACAAATTCTAGCAATGTTTCTAAGGTGAAAGGTCTTTTAGTTATTGCCTTGACATGACTACTAAAACTAAGTTCTGACTCCATAATCACACTGAGACTTGATTTTTGTCTGTCTGATCTCTAGAATCACCTTGAGATATGAGGTATGCATTCACCTTAAGAACTTCATCTTTGTTCCTAAAAGCAATGACTTCTTCTTGGTCCAGCTGTTAATTTTATCAATGCATTTGCAGATGGAGTCCATAGGGCTGTAGTTATTTGGCTATAAGGAAAGGGAAACCTGAGTGTCATCTGCATCGTAGGCAATTGGATACTTGCTCATTATTTAACTAAGTGGAAGCATATATAGGTTAAACAAGAGTGGTGCAAGAATCGAGTCTTGTGGGACTTTGCATGTTACACGTAGACTTATGGTCTCCTATACTCACATAATAACTCTCTTCTAAGTATGACCTAAACTATTTGAGGACCTTCCAAGAAAGCCAGATTGAGTTTTCTAATCTCTCTAGAAGTCATGATCAACAATGTCAAATGCAGAACTGATATCTTGAAGTACCAGCACTAATATTTTGCCAGAATCAGAAGTTAACTTTATTATCTTTGAGTGCTGTCTCTGTAATGGAATGGAAACCAAATTGAAAATTGTGTCCATTTAAGTTTAAACAGTTGTTCAGCTGATTAAAAACAAGCTTTTTTATTTGCCTTGCTTATAAAAAGGAAGATTAGATTCATAGTTGCTCAATATAGTGTTAAATTTAACACTATAAAATTACCCTTATTCAGAGAGGGGGTTTATCAACTGCTGTCTGGAAAAGTCCCAGAAAGAAGTGAGGTGTTTACCACTTCCAAGACATCTGCTTCTATACAGTTAAACATACTATTAAAAAAGATGTGAAAAGTCTGTCAAGGTAGCAGGTTGACGATTTAAGGTTCTGTACTATTTCTTTCAAAGAATTTTGCTATTAATTTCTTCAATGACAGACAGTGACCCCTTGTTAAAAATATGGTCTAATCTGTCTAACATCTGCATAATTTAAGGATGTGTTAATTGCATTTCTAATATTATGACTATTCTCATGAAAGATGGAAGAATATTAATTGCATTTGCTGTCAGAAAGCATTTTATGTGGAATATGACCTGAGGGGTTTGTTAAATAAGTTAATGTTGTTTAAGTTACTGTTTATAGGGTTTAAGAAGAAGGTCTGTCTAGCTTGGCCTAGTTCTCCATTGAAATCATGAAGGCTGTCTTTGTAGATGACATAGTAAATTTAAATATCAATATAGTCTTTCGCCACATCTTCTTAGCTTTCCTGCATTGTCTTTTCATACTTTGTCCTGCTGTTGAGTTTCTCCAGGCTGTCTTCTTACTGACTTTTAAAGGACTAATTTCACCAATAACACACCTAACTTTTGAGTTGAATGAATCAAGAAGAAGATCAACAGGGTGTGCATATATGTATGGTGATACAGCCTTCATAAACACTGCACTAGTGTTCTCATTAATGCATCTTGTTCTGACAGACACAGATCTTGCTCTAGTGGTAGCACAGATCAATATATAAAAATAAATAAAAAAGATCAAATAGACGTAATAGAAGTGATAAGATAGTGCTAAACAATATTAATAAAATATTTAGACCCTTACTTATAAGTAAATCTAACATGTGTCCAAGATTGCGTGTGGGTTCATGCACATACCCAAAAAGGTCAAATGTGTTTAAAAAATTTCTTTTGTAGCACTGATTTCTGCATTATCTATGTGAATAATAAAATCTCCAGCTTTAGCAAAACAGTCAAACTCTGTGATAACATTTTAGTAAACTCTTCAACAAAATCTGGAGAGAATTTGGAGGCCTGTAAATAATGATGAATGTTAAGCTTCTTTCACCGCATTACTTTTGGTTCCCACAGCAATGATAGGCCACAGGAAAGATAGGTTGGCTGCTTTTTTAATTTCCTTAAACTTTCAATCGCTTTATTGAAAATGTTTGTGATTGTTGCTGCTACCACAGATGGATTTGTGGCAACAGCCGGAGAGCTTTAACAGAAAGGGGAGGGAAATCTGTGCTGATAGGCTTTGGTGGTTGCGAGGCCCGCTGTTGGGAGAGTGGGAGAGGTTGGTCTCAGTGTATAAAAGTTCTTCCATTTTCTTAAAAACAACTTTGAAGTAGAGATGCTTTAGAGAGGGATAATGTATCTGGTGAGAGGGGCTATGGCTCTGGTGTTTCAAGCAGTTGAAAAATGTTGCCCTGGCATGTTTGGCAGTTTTCCATCAAAATGTCCTTGGTTGTTGATTTTTGGACTGTTTTAATACATCACAGTCTGAACGGGGCTCTGCTAGGATGGCATCCATGATCAATGGTTGTAGTAGCTGCGTGGTGTTATCAGTGTTCCTGTGGGATGTGTCAGTCACGTGACCATTTGGGAGCTGATGTGTCCTGTGGTCATTCATTATATTTCTGTGTGTGTGTGTGTGTGTCTGGCATATAGTCCCTAAGTACCAGTTTAACAGTTTTTTACATCCCCCAACGAGATTAGGGTTGTCAATGATGGTTACTGGTTTTTGCAGCCATGTATTTAGCCCGATTAACGGCAAAAACATGTTCCCCTTGTTGGGAGTGGTCCACTTATAAATGACTGAAGTGTTTTGAGTGTTTCAATGAGTTCACTGAAATCCTTTTTTAGAAGTTCTTACTGTTCTTTCAGTATGTCATTCCTCCCCACAATAATGATGCAATTTGCAGTCTTGTGCTTCATTAGGATGTTTTAAAGATCCCTGTTTACATAAAAAACTTGCTTTGGAAAAGACGCATAGTTGTAGTCCTGCTGCCAATGTTTCGTATTACAGCGCCGCCTGTTTGTAGCAATGATAGCTGCTAGCTGAAATGATCCATGTTCAGTCACATTTGGGGATTTTTATCCTACATTCAATAATGCTTTAAATCTGTTCTTAAGATGTATAAGGGGGTGGTAGAATACCAGTGTTCACAAGCCTTGTCGAAGCCGCATCTGGGGTAGAGCACACTACTGTGGCAGATACTTGTGACATTCACATGTCTCAAGTGTCTTTGGGTCTTGCTCAATGTTTGTGCCATCGATTTGTGTACCAATCGGTTTTGGCTTGTTCCTCTACACTTAATGTAAACTGTTTAGGTTTGATAGATTCATGGGACTCCCCACTGTATAATGAGGGAGTCTGCAATGCTCTGCTGTGTGTTTAGGAAGTCCAGCAAGTAATTTTGTCTCAGGAACTGCGATCCCCAGTTTATGAAGTAGAAAAACGCACAAGAAACGTTCTTTTCTCTTTGGATGTAATCAGCTGTATTTTCCTTTTTTCATAATAATTAAGTTATAAAAGTTTTTAGTTTTTCTGTTTGTGCCAGAAAATGTGTGAGCACTATGCTAATTTGCCAAAGTTAAAATCTTAGAAAACATTGAGAAAAGTACAGAAACAAGGAGCAAAACCAGAGCAGTAAGAAAGAGTGTCCAAACAGGAGGAGGAGCAGGTTTTTTTTATTTTTTTTTACAATATTTCTTCACTGGAACTAAGAGATGCAAACACCACTGGAGCATGACAATGCCCCTGTTCACAAAACCCTAAGCTCCATAAAGACAGTTTTGATTGGAGTCGAATCAGAGTTGGAGTTTTGCACATAGCCCTGACTCAACCCCACTGAATACCTCATTTGGGATGAACTAGAACACTGAATGCTCCCTCACTTAACAGTAGTGCTGTAACTAATGTGGCAGCAACACTCCAATCTAGTGGACAGCTTTCCCAGAAGTGTATAGGTTATGATCAATGGTTTCCTCAATACTTTTGGCCATGAAGTGTAAGTAATATGTAGCTTATTGTACACAGTTGCACAACAATCACTCATTATCTGCTGTTTCTTTCACATCTGGTGCTTAACCACGCTCAGTCCACCACAAACACCTTTTTCACTTGTGCAGCAGATTCAACACATAACACCTGAGGTTATTTCAGAAAGATAATAATTCATTCAAGTGGTAATACTTAAAAATGTTTTTTTTTTTTTTAATTTATGGGCAGAGCCCCTTTATAAATGTCACTATTAGGAAAGGGAGCGTGTCTAAGATAGTGTAAAACACAGCAGGCCGTGAAGTCCAGCCTGTTTATCTATAATGCAATTCACATAACTGTCTATTTTTACATGAGTATGCTATATAAGTATAACAGAGGGGTTATGTATGTACATACAGTAAGTAAATCTTGTGTTGTATCATGCTAATTCAAGCAGATCTGACTGACTTATGTAAAAAGATGTCATTTGTATTTATCACTTTTAAAAGACAGATATGAGAGAGACAGATATGATTTCTTGTTAAAAGTGTAATCCGTGTGTAACAGTGGGGACTTTTTTTGTAGTTAGTTAATAGCTGCACGTATAGAATATGCGTAACTAAATCAAATGGCTCCCAAATAGCAAGTCCTTTTATATATGGATTAAATCTAAGGATCACATACGGCGAAATGGTTTGCCAAGTTAAAAGGTCAAAGTGAACCATTGTATTGCTTTCTCTAATTCTTCAGAAAAGTAAAGTTTGCAACACTGGACCGCCTCCCCAGACATCATCTGTTGGCTAAAAATCGTCCTCTGCCTTTCAGCAAGACATGATGGATTACGCCATTGTTATTCAGCATTTCTCGGAGTGCACACCTCTGCCAAAAGTGAGTCTCCTCCAATGTCTATTGTTCTCTGTTCACAGCGAGAGTCACCTCTGCGCTATTGAAATAAATGGGAGATAACAAAATTAAGACATTAATTAGGAGCTTTTTCTCTTGGCAAAATCGTAATAAGAAGTGTGTGTGCTAGGCATCCATCACGACGAGGTCAGCAGACAAGAGATGTGTGAGATAAATGATACTCCTCCACAGTTGCTTGGTAAAAGCTTTTACTTCACAAATGATGGACACGGACAGAAAGGGTCACTCCGATGAGTGTGGAACTTGTTTGTTTACAGAACATTGTTGTTTTTTCATGCCTGTAATTAAATTCAGTGAGGCTCTATTTGGTGTTTTACTGTTAGAAGTCTGTTTCAATAGACTATTGGCCCCTGCTGTCTTTAGCCCTGTTTGTGGCCTAAGACGCGACAGGTAGTTTTTGAGATGTCAATCATTTTGCAGATTTTTAAAACAATATCTATAAATTGTCTTTTCCTTACACAAAATTATAAATTTATGAACATTTTTCTTATTTCATACATGACCATTTAATAATCTGATGGAACAAATTCGATTCGATTCGAAATTAACTCCTTATTATTGGATATTATTCAAATAACTTAAATTTTGAAGTGTTATTATTTTATATAATCTTAATAATGTTTCCATAATTATTACATTTAGGAATAGTGGTTTGTTGCATTTATGATTTTATGAAAATACTTTCTCTCTCTCTCTCTCTGTTATAAAAGTACAGATCAAAGAATATTCATGTGTCAGAATGGCCCAGTTAAAGTCCAAATTTATGTGTTAAAGTCCAGACCTAAATCCCATTAAGCATTTGTGGCAAAACTTGAAAACTGCTGTTTACAGACGCACCCCATTTAATGTGGCTGAGCTTAAGCTCTGAAGAATAGGCAAACATTTCAGTCTCTAGATGTGCAAAGCTGGTAGAAACATACTTCATAAGACTTGCTATAATTGCAGTGAAGGATGGCTCTACAAAGTATTGATGCAGGGGGGCTGAATACAAATGCACGCCACACTTTTTCAATATTACTACAATAATCGTGTGTCACCGGTTAGAAAACTTCAGAGGTACAGTTAGTAACAGTACTACAATACCAAACCTAAAAAAGATTCCACACTACTGCTGGAGTTGAACTAATTCTTGAAGGTACACAAACTACATAAGCTATGCATTACTACAAAACACAACCAAAACCATACCATATTCCTACCTGTCCAAAAGAAATACTGCAACCATTACATCGTCTTTCAGAACCTTTCACTCTCGTAGTTGACTCAAGCGTGAAAAAGCAATATGAATATTATTTGCGTTTTTACTCTGTTTTTAAAACATTTTGGCACATTTTAGTTTATTCGTGGAATTTGAAAGGAGCGAAAAGCAATTGCATTTTATTTCTGGTGTCATTTTTACACTTGAGTTTAGTTAAATTAATTAGCCTATAAAATATTAAAACCTCCAAACTGATCCCAAATTTTGTACACCTGTCCAAACAAATGTTTTTCCAAAAACAATTACCCACACAATCAAATTCAAAACTGCCCAACTAGGCGGGAAACTGCCCAATATGGCAGATTCGGCTAATGACGTATCCTGTCTGTGTGCAGAGGTATGCATATACATATGTTTACAGGCAGGAAAACATATCCTAATGATTTTTTATTGTTTGTTGAAAAAATTCCCAATTTACTGTAGTGTTTTTGCTGAAAATGTGATGGGAGGTTTAGAGTATAGCGCATTTCATTTATTTATTAAAGTCAACATTTATTTAAACATATGGCTCAAATGCACAGTGTAAACGTTTATTCGTTCATCCTCAGACATCACTTAATCCTTTATTTACGTTATCTCTGGGAAGAACTTGAGCTCAGGACCGAACAGTGGACCCTGGAGGTGTGTGGCTTCACGCTAGCGCAGCAGGTAAAATCACCACCCGCAAACACATGCTGGGTTTAATTTTCCAATTTTGAAATTGCGCTCCATGTCATCACCATAAATTTGCATTCATCTTCCTGAGAAATGACCCGTGTATACTTTGTACAGTCTGTTAGATATGTAAAACAGGACATTGTATCGGATAGTGTGGAAAGCACTTGTTTTTTTCTTTCTGTACATAGATCCCGAACACTTGTCTGCTCAGCCAATTACACAGCGATCATTCCTCATCTAAGCAATTACAGTTTACAATGCAGTCTCGAAGGTAGCTTGAAATGACTGCGTGTGACAAACAGGCTTATCTCGACGCTGTTACATAGCCGCTTCAAAAGAACGAGGCAGTGAGAGGAAGTGCAATCTAACACGCTGATCACAGGAGCTATCTAATGAAGGGCTGCCGTGCCAGACAGCTAGATACATGGAGCTCAGTGGGGTAGTTTTGGGGCTTCATACCACAAAATCATCCATTTGCTATGATTTCATAGAATTCTTGTATTATCGGCCAGGTTTGCGCAGACGGATTATAATTAGGGTAAACAGTCAGTGCAGCATGAAACAGGAAAAACAGTAGCGCCTTGGCGATGTGTTGATATTCTCCGCCTTGGAAACTATATTATACACTAAATCAACAGAGGTATTTGCTAAGGATCGCACAGGATAGTGTTTGCGAGAATAATTGATTCAGTTTGCCGATTCGGAGGCATGAATAATCGAAGCTTCTGCATTGTCATTATCGCATATCTCATGACACATCCGAGTAGTGAATATTTTATTTTTTGTCGGAAATGATGTATAAAATGTCATGCCAGGGCTCACATGGGTGGCAATTTATGATATACATGGGTAATTTATATCATGTGTCAAAAAAATCATCCTGCACAGTCTACTCTATCCTTAACTTGGATTACATGCTGTGGAATCCACAGATTTAAAAAGCATCAGTGTGCTCGGCTGGAGAGCTCATTCAGCACGTTAATCATAGCTGGGGTTGTACCACAGTACCACTTTTTCAGTGTATGCGTGTGTGTATGTGTGCTGAATTCGAGTAAGAAGAAGCAGGCTTGCAGGCGTCTGTTCACAAGCACTTGCTGTACATTTTTTCATAGTCGCACCTCGCAGCACAATGCCAGTGATTTCTCAATCTGCGTGTGTGTGTATGGGGGAGGGCCTCTGTGCATCAAAAAAAAGAAGTCAATGAGCCTTTACCTTCTATTATTGGCTTAATTATATTGGACGATACCACATCTTCTAGTTTTTTTTTTACCCTTCTTTATGTTCTAAAACGATCTGTAAAATGCTGTAGAAATGTATTTTGCGTTTGATGTGCAGATAAAAGTTTTTGTAGATAGACACAGCATTTGACAGACGCCCTTATTCAGAGCGACTTACATTTTTTATTTTTACCACTGTGCAAATGGGGTTTTAGAGCCTTGTTTAGGGGCCCAGAGGTGGTAACTTGGGTGGTGCTGGGAATAAAACAATTTTCTGGTTAGCAGTCCAACACCTCCCCCACACAATACATTGATAGTGCTGTTAGAGCCTTAATAATTTTTATGCTTGTTTAATTTGGGACTTGACCAGCGCAATATTTATTATTTCAATTTCGCTACTATTTGTAAAGTATATTTTCTGCCCATGTGTCTACAATCTGTACACAATAGGCTTGGAAGACACTATTAAAAGTACAATTCTCCCAGATTATAATTTATCTTAAACAGACTCCAATCGCCGGCTCTGCCGTCCGCAGAGCCGTGTTTACCCAAACCTGCAAGGTTGACACATTTGCCCGTGGCGTGGCGCCTTTGTTTCTCTGCAGGCGCCTTCTGTATGTCACTTAGCTTATCAAAGTTACTCTAGATTTTTGCCCGAAGACAATTTGTTTTTTAAGGTCAAATACGAAATTATTCTGCCAAAAGGTAAAAATGTGCAGGTCTCGAAATCCAACCCAGTTATGGAAATTTTCTTCCTTGTGGCATGCCTCAGGGAGAGACTTTGTGTCTGACTGATGGTAAATTCGTATGCAGGACAATTAACAGTAACCTGCTCTCGTTCTCCTCTTAGGTCCTTAAAAGCGAAACCATCTGTAAATTGAAGAACACAAAATTTTCTCACCATGAAAATCTTTTTTAAAATGTTGCCTTAGTCAAGGATGAGTAGTTGTTATTTCTAGATGAAGCTTTTTAAAAATCTTTTTAAGTTTTTTTTTTTTAATTAAATTTCATTGCCGTCCTTGACTATTTTAAAGCACAACAGCGCTTATTGTAGTTTACCGCATTTTGAAAGTGCAATAGCGAAATACTATTAATAAAATAAGAGATAAAATGAAAATAATTTAAATGAAAATAAATGATACAAGGCCAGCAAGAACTGCTGCATCACAATAATAGCATCTTTAAATCAATATGCTCAAACCACTTTATTAGGACCACTGGTACACCTGATTATTTACCCTATTATCCACTCAGATAAACATGTAACAGTAGCACATTTATTCAGTCTTGCAGATGCAGCTCATGGGTTTTAGGTCCAGAGGCCACCACTGTATAAACTCTGGCCAACCCTAGTATGATTTTGAAGAGGGCACTATTAATGTAAATACATAATATTAACTTAAAAGGTAAAATAAAATAAAATGTGCCACTAGAGCAGCTGTTTCACTGCCCTTTGTTTATTTATATTTTAACTGTGCCATCCTAAGAGTTGCTGTTGCCTTTTCTGTCCCCCTTAATAAAATTGTTTTTGGTTGCCCAGGTCATGTGCATATTCACTGCAAACATTTATAAAATACAAGTGAAATTGACATTTGGTGACAGACTGTTTAGTGCTGTTCACCTCAGATTTTACACACACAACTGATCTAAAGTCTCATTAGAAAAAAAAAATACTGATTTAGGCCAACTGATAACTCTTTTAAGATTGGAAAACAAGGAAATGCTGTAAACCTAATTTACTGACTGACTTTTACATGTTGTGCACTGGTTTAATTTGAGTGTATACACTTGTAATACTAGTTTGAGCAAGACTCAAAAATTTGAGCAGACTGTATTTCATTTACAACACACTCATCACAACATTTTCGACAACTTAAAAAGTGCTAAAGAACAGTTACCTCAGTGCTACATTACAGTTTTGACCGGGAAACTGTAAAGTAGTGTGTGTGTTGGGTGTAGTGGAGTCCACAAGCTGTGCCACTTTAAGGCTCTTGTTTCAGCAGTAACTAAAATGCATAAAAAAACACATGTAGGACCAGTAAGAATCTTCCTGTTACCACCTCAGCAGAAGCTCAATCACACACATACCAAATACCCTCTTTACCCATCTGAGATATAAGAGCACAAACCTATGACAATATCCAGCCAGCAGTAATAACTCAGCCAGGCAGCAGTCACTGCTGTTATTTGTGGATACAGTTTCCCATGGCCCAAGTGGAAGCTCAAAAAAAGCATATCCTGTCTTTTAGCACTCTCTCGAATTTGCTATTACTGGGAGTTTCAAACAGCTCTTAGATAAGCAAATGTGTCTAAGATATGGAATATACGGTACATTGTGTAGAGTGAGTATTGGGTCCAATGTTAAAATGTTGCTGGGGCACCAGACAAACCAAAGGGAAAGGTGATAAATTGGTCTAATTTAACTGAAGTGGGGTTTTTCCCCTGAGATATTGGGTTTAGGGAAGTCTGCCAATATCCCCTGGTTAGGTACATGGTTGAATAAAAGCAAGTAGTCGTCAATCCTCTGACCACTGAGCTGCTTTAATCACTGGGTTACTCCTAGTTTACTTCTATGTCAAATGTAGTCTTGAATGTATCCTAAACCACCTTTTTTTGTAAATTTATTTTGTAACTGCAAGAGTTGGTCTACACATAACACCAAGTTGAATTGGGATACATTTATTAAACTTTTCTTTGGTCCAAGCTTTACCCTATAGGAAGCACGACTATCACCAGAGCCTCAGGGGCAAGTTTTGGAAGATATATTTGACCCACATGACTTCTATCCCTCTATTTTCCTGACTCTTTAGACTCACCATGTGATGGGGGTTGGCAAAGAACAGTAAAATCTCACCAAGTGGGAAGGTTTCTAAGGTAACAGGCGAGTATTCCCAGGTTCTAGTTGTCGGCACCCTAGAGTGCGGAGGAAGGTTTGGGAGACAGCCAGAACTCTGGGCTGGCATTTATTTGCATTATGCTTGTCACTTAACATTTGCTATTTCAATCCGAAAAAAGAGGCAATCTTTTTTTAACTTAAATTACACTTTGTGAATTTTTAGATATTTATACAAAACTAAGTTAGATAAGTTAATTTATCCAAATTGTTATGATTTTGTCTATAAGAATATCCTCCCTATCAAAATCTCCTCTTTAGCTCTTTGTACTTAAAGTCTAGGGGAAAAGAAGGTTTTATTCACAAAAGCTTACACTTGATGAATTAATAATAATGCAAACTAATAGCATGCAGAATGTTAAAGGTTTTGTGTCTTGTTGCAATTTTCTATTTAGTTTAAAAGCTCACTCTTAATTGTGCCTTGCAGTCAGAGAACTGAATATGGTGCTTCACATCTGAAGTAATCCCTTCTGAAAATTTTCGCTTGTCAAGATCCCGGCTTCACAAGACTTTTGGGTTTAGTCAGAGAGTTTTGTTATAGAGGTAGAAAATTAAACGGATTTGAAAAAGTTAGATTAGATACAGCTCCAAGAAATTTTCATCTAAAATTGTATTAAGGCATGATTTTAGCTATGATTTGATATTTACCTCATTATTTGATTATTGTACATTTGAAATATGATGTTACATGCAGTTTATTGTATAGCATATGTACATGTGTGGCTGACAAGGTCTGTTAATATTGTATTTCTTTACCATTATCTATCAAAAATGTATTGACATAGAAGACAAATATAAGCACCATACTTTTAAAAGAATCGCCTTATTTTGATGTTTTGACAATTTCCCTTATTTGGTGTTTTGAGAATTTCCCTTATGTGGTGTTTTCAGACTGTCTCTTATTTAGTGTTTTGAGACTGTCTCTTATTTAGCGTTTTGAGAATGTTCCTTATATGGTGTTTTAAATAACATCTGCCGCTAAGTGTTGCCCCAGTGTAAAGCCACTGCGTCAAATCAACTGCAACTTGCAGACGTGCTAAATTTAGGAAATAAAGTATATTTTTCTGGTAGAAATTAGGTTTCAATTACGTTTTTATTATAAAACATCTTGTCCATCATAACTTGGCGAAGTGCACTCGTTTAGCGCGGAAAAATAGCGATGTATTGTGGCAGGCTGATGTTTAATAGCATAGGCCAGCACGTATGTCACTTAAAAACCACCAGTAGGTTTTCGTCTGGTTTGAGAGCTGCTCACTAAAAAGGTCATAACATATGATTCAAATCATTTCAATATTTGTTAAGTTATACAGCTATTTCTTGAGCCCATCTTGGAAGAAACCACTTCTATCAGTCAGGGTAAGAGATTGATTTGCTGTTATGCTTTTGATAATAGGGGCAAATGGGACCAAAACCGAAGCAACATCATGCTTTCACGGTATAACAAGATTATTTTGGTGCATGAAGCTGGAATGGCATTAGCTTCGGCCGTATTCAGGATGTCATCGAATAGAATATTATCATTTCAATGTCTTGACTGGTAAACTAATGTTCACTAATTCATGCTAATATACAGTAGGTCTAATGTAACTGCAGCCCTACAACAAAAAATAAAATGACTTCTTTATAATGGTAACTGTTATTAAATGCATTATATTCAGTAGGATCTGTTTTACAAATGAGCACCAGTTTAAGATCTACTCTCTGCTGAAGACCATAATTACTGTCAGACCACTGACTGTTTATAATTATTGTATGTCTAATATAAAACAGTCTTTAAGGTATGTGGATATCATGTTGATTTTAGCACCAGAATCATTGGCACCCTTCTTTAAAAGAAAAAATATTATGAACAATAAATAACAAGTGGAAAAGTTAAGTTATTGACTGCTGCTAATTATTTAAAACTGATAGCTTTATTTGCATAATGTCCTAAATGTACGTGTCCTATAACCAATATGTCCAGTATTTATTTTTGTTTGACTTTTTTAACACAATGATATCAGTACTGAAATTAACAAGCTTTTTTTATATACAATATTAACTCCTTCAATGTTGTAATTTTAAAAGTTTAAAAGTTTCTGAAGTTTTGATGCTTAAATTTGATTCAATTCTTGCCTGATGCAGGTTTCCAGCTGCTATAGAGTTTGTGGTTGTGTTTGACATATTTTTCATTTAATGACGCGCCAAATGTTCTTTATAGGTTAAAGCTCTGGACTGCAGGCAGGTTAATCCAGCACCCGGACTATTCTACTGCAAAGCCATGCTGTTGTAATAGCTGCAGTATGTGCTTTTGCATAGTCCTGCTGAAATACACAAGGTCTTCCCTGAAATAGAAGTCATTTGGAGGGAAACATATGCTGCTCTAAAACCCTTTATATACCTTTCAGCCTTTATAGTGCTTTCCAAAACATGCAAGCTGCCCCTACCATATGCACTCATGCACCCCCATACCATTAGATAGGTTGACTTTCAAACTGAAAGCTGGTGGTAACACACATCTCCCTCCTCTTTACGCCGGAGGACACACGGTCTTACGTCCACGGTTCTTATCCAGACGGGCCCTTACATTTATTTCCTTTATACATCTGCGCAATTAGGGGTTAAGGCCTTGCTCAGAGGCCCAGCAGTGGAAGAGCTTGGTGGTGCTGGAAATCGAACCCTGATCCCCTTTTAGCCGATCTTTCAGTTAGTTAGCAGCATTTAACACAATCCAGTTACCACCACACCTTAACCACTGAGCTGTACAAGTTTCCAACAAGAATTTCATGAAAGACACCTTAACCATGAGCTACACTTTCCCTGACAAGAATGTCTATTAGTCTAAATTTTAGACTTGTCTGACCATAGACACCTTTTCACTTAGTCTATTAGTCTATTTTAAATGAGGTTCGGCCCACAAGCAGACACCGCGTAGCTTCTGGACCATTTCTGTTCACACATCCATGGCTTCCTTATGGCAGTCCCTTTAGTTGGCATCTGTGAGGATGGCGGACTTGGATGGCGGATGTGTTTACTGATTGTGGTTTCTGGAAGTTTTCTGGGCAATTTAGTAATGTCTTCTGATAACGAGTGATGCTTCTGAGGGCGCGAGGAGCACAGGTTAACAACAAGACATGCAGTGTCTTCAGCCTTGTCCCTTACGCAGCGAGATTTCTCTGTTTCTCAATCTTTTGTTGATATTATGCACTGTAGATGATGAGATTTGCAAAGGATTTGCAATTTAAAGTTGATGAAAGTTGTTTTCCGCAATCTTTTTACACACTCTTTCACAGATTGAAAAGCCTCTGCCCATCTTTATTTCTGAGAGACTCTAAGACATCCCTTTCATAGCTTTCTAGAATTCAGAAAGGTTTCACTCTCCCGGTAGCCGGTGTCAATGCATGGTGTGACGCTCCACTTTTAAATTAACAAAGTATAGAAAGGTTAATTTTTTTATATAAAAATAACTATGGCATATGTAAGTTACAATAATTTTGACAAAATGATGCACACACAAGCATTACCTAAGTCAGCTGATGCAGGTTTCCAAGCCATGTTTTCCTTCATTTTTCAGTCAACTTCATAAAAATTTCCCCTTTATGAGCAACAATCTAATTTCACGGTTTGACCGGTTATTGTTTAGTTATTATACTGACCGCTGTTATCAGAAATACAGATAAACACCATGAAACACCAAGTGTCTGTCACCCACCCAAAGCTTGACACCTGCGGGGAAGCAGGGAATTATTTATAAATGATAAATATACTAATACATGTTTAGTATGTTAACATTTCTTTATGCTTTAAACACATACCTAACATTAACCAAGACATATTAATACTATGTATAATAATCATTTACTTATTTCTTTTGTCTCCCACAGAAAAAAAACAAAAACCACATCTTAAAGTAGCAAGATGACTATTTTAGAAATTCTATCAGCCACAAGAAAATATGATTTACATAAACTAATTAAAATAGTTTTTATTTCACTTATTGTTGAGGCTGGTTATTTGTCACTTATAGTATCCATTTAGTATCTACACAGAAGGCAAAATTATGGAAATATGGATATGTCCCTAAAGTGTAGTCTTTGGTACAGGTCCATGGAGCGGGGAGGCAAGGAGCATTTATTTACTAAATAAATTACTAGCTCTGATGTATATGTATGTTTTCTATTGACGTTTAAACAGAACTAGTTGTAGTGTGGAAAGAAAAGTTCTGCTGGTTATTGTTTTATCATGTTGATTTTAAAGCTCCATTAATAATCAAGTAATTGTAATATCGTGACATGATAGCTTAGGTGTTGGTCTGATTTGAGACCTGCTGCTCTTTGTAGTTTCCTATAATGTAAGGTAAAGTCAAAACTGTTTTTGTCCTGCAGTGCTTCCAAACAGCTTTTTATTGTGAAAACATGGTCAAACAGTTAATTCGGAAACTTTACACCCACAACAATCAACTGATCTCGACCATTCTAAAACTGGGTTCTCGTCTGTGTTTCTTCCTTTTATCATCCTCCTCAGTATGTGGGTAGGCAGTAGATTTATAGGTCCATTTTCTGGCAAATATTCAACTGTTTCAGACATAGCAAACATTCTGTTATGGTCTTCTTATATATTTTTATGTCCATAAAGCAATCTGTGAAGATTAACAGCCATCTTTCATTTTTCTTACTCTTTGATGGCAAACTGATTTTCTATGAGCTCAACCTTATATTTATACCCCAGGAAAACTGTACTTTGTTAAGGGCAACAGAAAAGTCTCTGAGAGGGGGCAGTAAACATTCAAAATATTATTTGCATTCTTATAATATTATTGGTAAAATTAAAACAAAAAATCCAAAAAACTAATTGCATTTAGTATGTGCTTTATCCACATGATGTCATTCACACTTAATGACAATTTTCTCTTAGACAAGCCACAATGCCACAATGTTTAAGAGGAACTCATTTTTGAACTGCTGCTACAACACAAAAACAAAATGCTGCATGGCTCTGATATCAAGTCTATATCAAGTCTATTAGACCAACACCAGCTCATGTTTTTTTTAACTAGCTGTCATGTTTTTTAAACTAGCTGGGCTATGTCACCAACATGTCACCAGAATCACTTGTTTTTTCATTTTTTTCTGTTTGCTTGCCATCTCTCCTCTTTTTAATTCCTTGTGGTTCAAACTCTGCAGTTGCCATTTCCATTTCTATCCCCTCATATACAGTATGTCTTTTTTTATCATGGTGCCTGTTTTGGGCATTGACTGTTTTGCAACCACTATTAAACTAATATATTTAATGACTTTTAATGCCAGTATACAAGAAAAACCTGATATCAACCTATGTGTGTTTTTTTTAACATATTCCATTCCAGATTTAGTTTCTTCTTTGCTGTTATAACAACCTCCACATGTCTGGAAAGGCATTGTATTACATTGTAAAGGGATTGTGGCTGTAGGGATTTCTGCTTATACATGACACTGCCATGCCTCATTTAGATCTAGTCTTTTTTGATACACACGATAATTTAAACTACACAAACCCATAAGTCACCAGTTGTTTTTTTATCATGTAGATGTCAGAAATAGTTCAAATAAATATATTCATGCTCTTAGCACAAGCAAGTTCTGTCCACAGCATCCCACCGATAATTTTGGCTTAAATCTAACTGACAAAACTCACAAGCATGTTTCAGTGCCATCATGTGCTCAGGTTCTAAGTCTTGACAGCTAGATAGGATACAAGCAATTAGCATAGATCTTCTCTCACCTTTCTAGCCCCTGTTGCCACGATGTCCGCAGTTGCTAATTACTTCCACGGCTTGGATTCTGAGTGCTTATTTAATAACCGCCTTAAAAAAGTCAAAATTGATTTTTCTTCTCTTAAGAGCTGGTGTTATGATAGGATGTTGACCTGACCTCATCTTAGCTCATTTTGTTGACATCTGTGGCAGAGCTTCAGGGATGAAATTCTTAACTGTTTTAAAGATTCAGTGGTAAAATAAGAGCCTCAACAGTGCTCTGTGCCTGGGGTCTGTCAGCACTCTACTGTTCCAGCGCTAATTTGCCAAGCAGTCACACCAGGGCAGTTAAAACAGAGTTGTTAGGTTTGTGGCCATAGTCACGGGGAATGATTTCTACAGTCAACCCTAAAGGCCACCTGATTTTTTCAGCTAAAGCCCACTGGCTCCAGGGTACTGATTGAACAGCCTGTCAGAGCATGCCATCGATTGGAAGGAAAATGAACGGGCCTCATGCTGCCAGAGGGAGGACAGTTTGAAAAACAGGAACACGGAGGTGACAGGAAGGACCAGCAAGCCCCATTGTCCCTGAAGGGTATAAGACAATAAGAAACAGCGTGAGGCAGTGACAGCATTTTTTTTTTTTTTGGAAAGACAGTCCTTCTTGTTTTAATTTAAAAGAAAGGACATATTTCTTGATTTTGGGTTTAGTCACCGCTGGGCATCAGTGTCAATCTTGCATCGGTGAATAGAGAAATTACTAAGACAGAACAGGCCACCAGCTGTACATTCGCTTTTCATATTCCCACTTAGCTTTATTGACAGTGCTGGGTCACGATGTTAACTAATGCTAGATTTTTTTAACAAGAAGAGGGGGGTCCTGTGCAGTGTGTTGGAATGAAGTCTCTGTGGAGGTGAAGAGTTCAGGATGGATAATCAGTGGATTAAGGGGCTCATTTTGAGGCATCAGAATAGTCCCGGATCCAGATTTCCGACGGTCGTTACTCACGTATGGCCCTGAGTTGAATAGAAATGAGAGCCGGTTAATTTTTTTTGCCACCCAGTCTTCAGACTGTGACAGTAGAGTTAAAGAAGGGCAGGGTAAGTGACAGCGATGGATATAAAGAGTCTACAACACAACACATTATGTTTGGTCATGGTAATGAGGTGATTGGCCATAGATACAGCACGTAAAAATTGGTGCCATTACATTTTTTTTATGTACTTTATAAACAGTAAGTATCGTTGCCCTGACAGTCGTTTAGCCAAGATAATTATAAGGGTTATAACATAAGATTACGTAATATTATTATCAGCTGTGCAGTTAGGAACTGCATTCTGGCAAGTGGCAATTGTGAAGCTGGGTTGTGGATTTTAAGCTTCTGCAGTAAAAGAAATCCCTATATAGGACATTTTGTATATAATACCTTCACAAGTCCTTGTCTTTAAACAGCATAACTAAAACTATAAACATTATTTGTTAACATGGTTTTGGCTTAAAATGGCAGTGCAGATGTTGACCCTGTCCAGCTATTTTTTTAAATTCAACTTAGTTTAATTTAATGTTTGATGCTACTAACATCTGTATATCATACAGACATCAATATCAATCCATTTATTGTTTTTTTTTTTAGCTTGACCTACTGTGACAAAACTAAAACAAACTAGGAGCTTGATGGCATTAATGGAGGGAAGTGGGTCTTCCAGTTGATGTCATCCAGTATGTATTCATATATATATTCTTATTCCAGGTTGATCATATCCAGCAGATATGGTTTGACTGCAGGGTAAAAGATGAACAGACGAAGAACCAGAAAGTAGTGCTGTTTTGTTGTGTTTGTGTTTTTGTGAATCTCAAGGCTTTTTGTAGACTACTATACATGAGACTAAGGTTTATAAGCCACTAGGATTAGGGTTCTTATGAAATCCAAAGCAGGTCAAACCTAAATAAACGTTGAAAACGGAAATTTTGTACATTATAAACTGAAAAATGACCTTGTTAAAAATGAGATTCACAGAACATATTTTATGGAATTAAAGGAAAAACAGTCTGAAACACCCCCCCCTTCAGCCGTAAGCTTAATCATTTCTACATTTAATAATCAATGGCAAGGCAATTTTTACCTAAAAGATTTCACATTTCTATCCATGTACTAAGCATAAGTAAAGAATAGATGTCACGTCGAAAAGGAAAAATGTGTCAAATATCGGTATCCAGTTCATTGAGTCTAATTTGTAATTTGTGGCATTGCAGGGCACAATCACACAGACACCTACACCTAATTATATGCTACAAACAATTTTGAGAGGCCCAGCAGCCGAACAGACACGGTATTGTGCTAGGGGAGTAAGCCAGAGTACAAAGAGAAAACTCCCAAGTCACATAATGCAGAGGTGGGAATTGAACTCCCAAATCCATATGCCTGTTTCATCCTGTTGATATGTTGGTCACCAATTGCCCCTAAGAAACTGTGTTTTTGTGATTGTTATATAATACCATATGTAACTATCGCACAACATACATGTTACAGAGACCAATGAACAAAACAGATGAATATTCACGTGCCCAGACATACCTGAGGAAATCCTACTGAAGATAGCATTCAGTGCATACTCTTTTTTTTTTCTCTTTTGTTTGACTGCAAAAGAAATTTCAGGGGGGAAGTGAGCTCTCTGCAGGCTCTCGAGCTGTAATGGCATGAGAGCACATTACATTAATCTGACTAATGATCTATCGCATTGAATAAATAAATCTACAAGAGCAATAATGTACTTTAATAAGAAAAGCTAAAGGCCATTTAGATGAAAAATCACCTCTCAAAAGTCTTAAATCAAAGAATAAATCAGACTTTGCTCAAATTGGTGACAAAGCGAGCCACCTAACGCCATTTGATTTTAATAATCGATTACTTGTATATACTTCCTGGAATGTGTTCCTGGGATAATGAAAGAGTAATCATACTCGAATGGTTTGCACATAGTAAATAAAATGCACAGCGATTTAAGAATGATTTTCATAGACTGGTGTCATTTTTATTTTAAAATTGTTTACTTAACTAAGGACCCTACAAAAATTACCATGATTGTTAGCTAACCGGTGGGCTGCATTCTCTGGATTTTAAATTTTAAATTCGACACAAATTTTGTGTAAATATTTTGTAGGGTAGACAGAACTAACTGTTATTGTGTAAACAGTTTGTTAGAGTTTGTTGGAGACTTGTGCACAAATCTTTTTTTAAAGATATTTTTAAAGATATTTTTTAGGAATTTTTGGGCTTTTTTGATAGGACATAAAGAAATGAAACAGGGAAGGGGGGAGTTGTGGCAGCGGACAAGACCCTATCTATCCCCGGCCCGCTGAAGCACAACCACAGCGCCAGTCCATTGTGCACAAATCTTACAGTAAATTATGCACACCTTTCTTAAAATAACCCTCTATGGTGTTAGTCCACCCTTTTTTTTCTGAGGACATCATCTTTATATTTTTACTCACCTGAATTATGCCATGTTCACACCGCTTGATTTTCCAAGTCGTCAGATCATTGTAGTTTGCACACTGCATGAGTATCTGGGGTAACATTCAGCTGCTGTTGTGTTCGCATTGCATGAGCAATTGACAACTGAAGGTAACATACTGCATGCCTTTACAATAGGAATAAAAGCTGACAACTCACAACCTACGTTTTACTAAGATTAAGATGTTGCTTTACTCCATTTAATAGGATTAATAAACTAAGAAGGTACCTCTCTATGAAATAAAGCCATGCTTGCTGATATATTGTGGTCTGGAACTCCTCACAGAACTTTCCGCTACCCTGTTCGAAGTGTTTTTTCAGCTTTTGAGTTATCAGGAAGTTGTCTGAATTTTCGTGAGTAGCAGACAGCGTTGACTTTTGAATTTGAAGGTTGTAGTCGGCAGACAATCTAAGAGAAACTTAGTTAAAATGATTTATATTCACAGAAGCAAATTGAGTCTTAACATTTTGTAATTTCTTTGTTATTCACAACAAATTCAAGCCAAATAAATGTCAAGACTGGGTTTGTCGTTACTAGTCAAATATTACTACAAATTCTGAAATTTATTTTCAACCCAAATATTTTTTGTGTGTTTGGGAAGTTTTTATGTTACCCCTGTCGTGGGTCAGACAATACCTAAGCAGTCATTTTACGAAGGACTTTAACACACGACTGATTTAAAGTTGCTGCCATTTTTGATCTTGTTGTCCACCTACTATAGGTCACCACCAATGTGGTTTTATTCAGAACTTATTTTACACTGCTGGATATTGAATCGCCAACAGATCCATATATTTAGCATGCCATGAATTTCACAGGCTTCTGCAACACATCAGAGATTCTTTCAGATCATGTCTTTGATCAGTCACACTGTGTGATTGTCACTCGCGTGAATGAGCGCTGATTTGCTTCCAATTTGTTTTCATTTGTCAGCGATTTTGCAAAACCTGTTGCAAGTAAAAATCAGGGTTAAAAATCGTACAGTGTGATCTCTGCATTAGATGCTTAACAAAAAGATCTGTGTTAAAAATCTGATGGTCTGGTTACCCGAGATCACCAAGTCTGTCTGGTTCACAAAGTATTTTAAATCTCTAAAAATGTTTATATCGCTTTCAACCAACGTTAATATTTTACTGCCTTCGTGTTGAGTCTGTTAGATTTAAAATGTCAGTCCGAAAAGGGGGCCCATGATTTATTTGTGAAAAGCCCACAATACTGTGTTCAGGTAACAACTGTAATTTACAGCAATTAGTAAGCTAATTTCTCTTTGCTTTTGCCTTTTTGTTTCGAAGCAAAGTGGCACAGGGAAGCAGCACTGTTGGAACTCATTTACCATTTTTTTTTTCAGCTGCACTGCACTTGCTACTTGTGTCGTCTGTCCAAACAATCTGCTAGTAATTTGCAAAAACAAAAAAAAAACAGATGTTCTAAATAGTTTATTTTTTAAATTTGCATTTCAAAGTGGACGGTAAGTCCCAAAGAAAAATACAGGACTGGAAGAGAAGCAGCCTAATTAATTTTTACACTTTCTACCAAATTAGACCTTCCTTCAATAGTCTTTTTTTAATGTGTTGTACTGGACATAAATAGCGACAAAACAAGCTGTTAGTTACATGTAATTTAAAGCAGTAAAAATCTGAATCAGTTATTGTTGTTAAAAATACGTACAGTGAGTCTGTTAGGATTTCTGTTAATATAAAGTGCCACTATATTACCACTTCTACCGCTTTATGAGGTGATTTCAGCAAATTAGTAGAGAATAGAGTAAAATAAATCAACTATAGCTTTGAAGGTTTTCTTGCAGTTATAGGCATCATTTTCTCCTCTTTCAAACATGACAAGTTGAGTTGATGCCGGAGAGCTTGATTTTAGGCACCCACTTGCTCAGCTGCACTCTGACGACCTGGGTTCGGTTCCGGCTTGGTTCCTTTCCAGTCCCACCCCTCTGTCTTTATCTCCCCCATTTTATCTCCCTCAGTCCTATAAATAAAGACAAAATGGCCAAAAATATCTTTAAAAAAAGAGCTCGTTTTCGGTCTTATCTTATCCAATCAGCTCTCCAACACCTTAACCACTGTGCTACCACTTCCCCAAATTGTTTTCTTGGTGACTATGGTCCCAGCTGCCTTGAGATCATTGACAAGATCCTCCTGTGTAGTTCTGGATGGATCGCATGATCATTTACATTTACATTTATAAATAAATATTTAACTACATTGTCATTGTGCAAGGTACGTGTACAGAGCCAATGAAATGCATTTTTCGCATATCCCATCTAAGTAAGTTGGGGGTCAGAGCGCAGGGTCGGCTATGATACAGCGCCCCTGGAGCAGGAAGGGTTAAGGGTCTTGCTCAAGGACCCAACAGTGGCTGGCTTGCCGGTGGTGGGGCTTGAACCCAGGTATTTCTGGTCTTCAGATCAACAACTTACCCATTTGAGCCACCACTGCCCCAAAAATTTACAGCATTTGGCAGACGCTCTTATCCAGAGTGACTTACATTTATCTTATTTATACAACTGAGCAAGGGGGTTAAGGGCCTTGTTCAGGGAGCTCAGTGGAGCTGGGAATCAAACCCACAATCTTCTGGTTGGCCAACACCTTAACCATGAGCCACCACTTCACAGATACAGATGCCTGAACAGGGACTTGAACCCTGGACCCTCAGATTAAAAGCCTGATGCTCTACCGACTGAGCTATCTAGGCTTTATCCAGGATCATTGAAACTCCACAAGTTGAGATCTGCATGGAGCCCCAGACTGAGAGAGAGACTTTTATTTTGTGTTTCTTCCATTTGTGAATAACGACCAACTATTGTCACCTTCTAACCAAGCTGATTGGCAGTGGTCTTGAAGCCCATTCCAGCCTTGTGTAGGTCTACAATTCTGTCCCGATTGATTGATTGATTTCTTCTGTGGACAGGTGTCTTTTATACAGGTAACAAACTGAGATTAGCAGCAATCCCTTCAAGAGAGTCCCTTTAAGAAAGTCCCATTAAAAGACAATACTCCTAATCTAAGCATGTTACTTCTTGCTAATTACCGGGGATCAACAACTTATTCAAAAGAAGTAAATACTTACTTTAAAGGTACATGATATATACTTTTTAAAAGACATGCAAGAGTTAAGCTTGAGGCACTTAAGCTTGAGACCCCTAAACATAACAAAAAATGAACATCATTGGTTGCTTTACCTGACAGTCATGTCTAGAGTGGCCCTTAGTGGCCAAGGTTTGCAAACCTTTTGCAGCCCGAAGACTAGCAAAGGTAGTAGCAAATTGGCTAACAAAATAGCATAGGCTATGAATGCAACAAAAAAAAAATAAGTGCAAGGTTCAGGATCATGAGATGTTGAGCATGAAATACTGGAATTTTGTGCACACAAGGGTTTAAATACTTGGACAAATTGAAGGCGAAAAGACAAGACAAGGTAAATACAGTTCAGAAATAAGACATGAATCAAACCAAACAAACGTGGCAAAGAAAAGAAACAGAAAACTAGGTAGTGCACTGAATGATAAAAAACCGAAGCTAAAAACTGAGATTATTTATGCTGCCGTAAATTTACAAAAGCTTGTAACAACTAAAAGATTCAGTAATTTACAGCATTTGGCAGACGCCCATAACCAGAGCGACTTACATTATTTCCTGTTATACAACTGAGCAATTGGGGGTTAAGGGCCTTGCTCAGGGGCCCAGCGGTGGTGGCTTGGTGGTGCTGGGAATCAAACACCTTAACCACTGCGCTACCACTTCCCCATTACCATTAAACATTAAACAGTGCAAAGGTTTAATGGCATACAAATTAAACACACAGTAAAATGTAACACTAACCATAGTTCTGCTTCAAAATTTAAAAATAGGATAAAATGTTAAAGTGTACCGAATAATAAAGTGTTTAGTTATGACGCAAATGCTCTCTAAAAAATGTCTCATCATAATAGTTTAAGGCTTGTAATTTAATGTCCATTAAAGAAGTTAAGATTTTTTTTAAAAATGTTTTTTGAAGAATAATTTGTGTATAGACCAGGGGTCGGCAACCTTTAACACTCAAAGAGCCATTTGAGGCAGATTCCTACAGAAAAAAAATTAGCAGCCGCGAAGACTTTTTGACATCTAAAATGAAGAGAACACTCTATACATAGTTTTTTACCTTTATGTTATATTTAAAATCTATTATGTTTTGTATTTATAAAATTAACAAACTACTACAGCAAACATTTTGTCTGTAAGCAACAAAAAATATTTGGTATACTATACTGTCTTATATAATTATCAATGTTTATTTAAGTCATCCTTGCATTTATTTAATATAAAGTCAAACTTAAATAATCCACCAACAGCAAACCTAAATTGCGAACCAAAATTTAGTCTTCTCCTGTGTGCCAACCTAAATATAAAAAGGACTATTTCTGTAACAAACTCTACTGAGGCAAGACGTATAGAACCCATTTTTAATTTAGTTATTGTTATAAATATAAAGATAAAAATAAAATAAAAATATAAAAATACTGATTAATTTTACAGAAAGGTGCTAAATTTGTTTGTATTGTGAATTGCACATGATATATATATATATATATAGTTATATATAGAGAGAGTTTGATAGCCACATGTATGAATGACTTCCTTTGACATTCCGTTGACGTTTAATGTAATTTTTGCTTTTAAACCTCAGCACACAGCGTCTCCACATCAAGTCACCTTTATTTTTGCACAGGATTGTATGCTGTCATCTGTAAGGGTGTGAGGCGTGAGTTGTTGTGTTCTGTAAAATGTTAGGTGGCAGTACTGCACCATGATGACAACAAAGTTTTGCTAAAGAAGGATTAGAGTTGTCTGGTAGCTTCTCTGCATTAAAAAAATTTCTGGTCTCTTTTACATGAGCGACGTTTGATTTTGATATACTTGGAGCAGACATGCTTACATACGTATGTGGTTCTGAAGATCAACAGAACTTCAAATGTATACCTTTTCATGTTCACATAAGTGCAAGATGGCGTTCCATGTTTTGCGTGCCGGCACATATCGCATAAAGAAAGGGAGGGCAGGTGATGCATATTTTTAACCAACAAATAATACAAATGATACAAGATTACTATAGTCTTTAAATTTAGAATTATTTAAAAAAGCAAATTAAATAGTCATTATTTATTCTCACTATTTTTTTTCCAAAGCCACAGACAGCTGAGGGATAGAAGAACCAAATGCGGCTCTGGACCTGCGGGTTGCCGACCCCTTGTATAGACTGTGAAGACATGAAGCTTCCAAGAGTTTAAGAAAAACTGCATATTATTGAAATGTAGCCTTAGAAAAGAGAGAGATGAGAGAGTTTGTCGTATTAAATATGAAGGCATCATAAAAGAATCGTGACAATAGTTTACATGATGAAGTGGTGCTTTGTGTGATTTTAAGCTAAATAAAGCTAATAACCACCCTCTTATTTTTCTTCAAAAGGATTGATGTTTAATTGTTTAGCAGGTGAACTGTCTGTATACTAAATCATAAAAGACTATTTATTTACATCTATTTTAAGTCATAGATAAAATTATGTCCTTACACAAAAAATGTAATATTGTCTTTAATGACATTATATCTGTTTATACGTATATATATAGATATATATATATATATATATATATATATATATATATATATATATATATATATATATATATCCTCTTATACACTTCTTCCCAAATATGTGAATCAATCATCAGCTGTGATGTTCAAGTTATAAAGCAAATGCAAATTTACTTTTGATAACTGGGATTTTTGTTGCTATGGCAACCTTTCAGGTCACGATTCGGCGTTCTGTAGGTGGACCTGTTGATCTAGGGGTTTCGCTCCTTTAATGCCAAGTATTACCATCTGTCTAAAGAAAAGGGGGATTTCTTGTCTATTTGTTTCTGGAGAATGTTTTAATTAGTCTGGCTATACAATGTGTTCAGTATTGCACTTTGGACAAAAATAGAGAGACACCTTATAGCGTGTCAGTAGTGTAGCACTAAAGAAAACCGGTGTGTAGCTTTGCATTAAAAATGTAAATCATTGGTTTTTAAGCATAGATAGTCTAAGTTGTTTGCTGGCTTTGATAATGGACGTTTAAGTGCAAAATGCCCTTATAAGAGTCAAACCCACTCACATATTCTGGAAAACGATGACCGTTTGCTTGGTGCAGTTGACTCAACCCCATTGAGCAATTACCCAGATAGAGAGCGGTAGGGAAAGTGGAAGCTCCTGACAGTTTTGCTAGAAGATGCTGAGATCCCATTCAATCAAGCCACCAGTTGGGAGCTGTGCCACTGCTATGTGTAGCCACGGCCAAGCTCGCAGTTTTTCTTCCTTCCTCCTGGCAGCACCCTGCAGAGACGGTAATTGCACTGAGCATGCTGAGGAAAGAAAGTCTCATTTTTAAAAGTGATGGACCCCAGCTACTTACCAGCCTCATTGTCATTTGCCTCCCTTGATGCCACCATTTATGATATTACAAGTGGATACTTGCCATCAACTGCTCTCATGCCATTTGAACCTCTAAGGACGTGCAGTTGAAGCTCAAACTCTATCACATCAGTTATCCTGATCTAATGCAGTATTGTCGCAAACCATAACTAGCAACTTGTTTTGCTAAATTCAAACCATGAGTTTAATAGATTAATAAAAATACACATCACTCATAATATCCGAATATGTATGAAAGTTATAAAGTTATCATTGTATCATTATCGTATTGTGTATCTTTTAAAATGTGGCAGTTATTTTGCTATTTATTGTCATTCCGGCTACTAGCCCTGAGACGGGATGGGGAAGTGGTAGCTCACTTTTTAAAGTGTTGGACTGCTAATTGAAAGATCAGGGTTCGGTTCCGAGCTCCACCAAGTTACCACTGTTGGGCCCCTGAGGAAGGCCCATAACGTTTTAATTGCTTAGTTATATAAAAAGAAATAAATCTAGATAAGAACGTCTTTCAAATTCTGAAAATATAAATGTAAGGCAATAAATACACAAATCAGAACAATAAATACGCAAATCATAGGATTCAATTATTGTGCCGGTCTTACAGTGTGTAAAGAGGAAATTAAATTTGTTTTTAAATATCATTGGTTACATATAACATATCCCAGTGTAGGAGGTTGGGGTTAGAACACAGAGTCAGACATGATGCAGCGCCCCTGAAGCAGGAAAGGGTTAAGGATATTGTGTAAGGGTTCAATAGTGGCAGCATGGTAGTGGGGCTTTAACCCTGATCCTTCAATTAACACCCTAGAGTCTTAATCATTTAAATTACCACTATACCAATTTTTAGAAAAATTTGGCTCAAGACATACTTGGTATTTAAGCCTCAGCACCACCACATTTTCTCTTATAGGTTTCTCTTTAGTTCTCTATGCCAGTGCTGCTGTATCATGCTTGACCGTGTGCTTCGACCCAAAAGCTGTCTTATTACGCTTGTTTCAATGCAGTATGTTAGTCTTGCTATTAAAGTAAGTTAACTTAAAGACACCTGTATTTCAGATGCTCATAACCTAAAAGATAATAGAATTCATTTGAATAAAATATTGGTTTTAATAGGGTGAGTTTTTGTGTAAGGTATGCGACTTATATTCTGTGTTTGTAAAATGATGTACTCTATTTTCACACAACCCCTTATTTAATGTATTATTATTATTATTATTATTCCTTACTTCCTCACCTCCCACATGTTTTGCACTTTATAGTATTTTTTAAATCAGTTCATTTTGTGAACCAATCCAATATCCTGGCTCTCTGTAGGGCATTTGTGGTTTTCTTTCTCTTTTTTTAATGAGCTGGTCTGCACACTGTGACTCAATCCTCTGACAGAAATTTGATCTCCTGGCTTCTCCCTTGGACATACAGAGGCAGACAGAAATAGGTAAAATCTAAGTCAAAGGTTTGGAGCTATTAGTTATGAGGTGACTTTCTTCACAAACACAGACACACCGCTGAATAAAAGTCTGTCAGGCGTGAATCTGCCGTCCAACAAATTCAGAATTGAAATTTTAAGAGAGAGCATGGCACGTCAAAAATAGAAAAAAAAATATGGATTTTGCAGAAATAAATGAAGACAAGAAACAGAGCCTAGAGAAACAGAGACCTTGAAGACCAGATGATGCCCCGGTCTCTTGCTTCATTCTCGTCTCTTAGTGCCATCAAGAATGGATTTCTTCCAGTCACGTTTGCGACAAATCCTCTGAGTTTCCCTCCACGGTAAAGCTTTCAAAATAAGACCATAAGGCTAAGACATGAACAGCAACCCACAGCTAATGCAGAAATCCAGAGATGATGGTTAGGGATGTATGCAGTCTGAACAGACCTCTCTGGAGGCAGCAGCCCACACAGACAAAAGTGCAGCAGCAATCGGAAAGGTGGACCAAGCAAGTCATAAACAAGAGGCTGAACCTCATTGAAATGCCAGAAATGTTGCTTTTGATTTACCAAGAATGCAAAAGCACTGGTCTAAAGTTTTCCATACTGACGCTTATTAGGGACCTAAAAGGAAAGTAGGGATTTGTTGTTAAAATCGTAATTCATCCAGCAATGTGTTAACGGCTTTATAAAGCATGCATTACGAATAATTTGTGAGAGCTACATTGCTCTTAATACCCCACTGAGATGAGTCAGAACAAAATAATGTGCATAAATCAATGCTAATATGCACACTATTGTTCAAAGCCTCTGTATGTTATTCACAGCACCACAACATTACTTGATTTCTGTTCCTAACCCTGTTATACTAACTACATACAAAAAAAGGATGATGGGAGATATTATTGTTGTTTGGTAGTCAGTTAAAACGCATGCTTTTAGAGAATGACCTAAACAGGTACAAGGAACAGAAACAGCGGAGAGACTGCTGACATGCCAGCTAATGATCAAAGTCTTCGCTTTCTGTCATTTTTTCAAAGCTGTGCATTTGGCTTCTGATCTTTACACTAATTTTGCAGTGCCATTCCGCCCACATCACTGCGCTAACGCTTCTTCTTTTATACCAGGCTTAGTGTGCTTTAATTGTTGATTATATGGATTTTAACGTGGCTGCATATATATTATATAGTACCTTTAGGCTATAAAACAGACTTTTGTTATTTACATTTACTGTAAGTATTCTCTTATCAACCAAGAGTGATCTACAAGTCACACTAGGAAGTCTTCAGAAATAGAGTCAGTTTAGGTATAGAATTCAATCTGAGGTCACTGCCTCAAATAAACTTCTACACTGACAAATCTCCTACTTATTACATCAGCAAACGCATGTGTGATAGCTGTCGGCATGGTAAAGACCAACACTGGAACACTAAGCAGTCAACTGGTTCCCAGATTAGGAGACAAGCTTGATACATGACCATTGTCACTTCGGTGTCTTTCAGCTGGCAGCTTATAGTGAAGATGACAAGATTAGGAGATGTTATGAGCCTGTCTCTGCCAGCAAGCAACACATTTAAAAGGCCCTCTCCAGGAAAGCTCAACGATAAGGACAGTTTCTGTGCCATAGGTCGTAATGGTGACAAAGTAAATAGAAAGAGATAGGGCAGGTTTGTACATTTGTAAGTGGACCACAAGCAACTGGCAAATAAGAACAAGTGACAGAGAAAAGGGGGTCTCTACTTGATTGTTAGTTACAAAGGTGGGCAACCTATGTTCCTTGAGTTACTTTGTACTGCTTATTTACAAACTATTCCTGCCAAACCCACTTCTAATTACTTGATTCAGGTGTGTTTAGTCAATTAGAAGCCGGAATATACCATCTAAATATATAATATATGAGGGTAGAGTGAGAAAATCCCAGTATCTCCCAGCTTCTGGAATCCAGGAAAATGGTTGCCCACCCCTTGTTACAATCCCTGTCAATTTATATAGTGTATTTTTTTTATGTTTTGGGAAATAAGCCCTGAAGAAAACAATTTTGGTGTCTGCTCTCAGTTTATGTATAGGAAGACAGAACTTTTTGACCATATACCTACACTGCATGTCCAAAAATAAAGTCACCACTTGTATTTAAGTAGGCAAATAGGTAAGAGCCTCCTATTAGATAAGTACTGCATGGATGAGTATGTTCCATGTCACATCCTGTGGACTTGGAAAGTTATTCATCTGTTTTAGAAGGGTCAAATTATCGGCATGCATTAAGCAAATAAAACGAGGGGGAGATTACTGAAACTACTAATATTGGGGAAAGAACTGTCCACTGCATTATTAAAAACTGGAAGGATAGTGGAGAATCATCAAATGTGGTCGGAAATCTTAATCACTTTAACGTTTGGTAAAATCAAATTATAAAATATGTTGCCAGTGGGTCGCTGCAGTTGGTCAGGTTTAGCAGCATTCTATGCCCAAAGAATGGTCAGCTGGCTACCTGATAATATGGAACGACCAGGTAATTCCATCCACGGATTCTTTCTTCCCTGATGGTACCGGCATATTCCAAAATGACAGTGCCAGAATTCATTGATCTTAAATTGTTAAAGAGTGGTTTAGGGAGCATGAGACATCAGTTTCACACAAGGATTAGGCACTACAGAGTCCAGACCTTAACCTCATTGAGAATCTTTGGGATGGGCTGGAGAAAACTTTGCGCAGCAGTCCGACAATCCCATCATCAATGCAAGATCTTGGCTATCTGAATGTAACAGCTTTATCTTTGATTTAAGCAGGAACTACAGTTCCAGAATACAAGAATGCTAGAATACTAGAATGATATTTGTTTTTCTAATTAACTCCAACACATGTAAATCTCCCTACAGTCACGGTAACCTTGACACTGAATACCTGATATGCATTATATCCGCAGGGACTAAAAAACCCAATAATACAGTAAATACAGTATTCACCATTGATTTATGAACAAGCTTTGAGGCACACATTGGTATTCAGATGTATACGTAGTTACAAAGACTTAATTATGCTAACATTCCATAAGAGTTTAGCTGCTTTAAAGAAAACTATATAAAATGGGCTACATAAAAATGTTTTGTGTACAAAGGTCTACATTTTTGCATTTTCAACTATCCTTTTTTTGTTTCTACAACATAACTCTTTGTTTTTGCTCTCACTCCAGAGTGTTTAAAGTGACTATGTGCTTGTAATCAGTTTTTCTGGACACTAAATATTAAACCTAAAGGATTGAACCTTGGTATTTAATAGTTGACCACTATAAAACTGAGCAAAAACTATTTTAAAAAGTCAAGGGGACATTTATAAAATATACTTTTTTAATATATGTTGCATTACAATATATAATATTTATGTTTTGTAATTGATGTCTTCTCATTTTGTAATCTATAGTAAAACCTATTTGTTAGATAAGTGCAAAATATGTGTCCTAACTTTCTAAATTGCTGATGAGTGAAGTTTTTGAGGTCACCCTTTTTAACGCTGTCTGTGTGGATATAAGGTGATGAAAGAGAATAAGATATAGCCATGTGAGAGACGGTGTGTAGGTAGGGTGTTACCTGAAGGTCTCGGTTTAAAATTCAGTGAGCGAAGGCTGCCGCGTGTCAATTACCACACTGTCCCATCCTGTGGAATGGACATTCGTGCTCACAGCCGCGGGGGATTGCAAATGACAGTCTATTTTTATATGCATCACTGTAGTCCCATACTGCACAGCATCACAGGATCTGCTGATGATTGGACTTGATAGACCTTGAATCAGTCGAGAGTAAAATCTATACCCGGTCTGTCTCTCTGGCTAGTCTTCAATGTCAGAGAAGATGTTTAAAATGTGCTTTGTTAGTTTCATTGAGCATTGTGTAGTTGTTTAAGTGCTTAAGAACAAGTTAAATGCTTAGGGGTGTTACACAATGCCACTATCTATATCTGGATTGTTTTAGCATTACAAATATTATATTACAAATATTAAGCTGTGTTCAGATTTAAACCAGAAGAATTTAAACCAATTGCAGTGAGTTGCTGGGAAAATGTTTTTTAAATTACACAACAACTAGCAATTTATTCCACTGGTACACCTGAGTCAGGTCATGTGTGGAGCCAATTTTTCACATAAGTTTCACAGATTTAGCTAACTACTGTAAATATCTTAATGATGGACAAAGACAACCAATCATATTTGAATTTCAGAAAGATCATACATTTTAATTTGACACAATATCAGAATCTGCTCTTTATAACAGCTGTATGAAGCTGGTGTGTTTAGGTCAGGATACAGCCAGTGTATCAAATGAGATACTAAACACTATGAACCCACACAGTGCAGTATAAAGTCTAGTGCATCAATTTTACAAGTTTAATATTGTCTCAAATAAAACGCTATTCGGAGGTATGAGCCGTTTCCCAACCAACACCATCAAACACGTAATATTAAGCTTTGGCAGAATACATTGAATTGAAAAATAAACCATAGAAGTCATATGTAGGAGGTTTTGTCAGCCATCTTAAAAATTGTTCCTCATAGCCCTATTCATTTATAAAATGTCCAAATTTCTACACCTAATATTTTTTGGTTGCATAAGTGTGTCATCCAAGTAGTTGAGGTACATGTTAGTAGTTTTAGTGTGAATACACTAATCACACTATTTATACTACACAGAACAGTGTGCAATTTGGGATGCATTTGGCAGTACACATCCTATTCATATTCATATGTGCATCTTTTCAGCCCATGCCTGCATTACAGGAAAGTGAAAGGCTCCTCAAGATGTAATTGGTTTTTTAGGTTGTTGTTGTTGTGTTTATTTTTTGGTGGTATAACATGCCTTGTGCTGTTTTTTTTTAATAATAATAAAAAAGTGCCAATTTTCATATCTATATTTGTTTGAAACACTATGGGGTTCAATCCATATATGTCTTTAAAGGTTCACATTTGTTATACTATAATACTCGTTACAAAGCATAAAATCTCTAAAATAGAAGCGTTTGGGGTTTTTGTTTTATGTTAATGTTATGTTCCTGTTTTGAGTTTTGTTATGCTGTGGTTTCTGTTTTTGTCTGTGTTTGTGTTTATGATTTGCATTCATGTTTGTTTTTTGTTTATGTCCTTTATTTACTTCCTGTCTTTTCATGTGATCATTGTTCCCTATGTTTTCCTATCATGTGATTCCCCTGTCCATGTGTCGTGTTTCTATTGGTTTTCAGTTCAGTCTTGTCATTGGTTTGTTCAGGTCATGTGTCCCTCTCTTTTAGATATTTAGAACCCTTGTGTTTCCTTTTGTGTTCTGGTTTGAATTGTGGATGTTTCCTGTACCATTGTGGTGGGGTCATGTTTGTGAGTCGGGTCTAGTTGAGTTAAGTGAAGTTAAGTTTGGTTAGTCAAGTTCATTCAAGAATATGTTTATTGTTTTTTTTTTTACCCTATTTGATTTAAATAAAACTGCCTCTGGGATCTCAACAACTCTCCTCCGTGGAGTCCCTTACAGCACATAACCATGAAGAGAATATTACATCTAAGTTGATATGAGGGAACATTTCAAATGTAAAGCCAGATCTCTAGTGTGTTTATTCAAAGACAGCTCTTTTTGTGCCTCTATAGAGGAACTGTGATAATAAGAGATATTTTGTCCTAACGCTTTCAACGAATCCGCTTGGAAAACTGTCGCTTTCAGTGTGACCGTTATTGCTAAGCGATACTTCTCAGTCACTCGCAAGGATGTGGGGCCAGATGGAGGTTAAATAGGAGCTGCTGTGCACCAGGCTTCTCGCCAGTCAAATGTGATTGCTATGAGGTGCAAATTAACAACAAATTAAACAGGTAATTAAACAGTCAATCAATATGACATATTTGACTGTGGAGCCAGGTACTATGTGAAAAACTCACAGCATGATGGTCGTACAAGCCGATATTAAAGCATACGATATATGCTTATTAAAGCTGAAGACTAATACAGTGACATACAGTGAAAACATCCCTGCTAGCTTTCAGGAGTTATCACAACAGTGCAGAAATGTAATTCCCAAGATATTCCAATGCTTCCTTCTATCATGTTTAACCTTTAAGAAGTCGTCTACTTGTAAAAACTGTGTGCTTTATTCTTGTGGTATTCATTCTTTTATACTGGTGAAGCTTAAAGAAAATAAAAATGTAAATTTGCAGATATTTTTAAATTTCTAAAGTTCTTCGTGGTGTTATTTGAAACTTTTATAAATAACAAACATGTTTTATGAGTTTCTTTATTTTTCTATGAATGCAATACTATATGATATAGTAGAGACCGAATTTACAAAAAAAGTATTGGAACACCTGGCCATCATATCATTTTGTGATTTTAAACATCCTATTCCAGATTTAGTCTCAGTTTAGTCCTATAATAACCTCCACACTTATGGAGAGCTTTTCACAAGATTGTGGAGTGTGGCCTTTGGGATTTGTTTATCCATCCGTAATAGTAGTACTAACTACTAACTGGCAGTGATGCCAGATGAGGAGGTCTGCATTCCAGTGCCTCTCAAAGGTGTTCAGTTGGAAATCAAAAAAGTTTTCACATTTGAGGGTCTTTAATATGAAGCTGATTTTATAGTATATATTTGAAAAATCTAAAAGGGAGCTGAGTTTTTCTTTTAAGAACAACTACATTTTGTTCTTAATTACATTTTAAGACTGTAAAATTTTGGCAATGAAAAAGACCATCCCTCCTCCCAGCAACCATGTACTCTGGCTAATCACAGCTGATGTGAGAAAAACTCTAAGCAGAGTTAACCCAGGGAAGTCTGCTGGACAGGACAATATTCCCGGCAGAGCGCTCAAAGATTGTGCAGAACAACTAGCAGATGTCTTCACTGACATCTTAAAGACTTTCTTGTCCCGCTGTTGTTCCTACTTGCCTAAAATCTACTACCATCATCCGCGTGCCAAAGCAGTCGACAGTCTTCTGCCTCAATGACTACCGTCCCGTCGCACTTACACCCATCGTTATGAAGTGCTTCAAAAGGCTCATCATGAGGCACATTAAGACCCTGCTGCCTCACACACTGGACCCATTACAGTTTGCGTATTGTCCAAACCCCTCCACAGATGATACCATTGCCACAATCTTCCATCTGGTCCTCACACACTTGGACAATAAAGACACATACCTACGAAGGCTGTTCATGAACTTCAGTTCAGCATTCAATATAATCATCCCTATGCATCTGACCGAGAAGCTGAGCCTGCTGGGAAGCAGCATCTCCAGCACCACCAAACTGAGCACTGGGGCCCCCACAGGGCTGTGTGCTCAGCTCACCACTGCTGAATCATGACTGTTTAGCAATGCACAGCTCAAATCACATCAATAAGTTCGCCGATGTCATGACCGTTGTGGGTCTCAACAGCAAGAACGAAGAGTCAGCATACAGAGAGGAAGTTCAACAGCTAACAGCCTGGTGTAGAGCCAACAACCTGTCTCTAAACATTGACAAGACTAAGGAGATAGTTGTTGACTTCAGAAGAGCAAAGAGCAACCAACGTCCAATGAACATTGTCAGATCCTCTGTAGAGATCGTCAAGAGCACCATATTTCTTGGTGTTCATCTGGCAAAAACCTTACCTGGTCAATCAACACCAGCTGCATCAGCAAAAAAAAGTCCAGCAGCCCTTTTACTTCCTGCGATAGGCTGAGAAATCCCATCTTCCACCCATTCTAACCATGGTTTATAGGGAGACCATTGAGAACATTCTGAGCAGCTGGATGGTTTGAAAACTGCACTGTTTTGGACCGCAACACCCTACAGAGAATAGTAAGGACAGCTGACAAGATCATCAGAGTCTCTCTTCCCGCTATAACAGACCTTTACACCACTTGCTGCATCCGCTAAGCAAACAGCATTGTGACAATAAAGCTTCTTGAACTTGAACTGGATTTCACAACAGAATTGGTTTCCATTAATAGACAAATTGATTATGTGTTTAAAGTACAATTAGAATAAGCAATATATTACATTTGGTTTATTTAAACTTTATGCAATGAAATAAAAAAAAAGACTACATATTCTTTTTTATGTAAGTGTTAATACACTTGTACTTAAAATGCAGTGTAAAACTAAATGGCAGACAAACATTTTATAAACATTCCATTTTAAATGTGAAGTTATATGCAGAATCTTTTGTACAGCAAAAATACACTTCTGAACTGATTTTAGCCGTGCTAGGCATGGTGAATGACATTTGCAGGTGGGGAATATACGGTTTGTTCCAGCAAAACTCCCTTGCAAGGTTTATTAAATGCTGGTTGTGTGTGTGTCAGAGAAAAAGGGGAAGTTCACAGAGCTGTATTCTTCCACTATGTTTCTTAAGTTCACACCACAAAAAATGTATATATATTAAGCCATTGTGGAAACATTTATTATTTGTCTATGTCCAGACTAATCTGTTTGACTAATCTTGATAGACTGGAGCCTCTTACCAGAAGGGGGAGGTTGGAGGAGTGTGTGACCAGAATAGGAGGGGTCGGCCCTGTCCCTGGTCTTGGTTGCAGCAAACCAGACTGTAATAGATGATGTGGGGATGGATTCAATGATGGCAGTCTAGAAGTTCACCAATATCTTCACAGGGAGGTGGAACTTTTACAGCTGCCACAGAAAGTGCAGCCTCTGCTAAGTCTGCTAAATGAGGTTCTTATCTCATTTAAGATTGTGGATGATGGTAGTGCCTAGAAAATGAAAGGACCCAACAAGAGACACCTGAGTGTCGTGGGGGTGACCCTGGTAAGGGGGGCTGGGACTTTCCTGAACGTTACTACTATTTCCACAGTCTTGAGCGTGTTGAGCTCCAGATTGTAAAAGCTGCATCATGACATCTGTAGGCTAACTCATCTCCATTAGAGATGAGGCCAATGAGAGTGGTGTCATCTGCAAACTTTTGACAGACTGGTGGCCAGATGTGCAGCTGCTGGTGTATAGGGAGAATAGCAGGGGAAACAGATGCAGCCTTGGCAGAATCCAGTGCTTATGATCCGGAAGTCAGAGAGATGCTTCCCCAGCTTCACAAACTGTCGTCTGTCTGTTAGGAAGTCCATAATCCACCTGCACAAATAATTAGGCACGTTCAGCTGGGGGAGCTTGTCTTGAAGCAGGGCTTGGACGATAGTGTTAATTGCAAATTATATCCTGACATGTGATCCTGTGGAGTACAGATGCTGGAGAATGTAGGCAAACTGTAGGGGATCCTGTAGAGGGTCGTGGTGCAGGATGGGTGGCTGCTGCTGTTTAATAGCTGGTGTGTAGAGATGTGTGTGATGACAGGTCTGTCTTATTGTCTGTCAAAGCGGCAGTAGAACTTGTTTAAGTTGGTGGCCATTTGTAGGTCATTGACAGAGTGTGGGGCTTTGGGCTCGTAGTTGAGCCCCGTCTAGAGAGAGGCAGAGTCAATAGCTAAGAATTACTGTGTCATTCTGTTGTCGTACACTGAATTTGCTTATTCCGCTCTTTAAACAGTTTCTTTCTAAATACAGATCACACCATAACCTTAATGAGTATTTTTTCTTTTCTTCCACGACTTCTTTCATTACAGTATCCGTCAATGTGAAAAACAACCTAATGCAAGTAGAGTTCAAATTCTTTACCCATTTCCTTCCTTTGGCATGGCAGCCCAAGAGGATTCAAGGGTTCTTCAGCAGCCCTGCTGTATTCTGAGGTTCTTTGTGTTTTATAAATATGTACATTGTATCAGATGTCTAAAAAATGTATTACCCCCCATAAAAAATACTTTACCCTATCAAGCAGTGATTCGTATCTGAATGCTAAATGGTTTAGAATGTTGTGGCATTCGTTATCATTTGTTTTCTGACAGTTTTTGTTTATATGTTAAGGCTTTATAGGTTTCCATCACTAAACACATTTGCACTCCTTCCTCACACACACCCGAAACTGATTTACGGCTATGATTCTACTGACAGAAGGCAAGTAGGAAATTGAAAAAATGTTGGCTGCAGATTGCAAACTCTACGTTTATTATAAACTGTGAGTCAAAACAAAAAAGGTCCACGTTCCTTTTTTTTTTTTTTTTTTAAACCCGTGTGAAAACGCAGCAGGTGTTCTTGACAGGTGTCTGATTGCGGCTCCCTGGTAGACATTAAAATAGAAAACAAAATGCGGCAGCGTTTGTGCGAGAGCTGAATGAATTGCGGCTCACAGATGTTGTTATATGATCGCAGAATGTAGTGCGTGAATAGCGCAGGTGCTGCGCTAAGACAGATAGCAGCACACGCTGCTCCTTGCTTGTCCCAGAAGCCCTTACAAGCCTTCGACGTATTCTCTGAACGATTTCCCATAGAGCCGGAAAAAGGTTAATGTCTCACTTAGTAGTAATACTCTTGTTTTTTAAAAATTCTTCAAAACTGGCTAATTAGTCCTGAAGGTGTGTTAAAAATATAATTGGTAAACAGTCTGCTTTAAAATGTAGAAGTGTATTAACACCAACAGCGGTATCTGTGATGGTTGGCTTAAATTCAGTTTATCAGGCTGGTGCAGGGTGATGGATAAGATCACAGACAGCACCAAGTGCAGCTTCAGCATCCTGAGTGCCATTGACCCTGCTGAGAGGATGACATATCCTGTCAGCGCTCTTCATCCTGATGCCCTCATTATCCTCCTTTTCCTTCTCCTGTCCTGCTGATGTGCTTCCCGAGACAAGCTAAGCCTTCTGATTCGGAATGTGAGTGAGAAATGCACCATCACTCTTTTCTTGAGCAGGTAGCATTGCATCATAGACAGAAGAGGGAAATACTTGAGGGAGGCTGTACTTAACCTGATCACTTTAGGGGATTAGGCACTTTCTTGAAGTCATCAAGAATAAAATTTGCATTTTACCAGGAAACCACAAAGTTCAAGAAACTCTTGAAGACGACTTTAAAAAAAAAAAATTCCATTAATTTTGAATTAATGTTACCTTTCAGACAACTTTACCTTATTATGAATTAATTACATTAAATTTATGAGATTTTTTATTTCATTTATACAACTGAAGATTTAGTGGTCAAGGGTCTTGATCAGGGGCCCAGTGGTGGTAGATTGGTGGCACTAGGAATCAAACCTACAATCTTCTGGTTAGCAGTCCAACGCCTTAACCACTTTGTTATCCACTAGCACTAATTAGGCATCACTGTCCATCTTTTAAACTTATTTATTGAATAGCAAAGTTTAACAGAATAAAACGATTTCGTTGAAACGTTTTGTTGTTTTTGTGATGAGCAAAAGCTTAAAATAAAAACACTGGTCTTAGCTTTACATTTAATAATCTAAAGACTGAAATGCTAAACAGACCTTTCTGTAGCTTTAAAGGTTATGTGAAAGGTTTAGAAAATGTAATAGGAAAACCAGTTAGTGGTAGTCATCCATAACAACCACAAGCACTGTATAAAGGATGAGATTTGATACACAGCACTGGGTTGTTTATTCAGTAGGGGACACTATGGTAGTCGTCACATTTTGTTATAACCCTCCTATTATTTACATTCATTTTGTAACAACAGAGGCTTTGGGTTCTGAGATTTATTTTGAAAAAAATTTGAATTTAGAACATTAGAAAATAACTAATACCTTATGACCAATAAAGTTTGAGACCAAAATAGCCTATGAATGGGTGGGTGGATGGATGGATGGATGGATGGATGGACAGACAGGCAGAAAGATAATTACATTGTTGTCACTATACTCACAGTGTAAAATACTAGAAAATGCAAAAACAGCCAGAGCTAACAATTGAATCAAACAAACGCTGTCATTTAATAAAGAAACTGCACTTAACTTCGTCACATTGAAAGTTTTAGACTCTGAAGTCTCAATGTAATGTGCAACTGTCTAATTGGAAGCTTACATGTCGTTCCATTATAGGATCATAGTAGCATTAGTCTGAATATGCAGTAGCAGAAAATCGGCCTGTGCTCTGCTATGATAGTTTTTGTTCAGTATTCATGCCAAGCTGGTGATCTTCTGAAGGTAACTACTCCCATTATACCACGCTGTGTGTATAGTTTGGAACATTTTTTTTCCTTACCAATTTTCTAGTACATCTCATTCACCAGCGTCTCTTTAGATTATGGAAGGCAGCACTGTGATAACTACTTTTAAACTTCACTTGAGCTCATATGGCAAGATATAGCGAGAATCGTGAGAGTAATATTAATAATCGCATTTACAGCGAGGGGTATACTTTCATGTGGAATTGAAATATGAATTTAAAATGACAGAACTGTTGATTCTGTAAACAGAATAGCAATTGTTATACAACTGAGTTCAAACAGCACAGTAATTTTTTTTTGCAGATTGTGTGAGGCTAGGGAGATACTGTACGATGCTGGTGTTCTCCTCCGGTTCCTCCATCCTCCCAAATCCATGTGACGTTTAATTCAGGAAGTATTTCAGTCCTGGGAGGAAAAATTAAAATAAGTAACCAGACTTTCCTAGGTGTAGCCATTCACGATTAAGTTAGCTTCACTTCTAAACTAAAAGACAGGGATGACAGCATTGTCAATCACTGCTGTGAAATAATCCTTTGCCTGCATAGGATTCATTCCCTCCTGTGAAGAGCAGATAACGGCGCACCTTCATCCACCTGAATGGCATGAAATGCTAAATCTGTCTATCGCAGTCACGTCAGGAGACTGACAGCGGTCTAATCACCATCCCGCTGCCGTGTCATAACGAGCGGCAGCTTTATTGACCGAGGCGTGTACGGTGTCGAGGAAAAATATGTAGGGGTTACGGGTTTTTCTGACAAAGAAGTCATTAGCTGCTGATTCAAGCATAAACCACGGTAATGACGCTCTTTAATGAAAGAATGTCACCTGCAGCACTCAACAAAAAACAAATAAGGTTTACTTTGGTGCAGTTTGCTTAGAAGAAACAAAAAGATTTTTAAGGAGGCAGATTAAAAATCTGTTTCAACATTCATTATTCCAGCAGCATTTTGCTTTTAATGCATACAGATCTGTGGCATATGGACTTTCAGCAGGGTTTTATTTGTTCAGTTATCTATTGATGCATAGATTTTACAGGGAGAAACAGAAATTAAGGAAAAATAATGTAATAATATTTTCTTTTTTTTTTTTTAGCTACGTTACCTTATATTTTATATTGCCATCATAGCAATATAAAATATCTTAAAAAACAAAATGGTTATTTCAGTGAATTTTCCTATCAACTCTGTCCAGTTTCCCTGTCCCTGCTGAAGAAAAGCACCCCCACAGAATGATGCTGACACCACCATGTTTCACAGTGGGGATGGTGTGTTCAGGGTGATGAGCAGTGTTACTTTTCCATACATAGCGCTTTGCATTTAGGCAAAAACGTTCAACTTTGGTCTCATCTGACCAGAGCACCTTTATCCACATGTTTGCTGTGTCCCCTACATGGCTTGTGCCAAACTGCAAACGGGACTTATGTCTTTCTTTCAACAATAGCTTTCTTACTGTCACTCTTCCATAAAGGCCAGATTTGTAGAGTACATGACTTATAGTTGTCCTATGGACAGATTCTTCCACCTGAGCTGTGGATTTCTGCAGCTCTTCCAGCGTGATCATGGGCCTCTTGGCTGCTTCTCTGACCAGTGCTCTCTTTGCTCAGTCTGTCGGTTTAGGTGGACAGCCACATTTTAGTAGGTTCTCCACAACTTTATCCCTGACCTGTCTGGTGAGTTTCTTGGACTTTGTGATGCTGTTTGTTCACTAGTGTTCTCTAACAAACCACTGAGGCCTTCACAGAACAGGTGTATTTATACCGAGACTAAATTACACACAGGTGGACTCTATTAACTAATTGGGTAAGTTTTAAAGGCAATTTATTGCATTGGATTTTATTTAGGGGTATCAGAGTACAGCGGGTTGAATACAAATGCACACCACACTTTTCAGATTTTTATTTGCTTAAAATTTTGAAAACCATATATAATTTTTATTCCATTTCACAATTGTGTGATACTTTGAGTTGGTCTATTACATAAAATCTTAATAAAATACATTTAGGTTTGTGGTTGTAAGGGGACAAAATGTGATACTTTATGGACATACAGGCACTGTATGTTTTATATGCACATGTTGTTCTTTTTATTAAGTATAATTGAACTCACATTTAATTAAGGCTGATATGCCTTAATTGTGACCTGTCCAGGCTGTACCCCTCCTGCATTTCGCCCTCTCAGAGACGGCTGGGATAGACTCCAGCAGATCCCTGTGACCCCGAATTAGGGTATAAGTGGGTAAAGAAGATAAACGAATGAATGAATGCAAATGTTTATTTTAAACAACTTTAAATTCAACCTTATTTATATATAACCTTATTCAGTGGTGTGCATTTAGTGCATTTATTTCCTTTTCTGCTGACCTATTAGAAGCTGACCTACATTTACAACCTAAATTTGAATATTTGAACAGTTTATTCTTTTCATGCCATAGCATTTCTCTTGATACACTGCTTCCAGTATGTGTATGTGGATGTTATATTTTTTTGTCCAATCAGATTTTAGTGCTATATGTGCTGCCATGTTAATATAATCTGTCAAAGCCTTCAGAATCAGTAGTGCTGGCCATGTAACTTAAACTATATTAGTAGTGGAAAACTGCTAATTGGTTAATATCATTAAAGACTGTTTCTTTAACCAATCAGATGTTTAAACCTGCCTCCCGAGGCCCGCTAGGTGGCGCACAATGACATCAGCATTTTTCCGTCCTCTGATTAGTTGACTAGCAGACTAGTGAAACGCGTCTAAAAATTGACTCTGAGCTGCTTCAGATGATGTATGTGGTACAGTTGCGGTTGTAGTGTAAAGGTTTGGTGTCTTAACGGGGTTTTTTGCTTTTATAAAAATGGTTTTCATCCTCAATATGTAAAATGTCTCTCTCTCTGTGATTCCACGCCGTGTTATATGACGTTTTTGTATAGTATTGATGGTTTATATAATTGTTACATGATCGTGGTGGTATTAAGAGATGTATCAGTTGTATCACCGCTCGCCACTGACCTTATTTACTGTCCTGTATGTCCTGCTTTAACACGTTTTGCCAGGTTAAATATGCCTTTTAAGGCTAATATTTAAGTGGATCATATGAAAGTAGAAACTCCCCAATAGCTTGTTCCTGATTAAACATTCTGAAACATTATCATTAATCGCTAAAATTCTGTATACAAACAGGGGTAAAAGCCAATAGCATCCTGATTATGTATGACCTCTGGTGTACTGTTTCGAATTGGTTACTCTAAAATGTAGTGATGATTTTAATACAATGTATTATAAAAAATGTTTTTTGAACTGCCAATATCCTGTTTGCCATGTTTGGCACTAATCAATTCTATGTTTTAACATCTATGTCATTTTTTTGTCCCTGTGCATCCTCAGGATCTACTCAGATAATAACAGGTATAATTTATTTACTTCTCTATCTTTGTATCATGCATTGTTAGCTTGTCTTGTTGCATGTCCTCCAAAAGTACTATCCACATGCCTGCCTTTTTTGATAAATAGCATGAATGCAATGAAAAAGTGAAATAAATTTCAGTAACCTTCCCTTTCATAGGAGTTTGTAGGAGTAATAGGTTAAAAAGGTTTCAAAAGAAGTTGAAGTTCTTTTGAAAGCCATTGGGGAAAAGTAGTTCGGTTCTTCAACAGGGAGCTGTAAAATGGAGACCCTGGTACAGATAAGTCAAGGCCAGCAAAACTGGAAACAAAGACACTTTCTTGTGCGAGTCAACAAGGCAACTCTGTGAAACATTCACTATAACATTAACGTCAATGGACATATAATAATTTGTGCATAAATATATAATCTACGTAGGTAACCGTGGTGTTGATGCGAACGATTACAGCGTCCTCCCACGCATGCCCAAAATGCTCTCGTCTTCTGCCTCACAGTTCAGTTAAAAAAAATATACAAGTATATTTACTGGACACACATGAATAGGTACATTTTAGTAGCATTCCATCAATTTTAGGCAGTGCAGCAACAAATAGAGGAAAGTGAAAATCATTTCTGTTTCTCATCAGTTTGGTGGATGTGGCTTTCACTAGAAAGATCAGGGCCTGGTCTTTATAGAACACATTCCTGAGCTGAGTGAATCAGCATCTTAACATTTCTTTGTTTTTTTTTATATTAAATGCATGAAGGTCAAAAACGTACGTTCTTGGTGCTCCTTCATGGATGAAAATATTCATACAACGTTCTATATGTAACTTTAGCATTTAACTGACCTTTCTGACCCTAATGTTGCTTATAATAATAAGATTTAAGGTTAAGGGTGAAAAAAAGGTTTATGCCAGATATGTCTAAACATGTGTGTGTATGTAAATACTGTATATATAAAGCTGGAAGCACTAAATCGTATTAGATGTCTTTGTCTGCTGAAGTGTTAAATGTTTTCCCAACTGACACTAAGAGTCCAAAATCCAAAAGTCCAAAAAGTGTCCTGTAAACAAAAAAAAAGGACCGTTAAGTCATGCTTTGTCATGGTTAGAAGTGGAAGAGACTGAAGTAGGGCCCTGACCTCCACTTCACTGAACACTGTTGGAAAAACTAGAACACTTTACACCTAATATAATTAACCTCATCTAACATCACTACCGCTATTGTAGCTAAATAATACACATCTCCACAAAGAAATTCCAACATCTAGCAAAAAGCTTTTGGGTAAATTGTGGAGCTCTATCTATTTGTCCACCTGTCTACATTCTGTCTGTCTGACTGTCTGTTCCTCTGTTCACAATTTTTTTCAAATTAACAATTTTTTTCAAATTAATTTTTAACACAAGTTTTATCCCCGTAGTATTCAACTTTACTATAGAACAGTAATGAATTAACATTTACGCTATTTGAATAATGCCCTTATCCAGAGCGACTTACATTTATGTTATTTAAACAACTGGGAAATTGGGGGTTCAGAGCCCTGCTCAGGGGCCCAGTACTGGTAACTTGGTGGTGCTAAGAATTGAACTCTGATCTTCCATTTAGCAGTCCAAAACCTTAAAAACTGTGCTTCTACTACTCCACACAGAGATGTAGACCCATTTTTGGGTCTGGCTTTCTTGAAAAGATTCCTCCTCATGTTGTCTCAGACAGTTTTTCCTCGATACTGTTGCCTATAGATCAGTCATTATGGATCCAAATCTACATCAGTACTTTTCTGGATACTGGCTTGCAAGTTGGTCAGTATTTTGTGTTGAGCTACATTTGTCAAAACACTTGACACAGCAAACTTTGAGGTGAATAGGCTACCAAAGCATTTTGCTAACTATAGTTGTAAAGAGTGTATTTAAAATCTTTCCTGGCAGCCTAAACTAATCTATCCATTTTCCTTTGAGTTTTTGTATGTAAACTCTAGAGACTACTATAAAAGAAGCAGAGATCTTACTTGCTTAATGCATTGCTTTTTTACCGCCTGATTTTGGTAGAAAACTTGCTTTTTTTCCATCTTGTTCTAAAAAAACCTTCATTATTAAGCAATGATTTTTTAATGCACCATTTTAAATTCTATTTATTTATTAATTATATGCATCCAATTGGAGCAGTGGTAACTTCCAATACACCCTAACCACTGTAAATACATACCATTTCCCAGTCTCAATGGTGTAGTGTTGTGTTCAAGCTAGTAACCAAGATCCAGTCAATACTATGACCACAGGCAGGGCAAAAACTGGACAAGGGCAGCACCACACAAAGACAAATTCATGCCAAACTGAGGTTGATTGGTAGATCAGTGGTTAAGGTGTTGGAATGCGATCAGAGGGTTGCAAGTTCAAATCCCAACAACAGCTACTACGTTTGGAAAACCAACTAATGCCCTTGATTGTATAGTTCTATCTGGCCATTTTTGTTCAATGAATTTTTGTTCAATGTAAACTTCTGAGACTTCTGTAAGAAAAGCATCCCAGGAGATCATACTTGCATACATGTAAGCATTGCTCTTCTACCACTTGAACATCTAATTAAATAACTTCATAAACAGGTTACAGGTGTTTCCCAAAAAGTAAACGGTGCGTGTATAGCTTCATGTTAGAGATAAAGATAAAACACATATCCTAAAATCATACTTTGTTATAATAAAATCTCTTCATTCTTAGGCAAATATTTTTTTAAAACCCCTCTGAAGTTTCATTTATTTCCCATAATCCTATGCAATGAATTTATTCCTCTTCTCTGAGTGTGTCTGAAGACGCAGGCACATTTTAATCAAGACTTTTAAAAGCAGGAAGTGTTTACAGCTCAGCTGATTTGCATCCTGACCACACATTTCAATTATACATTTACATTTGTATGTAGACTGTATTTAATATATAAAGTGTTCTACTGACAGTATGAACATACAGTTAACATCCTCATTAATCCTGATTGTTTTAGATCAGATTGTTTTCAGGTTGAATGTTGAATGGCTTTTGAGTTGCTTGTTTGTAGTGTGATGGAAACAGAACAGCAGGGCTTTCTTTGAGGATTGATAAAGGGGTTGGTGTGCTGCTCCTCCTCCGCCTTTCCTTCCTCAAGCACACCGAGCACTAAACCACTCCTCTGACCCGTACCTGAATCTCCTGCTCATTCATCTATCTGAGGATAAATCCAGGCCAGTTTTTTTTTTCAGCAAAACCTGCTAGTCACACCGCACTTAGTTGGTGCTTGACAGTCGAGCCTGTTAAAAAAAAGGAGAAATGTTGCGACAGGGGCCTCACTGTGAACTGATGAGACAATGCATGTTCCCGAAAGAGCTCTTCTTCTCCTGAGCAGGTCAACATATTAATCAACTGAAGTACACATGTGGCAGCACAGTGGCTTTGTAGTTAGAATTACTGTTGTCTAACAGTGTAAGGTTCCTCTGTGTGTGTGTGTGTGTGTGTGTGTGTGTGTGTGTGTGTGTATGTATAGATGCCCTTATCCAGAATAAAAAATTAGAAATTGGGGACTAAGGGCCTTTCTCAGGGGCCCAGCAGTGTGGTGCTGGGAATCAAACCCCAATATTTCAATTATCAGTACAACACCTTGTCCCCCTTAATCACTGTGCTACCATGGCCCCCAAAAAGACATATTCCTGGTGCCTAAAAAGTTGTATGAAAACAACCACTTGAACTCATAGGACATAACATTACATTTAGGCCCCCTATGTCTTACTTTCGTAACTAAGTACCATTACCCAGTCTTGGTGATGTATAATCTTAACCGAATAGTGTTCAAGCCAGTTTTTGCCAAGATCAGCAAGTTAATAGATGACCATAGCCAAGAAAGGTAATAGTCAAGGCAGGGCAAGACCAGGACAAGGGCAGCGCCACGCAAAGACAAATCTATGCCAAGCTGAGGTTGAGTGGTGTATCAGTGATTGATGTGTTAAATATCTGATTGGAAGGTTGTAAGTTCCTAGTAAATCCTAGTACCAACAAGCTACTCCTTTTGAAAAAACTAACAATTTATTCAGTTGTATCAATTTAAGTATCTCTAGATAAGGTTGTCAATGAAAATAAATGTGAAAATGTATTTTTTCCCAACCTGTAACAGATGTTTTTTTCATTATTACTAAATACCTACTCTGCATTCTTGACTTGTATTGAGAGTCTCTAGGAATAAACTCATTGCAACCTTGTAGTAGAAGCGGTGCAAAATCATAAATAAATATAATTATTTTGTGCAAACTAGTACATAGTTAAATAAACATTTGTAGATGCTGTGTCAGTCCACATGCATTAGGTATATTTTTATGAAGCATAGTATTCCGATTCATAAAATGCTGGATTCAGAATTCAAACCGCATTAAATTTATATAAAACTTTTTACAACCCAATCAAACAAAAACATCTTTCCAGTGTACGTCCTTCCACGCATACCTGGTCCTAACGTAATTTTTCTGCCGATATAGTCATTTTCCCGGGAAATTACCAGCGTGTCACGCAATCGTTTTGTTCCTTATTTCAGCTCCCTAAATTTCAGTAGCACAACTCTCACCAGTCCTTACAGACTTTAATTCACAAAATTTGGCTCTTAGGATAAGGGAGTGCCGGGAATTGGAAGGCTTGTCTGTCTTTTTAATAATATATTACAGCAACAGAGCATGATTAAGCAATGCAGCTTTCCTTTACAGGATTAAAATCAGGCAAAATAATTAAACTCATAGTGACAGACAAACTGTGTCTTCTGCATGTGTAAACAGTAGTTTGTACTAAATGACGTCAACTAGGATATTTTAATCGGAATAATCTTAGTCGAAATAACAAAAAAGTGTGCATGTTAAATGGGGATACTGACATGTACTGTAATGGGAACCTAATTTTGCGATTTTGGATGATGCTGGAAAACTATGTTAAGTCTCTGTAGGTCATGACTGAGATGTGCCTGTGTAAAATTATTTTATTGTTATACTATATAATTGTATAGCTTATGACAAGACAAATATGTAGTGATATTTCTTAAAACCAAGACCAAGTTTGATTACCAAAGCACTACTAACTAATATGCTTCAAGATTAATAGCTGAATCCACCACAGTGTGTGTGTAATAGCTTAACCAATTATCTAAAATGTCTAGCTCAGGAACAAACACCTTTGTTGTATTTTTATTGGATTTGTTCTTGAGTTGGATATTCCTTTTCCCCAATGGACACTGGCTGAAGCCTTATTCCTCATTCCTCAGCCTTTGACAGCATTTCTAGCCAAGCCTGGAGGTTTCATTAATTTATTTATGTTTTGTTTTTCCTCTTTTCCCCCTCCGACATGCCAGCATGGCAATGTGAATTCCAGAGTCAGGGATGTTTAACCTCCGGCACGGGCACAGTTTGCATCATATCTCTTGTGTTTGTAATCTTTGTGCTGTGTTTGCTAATGCCCATTCATAAAGAAAAGCTATAATATTTCCTACATTCCCTCATGAGCAGGACAATATAAAGTTGTTTACTTGCTTTTTTTTCAGTGCTGGCGTGTTCCACCGCAGCTAGGCCAGGCCATTTGCGGACCTGTCGGAGAGGGAATAATTAAGTTTTAATGTTGTCTTTTGTTAATATCAAAAGGCATTTTAAGGTGGCTGATTGCTCGATCATGTAAATTTGCATTGCTTGTTTACTCTCCAGCTGTTATTAAAGGGGTGGCTTCTCTTATCATGTGGGAGTTTGAGGTATTTAAAACCACTTTTTGGTTACAAAAATATAAAATGAAATACAGTGATCATAAGCTGAAATCATAGAACATGTTGCTGTTTCTAATTAGGAAGTTGTTGAAGGTAAGACGTGCTGTGTGGGAGAAGTTGGGGGGCTATGTTTATGCTCTTCTGTGTATGTGTGTGTGTGTATGCGTGTGGGCTTACATGGCAAGCAGGTATTATGCCATCAGTGGCTTAGTGTTGATTGCCAACTTCCATCACCATGTGTTTAGATGGAGAGGTCTGATAAAGTTCTGCCTTGACTGGCAATTACCAGTTCTCTCTCCTCCCCGCTGTGATCTGCAGGCTTGTAGTGCAGCTGCTTCACACTCGCCAGTTAAACACACAGCCGTGTAAAATCAATACTTCCACGGCAACAAGTTTTTAACCTTGCTTCGTGAAATTTCTAGTGCTTTCATCTATGTAAAAACCAGCAATGGTTGGTTTCAATTCTTTGATTTGATGGGTGAATGCAGCCGTGGTTGGTAGAATCCTCGTGTGTGCAGGTGGCGAGAGAAAAAAAATATTTGTGGGACCCAGGCAAAATGTAAATATCTTAAAATTAAAATACTAAAAACAAATAAACTATTATTTATGCACTGCATAAAAGCAACAAGGACTAAAATAAAATAAAAAATATTTACAGGCAGAAGCTACAGTAATTCAATTCAATTTAAATGTAAAAATTTTAACAACAGACATTGTCTTATTGTATTTACACAGAATCCAGTAACAGGGGAAACAGTAAGTTTGGTCCCTAATGAACAAGCCTGGTGCGACTGTGGCAGGGAAAAACTCTGTGAGGTGAAGTAGAAAGAAACCTTGAGAGAGACCAGACTCAATAGGGAAACCCTCCTCATCTTGATGACACTGCATGTTATTGTTAATTATAGCATATTGTAATGATCAATTGTAATGTAAACTGTATTCCTGGGTCCCAGTCCAGGAAAGGGCAGGAACCTGGTCAGTGGTACCTCTCAAGAGAGAGAAAATTGCTGAGTACATGCCACAAGATAATCAGTATGATTTTGGGCCAATTTCTCTCCTTCCGACAACTCTAGGTAATGTAACGCTTTTATCTTGTAAGTTTTAAAGATTATCTTATAAGATTTTCCTGTGGTGTGAGGTGTGTTAAAAGTTAAAAACTGCTCTTTAAACATTCAACATGTCAAGAAATCCTGATGTGTAGGGGAAATCCCCAAGGACAATCGCGCATACCATCTGGAAATTATCATGTTAAACTGAAAAATATCCAATCAGAAAGCGAGATGACAGAAATCAGAAGTATAAGAAATGCAGTCATGATGCAACACAAACTTAAATGAACAACCCTTTTTTGTCTTGTGAATTTCCTGTCAAAAGCATTTCATACACTATCACCACAATTTCTTTCTGCCTATCGTCTGCCATGTTTGTTCTTGAAATTTTTTTGCAATTTACCGCATTCACTTGAGACTCTGTGCTGTCTTTGTCACGCCATGGCACACTACACACACTATAGTAGCAAAACAGTTAAATCTAGAATTTTTTAGGTGCCTACCCAGCATAACACTGCGGTTGTGTGCGGAATGTCAACATGACACAGATGGATCGCTTAGTGCTACAGATATTATGTTCGTCAATCCATTAAATTAATCTCAAATAAAATAAAACATATTTGTTTCTTTTGTGTTTCTTTTATTTGTATTAAAAAGGAAACAAGTAAAACAAACAACAGAGTAGCGGGAAGATGCAGTGACAATAAAACTTACATGTTTACCTGCAGGATTTTGCAGGCGGAGGAAACAGGAAAAAAAAAAATAACATTTTTGCTGGAGCAGGACAGACTCTAGCGGGCAGAAGCGAAACTATTGTGTCAAGATGTATGTCTGACTGCAGTTAAAATGTTCTCAGATATATATATATATATATATCTATCTATATATATATATATATAGATAGATATATATATATATCTATCTATATATATATATATGCTATTTATGTACAATGATTCTAAACAGAATTTTAATATCATATAAAAAACATAATCAGCCTGAGTAAATCACACAAAATTTATAGTCAAAAGCAGTGAATTAATTGATACAAATATCATTTCCTATTTACATCCCACTATACATTTACAAGCCAGAGCAGCTTTCCTCATGCGTGATTCGTTTGCAGTCTGAATGCATAGGGATTACCATGTCCTGCTCTGACTGCAGCCAGGAAAAACTGCTGCATGAGTACTAAACCGCCTGTCAGTGCTTTTGGTCGGGGGTGGTGCTGACAGCAGCACCTGCTGCTTGTCGAAAAGAGTAAGAACGATACCTGCTTTCACATCAGAATCTTTAAAAGTCTCCAGTAACACCAGAACAAGTCGCTAGACTTAACGCCGGAGGGGTCTGAATACTTGCTTAATATAGAGACAAACAGTCAAGACGTGTCAAAAAAATGTCACAATTTCACATCATTAATTTGTGGCACATTCTCTCGCTAAATGATGCAAACAAACAGCAGCGACAACACGTCATACTAACACTCCTCTATAACTTAATACGTTTTTCTTCATGCTGTTCTGTCCACTGGCCTTGTTTCCACATTTCTCCTAAGGTGGTTCAAAGACTGATTGCAGCAGCCATTAATCAGCTGTTGGTGAACATGTCAGCTATCAAAGACGACAGATTGTGTGCCAGGATTTAGTATGTCTTTTGTGTTTAATGTTTGTGTAAAGAAACAATATTATAGACATTTACTTTCATTTTTATTTTTATTTTCGATGTGTACTAAATCAAAGTGGTAACTTAGTGGTTAAGATGTTGGACTGCTAATTGGAAGCCATAAACCACTGGCTGAACATCTGGCACACAAAACTGGAACTTTGAATAGGTGTATTTCACCAGATTTTCAGGAGATCTGTGTGTTTATTTTGACGTATATGAGGATCTGGCACTGGATTTTCCAAATGCTATAAAGTTCATGGTATAGACTTATTATTTTGCCTGGCTTTTTTAAATGAATGGTTTATAGTTGCATTTGATGGTCTGTTTTGGCAGAGGCATTGACATTACATCTTTATTTAACAACCTATTCCAGATTTAGTCTCATTCTGACTCCGATGATAACCACCATAGTTGTTAAAATTCTTTTATTGCTAGATTTTAAAGCATGGCTGTGGGATAATGTTTTTTCAGGCAAAACATATTTACTCAGATCAGGCATTATGTTGGGTTAATGGCAGTCATTTCAGTCAATGTTCTAGTTCATCCCAAAGGTGTTTAGTGGGATTAAGGTCAGGGCTCTGTGCGGGATACTGTAGATTTTTAACACCACAATAGCACATCATGACTTTATGGAGCTCAGGGGCTTTATGAACAGTAGTATTGTCATGTGTGCCAAGCAGTTTGGGAAAGACACACTTATGCGGGATGGTTGGTAAAGTGTTTTGGCGATATTTATGCTTTTATGTAATTTACTAGAAGGAACAATTTGAAAATTAGAAAAGTTCTGAAAAAACTAATCATTATCTTTTATGTAAATGGTTACCATTATATAACCACAACCACAGTAGTCTTACACTGAAAACCAACAGTATGCTGACTAATTTTTTTATCAGACCTGCTGCAATCATGTAATATTTTATAACATACCTATTGAAAATATTTCCGAAGTCGGGTTTTTCTTTAACAGCTGTACTGGTAAGAAAGAATATGCAGGAATGATCTGAATCTGAATGTTAAATTAATGTTTTAAATGTTTGCTCTTCCATTGTCTTTACAGTACAAGGTCAGAACTTGGTGACTGCAAACGTGTCAGTGATCGAGGGTGAAACAGCCACCATCAGCTGCCGGGTGAAAAACAACGATGACTCGGTCATCCAGCTCCTCAACCCCAACAGACAGACCATATACTTCCGAGACGTCAGACGTAAGAATGACTTCCTACATGAATTCACATCAGAGATACAGATCTCTACAGAAGACACATATAGGCACATATATCTTTTTTATTGTTGAAGTTTTATTTCCTGTCATTGGAGCAGTTCCATTCTGTTGGCCCTGCTCACAGCCTTGCACAATTCATCCTCTGCTTTCTCTTTAAGCCGACCCTGGTTTGAACATTTCTTCTTATTGGCGAGTGCAGCAAAGCGTAGCATTGTTGACAAGGTCCTTCTAACAGCTGACTGACAGTGTGTAATTGTGTTGCCCTGATTAGAGCTCTCCGAATGGACCATTTATATTCTGGCCTTGAGATTGTTTAGCTCTTTATTGATGTACTGCATGCAAAGAATATAATCACTGCTTCTCTGCTTAATAAGGGCCTTGATGAGCTGCTAAGTGACGGTATGACTGGTAATCAGTGTCTACTTTAGTCCATAAGAGGGAACCTCCTGCAAGTGTTATTCCTGCTGTTAGAAAAAAAGGGTATTTTTGAGGCAAATAAATCTGTTTGTTTTGAATGTTCTACATGAGCACAGGAAGCGTCGAATTCATATTCATATTATGGTAAATGTGGAAACGTTTGCGGAGGACAGGATTACTTATGATACACAAGCCACTGTTACATTAGTTATACATTAGTTACTTCGCAACAAACTTAAATATAACTTAAACATAAAACATTATTTATTGTCATCGCCAAAGGTTAGTAAGAGGTGAGATAGGCGTTAAGGTGCCGGCACATGCGCAGTAGAACTGTGTAGAATTCCTGTGAATGTAGACACAGCTTGTACTCAGGTGTGCTCTCCAGGAAGTAAAGTAACCTCCCTGTGTTTTATGGGATGATGAAGTTACTGCATATGTTTCTACAATGTGTAGCATAAGTGCCACATAGAAGAAGCAGCTGTTGTACCTTAATGCACATAATAGACCCAGAACATTGGCTGAGTCACTAAGTGTTGTGTTTTCCATGTGCATCGGAACTGCCAGATAAACTCAGATGCATTTAATATTCTTTAAGAGTCTAAAACAAGACCAACAGCCAGTCATGCCATATTAAAAGGATGTCATTTTAAATAATATATAGTTTTAAAAAATAATTAAAAACAATAAAAATTAGGGCTGCCTTATGATAAGATATCTATCACAGTACAACACATATTGCATATACAAAGCCAAAGTCTTTTAAACAAATAAAAACCCAGAGGCGCCCTTATGTTTGCTTCTGAGACAATGACCGATTGTGCCAGCGGCGACTACAGGAGCGGAAAAGGAAGTTGTTTAACACACACTGATATGTATCGACAGTAGAGATTGGGATATTGATACAGTAATGTGAAAAAAAAACACAATGGTTAGCTGTATTGATATTTTTACACAGCCCTAATTAAATAATAATATTTTTAAAAGGTTTTAATAATATGCTTCATTTAGTGGCAAATCATTTTTTTACTCCTGAATTTTCAACTTAGCTCTAATAATTCTAAATATAACCTACTGTACTAATCTAATTTCAAATTGTGCATTTATTTATGTTTTTTTGCAGGCCATACACATTTACAGTATATTATGATTAAAGCTTCAAAATATCATATGCCATATGCTTTTACCTATAAGGTGTCTTTCAGATAAAAGAAGAAGAAAAAAAGAGTACTATGTCTTCTTTATTTGTTAAAGCATGTGAGTGTCAGATTTCGATACCATCCCACATTCCTAGTCGTTTCCCCACAACTTAACATTCCTTTTATCATGAAAGCAAAAAAAAAAAACAGACTGTAAAAAAGGTGAGCATCTTAAGCATCTCCTCTTATTCGGTTTCTTGGGCTCCCTTTACATTGTTTATCATTTAAGTTCTGTTGACGGTGAAGAAGCACCATATCATGATGCTCTTGCCTCCATATTTCACTGTGGGCATGGTGTTTGAGATAATACACACATGGTGTCTGTATATTATTCTCTCTTATTGCCTACCGACAAGTTTAGTGCGATGTGTAGAAACAGACAAAATTGCGATGCAGTATAGTTGTTGGTGCTGCTGCTTTTATATGTGCTTGCAAATATGCTTAATTGTTTTTCCTCTTATCTTATTATTAGCCTGAGAATGTGAACTATTCCATCAATATACAATTGTAGAGATACACCAGAGTCGGTACAGGTTTTTATAAAAAAAAAAATTGTCTGAATTCTGAGTTTCTGTCCTTGCTATTCTGTTTTGTTTGCCAATCTGTCTAGCCTTTATTGTTTATCATCCTTAGCCCGTTTACTGACCACGTCTTTGTATTATCCCTATCTGTGCTATTTTTTTAAATAAAGCCAAAACCTGCATAACCTGGATTCTACTCCATCTACGTCTTCACAGAATACTTTGTCACCCCAGGTTCCAGCGGGTTTGGCACAACTCCAAGCTATAGTTGAGTATTAATCTCAAGCTCTCCAAGCTTTTCAAGTGGAGTTAGCTACACTTTTAACTTGACAGCTCCAGACACCAAAAAGCAAAAGAGTTCCCGCTGTCCACTTTGCTCTGCTAGATGAGTTTGACGACTCACCAGAGCGCTGCAAAGGCATGACGTTGTCATGACATTACTAACTGCACTAGACTGAGCTTCAGTTGTTTGGGATTCTGATTCTCAAATCCAAACCTCATTAGACAATTTTTTGTCGCAGCCTTGTAAAGTATTTGAATTTAGGTTTTTGCTTCTGGACATTTCTAGTCAGCTACTCAAACTACGACAAGGAGGCCTCCCAGCAGACTACGCTATTCAGTTCCTTACCCTAGCATTTGCATTTGCATTTGCAGCATTTGGCAGACGCCCTTATCCAGAGCGACTTACAATATCCCTTGTTATACAACTGAGCAATTGGGAGTTAAGGGCCTTGCTCAGGGGCTCAACAGTGGTGGCTTGGTGGAGCTGGGAATCGAACCCACAACCTTCGGGTTGGTAATCCAACACCTTAACCATGAGCCACCACTTCCCCACAGCAGCGCAGAGAGGCTGGAACGAACTTGCCCTCTAGTTGGTGTTTAAAAAGAGTCTAAACATGCCGAAGTAACCTGTCGAGATGAGTTAGGTACTTTCTCTCAGTATGTTGCTATGGCGGTTCGCATGGATAAGCTACTGCGCAACAGCCAACCGGTGGACAAAGAGGGTGCTAACTGTACCCTGTGTACCGGGTCCCTAGGGCTCTTGACACAACTGAGCCCATGCAAGTTGGTTGTACCAAGATTGCACAGCAGGAACAGCTCTATTACTGTTACTAGCAACCATTACTTTGTTACTAATGTGTTTCCAGCGCTAGTGGACTCAGGAGCAGCCCTTAACCTCATTGACCGGCGCTTGGTAAAACAACTTAACCTTCCTCCTTTCAAAATTTTGACTGTGGATGGACAGCCTATAGGAAAAGATAATACTCGCCAAACCATACCCGTCACTACGCGATTGGGGGCTCTCCATCAAGAAGAGCTGGCCTTTTACATCATTTCATCCCCTGAAAACCCCATTATTGTATGCTACCCATGGCTGTTGACTCACAATCCTATTATTTCATAGAGACTTGAACATACTGTTTAGTGGTTACCCTAATGTCATGTGAACTGTGTCCACCCAGTGCTTCTATCCCCTGTTTGACCACACAAGTACAGAAACCTTCCCATACTGATCTCCCTCGTATCCCTGAGGAAAACCTTGACTTTTCCATCCCTCCCAGAAGCAGAGTTTATCCTAATTCATTTCGTTTTTCAGTCATTTATTAATAAGATTTCAGAGACCTCCTCAACCATTCCAACATGTACGCACCATGCTGAACTGGCTCAGAATGCACCAGTTGTTTGCCAAAGCTAGGAAATGCGGATTTCATCAGAATCATATCACGTTCCTGGGATATTGTATCAGTCAGGAGGGGGTGGCCATGGATCGCACCAAGGTGGAGGCCGTTACTGAGTGGCCTCACCCCAAATCAGTCAAGGAACCGCAAAGGTTTACTCACCACGTCTTTGCATTCCCCCTAAATATACTATTTTTTAAAAAAGGCCAAAAAATGCATTATGGATTCTACCCCATCTACTTCTTCATAGTACTATCAATCATAATTATACAGAATTAGTGTCTAAATATCTACAGTTCTTTTGCAGTAGAGAATAAAGCACAAAAAGAGAGGGAAAGGGATAGGATAGAAGTAAGTATCACTGACTTACATTTCGCAAACATTAAGATTGTGAATGTAGCTGCTGGATCAGTCAGTCTTCAATCTTTTTATTTTTGTAATGTTTTATTCTGTCTTATGTTTGCTAAGCGGATCGCTTAATGTTTTTGCATTTAAATGAATGCAATCATCTGTCCAGATTTTCGGCAAACTTGTGCATGTTTCTTACGATACTGCGAAGCTTAAGCGTGGTAAAATAAACTTAACACTAATATACAATTTGCAATAGATTTGTCCTGTCAAGATCTTTAAGCATTTCAATTTATACAGGTTGCATCAGGGATATTGACTTTTACAGTACATATACTGTTTGAACTTTTTGCTTTGTAGTAGTGATGAGCATTTGAGGAAAATAATTTTATCATGTATCCGGGGACTTACCAATCAAATATCATCTAATAGTTACATTTTAAAACTGTTGCACAAAAAATCTTTTGCAGTACTTTTTATAGGTAAACGGAAGTCATTAGCTTTGCACATGGTTGCATCTACCTTAACATAAAAAAAACAGAAAGTGCGTTTAGTGACGTACTGGTCACTTTTTCAAATTAGCAAACAAAGGAACTGTGATTGGATTAGGTTCAAAGAGCTTTATTGTCATTTCAACCATATAGCAGAATGCAGTACACAGTGAGATGAAATAATGTTTCTCCAGGACCCCCTGGTGCTACACAAAACATAGAATTTCACAAAACAACAAAGAGCCACTAAACAGGATAGACATAAAGTGCATGTGTGCAACCTGGTGCAGAAAGTGCAGAAACAGACAATAAACAATACAAACATTACAAGGACAGTGCAAAAAGACAATAAAGAACGGAACATAACGCAATAGCACCAACCATATTGTAAGATGAGGTAGACATGAAATGTGCAAATTACAACAGTATTGTGCAAATAGCATTATAAAGTGAGTAAAGTGACTATAGCATTGTATATGACTATAGCATTGTAAGTGACTATAGTATTGTAAAGTGACTGTGCTTAAGAAAAAATGTTTGAGTGTGTGCGTATTTCTGGGTTGAGGTAGTTCAGTTTGGTGTGTTAAGCAGCCTGATAGCTTGAGGAAAAAAACTGTTACACATTCGGGTTGTGAGGGTCCGAATGCTACGGTATCTTTTCCTAGAGGGCAGGAGTGTGAAAAGTGTGTGTGAGGGGTGTGTGGGGTCCTCCACAATACTGTTAGCATTGTGGCTGGGCTGAGCAAAATGCATAGGGATTGATCAAATAGACCTTAATGGTTGAGATTACAACATTGTAAACAGTGTAAACATAACTGCTAAATAAGAGCAAAAAAGGCGCTAAGCTAAACCACTTAATGTTCAACCATACAGGACAACCAGGACAAGACACAGTATGTGTACTATTAAAGTAATAATGTTAAAAGGTTTGGACAGAGGCTTGTGAAACTCGACTTGCGCTTTTTTTTTTTACAATTTTCTGCTTTTCAGTGCTGTTATTCTAATACATACACACTCACAAACGCAGATCTCCACTCTCTCCACTTCCGCAGTAGGCTTGACTCTGTTGATTTGTGTTAAGAAATAGGAGTGTGTCAACATGCTCAGGGACGATACATGAACACAGCCTGATAGCAGTCAGTCCAGGAGCAAAAAACAGCCGCTTCTCCAGTACTAAAATTGTGGGGCTGCAGCAGTATTGACACCAGCCTGGAAAACTAACTTCATTAATTTTCCACAGGTCTAGAATGCCAATAAGAATGTATGTTCTAAAATGGACTTTAGGGTGAGGAGTAAACTTTATAAATCCCAAAAAAATCACATCAGGCTTTCTACAAACATCTTAAGGATATGTATGTAACCATGGTTTACAGAGGGAACAAGACACTGCATGGAAATGCTTTCTTTATTAACTTTGGCCTGAAGCATGTGTGTTATCTGACCAATCTGAAAGCATTATGTCATGAGCCTCAGGGATGCTGGGGGTATGGCACGTGATACAGCGTCCTGTTCCCTGGGTGAACCATGGGTACATACGTAACTGGGAAACATTCCCCTTCAGGAACTTGAGCTGCATTTAAATGCTTTGGGAATGAGGTAACCAGGTCTCCATAGCACCAAGTCACTGCCCTACTATTATGTGGGGACTATGTGATGTGAGAACACTGGATCTCTGTGTTATTGCTAGATCCAGGCTGTAGAACTGGACAAATGTATGCCGGGTAGCCCAACCCGCTGCCTTACAAATGCCTGACAAGCATTCCCCCCAATGCTTAGGCCTTGAAAGCTTCCATAACCATAGTAGAGTGTGACCTCACCCCTTCCGCAACTGGAAGGCCAAAATCCTCAAAAGCTAGAGTGACCTAAACCACTCATCTACTAATTATCCCTTTGGTCACCGCCACCCCTCTCTTGGGCCGAAACTGAAAAACAGCTGATCTTAGGGCAGCTCTGTGGATCCACATGCCCAGTGCATGGTGTCAAAAGGTGTCACCTTAGATGCTGCTGCCATTAGGCTGGCCCAATAGTCTCTGAATGACTGTCCCTCTCTGAATTCTGTAGCCGCTATGTATTGTGCACAGGACCCATTGTGGGATGTTCAGGAAAAGTTTTCTTGCTGCTATGAAGTCTACGAAATGAATCAGACTCTCAAGGCTGACTTTTGGTATATTTTAAGCCAGTAGCCCAGCACCATAAAGCGGATTTTGCTGCAGGGGGTGAGCCAGCTGACAAGAGAGCCTTTCTTAAACTCTTTATTTATTCTGAGGTCGACTGACAGGTTGTACCCCCTCAGGTGAGCCTTGGAGACCCAATGTCTGGCCATACTTATTGAAAATAGCCAAGTGGGAGTGAAGCACACGCATTGGCATGCGCTCACAATGTTCACAGTGCTGAATGCGCATGCTCCCCTCCCAGGCAGCTAACACATTGCCCGACATAAGTCTGTAACACTGATACACACAACGATTATTTCTTTTTATTTTAATGTTATAGAGCATTCGAGTGGTTATAGAGAACAACTTTTTATTTTAGTTTCATAAGAACAGGCATCTTAGAAAGTTAACATGGTTTAATATCACCACAGAGTATACAGAATTGTATTCCGCACAGACCCCTTACTCTTGACCCAACCCCACTAAACACCTTGAAACCCACTCCACCCTAGACCCTAGATTTACATTTTATTTGTCACATACATGATTATACAGAGTACAACATATAGTGAAATGTGTTCTTCTGCATATCCCACCTTGAAAAGTTGGGGTCAGATCACAGGGTCAGCTATGATACAGCACTCCTAGTGCAGGAAGGGTTAAGGGTCTTGCTCAGGGACCCAATCAAGACTTCCAATAAACAACCCAGCGCCTTCACCATTTGAGCCACCACTGCCCCATTATATATTATTATAGGAGTAAGATTGAGAGTGAGACTAAATGTTTATAAATGTGGTTGTCAGGTTTCCTTAATACTTTAAGACACTTTTTAGTTTTTCTATAACTTTGCTATAAATATATTGCTGTAGGCTAAATAAAAACACAAATCCATAATTGGTTACTTTTATATGTATTAATTACCACCTAAAAACATTGACACTTACAAACAGGAGCAAATTTCATTTTCTGTCTTCCTTATGTAATTACTGTTGAACCTCTGGGATTGGGGGTTTAATTTGCATGTTATAGACAGAGATTCTTTTTTCTGAAGACATGTATTTTTGTCTAATTATCCTCTCCAAATTGACCTTAGTGTGTGTGTGTGTGTTCGGGTGTTCTAAAATGTGTTGACACACCATGCAGGGTATCCTCTACCTCATTCCCTGAGACACTGGAATTATATCTATGCTCCATGGGACCCATGTGTAGGATAAGTGCTAGAGAAAATAGATGGTAATGGTAATTACTATGGTGGATAGTGAAATAAATTTCCTCATCTTGTTCTTACACACAGGATTGGATTATTTAATGTAATTATACAGTATAATCCTTTTATACAGTGAGAGTTACACATTTTGGGACATTTCTACAGGAACTGCGTATAGTTAGTGAACATGAGCTGTATGGGGACTTGGGAGGTGTTGAGGGATTCTTGTAGTTCATACTTATTTGAATTATTTGCAAAAAAAAAGCAGTTTATCCTGTCAAAACTGGTTAAAAATTAGATTTGTCACTATGCTGTATCATGTGAACCTGATCCCCATTGTTTGTTTAACAGGAAGTGCAGAGTGAGAAACAGTCTAATTATCAGGTTGGAAATATCTTATTGCACATGCACAGGCCTTGGGTGCTGATGATACTGGGTGTCTGTTTACTTACAACTTAAAAGTTAATAATGGCACTATCCCACACCCAAAGGACTTTATTTAATCACACTAGCTCATTCCTTGTATCTGTTAAAAATAAAGCCAAATAAATCTGCTGAATAATTTCAGTGTAAAACCCTCCAGAGTGTGAAAGGGCTTTTCGGTCTTGAAAAGTTTGAAAATTCTGACATTTTTTAAAATTCTTAATATAAAAAATAAATAAATAAATAAAATAAAATGTCTTTATTTTGTCACATATACTTGTATATGAATATACATATACAGCAAATTGATTCTTTTTTTTTTTTCTTCTTTTTTTTCTGCATATTCCATCCTAGTAAGTTGGGGTCAGAGTACAGGGTCAGCTATGATACAGCGCCCCTGGAGCAGAAAAGGTTAAGGGTCTTGCTTAAGGACCCAACAGTGGTTGGCTTGCCGGTGTACAGCATCTGTGTACAGCACCAACTGTGCTATGTTAAATCACCAAAATCCATATGACCTTTGAGTTGCCATGGGGCAAAAAATATTCCTTAAATTTTTAGGAAGCGTTTCATGGTAACGCCGTCTCATGAATTTTGGAAATATTTCAAGTTGAATACTTGAAACAGGAATTGATGGCAATTTACAGTCATTTATGCAAATTTATTTAAATTATTTAGAAATTTAGAGAAGCTTATATATAAATAAATATAATTTGTTTTGTCATAATCGGACATGCAAGCAAACTGATACACATAAACATCAACAGATTTCTGTAGAAATGCATAGTGAAGCAGAGGTGTGTCCTTAATAGGAGTTCTGTGCACATGTGATTGAGGAATATGCAGTCTAGTAATTCAAGTGAAATTGCATTACCTTACATTTAAGTTCCCTGTTATAAATATTATATACATACAGTATATTACCATTAATTCCCATATTTTCCCTAAGACATGTTTTCAGCCTTGAACATTCACAGAATTTTACAACCCTAGATATGGTAGACTAGAGTGTTTGCGCTGATTAAATGATTAAACAGCCTTTCACAATGATTAAACAGCCTTTTGTTATATTATTGTACATTTTGTAAAATCCTTCTTGTGTTAGAAAGAGTTAGACTTCGAATTATATCCTACACATTGCACAGTTTTAAGTTTTCCTAATGAAGACTGCGTGTAAGTTTATCAGGAAGGCAGAGCTTGTGGCGAGTCCTGACATTCCACTGGAAATGTATTACATCACCTCGGTGTCAAAATTAAGGATTGAAGGGTGGGGATGATTTTTCTCTCTCTTTCTCTCTCTCCATCTCTTTTTATCTCTTTCTCTCTCCTACTTTCATCTTCAGTCTCTCTTGCTGCCTCTTAACCTTACACTTACTGTCTTTTACATATGCTCTCTCTCAATTTCTCTTACATTTGCTCTGTATTTCTTGCTCTTTCTTTTTCTCTTTTTCTGTCTTACACACACACACAATACTCATGTCTACTGCATACATTGGCTTAAACTTTTGATCATGTTTTCAGTATACACTTTCAGTAGTGAGCCTGAGGGAATAAAGGTGAAGCGTGCCGGTATAAAACGTCTCATTCATTTCTGATCATAGCAAGAATAGTCCTTTTATCACCGGCATGCTGGCATGCATTATTATTTGGAGAATAAAAACTTTTTTTACTCATTTACATTCACAACATTTGGCAGACGCCCTTATCCAAAGCCACTTACATTTATCTCTTTTATACAACTGAGCAACTAGGGGCCCAGCAGTAGCAACTTGGTGGTGATGGGGTTTGAACCCCGATCCTCCATTTAGCAGTCCAACACCTTAAGCACTGAGTTGGAAATGTGTTAGAAATGTAACCTTGAACAGCCAGCTCCAGTTAGCATTAGTAAAACCTTGTTAAACCTTCTGTTTTATGTTTTTACAGCTCTTAAGGACAGCCGTTTTCAACTGGTTAACTTCTCAGACAACGAGCTTCGCGTCTCGCTGTCCAACGTGACGCTCATGGATGAGGGCAGGTACGTGTGCCAGCTCTACACGGACCCCCCGCAGGAAGCTTATGCCGACATTACCGTCCTGGGTAAGTCAAAACCATGTTATGAATGTTACAATCATGATTATTGATTTTTTCCTTATTGATCCTTTCAGTCAGTTGATCTCGTCTAATTGATTCGCGCCATAACACAATATCAACCAATTACCTTCACGCGGTTTCCAATAACAAGCGTGATGAAAAGAGGAACAGATGTTACGCTATTGATATTGGAGGTCTGCTTTTGGCAGTCATATTGACTGGATTTTTTCTTTCGATTCTGAAAAGCCCTGTAGAATGATTCAGGCTTTTTTTTTTTAATGAGCTTTTCACATTTAATAATAGGGAAAGATAGCGCTTTATTACAGACCGTATTTGGACTTCCTGGGGAGATGAATATACATATAAATGATCAAAATTCATTTCATTTCTTAAAACTAAGCACGGCTGTACACATTCACAGCGTGAAATGCTGATCTCCGGCATCTAACCCTAAGATTAAATAAACAAAAAAAAGCACTGTCAAAATAAAAGCCTTATCAAGAGCAACCTTGCACCCTGTGCTTCACCGGGAACATGACTGCACATGTCACCGGTACGCAGCGTGAGAAACATGGCAGCTGACTACAGAGGGAGACACATGAGAAGGCAATAGAGAAAAACAGCAACACGGTGCTGTAGCAAAGAGCAGCTTGACATGTAACACGCTGACGTCTTGTGTGTAAACAGAGAGCAACCAAAAGTGGGTAAACAGACACGTCAAGGTCCAAAAGTAATTACCGCTGTCACGTTTTCTCTGGCGAAAAAAAGCTTCCGTGGTTTCTGGCAGCAGCTGATTTATTTATGATGGTGCTTTTAAATATAACATCTTAGCACTTTACTTTAAACATGGCATCCGTCAGATTTGTATACCACTATTGTGCTTCTGATAATGTTGTTTTAACTTCCCAGGTCTCTGAAAAATAAGAATATTGTGCAGCCGACTTTAGATCCAGACAGAGATTCAGCTGCAGGGAGCCTTAAAGCTCGTATCTAATCCTGCTGCTGTTTATGCTCCTCCAGTTCCACCAGGCAACCTAATCATCGAGTCGCGTGAGGATGTGGTAAGTGAAGGGAATGAGACGGAGATAACCTGCACGGCCATGGGCAGCAAGCCCGCCTCCAGCATCGTGTGGATGAAAGGCGAGCAAATCCTACAAGGTCAGACTTGCATGCGCTCAAAAGAACATTTTACCCCGAGTTTACATTTTGTAATCCCCCGCACACACATTCCCCCCCCCCCATTTCACTAATTCCGTGACGATTTTTGGAATTTCTTTCTAACCAGATTTAGATTTTTTTTAGTAGGAGGTTTTTGGCTCATCTTAAATAAGTACTGTAGCTTTGAACATACTCCAGCTGTTCCTCTCCCACTCAGCCGGCACTACACGCCTATTAGCCTACGCCAGTTGAGGTTGTGTGATAGAGTTTGCAGGCTGCGTAATTTGCTCATGAATGCCTATCTCCATTAAGACATGGCGGAAAGAAAGCTCAGTGTAACTCAGAGACTACCTGGTGACAAGCAACCGCTTTCATGCTGCCATGTACTTTGCTGAGAAAATTTTATAAATCATTCGAAGTCGCAGAATTTTAGCTAAGAGTCAAACACGATGAGTGATTCAAGAGTCAAAACTGGGTCTGAAAGCTGGTTTAATCACTAAAACTTGTCATACTGACGATCAGTGTAATAGGGAATATATTGTTTTTGCATGTAAAAGTTCTATATAAAGCTTATTCAGCAACATTTTATATAATATATATAGACTATTGCTCAAAATAAATAATTAAATAAATAAATAAAAGTTATATCTGCTTTGTCAAAAATGTATGACTCAGTATTCTAAAATGATAGGATTGGGTAGTTTGGATAGTTTAAACTATCTCCTCACAAATCACTAGACCACATAACAATTTTTAATATTATTTTTTCATCATTTCTGTAGAAATCCTAATGTTAGACTGATCATATTAATACAAAATCAAACCTTAATACAATTCATTGAATGATGTCCTCGGCTTTTAGTTCAGGACTACTCATTTGACCAGACAAGCAGAACTGCTGATATTTATTCTAACACCTTACAACTGATTCATTTCACTGTTTGTCTCCTAATCGTTGGATTGAAACCGGAACCGCACTCACTGTACTGACTGTCTGTCAGTTAGTTTGCGTGTTCCCATGGCAACCCACAGCGCTTGTACCCATCTGCCTAATCCATCCTCTGAGACTATGTTCTGTTGACAAACTAAAATAAACAAAAATATTTGGTAACAGCACTGTAGAGCTTGTACAGTACTACTGTAGGGAGAAACTCATATACATAAAAAACACAAACAAAGCCTAATACAATACTAAAATAATACCTGGATTACCTTTGTAGCACATGTTTTTGTTTCTGTATATATATAAAATCAAAGAGGAAGTTTATTGAGATTTATTCAAAATTTTAAGTCTAATGGCAAAAACATTATAAAAGTAACAAAGAATGCACAGTACAATGCATAGTAGGGGTACACAAAAATTACATTGGCTTGATCTTAAATGATCACATAGGTTTAATGTACCTATTATCACATAAAAAATATCATGGAAAAGTACATAAAAATGTATAAATATATTTTTTTCTTAAATCAGTATGTTTGCCAATACTTGACTACAGCAAAAGAGCAGCGTTGTAGGTCATTGCAGACTTATAATTATTTTCCTGCTTCATTAGGTACAAGTAAACTATTATCATCAGCACTGCAATTAGTTTAGCGCCCTTGGAGCTTCCAGATTGTCTTAGAACGGTACAGTAGCATTGCCAGAGTGTGACTTGATGTGCTTCTGTCCTGGAGGCTCTGCTCTGTTTGGCCTAATGACAGGTTTTTGTGTGGAAAACTGAACGTAATTTAGTCAATGCGAATTCTAGAAAAAAAACTTAAATGGCTCCTGGCAAAAAACCTACTAAATATTCTAAAAGAACCGTATGTATGCGAAAGCGATGATGTGAAGATGTGGTGTAGCAGTGGTTCGAATGTCACAGTCACAGACAGCAAGGAAATGTGCCTGCCACTTTATATGAATGTAAGTTTTGTCTGGAGGTGATAGATCATTTCTCAAAGGCCTCCATCTGGGACTGGGAGTTATTAAGAGAGAGAGAGAGAGAGAGAGAGAAGGAGTGAGAGAGAGTTTTTGCTAATAGCTAACCTGTCACTTATGTGTTTTTCTCCCAGGTGAGGAAACAGTGGATGAGACATACGATAGGATGTTCACCGTCACTAGCAGGCTCAGGCTTACAGTCTCCAAGGAGGACGATGGAGTGCCCGTCATCTGCATCATTGACCATCCAGCTGTGAAGGACTTCCAAGCCCAAAAATACCTGGAAGTGCAATGTGAGTCATTGCTCCAGCATGCAGCACAGCAGGGTCAGGTGTTTTTATGTAGAAAGATGTTTTTATAATGAGCTAAATGCTTATAAGGAAATCCTTGAGAGGAGTTATTAACCTTATTATGCTTCAGTAATGACAGGATGAGCTTATATAGGGAATAAAGTCGTTCTATAGCATGGTACCCTAAAAGCAGTTGCTTAATTAGTCCCTTTTTTTAGGTGTTGCTCTTTTTTTCCATAATAACACTGTTGTTGACTCTTAATGTAATGCATGAACAGATTTTTAATAAAGTAATTAAATAGGAAATTAAATAAAAAAGGAAATTCTAAAAAGCTGTATATAATTAAACTTACTTTTATTTGCATAGGGTTATTAGCAATAAAAAATTAATGCAAAGCAGCTTAACAAAATGAATTCAGTATCTAAATCTAAATTATATATTTTAGAATAGATATATATATATATATATATATATATATATATAATATATATATATATATATATATATATATTAAGATATTAAGATCATTAAGATATATATAGTTATGGGTTAAGGGCTTTGCTCAGGGGCCCAAAACTAGTAGCTTTGTGAGGTAGGAATTAAACCTGTGATGTTTTGATTAGCAGTACAAAAAATTAAAACTTAGCTACCACCTCTTGCCATGTGCCATCTGGGTGACACTGGACAGTGATTCTAAATCATTTCTCTAACTGTGTGCTGTATGATTAAAAATTCATTTTTGTTATCCCTTCTTTATAGGATGTGTCAGTATAATTGTACAGCTGAAAAACCTGACCGAGTTTTAGGGTTTGTGCTGTAAACCAGAAGTGACGAAAGAAGTAATTTTATAATATGTATTGTGTTAAAAGCACAATTATTTAATGTTGACTGATTGTTACATATATACAGTATATATAAATAATATGTAAGTTTTTATGGAACATGCTTTCTTTATTTATTTAGCTTTGATACAAGAAACAAAAAGAACCTTTTTTAGTTCCCCCTAACAGAGCTGTGGGATTTGCTTTAATTAACACAGGCTTTGTCTTGTTATGCCTCAGTTTGGTAAAACTAGTCTCTAAATAGCGCAGTAATTAAGGGTGATCAGTGCACCTTATTTCTGACGTTGGAATGTCCCTGAAAGGCTGACCTAACCTTTTGTAATCTTTGTGGAATTTTAATTTATTCCAAAGGTTGACTGCACCAGCTGACCTTTGTGAAGAAAAGACAGGTTCGGAATCAGTCTAACTGTAAAAAGCTTGACATTTTGACAAACCCAGATAAAAACCGAAGGAAGATGAAAAATGTTTTTTAACGGTACACTACTATTAAGTAGACAGTTTGAATACAAGTCGGTGTCCTCTGCTCTCGTGTCTGTTACTCAGGGAAGAAGTATTCGCTATAAAATCCATGAAGTGCAAATGCCTGGTCTGTTTTTTTTTTTTGGAACAGGCATAAATAAAGCAATGTAACTCAAGAAAATACTACAGAAAGAATATATAACTAATCTTTGCAGAAATATTAAACAAATTAAGGTGAATACAATTTTTGTTTTCTACAACACACATACTGAATGTTTAAATTTGCTGTTTACTTTCCATCATCCGTAGTATCACACCACAATTTAATGCATATACAACTATTACATTTTTACACAAATAAGGATATTTATTGATGCTTAAGAAAAAAAAACCCAGCCAGGGGTGTGTAAATGTTTGAGCAGGGTGATTGTTGTAAATAATCATTTGTCCCCTAAAAAACAAACCCATGCAAATATCTTAGAAAGCTTTCAGTACTAAACCTAAAAAAGATTAAAAAATTCCTGATTTTAAATGAATAATGTGCAGGTCTTGGAGAATTTTCTAAAAATTAGTGTTTCTAAAAAGTAAAAAGTTACCATTGCTGGACCCCGAGCAAAGCTCCTAACCCCTCTTTATATATATTTAATAGTGTGCAGTTAAAGTGCTCAGGACAAACACCAGTGAGAACATCTCTCACTAAAGAAAACAACAGTTGTTGATCATCTAGAAACCATTGCACAGTTTTTAGAATTATGCAAACATCTGTTGTGTGAAATGGTTTGTTCAGGGAAAAAAAACCAAGAGTTGAAAAAAAAACCATGTTTTATAATCCCTCCTAATCCATCCTATTATTTATTATTATTGACATTTCACATACATTTATAAAACTAACTCTAGATGTGTATCTAAAAGCTGCTGTTGTGATCATTAAGATTGTCTACTAATTTCTACTGATCTCAGGACATCCTTTCCACACACTCAGTACAGCTCATCTTGTCTCCTCGACGCTTGTTTATTGTCATACAGCTACTCAGAAAACGTGTTTATTGAATAACTTCTCAGGAAGTTTTGTCTTGCCACTGGCACCTTTGCCTTGCTCAATATGGATATAATCATAGATTATAGATTATATCTGGATTTTTCAAACGCTGCTTGAGATGATGAGTCCGACTGCTGAAGCACAGACTGCAGTGTGTTGGCTGTGATCTCTGGTTTAGTGACCCCTGATGGTCCTAGAAACTTCCTTTGCTTGTAGCATTTAACAATATTATTTTTAAGTCAATATCAGAATAAAGGTTTAATTGTACTGCATTTGTTTTTCTTTAGATAAACCAGAGGTAAAAATTGTTGTGGAGTTTCCTGAGGGCCTGACAAGAGAAGGGGAAAACCTCGAGCTGAGCTGCATGGCAAGAGGCAAACCTCAGTAAGTCAATCAGTAAATTATTAAAAATCCCTTTGCTGGATATATAAAGATTAATATAACATAAAAATGTCTTAAATCTTACTAACTTAGAACAGAGGCCTTCATGTGAAAAAAAAACACTGTTATAATGTATTACAGCTTCTATAATCCTGTTCTTGTGGAAAGCAGTCCTTTTTGTCTCTTTCTTTCTCGCTTTCCTTTTACTGTCATTCTCACTCTCTCTCGCTCACAAGCAGGCATGTCGACACAATGTTCTTAAAAGTGCCATTGTGCTGTTTTCACAGGCCTCATCAAATTAACTGGTTTAAGGTAGATGATGACGTTCCGTCACATGCCGTGATTACTGGCTCTGATCTTCTCATTGAAAATCTTAATAAATCCTACAACGGGACTTACCGCTGTGTGGCCTCTAACTTAGTTGGAGAAGCATACGATGACTACATCCTCTATGTCTACGGTATGTGAGGTTTTTTTAAATTTTATTTGGTATATTAAGTTGGTGTATTAAGAAATCATGCATATTTTGTCATTATTCAGATGCCGGATTTTTTTTTTTTTATATATGAGTCCCAAATGTATGTTAAGGAAAAAAATTGTTGGAAAATGACATTACAATGAATTTTTTTAGAAGCCAGGTGGGATTTCTTGAGTTTATTAAAGCCTTACAAGAGTTCTTTCAACTGTATTAGACATAGGATTTCATACAACTCATACATAAGGCACAGTGGTTAAGATGTTGGACTGTTAATTGAAAGATCAGGGTTTGATTCCCAGCACCACCAAGTTACTATTGCTGGACCCTTGAACAAGGCTCTTAACCCCTCTTTTTTATATATATTGTATTTATATATTAAGATTAGTCCAATAATTGGATTAGTTGGAAGGCACTGCAAACAATTCTTCTCTTTACTTTGTCTTCCAGTTAACAAATGAATTACTGAATATGTCCTTACGTATACATCAGTGACTCGTTTCAACTAGTTATAGCTAGAGATAAGTCTGATCAGTTTAATTAGTATTGTACCTTATGTTACCGAATACAATATTCACTTTAAAAGCTGATCTGTTCGACCTGAACGTACAGCTGAAGAGGTGTCAGAACTGGACAATTTGACTGAATTTAGGATAAAAGAATTATTAAAAATGACTATCAGCATTGTGAGCAATGCAAGAAACAAATAAATCTTATTTTCTTACAGGATAAAATATGAAATGTGTGCCTATTTTGGGGTACCCACAATTAGCATAAAAAAATCTGTGCCATGTTTTATCAAATTGTTATTGTTTTAGTTTCTGGGAAAATATCTTAAATACTGTATTTTATGTAGCTTCTAAGACTCACAAATCATGTTCAAAACTCCCCACTTTTAATGTGTCACTTCCTGGACAATACATAAATATATTCTATGGGAATTAGCTTATTCAGCATTTAACTAAATAATAAAAATAATAGAAATGCCGTTTTCTGGTTTCATGAATAAAAAAATGGTAGTACTTGTAATATTTATTTGTATATTTATTTGTTTGTCTATCTATTTACTAATTATAAACATTAAGACTTTCGTGTACGTTTCGTTACATGTAGATCACATGATTTGGTGAGAGCTATTTTTTGTTTCTAATTTTGTACATTCTGTTTCAACCAGGGATGTTTTAGACAGAATCTGCTTTATAAGATTGATTAGATTGTCCTTAACCAAGAATCCTCTAGGACAGACAGTATAGAGCTAGACGAGATTGGATTGGTGATTTTAATTACTGTTAACATCTGAAGTGCCTGCCTCATCCTGCCCTTAGTAACAACCCTTTTTCCGGGTATGAGCCTATCCTGAGACCAGGATAGAGTCATTACTTATGATAACTAAATGAATGTAATTAAAGTTATTGCAGATTTCTTCTAGATAAGACAAGGTTATTGGCCGTTCACATTCTGTCTAAAAGTGTAATCAAATCAAGATAAATACTTGTTGCTTACAGGAGAATTTCGTCCGGTTTCTAATTATCGTGTACCGCTTATCTTTTTGGTTTGTGCTTTCATTTGGTTATTTCTATAGTGCAACTAGGCTAGCAGGTGTCATTTGGGCAGTGTAATTTATTTGTTGATAAAGCTTTTCTCATCTGCTCGAGCTAATTGCGTGTTTACTTTTCAGTCTGTGGTAAGTTGTCGTGTTTGAGCGGCACTGATCATCAATCAGTGGACTCTAATTAGAAAAAAAAAATCAAAGAAAGAGCAGTTTTTTCTTGTCTTTGTGTAAATTTATACACTCGTCTATCCATTTTCTTTCCCAACAAAGGGACTTCAGGCACACAGTGGTGGCACATGTCCGGCAAATACATTGTGCGATTCCTGTTATGATTTCGGTTAACTACCGGCTCACACTGAGTAAATCCCAAGCAATTTAAAGCCAAAGCTAAGAATGTCAGAACTCACACTATACGGCTCACACTATACAGTCTGATCATAGAGCTATGATTCAACTATACGGCTCACTATACCTATCAGCACCCTATATATGAACATGTAGAAACCGTTGGAACGTTGGAAGACATGGGCAGTATTATAATTGTGGATAGATTTTTCTTTTTTAGTGGATAGATTAATGTTTTAATTTTCTTTCTTACTGTATTGTATAGAAAGAATTAAAACCATTAATTTCCACTCTAGTACCTTGTCACCATTTTGGAAAGCCACATTTTTTTTTTAGTAAAAAACAACAACAATCAGTTACTAACTCTGTAATATCCTAAGTATCCATGTAAAATATCCAACTGCCAGTCAGAAGAGGCTTATCGCTTCTCGTTACCCCCTGTACACTGTGCGACAAACGACGCACAACAATAATGAAATTCGGCCCGACTCAATTCGGGCCCGTTTTTTCATAAGAAGATCAGGGTTCCCGCTCCAGCACTCTACCACTGTTGGACCCTTGAGCAAGGCCCTTTTATCTCTCCCTGCTCCAGGTGTGTTCATTTGCGCTCTAAACTTCAGTGCATTGTTTTGGACTTGGGAGAAAAACCACAGTGCCCAGAAAAAACCCTTACATCAATCCAGACTGTGTGATCATAAAATAACACACTTACCACATTGGTAGTTGTTACTGCTCACTTCAAATGTACAATTCATTCATTTACAGACTAATTATTTGTATCAGTACTGACTTTTTGTTGTTTGCATTAGGATAAAAAAGGGGGGATCTTCAGGTGGATTCTTCACCAGCCATGACTTCTAGCTCAGAGGTTATGTTGTACAGCAGTTTTAGTAACATTAACTTACTATTACATAGAATAAAATCAGAGATTTGTATGTTTCAATATTAGCAACACTCCTGTCCCCCATTCCGAAAGCACACCTCATCTGGGCCTTTCTATGCTACATCACCGCTTTCTGCTGAGGTGATGGTTTTGTTGTGTTTAATGAGGGATGAAGCACAGGTTTTTGTAAGAAATCAGTTGCTAAAAGGAAAAAAAGTTTCAGAGCCATCTGTTAGTTCTGCAGTTGTATCTTTCACCTAAACAGTCTGAGAGAGGATAAAGGAAGCTACATCCTTTTGAAGCGAGAGCTGTTTGCAATAGAAACTAGCCCCATGGTTTGTATGAATGTAACTAAGTGTTGTGTGAATGGATTTGAATAAAGGTTTTTAGCAAATGCTGGACATTAATTGCTTAATAAGTCTGGTATCAATGTTGTTGTCCTTGAACACCTAGAGTTTAAGAAGATAAAAAGCAAAACAGGAAACAGCACAGTTAAGGCAAGTCATATAGTGTATGCACAAAAGGACAGCAGCAAAATTCTTAGTAATATCAAAAACTAGCATTAACTGCGCCAATAATCTGTGCTTAGTAAACTAAATGAAAGTTTTTCACCTCTTTAAGTGTGTGGCTTAATGAGCTCATTTGGCATGTGATGAATGAAAACAGGCAAATGTATAGATGTGTTTTGGGAATAGCAGTCATGTTTGTAGTCTGTGATGTTTTCCACCGGACAAAATTCTTAATTACAGTGAATGTTTATACATTTACGAGGGTGTGTCCACACTTGTAGTTTTGGTCTGGACCAATAAGAAAAATTATACATTTGGTCCTGGTATGCTTAGCATTCACACTAGCACTTTTGACAGTGAAGCTAAAGATACTAAAGTTAAAGGCATAGGTATAGTAATATGTTTATAACCTGATTAGCTTTTGTGACAGATATTTCATGATGGAACTTACCATATGAAATGAATATGTGTACAGGATTAAGCATGCTTACTGTGTGCATGTGTATATGGCTTCACTTTTACTAGCTGAAAGGCCCCTGTCTGGGAATCGAACCCTTTGCAGTAAGGCAACAGTGCTAACCGCTAAGCCACCGTGCTGCCCCACTGGAGACTTATTTCAAAAATATTAAAACTGCATTTCTTTGCAAAGAAATGTAAAATATTTAATTATTTAACAGTTTTGTTTTAATTTAATGTGTATGTTACATTTGTTTCCCTGATTTAGCTGTTACAATTAAAAAATGAGGCAAAAAAAAAAACCCAACATTCACAGTTTTAATATTACCAATTTATTAATTCGGGGTTATTTCGATTTAATTTAAATCTAAAGTATAATTTAACTGAAATTCCAATTTTATTTTAAGTATTGGATATACTAACAACAGTGTATTAGTAGTGTAATTTGAAGTGTAGTATGTTCCTGCATCAGACTAATAGTGAGTTAGGAGTAAACTACATTTGCACTGCAACTATATTGAGATCTATTCTCCAAGTTAAGGTACAGATTCTAGATCTAGGGTTACAAAAGTTCTTAACTAGATTAATTTTGTACTGATTTTTTATCTTGTACAAATATCCATCAAATAAATATAAAAGGCCAAAGAGTAATTCACTTTTGGATTTTTTTTTTGAAAAAAGGACAAGTTTACTTATGCATATGTACAAAGTATAGGCCAGGTATACTTGTCAGTATCTTACCTTGTCAGTTTAAGTTACATATACTTAAGGATAATTTGATTTAGTATATTTTTTATGTTTATGAAAAGGAAACTACATTTTTTTAGTTTAAAATAAGGTTAAATTAGAAACAGTACTTTTATTAAATAAATAAACTTATAGAATAGGGATTTGATTTTGGGCTTGGCTCCCTGCACCAATCATAATATTACATTACATTGCATGAGCAACCCTTAGACTTGTCCTAACTTAACTTTGTTGAACAATTTGTTTTTTTCTATTAGCACATCTTTTTCTATGCTGCTGTAAAAAAGAAATTTGGGATGGATAAGGGTATGGCGCATTTGGTGTGGAGTTTGCAGGTTCTCTCTGCGTTTTAAAGGGGAAGTGGTAGTGCATTGGTTAATTTGTTGGACTGCTAATTGGAAATTAGGATTTGATTCCCAGCACCACCAAGCTGCCAATGCTGGGCCCCTTAGCAAGGCCCTTAACCCCCGATTTGCTCACTTGTATAAAAAAAAAAGATAAATTTAAGTCACTCTGGATAAGGATGTCTGCCAAATGCCGTTTTTGTAAATGTAAAGGTTTTTTTCTGGGTTCTCAGATTTCCTTTCCTGTTTAAAGTGTGTGTTGTAGGCTGATTGAATGTGTGTGTGAGTGTGGACTTGTGCTCTGTGGTTGGTTGGTTGGTTGGTACACTGCTACACTGTTGTCTCTTGCTTTGTGCCCTGAGTCACCTTGTGTTGCCTGTAATCCTGTGGAGGATAAGTGAATCAGAAAATAGTTGGATAGATGGATGAGTGCATAAATAATACATAAAAAAGAAAGTCAAGTTAGATCTGCACGAGATATGTTAATGAAAAAATTGTTGCCAAATATAATGCAACAGCAATAAGAGATTCATGTTTATGCTTAAGTAATTAAGCATAAACATGATCATTGAGTTAGCAGTTACATACCATGATCTAAAGCAATCTGAAAAACTACCCTAATCATTCTAATTTCATTGACCCAAAGTCAATATTTTGTGGAGAGAAGAGAATCAGAGAAAAGACACATCACGGGTAAGATTAGGAAGCAAGGCACAAGTTGTCAGAATCGCAGTGCCGATGCCCCCATCTGATTTGAATTCCCTGTTCTCGTCTTCGCAGCCCACAGAAAATATTGCCCTCTGAGATTGCATTCATATTTCAGCGCTCATAATTTCAAACCACGAGTCAGCCGGCCTGCAAATTGCCTGTGGAAAATTCTTGTTTGCTCGACTATTATGCATGCCACATCCCATTCAGACCTTTGGTGGCGGCCATCTCTACTGCATGCTCAATTTCTACAAGGAGGCACTGACATTTCCAATACCCCTGTCTGCAGTGGTGCCAGCTGACGCACTGAATTCGCCATGTGGTTTCTGGCCAAGTCTGGCTTCAGGCTCCCGGGTCTACAGACACAACACCACACTTGATGTTTTACCATTAGAGAGAAAATGTTCAGATCCCTACTGGGATCTTTTGATGGAGCACAGACAATAAAGTGCTAGAAGCAGCCAGCCAATTTTGCCCACTGTGACTTTTTCCCAGCAAGGGGCCCATGTTGGTGAAGGGGGAAAAATAGTGAGTTGATGTGCACATTCCAGAAAGCTTGTACTTCCGCAGCACAAAGATTTAAAAACATCTTTTAGACACCGGGTGCTAATATAGCGCGGCTTTGTGTGTTACCTTTATGTTCTACTGGTTATTATCAGGTGAGTTACATTTACATTTGCAGCATTTGGCAGACACCCTTATCCAAAGGGACTTACAATATTCCTTGTTATACAACTGAACAACTGGGGGTTAGGGACCTTGCTCAGGGGCCCAGCAGTGGTGGCTTGGTGGGGCTGGGAATTTAACCCAGGTCCTCAAGTTGGTAGTCCAATAACTTAACCACTGCGCTACCTGTGAGTTGTTTAATGAGCATGTTGATGAATTACTCAAAAAATACTGTCAGAAATTAAATTATTCATCAGCATACTAAAAAAACTGATTCTTATAGACTATTAAGGTGAATAATAATAATATCACCATTATAATAATTAAGTGTATAATAGTCTCCGAGTAAGGATTTTTTTACCACTTTTATTTTATTTTTGATCAAAAATTCTTTTTTTTTTTTAAATGCCAGTTTAGTATTTAGTACTTTTCTTCCTTGCAGTGGAGACACACATAAAATTATTTTTTTTTGGTAGTTGTAATCCTTATTGATGCAAATGAGTGCATGTTGTTTTGATGTCGAATGACACATCTTGGTCCAAAATTTGCAAAAATTTGTAAAAAAAAAAAAAAAAATTGCAGCCATTTAAACAAAAGTTCTCAGGATGTGATAGTGTGTTTAATCTTGCATTTACTGAAATCTTATGACCCATTTTTTATTGTAAATAAAAATAATCGTTTGAGAGCGTTATTGAGTTACGTTATTTCTCTGGTATTGCACTAACCTCCAGTCTGTTCACAGTCCTTTTCCACTTTTTTCACTCTCTGTCTTGTGTGTATGTGTGTGCTTGTGTGTATGTGTGCCATTTTGTTTCCCATTTAGATGTTTTCATCACAACCCCTTCACCCACTACTTCAATCATCCACCCTGATGCTTCCCAAGGTACTGTACACCATCTTAGCTACAGTGTTCTAACTTCATCTCTTCATTTTCCTCATTCTGTCTCTTTGTGCATCATAGAACCTACATTGTGTGTCTGTAAGAGAGAAAGACAGCATAGAAGAGATAAAGAAGTATCTGATTGTACATAATTAAGATAATGAGATAGATCCAGACTCAATTTTCAGTACAATCCATGATATTTTTAAGATCTTTTGAAAAAAAAGATTAGAAGTTGATGAGGAGAATCGGACCTTCTATACAAAGCAGTAAACATGGACCTTATTAGACGTTTGCTTATATATCCTGCACATAGAGACTGGGGAGTAGTGCAGAATCTAAAATATTATATACCAATTTATCGAATAAATCTTGTATTTTTATCTAAAAATATTTAAACTTTAACAATTTCTATCTAAACATTTTTTAAGAAAGATTTGTATAAATTTTCTAGATTTTTGAATTTGATCCTTTTGTGTGGTGCATGTGTAAGTGTGTGTGCGAGAGAGAGAGAGAGAGAGAGAGAGAGAGAGAGAGATCTTTACACAGGTGTATGAGGAAATAGATAAGACGGAGCTTCTTCAGTAAGCTAATCGCTTCAGCACGTAGTCAGCGTTTGTATGTTGAGTGCTTTTTGTGTGTTACGTTTTTGATTCAAGCAGTGCAACATCCATTTTGTAGATGGAATCGTAACACAGTTTGGTGCTTTAGCTCAAAGTGGTAATGCTCAAATTGCAACACAAATGACACGACTTTGGATTTTATGTTTTCTTTTGCCATAATTAATTTAGGGCACTGAAACATTAATGGCATTAGAACAACATTAGAACGAAGTTATTATTAATATTATTACTATTGTTATCATTATTATTATTATTATTATTATTATTACATCACCAGTCCTGTTGTCTTGTTTGTCCAAAAATTATCTGAAATGAATCTGTATGTTTAAATGGGCAATGATACAAACTGTACTGAATTCAGACATGGCACTAATCTCATTTGCTCATAAGCTTTCGGTTACAAGTATTTAGCACATAGTTATAAATGGAAAATGATTTATAAATACACTGTCCATTTTCCCCGCAGATGAAAATGAACTCCCTTATGTATTTGGTTCCTCTCACAGTTTATTCCACATTTTGTCTCAAATGGAGTATTTCCTACCCATAGTCAGCGCTCATAGGCTCGTTATAGGATTCATTTACATTTTAAATGTATAATTTTCATAATTAAAATATACATGTCTAAAAAGCGGGTTTGCCACAAGGTCTGTAGTTGAAAAAAAATGAAATGAATTGAGCTTTTGTTGGGACCGATTCAAGTTTCCTCAGATGCAGGAATCTGTTTCTATTGAAAGCCGAATAAATCATTGCGCGGTTCAGCGAACATCCAACTAAAAAAGCATTTTTTGATGAACTGGTGAAGACAGAGAGCAATAAATGATAGGGAGCACTTTACTTTAAAAAAAACTGCAGTGTCTTTCTAAAGTGTTTCGTTGCTTTCAGCAGTAACATTTTCTGATGATTGCTATTTATAATGCAAAAAATGGCTAAATGAAAGCACTTTGTATGCTGATAGTGACTTTTGAGATTTTTAATTTTTCTAAGTAGTATTTGCACTACAAAATGAAATAGGTTTTAAATTTAACTTTGCCCCTAAACTCAATTGTTCTGTAAATATCTATCCATCCATCCATCCGTCCGTCTATCTATCTATCTATCTATCTATCTATCTATCTATCTATCTATCTATCTATCTTTTTAAATAGACTTATCTGTCTATTTAAAAAAAAAGACAGCACATCAGCATTGATTAATGTCTACACATGGCACCTTTAAACAGAGTCCAGTCCGGCGATACAGAGCAATTTGAAGCAGACAAATGTCATCAGCTGTTGAGTTTCACATAGGTATCAGTCGTCTTGGATATAACATGAGGCTTTGCAAGTTGCCCCCAGGGCAAGCAGAATTGTTTGGTTTATAGAGCAATGATGGGACAATAAAGTGTGCCGGAGATTTATAGCTAAATTTTAAGAGAAAAAGCTTGGTGAGACTCATAAGGGTCCAAAAGTGAATCTTTTTTTTTGTTTATTATAACAGTTTTCAAGCTATATTAATGTCAACAACATCTTTCAATTATTTGCTAAATTTCAGCTTCTTAGCACTCAAGCTGGCATGGACACTCCATGTTTATGCAAAACCTTATGATGCATTTTTCTTATTTTTAAATCAGAATGTCAAATAAATATTGCAGGAGAATAGACATGAAAACATTCTAACATTTTTAATTCGATATTTGATTACATTTATATAGGAAGTGCTAAATAGTAAAAATATTAAATATTTATGAATCTGAACTGTGTAAATATTTTTATTTGACTGTTTACTTTTTATATTTGAAAACATTTCATATTCTTTTCTAATAATTTAGTTTTAAAATTCTGGTTATTTTCAATTCAAATAAAAAACCATGTAAACATGGTCGATATCAAACAATTGCTTACATTTAAATAAGCACCTAAAATAGTGAAGTATCTTTTTCCTGTGTGTGTGAGTGTCTTAAAACTAAGATAAGTTTTTTTAAAATTCCTCACTGACAAAGAAAAGTAAAAAAAGGTATTGTAGCCTTTCAGACTAAACTAATCTGGCAGTTCTCCTAATCAATAGTACTTAAAAAAGGATGTAAAAAGGAAGAAAGAAAGAAGCGTACAAAAGCATGGCTGCTCATAATCCTTTTGCTTTTGTTAGTGTGTAGGTGAACGACTTTGGTACCACAAAGCTAAACAATATGAACCATTTTGGTTTTGTTCCTGTCAAATTACCTAACAAGAAGCATTTAATGCTGTGCCTCTTCATTTTAGCATTAAAGTTTTTACTTACCTAATTAGGTTAAAGATCCTCCAAAACACAACTAAAGGCATGGATTATCACAAATCAAGACAGAGAATTGATTGCAGCTCAGTGTAAACATTAACTTAACTTTGACAAAGTGATCACTGTATACACAAGCATTACCTGAGTCGGCTCCTCCCGACCGCAGATGCAGGTTTCAAGTTATTTTTTCATACATTTTTGATACTTCTTGAAAAATTTCCATTGAAGAGCTTGTTTTTGTCAGGCTGACTGGTTTGCATATTCATAAACAACACAAATCATAGGCATTTTAAGTTTCTGCTAGTGATTCCTATGTTCAAAAATGGGAAAGAGGTGTTTATCTAGGTGACAGTGGGGAAGTGGTGGCTTAGTGGTTCAGGTGTTGGACTGATACCAGAAAGACCAGGGTTCGATTTCCAGCACCACCAAGCCACCACTGTGAGCCCATGAGCAAGGGCCTTAACCCCCAATTGCTTAGTTGTATAAAGGAGATAAATGTAAGTCGCTCTGGTTAAGGGTGTCTGCCAAATGATGTAAATGTAAAAATGACTTCCGGCCTGACAGCGGCCTCTCGCAAGTCAGCAATGACGCCATGTGTAAACAACCTATAAGCAATTCTATTCTATCGATAGTTTTCAATTTTTAGATAATCATTTTGAACAAGGATGTGCAAAGTAACAACACTGTTTGATTAAATGGGATCAAATTAAGCCATTTTATTTATAATAGCTAGTCACATATAAACTTTCATAAAAAAGAGACAAATACAATAAACAATAACAATAAAAGCAACATTATAATGAAAATCTCTTAACAGTAATGAAAACATCACAAAAAATTGTGGACATTAGGAGTTACGTTAGGTTACAGACGACATTGGGTTATATGTTTCAAACCTCAATAGTGTTTAAAGAAAATGACTTACAGTCATAAAACCAAGTGTAGAGTGTTCATCTAAATGTCAGTTATAATACACACCTTTTAGACTGTTGATCTTCAAATGCTATTGAGCTTTAAATTATGGCATATTTTGTGTACAAACCTATTCATTGTTTATACAATTTTAAAAAATGTAAAAAATTAAATAAAGAATCTAATAGGTGCGTGTTATTACGGTCACACTTATACGGTGAACATTTCAAAGTTGGTCTTTTTACTCACAAAGGTTTTTTGTCCTATATCATTCAGCCTTACTTTTTAACATCATAAAAAAGACTCAAATGCAAATGCTAACTCTAATATTCGGATGGAACATACCTGCAGTTAACGTTAGCTAGCTCTCGGCTTCACTTAACTCTGTTTGTGGTGTCTTCCAAATTTGGATGTTGTCCCATATGTTTTTTTGTAAATTTTTATATTGCCAACATCGATTCAGTGGACGAAATAAAAATGATTGATGTGCAGCTTACACATGCTGAGTCATATGACTTGGGCGCAGCCAAGCATATATCAGGAGACCAATGTCAATGCTTGTGCTAGATAGATTGTGGATTAATTTAGTAATGTTGCCTATTTTCTGAGCAAGCACACTCCATTAATGGTTTTATTTTAAAGTAGGGAAAATAAATATTGCTGGACCCAGTTGAGACCAACTAGAACATTTGGAAAGACCATTGACCAAGTCCGAGACAACAAAAAAATATCCGGACTCAAGTAATAATGAATAAACTCAAATAGGTACTGGGAAACTTTTACACTATAAACAAGGCTGGACTAACACATTAGCAAACTTATTAGGTCTCATATTAGCAGAAAAATTCCATCTTATATTCTCCAGAGTCAGTGTAACACCATCAGAACTAAAGAACAAAACCTAAACTGTATCTAACATCAATCATTTGGCATGTTTTTTTTTTTTATATAATTACATTTGCAGATCTGCTTTCATGGCTTTTTGAAAATATGTGCAGCTCACACTTGGGTGCCTGTAGGTAAAGCCTGGGCAGGTAGCATCATATATCTGTCTAATGATGGGCATTTATGCTGCTGTGTGTTAGGATGATGGAGCTGCCACTGGCTAAATGACACACGGGACAGGGTGGGTTATTATAAATGGTCTGTCCTTTCTTGCTTTCTTTTTTTGTTAACATAGAGTTAACCTCAACCATCACTTTTTGTCGCAGATTTTGGTTTCAGTTCAATAACTTTAGGAAATTTCTAAGCAGTCAATCTCGTTCCTCAATAACTAAACTAATCTCTTAGCATAAGTAACACACAATGTACTGCACAACTAAAGCCCTGGCCAGACTAAACGATTGTAGCCTGATTTTTGCACATTTTTTTTCAGTTTTTAATGTTGGGCATTGTGGGGATTCGTAAATGGGTGGCGGGATGAAAGATTCAATCGTTTAATCTCGTGTAGTGTGTCATAGTGCACCACAACTGATGCCTTGTCTGCGACATCAACACAAAGTCTAGCATTTCATTTTTTTTTCGTCGATCACGAAGGGTTCCGTCACATAGGTGACGTTGACCAGTTTGAGCCCAGAATTTGGCAAAATAAAAAAGGAATGACTGTGATGCTAGGTGGACTTCCGAAATAGAAGAAATATTTGTGAAGATGCACCATAAACACAGCCAATAAAGAACACGCAACTTCAGGATCCATTGCTGCTGTTGTTTACAGAAGTTACTGGATAATGAAATGCATATTAACATCGTGCAATGATTGGTCAAATGACATGTATATGTATCAGCGTGTACCAGAGGTAAAAAAAAAAAGCTGTACTCTTACTTTGCCTGATTTGTGTATCTCTAATTACCTCTCGATAAAATTAAAGGATGCAAAATCTATACAAGTTGCCAGGTCCCTAGATTATCTTGTTTTACACTGCTTATAATTTATCATTTTTTCAGGCTAGTCATAATTAGATGTTTCACATTGTACACATCACAAAAGACAACAGATTTAGAGCAGATTTTCATATCAATCATATCAATCACTGTGCTAATTCTGCTTCTTTATCACAATTGTGAAACGTTTCTATGGCAGGTTTAAAAGGAAGGTTTTAGAATATTGATTACCAGCAGTGTAAAAGCCTGTTGCTTTATGCCTGGCCTCTTGTAAAAGAGGCTTCTCATCTTGTCGGAGCATATTTTTAGTAGGCGACACACTTTTAACTCACTTAGTCTGTTCTCTGTTAAATGCCAGATCAAAAGGGCAGTGTTCAGCCTTAATGGACTGGCTGGGTTATTCACTCACATCTAAGCATGCGCTCATAAGCTAGGAATAAATCACACTATTCAACCCGTGGTTAACTCCAGCTGTATTGATCAGCACTCATAAATTTTCATTATCGATTTCAGTGCTCAAGCTAAAGCTCCTCTCAGCAAACCAGTCAAAACAAATCTAGTGTTTATATAATAAATCTATTTTGAAATACCGCAATGTAGTGTGTATTGTTTGGTTTTCTTTGCAAAGCCTTGGAGAACGGTCTAGGGTCAAAATGTCACCGAAGGTGTAGACTGATACGTGTTTCACCTTTTGGGTAAAAATGGACACATGCAGAGTTTGTGAGTTTGTTTTATGCTTTCACTCTACCTTCTTTCCATCTCTCTCACACTTTCTCATCCCATCACTTTCACTCTCTCTCTCTCGTGTACTCTCCTTTTCTGCTTTTGGTTTGACTCTCTTTCTCTGTCTTTCCTCTTTTGCACTTAAAATATGTTTTTCGTTTCATCCTTTTTTGTCTGCGCAGCCTAGCAACAGGTAGCAGGTCTCAGTTTATGTCCTAAATATGGTTTTCTATAGAGGATAAGCAAATGCCACTGCGCTCAAAGAAAGCACACGGATTCGTGTAAATACCAGACACACATCTCACAAAACTGCAGTATTTTTTCCCAACCACTCAAGCAAGAACTCTCAATTATTGCAAAATCCCCCAAAAGGTTAGCTTTTTATCCCTAGAGTATATGACTTTAGGAAAAAAAAAGTTACACAGAAAAATTTAAAGTTATTAAACACCATTTTAAAAGTCTGTTTAAAATTTTTCTTCTAAAATTGTACTTTTCTACTTTTCATAAAATAGATATTTTTCTTCATAAATCTTAATAATCTTTGTATGGCTGATACACACCCCTGTGACTTAATCACAGTAACGTTCTGCATCAGTTCTGCATTAATGCTTCAGGGTTTACATTTAAAAGAGTACTTTTGTTTAAAATAATAAAATTGTATTATTAAAAATTGGGTATTATTTATCGTGAAGTATAAATAATTTATGAATGGAACCAGGTTTGCACACATTTCATGTGGAATTATGTCCCACTCCTCTCTGCAGCTTCTCTTCAAGTCTATAAGGTTTGTCAAATCAAACCCTGCAGCTTCTCTTCAAGTCTATAAGGTTTGTCAAATCAAACCTTTATCACAGGTTTTTTTCATGAGATTAAGACCTAAAGACCTAAACCTTATTGTGCTTCTTGTTAATCCACTCCTTTGTTGCCTTGGCTGTGTGTTTTGGTTCATTATCAAGATGGAAAAGCCATGGAAGGAGGTTTTCAACCAAAATTTGATGGTAGTCTGATGGTGGGGATAGTGATTTTGAGGTTATAGACAGCCTTCCTTCTCTTCAGACAACGGAGCTTTACATGTGCTTTCTTGAGCCGAGGGACCTTGTGGGCAATGCCGGATTTCAGTCCTTCACGGCGTAGTGTTTTAACAATTGTTTTCTTGGTGATTATGGTCCCAGCTGCCCTAAAATCATTGACAAGATCTTTCTGTGTAGTTCTGGGCTGACTCCTCATCGTTGTCATGATCATTTATCCCGACTGAGGGGGATTTACGATTATTTTTTTAATGTCAGTTGCGAATAATCGTAGCAAGCTGCTCGGCAATGGTTTTGTAGCCCATTCCAGTCTCCTGGAGGTCTACAATCTTGTCCCTAACATCCCTGAATAGCTCTTTGGTCTTGGTAATAGTGGAGAGCTTGGAATCTAAGTGTTTTTGTTGTTATTCTGTCTTTTTTACTATTACAATTATAGGTTGATCATTTATTTGTCATAAAGCAAACAAACAAATTCATCAGGGGTTAAAATATTTTTTTCCCTGCTCTATGATGTATGATCAACATTGCATTTTATTTTAAATAAAAATAATTCTGTCAAAATCTGTGGCTATTTTAAAGAATTGCAAACTGACAAAGAGATATGTGGAGTTTAATAGCAAAATCTCATTTTATTAAACCAATAAGTCACTCAATAGTTTGCGCTACAGGCATTGTGTTAGTACTAATAGAGCTTTAGACATGCACTTTTATGCCTATGAACCCTTTGCCTTCCAATAAAATCAATAACTTATCCTTTCGAGTTTTTGGCTTAGCTTTATGTTTTTTTATGTACAGAATGTGATTGTATAGTTTTCTTTGAATTTTACGGAAGAATAAAGTAGCAAGATGCAAACATGTTAAAGAATTTAACAAATATATATTGATCAGACAAATAGAACCAAATGTAGTTGGTAAAAACAGGATACTTTTTTAAAGTGTAATATGATAGAATACACAGTCTTAAAGCCCTAAGTATAACTTTAACTCATAAGTTTAAAGGTTAATTAACTGTAAGCCAAAGTTAAAGTTAGAATAAAGATAGAGCAATCTGACATAAATAAATACCAACTCAAAGTGCAATGATGTGTGCAAACCTAAAAAAAACATGCTGACTAAATGAAATCACATGCTAGAGTGTTAATAATTCACCAAATTAAATATCCGGTAAGTTACTAAAGGAAGTAATGATTCCCGTCTTTACAATTAGCATGACACTTAAGGTTAAAAAATTTGGTTCAAGCAGTCTTGCCCCAACCCCACTGAATCCGTATCCTTTGGGAAGACCAGTTACACCTTCAGCACTCCTCACCCTTGCACATCCTGTAGCAGCATTGACATATATTTAACACTGCATACAGCATCAGAGTGACATTTTAAGTGCTAAATATTTTTTTAAGGTTTTATTATTTTTCACTCTGTAACAGTGATTAAGAATAAATGTAGCAGAAAAACTCAAGAGAAAATAAGCATACTGTGAGCTAATTAATCTTAGAAAAGTGCAAGGAAAGTAAAACCTAAACCACAGTTCTCGAGTTCTTTTAATAAGTAAGTAAAGTATGGCTTTTAATTTCCAGACAGTGTTTGTCTAACTAAGCCACATGTGTAGGTTTTAGTTGCTTTGCTATAAGTTATAGTTATAGTAAGTTTTGCTATATAGTTACTTACTTTCAGCAAGTTTGGTCACGTGATTTAACTTTCGAGTTTCAATTAAAAGCCACGTTTTTGACATTGAGGGAAAGCCTGGTAATAATATCTGGTAATAATGGTGATCAATGCCAGGCCAGTTTCACACATGATGTAGACTTTTAATAGTTAGCATGATACTCAGCAACTCAGTCATACAGATACATGAAGATCAGAGAAAAGTAAAAAAAAAATAGTGCAATATTTTATAGTACAGTTCAAATTAAGTAAAAAAATGTGTATATATATATATAGACAAAAAGCATATTCTCAACAAAGGCAGTGAAGTAGTGAATAAAGGGACAGTGCCCAGGAAACCGGCTTTTAATCACGACAGCTTTGGGTGTTTCAGCCCCTAAGAGTGTAAGTTCAAGTTCAAGGAGCTTTATTGTCATTTCAGCCATATATAGCAGATGCAGTACACAGTGGAATGAGATAACGTTTCTCCAGGACCCCCTGGTGCTACACAAAACATAGAATTTACAAAACAACAAAGACCCATTGAACAGAATAGACATAAAGTGCATGTGTGTACGTTGTGTAAGTTGTATGCTGCAAAAAGACCAAAAAGACTAAGCACAGTGTTTAGTCCCCAGAACAAAAACCTTTACTCTTTTTCTCTTTAGTACCAAACCTTACTTTTCTCTAGTTAGTTTTTAATGTGCACCAGTGCTATAAGAAAAAAAGGGGGATTATGGGCAGTGGGGCACCAGCACCCAATAAGAAATGTGCCACATATTAAATGAAATTAAAAAATCTTAGTAACACTGAACCCAAAACAGGTTGACACTGTCAGTTGGTGAAACATGGGGCATCACTGAAGTGTGTGCTGTACAGAGTAAAATAAACTACAAAAACGGTCATACAAAATTACAAAAGCTGTAAACATTAATATCTGCCTAGGCTTAGAAATTCTGATGTCTTTTTTTCTCTCTGGAAAAGCTGTTATTTCTCCAGTCATGCTTGTTAATACAAATATGCAAATAGTAAAATTATGCCAGGGTTTGAAAATGTACAGTTTAAAATCAATTATGATACTATTTAGATTATATATAACTAGAATTAATTAATAATCCTGGGTAAAGTATGAGCAGTGTGAATCCTCAAAAAAGATAAAGCTGTATTTATTTTACATGCTCCCAGTGACCCAGAGGAAGCTGTTCGAGTGTAAGAAAGGTGAGTTACATTGTTTTAGAAATGTACCAAGTGTGTGATTATGCGTCTTGTTTCTGTCAAGCTTTGCAACAGCTTTCTAGATAACGTTTAAATTATATATGTACGTACAATAATTCAGCAGTGATTTTTTTTCCATACGTTTCGTTTATATACAGATGATTTTCTTCACGTTTATATAAATGCTGAGGTATGTGCACCTATTTAGTAGAAGCATTTCACATTTCTATTGCACATTTTTTTCCTATTTTTTTCCTACTTTGCACATAATTGTTTTTGTATCTGAGCCACTGTAACAATTTAATTTCCCCACTGTGGGATCAATAAAGATTATCTTATCTTATCTTAGTACATGGAAATGTAAATAAAACATCTGAAACAGAAAATATGAAGTATGTTAAAACCACATGTAGTTAGTATTAACCTGCTTCAAAAAATAAGTGCGGATTGCGTATTCTTACTGACTGAATTGTGTGTGTTGTTGCGTAAAAGCTGCACTTGGTCCTCCCTGACTTTGAACAGATCCTGGGCGATAAGGCTCACTGGGGGAATGTGTATTTGCGCAACTTTATGGGCCAGTTGTGTGTCAGTGCATCCGTGCCGAGGGGGGGGGGCTCAGTAAGGGAATACCATAACTAGCAGTGGATTCTGTCGAGATGTACCTGTACCTGGCCAACCCGACCTTAAATCAGCTTGTACCGTCTTCGGCTGGAGCCTCCACTCTCCCTTGAGGAACCTTTGTCGTAAGAGCGTGTCCGCCACACGGTTGAAGTCGCCTACGATATGAGTGGAAATGGCGGGCAAGCTGCAACATGCAATGGGAGCATACACCAACCTGATGATTGATGTATGCAATCACCGAAGTGTTGTTTAAATGGAACAACACGTGCTTGCCCTAAAGAGGTTTCAGCCCATAACAACCACACTGTCAACAGCTCAAGGCAATTAATATGCCAGCAAGTGGCATGTCCACACCCCAGCAACTGCCTGCCTGTTGTACACGGCAACCCAGTCCATAGTTGACGATGCGTTTAGACACCTGTTTGTATGAACAAGATGCCTTCCCATGGACTGAGGGTTCTGCGACACAGCATAGTGACTTGCACCTGATGTGAGCCGTGATGCCATGTGCAGAAGGGGTCTAATGCATCAGGCATAGCGGAACCACCGCAGCTGAGGATGCCAAATGCCCCAGAAGCCTCTGAAATGTTTAAGGGCAACTGATGAGCTGCGCTTGAGGAAGCTCACACATTTCAGCACCATCTGGACTCTCTCTGGGGAGAGCCAGGCTGTCATCATAACCGAGTCCACATAGATGCAGAGAGAAGAGACACTCTGCAGGGGGAAGAGTTTGCTCTTTTCCCAGTTGACCTAAAGTCCCAATCAGGCAGGGTGGTGGACCACCCTTGCAAGTGAGCTAGGATCAGCCAATCCTTCAGGTATACAGCCACAAACCAATCCTGGAACCTTATGCATGCTAGCATGTGCCTGAGAATAAAGCTCGGATTCAGGATAGACCTGGCCCTCCCTTTTTTAGGTAAAATGAAGTGGGGGCTGTAAAACCCCTGCTTCATCTTGGCTCAACGGACAAGCTCGATCATGTCCTTCGAGAGAACTGAATTGCATAGAATGGTCCAGAGGAGCCACTGGGGGGGACCGGAAAGCTCCATCAAGTCTCTGGGGGAGATGGAGTGGTCAGAGGTTGAATGTCCTTGCCAGTGCAGAACTTCCCCTATGAGGCCCATACTTAGACCGGACCTGATGCCAGGTTTCAGCGAGGTGACACCCTGACTGACCTGGTTCACCATGCTGGAGGTTTGATCTATAGAAGAGGAATTGCCCTTTTTTGACCAAGTGGACTTGGTCCACAGAGGATCATCCAACTAGTCTGTAACCTTCTCCCTAAATCGCCTTAAATCAAAGGTCTCAAAGCTGCTGCAGCCCTCTCAGCGGGCTGTGCTTAGTGTTGAGCAGATGGAACCTGCTGGCTTGAAGAAGTGGCACTGGCGCTCGCTGTCCGCAAAGGCAGGAGGGCGTCAAGAAAGCGACCCTTCCGTAGCTTCCACATTTTGGCCATGTTGAGCCCCAGGTGGCGTTCCTGAGCCCCCCTAATGTTGTCATTGCCCTCCACAAAGCCTGTGCCGCTGCCTTCGTAGCCCGGTGGGCGTAGTCAGACACCTAGCGCAGTTCCTGCAGTAGCTCACCCTCGTACGGCTCTTTCAATGGCTGGTATCTGCCAGAGTAGCCATGGCATGTAGGGCAGGTGCAGTTTGCCCCAGAGGCGAGAGAGGTAAGAGTAGAGGAGCCCGTGTATCGGGATCTGGCCAAAAATTGCATTTCCCATTATTTGGCCAACTTTTCGTCTACCTTTGGAAAAAAGTAACCAGGAAAAGGTGCAACTCAGAGTCCCGACCTGCACACAGAAACCTATTTCTTCAGGGCGGGGTGGAGAAACAGCAGTGCAACCCGATGGCCTTGGCTGCTCAGGCCAGTACAGCTGCCATCTCAGTGTCAAGCTCTGACTAATGCTCGGATCCAGAATGACCCAACTCATAGAGTCATTTACCCTCGATGGAATCGAGCCCGCTCTCAGATGCTGCAATAGATGTTTTTGCTCGGGCACTGCAACTTTTGCTCTTGCACATTGGGGTTTTCGAAAGCCGCTGCGAGGGAAAGACTGATCATGATTCCTTCTTCAGCGACGCATAGGAAAGGTTATCGCTGCTTTGCTCCCAAAACTAAAAGACGCTTCTTCAAGAACAAAAAAAAAAACGCTTAAAGACGCTCATTTGGCTCAGAAAAAAAAGAACAATGAGCAGACAATTCATATAGCTTGGCTGATTTTTAATATCAATTTGAAGCAGTACTGAGAGATTTGAGGAATAAAACTGAAGAAATACTTTAAAAAACTTTTTTGTAAAATCTACTTAAAAAAAAAAAAATTCTGGTGAGGAATAAATAAGGATTTTCCAACATTTAATCCCAATTAAAATGGCTAAAATAAAATCACAAACAGGTGTATCACATCAGGTACACATGATTAGAACATTGTTACTCAGCTTTTTGAAGGAGGAGGCTGGCCCTATTTAACCCTCAGACATTCAGTTTGGTGTGCTCTTGACTGTTAAATTGATAGTGAACACCATGGTGAGATCAAAAGAAGTGTCTGCAGTCTTCAGAAAGAAGATTGTAGTAGCTTATGGGTCTGAAGAGGGATTTAAAAAGATCTCAAAAAAATCATTCATTCCACTGTCCACAAAATAGTCTACAAGTGGAGGTCATTCAAAACAACCAACAACATGCCCAGGTCTGGCTGTACAAGCAAGTTCACCCTGAGAGCAGACCGCAAGATGCTAAAAGAAGTCACCAAAAACCCTAAAGTGTCATCACGGGACCCACAGCAGGCTCTTGCTACTGTTGATGTGATAGTTTATGATTTTACAATCAGAAAGAGACTACACAAGTTCAACTTTCATGGGAAAGGCCATACTAAAGTTTGCCAAAAAGAACGTAGACAAAGACCAGGGCTTCTAAAATAATCTTCTTTGGACAGATGAGGCTAAAATTTAATTATTTGGACACTGCAACAGAGAACATGTTTGACGTAAACCAAATACAGCATTCCAGGAAAAGAACATCATACCAACTGTAAAAATGTGGAGGTGGAAATGTCCTGGTTTAGGGATGCTTTGCTGCAGCCGGACCTGGCCAGCTCACCATTATAGAATCCACCATGAATTCTACAATCTATCAGAGGGTGCTTGAGGAACATTTGAGACCATCTGTAAAAATGTTAAAGCTAAAGTGGAACTGGACACTGCAACATGAAAATAACCCAAAACATACCGGTAAATTCACCAAGGACTGGCTGAAAACTAAGAGACAAAGAGTACTGGAATGGCCCAGTCAAAGCACAGATATGGATCCAATTCGGAATGCTGTAAGGCTTAATTTAATGCTTAGACCAAAGAAATTTACACTTTTATTCACTAAATGAGGTCATTTCAAATTTGATGCCTGCTACAGGTGTCAAAAAAGTTGGCAAGAGGGCAACAGAGGGGTTAAAAAAGCAATACATGTGGAGAAGGGAGAAAAACTTTGTTAGGTGGCCGTGGTATTCAGGCCCTCAGATGACACTTCATCACTTTTTGGCATGATTCTGTGATTGACATTACTAAATGGCCCAGGAATACTTTCAGATACCACTGTCTGTAAACACAATCCGCTGTGCCATCCGCAGATGCCAACTAAAGCTTTTTATTTAAGCTCTTATGCAAAAAGGAAGCGATATGTGAACATGGTGCAGTGTCCTCTGGGCCAAGACTTATTTAAAATGGACGGATGTGGATAAAGGTTCTATGATCAGACGAGTCCAAATTTGGGCAGTGGTGGCTCAAATGGGTATGGTGCTGAGTTGCTGATCTGAAAACCAGGAACACCTGGGACCCTTAACCATTCCTGCTCCAGGAGCGCTGCATCATAGCTGACCCTGCGCTCTGACCACAAATTACTAAGATGGGATATGCAAAAAAAAGAATTTAAAAATAAATAAAGGCATTTACAAATTTTACATTCTTGTTGGAAAACACAGAGGTTGTGTTCTCCTGCAGATATAGTAGAAAGGTCCGGGTACTGAATTGGCCTCCTACAGTCCAGATCTTTTACCTATAGGGAACATTTGCATTTGCATGGATTTTTAAACGAAAAATACGTTAAAGATGACCACGAACTTTTCATTAGCTGAATACCTTCATCCGGCAAAAATTAAACCAAATTCCAATACAAAAACGCCATAACCTTGATGCCCAGAGGTTTTCAAACTGTTTTGAAAAGAAGAGGAGAAGCTACACCATGATAAACATGCCCCCTCCCAACTATTTTTGAAACCTGTAGCAGGCATTAAATTTTAAATGGCAAGTTTTGAATGACTCTTTTTTGCATGCAAAACTTATCTGGCATTTGTTTTGTTTTATTGATTTTAAAAATACTTTGTATGCAAATGCACATATCTTGCAAAATTTAAGGTGGAAATTCGTAAGTTGGGTAGTCGTATGCCAAGGTTACTCTGTATTTGCATTTAAGTATTACTTAGTAGTGATGGGCCGTCTTGACTGGCCTAAACACTATCAGAGGCTGACCTACATTTACAAAACCATAATTCTAATATTTGTTTTATAAAACTGTATTAATTTATTTCCAACAGTCTTTACTCTTTATTTCATAGCGTTTCTTTCAGGTGCACTGCTTCTAGTATGTGTATGTCAGATTTTTTTGCCCAATCTGATTTCAGCCTTCATGTGCTGCCATGTTAATTAAATCTGCCCAGGCTCTTCAAAATCAGTAGTGCTGGCCGATGTAACTTGAACTACAGCAGTAATGGGACTGTTTCTTTAACCAAATTTCAAATTCGCTTAAACATCAGCATTTTTCTGTTTTCTGATTAGTTGGTCAGAGTTACAGCCAAGTTTGACTAGCAAAACACTGTAACTAGCACTAACACTGGCTTATAGCCTTTGAACGTATGATGTATTTTATTTCATTTTTATTATGTTTTTGTCATGTTATTAGATAAATACCGATTCTGAATTGCTCCAGATTATATATGTGGCACAGTTGCGGTTGTAGTGTAAACATTTGTCTTAATGAGGTTTCTTTTATTAATTTTTTAATATAAATTTTCGTTTAATACACGAAATGTTTCTCTCTGTAATGCCTTGCTGTGTTATATTGTGGTTTTGTATAATATGGATGGTTTCAGTAATTGCGATATTATAGTGGTGGTATTATGAGGTATATCAGTCGGTCCCCACTGAAGTCCCAGGTAATGCTACTTAGTATAAATGTATGCATTTGTATGTAGATGTTACCTTGTATAGCTGTTGTAGCTTCTTAAAATTATTTTTTTTATATATTTAAAAAAAATTTCACTGAAATACAGGAGATTAATTGGATCATAATCAATAAACAATGTCACACATTAAAACACTACACAAAATAGCAGTTATATTCATAACAAGTAAAAAGCCACGTTTCTTTCAGGACTGTTAGAAGACACTGTTAGAAGACATCAAAATTATTTCTACATTCATGGTGTTTGGTACACTAATTTTATTCCATTAAATAGAGAAATCAGTTTTAGCCTCTAAATGCACTTGATAAATCAGGTAGTAGATGTTTGTACTGTTCTTGAAGATACAAAGATAAATCCACCATCCACCATCAGGAAGAAACGCTAAGATAGGATGAAAGTGTACAGGTGAAGCAGTTTTAATACTTTAACGCATGGATATAGAAAGCGAGAGCAGGAAAGGGCAAACAGCGTGAGCTCAGGCAGATCAAAGCTTGCAAGAAAAACTTAACTAAAAAAGCAGAAAACAAGCCAGCGCAAAAAAGACGTTGGATAAATGATGATTGGTGTGAAATACCCAGAGTGCAAAATTCACAAAGTTTGGATGTTGGAAGTGTTTTTTAAAAATGTGAGGATGATAAAAAGCTTAGTGACCAGAAGCCCAGGTGTGTGTGTGTGTGTTTGTGGAATTTGGTATCATCATAGCAGTATTTGGTTATTGATAATATGCTTTGTTTTGATTCGTCTGCATCATGGCAATAAAAATGTAAGGCAGCAGAGTTTTTTATATTGTGTAAGAAGAAAGCAAAGCTCAGATGTTAGGGAATAAGCAGGTATAGAAAATGAATGAATGAATGATTATTCACTGCATCCTGTACATCCTTTACCAAAGTTACATGTAGTGTGAAGTCATATTACCAAATATTAACATTTGGGTGCCATTAAGCCAGTTAATTTTCTAAAGAAATGTTAGTGAAGTCATGAGTTTAGTAAAGTGGACAAAATAAGTCCGGAGCAAAATACATGCATTATAGACACCAAAGCTAAAGTAATTGATGTTAGTAGTTACTACAATTAGTAAAAAACTAAGTGGCATTAGTAAAGTTAGTACAGTAAGAGAAGTAGTCATTTGGGTGAACTCGTTAGAGTTGGTGAATTCAGTAAACTCAAAGTAAGGGGGTCATTGGAATCGGGATGAAGAAATTATGGCTTTTTAAACAATTCACCTTTTTTTATACAGTGTAAAGAGATATACAGAGTAAAACATTTTTGTAGTAAATTTCTTAACCGTAACCTCCTGATTATATCGTATAACAGCACTGACGCATAATGCAAATGCATAATGAGACACATAAAGTACAAAACAAAAGAGTGCAGAACAAGGAAGTGTGTGTGGAAAGACATGTAAGGGATGTTTTATTTGTCTACATGATCAAATCCCATACTGTTGCTTCCTGTAGTCTCAGTGCTGCTTTCTTTATAGACACATCTGACCAGACAAAATAAAAACTTGAACAAACTACTGAGAATGTAGCTTGTTGAGATAAACAATGCAGGCAAAGTCACATGACTTCAGGGGTAATTCTGGATGACAACACAGACACTAAAATCAGTACTCTAATTCTAAAAATCATCTGGTTTTGCTTTCAGATCAAAGGGTTTAAGATTTAAGTTCCAGTCTTTGGCAGATATCACTAGTCAGCTAGATGGCGTCTGATTTTCTGCCTGTGTTAGAGTATTCAGGCACTAAATTAACCTGAACCATTGTCCTATGTCCTAGTCTTTTTTTATTGTTTTGTTTTTTAAAGCAAGCAAGGTCATTAAAACCAATGCATGCTTTTTAACATGGCCGTCCTTGTCAGCTTAAAGGACAAAGAACTGTGGAAGGTTATGCTAAAAGTCTAACTGAAGTGTTGGTAATGTGTAAAAATGTGTACATACTGTAAACTCTAAAATTGCATTGCTGTATCATAAAGTACACAAGATGAGTAGTATGTCCCAATCCTTGGTATGCGAAAAGTCCCCGGATGACCAATTACTTCCACAGGGATTTAAAGGTATACATACAATGGACACTTTGCTATCGCATAAACCTACGGGAAAGCAACTTATCATGGGCCAAAGTGGTGAAAAGTGGAGACAAGACACTTTTTATTAATGCTTTAGGTAGCTTTAAGTAATTTAAAGCGGGGGAAAAAACATTGTTTCTTGTAGTTAAATTACTCTTGTTTAACATCACTCAAGTTAAACATTATCCAACTTTTAATTTACACAACATATTTCACGTGACAGAATCAACTAAATTTTAGTTCTACTAGCTGTGACCATACTGTATAGAAAGTACTTATTTATAGTACATATTTAAGTATGCGATTTCAGTTGGAGCCATAAGGATCTGATAAACCAACCAGATATACTGCATATTTTATTTTTTAAAGTAGTATTTGTTGGTTATTTTTTTAAACATTTATAGTGATTATCACTTTTTTGTTTTTTAATTCTATTAAATATTCTAAGAATGTTCACACCTTAGTTGCTAGGAGCACTTTAACACATGCCTGTGGCAGGAAATTTATTCCTGTGTTCTTAATTATCATTCGGTAACAACTTAGCATGTGAAAATATTTTTAATTTATCTTTAATATAGTCACATTTATCTAATATTTAATGATAGGAAATCACAGGAAACTAAATATAAAATAACTATATTATCAAATATTGAATATTCCAAGAATGTTCACACCTTAGTTGCTAGGAGCGTTTTAACACATGCCTGTGGCAGGAAATGTATTCCTGTGTACCTACTTATCATTAGTTAACATCTTAGCATGTGAAAATATCTTTAATAAAGTCTTATTTATCTAATATTTGAGGTCAGAAATATAAAATTAATGAATCTATTTCCAGCCATCAGATATATTTGTTTCAGAGATGTAATAAACATGCTGGGAATATTTAAAAGAAAAACATATTCGCAATTGACATAAAAAAAAATATATAATCACAAAATTATGAACCTTATTAAATACTGCAAGTATGGTAGTTATTTTACTGATGCAGCTCTGATATACAAATCATCTAATCTGTGTTGGCTTTTGCGGGATGTGTTTACCTCTGTTTGGATGAACTTTCACAGAATTAATATAGTTAAGCATTTTAAATAGGCATGAACAAGCACTTGGGGCATCTTACAAAACAGAATTAGGTGTAATCTCGCCCCAGCAAATCAGTGGTTCAAGTGTTAAAATCCCACCCTGCATTTTTTTTGTCATTTAAAACAAAAGTGTTCATCAGTGATTGCATATCAAGAGCAAGGACACTTTGTGTGCATTAGTTTTGTGCTTTACCCATATTAAATTGAACGTTTGTGTAAGTCTCTCTCCAACACAAACACATACACACACGAACACACAGGGTTTCTCTACAAGGACATTTACACACAAATTTAATACCCACAAGCACATACACACAATGAAACAGGTAGTGGTGACCTGTGCCAGAAATGATAACAGGGGTTACGACAAAGGATACACTGACTCCTTTGGTGAAGCGTGTGTACTCATCTGGTGTTTACAATCAAAACAACACTATTTATTCTGTGGAGTATTTTAAATAGCTATGTCCCCCTTACCGCACCAGTTTTTGCAACATCTCACGGCATGCACGGATGAAAAGAAAAAAAAAGAAATCTCTATTTAAGAAGAAGTTTGTTGGTCTGTGCTCGAGTGCTCGTTGCCACTGTAATCAGTTCTCTCTTGGAGTTCACCCACAATACCCAGTCTTTGCACAGATTATCAAGTGCTTCATTCTGGTAAAAGCACAAAACTAATGCCTAAAAATGTGTCCTTGCCCTTGATATTCAATCACTGATGAATCATTTTAATCTAAATAAAAAAAATGTGAGGTTGGATTCGAACCCTGAATTTTAGATATGATGGGCAAAAAGCTCAACCGCTGGACCATTACACCACTGTAGTTACATCACTGTTTACAATATTCAAGTCATCATATGAAAACACAGTTTATAGTATTTATAGTATATAGATTTTTAAATCTTACACCAGATATTTTTATTTTATATTTAGTCTTGATTTGCTGTCTAAGAATTCAAAACAAAAATAAAATGTGTTGTTGAAAAAGATCAATTGTGTTAAATTTAAAATGTTAAATATTCATTTCTGTTAAATTACTTTTGCCAGGAATTCAAATTTATGAAGTTTTTTCATATTTCAAGCTCCATGGTTTACTGTAATACTATAAAAATGTAATTTTTTTTAATGTGTAGTTTTATTTTTATGTATATACATAAAATATATACATAAAAATACATACATATTATGTATGTATTTTTATGTATATATACATATTATATATATATAGATAGATAGATAGATAGATAGATAGATAGATAGATAGATATAATACATAAAATAATATATATACATAAAAATACAAAAATATATATTAAATATAGATATAGATAGATAGATAGATAGATAGATAGATAGAAGTGGAAAATGAAAACCAGAACTACTGGACTTATTACTGGATTATTAAACACGTTTTAAAAAAAAATAATAATTAATATAATTAAAAGAAATAAAAAGAGGTAATAGAATGTGCAAGATGCAGTGTGTGCTACATTATAGTGTGTAGCATAATGTGAAACTATGTTATGTCTGGTAATACATTCATTTTATTCATACATTTTCAGTAAATATCTTATATGCTTTTTGAGTAAATGTTGTATAAGCCAGTTCGAAAAATACTATTATATTATGTTATAGTTGACTTTTATCATGTCTGAATATGCTGTCACACATGCGACACACTCGCTTCTGTTGTAGAACACTGTTTAAGCCATTTGGCCTTTAATTAGTTTTATGTGTTCAGTTGTTACTCATCTTGCAGTCTCCAAGTTTCAAATTCTCCTGGTAAATTCAACTTTGTGAACAAAAAATATTTGCACAATTTACATGGCACATCACATTGTGTACACAGTAATTCTTGGCAAAAAATTATCTCTAACCCACCCATTAACCACATGTGCCATTTAATTAGACTCCATGTGCCAATTAGTTCTCTTTATTTGGGATCTTAGCAAATATCAGTAACTGAACTGAATAAACTGACAGCTTGTCGCATGACTATCGCTATCCCCACTGTGACTTCGAGTAAAGCTCATTACTTTTAGTCTTTTTACCGTGTAAATATATGTTAATTAGTTATAATGCAGTGTTGCATGCAGATTGGAATAATCATAGAGTTGAATTGTGTGTGTGTGTGTGTGTGTGTGTGTAAACCTTAATGCAGACCACAGCTGGTATCATCCACCTCCTTCTATGATTCGGCACTAAATTATGCAAAAAAAAGTCACCTTTCAGGAGCGACTGCTGCCACCCAGCTTGATCCTGATGTTTGTTTTTAATGCGTGTTCGCTGTTGTATTATAGCTAAGCATGAAAGCGACATCTCTTCAGTTCTTGCAGTGATTATCAAATTAAGGGACGGATATCAGACCACCTTGTGTTCATGCAGATGTGTGGTCACATAGGTGAAAACTAAGATGCAAAATTAACGGTATATTGAGACCCTTATTCTGATAGGTTAGAAAATTTTAGGCATATAAACAGATTAAATAGTTCTTCTATACATTGACGGTATAATAATTAATTTGATTTATTAGTGTCAGTGTTTTTCTCAGACATTGAATAGTCCATCTATTCGTCTATCCATCCATCTATTAACTTGGAGTTTACACATTACACATGGAGTTTAACTCATGGAACTTAAGCCACCCTGGAAAGGGTACAAACCCATCACAAGGCACACTTACTCACACACTACAGGAAGAAGGAACCGGAAAACCCAGAATAAACCCCAAACCACACACACATACACAGGGCAGAGGTGTCAGACAAATGTGCTAATCACTTAGGAAAGTCTTTGCAGATTAGTAATAATGTAACAAGCTACAATGATATTTGATCCCCTGCTGATTTTGTACATTTGCCCACTGACAAAGAATTGATCAGTCTATACTATTTATGATATGTTTATTTTAACAGTGAGAGACAGAATAACAACAAAAGCATCAAGAAAAAAATCATTAAAAAAAAAAAATTTAATTGTTTTGCACTTGTTGGCAATCACAGAGGTCAGACTTTCTTTCCTGTGGGTCACCAAGTTTGCACATATCTCAGGAGGATTTTCACCCGCTCCTCTTTGCAGATCTTCTCCATGTCATTAGGGTTTAAAGTCTGACATTTGGCAACTTAAACCTTTAGTTTCTTTCATAGATTTTCTATGGAATTAGTGTCTGGAGACTGACTAGGCCACTCCAGGACCTTAATGTGCTTCTTGTTGAGCCAACCCTTCGTTGCTTTGGCATGCTGGAATACCCATACACGATTAATTTTAATACCCTGGCTAAGGGAAGAGGTTCTCACTTAAGATTACACGACTTCATCCATTGTCCCTTTGATGCGATTAAATTGCCCTGTCTGACCATTCCACCCTTTTTTAGGTCTACAATATTGTCCATGACATCCTTGGACAGCTCTTTGGTCTTGGACATGGTGGGGAGTTTGGAATCTGATTGTTTGATTTCTTCAAGGGACATGTGTCTTTTTATACAGGTTCTCCCCTCAAGAGAGTACCTTTAAGAGAGTCCCTTTATAGCATCTAGTCTCAGCTTGTTAGCTCTATAACAAACACCTGGAAGCCAGAAATCTTGCGAATTGCTAGGGGATCAAATACTTATTTTACTCCTTAAAATGCAAATCAAATGCAAATTTATAACTTTTTTGAAATGTTTCTAAATGTTTTTGTTGTTATTCTGTCTCTTACTGTTAGAATAAAACTACCTTTAATATTGTAGACTGATCATTTTCTTTTCAGTGGGCAAATGTACAAATCAGCAGGGGATCAAATATTTTTTCCTCACTGTGCATTTCTTTATCGAATCAAACTTGGGAGATATAGAAAATAAGAAATGACTAGATTTTGTTTCACAGCGGTTTCAAAAGTAAGCAAATACTATAACTAGATAAAAGCATGTCGATCATTTAGACAACCCTGTCACTGAATTTCTGTTTAAGCACCCACACCCTGCTGTATTGTTCTCTCTACTCACAGTATAATTTATGGATCCTGAAATGCTGTAACATTATTGACTCGGGAAGAAAAAAATCCTATCGTTTATCAAGCTTAGTGTTAGGCTGCCACTCTGACTTATTGATTGACTAATGTGAACAAAATGTAATTAAAGTATAAAAGCTTTAAATTTATTGCATTCCAAAGTGAAAAAATAATTCTGGGTGATTTTCTTTAATTTCCTACTGAATTTGATAATAAATTGAAGTCCAGCTATTTTAAAGGATCATGCAAGTCATGCTCATGATGTGTTTTATAAAGGTTATGTTTTAAATTAACTCGCTGTACAACATAATTCTTTACATATACTTTATGGAAGAAAATTGTAATAAATGGTGTGATTACAGCTTTTCTATCATTGACTCTGTGGCATTATAGATTAGCACCAGCCTCAGTAGGGCCTGTTGGAATCACGGCTTGTTATTTTCACCCACACACTTTGAAAATGTCACCAGTCCTGCAGCAAGCAGCAGAATCCGTGCGTTACAAGGCGGTTTAAAAGACGGCTCAGACAGTTAAACGCTAGCATTGTGATTGCACTCTCAGAAACCATTAGCAAATGAATAATCAATTTAGAAACAGCAGGCGCTCAGCTCTCGAGGAAAGTCATACTGAAAAACGTCACATGCTCAAATTCACTGTTACTTTGGCCATTTTACTCTCATCAAATTTCAAGTACAGTTTCTAGGGTTTTTATTTTTAAATCCAGCACAAATATAAGAAGCTAAATATTTTCTTCTGACCAAAAAAAAAAAAAAAAATCACTATAATTCTCAAAGTTTAATGTCTTATTTTGAAAGATCAGTAAACATTATCCGGGCACAGTGAAACATTTTGATACATAACGCAAATGTGTTTTCTGTACATTACATAACCACTTCTGTAGCTTATTAAACAATTCTCAATACACTAAAATAAACAGACATACCATGTGTGGCTTCTCTATACCTGATTACTCTTAATCAGGGTCACAGGAAAATGCCTTAAAAGTCTATCCCAGCCGTCAATGGGTGAAAGGCAGGGGTCAACCTGGACCAGTTCATCGCAGGACCACATACAGACAAACAACCACACACACTCACACTCACTCTTATAGGCAATTTAGAATCACCAATCTAACTAACATACAGGTTTTTGGACTGTGAAGGTACCCGGAGTAAATCTACGCAAGCACAGGGAGAACATGCAAACTCCACAAAGAAAAACCCTGCCTAGGATACAAACCTGGGACTTTCTTGCTGTGTACTTAGCGGCCGTGCTGCTTTATTTAAGTGTCAGTAACTATGTATGGATACATAGAGCAGGCTTTAAATAACAGCTTAACTTATAGTGTGTAATTAATTAAGTATTGAAAATAATTATTCATATTGTTGGCATCTTTTACCCTCAAACGCTGCAGCTACTTTATGCATAGCAGGTGTCTGTTGCTACACCTCTGCATTTACACTGTACTGTACATGTCTGCCAACATTATATGGGGTCAATACCAGAAAGCTTTAGAGCAGGGTTTCATTACCCCGGTGAATAATCTCTGGTTTAACTGCAGTGTGAAAAGCCTGTATGTTGCATCATTAAGTCAACGTTCTTTAACAAACACTGAAATATTTCCATAACTCACTGAAAAAAAGATGATTATTACCAGCAAGCAATTTTTGTGAAATATGTGCACTTTTACAGATTCACAGATATGTGATTTTTATGCAGTGTGCACATAAAGCAGCTGCGGTAACAGAAAGTTGCAGTTTATGTTAACATTATAGATTTGGTCAGCCGTGTCTGACTGCAAGAAAAGGCCATTTAGGGACTCGTATTAGTTCTTTTTTTCAAGTATGTCCAGATAAAGCTCCAAGTGAGGAGATCCATATACCAGAAATAGATTAGACAGATGATATTTATGAACTAATATGTTTTAATATTGCATGTCTCAATCAAAGCAATTGAAAATCCCCTGAAACTAGAAAATAGAAAAATTGCATTTAAAGATTCTGACTAGGGTGCAGACGTATAACAGACATTTTTGTTTAAAATAGTGTCTGATTACAGACTGAATTGATGAGGCTGATTTCCATTTCACAACAACTTGATCAAAGTGTGACGCTCACTGTGTTGGCTAGCAATAGCTTAGGCATTAAAAGCCAATTGGGGTTTTTTTTTCTGTTTGTCCAACTGGAGTCTTACCCAATCTTTTCAAGCAAATATCCAAAACAAGATTACACCATTCTCAGGCAGCAGAGTAAGCTGCAGTTACAGAAAATTGTATATGTTTTTTTTTTTTAAATGCAGACAAACAGCAGACAAACAACAAACATGAGACAATAGCAAAGTAAAAATGAAATGGGAAATGGCAAAATAAAGTTTACCTGAATAGAAACAGGATGCAAAAAGACAAAGCTTGCTACATCAAATTATAAACAATACTGGGTGACACATTATATCTTGTTTCTATAACTGCATCTGAATATCCTTACTACCCTGCATTGATCAAGTGAAAAGCAGTACACCAACAAAGTAGTATGTCCACTACTGAAACAAAGGCAATAAGTGCTAAATTAAATGTAATTGGTCCTTAATCAAATATAGTACTTGCTAAATAATATGCATTTGTGTACTGATTTAATACAGTAGGTACTGAATTAAATACAGTAAGTACTGAATTATTTGCGGTGGGTACTAAATCATATGTAGGGGTTACTGAATCAAATGTAGGGGTTACTGAATTAGGGGGTACTGGTTTATTACAGTAGTTACTGAATCAAATACAGTAAGTACTGAATTATTTGCAGTGGGTACTGAATCATATGCAGGGGTACTGATTTACTACAGTATGTACTGAATCATTTGCAGTGGGTTCCAAAATTAAATATAGCAGGTACTGAATCAAATACAGTATGTACTGAATCATTTGCAGTGGCTATTAAAATAAATACAGTAGGTACTAAATAACTTACAGTAGGCGCTGAATCACATACAGTAGGTACTTACTGACAGGTAGGAGGTACTAAATGAAATGCTATAGGTATAGAATAAAATATGTGATAAACATATAAAGATAAAGATGTACCTTTTACTCAAAACTAATAGGTGACATTAATATGTCACTTATGTCGATCTGTCTCTTGTGGTGCAGAATGTACTATATGCAGAGCTACTTGTTTGCTTATTCTGTATTAATCTTTTAAGCAAAGAAGGCCAACCAACTCTCATTTATTGGTATTCTCTGCAGGTCTGTCCTAGCCCTTAGGGCATTGCTTCGGCGTTGGCTATTTCCAGCCTGTTCTCAGCTACTGTAATGACAGTGGCCATGCTTTAATTAGTCACTCCAGCAATGATGTAGAATGGAAGCAGTAAAGCATGACTTTCTGGCTTACAGTGTATTACCTTGCTCAGGCTCTACACACAGATTTACTTCCCTATAAATTCAGTTTCTGACATGCTATCCTGTTTCAATGATTCCTAACTCTTTAGTTATTTATAGCTGTCCATGATAGCTGATGTACATAAAGTCCTGTCGCTCAATATTTTTATATCAAAGTAGCAAATCTCAAGGAGCTTTATGTTCATCTTTGATTTGCAGCTCAGCGAAGAAAAATCAGAAGGTGCCATTCCATTAAAACCTATTTAAGATCCAGGTGTTTAATCTAAGCACAATACTTTTTAAACAACATAGCCCAGTATGTCTGCTAAAACAGTTTGTGCTTAAGTAGTGCTTAACCAGCCAAAAAGAATCCAAAGACAAAAAGTAGAAAGAAATAATTTTATCATGACAGAACCCTCATCACTATTTTTGATCCCATACTAATTAACACCATGATTTGGCTTCCAGAAGGAAGGATGAACGACCATGCATGCCGTTAGTAGTACATAATTCACACAGGGTATGCAATTTTTTAAGCTAATAACAACCAGACACCTTAAAGGTTCTTCTTCGATCTGTCTCAAAAATAGGTGTGTGAAAACCGCACCAGATAATAAGCATGATACATCATGTTATAACTTCTAAACCATTAGCAATCTTTCTGATATCTTTGTGGACTAACTAAATTCCACTTCTTCTTCAGAGACATGTTAAGAGCAATGGTGGCTCTATTTCTCTTGACTATTCATTATGGTTGCAACCGAACTGCACACATTACAAATGCTTAGTAGAGTTGCTTCTTACTATCAATGAATGGTTAAAGTAATATTTGTTGTCTATTCAACATCAAAAAAACAAAACCCTCAGATGAAGCCCCTCTGTTTATGGTAGATAAAGACTGTTAAAATAGATGCAAAGGCAGTATAAAGGTTTATTAAAGAAAATCAGGGTTCGATTCACAGCACCACCAAGTTGCCACTTCTGGGCATCTGAGCAAGGCCCTCAACTTGCTTTACCCTGAGCTAAGCCCCTAATTGTTCGGTTGAAAAAAAGATATATAAGAGATAAATGTTAGTCAATATGAATAGGGGCGTCTGCCAAAATACAGTTAATGTAAATGTATGCGTAGTTCAGTATCCGGAAGGAGGTAATTGATCATCTGGGAACTTTTCGTGTATTTGGTGTATTTTACACTATATGGTGTGTTTGTGTTAGAACACACTATATACAGGTAATATTTATTTATCACTTTATAACTGACTTGCTAAATAAAATGTATTTACTTATTATTATTTTTAAAAAAATTGAACAATTATTGCCATTACTAAAGTATAATTCTAATACAATATAAACAATTGGTCGATTCTTAAAATCAATTCAGAATCAAAACCTTGTTTAACTAAAGGATAAAACTCAGAGAAACTTTAATGCAATTTTGCTATTATAATTTGCCAGTAAATGTCGTCTGCTGAATGCATGTTAATACCAGCTGTGTTGCTGAAATGAGATTGTAGAGTCAGTCACAGAATATTTAAGTGTTGCCTTTCTGGTTCTGGTGTCCTGGTACACTCGTCTGATGAACTTACACCCTGATTGTCAGATCCACTCCCATCTATTTTCCTAAATGTTGACGTTTGACGTTTCTGTGCAAGCCAAATGTAAAAAAATAAAAAAGTAAGTGATGACATTTAAAAAACAATATTTTGATTTGAATAGACAGCAAGGCTAAAGTATGGGCTTGGGTTTAGTACTAAAGCAACAACTAAGCTCAAATAAAAAAATATATACAGTTGAGAACGGTAAAAACATCCACATTTAATTGTGTTTATCCTTTAGTGGCTCACAGGGACCCTGAAGTCTATCCCAGGGGACTCAGGACATGATGTAAAATAGACACTACCAACAATTTAGTGATGCCAGTAAGCCTACAATGCCTGTGTGTGTACTTGGGGAAGGTACCTGGTTTACAGGGAGAGCATGGACACAGGGAGGAAGCAGAAATCTAAGCTATTGCACCCATGGTACAAATAAGTTTATGCAAAAGAGACTTACCGACACCATATTCTGGTTTTATTACATGAGATGACATCCAACAAGGAGACCCGGTGGCTCAGTGGTTAGCAGGTTTGCCTTGCTCCTCCCTAATTGGGGGTTTGATTTTCCCATGTTCTCCCTGTGCTTTAAAGGTTCTCTCTAGATACTTCTCTTGCCCTTTTCAAAGACATGCAGTCGAAGCTAAATCACCCATAGTATGTAAATAATGTGAATTTGTAATTTTGCCCTGTGATTGGTTGGAACCTTGTGTAAGTTGTCCCCTTCCCTGTTCCTTGTTTCCTGTTTCCTCCGGAAAATGGATGGATGCATGAACATTCACACAAATTTTCAGAAATCAACCTGAGAATGTTGTAGTTCAACCATTTTTACTTGACAGTGATTTGTAAACACTTAATATGTGTTTTCGTTTTCACTGCCAAAAAATGTGTTAAACTCTACAAAAGACTTTTTTTCTTTTTAACATGTAAGGTTTTAAGCTGTTTCACAGATGCAGTGGCAACCTCTTAAGTCAACCAGTAAATTAATTCAAGCATCAGCAAAACAGACACCTCAGAGCACCACATCTGCTTTTATTCATTTTTTTCTGATTTGGCAGATTCGAGAGCAGATGCAGCCGCACAGAAAATTGACCATGCTGTCATCGGCGGAGTCGTCGCAGTGGTTGTCTTCGCTATGCTCTGTCTTTTCATTGTTCTGGGACGCTACTTTGCCAGACATAAAGGTACACATGGCGAAGGAATTATTTTGCAACATTCAGATCTATCTATCTATCTATCTATCTATCTATCTATCTATCTATCTATCTATCTATCTATCTATCTCTTAAAGCGCTTTCACATGTCTCTATCACAGGTACCTACTTTACTCACGAAGCCAAAGGAGCGGACGACGCAGCAGACGCAGACACAGCAATTATCAATGCCGAAGGCGGGCAAACCAACACGGATGACAAAAAAGAATATTATATCTGACTCTGTTAGCGTCTCTCCCTGCTGGACAAGAAGTGAGAGTTCTGTTGGGTTTGAAAGAAAGGGGGAGGGTGGGATTTTTTTTCTGGGAAGGGGGGTTTGGTTTATGGTTATCAGACTGGGTTTAGAAAGCCAAGCGGAGAGAAAAAGGAACAGAAAGGAGAGCGAGGGGGAACAAATGCTGCCATCGAGACTGAAGAGGTGTAGGATGGAGGACTCACATTTTCGAAATAAGCGTCACTATCCGACACCTCCCAGCGCACCTCCCACCGGTGCCAAGTTTGTTTCGTTTTTTTTTGGTTTTTTTCAACATTTGTGGGGGAAAAAAGATTAAAAAAATATTCGTGCCTTGTTCTATTTATTTCGAAAGCACCTATTTCTTGTTATTGTACCCACAATTTGCTGGCTTACTGCTGGCACTCTTAGCAGGCCCAATCAGACCACGCTTTCTCAGACGCCCGCACAACAAACACACACTCCAGCGCTCACGCTGTTCCGACGGCCAAGCAGAACAAACGCTAATACAAATGATGCCATTCAGCCTCACCAGAACTGTTTACATCTCTTTGATAGGTCTGTGATTTGTTAGTTATTTCTTTTTCTTCAATTCCCCTCATCCCTCATCCCTCATACCCACACCAAGAAACTTACCCCCTCCTCCCTCACCGGTTTTACCCTGTTCCTCTTTAAATTAGGTTTTTAAGGTTAGTAAAATTATTGTGCAAAACCTAAGCTGAAATCTGTTGCAGTTTTTCATGCTTTTGCATTATTTAATAGTTTTTCCATGTGTAAAAATAACCTGCAAGTGCTAGTATCCCTTAATTTCTGCCCTGTGGTGTAAAAACACCCACTGAGCGGTTTAATGATAATTGCAAGCTCACGTGAAAATGGAAGCCAAAGCAACTGAGTGAACTAGCCATAAATCGGACAAATACCACTCATATAAAAATAAAATAAAAACTCAAATAAAAAAAATGCTATTAGGCATAACATCAGAATTTGTTCAGGAAATCTCAAACATTCTTTATGGTTGTTTACGAGAGGGCAGTTTTTTAAGCATTAGTAAAAAAAAAAATGTTAGAAGTGCAATAAAAGAACAGCTCTTACAAGAGATCCCATCTAAAGATTTTATTTAAAAGAAAACTAAATTGCTGTGTTGTCTGAGTGGGAGAAACAACATGTTCTCTTTACCCTGTTAACCATAGTGATGCTAGCCAATCAGGTGCCTTTGTGAGCTCAAATATGTTGTAGAGCAGGGGCGCCACTGTGGGCAGAGTTAGGATGATTTCAAGGGGCGAGCACACCTTGGGGCCCCCAGAGATCTTTAATAGGGCCTAAAATTGCTAGTGGCGCCCCTGTTGTAGAGAATGATTGGCTGAATTAATGCCGTAGTAGTTTTTTTTACCCTGCTTGGTTGTCGCTGTCATATAGCAAGAGCTGGCGGATTCATAGCATAGTGACTGAGACCAAACGAATAAAAAAAATAAAAAAAAAAAAAAAACAGCCTAGAGTGACCTTTACCCGATATAATAAGCAAGTTAACCAATTATTTCGATCTAAGAGACCATCTTGATTTCTTTCTGCTGAAGGCCAAGGCTTATGAATTCACAGGACAGAGTTCAGACAGATAAAAACAAGTTCACACAGATAAAGAAGTAAAAGAGAAAGTAAAGGCTTTCACAGCTCTCATCCTTTCCCCTTCAGTGAATTGACCTTTCCGTCCGGCGAGTCTTATTCTTGCTCCGTCAGGCCGCTGCTTTATCTAAGAAAGCAGGAAAGCCCTGGTTTCAGGTGGCTCCCATATCAGCAGAGCAAGAGGTCAAAAATCATAAATTCTACAGCTACGCCGCACACGTTGACATCTCTGGACATGCTGCAGACTACAAAGCAGCTCTGTTTGATTTTGCCAAGTCTCAGTGCTGGAGAAACCGGTTACTGTGACTGATTCCATTAATATGTGCACCCCTTAACGGAATGTACAATAACATGAGACCTACATTCAAATCTGTACATTTTGAGTTGAGTGTTTCCGTGTATGTGTGTGTGTGTGTGTGTGTAAGAGACCTCCTACCAGCTAAATGTTTTACAAATCTAATCTTCATTAACTATTTTGTGTTTGTGTATTACTCCAAGGTTTTATATTTTTATCCTTTTTAATTTAGGCTATTTTTTCTATTTGTCCAGGATTATACATGAGTAGTATATAGAATATATGGAGTAACATAGAGCAGTATTGGAGAAGTTGGCATATTTATTATACATTAGCATTCTGTGCATTATTTCATCGGTGATAGAGTTTTATGCGATGTAAAGAATGCTATTACTTTTTTTTATTGTATAAAAATAAATGGCAAAGTTTATTTAACAGGGTTTTAAAAACTGAAAGTTATCGTGGCTATTTAGAACTGGTATTATATTCTGATTGATTTATGTCTGTCTCTGATGTTGTTTTGTTTGTAAAGTGTTTTTCGGGTTGGTTTGGTCGTACAATGCTTTTTCATCTCACTTTTGCCGTGATAACAAACTGGAAATGTGTGTTAAAATGTTTAATATGTCTCACAGGGTGAAATAAAAAAACCCCATAACAGGCAGGTTCACTATTCAGTTGGTTTAACCAGGAAAAGAAACAAAAGTTTGGATTTGGTGTTTGTTGAAACTGATTGTGATTAATTGTGGTGTGATGCAACTTTTGTAGTCCTGTGGTCCGATTGGCCTTACATCATGGACTAATTAGCAAGCACAGATCATTACAGAATCACTAATCCACAGGTCACATTACACTTAAAGATATTAAGAGATATTAAGGCGCTCAGATAAAACTCGCTGACATTGTTAACATCATCAACCCAAAATTTACCACATGATCGTAGATTGAGCGATTTTCCTTTTAGTCTGTATTACTGCACTTCACTAGCAGCTGTGCTCACAGTAGGCTATTATATAATATTTTAAATTAACCAGGTTTTGTTGATATTTTTTGCTCACTTTCCATTTTTATGTTAACTTGTCCTTTGTTTAAAACTACTTTGTCACACTTTTGTTTATTGTTTATGTTTAGTACTTTTGGGTTTGCTTGTTTTTAGACATTATTTTGTTTAGCTGCAACATTTGTTTGTTTTCTTTTAATAATTTGTTTATTTCCTATGTTTGCTTTTACTTTGTTTTATGTTAGCCATCACTTTTCTTCATGTCATGTTTGTTTACATTGACTGTGGATTTTTTTGTTTTATGTTATTTTGTTTGTTTTGTTAGGTTTTTAGATGCTTATTCTATTTTTAACACTTTGTTAGCTTTTATTTTAATACATTTTTTTGTGTTGTGTTCGCTACCACTTTGTTTTTGTATTAGCCATAACGTTTGTTTATTTTTGATGATTTTGGATATTTTTACATGAGCTGCAACTTTGTTTATGTTTCATGTGTTCACTAATTTTTGTACGTCCCTCTGGATAGGGGCATCTGTCAAATTTCAAAAATGTAAATGCAACGTTTGTTTGTCGGCTACAAGCGTTTGGTCATGTTTAATGTTAGTTATACTTTTTTTAAATTGTTTTTATATGTTACAGTCGCTTACTGGTTTGTTTGTTAAATTACAATGTTGTTGGTGCTGTTTATCAGCTACCACTTCTACACCAGTGATTTATGTTTTAAAGCAGTCAAAACATGCAGCTCATCAGAGTTTGTGCTTTATGGTTTATCACTGAGGAACAGGCTACATTAAGGCTAGTCAGTGTCTGTATGCCGACCTAACGGACTCTGATATAAAGCTTTCAGTTTGTTACAGGTTTTTTTGTTATATAGCTAATGATCTGTAAATAAACAGAGAGAAGTGGAAGATTAGAGATGCATCACCACAAAGCGCCAAATGTTAGAGGAGCTCTGAGGCAGACTAATGGTAGAGAGATAACGCATTATACAAATGAAACAACCCAGTCATGGGTTTCTGGTGTAACTGTATGTCATTTTGTAATATTAATTATTCTGTCTCAGGTCTGTGTGCAAATTCAGTTTACTATTATTATTATTATTATTATTATTATTATTATTATTATTATTATTGCATCTCAGGTAGAGTGCAAGATGTAGGCCCCACAATAGAAACATGTTAGAGTCTCTAAACAGAAGAGATTTATTGTAGAGAAATCCTCCTCCCTTCTTTAGTTACATATTTTCAGTTCAATCGAAACCCAACACACAGTGCACTGTTTTAAATGTGGATATTTCTTTGTATAGCTGGATTGTCACACTTAATAGCCGGCTTGTGCAAATGTGATTTTAAAAAAGTGAAGTTCGAGGAAGTAGAATTCAGCAGATCACCTACTACATCACCCAGTGCAAGTTGTTTCATTGTTTGGATCAGTTTTTTTGTCCAGAATATCCTTACATCTCTGTGGTTTTGTGTTTTTCGGTGTAATGGGAGATATTTACGTTTCCATTTTCCAGTTTGTATTTGATCATACGAGTACATTTTTAAACAAATGGAGCAGTACTTGTCTTAATAAAAATAGATATATTCATGTTGATACCGTATTTGAGCTCTTTTTTACACCGACACATTTTTTAATAATATTTTATAATTTATTTATTTAGTAAAAATGCTATGTAGAATATTAGTCAGCGATATAATACAAAATATAAAAAAAAGAAAAGTAGATATGCACAGAACAAAGAAGTCATTTGTATGTGCAAGAATACAAAAGTATAAAGAGGGTTTGTGCACTACTGAATTAAAATATAATCTACTTATGTACAGAATTGCACCAATAATGGCTGAAAGTTTGTGGACATTTCACCTGCCCAAACCAGGTGAAGTGTCCGCAATCCACCACCCACCCCAAATTGGTGTTGGTCAAACCTTTCTGTTGCATTATATCATTCATTTATTGGAACTGGAATACACTGTTTTAACATGACAATGCACAAAACCACTAATGTAAATGAAGTCATGATGTCTTATTGTTAGGGTGGTGTAACAATCCCTGATGTCACCTTTACTGAACACCTTTTTGTGTAGTTGATCTGATAGACAGCATTTACAGGAAGTTATTATAAGAGTGAGACTAAATCAGGAATAGGATGGCCTGGTCTCGTGTCTCAATTTTTCGGATTCATATAGTGTACACATGAAGTTTTAACATGAAGCAGCCAAATGCTGTCCAACCCTATTTGGCATGGGTAATTAAGGTTTCAATTCCCAGCACCACCAATCTGCCACCACTGAGCCCCTGACTGCTCAGCATAAATTAAAAATATATTTGCCAAATTCTGGAAATGTAAATGCAGAAGAAAAACTATCTGAAATGACATTAGAATTAAAACCAATAGCTTTGGTTGGTGGAGACTTTAATGATCCTCCTTACTTTTCTCATACACTGCCTGGTGTTTATGTCCTGGCAGGAAAGAATATCTTCTCTGATGATGTACTGGATGACTCTACTGTGATGTTCTCTTTGCAGAGCTGGCAAGATCTGTGACAGAATGTGTTCTTGTCAGATTTAAAACGTGGGTTTTTTTTCTTAAGCACTTTTCTTGACTCTAGAGTAGTGATTAGCTGTGAATCTGAAAGACGCTATCAGCTGTACTTGCAGAAGCAACGTTATTACCTAATCCATCATCTATGACCACTTATCTTTGGTGTGGAGTTTATAATCACTTTAATTTCATGCTTTAACATCATCCTGGGAAGCAGAGATTTAAAAAAAAAATAGTCATTAAAAAATAAGATTGAGAAAATCTATAATTACATACGAGAGTGAATGAAATCATGGTGTTGTTTATTTAGATGTTAATTTTAACATAAAGTGGCAGAAAATCTAACTGATGAAAATGATTATTAACATTTATAACCTTACAAATAAAGAAGTATTTTATGTTATCACGTTAGTTAGTTAGACGTTAGTTTATATATATTATTATCACCGGTCAGTGTGATTAAAAGATTATTCCTTGAGACATTTTTCAGCAGTTTTTCCAGAAAAGACTAATTGGTGTTACGTCAGCTGGGGCGTGTCCACATAACCCGGAAGCATAAAAGGCGGCCCCGCGCACGACGCGCCAGCTTTTGCGTTTGTCAGCAGGAGTGCTCTGTGTGAAATGTCTGTCTATTTAATGTTTGTATGTCCCAGATTAGGGTTAAAATGGTATAAAGGTAACAGGGAGAGAGTAGGAGTATATATATATATATATATATATATATATATATATATATATATATATATATATATATATATATAGCGAATATGAGTTTAATGAGGTGAGCTAGTTTCGTGCGTGTGCGCTACTTTGCCCACGTGTGGGCACGCGCATAGTAGTGACGCGTAGTGACGTGCACACGCACATTGCTCAGGTGGCGTGGTTGGTTGCGGTGCATGTGCTCTCTGCGGATTTTCCCGCCTCTTTGTGATTTAAGTGGTAATTTTACATAACATCCCCAACACAGACATCCCATCTCTCTCCCACTTAAAAAAAATACTCCCAATACTTTTGGCAACAGAAGAGAGTGGTGGTGTAGATGGATGAAATGATGGACAGCATTATGTAAAATGACAGGAAAAAGAAATGTAACTGATAAATTGTACATTTTTAGATTGCTGTTAATTAACGAGCCTTGGGAGAAAATTACCTAAAGAGATTAAAGGAAAAGTAAGCTTTTCTGTTAATATTTAAAGATTTGATACATGGTTTTTTTTCGCATCACGTTTAGGTGGACTTAAATTCTACATTTTAATTTTTGTAAATATTTGGCTAGACAATCTTGGATTAGAGTTTAGTTTAAGATGGTCTAATTAACATTGTGCTCTATAGGGAGAGCAAGAGGGTGGACGTTTACTTTGGAGAGAAGTGGAAGGAGAGTCAGTAAAGAAGGGACGTGGAACAGTGAGATTACAAGGTAAAGAAGGTACAGGAGTTTGGGTTAACAGTCCAGAGCACACACCTGCCTGTAGGTTTCAATTACACCTAGCAACACCTTAATTAGTTGGTTCAGATGTGTTTGATTTAAGGTTGGAGTGAAACTCCCCAGGACTGAGTTTGGTAACCCGTGATGCAGAATAATGGAGTTTGTGGAAAAGAGGTAAAGAAATAAGTGCAGGCAGGTTTAAATGAGTGGAGAAACGTGTCAGGAGTCATGTGTGAGAGAAAAATATCAGTGAGAATCAAGGAGAAGGTGTACAAGACCATGATGAGAGCTGCTATGTTGTATAATTTAGAGACAGGAGGCGGAGTTGGGGGTTGCAGAGCTGAAGATGTTAAGGTTCTCTTTAGGAGTGACAAGATTAAGAATGAGCACATCAGAGAGACGGCTCATGTCAGACGTTTCAGGGGTAAAAAGTCAAGAGAGGCCAGATTGAGATGGTTTGGATGTTTGTATTAGTGGAAATATTGTTAGGAGGATGTTTGAATTGGAGGAAGACCAAAAAGGAGGTATAATATATGGATGGCATGAGGAGATATAGATAGTGGGTGTAAATAAAAAGCATACTGAGGATGGGGCCGGGTGGAGGCTAGGCTACCAGATTCTAGGCTTCAAAGAAAAGCTGCTCTCATTTAAAGCAATTTATCACTTAGGGTATCTAAATATGGGACAAATGTCCTGTCCAAGCAGGGGCTAAAGCTCAGGGCATAGACACTCAACAACAGGACTGTGGAGCTCATGTGGGGGAAATTTACCTAGCTAAAACTGTACCTGTTGCATTTCATCTGTCAGAGTGGGATAAGGCTGATCTTTGTAGTGCTATTTTGGCAAGACTGTATATGGTTCTTGGGGAAAATTTCATGTTACATAGGACCATCAGACTCATACCAAGGGGTATCATTCCTAAGATTCTACAGCTAGGACCAAGGGTGCTGCTAGAAATTTTGCGCCCTATTAATGTCTCTGTTCAGCGTGATTTTTAAAAGGTGAAATATTTTCAGCAGTTTGGGCAGAAATGACTCGATAAAAGATCATGAGGTCGGCTCCTCTACCACACCGGTTTCACCCTATTACTATTAATAGAGGTCTTTATGGGCCCCCAAGTTGTTTGGGGCTCTTAGAATTGTCTTAGACACTCGAAGACTTATGCTGTATTGATAAAATGACACATTTTGTGCCTTATTTCTTTAACAGCACCCTCTGTAAGACATCTGAAAAATGTTAATTATGATTAATACATGTGTGAAATGATATATATTAAGGATATATTTCTGTGCTTGGGGGTTTTCTCCAGTTATCCAGGTTTGCATTTGGTCTAAAACTGTGTGTGATTTGTGCAGGTTGCGGTCCTAAGTGTCCTGGTGTCAGTAAACGATACAGAAAATTAATAGATTGAGTCTTTAGTGTCTGTGCTTTAACCTAATGAGAATGCAATAAACAGGGCCAATTTGCTGCCCTAGGCAAGAATTTACCCAGTGCCCCTTTGATAATTCCACTAATAATCATTGTTTAAACATTCACACACTTTTTGATTTCATTTTTTTTTTTTCAATTTTGTTTTAGTCAATGCAAGTTATTGCTAATTGTTTTAACTTGTCTCCAACTATACCAATTTTAAGCATAGCCCAAGTCTCATAAATTAAACACAAACAGCAAGAATATTTACATCTGGTATTCCTGCACAAAACTATTCTTTTAACACTTCTGTGGAGCATACAGTAGACAACCTGCTTAAACATCAACTTAAATTTGAAGTGTTTGATTTCCAGTTGACGGCAGCAATGTTCTGCTTAAACTATACTCATTTCTAATGTTATCACCACAAATTATATACAAACATCTCTAAATTAGACAATTAAAATACCACAAAGTACCATAGCTATAGCATCGAACGCTAAATGTTGTTATGTAACACCAAAAAAGACACAATTGTTACAAAATCGGTGACATTTTTGTTATCCTATTTTAGTCTAGGCTATCTAGACCACCATACATTTTACTTTATTTAGTTTAATTATAGGATCATCATAATTATCATATTACCTCTGTCTTTGTCCTTTTTCCTTCTCTTTCTCTTTTTTTAATTTTCTTTTCGCTCCCCTGGTCAGAGGGCTTCGGTCTTTTTAACATTGTGATGGATGCCGAGATGACAAAAGTACACACATCCTTTACACAAGTAGAAGTACAAATACTCATGTTTAAAATTACTTTGGTTAAAGTTAAGTAAAAAAGTGTAGTCAGTATTTTAGGTTAAAGTAAAGAAGTTTGGGCTCTAATATGTACTTAATCTTTCGTACAAACATCATTCACCCAAAGGTGGATTATGGTCTTCTGATAGTGAACTGTTGGCAAATTAAGTAAATTTATTTTCCAATGAAAAATAAGAGCTGGCTAACCTTACAAATATATCTCGTAAGTTATCTAATGTTGACTAATTAATTATGTAACGTTAGCAAACGTGCTTTACAGTAGTTATTTGTGATAGCAAAAATGTGCACCTGTATGAATTTAAGGTAACATTACTGACAGAGAAAATAGACTATTATAGCTGAAAACATTGAATAATATCTAACAATAATTTACCTGTATGGGCTTTTCTCAAATTCTTTAAAGTTTGAACATCTTCCGTATGTATGGCCATGATGATCAAGAATGTCTCTGTTTTCAGTCATGTTTACATCGCTGACTCCCTCTGTCTGTCTGTCTCAACGCCCACGTTAGCCAGTCTTGTTGCCTTCTGCCTGACTGTCTTGCTTGTTGTTAGCTTCGTAAACTAGCCTCTGTGATACAGAGTTTGATAGCCAGGAAAACGCCAATGATTGGTTGAAGAAAAAGCCACACTATAATAAAAGGTTTATTTGATGTTCATTAAAATTATCACAGTCAGTTAACTTTTGTAGGTGAAAGTGCGGTTGCGGGGGGAAGATTGATCATGCATAGAACCAGAATGAGTTGAAGATGCATATTATTTAAATAGTATTTCTAAAAAAAATGGTTTAAAAAAGGCAATCATTTTAGCACCCCTAGACATTGGCGGTGCCCTTAGCATGTCCATATTCCGCCACAAGCCGGCCCTACGTCAATACCTACGTAACAAAATCCAAAGAATAATACTAACACTAAGATTATTAGTTGCCAATTTAAACATGTAATCGAGAGTTAATTTCACAGTGCCGTATAGCAAAGCACTTCCAGGCATGCTATAAGAACAGTAAGGTAAGGGGACAGTTATCTTTCTATAACGACATGATTTTTTTTCATGTTATATGAACTGAAGTTACAGCCTCATTCATCAAGGTTTTTTAGCACTGCATTGTAAGAAGCCAACATTCTCTTCACTTCTTTTAAATCCCATCAGATGGAGCACAAGCACTTAAGAATAAATCTGAAAAATCGTTTTTTGGGGTTTTTTTCGATTACATGGTTCCAAATATCTGAAGAGCTATTGGCTAAGCTGAAAGTAAAGATGAGCCTGATTTAAAGCCTACATCTTGCTGGAAAGGATTGGATTTAAGATGTTCTCTAGCCCTACTCTCACACCAAAGCATATAACACTAAAATAGTCTGATCACTGTCAGTGGGTATGTGTGTGTAAGCTTGAGCTTGCTCATGCTGTCGGAGGAAAAGTGGCCCAGCTTGCTGTACTGTTGAGTCATCAGGAGATTGGAAGAATCCCTCCAGGAGCTGGTAATTTGGTAAGAAGGATTGCTAACATGAATGCTTGACCAAACAGGCAATCGGGTAAGGTAATTTCACCATCTGTACTTCAAATTTCCCATCAAAGGCACTAGACACGTCCGTGACAAATGATCAACATGACTTTATATCCTGTAAGGAATAATCGTCACGATCATCCTTTGTGAATGTGGCTTTCTTCCTCCTGGTGTGTGCTGCCTGTATGTTTCTCGAGCACGAACGTTTCATAGTCTTTTTAGTTTTATTATTTTTGCTTTGTGGCAAACACATTCAGCCTTTAGCTCTTCAAACAAGGCTCCACACACCCCCCAAAATATAATTGAGCTCATTGTTTTGTAGCACTTGTTTATCCTTTTACCTCTCACAAGCAATACAGAACATACTTTTACTAGTTATTATCTTTTTATCTCCTTTTACAGTACAATTTAGCTTTAGTTAATAGCTAATTAGCTTCTAAATGAACTTCAGTCAAATCACTTTCCTGCATTGTTCTCTGCCTCCAAGTTGTCTGTGTATGCTGCATCAGTATTGGACTTTAATTATCTGGTTGCTTGATGAGGTTATCTGATATCCTCTCCTCGGAGATGGCTCGGCCAATTAAGTTCTATTAAAACAGATTTTCATGACTCATATTTTGCCTTTTATCAGATCTGCCGTTTATTTCAGAGTACTGAATGCTCAATGCCTTTCTGAAAGAAAAGTCCCATATTTTTTATCCTATTAAGATGCACTGGCAGCATTTTCATTTTATAGATAATTGTTGGAGGGGAAAAAAACAATCTTGTACCTTTTGTTTGAATCACTCTAGACAGACCGAGAGATATCTGTAGCAAAATTCTATATTTAATATACAAAAGCTGAATATTTGTTTAAATTCCAATTTGTCACGTTGTAAAATAAACACTCATTGAACTAGAAAAAATTTAAATTAATAAATAAAAAATTCTGTGCTACATGAGATTAAAAACTGAATATAAAATAATTGTAAAGTTGAATTTAATCTATCCTTTTAATTGAAATATTTATTTTGTGTCCTAAACAAAAAAGAATTAGAAATGAGAAAAAAATCACAAGCATCATCTGTACAAACAAAAGGAGGATATACATTGAAAATAAATAAAGCCAAGGGGAGAAAAATTACACTGTCAATAAATAAAATACGGTGATGTGGAAAAAATAAGGATACGCTAGAAAGCCTTTATTTTTATTTATTTTTTTTTTTAAACATATTTGGACATGTGGATATTTAATATCAATTTAAAGCAATACTGAGAGATTTAAGAAAAAACTAAACAATTAAAACTGAAGAAAATACTTTTTTGTAAAATCTACTTTAGGACGTCCAAATGTTTATTCCCACTTTAAAATGGCTAAAATCACACTGTATTCACATCACATGATTAGAACATTGTAACTCGGCTTTTTGAAGGAGGCCCTATTTAAACCTCAGACATTTAGTTTGGTGTGCTCTTGACTGTTGAAGTGATAGTGAACACCATGGTGAGATGGAAAGAGCTTTCTGAGGCCTTCAGAAAGAAGATTGTAGCATCTTATGAGTCTGGAAAGGGATTCAAAAAGATCTTCAAATCAGCCATTACACTGTCTGAAAATAGTCTACAAGTGGAGGACATTCAAAACAACTGACAACATGACCAGGTCTGGCTGTTTACCCTGAGAGCAAACCGCAAGATGTTAAAAGAAGTCACCAAAAACCCTAAAGTGTTATTACAGGACCCACAGCAGGCCTTCGCTACTGTTGATGTGAAGGTGCACGACTCTACAATCAGAGCGACACAAGGCCAGATTGAAGTTTGCCAAACAGACCAGGACTTCTGGAATAATGATCTTTGGACAGATGAGTCTAAAATTGAATTATTTGGACACTGCAACAGAGGACATGTTTGGTGTAAACCAAACACAGCATTCCAGGAAAAGAACCTCATACCAACTGTAAAACATGGAGGTGGAAGTGTTCTGGTTTGGGGATGCTTTGCTGCAGCAGGACCAGGCCAGCTCACCATCATAAAATCCTCCATGAATTCTACTGTGTATTAGAGAGTGCTTGAAAAACATTTGAGACCATCTGTAAAAAAGTTAACGCTGAAGCGGAACTAGAACCTGCAACTTTTTTCACGACTGTATTTGCATCAATTACTTTAAAATAAGTAATTTTAACACACTAGGACTTTAAGGTCTATGAATTATATCTGTCTTGTTTTACCACATGACCACTAAACTGAAGAAGTTATGTTGTATAAACTACTGCAATAAAATCCTTTTATTACTCTTTCCAGTATGGTAGTAAGTCAGAGCACAGGGTCCTGTATAATAAAGCTCTTTGGAGCAGAGAAATTTGGAGCCTAAGGGCCCAAGATTAGCAGCTTAAACCCATTACTTACTGATCAGTACTCTTAGAGTATCAATCACTGAACCACTACCAGCCCAGGAGCATTTTTCCACTTACTCTGTGCTTTCAACAAACAAGACTCATCAAAATTTTCATATTAAGTTAGTCCTTAAAATAAAATTTAAAACAAAGCTGCAGTCTACTTCTACAAGGCTAATGTGGTGTCCCTCTATAGCTGAGTGCACAACAATTGTGTCTTTGTCTCACTTGGATTGATGGCTGCTGTAACTCGGAGGCTCCATTTATTTAAAAAACTGTGCCATGCTGAGTTAGAATAAACGCCTTAGTGCTCAAAAAATACAGAAAGATCAGTCATACACTGGATTACAGACCAAACTCAGACTTTCTACTTTTTTTTTACAAGATAGTGTTTGTGTGGTGAGATTGGTGGCTGGTGAGGCACTGACTCTTTCGGTCAGATAAAAATTTTTGATTTTAATACAGTAGATTAAAAGTTTTATAGGTGATTATCTTTAGAAACATTTTGGTGTGCTGGTTTAACGTGTTGGGCGGCACAGTGGCTTAGTGGTTAGCACTGTTGCCTCACAGCAAGAAGGTTCGATTCCCAGACACAGTCCAAAAACATGTATGTTCGGTTATTCTAACTTGCCTGTTTCTAAATTAGTTTTTCTAAATTGTCCCTGTGTGTGAATGTGATGAACTGGCGACCTGTTCAGGGTGTAACCCTCCTGCCTTTCGCCCTTTCAGAGACGGCTGAGATAGACTAATTGTGACCCCGAATTCGGGAATAGAAGATGTATAAATGAATTATATATATATTATATTATATATTATAATTATTTAAATTTATTTATATATTCTGTGGAAGATCTAGGGCCAAGAAATGTTCGTTCAATCAAAAGGTTCGGTCCAAACATTGATAGGCTTTCCCACCTGTCAACATATCTGTGCATACCTCTGCTCACCCTTTTCACACAGAAAGGATAGGATACGTCATCAGCGTTTTACCTACTATTGGGGGAGGGGGGGTCTTTTCACAAGAGTCAAAGGGTCTGAAAGATGTCAGTGTGTAATCGGGTGGTATTTTAGTACTGGTACTAACTCTACTATAAAACGTTTCTCAGCGATGAATGACTTTTTTTTTTTTTTTTTTTTTTTTTTTTTTATGTCTGTGCTGTACAGGAGGTGTGGGGTTTGGACGCATGGCAAAGGTGGGATGTACACGTTCACTGATAACTGACTAGGGTTAGCATTTTCCAAGAAATCCCACTGCAATTCAAAATACTTACCATTTAATTCGATTACTGATCCCATATGAGCATTCTTTACACACACATGTAAGTAAGAAAAAACACTGCACAAATATAGTGGCTCAGAGAGAGCACACATTATTTCTGCAGCCTTTGTGTTTTTACCTTCTTACAAAAATGATAATTTGCCTGTTTGTTTTGAAAGAATGTAAAGTTTTAAGAAATTTTAACAATAAAGCAATAAAACTAAAATAAGCAGACTTCTGCAGTTCATTTTTAAACTAGTGTATCAGTGCTTGCCGTCAACGGACAAAAACGAGCAACAACAAAACAAGCGTAAACCTGTGGGCTTAAACACATGCAAAGGGTACTGGTGTCAGAGGTACTGCCTCACTTTGTGCTTTTTCACTGCAGTATTATGTCAGATCAGCAAGATTAAATATGTTACTAACATGCAGTATGTGAAGTACATGATAGAAGTTAAGGACTTAACAGAAGCGTCTACTAAGATTATATCAGTGACTTACCGATATAGCGCACACCGACGGGCACACACCAATTACAGACACTAGTGTTTGTAAAGTATTACCTATCTTAGTTTATCGTTTGTCCTGTAGTTGAACAGCAAATGGATTAATTAGAATAACGAATAATGAAACGGGTCAGAGGGATTACATTTTATAGCACGATTAGTGGATAAATTTTCAAATGTATCATTTTGTTAATAAAAATGGTTTCACCCTACTGTAGGCCACACTGCTGTTAATTAATGCTACATTATGTTGTGTGGAGTGATTCAGGTATTTAAAGATTGGTGGAATTATGTCTCGTTTTTGTTTGTTTCCCTTGGAGACAATTGGGTATTTTTGTAAATTGACTTATGTACATTTTCAGTTAATAAAAGGAATAAATAATTTTGTATTTCTGAATTAATTAGTTATATATATTAAATAATCTGTGAATTTTTTTACATGTTTTACATATTTATGTTCAGGTGGATTAGTGGTTATCACTGTTGCCTCACAGCAAAAAGGTCCCAGGTTCGTATTCCCTACAGGGGTCTCCCTGTGCTTTGAGTGGGTTTCCTGCCACATGTAGGTTAGATTGAATTGTTATTCCAAAGTGGCCCTGCGATAGACTGGTTCCCTGTCCAGGGTGTACCCATACCGTTCGTCCAATGACCACTGGGATAGACTCCAGCAGATCCCTGTGACCCTGATTAGGAATAAACAGGTAAAGACGATGCACAGATGGATGGATGAATTATTTCTGTTCCTTTTATGTACAGGTTGTCAGGAATTTTACTACCTTTTCACAATGACTGCACAAGTTTATCATTTATTTTATCTGTAGATAATCCGTTAGCCAGTCAGAATTATTCGGTATAGTATCCGCTACTTGCAGCAAACATTAGCCCAGGTATTATTTTTGACCTTATCTGATTTTGTAAGAAGCTTTTAAATGTACTCTGACTCACTATTGACTGATCTTTTTCTCTCGTATCTTTCAAGGCCTTTTGCCTTTATTTTCAATTACAAAAAAAGGTTTTTGTTATCAGTGCTGGCAATGTATCAAATCTGTTTTCCAGTCCCCTGCATTAACAGTGACTATACAGGCAGAAAATATCAGGTAGGTGGATCATCAGAAGCTGCGGGCAACAGAACTCCTACACTGAGACCCTCTGCATCCAGTCATGCTTACTGTGTGGGAGTCTGTTTACACACCACTTGGTTGCCTTTTCCCTACAAAAAAATCATAGATTAGCCCCATATTTCTTTAATGATATTTGTTTCCAAACTGTGGTTCCTTATGACTGCTGGTAAACCTTTATTAAATTAATCTCTGGGTGAAATATCCACCCACTGAGTGCTGTATTAAATACACCTGTACACCTACTCATTCAAGCAGTGATCTTATATTTAATCTAATTATCTAAATGGCTGAGTCAAGTGGCAGCGGTGCATTGCATAAATATTATGCAGAAACAGGTTGAGAGCTTAAGGTAACGTTTACATCAATGATTAGAAAAGGGATAAAATATGGTCTGTAAAGTTTCATCAAAAGACTGCAATTAAAAAACCGCCAGTAACAGTTCTGTGATAGGAAATATCTGGAGAGTTGAAATGGAAAAAGAGACTGGCAATTTGTACAAGAAAGGGGTAGTTTAATAGTTGTCTTCCACTGCTGGGCAATAAAGCAAGGCGCCTAATGTCAACTATGAGATGGAATAAAAAAAAAATAGATAAATGCATATCGCTTTGGACAAGGTTTTCTGCCAAATGCGGAAAAAAAGCATTGTGGCATGCATTCATTTTACAAATCTTTTGAACCCTGATGTGGATGAGCTAATCAGAAAGCTGAAGCTACAGTTTGAAATTGTTAAACAAAACTGGACAAAAATCTTCCACACTACCTTGTTGCTATGCTTCCTGTAGCTGCATACATCAGATTCAAAACATATCAGGGATTGAGCATTGAGTTCTTGTCTTGTTTCTGTCACTATTCCGTCATTGGATGTTAGCTACTGTATATCTCTTCAGTTATTTTTTTAAATCCCTGTGTTTCACTCTTTGTCTTCCGTAAGTTGAGCTCCATGTGTGTTTTTATGCCACAGGCTGGTTTTGTGTTAGGTTTTGTTGTTTGGGTCCTGCTACATTGGTTTCAGTTTTTTAAATTCCTCTTTCATCTTTAGTATTGTGACAAAAAGCAATAAGTGTTGCTAACACACAATCATAGTTCCCCTCAGGTGAACCGGTGGTACAGTATACCAAATATCTATGACAGCTTGCCTACAAAAGCTAAAAACAGACCAGTAATCTATTACTACAAAACATTACCCGAACTGTATGCTCCCTCTGATGATTAGGTGATGCTCTAATGATGCCAAATCTTAGTCTAAAAAACCTTTATGCAGCCTCAGCAGTGAAATTAACTTCCAGTGTTGAAACTAAGTCACTGACAGTCTTTAATTATGTATGAACACATACCCCCGCCCTAAAAACTTTACCTTTTTAAGAAAATATTTACCCAACAGAATTTATTCTTGGTCCGCAGTCCAGCAAACCATATTAATGTATTGTTAAAAGTATGTTTGTACATAAGAGCATCTGACAAATGCATTAAAAACATTAATGATCTAATGAATCTGGATTTCTGATGAGGTACATGATGGCCGGCTGTGTGTCAACAGTCTAGGCTGGTGGAAGTGATGTAATGTTGTTGTGAATGTTTCTAACACACTTTGTGTTTGTTAATCCCAATCAATCATCACTTGAATGCCACATCTTATTTGATTACTGTTTCTGACCAAGTACATAGCTAAATAATCAGAATTTACCAGCTAAGCTTAAGGTTAAGTGGATTTTGCAGTCGAAGGATTTGAATCCAATGGAACATTTTTGGTATGTGATAGAGGAAGAGATTTACAGCAGTCAGTTGCATCTAAAAGACTTAAATAATGCAATTACCAACTTGGACCAGAATTTTAAAAGTTATGTTTTAAGCGTACATCTAAGATATTATCAGCTCTTGAAACCATAACCATTATGGGGGAAAAAACATAAAATAGTTTGACTGTGGGAAATCCATTAAGTCCTACAGGGGCCTAGAGGGCCTTATTTGGGGCCTGCGGGTAGTACAATACTCTTTGGTGTAACAAGGTCTTAATGGTGAAACGGACAAAGTGGTACCCTGCAGCATGTTGCCTTATATACACAGAGTCCTTAGATGGTAAAATAATAATAGGGCTAGTCTGTAGCCAGGGTCAAAACTCTGGCAGACTCGGTGAAATCTATGCAACATGAATGTTTAAAATCCTGTTATCTGATTCTTAAAAGGGGAAAAATATTCATATGGATAGCAAAAATCAAATCTATTATGACAAGATCAGTTTAAGGTCTATATAGCGCTGAAGTCTTTAGGTTTTTTCCTTTGTATCTTTTCAGGAAAAACAAGAAATCCTCTATAGAGGAGAAAATAAAACAATCCACCATGACCACCAAGCAAAAGTCATTATCTGACTTTGAGAGAGTTAACTGGATTTGGAATGGAGATTATATTTTCAGCTCTTTTTAGTGTGGCATGTTTTCCACACACTGATTAAATGTCTAATAGAATAAATTGAATTTTAATGGCTTATATTCCATGTCTTTGGTGGATAGTTCTTTTAAAACAAAGTTTCTGCTGATTTGCTTTTTTTAATGCTATGATGCAGCTAAGGATTCCAGTTTAGGTACACAGTAATATTGACAGGATAAATAAAAATATATGTAATCAAAACACACATATCTGGCATAGGCAGGTGTCAAACAGAATGAGCTGGAACAGGCAATTTAAAACAAAAGAATATTAAACTTGTAAAATCAAAGACACTAAGAATGATACAAAAGGCTTGGTATTTGCTGATACAGAGAGACACCAAGCATTTACATCTGTGTGTGTGTGTGATTTAAAAGCGTGTGCTGGGACGGTGCATTCAAGCTACTGTGAAAGTCTGGTAAATGTAAGAGTCTGTAGATATTTTAGTTGTCAGCCACCTTGTTTCTGAGTTCTGGCATGTGTAATAGAACACACATCCAGGTGTTAACATAATATTGACTTTTATGGTATTTCACAGATGCTATGATTCAGAACAACCTTGATGAAGTGCTTCAAAATTTTCTATCAATAACTACAGTACATCAGTTTTATTAGACTAAAGGATTCATTAGGTCATATGATTAATCTAAAGTCTAAGAAAAATGCAGCCAAGAGGTACCGTACAGACAAATTTGAAGACATAAGTGTGGCTCTTTCGAGGCAAAAATGTATGGAGGTGTTAATAATGCAAGAGAGTGTTATGGCTGTTTTTGATAATGTGTGGAGGAGTAAAAATGGAGTAAATTCTGTGCTTAATCAACAGGGTTCCCACATGTCCTGGAAAATCTAGAAATTTAAAAAAACTAATGACCAACTTTTAAACGCATTGAAGATGAGGAAAATACATGAATTGCCTAATTTTAATGTTGTTGGTCAACGAAGACCAGTTTATAAATGCATCACAACTGACGTTAGTAACAGAAAGCACTCTGTTCAGGGATGGTGAATTTCGAAGCGTCCTGCTGTGATGTAATGATGCTGTCTTGTGTTGGCGGTTCCAGGTGCTAGAAATTGATTTCCAAGTGGCTAAATGTTTTTAGCAAATGTTGTCTGGTACAAACATACCTAATTTTCTTAATGGTAGTTAAATTGATTGTAGCTTGTGCTTGTGTGGGTTTGCTCCCGTTTCCTCCCTCAGTCCGAAAACATGTATGTTAGATTGATTTGTTGATTTTAAATTATCCAAAGACGTGAGTGTGTTTGGTTGTTTGTCTGTATGTGGCCCTGTGATGGACTGAGAACCTGCCCAGGATGTACCCCTGCATTTCACCCAATGACAGCGAGGATAGAATCCAGCAGACAATGGTGCGGGTGTAAGCAGGAACAGAGAATAAACAGTGGACAGCTGTATTATGGCTGACCCATGATCTATACAGACCAGTCTCCATCAGTTTGCCATGCATGTACAGTAATTTGCAGATCAGTTTTAAAATTTACCCTTTACAGAGTGAAAGTTTATTAGTTGTGTGTTTTTTCTAAAGATTTTGTCTGAATCTGGATTCAATGTCCTTTATTTTTGCTTTAAAGAATTTTCATGTCCTGGAATATAAACTCTGGAAAAAGGGTGGGAACCCTAATCACCCCATCGTTCAAAGAATAATCAATCAATCTAGTAGAGGTAGGTCATTATGTAGAGATGTATCATTTGCAGGGCCTTTGTTAAAATTATATTTGTCACAAAGCAGCTTTACAGGAATTTTTAAACTCTGAATATAATTTATCAATTTTACATTTATCTCTATAGAGCAAGACAGGGGCAAGTAGATGTTTAGAACAGTTGGGTTTATCGGGCTGTTTTGTCAAGTTATTTTAAGATATTTCATCTTTTTTTTTCAAGCAATGTAACATTTGGCCATTGGGAAATTGCCACTACGGAAGACTGCAACTCAGTTACTGGTAGAACTAAAAGTTTTGTTTTGTCTGTTATGATTATTTTTGCTGTGCTTTATTTATATTAATAAAAGTTACAAGTTGTTTAGATTGACATATTGCGTTCTTATAGATAGTCAATTAAATTTACACCATATGGAAGGGATTTATTAATGACGGTCATTTAAAAAAATAAAACTTGTATTGTGGTACAAAAGCAAAGAGTTTTCTGGAAATAGTTTTACTTGGTTATTCTTTTAGTTATAACTTATTTTTGTGACTGCCTCTAAGTCTACCTCTACAAAAAGCCAATAAAAACATTATATGCAGGTTAAAGGTCGTCCATAGAACCAGTCACTGACAGAGCTATATAAGAACCATTATGTTTTAAGAAAGCTGGATAAGTGCCAAGGTTTGTTTTTATTCACCTGGAGAGAACTTGCTGAGAATACTTTAGGGACAGATGGCAGTATGACTGAGGCATTTGTCACAAAAATTGCGTCCTACCTGACAGGACTCAGCATGCCTGCATAACACCCTCAAGACGGCGTCCAGATTTTTATCCAGGATTAAGAGAGAGTTACGAGTTATGTACAGTAATGAATTCTTTGATTTACCTCTGCCAGGGAAGCTGATAATCATAGAAGTGATATGAGAAATTGCTGATCAGAGGATTGTAAGTTCAATTCCCAGGACCACCTAATTACCAGTGCTGGGGCCCCTTAACCACCAATAGCTCAAATGTAAGTTAGTCTGATAAAGGGTGTCTTCCAAATGTTAGGAATGTCATCTATCATGTCTTAGTGTTTACACCAGGTATAAAACCATCTTATTCAATACTAGAACTATTACTAGTAAGGTGCATTTAAGCAATGCATCAAGACTCTCGAATGTTCTGTATCTAGGTGGTGAAATATTTCTCTAGGTGTCCAAACAGTTGAGTCAGTGGCTGTCTTCAAAGCACAACTAAACACCTACCCCTTTCTTAAGTACTTAAACTAGCACCTCATTTATACTGACAAGTGTTAAAATATAAACGTATATTTTATTCTCGCATCGAGTGTAACAATGATTTGGTATAAAAGATGTCCACCGAAGTCTTGGTCTTTTGTGGGGAAGGATGAGTCATGGCTCAGCGCTTTGTGCAAATCTTTGAGAGACTTGTCAGTCAATTTAAAAACAATGCTTAGTGCCCAATTCCATCGACAGATCATATGCTGAAAAGATTCAGGGAGGATTTTCTACCTGCCTGTCAACATGTGTATGTGCTTACCTCTGCTCACCCTGTTCATGCAGACGGGAGACATTATTAGCGCACTCACTAACTGCGAAGAAAAATATCAAACGTTCAGAACAGATTAAGAACCTAGATTAATATTAATATAGATTAATAGAGTTCATCATCTCAAGGATGATGTCATGGTTGCAGTATTTTTTTTGAGATGCGTTTTACAATGTAGATCTTAATGACCAATTCAGATATTTTTTTTTTTTTTTGACAACCTGCTTACTCTTAAAACTGACCTGTATCTAATAACTGCATTTACACTATATAAATAGCCCAAGGAGGCTGTAGTAACCAGACATGGAAGTAAAATGAACATGATAATCCATGGACGCAGTGGACGAATGAATGAATTATTCTGTATTTTGCCTCAAACGTTATATTATGGTCAACAAAACAAAATGGTGGTGGGGTTTTTTTAACAGACAAAACAGGCTTTCAATGAACAAAAATAAAAGAAATTGTGTGTGTGTGCAAATATACAAAAATTGTGTGTGTGTGTGTGTATGGTGTGGTGTGTGGTGCAAAATACACAGTTGTGTGTGTGTGTGTGTGTGGTGTATGTGTGTGTGTATATGTGTGTGTGTGTGTATATATATGTATTATATATATATATATATATATATATATATATGTATATATTATATATATATATATATATAGTTTTTATATATCTAAAATATATCTGTATATATGTTTATATATAATGTACATATACATATATAATTATATATATATATATATATATATATATATCTATATATATCTATAAATATATCTCTAAGTTGGTGTCGAACTGAGTTGATGTCATGTGCCACCATGGCCTTTTCAATGTTGTTCGAGACTCGCATTGATGACAGGTGAAAATACAATCTGTCCGCTTAGGCATCTGATTTATTTCCACATATAGGCCTGAAACTAATCTGAAAATATCGGAACTGGTTCACTTGATATACACAGTTTAAATGCAAACCCTTGGACAGGAAGAAATATGGTGTGATTCGATTTGGGTGTGTTTTCATAGTAACACAGAGCTTATGTGGTTTGTGTATCTTTTCTGAGCTAGCTAAACTACAGCAGCAGCTTATTTGTACTATAACGTTTTCTCATTGGTCAGTGACATGATGTAGGAATGTTTCTTCTAGTCTGTGTTTACATGCTTTCAGGAAGTGTGAGTTTGGACAGCAAGGGTGAAGGACAAACACTTTCTGTGCTATCAGGTTTCCAATAAGTCCTACTGTCATTTTTAAATAAAGGCATAAAGGAATAAATAATTACAGAGCCCTGCTAGTTTTCTCATTGAGTAAAAAAAATCATAAAAGCTCCCTCTAGAGGACTGGCAGACCAAAGTAAAAACTGCAAGAAAACTCTAAACTTCAGGTATGGGTTAGTAAATCATGAATCAAAATAATAACTTCACATTTATGATTACAAATTGTTGTTTTGGGTTTTTTTGGAACATTTTTATAGATTACATGCTTCTTTTGCTATATTTCTTTCTTGGAGCAACACTACGTAGTTTTTCGACTATAAAATAATGTCTCTAAAATAATTTCAGTGGAAAAACAACTCTTAACCGAATGAATTCTACTGCTTACAGCTAAAGCCGCACTCAGCCCCACCTATTCCCAACCAAAGTGTGACATGCTTTACAGCATAAGTGACATCTTTTACTGAAAGCCTGAATGGAGTTAGCCAACAGCTAAATATAAGACAAAACAATCTAATATGCAAGTCTCAAAACCCCTGACATGGCAGAGTCAGCAAAGAGAGCGTTATCTGAGGAGAGAAGAAAACAAAAAGGGTGAGCGTGTGATCGGACACGAGCCCAAACACAAATCAACATAGGACTGGCTTTAACTGGATGGTGTGAGCTGAAAGAGGCAAAAGATTGCAAAACTGTTATTTGTTATTAGGCTGTGTTCAGGATGTTCATTGGTACACTATAAGGTTGCCGGTCTGGATAGCTTGCACGGTATAATGTTTAAATAGTTAGAACTTCGTGCCTTAGTGTAATGCTGACGGCGAGGCTTCAGCAGATTCCCATTACCCCAAATTAGGGAATAAGCGAGTATAGAAGATGAATGAATGCTTGTAAACGATGAGTAGAAACCCACAATAAATTTTTTGTAGAAAAAGTTGCAGATTCCTTAGTTCATTCACGTAATCTATGTAATGTCTTTTAAATAGACCAGTGTTATTGGTATCTGTAGTTACCCTGCTGGGCACTATTCCCAAAGCGAGTGGAGTTTAGTGATTGCACTTATTACGCAACACCTGAATGCGAGTGTGTTTTACAAATAAAATAAACTTGATTGTAAAGTATGTCCAATGATTAGACTGGCAAAGACATTATGGCTACATGATTGTGCGGACAACAATTTATTCGATTATATAAATTACATACTTTGCAAACAATGTTACATATAGACTACTTCATTGTAGTTTTCAATTCTGGAGTAACAATAAATAAAACTATGTAATGATATTTGTAACATGGGCTATTTAACCTGGTCGGTGGACATAAACAAAATTAGGTTTTTGCATAATCGATTCAGTCAACAAATTTACGTGTTTTGTGTTTATACATTACATCATTAATCCGAAAGTCTGTTATGAGTGGCACAGAACTAAACGGATCTTGCAGGTATCTTCAATATGGCCGCACATCCGGGTAACCAAGCAAAATGTAAAGTGGGTAAAAGCGCTCTATTAGCCACAGTATTTACGACACTGGTCACAGACAATTGTGCTTATCAACCACATGGGGGAACCATGCTCAAATTTGAGTTCTTAGTCTGTGTCCCAGTCTTTGTATGGATGATATTTATTGCTAGAGATTCGAAGCCTTTAGGATCAGGATATCTTCCACAAATTTAATTATAATTGTACATTTTACATACTCTGTTCTCTCATACACTTGATGGATTTATACATTACGTTAATACATACACTATAATTTATATGGGGGAAATAATGAGAAAGTATTTGGATAATGATCCTAAGTGGTAAAACAATATCCTACAATTTTGTTTACATACTGATATTAAATTCTCCTGACTCTCTTAAAAAGTATTAATTTATCTCAGACAGAATGAACGTTTGTGTTTAGTGATTTACACTAAAAATACATATGAAATGATTCCAATTCCCTAGATTATAGAAAGATCGATGGTCACTGAACAGTATGTCTGATTGATTGTTTTTAATGAAGCCATCATTTTTCTCCAGTACTAAGGCGCCCTCTGCTGTTCCACCTAAACATCAGCCTTTGGAAGTGTACAGAGGAGGAATAGGAGGATGTTAGAAATGAAGCTACCAGGCAGAGGGCAAAGAGGAAGACCAAAAATGATGTATTTGGATGCGATAAACGAGGGCATGAAGTTAGTGGGTGTGAGTGAAGAGGATGTAGGGAATAGAGTTAGGTGGAGACAGATGATTCGCTGTGGCGACCCCTAAAAGGGAACAGCCAAAAGGAGAAGAAGAAGACAGGTGACACAATGGGACACATTCATTGTTTAACATTAATTATTAAACATCTATGAGTCAGAGAAGAAGGCAACGTTGATATATACAGTCTAAAATATTGTACAATAATTATTGTTTATTTTTGTAAAATTTATTTCAGTCGTCTGACAATCTGACTATTGTCCGAAATACTGCTTCGATATATAGAATAAAGCAGTGATCTCAACAGTTTTGTTTAATCTTTAAAATTTATATTTGAGGTGGTTGTGGAGCACTGTGTGCCGTACTGTCCTAACAAAACACATACTTTCACCAAAAAATAAATAAATTTATTTTGTAAAATGAAATCTGCAGCACTACAATAGAGGAAACATCAATTTTAAGTGAGAATTTACTGCCTGGTTTTGGGACTGCGAGGCTGTACGCACAGAACATGTTGCATACAGTCTATTGCACAAACGAGATACTGTATATAACTGTATTGATTGCACAAAACTGCACACACCTGGGAGTAAAAAAATAACAGAATTTATATATACATTTACATTTTGCCTTTTGAACTAAAAGGTAAAGCATTATACGAAGCTCTGATTAGACCCTTCGGGCACCATGAAGGTTCTACAGTCCAAAACAGAAGGTAACCTCAAAGTAAAAGAATTAAAAAGTCATAATCATCATAAACATAAACAAACAAAAATATGGTAATATTGGAACCCATCGCAAACTGAGTGTATACTTCCATATAACTCGAATTTGTAGTATTATTTAAACTGATATACCCCCAAAATATAAAATACCACTTCTATTAATAATAATAATAATAATAATTGTTGTTGTTTTTTAAGACTTGCTGTACTTCAGTTATACTGCTGGCATTGTTTTTGTTCAGTCTGCACAATAGTTCACTGGCAGAAGATGAATTTCAGATCAGCCCACAAGCACATTATGTGCTGTATTTATTTAGCAGAGTGGCAAATGTGGCATTCCGTGCTCTGTCACAGCTGCTACAGTTCATAAATCCTCAGGGGGTAAATAAAAATCAAGAAGATAATAAGCAAACTTATCATAACACAGTAAAACTCACAATAACTTGCCCAATGGCGAGATGTGTGTGTGTGTGTGTGTGTGTGTGTGTGTGTGTGTGTATATATATATATATATATATATATATATATATATATATATATATATATATATATATATATATATATATATATATATATATATATATATATATAGTATATATATATATATGTATGTGTAGTGGATAACATAACGCAATGATGATCCACATTTCTCATTCACTGACAGATGAGTCTGATCCTGACACACTGCTCATGCTGAGAAGCGCTTGCTGGGCTCGAAAGTTCGCCGAGTTCATTCTAACGCTCGACATCTGCTTAAAGTACTTCTGGAAAAACTTTCTGCTTTTGTGGTTGGTTCATCCATCTCTGCCGATACAATTTAAACCTGCATTTCAGCCTTGCATAATGGATAAGTCTGGGAATCTATGGGATATTATAATATTACTGTATATTATATAATAATAACAGCACACTGGTACTGTTCTCTGCTGCTATGCTAAGACATACAAACAGCTGTACAAATTTTCCCGCTTCTAAATTTGAAAAAAGTGAACTTTTTTTTCTTCACCCTAAATTAAAAATTTCGGATAGAACAATGTAAGAAAATCCTAAATCCCTAATTTACAATGTACACACAATACTGAACTATCTTGGCAAGCTTTTACTGTATAAGCTCATAGCCTTTCTCACCACAGCAACCACCTCTTTACTTTGTTGCCCTTTGGTAGTAGCTATCAGTTCCTCATGTCACGATGCACCTCTAGTCTCCAGAACAGTTCTTACACACAGGCCATCACTGTACCGAACTCCAGTCACCGTAGAATACCACTATACATGCACAGAGTTTGCAGAGTTTGTGCTATACCAAAGACTAAGCACTCCAAAACTAGACTGTACAATCAATCACCCCCCCCACACACACACACACACACACACACACACACACACACATCCATTCCTTTACAAATCTAACTGATATTTATACATCCTTTTCCTCATAAATTTTAGATTTATATTGTACTTATTGTACATACCTGCTTATAGGCGGTGTCTGAGCCACTCCACCCCACAGAAGGGAAAGTTTGTTTTAATCCCTTACACTTTTTTTTAATTCCCTTAATGTATATTAGAAATAATTCAAATAAACATTTCATTATCTTTATGATAAAAATGGGAAACAAAAAATGATGCCTGTGATTTTATTTATTTTTTTAAGAAAATAAACTTGTTTCTCTGTTTGCGTTGTGTCTCGTGCGTCATTCATTTGTATGTTGAGTAAAACCCTTTTTTTTTTTTTTTTTTTGTGTCGCTTAGAATGTAATCACAGCATGTGACGTGATCATGCTAAAATTGTATTAGTAGTTTTTAACCCCTTGTTTTTGTAAGTTATTGTTGGTTGATTGTATGTCCCCTTCAGAGTAAGCCATGTGTTCCCCTGGTTTGGTGCCGGCTCTGGTTGTGTACATTGCTATTTTCACCAGCTGTTTACATGTCATGTTTTACATCTGTTTACATATACTGCATACAGACCCATTGCTATTTGCACATCTGTTTATATTCTGACATGTACATTCTCTACATTTACATTTAATCCATCCATTCATTGTCTATACCCACTTAGTTCTAATCAGGCCCGGAAGGAACCCAGGTCGCCGGAGTGCAACACTGCATGTGGGAGCCGGAGCCATGGTGAAGTGGGTAACCAAATAATTTTTGGTTATTGAGGAAAGACTGTAAACAGATATTTGTTTCACATGGAATTAGTTAAATGTCCAAAAAAGTAATGTTGGATTCTTTTTAAACTGCAAAAAATTAAAAAAAATTAGCAATAGTAGAAACTGTTCTGATATTAAAGATAATCCTCAAAGAAGAGATGTTGCGATTATCGGGTTCAATCTAATTTAAATCAATGAAACAATTAGCATTAAAATTGGGCTGTGTATTAGCAAGCACCCCATGGTATGATGCATCACGATACATGGGTTATAATACATGACAATATATTTTAAGGTAGCTAAAAACACAACAAATACAAAGCCGGGGGTGCCCTTATTGTTTCCGCCCTTTTTTAATACGATGGCTGTCTGTTTTAGCAATAACTACAGGAGGGGTGAATTTTTTTTTATTATTAAATGTTACTGTAAACATAAACGAGCCTAAAATGTCATTTATATATGTATCAATACACTATTGTGAAAAGAAATACTGCAACGGTATCGGAGTATCAATTTTTTTTTACTACACAGCCCTGATCGAAAATAATGTGCAGTATTGTAAAAACAGTATGTTATAGATAATTACGCAAACCTTTCTCATCATTTTAAATAGACAACTTTAATGTATGTACAACATAAAAGTAGACAACATAACCTTGAGAATAACAAACATTAGACAAATGTTCAACTACACAATGTTGTAATAATAATATAATAATGACATAAATTGATAATATTTCCATTAGAAACCATTTAATGGTCGATTAAAATTTCAGGACCCTGTTCTAGGATCACTTGTATCCTCTATCTCAACTCTACATTGCATACTGAATTTATCTTTCTTCAGATCATCATCAAGTGTCTGGCTGGTTTACAGACTGGGTCTTATCATAAAGTGCTCGCCTATCCACCTATTACATATAAGCGATAAACAGCAGGTAAATATAGTCAACAGCACAAAATTTATATACATATCGGCTGAAACAGCAATTTATGCTTCGTTCGGGACTTTTATTGTGTAAAAACAAAAATGTTAACAACTTTAATATAAACTTAATCAATAGACCACTAAATTAAAATCCAACAAATGGAACTAGCACTATTTTGGCCAGGTTTGAATGTTGTTGTTTTTTATTTTTTAGAAGATTGTACTGTATATTTGCTCATATATATATTTTATTTAGGTAAGTGTGGAAAATACATGGCAGTGTTGAGGAATTTCAATTAATTTACCTGCACAATTTTGATTTATAAATTGCTAAAGCAAAATTGTCTTAACGAGAAAGTTAAAATAATGTATTAGGAAAATAATAGTTTTTTTACATACTTTGAGACATTGAAGATGTCACTGTACATTTTAATAAGTCTTTCAAAAGTTATAAACATTTACACCTATTTACATTATCTCAGCCTGTCTCACTAGCCTTCATCATACTTTTAAATTTAGATTATTCCATCAGAAATCTTTAGAATTTCCGGTTGCACATTCTGTGAATCCCTTTTACCCAATATTCACGCAGTTGTTCCCATTTGAAAAAAAAAAAACTTATTGCAACATGGTTTTGGATCTTAGTGTCTACAATAATACATTATTAGCTGTATTTAAATGGCTATCAAATGCATTCATCATAGGTTTTGGGCCTGCTATATAAAAAGACGGGGGAAAAATGCTGTTTCTTATTTTTAATTGTTTTTTTTCATTGTAAAAATGCTCAATGACTACTGTAATAAGATGTCACCGAACTATATGACCAGGGGGGTCACTAGACTCGGTTCTAATTTGTATTTATGTGGAATAATATACAAGTTAAATTTAATTCTATAGTAAAATACATGTAATGTTTCTTTCTTTTATACAATCTTTACAATAAAATACCAATATTTTATTATTTGTATATCATTCTCTATCATTCTGCATATATTTCTGTCTCAGGCCTAATCTCAGAATGGTGAAAGCGTCCTGTTACCCTGTTAGCTGTTGAATACAGCCTGTTACTATGTGGAGGCATGCAGCCATAGTTCGGAAGAATGCCATGTACCTTGGACTGCAAAGACACGTAACCGTCCGTGTAATCGTTACGGGATGGCGCAAACATGCTACGAGTCCTTGGCCTGCTCTGGGCAGGATATGAAAATCTATGATCATGCACCGGAGTCATTTTGGTATGTCTTGGTTGCCGATGACTTTTCATGCTCTGTGACCTTGCTGATCTTTGTAAATCACATCCCTTAACCCGAGCGTATTGAATATCCTCCTTAGGTTGTCTGCCACGGATCCTGATAAGCTTATCCTGGCTGTGAAGTAGTTGTGAACCACTTTGCTCTGAAGAATCAGGGTGTTTGAAATCAGGGCAGCTGTACTCTTTATGCAGAGTAAGCTTGTGCGGTTGCGGCAAGGCCTCTAGTGTGTGCTGTGTGTAGTTCTGCATAGACCGACTCTGCTTTAGTGCCAGGGCCGGTTTGGCACCATGCCCACTCCTTGGTTTCTCCATCTGGGTTGGAAATAAAATGTTAGGTTCAGAATGTGGGTGTTCAGGGGAGTAATGGGACACCATGGTAACCCTATATTTCCCATCAGCCCCTTCAGTAGAAATAAGCAGATCTTTAACTGAATCAAATTTGCTTCTGCTTTGACTCTCTTTCTGAAGACGTGGCTGAAGAACATCTTGCACTCTTTTCTCTATATTTACTTGTTTAATAGGCGGACTAAAATGTTGATCTAATGGTCTAGCATCAAAACCTTCATACAGACCAACATTTCTTGTTCTTGGAATATGGCCTTGTTTTATAAAACTAGCTTCTCTGCTATAGGTCATGTTAATAGGAGGGTTGTGGTAGTTTTCAGCTTTGCTCATTACTCCATGATAGGTAGGCCGCCTGTGGAAGGTATAGGAGTGACCGTATCCATGACTGCTCACTCGATAGTGAGCCGTGTTTTTGTACTGAACTCCTGAGTAGGGCTTGTACCTATACTGAACTTTTCCATCCTCAAAATAAGGCCTTACTTGGTGGATATCAGAGAGAATCTGTCTGTGGTGGGTGCTGTTCTGGTAGGAAGGATTTGGGAAGAAGAACGTGTCCTCTGGTGGCGCATGCATAGAGCGCACCCTGCGAATAGTGGGATACACAGCTGCACCATCCATTGGCGGGTACCTAGGACCTCCATGTCTGTATTGAAAGCTTGGGGAGTGTTCATTCCTGTATTGACTCTTGTATTTAATAGAGTGATGAAGTGACCTTGATGCCAGGGTATTGTAGTGGTCTTTTGAGGAGAACTTAGCATGGTACTGCATGTAATTGGGCTGATATGAACTGGGCTGTCTGAAAGGACCTGGCCAGTAACTTTGACCTGATGGCCTCAACATCTCTTTTTTGGGGCTTAACTGGTAAGTGGAAGTCAAATTAGAAACTGGAGGTTGTGGAAAAACATCATGCACAGAAGCTGGCATAGACGATTCAGCTAATATCGCATGGAAGTTGGAAGCATTAGCAGCTTGCTTGCTAAGAAGACAAGCTCTGGCTGACTGACTGATAGTGGTGTGCAGAGATGTGTCTATTTGTGAGGGAGAGAGAACCAGGTTCCTGTATGACTCCATCTCAGAGTTTTGGTCTAGGCTACCACCATCACCATCTGTTCCAACTCCAACATGTCGGACATTATCTTTTACAGACACATTGCTTTCAGCATTTTGCTCATTATCTACAGTTTGACCAGCAGGTAAGTCCTGTGTGGGCAAACTTATTTCATGACTTTCAGCAGAAACATCACCTGCATCAGAGTAGCTAAGTCCGCTTTCGCTCCCATGGCATGCACAGGTGCTCTTTAGGCTGCCAGCATTGGTGTAGCTTCCTGTCGAGAGGATGCTTGAAGTTTTTGTAACAGTTTTGCAGGTGCTGCAGCAGTATCCCTTACTGATGGATGATGATTGGGCTTGTGGAGGTGGTTTTAGAGGCCACTGCAGTATGGAAAGTGGGTCCTGGAGGTGACTTGGAGAAACAGGAGTCGGTGGTTCTGAACTCCCTCGTTTCCTTAGAGAAGTGGCCTGCTGCGCTGTTTCAGCCAAAGCCAGAGCCAGCATACGGGCAGCACTCTTTACAGCAGGCTGGGAGGTTATTAAAGATACTGATCTTACCAGCCCTGGAGTGCAGTCGAACGTCACAGCACCTGACAAAAACGAAGAACAAAGCCTGTTAAACACTGCATACAAATAGCAAATATCTTGAATGATTAAATGACACTATGAATGGTTTTTTAAACAGGTTTGAGAATGTAAGAAATATCACACTTTGCAAACATTAAATAGCAAAAGCTCCTGGACTAACCAGATTCTGTTTGTTTCACTGGCCTTGTTTCCTCAGTGTAAGATTCAAGACATTCAGCCTCTGTTCGGAGTAATAAGGGAGGCTTATTTTGATGTTGTCCTAATGTCGTCTCACTAGTCTTGACCAGGGCTGATGTCACTTCAGTGGGAGGCACGGAAAGAGTTTTCCTCTCTAAAGCAACCTCAGGTTTTTGGGTAGGGCCCACAGTAGCCGTCTGAGAGGACATCAAGTCTTCTTTAGTTGTAACAGTTGTTGCAAATTTGGCTGACATTAAGAGTTTATTATTTTTGTCCTCTGAAACCAATGGTATAGCGTCAGCTGGTACTTTTATCAGAGTTTCTGATTCACTAGAGCTATCTACAGTCTTTCGTCTGCTGCCTCTTTTTTTTTCTTCTGACACAACGGCTTCAATTGGTGTTGTATTACACTGAAATGAAATCGGTTCAAAGTCAATATCTGCTTCAGCATAGTGTGGGGCTGATATGAGGGCAGGGACGCAAGTGATGGACAAAGCTGTGTCTTTCCTGTCTTTATGGCTTGATTGAATGCCCCGGTAAACTCGATTGTTTAGTAGCTCTTCGTTGAAGGAAGTGGACAAGGCAACACTAGTGGAGCGTGGCCTACGTGCCTGATACATCGCTGATCCACCTAAATAACACAATATGTTTATTCAAAATGTGTTTAATTTCAGACACATAACATATAGAAATGTTAAACTAAACAAACTTTAAGTACCCTCAAGATTATTTGACGACAGAGATTCCTCGCTTTTAGATGATCTTAGTGTTCCAGTATCTCCTTTACCACCTAAAAATAAAATTCTTTTGTCAGATCAGTCTAAATCCACTAAGTGCATTATACTTAAAGTATATGCAGATTAACACTTTTAGCCCAAGAGCCGCATAACATTGCAAATTATTATATGCCACTTTTGCTGTTGTAGGTAGACTAGGCTTTATGCAACACTCGATTTATAGATTTTACTACATAAATTTTAACAATTACACTGAACAGCTTTTTTCCAGAAAATGGTTTTATTAGTTTTGTAAAATACCCCTATATATATTCATATATATATATATAATTTATAATTTAAGCTCAAGCAACTGTGTAGTGTAGTGTCTATGTTCCTGTTAAAAATAATCATCACACTTTATTGTACTCACACATCTGTACTCATTGTCAAAGTTAGACAGGATCTATTACAGTGTCTGGGGAAATTACACTCATTAAACTAATTTTCTGGCATCTATAACTGGCTTGGCACATGACACTGGATTGTTCATGAAATACGTTGTATTAATTAAAAGCAAAAGAACATTACTGCTAGATCACAGTATGGCCTGAAGTAGAACACAGTAAATAATGTATAGATAAGGCCGTACCTGGGAGTGCCTGCGAGGTCTTCATGTTATTGGGCTCACTGGGATGACGGTGCAGCTTGCGCTTAGCTGTGGTGGAGGACTTTGCCATATTGAAGAATGAACGCCAACCTGCCACAGGAGATTTCTTTACCTTCGTTTGGGCCTTCTTTCTACGTGAGCATATAAAAGAATGTCATTTATTTTACAGCGCATTTTACTAATTAAAAAAGCAGAGTGGCAAATGATTAGAGAACACACACACAGTAAATTGCTAAGAAAATCTTTATAGAATGTAAAAAAAAAATCATAAATCCTTTATTTTATTCAGATTAATGAACTGAATGTGATTTGCAGTTTTACAAAACAGATGTGGTTACTCAAAAGCTGGTTTTGTACAATATATGGGCAAATGTGTATGACCACCTGACTATCACAACATGTATATATGTGTTGTATTTAATTATTGTAATGCCTGAATTATAATAATGTTATGACATATTATTAGACTAATACAATAATTCCTTTTCCCAATTAAAATGAGCTTGTTCACACATGCAAGGAATTAATTTTAACAGAAGCTTTACAGTGCACCAGAATGACAAGACGGGACACATAATAAAAAGAATAGCTCTTAGTTGATTATTTGTCACATTTTTGCACTCCTCACTCTGACTCACCTTTCCATTGGAAACTCAATGACTGTGTGAAATTTTCCCTGTAGGGCTGCAGGACCTTCTCCCACCTCAATGTATTTGCTTTCAGGGGAGACAGGAGAGGCAAGCTGAGACTGAGTGCGAGCTTGAGCCTCTTCCAGAGACAGCAACTTGGTGGATGGGGAGCACACCAGCAGAGACTTGGGTCGGGACAGGGTTGTGTGGCCTACAAACCAGCAATGCAGAAAAACACTGATGATCAAAATGTTATAATAAAGTTAAAAAATAAATTAAAATAAAGCTTAGTTTAGTACTGAACTAAGCTACTGTAACTACTGTAAACTAAGCATTCAGTGCAGCTTTTTTTTTTTTTTTTTTATTACCTGTGCTCTCTCGGATCAAAGTGCTAAGTTTGGAGCTGAAGAGAACGTCAACATGATTGAGGATGAACTCCACTACCACTGACTGGATGCGCACCTCCATGAAAGCAGACGTGCCACTGAAGCATGCTGACTCGATTTGTTTTGACCTGTAATGATCAATGAAACTTTAAAACCAAGAAAATTCTAGTCATGCCAATGAAGATTTAATTCAAGGAATCGATGGCAGGTACAGTATGCTTATAATATGTATTAAATCCTGATATTCCAGACATGCCATCAACAAAGAAAAGGGCAAAGGTCTATGGTGCTACAGTACAATGTCAACTGCATATTTGCATCTTTGTGCAATTCATTGCACTGGATTTTGAAGAACTGTATGTAAGAGCTTTTCATTTTTGACACATACTGCATTAGAGACATTTTATAACCAATGATGCACTTCAAAAATATAATCACAAGCACAATGGCACTTTTGACTGTTACAAAAAATGCACAGCCTCCACTCCTGTCCTAACAGCATTCTATTTCATTTTTATTATTGTTTATCTTTACAACGAAAAAAGGACTAGTTCCAGCTATCAATGAGGCTGTATTAAAAGTGCCAGTCTGGATACCTGAAGGAAACAGTAACATGCTTTAAATTAATTTGTTTATTAATACCTAAGCACATTCAGAAAATCCTAACAAGCTCCAAATGAAAAACTATTTGTATACACAAACCACCTGAGGAGATTGGGAGCCCAGACGATTGCCAAGTTCTTGCAGTGCATGTTGGTGGCGTAACTAAAAGTTGCCATGCGTGCCAAGTGCCTCATGAGAAACTCCAGTGTTCTAAAACAACATGTAAAAACAGGCTCTTTTAAAAGTGAATAATCAAGAGGGTTATTTGATGATCAATAATACAAAAGTAGTAAAACATATGAGACAGCAATACTACTTTCTGTCACCAGAGTGCGCCGTACAACACACAAACCTGTAGTGTGGAGGAGGCAACTGCTGAATGACGTCATGGATTTTGACTAGCCTATCGTCATCTGTAGCTCCTGATACCGCTTCCTGTGAAAAGAAAAACATACCTAAGAATATAAACATACACAGTGCGCTATGAATAGATGGCTATAATCACTAATGTGTACACTTACTGAGAATTTGTCATAGAGCTGGTAGGTGAGTAGGGGGTTGGGAAGCTCACGGAAATAGAGCTTGCACAGAGACCCTACAGAATGGATATCCTGAATATATGTGTCCTTGGTGAGGTCTGGAATGTGTTCCGAGTCAAATTCATGCCTAAATAAACAGCATTAGAGGATGCAGAGTTTTTTATTCAAATTTATACTCATTTTATTTGTTTTTGATAATCAAGGTTTTCAGTACTGGTTAGACAAATCACTACTATTTTGTTATGTACCTTTCACAGTCGAGTAACTTAGGTATACATGGTTATACAGAGCATGGTTTTAACATAAAAGCACAGACAGCAACATTAATGGTAGATTCATATTAATGGGATTTCGTATACATTATTGTTTCTATAGAAACAGTTGAGGTAAATGCTTTAAATATTAATAAAAAGAATTACTGTTAATCACAGCTACAATATTTTAAAAATGAGAAACTTTTGTCTCTTTCATTCCCTAGTTTACATCTAACAGCTACATGTTAAAATGTGCAGTGTGTCATTTATTAATAACTGAACTGTAATCAAATAGATTTTTTCTTTGATCTGTGGTATAAATGGAATAACACACTCCAGCCTGTGCTGTTATATAAAATAACAGACTTTATAAGTAGGGGTAGGCAGCATTCCGCTTGCTGTGGTGCATTATGTTTGTATAACAGCAGTCTTAAATGTTATTTATTGCATAAAAGTGAAGGTTGAGCTTCCAAAAATGTTGATTTAGGCATCTATAACTGACAGGTGCACTAACCGTAGTTTCTGGATGTTGGAGGAAATCCCAGACAAGCGATAAATGCCGTCTAAAACCCCATGCTTTTCAATAAACTCAGTGCAGCTTTTAATAACTTGAGGGACTGGACCACACAACAAAAAAGAAAAGGCTATTTAAAAACACACTATTAATAGCAATAGGCCTTATTTTAGAATTTGTGTGCTTTCTACTCACCATCATGACCTGAATTGAGAAGATGTTCTCCAAGGTCACATCCAAACACCCTCTCCCTCAGGATGCCTCTCTGCTTCAGCTTCTGTTTTGTAGGCCTTGACTTCATGAAAGTACGCAGGAACGTGATCAGCTTTCCATGTTTATTAGACACTAAAACATAAGGACACAAAAGGGGGACTATTAGCTATATCATGCCAAATTAAATTTCAAAAGTTTCATGCAATTAAGAGGAGAAAATATAGATTTGATGTGAATGTTTTTATACATCTCCTACACTATAATGCAGAAATCATTTAACTAACTTGCAAATTTAATTAACTTTAAAAACTCACTAAACCAATTTACTTGAGTAACTTAACTATTTTCTTGCTTATAATCTTACTATACCAGACTCGGCTAACTTACATGTTTGACCAACTTTTTCGACATATGTTTTGACTAAATTACTGTAACTAATGTGCACAAACTTTATTGACTAACTTACTACTCTGTTACCTTGCCTAGTGATTACCTAACTGACATAATCCACCTGCTGTAACTGTCTCTGTTTCTCAGATAATCTCATAGCTTTAAAAACTGTTCTGAGAAAAAAAATCGAAGGCTAACTTTCCTTTTAGTGAGAAGGTGTGGTTCAGTTATTCATGTTTGCTATTTATAAATTAATACAAAGGTAATCAATTCTATTTGTATAATAATCGAACGAACAAGCAGTTTTACAAAAGTACATCAATTTGGGATATAAATTATACATGATAAGACAAAAAACTGGAACAATATGAGAAAAAAAATAAGTGGAACTAGATTTAAAAAGAAACTCCATCCTTTGTTGGGTGGTACCAGATAGTGTAGTTATAAATTATATGTCTGTATATTATAGCTATAACTATAATATACAGACAAAAAGTAAACTGGTTTCTATATATATAACATGATGTTTACCTAGTTGAAGATATCAATTATTTATAACAGTTGCAGTCCTTAAACCATCCTTATCCTCAAGTTTTGTACACTTGTAATGTAATGTACAAAAAAAAATACCTGGTTTCGGCAGTGAGCCAGTGACATTCGGGGGAATTTTCTCACTGATTATTTCCACACACTCGCAAGGAAAAAATCCTACCTGCAAAAAACGGTAACAGAAAATGAGCAATGAGAAAGCTATCAATAGAAAATTTTATATATGGTCAGTTACTGTATTTTTAGAACATAAGAAAATTATCTGCCAATAGAATGTAAGTCCCAAAACTTATCTATCTATCTATCTATAACTATATAAAAGACGACAAGATAATACACATTTACAGAATTGCAAACAAGCGACTTCAAAAACTAAATTCATCCTAATTAAACTTATTAATTTGCTGCAAAATACAGCCGACCTTGAAGCCATGTTTTCCTCTCCACCATCCAGTGTCTTCCTTTGGGGGCATGTCAATGACTGAAACAATGTCCCCAACCTATAACCACAATAAGGGAAGACACAATGTACTAAGAGATATAAGTTTAATGCTATTAATTCTATTAATAAGAACGTGAAGAAATAAGACTTACCTCAAAGGAAATCTCATCAGCTGCCTGGGCAATATAGCGCTTTATGACGTGCGCAGCAGCAACAGCTGGGACATTAATAGAGGACTCATCATGGACCAGCAGGCGGTTTCCTTTATTATCAATCTGAGTAAGACAATAGGAAGTAAAGAGATGGGGGCTAAAAGTTAGTATTTATTGTGTTAGTTAGTATTATTTATTAGAAGAGTAATTTGTGTTGTGCATTGGTACATTTTGTGCTGACAAGCTAGCTTTTTTTTTTTGTTTCACCATTACTGCTGAAGTTCACAGTACTTAAAAGGAATAAAATGGTTTATTAAAAGGCTTTACAGGCAGAGTTCGGTGCACAAAAATCAGAAACAAACTAGGCAAACCAATCCAAAACAGTAGGCAGTAAACATAATCCAAAGACCGAGCAGACTTCAGTAAACCAGGCAGACATGACCGTAAACATAGACATAGACATAGAATGCTGGGTATGTTGACTAACAAACAATACTTTGCAATGTGGTCATAGTTTGGCTATCTTATAAAGCTAGCCACAGGAAGTAGTAGCTGAAATGGCTAGTACTCCGGCGTGGCCGTGCACAAAATTGCCATGTGTTCACAAAGTCCATGATGTCCTGCTGATACCCTGGCCACCAGTAGGCTTTTCAACTAGTTCAGTGGGTCTCTTGATGCCTGGATGCCCTGACCTGAAGCCGGTATGGACCCATGACATTACCCGAAAGGGAAAGGCACATACTTTAGCACTGGGACAGGAGGCCGGAAAAGGCTTAATTCGATGCCCTCTAGTGGTTTTTTGGTATTGCCCATCGTATGGGTGCCAGCACAATCTGAGGATCAAAAATGGGTTTGGGACATGGATCACGTAAAGAGGGTGGGTCATGTCTTTGGGAAAAGGCATCAGCCTTACCATTCTTAGTTCCAGGGCAATGGGTCACAGTAAACTGAAAACAAAGCCCATCGTGCTTGCCGGGAGTTGATTCATTTGGCAGACTTTAGATACTCCAGATTTTTATGATCTTTGATCACCATAAATGGTTGGGTGCTCCCCTACAGCCAGTGTCTCCACTTGCCCAGGGCTTCCTCCATGGCCAGTAGCTTTGCGTAGCTGTGCCATGAGAAACTGGGCTTCCGCGGTTTGGGAAAAAACAAACATTTTTTACTTTCAGTAGGAAATGCGGTGGGCTGGTTCGCAAAGAAAATCTGACACTGGCGTTAAACTTATTTGAAGCATTCTGTTGCAAAATGTACAGTCGCTATTCCGTTGCTGAGCGAGATGCTGGTTTGCCGTTTACAGCGACGCTAGTTAAGCCTGGAAGGCTTGAAGTGCTTAAGCATAATAATCCACTGTGGCTTGTATACAAGCCAAACCCATGTCAGGCCAGAATTGTTACAGTTATTAAAGACTGACTAACAATAGATCAATTAAATAAGTTTCGATTGGAATTTGTAAGAACACACCAGTAGCATTTACAGACTTTAGTCAATCTGACAAAGTTACAATATAAATCTTTCACTAGATTTCCCCAAATAAGTCACTCTAGAAAAAAATTCTGACTAGAGTTACACTACACAATAGTCTGGTGGACATACTGTATTATGTGAGTGAAATGGACCCATTACGGAACTGAGTTTATTCAGGGACAGAGGTGCTTTGTATCTGTCAACTGACTAATGTTACATGAGAAGATGGGTGTGGGCGATTGCTTTAGCTCTTTAACACAAAGCACTTCTTTATCGCTGTACAGGAGCAGACATAAAGATTAAAAGAAGACCGGAATGGACTTAGCCACTGGTGCATACTTTACCTCCATCCATGTCAAGGCAGGCCCACAGTTTATCTTGTTGTCAGCGATGGTTGAGAAGCGGGAAAGGTAAGCGGTAAGCATCTGGGAAAGTGGCTGAGGAAAGCAGAAGGAAAGACTGATGAACAGAGGAAGTAGTTAACCAATTAATCAGACAAAAAGCTGACCTACTCGACATCCAAGTGTAGCAGTCACTTAACCCTCCACTCCATTAGAAAACAGCTAAGTGATGTCGTCATTGTGTCTGTTTCCATTGCATCCATTGAGATGTTTTGCGGGCATTTTAGATGCATTTATTTGTCTTTGCTTATGCAAATCTTAGAAATGTAAGAATAAAACAGGACCTTTTTGATAAAATCAAGTAGGCTAGTAAAATAGAATATTATAATATTGCATGTATTACTTAAACAATTCTTATTACCTATGAAAATTAATTATTAATATTATCATTATAGTACACCTTCAATACACGTTAAATAAGTTTACATTTCATTAGTTAACTAACCAGATAATTTTTTTAATCTGTTTATTATCAGCCTTATTATGTTGACTGCCAGTTCGATGCCATTTACAGCTAAAATTTTAAGAACGCATGATAAAGCAACTATTAACTGATTTAAAATAAAGTATGTAAAATAAAGATCAATTCATCCTGGTTTTTATTATTTGATTTTGTAGTTAGGGTATTACTGACCAGTGAATTACAGACTATTTACTACTTTTAGTCACACTTCAATTTTGTAATAACTTACAGATACATATTGTGTATATCTAGAAAAATTATATACTATATTATCTTAAACACAAATGTGGTATTATTGATTTTATGTATTATGATATAGCAGTATTATTTGTATTATTATATAGCATTATGGAATACCTCTGAATTGACTCTCAAGTTTTCAAATCTAGGAAGCTCTGTGAGCCGGGAAAACCTTCGGTCATATATGCAGAGATGGAGGTGCTTGTCAAGCAGACGAAAGTCTTCATATGACCGTCTTACAATCCATTTTTTCCCCTATCAGACAGAAAAAAATCATTATCACACTTAAAGCAGACAAAAGAAATGCTCTACGCTAAGCCTGTAGCAATGATTTATAGTCGAGGCACACTGTACAAAGCTGATGTTTAAACAGAGACCCTGCAGATTTCAAGAAAAAATATCTTTAACTGGGTGATAAAGATGAAAGAAGGTCTTATGAGTATGGAACAACATGAGGGTAAGTGATTAATGACAGAATTTTGTTTTTTGGGTGAACTATACCTTTTAGCAGATGTGGGCATTTTTAGTGACTAGTAACTTTCTATTTACCAAGTTAGTGGAAATATGTACATAGAAATCTGTTTTCCAGGAAAGGCCATATTAGTAGAGTCCAAATGCAGTCTTTTTGCCAAAGTTGCACCACTGAAATCATTTATAAGTTGGTATTTAATATATTAAAAATGATCATTATTTTGCTACATGGAAAGAAACCATTAAGTAAACACTGAAAACCAGTGGTAACTTGCACGATCATTAAACAGTTAAAGAAAACCACTTACTACATACAACTTCTATAATTATATATAAATAAATATAATCATACAGTGTAACGAATTAGTTCTCTAGTAATTAAATGGCCAGGGTTTTTTTTTATATTCTTGAAGAATTGCTCTTTTTTACCATGTTGTTGATACACTATATTTTCTCTTAACAGGTTTATTGATGATATTTTAATCTGCACTGCTATGGTTTAATTAAAGTTTTAAAATGTATTTTAAAATTAATACTAAGAGAGAAGATTTTCTGGTACAGAATCATACAGAGTACCCTGCAATAGGTTACCGTCTAAATCCAACTGAATTCGGTCTATCTAGATTTTTATCCACACCGAATAATGGGATGTTCAGTACAGAAAGAGGTGAACCACACTCCTTCTGAATCTACTCCAAGTTTGTCTCAAAAACCAACGGAGAGAGAAAAGTACTAAGCCTCCTACATGTGGTTTCTTTTTTTTTTTGATCTAAGCTCACAGCTCTTTTTATAACTTCCTTTTTCTGTTTCACCATAATAACAAAGCTCGACGTTTCTGCTGTTGCCATAACAAACTAATAGGATTTCCACTTTCAGTACACTGCAGAACACACACATGCACACACACAAACGCACATAAAGGCACACAATCATACCTGGCAACAGATCTGCACAAGATACAGCAGTTCTCTGGAGCTGAATCTGTTGCGTGTCAGGTCGCTCTCATCACAGGTCAAAGTTAGCTGGAGGCAGACAGAAAGACAAAGAAGTGATTAAGGTTAAGGCTAGACAGCTTACGGGGTGGGGCTTTTACAAAAAAAGCTATTAAGTGACATTTCTGTGTGTGACTGCTGTCATATAAATAATTGGTATTAAATGCACCTTTTTCTTTAACACACCTGAAAATCTTAAATTGTGTCCTAGAAGTTATCACATTTACAGAATTTGGGAGACACCCTTTTCCAGAAGACTTACATTTAGCTTCGTTTTCATTGAGGACCTTGTTCAAGGTCCCAGCGGTTGCAGCTTTGTGACAATAAAAACTAAACTGGAAACCTTCCGATCAGCAGTCCAACACCTGACTTACTGTTATTATAGTGAGCCAGGCTGTGTTGGTAATGTTTGATCATGCTGCAATAAACTGTAATCATGTCTTCAGAGTATTATTTTCAATTTATTGGTCAAACAAAATAAAAGAAGAACGATGATAAGGACATTTTAATAAAAAAAGGAAAACCAACAACTATAATAAATGTCAACCGAGCACTGGAATATTAACACATGGATTATTTATAGCAAAACCTAACATTTAAACTGAATTACCTAGTTGCAGTACGGTTAAAATGAAAAGACACCAGTTTTGTTCAAGGCAACTAATTGTGGAATGTTTTACATATATTTGACTATCTGTGTCACATGTAGGCAGTTTTAGCTTCAGGCTAAGCAATACAGAGAATGTTAAATGAATAGCAGTACAAGCTGACAAAGCAGGGAAGTAAACTCATAACTCTATTTCAGCACGATACTGACTAACACAATGTAAAACCAAAAAGGAACATCTCTACACCTCTCTTCTAATCACACCAGCAGGCACACACAAACATCCACCCAAAAGCAGAAAAATCGCTCCTCCTTACCACACTGTACCCAGCCCTGCTTCATCAGGCTGCACCACACTGACGCATGCTTCATGTGCACACCACCTAACACGCACATAGGCAACCTGTCACGCTGCGAATAGATCTCTCAGTCTAGGCTCGGCAAACAAAACCCCTCCTCTTTAAAGATCTGGATTCTGAGCCATGTTACTACAGAGAGCGATTCCAGCAAGCTTCTACTGCAGTGGAAAAGATGTACACACTGCCGTGTCCAGTTACAACTGAAGGAAGGAGGAGGACAAATCCGATCCTCACTCCTGCACTGGATGAAAACCCTGCCTCTGAAGGGATGTGGGACTGAAAAGGGGTCAGATGGAGCGGTTTTTACAGCACTTAAAGATACAACTGAGAGCTTTCTCTCACTAAAGGTGTCTGACAGAATGCACAGAAACGCACACACACACACACACACAGAAAGGAATGCCTGGCCATTATGTCAAATAGTGAGGAGAGGGATCAAATCTACTATAATTACATAGATCAACAATGAATCTATAAAGGTTACGTAATGCATTACACTATGAGGTATTATTGATGGGATAATAAGTGGGGCAAATGATACCACTACGGCTGCAACAGACAAATAATTTAATAGCTGATTAATTGTTCTAATAATTGTCGCTTAATCAATTAATCATGAGTAAAACAAGGAAATCACTTTTATTATATACATAAACCTGATGTTATACACATTCTTCTTCACAAAACAAGGGAAATACACTCGAAAATTTGAAACAATTATTTTACAAATTATTATTTATTTATTTAAAAATTTTAGGTTTTTAGTTTTTGCATTCTTTAATATGATTAAACATCAGCTAGCTCCAAACTGACTATAAAGCTCATTTTTACTGTAGCAGAATTGTAATTCTGACTAAAAGTGGCCTTGACAAAGTTTCTCATTCTGTTAAGATGCTTTAAACCCTTTAAAATAATTGTAAGCTGAATGGAGTGTCGCGCCGACCACATTGCTCTTATCAGATGCTTTCTTAACTTCTTTTTATATTAAGAAAAAAAAACGCTACTGTTTCGACTTTGATTGCATTGCAGCGTTCACAATTTTACAATTATGTCTTCTCACAAGTGTCGTTCTTATAAGTAGTCTTCTGCATGACCACTGATTTAAAGTTTTATGCTACAGCGCCACACTGGGTAAACTGTCTAATGCTACAAAATATGACATGGGATTAAACAACAGTTTGACAGCAAAAATATTTGTCAACAATTTTTTATTGTTAACTAATAGTTTCAGTCCTAACAGCCACTGAAATGCTTTGCCAGCGTTGTGTTAAATAGTGTAGTTGTGTTTAAAATATTTAGATTTGACTGTTTGTCTGTTGTTTTTAGATTGATTGGGTTATGGTAATTTTTTCAATCCCGGGTAGAGGAATGTTGTAATTTAAAAGTGTAACCTCCCACTGCAGTACAAATATATACAGTGTAAAACAATGTTGGAATTTGAAAGGTAAAACCTTAAACTGAAATCAAAGCGGAATAAACTCACAGAAACCCTGTGTACTCTATATTTGCTGTGTATAAGAGAGAAGTCAAAACAGTAGTGGAAAACATGTATATAGATTATTTTCTGTAAGAGTCAAGCAATTTATATATATATATATATATATACACTGCTCCAAAAAATAAAGGGAACACTAAAATAACACATCCTAGATCTGAATGAATGAAATATTCTTATTAAATACTTTGTTCTTTACATAGTTGAATTTGCTGACAACAAAATCACACAAAAATTATCAATAAAAATCAAATTTAATAACCCATGGAGGTCTGGATTTGGAGTCACACTTAAAGTGGAAAAACACACTACAGGCTGATCCAACTTTGATGTAATGTCCTTAAAACAAGTCAAAATGAGGCTCAGTAGTGTGTGTGGCCTCCACGTGCCTGTATGACCTCCCTACAATGCCTGGGCATGCTGTGTATCGTATCTAATCTAATCTAATCTAATCTAATCTATAAAATGTGTGTGTGTGAATGGAGTTGCAGGAGGATCATAAATTTTATGTCAATGATTGATCTAGTTATTTTTTTATTGAATTAGGACAAAATGAACCAAATAATGGGCTTATTGAACCCTTGGATTAGTTTCATTAAAAAAATCAAAAAGAAACATGCTGTAATGGCAAGTGTTTAATGAAATCATTTCTTTTTATGATCACTTTAATGAAAAATACTGAAAAGGAGATCACACTACGAAAACAAAATCATTAAAGAAAAATGTGCTTGCTTGCCTGCTCTTAAGGCTCTAATAGCATTCCAGCATACTGGAGTCACACCTCTGTATATGCTTCCTGTGCTTCAGAAGGTTTCATCTACAGTGTGCATTCCAGTGTCCTACTCTATTTGTGCTATGGGCTGAGAAGCATCACTAAATAGGCTAATTTATCAATAGCCAACTGAAGCCAATGCTTTCCTTGGATTCAGAGAGTGGATTGGACAACTGTCCATCTGTCCATCCATCCATGTCACTTCAGTGGTGACAGTTTAGCAAATATTTCTTGTAAAATTGTTAACTCGTACAATGGTATAAACTAATTTTTCAAATGTTTGTGTTTAAAACAATGTGCATTTATTGCCCATCGCAGTACAGAAAATACAGCAGTCCTAACTTAAAAAGCTAGATACAATTAAATGTCTCTGTAAATTGTTTGTAGATGTCAGCATGCTGTCCTTTGCTTTGTCCACTAGCCTATGCAGGATTGGACATAAATAAAATGGGTGGCTGAAGGTCTGGTCCTCTCTTTTAGCCCTAGAAAAGCTTCGTTTTTTTTGCTTTAGGGAGAGTTAATCTCAGCCCAAAGCATTAACTTAAAACATAGAACTTGAAAGTCTGAAATCTGTATGGAACTGGAATGCCAGGCTACATTGCTGTTTTTAAACCACCTTCTCTCTCCAAGGGCAGAAAGGGATAGTGTTGTGTTTGTTGAACACTTGATCCGAGGTATGCAGCAAATCTCTCTTTAAATAAAGGTTTACTGCTTAGTCCAGCATGTCTCTTGTTTTTTAAACACAATTCAAAGGAAAGGAAAATAAAAATAGGACGGCGGTAAAGGATTTGTAGGCGTCTAGTTCATTAGGTTTTTACTTTTGTAAATTCAAACAAACTTCAGTTCCTTGGGTAAGTGGCATTAAAAAAAGGTAAAATCATGTAGTATTTAAAAAAAATTAAACAACCAGTTAAGATAAATTACAAAAAATAGAACTAGTCTGAGCCTAATTGCAAAAGCACCGTAAATCAGTTGTTTGCAATGGCATTTTTGCAACATTCTTTTAAAAAATTTTAACACAACACTTGTCAGGACTCAGTCAGGCTTGCCGGGTGTGTTGTCCAGCCAGGCCACCGGAGGGCAACTGTGACTATCTGTTCCTATGTGGAGATCATGTCACCATGTTTTTGTCATGTGAGTCCCCCTGTCTTGTCATTGGTTGATTGTTCCCTCATTGTGTTTAGGTGTTTCTTGTTTGGTTGATTGTTCCCCAAATTAGTTTGTGTATTTATACCCCTGTGTTTGCGGTTGTCTTGGCCTTGCTTTGTTGCATGTCACAGTCAGTGTAGATGGCAGCACATATGGTCGATGTCACAGTTGTTGTTCATGTCAAAGTTATGTCAGGTCAAGTTCAGTAAATTAGCTTCTTGTTTTGGTTTCCCAAGTTTTTATTTTTGTTATTAAAACTGAACTTGCATCCAAATTAAACTGCAATTGCAACAATAAAATAAGTCAAAGATCATTTTGGGGGTCAAACACAGAAGCCTCTAGGGATTACATGGATTGTAAATAGTTTACTGTGGAAATTCTTTGTTAGAGAGAGACAAGGGGTAAACAGAACTGCAGACTAGTTTAGAATAGCTTTTAGAATAGCTACAGCAATTAAAGTATACCTGTGAGGTGCAGAAAAGCATCTCAGAATGCGCAATACCAATAATTTAACTGAATAAGCCAAAATAACAGAAGACCACATTACTGTCAATCAAGAACAAAGACCACAGTGGGTTTAGACACACTGAAAATATTCATCTGACAAATAGAAAAACCCTAAAATATTTCTTTTTTTAACATTTTGCTAAATTTTTAAGGCAGTTGTCTCCAAAAACCATGCTACAGTCCCCATATCTGATCACATTGCTACTCTGGTATCTGATAGGAGCTGTAACTGAAGCTTCTGGCATGCACTGTTCTGCTGCCACGTGACTGGTGGATTGGAAAACTGTATGAGTGTATTAAAGTGCCCATAAACTGTATGTAAAACAACCAGACAATACATCCTTATAAAGTAATCATGTAATAGTAGATAACATAAGCTGGTGTAGATTCAAGCTAAATAGACCAGACAACCCATAATCTGTATGAACTTCCTCTTAAAATGTTTCCTTGTTTTCAGGTGTCTGTTATGTTTGTATTTAAACCCTGTAGTGTGTCAGCATCTTCATATTTTTTGCCTGGTAACTGTGCCATTGTAAGATTTCACATGTCCTCTATAATAATGATAATCGCACATAGTGGACATGCTGGTACAATTGTATAAACACTAACATATACACTATACCGATATAATATGTACTATTTTTATGCGATTTATAGCGCTATTTTTTAGACTGCACACAGCGGCACAGCATGCATCTGTCTCTGTGGCACTGCAGTATTTCACTTAGAACCCAGAAACAGTAGGCGCAGCTTACTGCAGTACAGTAGACATGTAGGGTGTGTGTGTGTGTGTGTATTCGCCTGTGTACAGATCACATGGCCAGGAGAGGGTAGAGCAGAGGCTCTATCTGCCTCCAATACACTGTATATACAGTACAGATGGCAGCTCATTAAATTAGGACGCTCTATCCCTTGCAGAGAACATGCTACTACTGCTCTCTACTGGAGACTAGAAAGAACTGCTGATAAGTGTATCTGACAGCCGTGAGCAAGACCTGCTTAACCACGGATACATCTAATGTAAACATTACCCAGTGATTACAAAAAGCAGTAGATACAATAATTATTTAAAGGCAAAGAAATGCAATGTTTGATGCGTTGTATGTCACACTTTACATAACAAATGCCTGTGCTTTTATAGTTAAGTCAGCTTACACGGCTAGTAAAATGTAAGAGCAAATTCTACCCGTGAGCCCGAATGGCTAGCTTGATGGACAGTAGAGAAAATGTGTGCAAATGTTTTAAAGCCTAATGACATTAAACAAGGTGGTTGATTCACTCCACAAACCTTAGAGTGCAGCCAAGAATGAAATTAAACAAGCCTTCATTTGTCAACCCATAGCCCGTCCTTGTGTATACTCTCTTCTCAAGAAATAAAAAAAAAGGCACAGATAATATCTCCCACCTGCACAGAACCAAAGTCGACGTTCTCATAGTGGAAGTGGGCGCACTCTTCTAGGCGGGGAAAATGGCTCTTGCTGAGAGGTAGCCTGCAAAAAAAAATCAAGGAAAGCTCATCGGTATGCATCTGCTGCTCTAAAGGGAGGAGAGAAGAGATGGGGGAGGAAAAACAGCTCAGCTGTGAGGGGAAAGGATGCTTACTTTTTCACGTTCTTGACCTTCATACTGGCTGTGCTGGTGTACGAGCGGAGTGACGAGTCTGCAGACAGCTCAGGGATCACAGTCGCGCTCCTTGCCTGTAGTCACACACGGACACACCTACACTCTCATACAGCACCGTATGTATGTACAGTAGTATAGAGCATGCGCAGAGACTAACCATAAGAGCGATGGCGTCCTCCCAGCCTGCTCTTTCTGCTGTCTTTTGCCTCCTCTCCTGTTCGTCCCTCTCCTGCTCTGACGAGTGGGGGCTGGACACACACACACACACACACACGTAGCATTAAAGACATGTTTTCCCTGTTCAATAGCTCACAATGGCATAAGACAGAATAGACGCTCATGCATGACTGAGAATAGCAGGAAATAGGTGAATTATGCTGGACGAGTCAAACAGCTATTGAAATTGGGATTTGGGTGTGAGGCACTACACAAAACAGCATGCCACAGGTTAAACAGGTGTGGCTTGAACATACACACAAATTGTAACACACACCATTCTTTATATGCCATTAGTCTCTGTACTTTCCCTATAATATTTATAGCATATTCAAGCTAAAAAGAAATTATCATAATCTCTATCTTCTCAGTAATGAATGTTTGAACAACACAAGAATTAGAAGGTTGTTAGGTTAGCTTCTGGTGAGAACAGCTAAACAAATTTAACGCACTGTCGATTAGGAGCACAAAAAGCCAAATGTTGTCTGTTCTAACAGTGAACAAAGACGATGGTTCAGACTCAGTCGGTCATAAATGGAAAGGGGACATAAAGGACTTGGAACGGATTGAAATCTGAGTAGCTGCATGTGGCCAGTAAGGTGAGTGCAGGGAGCTTTGGGGATCGGGAAGCATTTCATTGTGAATAGTAAAATGAGAGAGTTGGAGTTTAAACTTTTGTGAGCTAGGGAGAGCTGCTCATCCCTGGGGAGGAGGAAACCCTTCTATTATGGTATCACATGCAGCAACTTCAACACTGTATTATGACAAAAACCTTTTAATATAAAAATATATTGAAAAATAATGATTCCAGATTGCTGCTGAAGATGTCATTTGACTCGCTGGCCCAATTGTGCCACTATGTAAGTCTTATTTATACAAACAATCATCACTGCTATCAGGTAAAGCCGCATGCAGGAAAGCAGAGGCAAGAGAAGAAGCGGAACAGAGAAAAGAAGGAGGACTGGAGAGGAAAGATCATCGATCATATAAATGTTTATCATGAACAGAATGCAGTCAGTGTCCTATATAGTATACCATTCACAGCATGCAGTTATTGCAAAGTCTTGCAACATGCACTGGGATTTAAGTAGGATGGATACTTAAGCTAGCCCTTTAAAATCACTGACACACACACAATAAATAGCATGACTAATCATAATCTACCACAGCACAAACTGACGAGCAGTCTTCGGGTTTAGATAGTGAGGGAAGCGTCGACTCACCCTTGGAGGGGAACGGGAATTGTCATGTCTCCTGTAGGAGTGGAAGCCGTGCTGTGTGGTGCTGCAGCGGTACCGGTGCCTGCCTCCATGATCCTGCCTCACCTCAACAGCTGCCTGTCTGCCGGGGGAGGGAGGGGAGCAGATCGGTGCTCTGTTCAGTATAAAGCTCCAACCTTGGCTAGCAGAATGGCGAAACATTAACCCACTATGAGCTGCAGCATGCGGGAGGTAGAGCAGAGCCTATAAAGGAGGGAGCGGTATATTTTGCATTGGTGCTTGGCAGTACCTTTTTAAAACTGCAATTCTGGTTACAGGCAGTACTGACTGTGCCTAGTTTTTAATGATAACACTAGCTTTAAAAAAAATTATATAATGTAACCCTGATATCCGAGATACTGATATGGTCCTTTGCGTGTATATTTAAAATTCTGGAATTTGGCAGATACCTTTATCCATAGCAACTTACACTTATCCAATGGAGTAGTTGAAGGTTATGGGCCCTACCCAGGAGCCCAGCATTGCCAGCTTGGCGCTGCTGTGAAATGAACCCGCCATAAGTCAAAATACCCGATACTAACATGATTTAAGCAAGCTTCTGCTCACACTTTCTGTTGAGACTAAAATACAAGATGTGCTCATGTAAGAAAATAATAAATAACATTCTTGTTTAAAGCATATTCTATTGTCCCCAGTCTTCTACTTTCTAATATCAGCATGCCTTAAAGTGTTTTTTATTCTTTTAATACTACCACAGTTAGCCAACAGCTATGTATTTTTTTATTAAACAGTAGAATTACTAACATACAACACATACTGTTTATAACTCTGGTCTAAAATTATAACATCATTGATTACTAACAGGGTTTGGTTATGTAAGGTTTTTTAATTATATTCAAACAACATATATTAGACACTTAATAACACAAACAGACAGACAGGGAACATCCACTAGCAGAGCAGATGGAAATATACACCACCAAGAATGACCTATATCTGTGCATGTGATCAATTTACATGATTTTCTAATCAAACGCAGGTTATACGGTATTCACAGATTGCTAACTGTTTCCCTGTTCGGCAAGATAGGCTGCTGTATCTAAACATCGGCTTTGCTAATTATTTTATAGCTTGCATAAAAGGATGTTAAAAGTACATATATCTAAATAAGGCATGGAAACCATTACAATCTTACAAAATAGGTCACTTTGAGAGCCATGTGTGCTGTCTGGCTCGAAGAGCTTTTAATAATCTACAGAGAATTTCATGCTGCTTCATGGATGGGGGTTGAGCTGCATCTGTCACAGTGGTTATGGGATTCTATAGAAGTTGATAAATGTTTGGTTGCTAAGCGACAGGGTTTTCTCCTCTACGGTGAAGAATAAGTTGTACTAAACCGTCAAATGCTTCAGACAGAACCATTTCATACTGTCGGAAATTACTTTAGGCCTCCTGACACTTACTGAAATATAAACAACTATTGGGCAGCATGGTGGCTTAGTAATGAGCACTGTTGCCTCATAGCAAGAAGGGTTCAATACCTAGGCAGAAGTCTTTCTGTGTGGAGTTTGCATGTTCTCATTGTGCTTGTGTGAGTTTACTCCGGGTACTCCGGTTTCCTTCTACAGTCCAAAAACATGCATGTTAGGTTGATTTAATGATTCTAAACTGCCCATAGGAGTGTGTGTGTGTGTGTGTGTGTGTGGCCCTGTAAAAGATTGGTGACCTGTACAGGGTGTAGTCCTCCTGCCTTTTGCCCTTTTAGAGACGGCTGGGATGGACCCCAGCAGATCTCCATGACCCTCAAATAAGGAAATAAGCGGGTATAGAAGATAAATGAATGAATGAATGAATGAATGAGTGAGTAAATGAATAAACTATTATTGTGTATGGATTAGATAACGAGTTGGATGGATGAAAACAGAGCGAAAACACAAATTAATTATTTAATTAATTAATAATTAATGGTGTTACGCTTACAATCTGGATGATGTCATGGTTCCAGTTTTTTTTTGGACTGGTGGGGATATTATGTGATTTGGATTTTGGTGGTGTTCAGGAGGCATGGGTTTGGGAGTTGTTTTGCATGAAAGGTGGGACGTACACTTTCAATGCCATCAGGCTACAGTTAGCATTTTCCAATATGTCCTACAGCACTTTCAACATGGCTGGCTACAAATGTATAATAGTTTGTTAGTATGGCAAACTTTATCATTTAATAAACTATATGTATTTGCGGTGTCGTTGAAACCTAAATGGATTTCATTTGGTGTGTCCATCCATCTGTTTTCTGTAGCACTTATCCTCTGCAGGGTCGCAGGAGTCTAGAGTTTATCCCAGGGGACTTGGAACAAAAAGCAGGAACAGGGTGCCAGCATATCACAGGGCAAGCACACACATCCCCACACCATTTACAGACCATGGAAAGTTTTAAGATGCCAATCATCCTATAATAGATGTCCTTGGACCAGAAAGAAACATGGAGAAGCTGGATCAAACCCTGAAACATCAGATGCAAATAATACATACAGTACCTCCAAACCTAAAAGTGCAAGGCAAGCACCTTAACCACTGAGCTACCACTTCCCCTAGTTAGACCATCATCCTGCTCTACTTAATTTGGTGCATGTGTCACGAGTTTACGTCGAGTTATTATATTACATTATGGAAGATTCGGATCTACTTCAGAACATACACAAAACTGAAAACTGGAGAGGCTCTGCAATAGAGAAAATATACAGCTTTATGTCCTTAAAGACCTGCAGCTAAATCCAACACTGATTCTACAAAGTACTGAGTCTGGATGGTGAATACTTACACAAACATCATTATATAATTGTGTCATTAACATGCATCTTTAAACTTGCATCATCTTTTGTGAATCCAAAGGTACAGTTCTGCTTCAACAGGTTCATTTCAGTTCTAAAGTGTAGAATGTTGAAAGGGGTGAATACTTATCTACGGGACTGTTTATTAGAAACTGCCGCCTGCTCTCGAGTCTAAAGATTTGGATTTCCAGCACTCAAGTCATTAATCTTTCAAAAACACTAACCAGTCATTCTAAGTGTGCTGGAAATCAGAAGAAAGTTATGTTGTGTTGTGTTTTCAATGAACTCTATTTGAAAGATGTCAGCGGGATGTACTTCAATCATACAACTCCCACTGACTGTATATGATTATAGACACTTTATGAAACACGTTCTCCGATAAAGTGATACCCGAATGAGGATGGGTTCACTTTTGAGTCTGGTTCCTCTCAAGGTTACTTCCTTGTACCATCGAAAGGAGTTTTTTGTTTTTTTTGCTAGATTGCCCTAGGCTCCCCGCTCACTGCTTTATTTTTTTAAATAGAAAATAACACAGGCGGGAGTAACTACTAGTATAATTGTAGATATTTTATTTATTCATGACGTCTCCTAGTGTTGGATTATTTTAGAATGTTATGAGCAATACTTTTAAAGAGAACCTATTAAAAGATGCCACGTAAGGCAAACAGACAAAAAAAAATACATAGAGTGCATTTTTGCTTAAATGCTGTATATTATGAATTAACCTTTCTTTCGGAGCAGATTAGTTATTTTGTTGTCTTTATTGAATTTTCTTGCTGGCTGGTGTGTAGTAGTATCTGCTTCACCAACACGTTGGACGTACCTTCCTGTTCTGTTGGTGGGTGAATCTAACAAATAGTTATAGGCTACCTTAAATAATAAATTAAGGTCATTTAAATTCGAAAGCCAACATTTATAACCAAATATAGATATGAGTGAAATATAATTTTAATTACATAGCACCACATCTGACAGCCGGGGCTGTCCTGGTTTTAAAAGAACAAATCTGTGAAACAGGTGCAGGTGTGAATTAATAAAAGACTGTATCCGATACCACCTTTAGCTCAGTGGAACTGTACATGGCTCCAGATCCAAAACAACCCTTCTATTCAGAATTAATGAATAAAAAAGCGCTCAAACACAAACTATTCAGTTCGTTAAGTTACACAGATGTTAACTGGTTTAATTGACTGTTAAATACAGGAAAAACAGCAATTTGTTGTCCTTCTCGATACCCCGAGTCTGTTTACTGTAATGTCACTGTACTGTAATGAGACGCCACTAAGACCTCAAGAAGACAAAAAAATGCACCTGGTGGACGGAATTTCACCGCGACAAAAGCCGGTCACAATAATAAAAAATATTTACTATTTATTAAAATAACAACTGACCTGACCGTGGTGTCATTTTTTTAACCAAACAGCCGTGTCGACTCATGTCGTCGTTCTACGGATTTCTGTCATCGCCCGTCACCGGAAAACGACGGCGCTGGAAATTAATAACGTTAAACTGGCGCGCACGTCCGCGCACGCGAGCCTAATCCGCCGGAAAGTTCCCTGTCCGTCGCACAACCCGTAGCGCGAGCGCTTGTGGGCGTGACTGAGTTTAAAAAAAAAGATAAAGGAAGAGAGAAAAAGATCGAGAAGATGCTCACCAAAATCATGTGACGTAACGTCGAAACAGGTTTGCGTTACGTCATGGCCTAGATCACGTGACATTCATAAAAATATTACAATCTAGGACCTACGCGTGGAAATCTTTGAGTACTTTAGATGCTTTATGTCCGATTCCGATTCTGGGAGTCACGATCCGATTCCAAAATCGATTCTTAATCTACACTTTTCTCTAATTCCTCTGCTGGGTAAATACATGTTTACATTTTTACATTTAGGTTTCTATGATTTTTGGTTATAGTTGGAATTTATGTATGACATCACCATCCATCTTAACAAAAGATGATTTGGTTACATACATTTTCATCTATTAATAAAGTTGTGTTTGGAATAAAGAAGCTCTGAATGAACACGTCTAATTATTATAACAATGTTAAGATTGGGGACTGGGACAATGTGGGTTTCCTGCTGTTTCCCCTCCACCAACTAATAACAAAGTCAAGTTAAATTACACTTAGGGTTAAATTCATGCATGTCCTTGAATGTTATGGAATCCCATCCTGCTGTGTATTCTTACCCCATGTTTAGCCTGGCATATAGACTTTTGATAATTGATTCGCTAGAGAAAGAGTCGCAATGCATCGATACATTTGATTTTTCCCCCCACCCCTATTGAAGCTCTGTGTGTTTAAATAAAAAAGAAACAGCTGTGTTATGTTAGTATGTTCGTACTGCTTTTGCTCCTTCTCTTGTACAATTCACATCTAAATTAAAGAATATGCAAGATTGCAATTTCACATTGGTTTTAATCTAATCTAGTTTGTGAGTGTATAAAATGCAGGGATTACTTCCTTCTGTAAGACTTTTGCTTTAGTTCTGTGCTCTTGCTGACCCCATATACTATAGAAATTTAATATTACATCAGAGAATTGAGTTATATGTTAGTGTTGTTTATACAGCCAACCTGAACCACTTTCCCTTCACTTTGAGTCAGAAAAAGTAACTAATTATCCTTTTTATTAATTCCACCCAATTCAGTAACATTCATAATGAACTGTTACATGTATGTGCAGGACGCGGTATCTGGTGACTCATCTTTAATAATATCTAAGTCATCCCAATGAAACTACATAAAAATGACACACCTGTGATCGATTAAACTTTACTTGTTTAAGTTGATTTTTTAACCGAACAAATGTAGAGCAAGTAAGACAGTCACATTTGGTGTAGGTTTTTAGTAGTTTATAAAAACCTAAAAAAGATATTAACTAAATTGGTGTTTTTGCTGATTTTAAAGTTTACTAGATATTAGTACTGCGGGGCGGGGGCGGGGCGGGGGGGATTTGACTTAAGATTTGTACACATATTACTGGCATGTTTAACTTTTTGGAAAATATTTAGGTGCTTCTCATATCCTAATTAGGGTTCCCATGAATCAGAGCCTATCCTAAGTGGGTATACACCCTAAATGAGAAATCTGTTCCTCATAAGCCATCACACACCCTTTCACACCTAAGGACAAATCATAATTAGTCAGTTTTTGAGACATTTCAGGAAAACAGGTGACTGTAAGCCAGAAACAGTACCTGCTGCACCACTGCCCCACCACTGTCCCTAAAATAATGTCATCAGTTCCTTTACCTGCATTAAATTCACGTGTGCCCTTAAAATATTATGGAATCCCATCCTGCTGTATTCCCACCCCGTGTTAAGCCTGGCATAGGCTCTGGATCCATAGTGACTCTGACCTGAAATTTGAAGGTAGAGCAGATGAATAAATATGAAAAAAATCACTCAGTGACTAAACATTTAATTTACTGGTCACATTATGAAGTTTTTGCTGGTAAAATGATGTGACTATGACATATGATGTACGTCCAGGATATGACCCAAAAATTAAGGGGCACGCCTATATTAGTGTCTTTCCCAAATTGTAGCTATAAAGTTGAAGACACTCAGCAATACCTTTTAGCAGAAGCCTGAGACACCTGACTATTAGATCCACATGCCTTCTGAACATTCTAATGCAGATTTAGTTCTTTTCTTACTCATATAATAACTTCCACATCTCTGGAAACTAGATTTGAGAGTGTAGCTGTCTGATATGTGTCACAATATTATTACTGAGTTTAGGCACTGGAGTGATCAGTGTTCCAGTTTATCCAGAAGGGGTTCAGCCATTTTGCGGGGCAGTGACCCCTCAAGGGGCACTAATGGAGAGGGGTGTACAAATTGTCTAGATGTTACAATTAAACAATTTAATAAGATCACACACTCTGTAAAAATGTTTTTTTCCAGATTTCATCACAGTTACACATTGCTTTTAATAATGCTCTTCATTTATTCATTTTCTATACCTGCTTATTCCCTAATTCAGGGTCCATACACACACTCCCTCCTATGCAATTTAGAATCACCAATCAACCTAACGTACATGTTTTTGGACTGTGGAAGGAAACTGGAGCACAGGGAGAACATGCAATCTCCACACAGAAAGACCCCCTGGCCGGGAAACGAACCCGGGCCTCCTTGCTGTGAGGCAACAGTGCTAACCACTAAGCCACCGTGATGCCCATAATGCTCTTTTTTTTAGGTTTTTTTTGTTGTGGTCAGCGCTCTGTACAAGACGCTCAAGTTCTTCCATTGCAACTGTGTCTTTATGGTGCTTACAGGGTTATTGTCCTACTGAAAAAGTATTTGGGCCTCTAGGTTTTAGTTAAGAGACATTTTTTTAGCTTTGTGGTAAAAATTAAGGAAGACCCACTTTGGCCATAGGATGTACATGTGTTTAGTATATTGTGCATGTGTTCTGTCTGTGTTTCTGCAGTTAGGGTCAGATTTCAGTATATTGGGAATTTGTTAAACCTACTGGATCGCGTGTCTTTCACAAGTGTCAAACAGAAAGCCAAAGAAAATATATTGTTATAATGTTCTATTAAGTGTACACAGCATTAAGCATAATCATCTAAGAAAAAAAAACAATGACAGTCGGTGAACTTATAAAGACAAAAAATAATAATTTTAAAAACTCAAATAGGCAAATATTGCCCATTTAATAAAGTATTTCTGGCCTAGACTTTAGGTCTAAAGCAGTTCCTGGTTTGGAAGGCCTCTAAAAAGCAAATCATACCAAAGGCAATAATCATGCTGCTAAATATATATTTTTGTCAATATATTTGTCAATTGTTTTAAATAAAATGAATTTGATTTTAATTTTGTAGACATTGTAGATAAATAGCCTAAAAGTAGCTCAATATCAGCATCTTGTGGTCAAGGGTTGGAAGTTGACTTTTACGCCAATCCTGACATCCTTTGCATCACTCACAAAGTAAAAAAAAAAATACCACAGACTCGCAAGTACACTCTCATGTATTTTATTATATCAAAATACAAAAATTTTAGAGAGTTATTAGATGGAACAAAGCATCGGAAAAAATGACAACATAACCTGCTAAAATGTGCATATCTGGGCATCTGGTAATGTAAACAATGCTATTTGAACCGCTTCACTTTCTATTAGCTTAATTGGACCATTTAGAGACGGCTAACAAATACGACAGTCTAAACACACCCCTAATCTGACACCCCGAATGTTTCTGAAAGCAGAACTCTCTACTCATGAAATATATATTGTGTTTAGATAGAAACATGACTGCATGATCTCCAGGAGGAAATAGATGAATATGACTAGGACATTCTCTTTCTTGTCAGATAACTCGGGCCTTCAAATAGATCGCTTTGATAACCTGTGTTCAATGTCCAATGGTGGAGACCAACTATATGATTCTGACAATGTTCTACAGATATGTAACACCGTTTACATTTATTCCTAGCAGCAGACATGAAGAAGACACACCAGGCACCAAATCTTACTGTTTTACTGGGCATGTAATTTTTTCCTTTTTCTTTTTCAGTAAATCCCTGCCTACATTGAGCAGTAATATTCAAGGACGAGGAATTTTGAGGCACACTGCATCATAGTGGGTATCAGTCAGTTTGGCTGGCAACATGTCCCAATTTTCTTAGAGAATATGATCACTTGTCTTAGCAGTGGCAGAAGAGTGGAACAATACAGTAGAACACTATTTTACATAAGGCTTTGGTACAGCACCATTACTGTTTAAGAAGAATACCTGAAAGAAATCAGACCTACCAATAACAAAACCCTTCGATCGTTCGACGAAAATGGGAAGAAACAAACAAACAAAACAAGGTCTATTATTGGTGTTTTTGCAACACGTGAACAGTCTCGGTACACTGCGTTTCAGGTGGATGGGGAAAAAAAAACCTGACAAACATATATGCCGGAGTCAGCCCAGAATCTGTCTACACGGATAAACGGGATCTGTACAACACAACATGAATCCGAAAATAACACGGTTTGAAATATGCTTTCAATTAGCATGATCTCGAAACGTATGAGGTTTAATCTGAAAACAGTCATAAATTAGTGCATAACGTTGTAGTACATTCTAGATTCTGAGTGCTGGTAAACACGAAAAGCGATGAGCGGGAAACACACATGGGTGAAAATTAGTAGCTTACGATACAATGGAAGAACTTTACAAAAGGTTCAGGAAATAATTCATGAAAAAGCTCTCTAGGCAAAATACAGGCAAATCTAAGAGCTGATGATGTATTCCTGTGCATGAGCCCTATTAATATCCTATCAAGCAAAAATGAGGTGCTTGTCTACATATACAGCATTTCGTTTTATTTAAAAGGAGAGATGCATTAGCTCGGGTCTCCATGCATGTACTGGAGAAATCAAATCCAAATCCAGATTGTGTGTAGAAATCAATGTCAAAACAAATGATGCATTCGGGATAATCTTTTAGATTGTGTGTTGTACTAGATTACGCTGTAGTTCTGTTCCATGCTCCATTTTTAAAAATAAAATTATACCCTGGTTAAGTTTTTTTTGTTTGTTGTTTTTATTTGGCGGACAAATCGTCACCCAATGAGCAAATTTTCTTCCCTTTCAAGGCCAAACCTTTTTATTCAGCAACGAATCTAGCTAGTCATGCCTTAACAAATTTCTTCAGCAAGACAGAATGGAAATGCAAGTGCTGTCTTGTTAGTATGCTATTATTGCTTACTCACTAAAAGACCTTGACGAGAAGAAAACACGGCGGCACGGAGAGGATGGTACGAGAGTCGTGTGTTAATGTGTGGAACACAGCACCACAGGAGTTCAAAAAGACATAGCACCAAGTTGAAATGAGGATGATGTGCCACGTCCCCGCGCTGTAGCTCTGAGTAATGTAAACATGTGGTTGTGTTTGTAGGACATCTTGAACAGACTGACGCATGGTTAGCAAAAAAAAAAAAAAAAGGTTTGTAGCATCAATAGACAGTTGAATGGGTGTCCTACAACGACTCCTAATATAATAAACATAAAAAAGCAGCTTTACATACTAATACATAACATGTATAAGAGGGGGAAAATCCAAGCCACAAGCAAATATAGGCTCTTACAGTCAACCAGCCAACCGAAGAGCTGGAAAAGTAAAAAAAAAGAACTCAATGCAAAAAATTACTTTTCCACTAACTTTCATTTCTTTTTCTTGGTTATTCAGGATATCAGTGAAAATCTCGGAATTTCACGTGGTGTGTGGGGTTTTTCACCCATATTCAAGGACATGCTGTATTGGACACTTAAGTAAAAGATTAAGGATAGTAAATAATTTTTGATGTGTGAGACCAGTCGGATGATTTAGTAGTTTAACCAAGGAAAAACAAAACAAAAGACAGCAGGCTTTAAAAACAACCCACTGTCAGACCAAACCATACATTCATCATCGGTTAGAACTAAACTGATCCAAAACATGCTAATGTTTCATCTCGATGCATGTAGTAAGTCAGCGGATATTAGTGAGCTCTAAACGTACTAAAGCATTTTTTTTTTTAAACGGGATTAGAAACGCTTCCGTTTATGATCAGCGGACACACACACACACTTTCGTTTGTACCTCATGGAGATTTACAAATGGATGGAAAAAAACAAAAAATGAGCATAGTCCATGCTTTTTTTTCCCCCCTAAAAAATTCGACAAGCTACTTTAAGTAGTTCACTTTAGTCAAGTATGAAGCGATCTAAAGAACCTGTTTCCGGTGACGAGGTTCATCTTAATTCTCATTGGTATATGTTGTCTTCATTTGTCAGCACAATATCTACTTTACAGTACTGTCTCGGTGTACATATAATATATTCTGTGTTAATACTTGATATCGCTATTAAACTGATTCAAACAGTTCAACAGTACACTAACAATGCATTTCACAACTTCTACAGACATTTTGTGCAAGGGTCGCCAAAGTACATAGTTACAATACTCGTATTACTTTGAGACCTTCCAAATTTTTTTTTTTTTTTTTTTTTTTTTAAGATTGAAGAGAGGTTAAGGGAAAAATGTTGATGGGAATTGTATCAACTACCATAATATAGGCCTATAAGTATTTTTTTTTCTGAGCATATTTCCCCAAGCATCTCTCAAGTACAAAAGAGACCCTGAGGCATGAACGTAAAGTCGCTCAAAACCCCTCAGAAAAAGGCAGTCTATTTTCAGAGAAACAAAAAGGTCTAGCAGTCTAGTGTTTGTCACCTTTAACATGCCAAAGTTTTTTTCTTTTGTTTACTGTAACTATACATTTTCTTTTTTTTTTTTTTTTTACCCCAAAAGTACAAAAGTATGTTTTGTATGTCATGTCCAGTCTCCCACACTGACTATATTAAGTGTAGTAAAAAATAGCACTAATTGTCTGTTTTTCAAGAATAGAATAGAATAGACAACAAATAAAAATGGGTTATCGTTGCATTTGAAGAAAAAAAAAACAGGCTACAGCAGATCAATTTAGTACACCTTTCTGAGCCTCCTAGAAAGATTTCCGATGACGGATCCGGATATAGCAGCAGATCAGTATTGCATTATGATCCAAAGATTTAGTTCTGACATAGTTAAATTCTACGATCGTCTGTGCTTCGCATCAGATGATTTGATCTTTAAAATAATAAACAAAAACTACTTATAAAAAGGAATAATAAGATAAGATTAATTTTAAACACTGGATCAAAGCCTTTTTTGGAACAGATTAACAGATATTGGTATTTTGAAGTGGATTAACTCGCTATAAAATATGCTAGCTTTGCACAAATGATGGTTTAAGTGCTGTAAATATGTTTCGGTATGTGCCAAAATTATTTTTACTGAGGTATATTTTGTAGGAGGGAAAGGATAAACCCTGTGTTATATGTTCTGAGGGACTTACGGTTTTACAATATACACTATGGTTTATACTCGAGTGTTATTTCTAAACAAACTAGTTTTGTCTGCAAGGTTGTTTTTTTATTTTTTTTTATAAATTATGGGATATTGTATTTAATTGAAAAATATTCTTTTCTGTTACTCTATTATTATTTCTCTTCTACAGTATTTGGGCACCGTATTACATTTCACCTGTGTGTGTATATAATACTGTGCCAAAGGAGAAGCTGAATGAATCTTTAGGTCAATCAAATTCAATACTGACTGCAATATCTACTCCTGTAGTTAATAGATCAGTATGTTAGTTTCCCAGCGGTCAAGACAGAGCGCTGTAGTTTGGGGGAGTTTGGGAGTTCAAACTGGCCAAAAGGGCTCTTCGGTCTTCTCTGGGACAAGGCCAGTGCAGCATGGAACACAAGAGGGGGTAAGGGGATTTCCGTGGTACTTTTTCTCTCTGCTTCCTGGTTGGGGGAGAGCAGATGGTTCGTTGTTTCTGTGGTGCCTGAGATGCAAATTGCTGCCGGGTCTGAGAGGAAGACACATCTAAAGAAAAAAAAAGCAAGAAAAAAGTGAAATTGCACAACTGCAGCCTAGGACAAAAACAGGGGCACCATAGTACAGCCCAGATTTACTAAAGAATTACAGATGTAATTGTACATTTTCAAATACAATAACACCAGTATTAATATGCCAGCAGACAGGATCTATGCTGGATCAGGTCTTTAGCACATAGCTGTGTGCAAAATTAGCATAAGAGTAGATATTAACATTGCAAAAGAGACATACAAGTAGACATACAATTAGAGCTAGGTTAGGGTATCAGACTGCTTGAAGTCCCACATCCACCAAGCCGCCACTGCTGGGCCCCTGAGCAAGACCCTTAACATAACTTAAAAAGAACAAAGTATAGTGGTGCCTTGACTTACAAGTTTAATATGTTTGGTAATTCGTAACTCAAATTACTCGTATATCAAATTAGTTTTCCCCATTGCAATAAATTGAAATGCAATTAATCCTTTTTGAGTTCTTAAAAAAACACACATTATTTTTTTACATGTTTTTAAATAAGAAAAATATAATTATAAATAACAAATATTATATAAAAACAATACAATCGAATGTACTGCAATAATAAAAGTGTAATGTACAGCATTTACCTTGGAGATCAGACAACTCCACTTGATAACGAGCATGTCTGACTACCTATTGAGTAAGACATGGGATGCTGGCAGTTGGTTGTCTAAAGCTGGCTTGTAAACCAAATTTTTAAAGCAACTTAAAGCAAAAAAATCGTCAGAGACATGGCTCGTATCTTGAAACACTCGTTAGCTAGAACACTTGTAAATCAAGGTACCACTGCACTACATTACACTGCCACCATCTGTTTTTGTGTACACGCATTTCCACACGCATTTTTGTGCACACGCATTTGTTTACAGCACCACCAACATAAACACAGACCTATTGATGCTTTTTTTTGCACATATAATTTTAATGCTGTTAAACACTATTTGCCATTTTCAATCTATTTGCACTATATAGTCTGTACGTCTTGCACTGTTTACACCAGGCTGCACACCATGCACTTTATGTGGTTAGAAAACTTTATCCCCTGGTCTTTAGCTCTGTGTTCTTTATTTTATGTAGCTCTGTGATCCTGAAGAATGGCATAATTGACATTTTGACATAAACAAGGAAGTGCCAAGATGAAAAACATTGCCTTGTGGTGGTTAGAAGGAGTAAATACAATGTTTTTATAAACCAACAAACACCACCAGGTCAAACAGAATAGCAAAGGTCCTGGGGAAATAAGCAACCTTTAATCATGTCAACTTGTGAGTATTTAATTATATAATTATTATAGAAAGATTTGGTCAGGTATAAGGATATACTACCCATCTTGTACTCATTTTAGCAACCTCAAACTGATTGTTGAAATGTCCCCTGATAGTTCTCATCATCTTCTAAACATTTAAACTTACATGACTTACATTTTTCTATTTTATACAACTAGGCGATTGGGGGTTTAGGTTCATGCTTAGAGGCCCAGCAGTGGTAATTTGGTGGTGCTGGGAATCGATCCTCCAATTAGCAGTCCAACACATTAACCACTGCGCTACCACTGAAAAGACCAGCTATACACTATGTACAGTTGACAGCATGGCTTTTCAAATATTACAAATTAAAATCACAAATCAGGCAGTGGTCAGCAGTGACAATTTCATTAATACATGCAAGGAAAATTAGAATTTTTTGTAAGGCATAAAGCTGACCTGTTCTTTTTTTGGAGGTGGAGTTGTTGTTGTTGTTGGCAGCCACTTTCTTGTTTTTTTTCATACAGTGATAAAACAGTGTTTCGAATCTCTCAGACCCTGCAGGTACTCTCACTGCACCTACAGACTCCCTACAAAACAGGCAAGCAGACGCAAAATAAGCTGTACTGCTTAAGACCACTAACAGCGAGCATACAAATGATCACAGAAATATAAAGCCATGGTTACATTTAAGAAACTGATAATTATTATTTAAATATTTGACTTGCAACTTAAAAATAAAAATTAATTCAAAATACATATTTTGAATAAGCCAATCATTTAATAGGTGATTTAATAAAGTTAGTTCACATTTGATAGAATATGGTTGATGATCCCATAATAGTTCTTCAAAATCTTCAATTAGTTGTATTTACTTTTATTTTTCTTCTCATTTATTCTTTAGAAGGCCAGTAAACAAAATCTGACTTTGCAGAATTCATGTCTTCCTCATGCAGTTGAAAAAACTCAAATAATTAAAAACCTAGTAACTCTGAAACATTTTATGACGCACACATATTGTTTTTTTTCCACTCCTAAATGAACAGCTCCTTTTTGCTTATTTGGCTTGTAATCATACATGCCGTTACACTATTACGAAAAAGAGACCATGAAAACTGAAAAGTCCACACGGAAGATTCAGCCAACAACTCATGGGTATCACAAGGCACAGAAACACAAAGCGAATATAGAGTCCCCCCTGCTGTTGAGGCTGTGGAGAGACAAAGTGAAAGGCATTAGTAGAGGAGGGGGGAAAAGACACACTGGCTGACACACTATAGTCCTACAGTCACATCAAGCACAACTCTGGTTAGAATGAACAGAGTGGCTTCACCATGCTGACAGGAGAAAAGATGGCAGGGAGGAGGTTAAATGGCCATTAAACAACAGTCACATGAAGAAAAGAAACCAAACCACTCGGACAACAAACGACACAAGAATCTTAGTTTCAGGATCACCCTTACTGATTTATCTTTGAAGCAAATTTGAAGAAAACATGCATGAGTTTTTTGGACATGGAGCAAATGTTTAAAGGGGAATATGCAAGACTCACACCAAACTATTCACCTAAATACAAAAGGGTTTCAAATATTTTATTGTTCAGTTTAAAATAAAGTAAAATATAGTTCAACCAATTGACCATTTAATTAAAAAAATTATCAAAGTTATTCCCCTTTAAATAAAAATATGATTTAAGGTCCCACCTGCTAACCTCTCCCCTTTCAGACATGGACTCAACCCTTACCTATTATGGTGTAGAGGACCTGGTCACAACAATGCTGCCCAGATAGCTGAGATCAATCAAAAACAAAGAAGGTAAGACTACCAAAACCTAGAAGGACAAAATGTTTTTTTCGCTATTCTAGATGAGGATGGTGTACATTGCAAGAGATGAGTGCAGGCTCATCCCTGGCAAGAAAGGCTGCCTAAGAAGGCCACCCTGATGAAGAAAGTGCTGAGTCAGTGGGATTGGAAGAACAAAGAGAAAGAGAGAGAGAGAAATGAATGAGCTGGAGAAGATGACATGAGATGGCCCATAGAAAGAATAAAAAAGTCATTAAATCGTTAGGAGAGCATTTAAAATTGATGATAAACGATACCACAAAAACCAAGATATAAAAAAAAAAAAACCCCTAAATTGATATTGTTGCAAAAGGTGTTTGTATCCATGTTAAGATGTGTTTTTTAAATCTATGTTTTAACTAAAGTTATTATTGAACTGTTTTGATATAAAAATGGCAAAAGCATGAAAAGGACTGCTTTTGCAGATTGGTGGATGAAAAGTGATCTTTGTCATGTTTTAGAACTGCCATTGGTGCAGTTCACCTACCCTGGTGAGGGCTCTGAGGGCAGCATCTCTTCATCTGTCCTTCTTTGAGATGGCAGCTGACCAAAAGCATCACTGCTCTCCGCCGGGGGCGAGGGGGATTGTGACGGGTAGCTGGCTGCTGCAGTGGCAAAGGCCACATGGGCACCATAGCCCAGGCCAGGCAGGCGGATAGAGCCTGAGCCTAGGGTGGGAGAAGTGGCAGGGGAAGAGGACAAGGACCTCCGGGAGAAGGTGATGTGGCGCATGCTCTCAGGCATCTCCTGTGAACGTGAGGAGCGAAGGACGCCTGGCCGCGGGGGCGGGCGCACAAGGATGTCAGGCGAGCCAGCACGGGAACTAGGAGGTGTCTGGGTGAGGGGTGACAGGCGTGATGGCTGCAGTACCACCTGCTGCGGGCCCAGTTCCAGGCGGCGTGCCGCCCTCGGGCTTAGCCACGGCTCGTCCGAGCTCTCACTGCGTAGCGTGCTGGGGCTCCCTGCTCGGCCTGGGTAAGGCAACACTGGTACGCCCATTCCGTGGGCAGTGTGTCTCAACTGCCCCACGATCTGGGCCTGTTGCATAGCTGCATGTGTGCTCGCTAGGCCCTGAGAAGGGAGCGCCTCCAGCCGCAGGAACGCTGAGCTGGAGGGGGCGTGGCTACGCGACGGGTACGGTGGTGGCTCGGGCACGTCTCGGCGGAGATGAGGGGGAGGAGGGTGCGGTGGCAAAATGACACAGGCACCCTCCTGACCTAAAAAGGGGAAGTCAGGAGGGCGCCAAGTGTCAGTAGAGCGAGAAGAGGGTGGGCCATGTGCCAGTGGAAGGGTGTGGCCAGAAGCAATGGTGGGATGGTGGAAGGACCCCTCGGTGGGGCAAGGTGGTGAGGAGGAGGACATGGCTGAGCTGCGTGGGCTCACATCTGCTGCGTAGAAAGGCGGGTGCAGCTCCAGCTCCGCCCCACTACCTAAATAGCCATAGAAAGGGCCCGGAGGAAAGACTCTATGAAAGTGGGACACTCGGCTCTGCCCTGTAGCCTGAAGCCCACTACCCTCCAAGATGCTCGTACCTTCCATAGGCCTGTGGAAGCGAGGGCTGTAGGCGGGAGGCTGCACCATGTAGGACTCCTGGCTTGAGGACACAGGTGAAATCTGGGGCCTGAGCGTGGCCATAACTGGGGGAAGGGGCCCCGGTTCATCATTCTCTTCGTCTGACTGTCTGAACTCAGGGTAAAGGTCTGACTCCTCCACGAAGGGGAAGCCCTCAATGCGACGTGGCTTCAGTGATGTGTCTTTGTCTGATGGCTCCATGACAAAGCGGCCATCTGGTCCGCGGCTGATTAGCTCGATAGGAGTGGTGACCTCGGCCTCATGCTTGGAGACACTGTACTTCTTTCCCGTTATTGCTCTTTTAGTTCGCTTGTACAGTGAGAGCTCCCTTTCCTTCCTTGGACTTGGCAGCTTCTTGACATAAAGGCCAGGTGTGCTCACACTGGCCAGAGATGGAGGACGAGAGGAAGCAATGCTTTCTGGACTGATTTTCCCAGATGATAGCCTGTAAATTAGAGCAGACATGGTGCTTATTATTTCGTAGAATACAGGTTGAAGATGCAATGGGTTCTGAATTTTGAGTGTCTCTTATCAAATCAAAGCTTTAGAGTGGCTTTTGTTATTGAAAGATCATAATATATTCTTACTATCACACAAAACAGGTTTACACCATGTCATTTTTACTGAGGATGAAACAAAGAACAGTGTCATGGTGCACCATGAGAAGGCAACAGAATGGAAACAAAAGACAAAAAGATTGAGCAGCAGTGGGGACAGGGCCAATATATAACAGTCATGTCTGCTATATAGCTCTCAAACAAAATCGTTTATGATAATCAATAAATATGTATCTCAAAAAATATGTAGAAAAACCGAGGAGCAGCAGTGTATCCTATTATGCCAGAGGGGCTCTATAACCAACCTTTAGTTCGCACCACAAAATAAAAAAGCATGCAACTAAGGCAGCGAGACGCAACCAGCGCCACGTGCCGGTTATAGATGCAGGTGCACGCACTCACTGAGGACTGGTGGATGGGGGCCTGTAGCTGCTCCTGTCTGGCTCTTCCCAGTAGGGCTCAATGCCAGGCAATGGGGTAAGAGGAGGCCTGCGGTAAGACACACAATAGAGAGGAGGGGCAAGAGGCGGCCATCAGATCTGATCGGGTTTCCAAACAGTGATGCAAACATGGATGAAGATGGATGGAAACATGGGACTAGGATTATATAAACCGCCATGGAATCAAGATGAGATTAAATGCCTTCCTCAATTTGGGCTGAGGGTAACCTGAGGTCCAGGGAATTTTTAAAATGGCATTGAAATGTTTGGGTGGCCATGACTGCTCTAATCACCTCTCAAGAGCTTATGTATTTGCATCATGGTTACAGTTCGTCTTGCAGCCACTGATGAACAATCAGCCTCAAAACTCAGCAGACTATGGAGATGCTGTACGAGATCGGTGGTAATGGCAAATCAATACATCTTGCTGACCAAAAAGCAGATGTAAGCACAGATGCATTTTTAGCAGTCAATCGGTTGGCCGCTCAAATCCTCTTCCATGCATTCCTCACAGGAAACACAGTGGTTGCTAAGGTCAGCCATTTGATCTAACTCTCTGTACATGCACTTCTACTTTAACTGACACATATGTATATCTCTCTCTGTAGCTCTCTGACACACACAGCATCTTAACATTTGTGTGAACTGCAAGTATGATGAATGTTGCTATGCATCAATACTTACGGAGACTCAACACTTTTTCTGGTGTGAGTTATTGACAATGGAGGATCTAGAAACACAAACAACATAACTATAAAAAACACATCATATTTAAACATAGACATCAATCTACATTCCTGCCAGGCAATCAAAACAATTACATAATTGCCAAATTCTGCTAAAGGCTGTGCTGGCAATCAATCAATTAATTGTCATCCATTGATCCGATACTACACATAATCTCTATATACAGTCAATTTTATTTTTATCTTGATTTTTATTCTTAGTTTTGGCTCAAGTAGGTCAGTGTAAAACGAAGCAACTGTAAAATAAAGTCCTTGGATCAAAAACAGTACTCACCTCGCTTTCGCTTGAGCTTGCGGCGGTGCTGCTTGTTCACAAAGCACGCGGCTAGAGTGCTAAAAAGTACAGCAGCAGCTAGGAAACAAATTGTAGCCACAATCCCAGCCACCACTGGCCTTGCCAGCCCCTCGTCAGAGATCTCTGTGGGAGGGAAGGGGTCTGAGAGAGGAGACACACTGCAGAGCGTGAAGATGGAAGCATGGCAGCCAACTAGCATGCAGTTATTTACACAGCAGCCAACAAAGCATCAGTGTTATTTGGTTCTAAAAATCTACTGGCATTCATTTCGCAAACAGACATCTACTAGTGCTACAAAGCATGGGGGAAAAAAGCACGCTGTCTGTTTTGATCAGCAATGAAGTACTGCAAGGTTAAAGCTGCTAAAGCTGTGAAATCATGGGAGCTGAAAATAGCTTATTCAAATTCTTACCTGTGCTTGACACTCCCACTACATTACTGCTTTCGCTAATGAGATCATCCATGACTGCCAAGGCACGGAATTCATACCATGAGTCCTGAAAAAAAGGGGACAGAAAAATGATTACAACCCTCTTAATGTGCGTTAACAGGATGTAGATCAAATATCACAGGGGCCAGAGATATATCACATCAACACCACTGCTATTACACAAGTAAAATAAAAGTGAGCGATAAGCGCTATTAATAGCTACATGTCTAAAATCAAATAAAATTAGGACAGGTAAGACAAATTTTTGGTAAGTTTTAAAAAGCAAAGAAAGAACATAAACAAGACTGCAGTTAGAAGGTAATCCTATTCTTTTTGTGACACTTGGTATGTTTTTATCACCTTTAATGCATTTTTGAAGTATCACATCAAAAATGAGTGATTAAATTGACAAATTTCCCCCCAAAAAATTATCCATTAATTTGCAAGGGGAGAGGTGTTTTTTGATTGCTGTGTTAATGCAAATAAAGCTAAATTGAAACGCATTTGCCGAACAGATTCTAGATTAGCAAATAATAAACCCGTGTGACTCTGCATTTCCGCTGATGGTGTCTTTCCGGGTTCTTTTATAACATAGCATTAATTTTGATTCCCCTTTTTTCTTTCTGCTTAAACATTTCGCAAAGTTTTTTTTTTAAAAGAGATACTTCACACAATTATGCCTTAAAACAAGTTTTAATATATTCTAAACAGTAAACAAATTGCCTCTGTTTTTTTACCGGAATAAGGTCTCTAGCCATAATCTCAGTCTCGTCTGCTGGAATTAAGTCATCGAGCACCTCCCACCTCTCTCCCAGGCGAAACTCGACGATGTAACGATCTATGGGTGAAGTGTGGTTGGCTGGAGGAAGCCATGTCAACAGTACACCCTGTTGTGTCCGGTTAGCTGTGAGGCACCGCGGTGGGGTAAGAAGCACCAGTGGTTCAGGAGTACTTATAGGGTACACTGAGAGAGGAAAAAACACACAAGGTACAGGTACAAAGGTTTAGGTGTCTCTCTCTAGCCTCAAACAGCAATAATTGTTGATGACTGCACTACAAGACTACAAAGTAAGACCCACCTACTGTATTCACAGTGACTACCTCACTGAACGGGCCTGTGCCCAGCTTGTTCTGGGCAAGCACACTAAACTGATATGCTGTCTTTGGCTCCAAGCCCTGCACCACAAACCAGATTTGAGAACTGGGCACAGGTATGGACAGCCAATCATGAGGACCCAGATCTGTCTTCTTCTTCCTGTTAAAAAATCAGAACACCATTAGACCATGGAACATTAACCCTAGTCTAATACATATATTGCATTTTCATTATCAAGTATAAAAAATAAAATTTAATAAGGCTGATTTTGCATTATTTTCTATATGTAATTTTACAGCGTATAGGGGTGAAGACAATTTCTAGTCATGAGTATTAAGCAAAGTGCCTGTGGGGGGCCAAGAGATATTTAAAAGCTATAGTTGCTATGGGGACCTACACAGGGCCATACCAGACCGAAAAGGTCTGCTCAAAGCCACCGTCATATCCGGGTTCCCAGGAGACATTAGCTGAGGTCGTGGAGACCGAGACGCGGACATTGGCTGGCGCATGAGGACTAGTTCCTGAAAGACAGAAATTCTCTAATTGTTACACCTTTCACTCAATACAAATGTAACATTTGTTCTCTGTAACATTTTTTTCAACCTAGATTTAAAAAATCTAAACAAATTAAAATAACAACAAATATTAGAGCAGGACAACATAATTATGCATTAAACTTCGTAGTTATGACCTATTGCAAGTGTAACGGGTGCAACCTGTTATCACACATTATTACGCATTAGTGAATGTACGTAAGGTATGACATTTAGGGCGGATCACCTGCATCAGACATTTTAGAAATAAGATCTCACTCCAGCTGTTCCGATGCCAAGTCTAACCCCCTACATATTTCTGAATTTTATTTAACTTAGAGACCTAAACGAGAATCTCACATAGAGTCTGAAACGGTTGCAGGACTGTAATTATAAGCCGAGGCAAAAATTGACTACAGAATAACTACACCTAAAAGTAATGTATCATTTTTAATCCAAAAATAATTATACTACTGTAATTGCATTAGGTACATCAGTACATGTTGGACAAAGTTAGACAAGGGGTGTGCATATAAATAATAAGACACAATAAATGTACCTATTACAAAAAGTCTTGTGCTGGCAGTGATGCTTGTGACGACGTTGGTAGCGACGCATTCCCATTCCCCATGATCCTCTTTGCCCAGAGACACAAACTGTAAGCTGCCACTGGATAAGATGTTGTGCTTGCTTCTACTTGGCTTTCCTACCTGTAATTGCACAAACCACACATCACTATTTACAGTACAAATCTACAGGGTGGGTGAAATATAACAATGTTCAAAATTAAGTCCATGTTTCTAATACAAATTCATAACGTTTCTTATAAAAATAGGCTTGAAATCCTATTTTTATTGTCTATTCATATGTTTTCTTCATGACTTCAATAATACTATAAGTTATATAGCAATTTTTACCCTCTCTGTATATACATAAAAACTATAACTACCCCAAAGAAGACCAAGTACAAGTGTATTTGTTTTCATTTTAATTAGCAAGGTTGGGTTTTAACTATTATGTTTTATATTTTTATATATTTTATTATTATTAACTGGCCAAAGATCATCTGGTGATCCTAACCTTTTACCACATGACTACATGACTGCTATATGACCCTCATCCCTACTTTTTCTTGAAGGAGTTAACAATTTTTATTAAATGCCCAAAAATATATGTTCAAATTAGCAATGCAATTTATTGCTCATAAGCTTTACAGGGTTAAGTGCCTTGCTCAGGGGCCCCGCTATGGTAGCTTGGTGGTGATGGGAATTGAACCTGTGATCCTTCTATACATATCGTACACATATCAGTTTGAACATGTTTACGTTGATTTTCCGTACAGTATGGAACAACAGTGTATTAGAACAGCAGCTCAAGGATGCATTAATGCACACCTCAAATGATAACACACACCTGGCCTATTGTGCACAGCAACTCATTTTAAAATGTTTATAAATTCATAACTTGTAAATTATTAAAATAATTGTATTGTGTTTCAATACATAAATTAGATAAATGCAAAAAAAATAACTGTAATATTCAAAAATATTTTTTGGTATGAAAACAATGATAATACTTCAACTTTGTGTTTGTTATCAGGGTGGTGGATGAGGTACAGGAGCATGACTGACTGTCATGCAGAAAAGATCTAAGAAGAGTAAACTGCAATAAGACATAATGTATATCTGACTCAGGCACACACTTCCCCTCAAAAACACCTGTACATTGCTGAAGAGACCTTGAAAAGGACATGGCACTGGGGCATGAGACAATTTCAAAAACTGATTAGCGCAATGCAGCAAATAATGTGCAGTGGTCCAAGAAGATTAGGAGACTTCTCCTTCTTTATACTTCAATAAAGTGCTCATCCTGGCAGATAGCATTCTGAAATATAGAGTATAATTCAGGAGTGCAGCTTAGCAGTAATAGGCAATGAATTGCAGATTGATATTTAACAGAAACTGAAGTAGAAACAGCTATAAAACAGTGGTTACAAAGTATGTTACTGTTCGAACCTCTCACATGATATGCGAGTTGAGTAGCTGTACCTTTCTCCAGGTGATAGTTGGAATCTCAGGGTCTCCAGAAGCAGCACAAGGGATGACGAGCTCTCTGCCGGCCTCCTGACGGTATTCCCCACCAGGCCTCACATTAAAGTAAGGGGGGTCCTATGTGACAGTTGTAAAATTAACATAATTTTATAACAGAATTACATGTACTAAAACCAAACCATTAATTTCCAGGGTAATTAATTTCCAGGTACTCCATGTGTACTTTATTTACCACCTTGACAATAAAATACAATATATGGGGAATAGTTTAACAATACCAGCACACCTTTTTAGTCTTCCACTAATTTGGAAACAATGATGTTGCATTGAGATTTATTTTTTTGGACTTGTGAGACAAGGGATCCATTCGAGTCTTTAAGTAAAATTGGAATCTATAAATAGATTTAGATTCCTCATGTCTGAACTAAACCCCACTGAACACCTTAGGGATGACCTGGAATACTGATTGCCCCCCAGACTTCCACACCCAAAATTAGTGCTGGATCTTACTAATACTCCTGTTGCTAAATAAGCAAATCGATGTAAGGGTTTTAATAGTTTTGTCTATATAGTGTATATAATTTGACAGTTAGCCATGTTGGGCATCAATCTACAAAAGAGGGACCAACCTTTAGCACCAAAGTGGCCGGAGGGGATTGTCCCATGGTACCTAGAGCATTGTAAGGCACACAGGTGTAGGTGCCAAGGGAGTCTTCAGTGACCTCTGCCACCCGAATGCTTCCATCTGGCATTTGGCTCCAGCCAGGGTACTGTGAGAAATAAAACAAAATGGAACAAAAAGGTGTTTGCTTTGCATGGCGTAAACAAGCAATTTTAAAGAGGTCATTTCCAAGATCAACACAAGCCTCTAACCTTCTCGACACGTAAAGGATATCCATCTTTTTCCCATCTCACAGATATAACAGGTGGGTTAGCATCGACTGGGCAACGAATGATTCCTGGCAACTTTCTTGGGACGTAGATGACCGGTGGCATGTTTAGAACACGGGCGGGGTCTACAGAAGGTACAGAATAAAATATATTAATAGTCTAAATTTGATAACCAATCATAAATGCTGATAATTTAAACAAGCCCTTAAAGAGGCATGACAATAGAGTAATAATGGCTTTCAGTTAAATATTGGATTTAGTGTATAGTGTTGATGTACGTTTTTAAAGCTGTCCATGACACAACCGCAGATTATATTACGGAACCTAATTCATATGATTCAACCGTTACTACTCTCAGTTCTGTGCGTAGTTCAGAGAGCGAAGTCTATTCATAAGAACCTGAGCAAAAATACAGCTGTAGTGTAACAAGGAAACTTTTAGGCCACGGTGTTAAACTCTAACCTACCAGCATTTGTGAAACAGTGCGATTTATTTTTAAAACTATTAAATATTACAAACATAGAACCCTACCTATCTGATTTGGCAAATCAAAAAGGAGACGTCTAGGGCCCACTTTTAAATAATTACCTGCAGCAGGGGACCATGTAGCCTCCAACTCCATCTGTACAGATGGATAATGGAGAAAAAAAACTAATACATTTCTGTAAAATGTATTAGTTTATTTTCTAATACATTACAAATAAAAAAAAAACTTGGGATACTCAAAGGAGGTACAGGACCATATGTTAGAGATGGTTGTCAGTCATGCACAATAAGATAATTATTTTGCTCTGCAATAAATTGCAAGGACCACATTTTCAGATATTGTGTTGTATAAAGTGCACTCCTTGCAGAATTGCTGAGAGGTTTAATCTAAACTTAAAAAAATCCATTTTAGGAAGCACAAGGTCAGTCATTATATAGCACTCCTAAAGCAGGGGGAGATGTAAGGACCTCGCTTAAGCACCTAACAGTGGTATTTCAGCAGTGCTGGTGCTTGAACCCCGATGCCCAAGCAAGAGCATTAATCATTTGAGCCACCCCTTCCATTAAATATAATATTGTACTTAAAATTAAAAAGTCATGAATGGTTCAGGAGTCCCAAACAAAGCCTAATGGAGCACAGATCAGATATATTCAGCTTTAGATCCATATTGCATCAGGGCAGACTAAAACACAGGCGCAGTTCAAAACTAAGACTGTACACCACACAAGATCTGCATTACACCAAAGAGCCTCAGCATGTGGACAAAGCATACGGCAATTACCCACTTTGACCATAAAAGTCATGAAACATCTAGAGGAGGAGGTTACAGTGTGAGGTTTCTGGGTTGTGGGTTCACAGAATAAATGACACACTCACACTGCACTGTTAGAAAGGCAGAGGCAGAGGGCGAGATTCCCAGGCTGTTACTGGGGCTGCAGGTGTATTTCCCAGCATCCTCTGGCTTCACACGGTAGATGATGAGGGTGCCGTCGATCAGGATGCGTACTCTGAGCTTCAGATCGCTGAAACAGGAGCAAAGATAGCAGGTTAGTTAAAGCAAAAAGATGTAAGTATTACAGTGTTTTGGTGTTGGATGTTATTGTCACCTTTATTCCCGAAAACAGTGGGTTTATAATGACAGTAAAATTTTAGAAAACACTGTAAACATAAATACAAAAAGAAAAAAACATAAAAGAAAAATTATAATAAAATGCGTAATAATGGGGCAGTCATCATCATCATCATCATTAAGAGACTATAACCCTTTCACCACTGATCAGAATTCCATAAAAAAGCCACCTTTCTGAGAGGGTAATCAGTATGGGGCATCATTTCCCTTACAATATTCTTTGCAAAACTTTAGATTAGATTAGATTAGATTTAACTTTATTGTCACTGTGCAAGGTACATTTACGAGCCATAAAATGCAGTTAGCATCTAACCAGAAGTGCATAAGTGGCCTATTTACACTGTACTAACTAAACTACACTATATGGACAATGGAATAGGGACAACTGTCCTTGATCACCCTATTCCAGATTTGGTCCCATTTTAATCAAACATTAACATTTTAAAATGCTTTCTACCAGATTATAAGTCATGGCTGTGGAAATTTGGCTTTCATCATTCAATCATAGCTTTTTCGCTTAAGGAGGAAAGTATATCTCTGTTCATAAAGGGTAAAAAAAATCTTCCCGGCTTTCACTAAGACTATCAGGCTGTCCTGAGGAAAACATTCTGTTTCAGCTTGTGCATGAAAAGCAACACAGACATCCACACCTAGATTCAGAACGTTATACAACTATAATTATATGCAAATCCTAAATCAAACATCCTTCAGAACATTGTCACAAGACATGACTTGGTGGTGACATAGTACAGTAGTGGATGGGCTCTAAATGGAAACCATACTTTTTGAAGTAGACGTTGTCCTCTTCCCAAAACCAGGTGTAGGTCAGGTTGCCGGGATACGCCTCCGCTTGGCACGTGAAGAGTGCATTCTGAGAAATGTTTACCGTGATGTTTTCAGGGGGTGCCACTATATACGGAGGACCTAGAAGAAACAAAACATACTGTAATAAGCAACACCATATTAAAAAAATATAATATCTTAATCTATAAGAATAATTTTATTGCTGCACATCAAGTGGACGTTCCTACTGCTGGTTGCCATAGTTTTAATGTTTAGCAGTGAATGAAGAAACTAGCATTCCAAATCACTTTTCTTGCTACAAGATTAAAATATTTTGGAGTTGAATGTGCCATTTGTGTATCAAATTTACAGTCACGGTCACTTTACAATGCTATTTGCACAATATTGTTGTTAATTTGCACATTCCATGCCTTACCTCATTTTACCATATGGTTGGCGCTATTGCGTTATGTTCCATTCTCTATTGTCTTCTTTGCACTGTCTTTGTAATGTTTGTATTGTTTATTGCACTGTCTGTGTCTGCACTCTCTGCACCAGGTTGCACACATGCACTTTATGTCTATTCTGTTCAGTGGCTCTTTGTTGTTCCGTGAAATTCTATGTTTTGTGTAGCACCAGAGAGTCCATAAAACCTCGAACCTTGAAAATCTCATATTTTTCAGTTAAAGAAGAAATAATGTGTGCGTTTTGACATGGATCACTACAAGCTGCTTCATATTTGCAACTTTTCTTAACTTGAAGCGCACATGCTTGCACTAACAATCACTAACAGTCCTTGTCAATCACACTGCCGTATAACACTAGCTCTTTTTAAACGTAAATGATCTCTTGTCGCTGGGCCCTTGCGAGTCGCTGTATGTGTGATTATGTCACTACACTGAAAACTTTAATCCCACTTGACTCTTGGGACTGCATTGCAATAAAATTGTAAAATCCATTTTAAATACATAATATACAGTGCCCCTCAACCACTGGGAATTATTATTATTATTATTGTAATTACTAATATTATTATTAATATTATTGTGATTATTGTTATTGTATTACTAAAAAAATAAAAATGAGATATTGCAATCAAAAAAATTAAGTGACATTAAACATACATTTGAAACAAACCTACAAAACCATGTTGTAAATTTGTTGTATTGTTTTTCTATTAAAAATTCATAATTTTACATTTATGTCACATTCATAAACATAATTTTCATTCATCCATCTTCTTTACTCGCCTTATTCCATAATTTAGGGTCAGAGGGCTCTGCTGGAGCCTATCCCAGCCAGGAGGGATACATATATAAACCTTTTTTTATTAAATTAAACAATTTCTAATATTTTTTGTTTTCTTTTTGTCTGCTTTGTATAAAAACCCATTCTCCCACTGAAAAAAATGTTAGTCAAAATTATGGATTTTTAAAAATAAATTCTGACTTGCAGGCGGATCCCAGATAGCAGGTTGTCATTTACCTAATATAGAATTGATTTTTAAACAGGTTTGCAAAATAGATATAGATGGACATAAAAACAACATTTGTTTAACTTAAATAAAATCACTTATTTTACAGTGAATCAATATAAATCCAGTCTTGCTTTATGTTCAGCAGGACATTATGACTGTAAACCATGTCTGTTTTTATTTCATTTTATTAATCAGAGACTTTGTGTAAACATATGTTAGGTTATTGGCAATTCTAAATTGCCCATAGGAGTGAGTGAGTGTGTGTGTGGCCCTATCATCGACCTCTCCTGCCTTTCGCCCTTTTAGAGACGGCTAGGAATAGACTCCAGCAGATCCCCGTGACCCCAAATTAGGGAAGAAACGGGTATAGAAGATGAACGAATGAGTAAATGAATAAATAAATGATATTTAAATACATTTTTGACACTTTGTCACGGTAACGCCACAGCTATCATCAAATTACATAGCCACTCACAGCACTTCATTACCTGAACACTAAATTATCACACCTGTTCTCCATGCCAATAATCACCCAGCACGTGCACTTCCTCATACTTAAGGAGCACTTGGTTCACCAGTAGACGTCTGGTCTTAAACAAAGACGTCGACTGCAACCTATTACGAGATTATCGCTACTAACCTCTTCCCAGTTTTCTTCCTAGGATTCCGAGTCTCCTGTCTCCGGTATCCTGTCTCTCCTGGCTCCATGTTTCTCGTTCCTCCTTTACCAATCTGGCTCCAGCATCTAGAATTCTGTTCGCCTTTTTCTTTGTTTGTGTTAGCGGTTCTCCGCTATATAAATAAACGCACCCATTGGGTTTAACCTTTCCATGTCTCTGTCTAGATATTCCGTTACACACTTATCCAATATTCCAATATTCTTTTTCTATTACTAAGCTTTATTTTAACTATATATTTTACTACAAAAATGACTTATACTATAACCATAACGTAAAAGTAAAGTAAAATGTTATATAAAATATTTTCCAAATGCTTTTTTTGTAAATTTTATGAACACAACCGAACAATATCTACTGTTGAAATTGTTTGCGTCATTGTGGATGACTAGAAAGACAGCAATTTTACCAAAAATCATACATTTAGAAACGTATAAAAAATAAATCTCTGCCCTTATCCAGAGTGTTCTACTGAGTAGTTTAGGTTTAAGGGCCTTGCACAAGGTTCCAGCAATGGCAGCAATGTGGGGCTGGGAACTGAATCTAAGATCCCATCACTAGCAGCACAACACCTTAACAACTGAGCTACTACTTTAGATTAAAAGCTATAATTAATTCTTAAAGAAAGTTATAAACATTTAACTACCGAAACCATGAACAATAAACATTATTGACGTCTTAACCACTAGGCTACCACTCTAGTTGAGAACAAACTAAATGAGAACAAATAAACTAACTAGTTCAGAATACTATCATTGATTGTGACTCGAAAACCCGTCATCATAATAAAGTGACATTTTCTAAAAGCACATATACAGTAAATATATAGTCTCCAACTAAACAGTTTTTCTTGCACTGAAAATTGAATTAAATTGAATGCAATTAATTAGTTGACATTACAAGAACAAATATATTTTTAACGTTATTTTTGAAATATACAAAAATATTTGCTAAAATATTTGTGTATTTTTAAAAATGTAAAAAAAAATCATGAGCGGGAATCGAACCTGGGATGCCAGAAGTACAATGGCGCCACATTTATCACATTTATTTTTGTTTTTAACAGACACTGCATGACCCGTGCACTTTCAAGTAGCATTTATTCCAGTGATTTCTAAATATTGTAACCTTTTGCATGTTGAAACTTTTTATAAAAAGAAATCCCATGAGCAGTTTTTTATATATTATCTATAAAAATTCAAACTGCTGGCTACTGTATTGTTTTTTTTGTGCCGTGTTTACCTAGAAGACAGAAACGAATATTGCTTTTTTTGTATAAACAAAACCAGCAGTTTAAATTTTCCGAAAACAAGCCCTGGGCCAATAAGATTGACTTGGCACAGGTAGAGTCTGAATTCTTTCTGACTCTTTGTGTTTGCTGTCATTTCGTACTCAGAGCAGGGCTAATAAATGCAGCCACTTCATTATTCACCCTCATACTCTGGAGTAGTGTAGCCTTGGCATAAGCACACACACACACACACACTTCATACTCCATGTCTTACTCCCAAAAGCTGCTAGTGCTTATAACAAACACCCCCACTATTCATTTTAGTTCAGTTCTTTGAAATATTGTGACTCTTATTTATTACATTACATTATTTGACATCTTGCATCTCCTGGGGTTAAACACTCCCTGAAACTCAACAGGAGGCATCTATGAACGTGTTGTATACAATGCTGGGAATAAAGGCATGATAAATAAACTTTTTCAGTAACAAGTAATTAATCGAATTACTGTATACTCAGATTCAACACTGTTAATGTTACTAACAAGATAATGTGTGGCCCTATTTTAATATTTATTCTAATATGTCAGCTCACTGAGGTGGCTTTTATCTGTGTAGCCCTCTCAGCAATAGCACTGTGACTAATAGCACTATGACATTATGACACACATACACAAAAAGACCAAGGCAGTCCAGTCAGGACAGGTCTGGCCTTGCAGACCAGAATCCCTAATAGCATTGTTTTCCCTGAGAAATACTGAGCAAATGGGACCTCCTCTTGTGAGTGGAGCCATGTACGCTACTACTGAGACCTCTGATGAGGTACAGCTTTGAGCATTCAGTCTCATACCAATAATTGTAGCGTCGATATTTCACAAAGAAAACAGTATGCTATTAAGTGGAATCTTGGTTCCTGGTGCAGGCAGTAACAGCATAACACAGTAAACTGCCCTGATTAGGACTGTCCTGGAGCTCTTTCAGGAGCGTTTCACTGCAGGGCTATTGCCGTCCACCCTAAGGGTATACCAAGGTGTCCGTAGCTGCTGACTGTGTCCCTTCTTGATGGACATACACCCACTAGCTACAGTTTTCTCTGTGACACCAGGATTTACTGCATGTCTTGGCCATAACACCGGCATCCCTTTCTATACGCTTCAGATCAAAGCCTACTTTAGCATTGCTGAATACTTTCTGGTTGCATACGTCACCCACCGGTGATGACACTCTTTGCCTAGACTGATTTCACACATGCTTTAGACCACATTAGTGAAGAAGCATTCCCATAGCGCCTCGATGCGTCATCTCGTTGCCTCTAGAAACCGAGGTTACATATGTAACCTAATGACGTTCTCCTGGGACAAGCAAATTTTACATTCTTAGTTCCAGCTTTTATTTACATTTTCCTACCAGAAAACAAGCTCTACTTCATGTTCCTTTTAACTACTTTACTTCCTATAACCATTTATTTTGTAAAGCAAACATTTTCACGATGCATATATAAATTGTGTGCGCCTGAGTGTTTTGTTGTGTTTGCTTGAGCTTCTAATTCTTATAGCAGTAAAACAAACGCACACCGTTAGAGGTGCCAGTTAAGGAAACAAACAATTAGAAGCTTTAGAAGAATTATAACTGCACACTCGCTTTACTATCTACTTTCATTGTCCAATACACATTTACAATAAAAGAAAAAACTTAAACATGTGTGCATTATAATTCTCTTCTGAGCTTCTATTTCCCACAATCTGCTGCACTACACAAATCAGCCGAGGTGAAATTCAGATGGCAGTATGTGCTGTACTAAGCAAAGTATTTGATGGGCATGTATGCTTTTTTAAATGACAGCCATACACGGATCCAGAATAAGATGTGATGGGATAAGATGGTGTGATAAGACAGGATGTAATAAGATAGGATGTAATGTGATGTGATAATATTTGGGATAAGACTTTTTTGATCACCAGTTGAAATTTAAATCAATCTTACAGAGAATTAGAATCACATAAGCAAGTTGGAATTCCTGAAGACTACCACTCATGTTGAGATTAGGCATAGTGTATAACCTTTACTTGTGATATGACTCTAAAACACTTCATGATGGTAGATACATTTCTCACCGGTTATTTCTATGTTATAAATAGAAAGATTTATATACCTTATACATGACCTGAAAAACTTTCAGTAGAGGGTAAGGTCTTCAATTATACAGTCATCTCCTGAATAAAACTTCATGAATCCATTGTGTCGTCTGTGTTAATGTACTAAATCAGTTCAGCATAATTTATTATTACATTAACAACCTCCTTTAAGGCTATCTGTATAAAATCCAGGCTACGATGGACAGGATACTGGGGCTTCACCTTGCATGGTAATTTATCAGTTTCCCAGCCTGGTTCAAAACAATACTACTTGATTTATATATAATTAACTAATTATAATTTTAACTTATAATTTTATAATTTTAAGTAAAAATACAAACATCTCAGAAACCCTCGAAATTGCATATGTTTAAATGTTTTAAACTATTCCTTTAAGTTTTTACAAGCTAATTTTAGTTGTACAAGTGGACAGTAATGTCTTTGTTGTCAACAGTTAACATACATGGACAAAATTGTTAGAGCACCTGACCATTACACCAATTTTACCTCCACACAAATTTTCCACAAAAGTCCTGATGTGATCAGATAATAACGTTGGGTAAGAAGGTCTGAGGTGCAGTCGGCATTTCAGTTCATCTTAAAAGAGTTTAGTGTGTTGAGGTCAGGGCTCTGTGCAGAACCTTGGTAAACCATATCTTTATAGTGCTCACTTTGTACAGAGGCATTGTCATGGTTTGGATTCTTAGTTTCAATAAAGCTACAACTTTGTAGCTACAATTTTTAGGGGGAATAAAGTAAGGAGTCTCTGAATCCTATCTTACCTTGTACGAGCAGGCGTGTGGTATGAAGTGCTTCTCCCTGGTCGCTATAAGCACGGCAGCTGTAAGCTCCTCTGTCCTCCCGTGCGATTGCCTGCACTGTCAAACTGCCATCGATCACCTACAAAGAGATGTAATGAACATAAACAATGTGAAATGACTGATGACCACTACAGTTTATTTAATAATTAGCTATTATTAGTAAGTAAATAATCCAATGAAGTGGAACAATACAAGCCAAAAATCAGCAAGACAAAGAAAAAAAATAGGTATGTTAAAGGGATCATAGGATGCCCATTTTCCACAATTTGATAATATACTTTGACTCACTGTGGCCTGTTTTAGTTTATGTTTCTTTAAATGCTAGTAACCTCTGCCTACCCCACCCATCTATTCTCTGGGTCGTTTCCACTACTCCAAAACGATTAAAGGCTATTTAAGTTTCATTAAACATGTACAATGACAATTGTTTTCTTATTTTTTAACTAGACTAATCAACTAGCTTCTGGCAGAAATACCTCTAAATGCAATTGAACCACTGCAGATGATTCATAAAGCAGCTATATGACTTGTTTTTAACACCACTCTTGATGCGCTGCCTCCACTGGCTTCCAGTAGCCTGCACACATCAGATTCGAAATGCTGACGCTGCTACAAGGTAAAAAATAAATCAGCTCCCTCTTACCTCCAACCACTTATTTACTCTATTTTTCCTTTAGATACATAAGCACCACTTGACTATTTCTATTATTCTTTGGGATACAAGTTAGCTCTGCCTGAAGACTTTTCTGGCACGAAAGGGGTGGAATGAATTTTCTATTAATGTGAGATTAGTTGAGTCACTGGCCGCTCAGGGGGCAGCTGAAGACCTACCCCTTTTCCTTAAAACCTAGCACTTCTTTTGTTGTTCATGTTACTTTTGGTTTGTGATCTAAAAAGAAACAATCTGAGTTTTTTCTGTGATTAAAAACTCATCACACCTTTTTTTTTTTTAAAAATGTGTGGTTTTACTTCTCTCTCAGTGCTGTGCCACTGTCTGACCCACTGCACTACAGCACCAGACAAAAGTGAGTAATATCTATAAACTATGAATTCCGCTGTTAATGGATAGACTGTATACAAGCAGGTTACAGCACAGCAAGTAGGAGGCTAAAGAATGAAAATATGAGCACAAGATCTCTGGGGAATAAAACAGTCAGTCTTTCTGAAATAAGATCCCCTTCTTTCTGCTCTTTACCCTGTTTGCTCCATCTTCACATTCCTGCCTTTCTCAGGCTTTCAGCCATGGCAGCCAGAACCTAGAGCAAGAATCCAGTGTTCGTCTCATCAATTTTCTGAAAGGAGAGGTCATGACATGCTGCTCTGGTGGAAGTGTGACATTTGGTGGACTTCAAAAGGGAAAACCTAACAGTCTGGATCGGTTTGTAGGCAACAATAAATAAAATATACACTTGACTGTATCTGCATGTAAGGGAATTTCGGAGGATTGGAGCAGCCAAATGAGTCTCCATTTGGTTCACATCAGTGTGACAATTTAGGCAGTAGTGTGAGAAACGTTTCACTTCCAACACTGCTGCACTGGAATTTATAGGGAGCTTTTACCCTAGCTAAAAGCAAACACAGCACAGGGCTTTAACCTTTTCATCAAATGTAACTTAGTAACTGTGGCTACTTAACCCATGCCCACTGTCTGATTTGTACCTACACATTTGGCGATGTTTAGTGGCTTAATCTGCTTGACATCCATCTTGACATTTTCCAATACTCTTAAATTAGCCAGAGTTCACAATTAATCCTAGCTATTAGGATCATCTTTCTTTATACAGTATACCTTCTAAAATCCTGACTTTACCTTTTTATTTGCATATTTATAATGTAACGGTCTCAAGCTTTTGCTTCATTGTTTGGGTAAAAAAGGATAGGTCTTTTGTTCTGCACCCAAGCAGGCATTGATTTCTCTATCTAACAAGACAATTGTTTATAACCATCTTCTGGCATGTCTTTCCTAAGCCAGGCTTACACTGTGTGATTTTTACTAGTTGTCATATTGTCAGACTGTACAACAAACATAAGAATATTTGTCCTAAGTTTAAGAGGTCATCACATGCCCATTTTTCCAAAAGTTAATGTGCTTCTTTAAGGTCTTAATGAAAGTCTTTAATGAACTTCACACTGATTGTTTAAAAAGAAAAACATTTTTAACTCACAACAACTCATTTTACCATGTCAAAAAAAGTTCTGTTCACAGTGACCCGTTTTAGATTTTTCTGCTATCATTTTACTGTCAGCAGACTTCAGGTCTATCAAGGGGATTTGAAGCACAAGGCAGGGGAAGCCCTAGATATGGTTCCAATCGACCGCATGATCATATTATACACAAACACTAATCACACAATATATAGACAATTTAGAAATATCAGTCAGCCTACAGCACGTTTTTCAACCAGATAAAAAAAACAGGTTGAAAATTGCCTTGTATGTGAAAGGCAAATGGGCGAACCACAGTTTACAGTAGCTCCACAAAGCAAAATATGAAACAATATAGAAATAGTACTTGTACTACTAATAATAATAGCGTTGCACAAGCATGCAGTAAGTCCAGAAATGAATGCAGATCGATAATAAGTGAGAAGTGTTAACATAGTGTTTTAGTTTCTTGTCTAAAGATGTAACTCTTAACTCTAAAACCCTTGGGTTTAATGTAGGTCACTTCAGATAAAAGCATCCGCTAACCGAATCAGCAGGATCATAGCATTTGCAATGCAAAAAAAAAAATCACGATTGAGTATAACGGTTAAGAAAAAAGAAACAATGTACACTTTGCCTGTTTTATCTTTGTCCTCCCTGGCTCCATCTTTCAGCATTGATTTGGCTCTATCTTGCCAAACGAAGCCTGCTGTAGCCAGTCTGCCAGAATGTTTCTGTCAAATCCAGCTATTCTCACACCTCTTGTCAATGATTCAGACTCATTCCACACAATCGTGCACCGTTGTCTGTCATCCCGGCCTACGCAACGGTTCCAGACAGCATTTTTTCCAAGTGCTAATTCTTTCCTTTCAAAGCATGAAAGCACAAATGCTTTATTACCACAGCTTGTATACCATATTTGGTGATAAGAGTGATGAACCAAACCAGAATATGTGTTCTGGTTTCAATCTCTGTAATGCTGGCGGAAATTTATCAGGGTAGAATAACTAATTTATAGACATTGTATCACATCAGTTCAACGACTCAGTGAACCCTAAGCAGACATTACCGTGTATTTTTTGTTGGTGGCCAGCTGCTCACCCTCTCGCAGCCAGGTGACCACGGGCTTGGGGTTACCGAAGGCGGTGCAACTCAGTGTGACGCTGCCGCCTTCCCTGGCCTCCACATACTGCGGTGGCACATCTATGAATGTAGGGGGTGCTAAGGAAAAAAAACACACAAATAATAACTACAGGTCAGTATATATATATATATAATTACAGGTTTGGTTTGTCCCATGTGTTACTGAAAAAAATTAACCCATTCCCCTCAGAGTGACATTGTTTTTCTATTAGATATATAAACTCTTTATTGTTAAAGATTTGTAATCTGTAACTGTAATATTGGCCATTACTGAGGTCTGAGACCAATTTTAAAATCCTAAAAAATTCCTATAATCCTACACTATAACCTGTTATCTTTGATGGACAGATTGACAAGTTTACCGACAGACGATGCCAGTTGCAATCAACGTTTCCATCTTATCAACTTCTGGCATTGTCTGGAGATGTTTGCACATACTGACAAGCAACAATCATAAAAGACTAATAAAAATTACAGACTGTAAGAAGTGTATTTGTCTATGTGCATGTAATATACACATATAATGACCTTCATCACTTTTACACCATCTTCTACACCTGGCAGTTTTACACAACACATTTACTCTTGGCAGCTGGGCCTTTCCAATAAAGCTCTGTTGAAAGTGAGTAGAAGTGAGAAGTCTGTGTGGTCATTCATCTACAGAACGGCTACTGTTCAGTGCACAGCTACATCTGCCCATCTGACACCTGCAGAGCAAACACAGACTAATAGACATCCTCTCTCTCAGCCATTGCAGGAAGAAAACTACCGCCTGCATAGCACACACATGCAAGTGTTTATACACCGCCACAGGAAACCGACACTGTTGGGCCTTTCAGCTTCCGTGGGAGCCAGACACCACCTGCCCTGACAAAGAGACGCTTGGACAGAAGCAGAACTGAGTGAATACTAATTTAGTACCAATGTCAGTGTTTCACAAGACGACTCAACTGTCAGGCGATGCAGCAGTTTGTGATAAACATTGGCAGAAAGTGTGTGCAGTTTTGCAGCAACACTGTTTGGCATTTGGAAGAGGTAAGTGGAAAAACGGCTTCTGCATTCATAATGATATTCAAAACATATAAAGATGCTGGTATTTACTGTACACTTTGTGCACAGATTTAAAAAAAATACTAAATCAAGCTGGTCCATGTTTACAGTCCATTCAATGTCTGAACTATTTATCCTCCACAGGGTCACAGACAGCCTGCGGACTTTAGGGGAAGTGGTGGCTCAAATAGTTGAGGCACTGAGTTATTGATTGGAAGACATGTGTTCAAGCCCCACCACCACCAGTCAGCCACTGTTGGGTCCTTGAACAAAAACAAGGGTTAACCCTTCCTGCTCCAGGGCGCTGTATCATAACTGACCCTGCACTCTGACCCCAACCTTCTAAGATGGGCTATGTGAAAAAACAATTTTTCCTGTGTTGTAAAGTGTGTGTGACAAAGACATTTACATTTATTTAAAGCTTATATCAGAGGACCTGGAGCACAAGGCAGTGGATACCCTGGACAGGGTAACAGGGCAAAATCACACACACAGATATGTTCTAAGACATCTACCGTATAAGTGTAGGGGAGGAATGTGGAGTACCTGGAGGACATTCCCAGGGCACAGGGAAAAGGCGAAAATTAAACTCCAAACCCCAGAGAGGATAAATATGAATTGTGTCTGTAATATAATATGAAATATTTGTAGCTGGGGGTTTAGCATTAAAAGAGTGTGATTTAAAACATGAGCCAAAAAAGTGCTACATAATTAGTTTTCTTCAGGTCAGAATGAAAACCCACGACCAAAAGAGTGATGCACATATGTGTAATTTGTAATTAGAAACGTTTGAATACACTGTAAGTCCCCACCTGTCAGTTGGTGTGTCTTATGTGGCAAGTAAGATGGGAATGGATGGTTTTTGTTAAACCTGGTGGTTAAACTAGTGTTCAAAAAAAGCATACACCAGCACTAGGGGTGCACTTATCCCACAAGATGAGACACGAGACGAGACGATATTTTTAGACTTTTTTGAAGAAATCCTTAATGATAAAATACAGGGAAAATAGTCTTTTATTTAACTGAAAAACAAAATGCAAATGCACAAAATGCATTTTGAAATCAACTAGTATTTCATGGAATTAAAATTTTAATGAATTTTATGTAATTTATAACATATAAACACTGTGCAAAATATTTTGCCACAAACATTTTTGCCACATCCGTTTTTAATTTGTGTGTAGCAGCTTCTGCTCAGATGTCTGTGTAGTGAGGTTTATTGCGTGTGCAAAGCTGCAAATCCTGCCTCGCGCACAGCCACATCCATATTAGTTGCATTGTCTGTTACAATCGCGATGCAGACCGTGTTAGCAGAAGTGTACGGTATTCATTTATTACAATATTTGCATATTGTCTTTGCCTTGTCTATCCTTCTTTCGCCGTTTCTTAGTTCCACCAGGAAACCAAAATGTTGCCACACAAATGATTTAAATGTGGTGGGTCATCTTTTATCCTTTTTCTACGAGACATTCCTACGAGACCAGTCGGATCTCACAAGATACATTGGATCTCATGAGATCTATAAATATTACCAAGCTATGCGAGCTAGAGGACAACATTCTGCATTAATATGGACAAATTTTTATTTTCAGATTTTAAAAACATTTAATCTTATATCATCTTAAAAATCTGCCTCCCACAACCAGTATGTTAGCAGGTAGCTCCAGTTTTGTTCCTTAGATGCTGCATATTGGGGGTTTTTTTGCGTTTGCTTAAGTTCCTACAAATATAATGAATTTCAAGTAGGCTGTGTTACATTTAGGTGCAATGCAGCAGCACTAGCATATCAAAAGCTGACTAAGGTCACAGCACTTCTGTTGTACGCATGGTTTTTAAATGGCCTTGTAACATACAAAAACTATTTCTTCTACCTTACTTACTAAGTTATTTAACAGTGAAAGGCAAATGTGTGTTAGGTCATGTGTTTTTGCATATGTGAGCCCTCACGTGTACATTAAAGCGAGTACATTAAAGTCCGCATAGCAAATCAAATGGTGGCAGGGTGTGTGTGTGAGAGTGATTTATGATAGGATGTACAGTAATCTACATGTAGCACAATAATGCGAACAAAACAGGGGATGTTAAGCAGCAGCAGGCAGAAAACTATTAGCATACATGCACGTGTTTCTGACTATGTTGTCTGCTGCAGCTGTGCAGGTGACATTTCACAGGATGAAACACAGAGAACTCCTTTACACACTGCCAAACACAAATGCTCGATACACACATATAAGCACAATTTACTCTTTAACCCTAAACCTTGGTGCAGGCTAACCACCCTATGGCCTATGCTGTGCCTCAACTAGCAGGTACTGTAAGCCCAAGGTACCTTTGCTGGGGTCAGTGTTTAGAATTCTGAATATTCATGAGCCTTGGCATGCATATGTTTAGTAAGCCAATATCGAGCGCATACTAAGAGCTGACAGTTCGATGCTAATTATAATGTGCCTGTGGATGGCATCTGACAGGGGAGAAAAGAAATACTGAGAGCTGTAATAAATGAGCAGAACTCAAAACTCAGATACAGACCGCAAAATCAGAGTGAAATCTAGATAAGAAAGACAATAGAGCCACACAGATTCTTACGTTTTAGTCACTGCTTTTTCAGAGAATAAACATTACAACATTACGTCAATTTTGATGCTTATGTGATGATTTTACTTAAGCCTACATTACATTTATCTTTTTGGTGTTTGGCAAACTCTATTATCCAGAGTGACTTATATCTTCATTTTTTTATTCAACTGATCAGTTGGGGTTAAGGGCCAGCACTAAGGTGCTGTGGTGTAGTGGGTTAAGGCGCCAGCACCCACATGCGCAGCGACCCAGGTTTGATTCCAGCTTGGGTCCTTTCCGGTTCCACCTCTCTCTATCTCCCCCATTTCATCTCTGTTTGTCCTATAAATAAAGGCAAAATATCCATAAAATTCATGCAGCTACAAATCAAAAGTGTTATAATTCGAATGTTTTACACCAACCAGTCTATTGTAACCTGAGATTTCCGTTCTTGGAAGCCAGGAGTGAAATCTGATCCTTAACCCACACACCTTATTGTTGTAACATTCAGAAGGTTGTGCATTCATTCATAAATGTTTTTTCTGCTCTGCACACTTGTAAAAAGGGTTTTTTCGAGTTACAGTGTCTTTCTGTAAACTTGAAGCAGTCCAGCTTTTGACCTTTTACATCAACAAATCTTTAGAATCATGTTTACTGGTAAATAACTATAACCCTTGTCTTTATTTTGGAGTTTGCCTTTAGGAATACAAAAACAGCATTTCACCTTATCTTACCTAAATGTTTTAACAATAGGAGAAGAGAGGATCTTATTGGAAAAATAGACAAGTAGCAGCTCAATTTAATAATAGCAAAACAATCATCCTATAATGTTGTAGGATAGTTAACTTTATGCACCGCCGTTGCTTATTCAATGACATACGACTTGCACTGTCATTGAGTTTCCACATAGGATTGAGGCCTGAAACCGTTTTGAAATCCTTTTCCTGCCTAAACGATCAGGGGTCATATCCCATCTGTACCACATTAGAGGAAAAAACTGTAATCGTTTCACTTGATACATGTAATGTAAATGCGCCCTTAGTGTACGTTCAAGATCCAGTAAATAAGAATGTAAAATTCTAGCATATCAATTCACAGCTGCTATAAAGAAGCACAATAGAATAAACTGAACTGCTTGCTTGAATAGTACAGGGACCACAATCCAACGTCAAACACACAGACCACCTAAGGCTTCTTTATACATATTGTTCAGTCATAATACAAACCAGACTAGTGTTGAAATTAATCAGCCCTATCAGCACATACACAACGTTTACAGCAGCTATGTACAACAATAGCATTAAAATGCAACAGAGGCCTTTTAGAAATTGACCTTCAGGTAATGAGCCATAAAGTGTGATAGTTTATATATCACAATAATGGATCTTATTAAAAAATAATGCAAACGCTGTAAAAGTGGTGGGTGTGACATTAGGCAAAAACAATAAATGCTGCAACAGTCAAAATGATAGTTTGGGTTTAAATAAATAAATGCATTTAGGGAAAAGTCTGCTGTGTTTAATTGATACTGGTGTGGCCCATCTCTAAAGATGACCTAGTGGAGTTCTGAGGCTACATGGCATATGCAGGAAAATATATTACTAGCATATACAGAACAGCGTTCTTCATCATGTTCTGTAAAATAGACTAAAGTGTCTGCTGCACTGTAACTGATAGGTTTGCAGTATGATGTCAAAATAATAGCTTATTATTGGAAGTATCGTTGGGATTAGGTCTTTCATTTTATTATACTGTATTTTACTTTAAAATTTTATGTTTATATCTTTCTAAGACACAATGTTTTATTTTTTCATATTCAACATTGCACAGAATGTTAATCATTGCTCGTTAATTATTTTTGGAATTTCGTTTTTTTGGATTAAAAACGAAACGCTGAGGTTACAACTGAAAATTAAGCCAATAAATGATTGGTGTTTTTGTAACAAAGGCCCCATTGCAGGTTTGCAGGTTTTACCTAAATGTAATATTATAGTTATAATATCGGATCTATTTCGTCAGTGCAACATCCTTCTGAGGTTTTACAATGTTACTCATTGTAGTATGTAAACTGATCCTGCTTACTCTACATCATTTAATTAAATCATAGAAAATATTTTTAAGTAAACGACACAATATGTTTCATGCTGAGTATTGATTTTTTCATGCTTAGAATGTTTGAGCTATTAAGTGATGATAAGCATTTTTGCTGTTTCTTTATACACAAAATTATAATTTTATAAATCGTTATTTAAACATTGCAAACGTTTTACTACACTGTAACTCATTGTTCGGCTTAAAATAGTCTGAATAGCCTTTGACAAATATAAAATGTAATCGTGATTACTGATCTTTTATTTTGAGCATAAAATGTGAAGAGTATAAAGACTGTACTGTATAAAGAGCCTCTAAAAAATCTGCTTCAGGTGAGTATGGGCCTCTAAAGACTGTAGTAATAAAGCTTCTCTTCCAATACACACTCATATATGATGTCTCCACACACTAAATCAGCAATCTGAGCTTATAAAATCTCTAAAACAGAACAGGGCAGCAAATCAAGCAAGCTTGAGGGCAACATCCTAGAGAATTCTGATCTGATAAAAATAGTAAAGGCACTTCACAGCACACAGCTTATTTCCAACAATGGGCAAGCCAGTTCAGCCTCCTCTGCTCTCTGACTGCTCTTTTGAAATCGATTTCACATTATTTAGTTCCCTAAAGGATCTGAATGGTTTTAACATGAAACGCAAGCAGGCTAAAAAAGGCAGCGCACTAGGAAAGGCAAACAAGCATCTTTTCTTTTTTAATGCCATCATCAGTTAAGACGAACCCTCGGATTGAGCACCAGCGTCGGATTTGTGGGAGTCCAATGAGTCAGTGGGTTTTCCAAGATTCTCTATTGAAAACCTGCCAAAAACTGTGTGTGTATGTTAAACACAAGCTTCGATTAGTGCTTAAAAGGCAATAAAATCAGTCAAACACAACACCATAAAGATACATTTTACACAAAAACACTTTTTACTAATTTGCTCCATGGACATTGCTTTGTATCCATGTTTTCTAAACTGTTATTGATCTCTGGAGGTTGCAGATGTTTGGCATGTAACTGACCGTTAACTGTGAGATGGACCCAGCTGCCATTGTGGAAGGTGTCATACTGTTGTTCCAACATGAGAACCCTGCACTCGTACCAGCCCTGGTCCTCCGAGCGCACCTGATCGATCTGCAGAGACGCCTTGCCATGTAGACTCGTCCTACCTGCAGCAGAGACAGACAAGTACACAGCATTCATTTTCATGTCTTTGTCCCAATACCACACCTGAGCAATATTTATAGCAATTTGCATGTATTCATGCAATACATGATGGCGTAATTAGCGTGACAACTTCAAACCACTATGGGAAAATGTTAAAACAGACAAACAAGCAAGATGCAAGGAAGTGTTTGTATAACCTGTTGTTTCTGTTTGTTTGTTGCTAGCTACCATTTATCAAGAAAACACGCTTTACTGAATGTGTCATGGACGATTCTTATTGTGTGTCCATTTTTGATGTGTCCTGACTGTCTCATGGTCTGAGGTTATGACACCTGAGATGATACAGTGTGACATGTGGCGCATGCTCATCCAGACGGATAAGCACCAATCGCAAAGGACTTATACAAACTGCGCAGTGTAATGGAGGCTTCATGTACCTAAAATTCAATTATATAGTTATCTATAAATATTTGCCCTTTGAGATAACCACTGCAAAGAAGTGAACTTACAAAACTATAAATGATAATTTATAACACACTAACGTTTTAAGATAGTATTAACCATATATTCTTATAATATATCAATTATATTATAAAATATCATGAAGATGTTGCAACTGATGGGAAGTATAACTATAGTATTACATTAACAGGATTAAATGTTAGGTCAGTATTAAACCCTCACTAAGTGCACTTAACTCAGCTGTGTATTGCTCTGTCAGTCATATTGGCTTGGTCGAGCTTGGACAAAGACAAGTGTTATAAACCTGAGCATTACATTTAGACCCCTACCTCCGAGATCACAGACCCTGTCCTAGCTTTTGCCACTGCCCTGTGAGTAGACCTAGTTCCTACTAAGAAGGACAACCTGCCGCATTACCTGTGTGTTTCCTTACCTTGTACATACACCAAATTCACATTTCTGAAATTTGCCAGATGCCCTTATACAGAATTTTTTTATCCACCTAAGCAGTTATGGATTAAGAGTCCTGCTTAGGGCAGCTTGGTGGTGCTGGGACATGCAGTGTGTTACATGTGCAGAATGTCAGTATTGTATCAATCTTTCTAGGCTGTTAGAACTGTTAGTGCAGTGATAGTGGTTTAAGGTATTGGACTGATAACTGGAAGATTGGGATTTAATTCCCAGCACCACCAAGTTGCCACTGATTAGCCCCCGAGCAAGGCCGTTAACCCACAATTGCCCAGTTGTATAAAAGAGATAAGAGTGTCTGCCAAATGCTGTAAATGTAAATGATAGCTCCCTCTGTCAGGCCCTCAGACTCCTCATCAAGGACATGCCTATCATACAAATACCCCTGGGATCTTTACCATATAATGCAAGCACAGATGTCAATCGCTTGCAAAGTAAAGAAAAACATACTTTGACCTGCAAAGTTTGTTTTACATTTATTTATCCCTTCCTAGCTCAATATAAGTGAGTACATTTATCACATTTGTACAACTGATTAGTTGAGGGTTAAGTGCCTCTTTCAGGGACCCAGCAGTGACCGCCTAGTGAGCCAAGGATTTGAATTTATAACCTTCTGATCTGCAGGATCACACTTTAATCACTAGGCTATCATTTTTACAATGATGCTCCAACCAAATGCATTCCTATCTCTCATCTTTACAGTGGAAAACTTTCTTTGAGATCAAACATTGGTATATCGATGGTGTAGCCATACTTGAGAAGGAAAACTGCAGGTTTCCACAGCAGAAAATCAATATGCCGCTGGGAAAACAGGGGCTGCAGCCTTGCAGTAAAAGAGGTTTGAATAAATAAAAAAATTCAGCGCTTTGGAGAAACACATCTATTTTTGCACAGGGTGAGGAAGTGCTGATGAGGGGTGGCGTCAGCACCAAACAAATCCACATTCGCTTAGCAAAGATTATTTCCTATTATCTTGGCTGTTGAATGAAGCTGGATTTCATGGTGTAATACTCAACTTTTAAATAACTGCTCATTGGTTAATGCAGTCTGAACAGCAAAAGCCTGATTCATAAACAAAATCCATATGATAGCGCTTGGGAATTAGGCAAAGATTTGTAATTGCTGTGAGGCAACATCTGTACTATAGCAGGAAGGTCTGCTTAAAGAAAAAAAGAATCTCTAATTATAACTTTCTTTAAAGATGAAGGAAACTGTGGCTAAATTACATACACTCGAAGTCGATAAATCGAGCCTTAGTGCATTTCAGTGGAATTGTGTTATGGGTTTCAATCCCATAACCATATAATAGGGATAAATACAAGGCTAAGAGTCTTTGCCAAATGTTATGTATTATACAGTATGTAAATGATAAGAAGGTTTTGAGCTCTGGTACTTTAAGTTCAATTGAGTTACTCTATAATTGTATAATTGACTCCATTGTAAATAGTTTCAGACAGATAGGTAGATAAACAGACAGACAGACAGACAGACAGACAGACAGACAGACAGACAGACAGACAGATAGATAGCTAGACAGACAGACAGATAGATAGATAGTAATGTTGTCTTCAGTCTATGTGCATCTATGTGCAGGAGGCATGGCTTTGGACAGCGTGGATATGACGTGCGCTTTCACACTGCTATTCCAAACTGTCCTACAGTACCTTTACCATGTGCATGTTTTTTACATTACAATTTACAATTTTTCACTGCAAATATAAGTATACAATTTGAGACTTAAAATGCTCAGCATAAATTATTAGAGTAAACGCTGTTGATTTTACTAGTTGAAGGATTGATATTACACATCTCTCTGCCAGAGCTAAAACATACTGAATTATTTGCATTGTTCCAAACTTTGTTTTGTGTATTAAGCTTCTCACACAAATCTTATTTCCTTATCCCTATAAAAGATGATGTTGCCTTCTTTATAGCTCCCACAGTCTTTCATGTATGAAGTTTACACACAACCTGCTTGCATGCTCTAGTTAGAGAATCACACACAATCATTAGACCCTTCTTTCCCGTGTACCACCAGGTTTGGCATATCTTTACTAGTCAAAATTCGAAGTGATTTACAGTTGTCCTAAAACCATATCAATACCGGTTCCTCGATCCACATTTGATCCTCTTCAAATGTTGACTATGCTGATGTCACATTAATTACTAAATGTGTCTCTTACAGCTTTTTAAGTGTGAGTGTAAGATTCTCTATAGTTCCAAAAGCAGAAGTGCGATAAATAATGTGTTATGCATTTTTTAACAGGAACAAAAAAAAGGTTAGCACAGATCATCTCATGTGGTTTATTATAAGCCAGAAATTTAAAAAAAATAGAAAAAAAAATCAAAAATGTTCCAGTTGAATCACATTTTAAAGTAACTGACAGACAGAACACATGATCTCAGGTTGTGTGAACATTGCTGTCCAGGCTCACCAGCATACTCCGGATCCACATGAGGAGGATAGAAGCGAAAGTTGATGAAAAATGGGATAGGCACACCGAACTTGAACCACTCCACCACATAGGGGGTCTGCTGGCCGTTGAGAGGGTGGCTCACATCACATCCCAGAACTACGCTCTCTCCTGCACGGGCCGTCACAAACTGGGGCTCCTCTCTCACGCCGTGGACACCTGGACACCATGCGAAAGAATTAGTGAAGGAAACATCTCGCAGAAAGTTGATATTAATAACAAAAATAAATTAAGAATTTTACCATGGTTGCGTTTGGAATAAAAATAAAATCCCATTTTCTATTATTTATAATTTGTTTTAATTAGAAGAACAAAATCAAGCAAACTTCTTGATTGGATAGGGCTAAAGCAATTTTTTCTACCATTTACATTTCAAACATATACACCACTAACCATCGCCTGCGTGACGTCAAATTGTTTGCAAATAATTATATGTCTTTCAATAACTACCTAAAACTGATTCTTAGTTTATTCTTTAACAAACAAATGTACACCTATGTTAATGCCATGTTGTCTTATTTTAAGCTTTGCTCATAGGCTTTGCTAATAGTTTGCTCGTAGATGTTTTATTAGGTTAGTAAGTATTTACAGGTAGTTAAATTCTTTAAATTATTAGTATAAAATAAAAAAAGGATTCAAATCCTTTAAAATAAGTGGATTTTACAAAATATAACTATAGAAACATGTTTAACGGTTAATTAGACTAGTGTGTCTAACAAAATCAACCCAGTAAGCATTTACCCATCCATTCATTTTCTAGACCTTTTTCTATCTCAGCTTTCATTGGGTGAGAAGCAGGCATACACGCTGGACAGGTTGCCAGTCCATCGTAAAGACAATTTTAGACACAAACGACAAATTTCCCTCCAGAATGTTTCACTTTAGCAGCAAGAAAACTGATTTAAATGCTATTTTTTCAGTGAAAGTATTTTTTCAATCTTTAACTTCTCTCTGAAATAATCTCTAAATCTTTTACTTCTCTCATTGCGTTCTAGCTTCTTTCTCCTTCCCTTGAGTCACACTACTCATTCTGATCTCTAAAAACTGCTGTATATACATCATTCACTGAAAACCATGCAAGCAGTAATGAAGACCTTTAATGTGCTGAGCAGTTTGCCTCACCGCACATGTAAAGCATCCTGAACATGTCCATCAAGCCCGTTGATGATTTGGAGCAAGTTTAATACCTGCTATTAACCAGAGAGCCCCACTCCAGAGACAGATTTGCAGTCCAGCTGTAAAAAGATTACTTTCTTACTTTTACTCCCTGAAACTGCCCTGGATTTCAAAAATGAGGGTAGTTGTTATCAGTAATTTAAAGCACAATATACAAATAGAGTGGCTGTAGTCTGCTAACGCGTCTTGGACTAAGTCTTGACTATACAAGTTTTTTTAATCAGGTAAAGGGACTATAATGGGGTTTGAATTCTCACTTTTCACTAAATGCATGATGTTCTTAGCTACTTCCAGAGAGAGCAAAGGCTGATAAGTTAAAGCCCAATAGGTTCAAATAGCCTCACAGAAAACTAAAAACCCTACAAGCCTTCGAGTTTGTATCTTTACATTTTTAAATTGTGTGTCATTTACGACTGTAACAATGAGCACTTATAAAAAATATCCAGGAACAATTTATGTTGATTTATATGATAAATGCTGGTCAGTTTTTGTAGGGACATATTTTGACCTCATATTGTCATCCCAAACATGATGCTAAACAAAACTAACTGTGATTGGCAGCTTTTAAATATTATTCAAAAATCCTGCTGAGCCATCTTCGGCCAATAAAAGCTTCTATGATGTCCGGACCTTTTGTTTTCAGTCTAATGGTGTAGCTATGCAAGACCTTTAACCAATAAATCGATTTTTTGTTATCTATTAAAATAGTGACCCAAAAGTTTCAGCTGTAGGCTACTGTTTCAAAGAAACTGATTGGTTACTGGGGTTTAAAATCCAGCACTGCCATTGTTGGGCCCTTAAGCAAGGCCCCTTTTTCTTTCCCTCCCATGGTGCTGGGTATGCTCACTGGGCATGCTAACAAGCTATGCTGTAATCTACACACTGTATGACAAAGTTTGTTTTTTTTTATTGTTATTTTTCTTTTATTGACGCCCCAACCCTTAAAAATATTTAGCCAACCAGAAGATAGGATCTCTCTGTTTTTAATAATAAAAAAAAGGTTCAAATAAAAAGGTTTGGTCTGTTTACATGAAATCAAGATTTTAAGAAAACCTACCAATCTAAAGACCAACAGAATCAGAAGATGTTTTAAAAGATTTTTAATTGTTTAACTCCAAACTATTTATTTTTTCTTTAAAAAAAAAGGCAGATACTCATTACTCATTAAATGTGACATCATCCATCATCTTTGGCCACCTACTTCAAAACTGCAGATTTTATAAAATCCCCAAAAAAGCTGGATTAGTAAATTGACATACAGGCCACTTTCGCCTCTGTGAGTAAATGTTATTGTACATCAGTAAAAATATATACCTTCAGGGATTTTTGTCAAGTGTTACCCCACCAGGACAGCGGAGGGCAACCATGAGACTTTGTTTTGTTTACTTGGCCATGTGCTCTGTGTCATGTCATTGTCTTGTTAGTCGTGTCTCATTGTTTTCAGGTGTTTCTGATTTAGTTGATTGTGTTCTCTATTAGTGGTGTATAAATACCAGTGTGTTTGTTAATGGTCTGTGCTGTGACATAGTTTGTTTAGATGTTTGTACGTTTTGTTGTCTTTAGTTAAAACTATTTTTTTTTCCCTCCAAAAGAAGTTTATAAACTAAAACTGCAATGCACTATTAAACACCTGATATTTACAGGAAGTGTCATTTACTTCCTTAAACAAAAGCATTATATATCCAGATATCTGTGTTGCTCTAATAGAGCTTTCAGCATAGTGTAGTTCCATAGCTTTTTCCATAAGTTCCACTATACAGCAATTAACAGTAGTGTTTACCAGTTTCTCTGTTCTAATAAAATAGATCATTATTTTATTATACCGCTTTTTAGACAGCGGGAGAACAGATCTTAAACAAAAAACTTTTAATACATGCCTAATAATTAGGCAGCAAATAACTGAACCTAAGAATAGCTTTAAAGTCTTAAATAAAGTCTCACCTGAGAAATACAACTGATAGAATTTGTAATAAGGAAGCACAGATTGTGAAAATTTGCTTGCATACACCCAGGCCTAATGAGCCGATCTATACCATATGTCATGATATTACAAGAAAGTACATATTGGAATACTTCAAATAAAAAATTTTAAAACAAGTATCTAAAAATATGAAAAATGCAAAGCCGGAGACGCCTCTTATTTTTTCTGCCATGTTTGCATCGAAGTCGATGACCATATGTGCCAAGCGGAGGAGGTGGTCGTTTAACACGCACTGAGGGGTTTAATTAAATATTAACATAAACGTAAATTAGTTTCAAAGTGTATCGATAATTTAAATATGTATCCATACTGAGTCGATAGAAGGGGCTGAGCCAAAATCCCAATAGTCATTTTAAGGAGAGATCATTGAAACAATTGTGCAACAATAGTTAAAAAAAAAGCAGCTTTTTAACACATACATTTATAGCACAGTAAAATGTCTTACTTTGCACAGCTCTGCTTAGAGAGACAGGGTCAGAGCACCAGTTAAGCCCTGATACAGACCCCCTGGAGCAGAAAAGGTTAGGGGACATACTCAAGGACCCAAATGTGAGCATTAACAGTTTAAGCTAGCTGGCACACATAGATGTCTCGGATGTTTCTGTGGACAAACTTATGACCTATTTTTAGTGCTTTAAATAAAGAGTTTGATTAACCTGGGACAGTGGTTAAGGTCTCCATTCACTTTCCACCAGTCTAGGACAATTGATAAAAACTATTAAATCAGTTATGATTAACAATTTTGTTAATGATCAATTATCGATTATTGATTAAGTAAGCAACAAAATCTATTTATGTATTTATAATATTTCATTTCTAACCTAATTATTCATTTGAGTTTAATATCAGCCCAGAACCTTTACAACACTGAATGTAAAAAATACAAAAAATGCTGTTTTTTATTTATCACTCAGTGAGTCATTTTCAGGACGTTCACACCCATTAATTATTTGTCGTCCATAGGATCTCAGCACATAGAGAGGAGGGCGTGGAAGCTGCTCACTGCTGCAATCCTCAAAAAAAGGCACATAGAGAATCTGCAATCATGCAGCAAAAGAAGTGTTAAGGTGTACAGACACATATATTGAACGTCTTAGCTTCCTGTGCCATGGACAGAGGTTTAACCACCAACATGCATTTGGTAAGGGTCAATTGGAACAACAGTCATCAGTGACTGGAACCAGGGGTGAAAGGGGATGGAAAATGTTATGGTTAATGTCTATATACTTTTATGGGAATTTTGAAAAAATGGAAACATAACAGGATTTTTTGGAAACTTTATTTGAATTATTTGGACATTTTAAGAAAATTTATATGAACGATATATGCAAACAAATGTAAACATTTAATCTGCTCTTAAGATGACATGCAAGAAAACTAATACACACTTAAAATGACATTATATGTGGAGGTTGTGGAGGAATACACTGTGCAGGAATATGTGTTTCCTCAGTAGTCCTGCAGTGCTGTGTGCATGTGAGTGAGGAAAATGCAGTCAAGGAATGCAACTGAAATTTCCCAAGATTAGGCTGCAAGATTTTTTTTCTACATTTACGTTACCTGTTATAGACTAATTTGCACAAATTTCTGGTTGCTTCCCATTAATGCCCCTTAATTTCTATGGAAGGTTTCCAGCCTTAAAACTACTGCAATCCTAGTTGGGACTAACCCAGCATGTTTGTGCAATCAAACTGAACCTGTACCACAAACTCACCACACATGTTGAATTTATCTTGCATTACTCATAACTTTTATATTTTAAACATTAGTAATATTATACTAAAATAAGATTCTTACTACAATACTAAAATGATTTTTCGACTACAGTGTCAGGCCAAATACACAAGCAGCCATATGCTTTCCTACTCAAAAATGAGAGTCTAGGTTCCAGAAGAATTCTATTAGTACACTCACTTTTGAGGTCATGTTTTATTAAGCTTGAACCGCATTGTCTTAAGATTGCATCATCAGTATTACAATAACACTGTGACTTCAACACAGATCAGGATTAAAAATAAAGTTAGCCGAGTAGTACAGACACCTCAGGGACACCAGATGGTTGCTAAGTCCTTTGAAAATGGAAGACATAGTTGTTTTAACAGGGTCACTGATATCCATCTGATAGAAAGTGCACTCTCTTTTCGTCCCATGAACTCACCCCCCATCTGGAGCCTGGTGTCCCTGAACTTCCCACTCGATTCCAAAGAAATGCTTGGCTGAAATGTGTATGAGTGTAAATTGTGTAATTGTGAGAATACAATGTGTGTGTATGGTATGTGGTGCTCTGAAATGTACTGATAGACACTGGATAAGGTGGCAGTCTAACAGTAACAGGCTCTGGATGCACCACCACTCATCTTAGCTTTAGACGTCACGCCAATGAACAGTTTGCTAAATGTCTCATGTATATGGCTCACAAAATTGGAAACATTTTAAAAGGTTTAAAAGCAACTTTAAAAAAATCTGATTTGAGTAGATTTTACAATCTGATGCAACAAAATTGTGTGACTCATGAAGATCAGCTACACTCTGCATTTTTTTTCATGGTTTATGATACAGATGCCATATGAAAGAGGAAGCGAGGAAGGAAGGGATGGAGGGATTTCTCCTGAAGTGAGTGTAGTAAACATAAACTGAACTTGAACTTTTAGCTTGATTTAGCTTAGCTTAAACATTTGCACAAACTTAAACTAAACTAGAGTAAACTTAACTTACATAAACGTACATAAACTCAAGACAGCAGTACTAGGACACAACAGAAAAACACAGGGGCTATAAATAAACAAGACTGACCAATGGGAACTCGCCACATAGACAAAGGGCTCACATGACAAGGAGCACATGAGAAACAAGGATGACATGACACAGGACAAGACAGGAACTAAACGAACGACAGAAACATAAACAACATGAGCTAAAAAACATGACATGATATAAACTAAATCAAGGGACAAGATCATAATATAAAACATGAACATAAACATGAAACAAACATGAAAATGATTTGATGTTAATGCCTTATAATGAAAACTGTGTATACTCGCTACCTATTTTAACAGAAACTCCTGCTCATTCATTCATTTATATGAATAGCCATTCATTTGAGACGAGAGCAGGCATAAAAATCGTGCAGATTCGGGTCAAGAGATCAAGATATCATTAAGTGTGATTAAGTGTTTGTATCAAACATCGGAATACGGAAAAATCATCGCATGGTAATTTTTAAAATCTTCAGTCTTTCCAATTTATTTCAACTATTAACCAGTTTTAATTCTGCACCCGCTGTACTGACAGATTTCTGTTCTTAGGAAAAAAAAAAAAGACGAAAAATGCTCCTGAGCTCCCAGTAATTCTGACTGCTGCTTATCTCTGGATCCTTTCTGATGTCATACTTTTGGTTGGCGTTACCCAGCAACTGTTTAGTTGTATTTAAAAAATACACATAAAATAATGTTGTAGAAATAACTTTATGTAAAATCCCACCCTCTAGTGTCCCTTAAATATCAATGGGTTTCATTTTCAGTCTAATTTCTCTGAAGGTTTCTTCATAATGTCTTTGGAAGTTTTTTTTTTTTTTGTGCTGTTGTTGCCTCTGGCTTGCTCAACAAGAATAAATCGAAATATATTTTTTATTTAAACGTACTTATTTTTTGAAAGTTAATTGAATTTTGTATTGCTTTATCTGCTTTGAAACAATGTCTATTGTTAAAAGCGCTATACAAACAATATTTCAAACTGTTACACCTTAAAGGTTTAAAACTGGTGTAACGAGCCTCTTTAAACACTTATTTCATCAAGCCATTTAATAATCCCTTAATCACTCTATTTTTTATTTGTTGCACCATTCTATTGTGTGTGTGAATGTATCAAGCTATCTGAAATTTCACAAATATCACATTTCACCCATTCAGATGTTTAATGTGAAGATTACCTAAAGCTTTTAAACCACATCTGCATCACTTTATATATCCCTAAAAAATTGAGCGCAGAACAAATCCTTAGCATGAGTTGCAGTCGTTGGCACAAACACAGCAGGGCCTCATCCATTTTATCTACATTAGATTAATACATAAGATCTACATCCTGAATCCCAAAGCACAACATACCTTCATAACATTGTAAGTAGAAATTATAATAATGGGTGTTGGTAGTGTAGTATCTGTAATCTGGTAAAACAGTCAATTCCCTTTAAAAGAACTAATGTATGAAAACTAGTATCACACAGTAGGGTTAAAATGTTAACTGGGTTTGGTGTGGAGGAGTGTCTACGGAAGTGCACCAGTCTTGGCTTTAGTCCACTTAGGTTTAGTATCTGAAAGAAGATTGCTGAATATTTAATAGATCTGGGGGAGACAGCACAGACCATGCTGACACAACTCTGAGGGCTAAGAGAGAGACGGAAAGGAAGGTGAGTGAGAGAGAGAGAAAGAGAGAGAGAAGGTGAGCAGGAGGAAAAAGCAGTGGCAGTGTGCCCAAGTCTAGAAAGAGCATGCTTGCATGTGTAGCTATAAGTCAAACGCTGTAATGTACTGAGTGCTGCAATAAGCCACACTAACTGATACATTTGTGGATAACCAAATAATCATAAAGGAGCCAGTTTTAAAAAAAATTGGCAAATATTTTTCACCCATGTTATCTGTGATCTTATTCAGTAACCATTTTTACAGAGCCCCTGAATGAATCTCTGCAAAGTCAAAAATGCAGACATTTCAGTGCTCACGAAAATTTTGCATGCGCAAACGCTACAGCTTCCATCTTACATGAAGAATACATGAGCATGAGTGCGCATTAATTAATTGCGATCTAATTTAAAATTTGCCATAAGTACAAAGACTTGTTCTTGCATTCTGACAAGGATACACACATTTTCATTCAACTCTCGATTGACAAATTCGACAAATCCTTCTCCCATGTAGCAATGTTATCCGTTTTTTGGTGTAGGTATATTTGTTTTGCTATAACTATAACCAGAAACTAAAAAACATGCAACATATGTCTCGTGTGCATGTAGATAAAAAAAACTTCCTTCAGGGGCTCGGTTAAAAATGCTATAACTATAATAGCTAAGACACCTGCTGTATGTAAATAAGCGACTAAGATATTAATATATTTTTACTTATTTTTCAGTTATGCTATAACCAGGGACAAAAAACAGAGGCAGTTAAATATTTTTTTTAAACTTACTCTATTTATTAATTTTTATTATTGTGTGTTTATAATAATTATCTAACTCCAGAAAGTACAAGAAATGTATTTATATCAGTGTTTTGCTGTAGTTAACAGCAGCTTTTATACTACATTTACATTGTGATATCATTAGCTTTTTAGGCTTATTATAAAAATATATATTCTTGTATTTTCTGTCCAAGCCTACTCATGTTTGGCACACGCAAATGTAAGAAGGATTTGTTCCTCACACAATTCGTTTTTTGGTTGAAATTGTGCAAAATCTGAAGCTGCTCTGAAAAATTGCACATTTTTGAATACTGATAAGGTTGCAGATAAACTGATTTTTTTTTTAACCTTTACTGTCACAATATAATTTTTGAACATATACTGATATGTTTTTATTTTTATTTTTAAATAAATTTCATTACAAACTCACGGGTCACAGCAGCTGATCTGATGTTAAAGGTTTGTTCGAAATCTTAAAAAATTGTCCATGGGTATTTATTGAATTTTTAATGACATTTAATAGCAGATTTGGTAAAACTACTGGAAAGTAAATTACAGCGAGATTTACAGTTTGACAGTCAGGAACATCTGGCTTCAGATTCATAAATTCGTGTGCTTAACAACAGAAACTAAAATTTATCCTGATTTACAAAAAAAAACAAATAAAGAAATGCATTCTGCAGCTACAGCACTTTAATCATACATATTTTAGAAACTGTTCTGTGCATCTGTGCTTTGATTTGGTTTACAATACTTAATTCTTGAAATGGGAAAACAAAGTTACTGAAAAAACAAGAATGAAGCTGATCCACTTAAACCTCTGGTCATTGGGGATCAGATCAGAGCTACTTATGTGTAATGTGGAGACTGGCGATGCCAAGGGTGTACTGTATATTATTCACAGTTAGACAGCTGTGTGAATCCATCTGTCCTTAATCGTCCATTAACTGTCTCTCCTAATCTGGGTTAATTAATGTGTTTAGCAAGTCACCTGATTTTAACTACCGGCAGCATAAAAAAATGCTGAATAGAGAAACCTATTGACATCGATAAAACCAGTTATATTTGTTTCATTTAGTCGGCTCTGTGCAGCCGGAACTGGCATGTAACCTGGAAGGGATGCTGCTCCATTAGGGGATGTGATACAGCACACACACACAAAGAAATTCATGGTAACATTAGCAGAACATAAAACATGCCAAGAACATGTCACCATGCTAAACAAGAGATTATGACTCAGATATCTTTTTAAACTATTACTAAGAATGACTAACTTAATGTTTTTATTGAGCATACAGAGACTACTCCTTTTTTTTAGTTAGATAGCGAAGTTGGCATGTGCATCTTCTCCAAAGCTGTTTAAAGCACACAGGATGTCTCTGTATGTTTGAGAATTACCCTTACTTCATTGTTCCAGAATGACAATTTCCCTGTGCACAAAAGATTATTATATTTTTTGTTAGGGTAAAAGTGGAAGAACTCCAATACATAAAACTAGGGGTGGGGAAAGTAGAATCAGTTCATGGATGCATCATGATTCTTTCTCTAACGATTCTGAATCGATTCTGAAAAGTTTAGAATCGATTCTGAATTTAAATTAGATTGCGACAGTGCAAGCAGCGGAAAGATGATTAGCACTAATAGACGCAAGTAAGCAAAGGTGCCGTTTATAAGAGCCGTTATAATGTGTGCACAGTTTGTAACAAAGGTTCATGACCCAGATCCCAGGCAGTTTAACAATCCACAGTTTCGTTTGATTAATTATTACTTCCGCACACTGCGGCTGCTCAGCAAAAACACACACAATCAAGGTTTCTCGCTCTCTCACTCCGCCAATCAGGCGTCTCTTTCGCTCGAGCCTAAGCCCTCACCACTCACTGATTTGTAGAAAGAAAAAGAGCAATTAAATAGCGCTCAAATTCTTCAAAGTTGCGCTTAATTTCCCCGATCTCACTACGCTTGTTTCTCTTTGGACTGCAGAGCTGCACGCTGCCACGCCCCTCTTCCACAGGCACCAAGTTCGAATATTTCGGGAACACGACTAACATGGAGGAGGAACATATTATGCGATTCCACTCAGAGAAACTTCCCCTCGGGACGCGTCCACTACCTGTTTCACTCAAACGAACCTAGCAAACGAAGTAGCAAAGTTTCCACCTTCTAAAAAGGTGGCGGGTTTTATTGCTGAGTATTTGTGCCCGTTTTCCGTGGTGAATTAGACAGTGTTTCGCACACAGTTACAGTGAGTCTTTACGGCGTTATTTAAGTGTTCTTCATAATTGTTATAATAATCTGACTTTTCGATGTTTCATTCAGAGCCTCAGTTCATCCTGACACAAAAATTTATGAAACATCTTTTTTAAGATGGATAATGATGTCATACAGAAATTCCAACTATAAACAAAACTCATAGAAACTCCAATTCTGGTTAAAATGTAAAGATGTAAACACAGCAGAAAACTAAGAGAAAACGAGAAGATTAAGAATTGATTTTGGAATCAGATCGTGTCTCCCAGAATCGGATTGGATCGTAAAAGTACCTAAAGATTCCCGCCCCTACATAAAACCCGTCTATGTAGTGTACAATTCATTATGAAAACGTCTTTAATTAATATTCTATTAGACTCGAGTCATAGCTTATTTGGACATTTCATTCACAAATATGTCACTATTTTCTGTTGGGCACTGTTGGGCCATACAATTAGTTTAGGCTCTGCATTTCTGTGTTATGCCATGCCATAACAGTTTATTATTTCCTCCTTTGTGGCAGGTCTGGAACACAAGTCTTAAATGCATCAACACATAGAATAAAGAATAGGGGGTGTTACATCCCTACAGTACATCGCCTTTTTAGGTATCGGCAAAGGCTGTTTATTTAAGCAGTTCATTTTTGGCACCTTCTATTTTAATATGCTTGCTTATACTCAAACACCCCAAACTGGACTGCAGTCCATCACAGGTTATGCTGTGCACAAATGCATTCCCACATGCTTTCGCACCAATTTAGCTCAGCTATGTTTTTGGAAGGTGTGAAGGAACCGGAAAACACGGATAAAATCCAGCTCCGGCACAAGGAGAACTTAATAAACTTTAAACAGGAACCAACAAATCCGACTTGGGTGAAATACATTGGTACACCCCGGAAAGGCTGGTTCCTCTAGTTTGTCGATTTTATATTTGTGATTAAATATAATTCCTTACATTAACGCGTTTAAATGCAAAATGCGTTTACGGTGTCCAGGATTAAAACTAGTGTAGTCTTAATTTATTTAAATGCTAGTTGCTTCGGCGACACTGGTTTAATTCTGACTCAGGTCCTTTCCGGTTCTACCACCCTCTCTCATCCCCATTTTATCTGTCTCGGTCCTATCAATAAAAGGCTAACTTCTTCTTCTCCTTTTGGCTGTTCCTTTTTAGGGGTCGCCACAGCGAATCATCTGTCTCCACCTAACCCTATTCCCTACATCCTCTTCACTCACACTCACTAACTTCATCTCCTCGTTTATCGCATCACTTCATGTCCTCGTTTAACGCATCAATAAAACTAATAGTGCCCAAAAATATCTTTTAAAAGAAATCCTGAATAACTTTTTTTTTAATCATTCGTCAGCCATATATATATTTAGATTCATATGTTGCTTTGTCAAACTGACTTTAAGCAGAGTCGGCGCGCTCAAGTCGCCACATCAACAACATATTTGTGTAATTTTGTAACTCTTAAGTATTGATAATAGAATTTGGCAGTGAGTGAATGAAGTAGCACTGCACCTGTTACAATAGAACCCATAATAGATTTTTTTTTTTTTTATAAGCGCATTAATATGAACAGGTAGGGATACGACTTGAGCCGGAACTACTGTCAGAACTGCTGTTATAGAAATTAACCCATGACCTACTAGACTAAAAAATCAACAACACTTCAGTCAAAAAGTTTAATCGTGTGTCAAGAACAAAATCAAAAAATAAAAATTGCATGTACTTTTTTTTCACTGTTCTGCTGTAGTTATAGCCGCAGTGTAAAGCCCCGCCCACAGGCGCGCCGGACTGTCCCGTCGCTCTTTCCTGCAGCTCGCATCTTAACGGTTTTCTACCATTTCAGCAGTGACCTCATATTTTCCATGCCAGTTTTGGTCTCTCGGATGACCTTGCCTTTTGCACTGTGTGACCAGTGGAAGTCCTTGTCAGTTTCGGATGCACACTGCTCGTTCGCTTCAAAAAGGCTGCCTTCAAAACCGCATTGTGCCACAGCATTGTACCCTGAACACCAAACAGCCAATTAAGCGCGTGCCATGATCTCTAATTGGCATGCACTTATTATTCTATTTTATTTAGAATTACTTAAATGATTGCAAAGACCTGGACCGGGGATGTACCCTGCATTCGTAGAGCACCACGCGTGCACACACTGTCTTTTCTGATGTCAAAATCAATACAATCCAAATCTAAAGGCCCATATAGACGATAAGGAAAAAACTGTATTATTAACTAAGTAGCCTGCATTTAGGAATAATGACTTATACACCACCCATTCAACCTATAGACTAATTGTGTGGAGTCCACATGCACGCGCGTATTCTAATTAGCGCAAGAGAGCAACCCCTCCTCCTGGGCACGCGAGGAAAACGCAAGGTTAAGCAAGTCCATGGGTCTGCAAGCTGCGGTCTAACAATCTGTAATAATAATGATGATAATAATAATTATAATAATACGGTGACCGTTAGTAGGCCCGAGACAGTTGCGTTGCGTTTCGTTGTGCATCCAAACCAAAAAAGCTATTGAACGCTGCATGGCGCCTGCAAGCAATACGCGTTGGAACTGATTTATAATACCACTGACTGCAGCGAGAAAATACTACACCGAGCATAATGCTGAAAATAAATCCGAGCACACACTCACAGGTCCTTATGCTTTCTGCATTAATCCTGTACACACACACACCTGAATGCATAGTGTCTCCAGGATGCTGGTCAGTCTGCCGTCTGCGCTCGAATATTTAACAATGAACGAATCCACGTCTTACGCGTAATATGTTAGACAGATCGTATTTAATAGCGCTTGGAAGCGTTTTAATGTTAAATGACACGTGAAATGCGCCTCGCTTGTCTTTAGATGAGAGGTGATGGAGCTGAAGGCGATGCTTACACGCCTTGTGTCTGGGCGCTGCTACGGCCTTAAATCAGACATCATGAGAAGACGCAAGATCAATTAGGATGAATGAACGACTTTGAACTTTCTATGCAAGTTTGGAGTGCAGTATAATGGGGAAAAAAATCCAACTAAACATATCAAGCAAATACACACACACATCCTCACGTTTTGCTGCTGGTGTAACCTGTTCTATGGAGAGATAAAGAGATAACGCCAAACCCCCATCTGATAGTACTAATAATAATAATAATAATAATAATAATGTGTTGTGCCTTTTTTCCAATAATATATATAAAGCTGCTCTTCCACTCACCTTGACCTGTCGTTCCCCGGGTGCTGAAAACGCTTGCTATCAAAGCGGCCACATACCAAATCATAGTACTGTCGCCGACCAGAAATAACAGCTCAGCGTGGCCCTTTCAATATTTTGCACATAGTCGATTTCTGCGCACCGCACCGTTTTCCTGTTCTTCATATCATATTCCCGTTCTCTCTAACTCTCTAACACATACGCGCTCTCTCTTTCCGGCGTCTCCCTTCATTCTTGCCCCTGCCCGCCTTTCTTATGGCATCCTCATCCTCATCATCCTCTTCCTCATCCTCCCCCCGGACACCTGCACCAACACACTCGTGGAAGACGGAGACGCTTCTCAAGCGCGACGCGAAAGCCAGTGCGGGAATTCAGACGGCGTCTCCGCCCACGCCGAGCTCTCATTCGCTATTATTGCAACCCTGAGTTTTAAAATGCAGCAGCAGGCCACGCCCCTGCTTCCTTTTGATTGGCCGATGCAGCCAGAGATCTGGCGGTGTATTGGTTAATTGTGTGCGTAATACAGAACGCGGTTACTCACTCAAGGTGAGTTGGAGCGTGCTGGTGTAGTATAGTATAGTGTAGTGTGATGTGTAGTTTGGTGAGGTGAGGTGCAGCCGCAGTATCATGCGCACAGATGAGCCGTGTGTCCACAGCTTCCTACCTTTCCAGCTTTGATCAGCTGGAAATGAAGCTGACCTAGCAGTCACTGCCTGGAGGAAAAAGCTTGCTTGCTTGCTTGCTTATCATGTAATGATGAGTCACCAGTAACATAACCAAGCTTTATCATCGAACTTGATGCTTTATTATCACTTTTCACTAAAAAAAAGTTTTTTTGAGGGGACATTGATAAAGACTATTGATAAGTGTCTATATAGTTACATTGACCACAACCGAATGCTTAGATCAAACAAAAAAAACCCTTAATATCCAAACTATCTTGGGAGTTATTGTAAGACAATTCAAGATACAAATCAAGGGACACCCTAGATGGGGTACCAACACACACACAGACATTTAAACCCAAACTCTAAAGATGTTGCTCAAAATACTTAATTTTTTTTATATACAAGCCAATAATTTCGTTATGAACTAAAACATAGCTACATGAAGTCACAATATTTAATATTCTACCAAAATGCTTTATACAGATGTTATCAGGAATTCATTCAGCTTCAGAATTTGCTTTAACCTGGTCAACCTAGCTTGCTATATAGACATAGATGACAAGGACAAACCTACTGCATTGTTGGATAAAAACAGGGAAACTGTAGGAAACCCAGGTGAACATTTCAGCCGGACAGATAGCAAGGATCCAGGAGCTGAAAGTGGCAATATTTTTTTTTTTACTTTGCTAACAGACAAAAAAAATAGTTTTTATTAGCTTGCACCACAACAATAATACGAAGGTATGAAGTACATTAAGTAGAAAGGACAGTGCCAAACGAAAGGGAAATGTTTTGCCTTTTTATAAAAAACAAGGATAATGTCCTACAAGTAAGATTTTAATAAAAGATTTTCACGTAAAATATATTTATTTTTTTGTTTACTTAGAGCCCACCTTCTTAATGTGGTAACAAAAGACATAAAGGAAGAAGTACTAAAATGAGTATTTAAAAAAAAAAAGTTAATTTAAAAAAAATAGTTCATTGTGTAATGAGTGCAAGCGCGGTGGCTTAGTGGTTAGCACTGTTGCCTCACAGCAATAAGGACGCAGTTGGCCTTTTTGTGTGAAGTTTGCATGTTCTCTCTGTATGCATGGGTTTACTCCGGGTACTCCGGTTTTCTCCTACACGCCAAAAACATGTATGTTAGGTTGATTGGTGATTCTAAATTGCCCATAGGAGTGAGTGTAAGTGTGGCTCTGTGATGGACTTGCGACCTGTCCTTACAGAGACGGCTGGGATAGACTCCAGCAGATCCCTGTCACCCCGAATTAGGGAATAAGCGGGTATAAAAGATGAATGAATAATGAGTTGTAGGCTAGCATGCATCTCTGAGTTATCTGTAGTGTGGAAATGGGTGTGTTATTGTGTAGGTGGTTGTGTATTGTGATGGGTCGGCATCCTGTTTATGGTGTTTCCCTTCTTTTCTGAAGTCTTCTGTTATTAGTCTTACAAAGCCAGACTGTTAAACTGGCAACCAAAGGTCTGGGAACCTTTGCCGCGCTGACTGGCTAAGTCCCCTCCAAGAGGACAAGACAGCCTAATGGCGTATCGTACTGGGCTGCATAAAGTTAGGGGTGTGGAAATTTTCCCACAAAAAACATGATCCTCGCATACTTTTAGGAATCCATCATTTAATTAATCTTGATTAATGCTCATTGTCACCAATGTAAACACAACAGCTTACTTTTATCAGACAGTTTTATGTGGTTTCCAGGCGGAATGTTAATCAATGCAAGACACACTCCTCTCCTGGAGGAGTCTCCTGGAAATCCTGTACTGTATGCATCAGACATTTAGCCAGTGGTCCATAGGCGTGACGTCTGAGACTCCAGGTCTCTTGTGCCCCTGTGTAGGATGAGAGCTACAGAAAATAGCTACTATAACGCATAAAAAAAGGCATTTTTGACACTACAGTCCCAAATCTCAAGCCCGAGTGAAGTAATATTCAGTGACACAGTTGTATAAATTCCACAGAGATGTAGAAGATTCCCATGAGAAACCAATTATCAAAAGATCATAAAAGCACTGAAAAACATCCTGGGCAGTAATAAAATGCACCCCAACCCTTTTTTTTATCCAGAAGGGGATTCACAGCTTTGCATAGTGTCATCTGCACATCACATTAATCATTTTAATTAAACACCAGGTTTTTTTTCATAGTGTTGGAAGTTAGGAGTGGCACAAATCTGAGATGTTTGTACAAATCACATAGTGAAATTGTAAGTGTTTGCTATTGCACCTTCTTAGTTGAGGGTTTGATTCCTACTCCCACAGTGTATGTGTGAACTTTGTGTTCTTTGCATTCTTTTTGTGCAAACACACACACACACACACACACACACACACCTGCAGCTAGCACTATAAACAGCTGATCTTGCTGGAATGAAGTCATACTCTCATTTAGCCCCTATTCCATATTCCATGTACATTTAATCCAGTAGTTCGGCTCTGGAGCTGGAAGTCAATGGTATGTGGTTCTGAAGCGGCAGTTAGGGTGAATCTAACTGGAACCCTGGTGCTGTAAGCACTACTTTACCAAATCTATGTTCATTCTCTCTTAAGTCAGTTCTACATTCTCAGGAATGTCATCAATAACTATGAAATATGCCCTTGTTCAAGGCAGGATAAGTGATTTTTGTTTAAAAAAAATTTAGCTGGAAGAAAGTCTCTCAATAGCACGTCTGATGTTAATTAGTCTAAATGCATTTATATTGACCTTTTACAAATTAGCTCAACTAGAGCAACAGCACCTAATCAGGTATTATTTTTATCTTTGGTATTTTAGTACTGTTGCTAACTGTACTATAGTTTTTTTCAGTGGTGAATGACTTTGGTCTTCTAGTCTGTGTACGTTCATGCCTTCAAGGGGCAAGCCTGGGACAAGCACTTTCAGCGCTATTAGGCTACAGTTTAAGATGTCCCACTAGACCTTTAAAGTAAAACTAAAATAGAATAAAAGTCAGTAAAACTGATATATGAAAATGTGCCAAATCCTTTTTAGGGAAAGTTAAACCAGGAGTATAGTGGTGTAGACACTGCTAAAATGATTTAGCTAAATATGCAATTTGTTAACATCAGCTAATACTTTGATGCACATAAAGACTAGTGGAGGCTAAATTATGTGTCTTGCTTTAGAGGTGCAAGGTCAAGTGATTTTTATTTCAAAATTAGTTTTCCCCTTAAAGGTGCTGAAACATCTCCTTGCAAAATCGGGAAGTGTGTGACTCTGTGGAAATAACTCTGGTTTTCTCTAGTTAGAAGCATGGTGTGTCTAATTTATATGAATGTACATAAAATGTCTCTTCTGGTGTTTTGTACTATTTATTTTTATATTTTGTGTTTTAATATACATGTAATAAGTATTCATTTAAAAATGTCAACATCAACAAATTGAAAAAATCGAGAACTTCTGTGACATCACCAAGAACAGGACATCCGTTCAAAATGTATAAAAGTCAGGACAAAAACTTACCAGGGAAGACAACAAGGTACATACAGAAAAAAAGTTAAGTAGCTTCAGGACTATCCATAGTGTTTTCTTTGCATTTCTCTAATTTGTACAAGTCTAGGTGATGGGTTAGCGTGGCTAGTAAGAAACCCTTTCTCTCAAGAAACATTTAAACTAAAATGCCCCAAGCCTTAATTCCAAAAGGTATGATTATTATATAATTCAAAATAGTATGTTCAAGTGCAAAGAGAAGAATAGAATAGTAATGGTAGAATTGTGATTTAAGGCAGCTTCTCCTCAGGTGACTGCAGAGGTGCAGCTGTATGATGAATCAGGATGCTTTAGCAATAGATGATTGACTGACCCAGCCAGATCAGACTTCTATCTAACAGAAAATTTGTATGGAGACCTATAGCATTTAGAATGAAATCCAGTTTTTGAAAGAGGTCAGGATATGTCATACTGATTGATTCCTTTTCAACACTCAGATTTTAGTACATCAACAAAGTGTAAATTAATGGGATGCATACTTGTAAAACTAGGGTATTGTCAGTTGTTAACTATTCCTTTTTTTATCTACCCTAAACATCTGCAGTAATTATAATCTACAATTCACTCTCTCCAACACACCATGAATAAAATCTATAATGCAGCTTAACATATTTTGCTATAAGCATTTGTTAAAAAAACAAAAAAACCAATGTAGTTCTATTTGATTTCTTGTTTTAAAATCAAATTTTCTGTCCTGAACACACAAACATTAAAAATTGTGCCATTGTAAGGATTGTTTCTTGTTTCATAATTCATGTTTTCATTTTTCATGTTTTGTTCATGTTTTATGTTTATGTTCTGATTGTGTCTCTTGGTTAAAATTTATATTATGTCATGTTTTAAGTTCATATTGATCATGTTTCTGTTCATGTTTTGTCTTGTTCCTTGTCATGTGATCTTTGTTTCCCATGTGATCCCCTTGTCTATGTGTCTTGCTCCCATTGGTTGTCTTGTGTATTTATAGTCCTTGTGTTTCCCATTGTCTGGATCGATTTCAGTTGTGTCCCTGTACCGCTAAGTCAAGTTAAGTGTATTTTAGTTAAAGTCATGTTTCATGTTTTGTTGATTGCGTGGTCATGTGTTTGTTTATTGTTTAAGCTAAGCAATGTTAAGGATTAAAAATTATAATACACTGTAATGTTAGTAACATAATTGGTTAGTTTTAAATTATAGGTAATCATATTAAGCAGCATGTGTAGATTAAGAAATAGTAAACATACTTATAAAAAATGAATGGAATATTTGTGTAGTTATCAGCACGTCTGTAGTCCACAGATTACTGTCATGGTTGCCAAAGAGATGTGGGGGTTGTCCTTTTGTCCTCCATTCTGTAAAAGCTTAGATGAAAGTAAACATCCTAATTCTGGTAATTCCAACGCTCAAGTTCTTGGCACTTTCCTCATCTTAGTAGAAACACAAAGCTAAAAAACTTGATGCCAGTAAGGCCAACCATCTATAAATATTTAACATAAACCTCCTTTACTGCGTAGTGCGTGGCTACACAAAAAACAAAACTATTCGTGTATAACAGGAGGGTTTAACGTCAGAATCCACATTAAACCATATTATAGGCAAACAAAACATCTTTACTGACCAATCCAAAACATGTACAAACAAGCAAAAAGAGACTAGAAAAAGAGAAAATTACAGGAAACAGGAAAACAAAAAAAGTAACACTGCACACCTTGTTGAAAAGCAAGATAAACATGAGATGCAAACAGATCATTAGTCCTATATTAATCTGACTTCCTTTTATCCTTTATCCTATAGCAGGCATGCTTCTTGCCAACTCTAGAAGGGTAGGGGGGCAGACAGATATCCCAAGTGTGCAATTTTTGGTGGAGGGGTTGAGGAGGTGGATAATCTGTAAAATTCAACTAATTAAATGATGGGATTGCAAAAATATTGTTGTACTATTTTCCTTGGTTAAGAAGACATATTATGTTAATTTATTATAAGGACAAATTCATTTTATTTGTTCTGGAGGGCAGGTGTCCTGGAAAGTTTAGATCCAATCCCAATTAAACACATCTTAACTGGTTTTGCTAGGTATATAAATTTACAAGCAGGTGTGTTAAGGGAATGTGGAGCTAAATTTAGTAGGACACCAGCTCTTCATAACTGAGCCTGGTGACGCCTACTATGCACAAATACAAACTAAAAATCACACTTTTAGGTGTTCCGAGTAGTTGCCAGCTAGAAACCGTAGGAACAAGTAGCTGACTGAGTTGTTTAGGAAACTACCTAAATAAGAGACTCAAAATCACAGGTACTGATTAATCTGAAAAGCGGGATTTAGCGGAAGTCATAGAAAACAGCTGGATCCGGGGGGTTTAATGTGTGACATTCATGATTTTAAGCATTCTATTGATTTATAAGGATTTGTTGATTGCCCTTTAGTGGAAGGACCAACAGTGGCATAGCTTTGGGGACAATTGTCCCCGGGCGTAGCATCTTTGGGCACCAAATCAATGTTACATAATTACATCTAAAGCATTACATCAAATTATTTATTTTCATTTATGTTAACTTTAGCAGTTTATATCCATAGTATTTGTTTAAGGTTTTTGCAATGTTATATTTGACTAATATTTAAGTATAAAATAACTCTGCATTAGTTGTACATGCTTTATTGTTTCTTGATTCTGCCCTTTTCTGTTATTCAATTATATCTTCAAAAAATAGTACTTGCCTTTATTATTTTACCTTTTTCATTCTCTTCCCACACTTAAACTATGCCACTAATGCAGGTTTTCATTTTTTAAAACTTGTCGAAGATAACTTGAAAGCATGACGTACGCCCTTTTGGCTCACACCTTGTCATGAGAGGGCCAGAAGGGGGCACGAAAACAGACTTAGTCTCTGGACGCTAAAAACTCCTACCTCTGCATGGCAAAGGCAGTCAGAGTCCCTACTGACTCAATGCGTTTGTGAGACTCAGATCTGATTGAGTGATTCAGAAGGATTCAAATCTGTAAACGAATTCGTATTTCTCACATCTAATGTAAGCAACCTGGTTATTGTTAAATACTATTCCAATAGCCTTCAGCTAACAAGACTTTTTGAAGGCTTTTTATGTTGATTATTATGTATCTAAATTGAACTATACTATATACTTCTAGTTTTTAGGGGAAAATAAATAATAATAAAAAAATTTCTGTACTGAATATTACTATGTGTGAAAATTTCAATTCAGTTTACTATAAAATGGCACAAAACTAACTAAGATTATTGACTTTAATTATAAAACATTATATATTATATGGTGTTTGGAAAAGCAATGTACTGTATACCTAACTTTGATTGAAAGTACTTAAAAGGAAACACACTGTGGAATCTTACTTTAGGTTTTTATAGACATTGTGTTCTTTAATGCACTGAAAAATCTATTTAAGCAGATTACCCATCTATTCACAGGTGACCTGCTACTACTGCACTCCAAAAGGACTCCATCAGTTCAGCCTGAGAGAAAATCCCTTGTTACCAAGCAACCAAACACACCATGAAGCATGGTGGCAGAAAAGGGTATGACCTGCCTGCTGAAACGGTGGTGTAATGAAACAAACCGTACAGCAAACTGACATTAGTTACATTTGAAAGGCACATTTTAAGACACTGGATTATGTTTAAGCTTAACACACTTTAATGAAATGGCATGTGAGACCATCTGCTGGCTCATGTTCTTTTACCCTGGTCTGGACATTATATAGCAGAACCTGTAGCAACTTCTCCTATTTTCTCTTTGGTGCGTTGCTTTGGTCTAACCCACTGATGGTAGAGTCCTTTAGACGATGGTAGGTCTCTGTGAATGTTGCTCCTGGGAGGTCTGCCTGAAACTTTTTCCAGCAGGGCATTTCACAGGTTCTTATAGACATCAGCCCCCTTCTCGTATATATTGCGATGTATGCTGCTAGCGCCCTTATTGTAAGTAACAGCACCAGACGACATGTCTATTCTTTCTCTGGTCCACCTCCAGGTCTTTAACTGACAGTCAAAACACAGGAGGTAGTTCTCTATGTTTTCTTAATTTTGGCACACTGTCATTCGGGGCCCTTGATGCATCACTGCTGCCAAGTCTGCCATCTGAGATGGGTCTGCAACATGCTAGTGTGCTTCGGCCTTCTCTTCATCCAGCGTATTCCATGCCCCATCCTTCTGCACCATCCTTTCTTTTCTTTTCTGGAAAGAAGTGTTCATCTAGGTGCCAATTATACCTCAATTGACTAAAACCTCTTTGGACTTGGACTCAACAAAGGTGGACTTTACTACAACTCTGCCATCGTGCGCCTTTCATGCATATCCTACACCAATCTGACAAACTTTTCTGCTACTCCTGACATCCTCATATAATACCACAGATCTTATCACAGCACCAGTCATATGCAAGTAATTGTCATGTCCCACAAATGATAAACCCTCTTCACATGTGTCACAAAAAAAAAATCATGCAATTAGTTTATTTGCCACAAAGCATAACAGATAATGTGTTATAGACTGATGAGGCAGAACCAAGGTAGAACTTTTTATCACCTAAAGAACATCATACCCATGGTGAAGGAGGGTAGTAGCAGTGTCATGCTTTGCTATTTGAGCTCCAAACCTGCAGACCTTCTGCAATATGATAACAACCCAAAAACCTTAAATGAATGGCTTCAGAAGAGGATAATTAACATATTGGATTAGTCCAGTAGAAGCCCAGATCTAAAGCTGTGTGCTGTGTTCAGAAAATTACCTTACATTAAAACAATAAAGCATTTCTACAAAAAAAGTGTGATGAAATTGGCCAATCAAAATGTGCTGAGCTGGTAGCCTCTGAATAATTGAGACAAGATTGCTGTTGCGATGCACTTTCCAAAATGTCATGAATCTACATTGCGTAACAGTTTTATTAAACACAGATAATCCGAATCATCAGGCTTTATGGGAATCCTTGATTTTATGTCCTAAAGGGTTGATATCTGGAGGCTTGTTGCCTGTAAACTATGAAGTTACTGAAGTCCTCAACTCTTTGTTACTATCAGGCTCCTAGTGGAGTCCTTTTCTTTGTCATGTATTGTATGCAGTGCCATCAAGTCTGCCCGCTAAATATTGTAAATGGGCATCCTGAATTCACACCTTTAGAGTCGTGGTAAATGGCATATTAAATATTTGTTCTGAGCATGTTATGTGCTTTATGCTGTGGAGGGCAGTAACGCAATGTATTCAGATCCACAGAGAAAATGAGTGAAGATGCCCATTCATCCACACTGCATGAAAAAATATAAGTTGCATTGGTTCTGCCTGATTTTCAATCTAGTACTCTTTGGTAAAGCAGAAAGAGGCATGTAACATTAATGTATGTTACATGTTGTAGTTTATTTTAAGGCCATATGAGTATGTACGAATCAAATGTTGAGCTCTACCTTTTAATTAGCTGTTTTATACTGTTTCTATACTGTCTCACTTTGTTATTTATTTTTTATCTGTTTCTCTGTAAATGTGATGGTTTTTTTTGAGTTTGTTGTTTCTTTGTGTAGTTTCACTGTACTATACAAAACAACAATGGCAGAAACGCCTAGGAAACATTGCAGCATGTTTACTTTGTGAGGACAAGTCCACTTTATTCACTGCCTGCAGCTCCACTTACATGAAACTCACACTTTTCTGCGTTGACATATAAATGATTGTCTCTTATCCTGGTGATGATCTCTCTTACTTGTTGCACATGTTGGAACCTAGGCTGTGAGTACATGAGGATGTCGTCAATGTCGTTGAATAGGTCTCTGAGGATGTCATAATAAAAGATAAAAATGACAGGTGCATTAGCCAGTCCATAAGACATTACACAGTATTTATAGTGTCCTCTAGTGATGATGAAGGCTGCCTTCTATTCGTTGTTTTTTCTTATTCTCACCAGACTGTAGGCAATTCTTCTTAGTAAACATTTTTGCCTCCTTTAACTAACTGATGGCATAAGTGGATTTGGGTAACAATAATAAACTGTCACTGAGTTAAATCCTGAGGCCAAGACATCTTTAATTTAGCTTTCCATTGCTGTTGTCTCTGGTATCGAGACAGGCAGCAGAAACAGTGATGGGGGTGCTGAGTGTCCCTGGTTTTGCTGAATATAATGTATATGTATGTTCCAGTGGTATTTGGGTTACAGCAGGGTCCTTCTTGATCTGGACATGAGTAGACAGGCATAGTACTGCAGGTGTGTTCTGGAGGTAGTGGCCTTAAAAATGAGGAAAAAAAATTGTATTCAATAAAAATTTGTGTTCATGAAATACATGGGTCGTGTTTAGTAAGCCAGGAAAGACCAAGAATAGGGTTCTTGGGTACGAAGATGACATGAAGAGAGAGAGAGAGAGAGAGAGATTCTCTATGAAGGGTACTAATCTGGATGACGAGTGGGGTGGTTTGTGGTCTCATGCCCTCTCCAATGGGCTTATCATCCATGGCGGTGACTTTAGTCGTGAGTTCACAGAGTACAGTGGGTATGTTGAGTTGGTTCTGGGGCATAAGGAGTTGCAATGTGTCCCTCCTCTACAGTAGTAATACAGTGACTCCTGTAAAGAGCGCCGGCACTCTTTCCTTGAAATCTTGGCATAGCCTAGTTCAGCAGTGTGGAATGATGCCTGGCCTGAGGTGTTAGGCAAAGTGTGCTGGTGCTCCTGATCCCCAGATGGAGCATTGCGCAGCAGGTTGTCCACCTGGACTGCCATAGTGATGTGTTGGGAAAATGAACCAATGTCATTCCTGCTCGTCATCTCTGCCTTTAAACAGGTGTTCAGCGCGGCTATTCCAGTGTGGCTTAAAGGCAAGCAATGTCTACTGGGTTTAAGGATGGTAAAGTATTCTGTGACGTACCTTCAGAAATGTAAAATAAACCAGAGTTTAAATGCCTAGTATGCAGGCAATACTTAATGACTTAAAGCTAAACTTGTTAGCTTATAATATCTAGCTATGTTAGCTAATATCCAGAAGAGAACAAATGGAAGTGAAAGTTTAGAATTCAGGTGAAGGGTTTCTCTTGTGGCCAGTAGATGACAGTGTTGTACTCCTTACATAAATTCATTCATTCGTTCATCTTCTATACCTGCTTATTCCCTAATTCTGGGTCACAGGGATCTGCTGGAGTCTATCCCAGCCATCTCTGAAAGAGCGAAAGGCAGGAGGGGTACACCCTGGACAGGTCGCCAGTCCATCACAGAGCCCTTACATAAATAGTTTTTTTTTTTAAATAGTTAAAACTTTTCTATTTGTTTTTTACTTGAATTTTAGTAATTCAGTATCTGGCATAATTGATTCTTGTAAAATATTTTGCTTTACAGCATTGTCTAAGTCCTTTACAAAATAACTAGTATATTAATTTATCAGTTTTCTTTTTTACATTACAATTTCATTTGAAATGTGTGAATCCACTGTTTTAAATTAACTGGATTTTCAGTCTCTGGCAGTCATTTAAGATCTTTGATAGACCCTAAGTGGTCTTGCTTAACAATCAGTCACATAGCTCTGCACAGAGTACAGTCTGGATTGTGAGTCTGATTGGGTTGAGTCTCAGCTGCAAGGTACAGTCAGCTTTCATCAGTACTTTTACTGGTCTTGACACTCATCAGCTTTCACCTACACATTCTAAGGCGTGCAATCATGCCTTCATTCTTTAGCATATGCAAAGATTAATCCGCCTTCCGACTTCTAAGAACATTATGTATTACAGCTAAAGAGACGGGTTGCAGTTGCAAAAAAAAAAAATCTTAAGAGATTGATTAACTGAGTCTTGACATTAAGCATGGATATTAATATGCGTAGCATTAAATAAAGATACAATTTAGTTTACATTATAACATAAAAATTGAATAAAATATTTCACCATTAGCAAAATATCTCATTCAACTGAAATGTACAAGAATATGGCATGTGCATGTATTGGTGACTTTTCGCATAACTCTATATTCTTCACATGTCTGCGATATGTTTAAGCAGTGGTGGGCTGTCAGGGCCAGTAAGTCCTTCTCTGCTGCCTAAACTTTATTAGAAGCTGACCTACATTTACAACGTAATTTAAATATTTGTTTCATATTGTATTCATTTATTTCCAACAGTTTATCCTCTTCATTTCGTAGTGTTTGTCTTACTGCACTGCCTCCAGTACTTGTATGTGGATGTTAGATTGTTTTTTGTCTAATCAGATTTCAGTTTCTATGTGCTGCTATGTTGATCTAATCTGCCTACAGAGTCACGGAATTTGTTGTAATTCCTGTTCAAACACAGGGCAGAGATTTATCAGATTGGATTGTGCAACCTCTCACAACCTGGATTGGATTTTGTTGTGTCTGTATGTCATCCATATAATGTTTGTAGACACTTTTATAATACAATGTAGATCCACACTTTCCATAGTATATACACAGATGTAACATACTTAGTCTTGCTGATCTGACATAAAATTGGCAAATATGTATCTAACATACATGTGTCCAATCTAATAAATTTATGTATTTGTAAATTTGTCTCTGAGAGTGTCAGAGCCTCACCAGCCACTAACCTTGCAGTATGTTACTGCCAGCTTATAAACAGAGCTAAACCAACCCTGGTAAAAAAAACACAGGTAAACACATTTAAACGGATTGCGAGGAAAAGGGTGTGGAATCTGGAAGGGTAAATTCAGTGATTGTTACTTGCATTCCACAAATTTGCAGCCTACAGAGCCTTTTGCACTAGCGGAAGTGACTCACGTATAAAAACAGGGACTTTCTCACAACCTTGTCAGTTGAACTTAGACACACACTTTATGGAATGTTTGGTATATTCCAGAAGTCGTAATATTTAAGAGGAAGTTACATAAGCTGAACTTCCAGATAAAAAAAATAATAAATTCTTTAATTTGTTTTGTTTGTCTTTTGATTTTTAATGTTATGACGTTGACTTGGTTAATTTCTTATTAAGCTGTTAGATATGCAGTCATTATCAGCAGAGAATATAACATACATATAAAATGGTTATAAAAGTATGGTTCAAAATGTAATTAATTTCTAATTCATTCAGTAATTTTTTTTATGTATCTCACATATATCAATGTATATTTTTGTATAGTCAATAATGTATAATCTATATGCAGTTCGGTACAATGATGTTAGCTACTAACATTGTATTCAGGTCAGTTGACAGAGAAAATAAAAACACTATTACTTATTTATGTAGTCACATGAATTCAAATACTTTGCTTCATAAAAAGGCTTGAATAATAGTTAAGCTCTAATTGTTTAGTATATTCAATAAATCCTACATCCGATTTTGATCATTTTGATCAGCTGCAGCTAATTTAAGTCTGGTAGAGCAATTACACATACCAGTAGAAGGTAAACATTTTTCTTACATTACGTTTTATAGCTATACTATCTAAACAGAAAAACAGCATATGACCATGACCCGAAGAATTAAATAAACACACAAGGTATCTTATTTAGTTGCCTGACTTTATTCCTTATTTAAATATACAGTAACATTCATAACATTCATTGAGGTAAATATTGCAATTTATTTAAACTTGGCACCATGAGTCAAATAAGTCTAATAATAAAATCCAACCAAAGTGTGAGTAAAAACAACTACATGGGCATTAGAGTATATAACAAGGTGTAGAAAACACTGTAAAGAAAAACATCTCTTCTTATGTTGTTATTTAATTACAACACTTATTACTTAAGTTAAGTCTAAGCCTCAACTTAGTTATTAAACAATGTAGAAAATGACCCAGACACCCTATAAGCTCCCAAAAGAAAGTCCATAATTTCACCCATATTTAAACATGTTTTTCTAATTTTTTTAAAACAGTTTTACATTTAAGTAATAAAGAAAAAAGAAAAAAAACTAACATGTAAAAAAAAAAAATTTGACATGTACATTATAGTGTACATTGATGTGCCGAGTAGGCTTGACATGAAAGATAAAGTTAAAGATTGATATGTTAATGATTTTTTTTAATATTATTATTTAGATGACAAATGTAAAATCGCAAAAATTGAAATTAACCCAATTTAGTTTGCATGTCTATTATTGTAAAGACAAAAATAACATAGAAATATTTGTTTTTCAAAACCATTATATTTTTTTCTACCTGCTTCTCCATCAAAACCCCTGGGGGGAAAAGTGCAAATTACTGACCGATTATTAACTAAATTGCAATACAAAATTGCAATATAAAATCCTAACCCTAGCAAAATTCCTACTTTTCCTTTACACCACACAGTTTAAATGCATCTGCGTTAAATCATTTGTATCTTAAAGTCAAGTAAATTCACTATTCTTGTTATACAGCTTCATTTATATTTCTAGCTGCTTTAAGGGCAGATTTCATCGCAGTCTCAATCCAGCCATGAGGCATGTCAGCATGTTCTCCAGCAAAATAAACCCTCTCCTCGTTCATAGCTAGTGCTTTGGCATAGTAAGTTTGCTGGTAAGGCGTGAAGATAGCAAAGGCTCCGAGGCTGTATGGATCCAACCCCCACTTCTTCACAACACCTCCAGTATAGAGTTCCTGGATGTGATCTCCATGTATCTTCATCAAGTCGTATAGCACCACTAATTTAAGCTCGTCGTCGGACATTCCTTGGAATAGCATGGCGTCATCTGAGATGGTGTAGGAGGCCAGGAGGGCTCCTCCTTTCCCTGTAAAGCTATGGCTTGGGTAGTAGATAAAGCGTGAGGGCAAATCTGTGATGCTTCTTCCCCCAAAAATACTTTCGTCCTCCCAGAACCTGCGGCTGAAACTCAGCACAACCTTGGTGGAGCTGGGGTAATGCACTGAACGCAGGGCCTCCAGCTTCAAGTGTGACAGGGGAGGCTGGAAGTTGATAAAAAGAGTGGCTTTAGCCGTAGCAGTCACCAAGGCGTAGTCAAATGTTTGCTGGCTCAAATGAGAACTGTGTCTTTCTTCATAAAACACAGTCACGTTGCTTTCTGTCTGACTGATGCTTCGGACTTTGGAGTTGAGGAGGATTGTGGCATTGAGGATTTCGTAAAATTTAAACGGTAAGGTATCAAATCCTCCCGAGATCTCAAAATACCTGCATAAGAACATAATGCAAATAGAACCTTAGTATTTATACTGATTTTGATCTCACAAAGTCGAAGAGAAGTGTAAACCGTTGATATGTTACTGAAAAGTTTAGTAATTACTGTTTAATCATTGGATTAGCTTCATATCTACTTACGATGTTTCGTCATTTATGTCAGCCTGCAGATAGAGACTCTCCATGAGAGAAATGTAGTAGAAACTGTTCTCATTAAGGATGTCTCCAATGAAACACAAGGCTCCTTTACTCATGTTAACCTCATTCACCAAATACTCCTATCCAATGAAACAGATGCCTGTTAACAACCAAACAAATAAGATTTATTTTACGTAAGAATAGTTCAAGCTCTAACTATATTACCTTAAGGGAGTATGCGTCATACTTGTGTATCATTGCTTGGCAGTCATTTGACTTTAAATACTCCCTTATCTAAAACCAATAAAAATTATTTTTAATTAGATTAGACTTATAGAATGTAAAAAAATATATAGTATAAATATCTACCGCATGTTACCGACCTTCCACAAGGATTGGTTAAAAAGTTCACTGGCTGTTTTTCCTTTCTCCTGATCGGTTAGGGTGTAGTTCAAAACGTCAGGATTCTGCTTTACTTTGTAGGTTTTGTGAAGAAGGCCATTAATGTAATAGTACGTGTTTATGTCTTCTTCAATGAATTTGTTCAGTTTTAGACCCAGCTTGGCTGTGAAATTCCTAAGAATCCTAGAAAAACAAAAAACGAAGGTATACTATATGGGCAAACCTTTTTTAGATCATACCATCAGGTCCATACGTGATCTTTCTTCAGTCCTTTGCCACAAACTTGAAAGCACACTATTGTATAGAATCGCAATGTTTGTTTTTAACTTACAATTTCCCTTCAATTAAACCCCAAACACTGCTTCAGCATGACAATGCCCCTGTGCATAAAGCCCCTGGGGTCAATTAATGTGTTATGACTGGGGAGGAAGAACTCAAGTGTCCTGAACAGTTTTGAGATAAACTGGAACACCCTGAGCACCCCTGATATGTTGAATTTTTACTAACACAGGTAGAGCCAAATACACCCACTTTCCTATATATTTTACCCTTCAGTGTCTGACATTAACTCTTTAATTCATGATATTAACAGTTTAATTTATGATATTAATATCCTGAATTAAAGGGTTAATATCAAGAATTAAAGAATTATTATCATGAATTAAAGGGTTAATATCAAGAATTAAAGGGTTGTAATTGGTTTTAATGGTCAGGTGTCCACAACATTTAGACCATAACGTATGACAATAAGTACACACATTATGAATCTAAAATAGAAGTGAATCAAAGTTTTTATGTTTTTGTTATAGTAGTGGAAATCAACTAGAATTTGAACTCACCAGTGGAAGTTGGGTATCCTCATGGCACCAAATTCTGCATACCAGCCCTCTTTATTCCTGTATGTTCTTATTCTTCCACCTATTCGATCACTTGCTTCTATGATTGTAACCTAATAAGGAGTTAAATAAGTAGTCAGTTAACATTTATGTGAACTCTGATGATTTAATGATGTAATGATGTGTCCCAAGTGATTTAAAGGAAGTCATGAGCCGGTCATGTGTTTCAGAGAAAGAAAATCAGTATTTAGCAAAAAGAATGAGATATAGAAAAAATGACAACATTCACTCAAAGTCATCTTAAAATAACACGCAAGCAAGCAACCAATCCCAGTTTGTTTTATTTCATGTCATGGGATATAAATAGGATATAAAACAAAGTTAATGTTTCTACAAAACAAATGGCTGTGCAAGCATAAACCATTTATTGAACAAAGTCTATAATCTGCTTGAGGGTTCTTAAGGGCTATACCATGAACTTTGCATAATTTACAGAATCCTGATCCACATTTGCACTTATTGTTACAGTTAAATCAGCTAACTGTAAACAACAACAGCTTCCTATCTTTATGAGCGAAATATGACTATACACTTTTGCCAGTGGAGTATCACTTTCCAACCTCACAACAGCTCATTTTACACACATCGCCAAAATAACAGCACAATCCCACCAATCAGACTAAAAGTGTTTCTAGTTTTTTGTGCCATATGTATCAGACATTCAGCCTAAGGTTCTGGAGCATGATGTCTGGGGCTAAGGGTACTCATACTTTACCAGGAGAAAAAAATTGTTCCTTAAAAAAGTTCCTTAAATTCCTTAAACTTTTTTAAGATTCCAAAACCACGTATTTCGAGGTTCACATTATGTGTGTGCTACTAAACACAGCTCATCTAATGTGTCTTTATTCCTGTCACTGTCTTGCCAGGGTTTTACAGGCATCAAATAACACATGGTATCAAAAATTGTTAAGAGACGATCGATAGTTCAAGCAATAAAGACAAACCATTGTATGGAAACATTTCAACAGATTTAATCAATATAAAAGTAGTCGGTGGATTGTGGACTATAAGGTCACCTTATGTCCAGCATCCTCCAGGAACTTAGCTGCAGTAAGTCCAGCAATGCCTCCACCAATGATGGCCACACGGTGAGGAGTCTTTGGCAGTGGAAGGCCTTGATTGACTATCTTAAGAAGCTCATCATAATCACTGTCTTGAAGACATTTCGAAATTGGATCTGTGTCATATCCACTGACACGCAAGAGGACGGAAAGGAGAATCACAGCAGATACTGAAAAAAAAAATCAGCAACCAGAAAAGCAAAATGGGAAAAGCCAAATCTTACAGATAAATGCAGATACAGATAAATACAGAGAAGTCTTTTTATACTTACAGAAGCCACAGATGAAACAATTCTGAGACATGCTGCTCTAACAGGACAGAGACTCAGTAAACTGAAACCTAGTGAGAAGTGGGGGGGGAGCTCCTTACTGAGACTAATAGAAAAGTGAAACTTACAGTGTACAAGCTGACATGCGCAATTATTGTTATAATCAAACAAAATACATCAAGGTAAAATACGGGTGCTCTATACGAGTTTAAAGAGGGTGATGAAGATGATGATGATGATGGGGGTGTGGGAAGTTGTGGAATTTCTCTAAAGACTAGTTTCCCACACTGAATCCGAGTTCAGCCACACTGAACAAATCAGATTAGCGACTTTTCTTGTTCAGATCATACCTGCTCTGGATTCCGCCATTCCAACCTTCTTTATAAATAAATCTGACCTTTTTTTTAAGGTCAGCACCTATAAGAAATTGTCAATCCTGACATGTGTCATAAATTAGGGTATAGTCTAGTTTACAGCAGTCGCACTAGAGAAAAAACCCTTCAGATTTGAGTACTTTATAGCCTTTACTAATGCACCAAATAAACAAAAACATTGGGACAACTAGCCATCACATTTATATGTGTATTGTGAACATATTTAGACTACCAAATTTAGACTCTGTCTCCTATTATAACATTCACACTCTTGGAAAAGTTTTCCAACTAGATTTTAATTGAATTTTTTTTTTTAATTTAAATACAACAGTATAGTGATTTAGATAAAAATGTCATGGGTGCAGGCGATATATCAGCTTATCCCCAAAGATACTGGGGTTTAGGCAGAGTTTTGCAAAACCCTTTTTCCGACTCCAACAATAATGGCTTCATGGAGCACAGGGGCTTTGTGCACTGTCATGGCACTGTCATGCTGAAATGTTATGTGTCTCTCAGTGGTAGTGCCAAAGTATATAAAGTCATTGCATACAAATGTGTGCTTCCGACTTTGTAAACACACTTGCATCCCGAAAGCATTTTAATCTCTATTTGTGTTCAGTGTTGGAAGTGGTGGTTTAGTGGTTAAGGTGTTGGACTGATACCAGAAAAACTGGGGTTCACTTCCTTGCACCACCAGAGCAAGGCTCTCTGAGCAAGGCTCTTAACCCTGTACAAAAGGAGATAAATGTAAGTCGTTCTGGATAAGGGTGTCTGCCAAATGCTGTAAATGTTTAATACCTAGTGATTCGTAAAATACAATATATTTTAAGATACAGTCAAAAAAAGGTATATAGTAAAAAAGTTGTAAAAGTTTTGAGCGCACACTGAATTCTCATACAGAACTGAATTATTACAGGTTTAAGATGGATAAGCTTTGTCCAATTCCTTTTTAAGCATCACCTATTTAATCAGATACACAAGCAATTTAAAAAAAAGGGACCTAAACATAAAAAACTTGCTTTTTAACTTTACAGATTCAATTATTAATGATTTAAAATAAAAGTGGGCTCTACACATCATTTTTTACACATACATTTTAGGTATTAGCTTGGTCCTTTTTCTCTATCCTACTTATCAATGTCAGTTAATATTTGTAAACAATGAATTTGCATTTTAACAATTTTTTAACTACTACTTTTATAACAAACCTGGTTTTATCAGTGGCAATGTAACAAAATAGCACCGTTACTTAAACATTCCATCCATGACTGACCATAAAACAGTGATGGTTTTGTAACAAGCACATAAAATGCCACTAGACACAATTAAACTATTGGTTCAAATAACAAAGCAACAAAAAATAAACAAAAGTGCAATCTGAGCTTGTTTTTTTATATTATTATTGGCTTAGTGACCAAACTAAGTGTGTGTCATTACACCAGCATCAGGGGAAGTTTCCACAACCAGTCACAAGGAAATGTGTTTTCCATTCCTCAAAATGTTGGAAACAAGAATATTACAACTCTTTAATAGGAGAGACCAGGATCAGCTGATTTGACTGGTTTCAGTGTCCAAACAGCCTTTGGAAAACCCTGAAAGGAGTGGACTGTGTTGATTGTGTTATGCAGTGCTTTTAAAAGGTCTCGAATGTCTGAAACTGAAATGGTTCAGACTTCTGAGACTTCTGTTTACTGCTTCTCTTTAGGAAAGCGCTCCTTATATTTCTGGTATTCTCTGGAGCAGTGCAAAATAATTGTAACAGGCTTTAGCATTTTATATAATGATTTTTCTCCTCCTAGTTTGGAAAAAAAAAATGCATTGCTGAATTTCAAAGGATTTAATTTATATTTACTTTTAGCTTTTGTATGAGAGTTAGACTATCAGGTGAAACTCAATGATGAAAAGGGTGGTGGATTAAATCTCCATGTTACAGTCTCTAAACCCTCAAGCAGGGGCAAGACACAAGATGCAAACACAGAAACAATTGTGCTACAAAAACAACTACACCCATGGCTAAAAGTTAGCCTGGAGACCAGAAGTGAAACTTAAAAAGAGGTCATTTGTTCTGACTCACCAGCAATCCAAACAAATGACATGATGTATTTATAGTCATGTAAAGCCTTAGGAAATATTAAGTCTATTTGTGGCTTTTTTTTTCCCTCTGTTTTGTTTTCACTCTGTCTTACTTTTAAGTGGATTTTTCTGGGGCAACTATACAAAAAAACAAAAAAAATATATGTTGAGATTGAATCCAATAGTATTTGTAACAATGGCTGATTTATACGAGAGAAATAGGAGTACAGTAATTAAGATACTGGACTGTTGGTCGGAAGATGGGCATGTGTGTTCAATTCCCAGCATCACCAAGCTGCCACTGCAGGATCCCTGAACAAGCCCATTAACCCTCAACTGCTCAGTTAAATAAAAATAAGAGACAACTGTAAGGTGCTCTATATAAGTGTGTTTGCCATATGTAAATACAAGGCTGTCTCATGCCTTAGGTTCATCCTGAATTTTCTGTTTAAAAAATTCGTTGGTCACTGTATAGATTAGTAAGTTAAATAAGCCAAATGGAAAAAAAAGCTTTACTATGGGCCCCATCCAAGTGTAGACTGTTGCATGTTTTGCCTCTCCTACTTTAATTTTAATGTTATTTAAAGCTCCCTAGTCCCTAGTCTCAAGAAGCCAATCTCTGTAAAAGGATCGGGGTAAAAGATTTTATTGCCCAAGAGGGCATCTAATTGAAAACTGGTGCAACCAATTACAATTATTTGTCCAGCCTTACAAAGAATCCAAACAATCATATTGACTTTTAAAAACCCGAACCCGTTTTAAGTTTTGTTGCCATATGCATGTCTTTATGGACCCTCTAACACAGATCCAAATGATTAGGGCTGCTTTGCTCAAGCAAGACCTGTAAAGTTTGCAATAAATAATAAAGATAAGGATTAATTGATAATTGTATGAAATAAATATAAATTCAATTAACAGCTTTGTACCTAAAAAGTCCATTATTATTATTATTATTATTATTATTATTATTATTATTATTATTGAACAAGTATATATAGGAATAAGAAAGGAACAAATAATAAAACATTTATAAACATGGGTGCGCATACAATAGTATTATTATTGGTCAGTATTATAATTATTTACATTTAAGGAAGATCCAACATCTTAAAAATGATCCAAGGTCCATCAATTAGTGGCACTTCAAATATACATCTGAATACAGACACTGGTATGTATACTGGGAGCACTTCATGGACAAAAGTATTGGGACAACTGAACATTACACTCACATCTGAACATTCTATCCCCGCAAGATTAATTGAGCTGTGGAAGTCTGGGGTGCTGTCAATGTTCCAGTTCATCTTGTAGGTGTTCTCTGGGGTTAAGGTCAGGACTACAGGATAATCAGGTTCTTCCACACCAAGCATACCACTTCACTTAAAGGTAGTGAAGGAAAGACATGCTAGACAAGTGAGTGCTTTTTACTTTGTGCTAATAGTTTGGGGACAACCCATTTAAGTAAATGTGCTGGCAAGGTGTCCACAAACTTTTGGTCATGAAGTGTAAATACACATACAATTAGTGGCTGTGCATTATACTTCTCATAGCATACATGTATAGACTTATTGGCAGGCTACTACTGTACAAACACAGAAGTGAGTATTTATTATATCTTTTTATGTAAAAACAATAAAAAAAAACAACAACTCTGCTACAATGTAAAGTAGTGAATGTACAGCTTGTGTAACAGTGTAAATTTGCTGTCCCATCAAAAAAAACTCAACACACAGCCATTAATGTCTACACATGTACCCACTTTTGTTGTCCTCTGTCAACAAAACGTGAGAGTACACCCATAAGAGAAAATGTCTAAATATTTTGTATGGCGAGCAGCATTATTTTTCAGCACTGCCTTAACCCTCTTGGAGATGGAGTTCACAAGAGCTTCACAGGTTCCACTCTTTCACTCCTCCATGACGACATCACGGAGCTGGTGGATGTTGGAGACCTTGCTTTCCTCCACTTTCCGTTTGAGGATGCCCCCCACAGATGCTGAATAGGGTTTAGGTCTGGAGACATGCCTGGCCAGTCCGTCACCTTTACGCTCAGCTTCTTTAGTAAGGCAGTGGTCGTCTTGGAGGTGTGTTTGGGGTCGTTATCATGTTGGAATACTGCCCTGCGGCCCAGTCTCTGAAGGGAGGGGATCATGCTCTGCTTCAGTATGTCACAGTACATGTTGGCATTCATGCAATCCTAGACCATGACACTCCCAAAACCATGCTTGACCATAGGGAAGACAACACTTGTCTTTGTACTCCTCACCTGGTTTCCACCACACATGCTTGACACCATCTGAAACAAGTTTATCTTGGTCTCATCAGTAAGTAACTTTTTGAAAAATGCAAGCAATAATATTATTTATGCTTAAAGTGTAAATTTTTAAAAGTCTTTTTTGCAGTTGTCGCTTGTCAAACTGTACAAACTTGATCCCCATGTCACACTGTAGGATGTCAGTATGACAGTTTTTTTAGCTGCTCTAGCTGTGCAAAATTCTTTATGACCTTAAACAGTTTTGCATGTCTTTTATTCGGCTATCTCATTCAGAGGGGATTTCGTTGTTGTGTCTAGTTCAGTTAACGTACACATCAGCCATCAGATTGTTAAAAAAGATGTGAGGTCTGTAAGGTTTACAAAGGCAGGTTTGATGAATGAAACTGGCTGAAGTATTTCAAAAAGTGCTGGTCTTCTAACAGAACACAAATGACCCAGAAAACATCCTGTGTGGAGAGTCTGCGGGCTGAAACACAATGTTGGTGACGAAGCTTCGAAGAGAACGATCAGATTGGTTTGAGCTGGCAGAAAGTCTTCTGTAACTCAGCGATCCGTGTCAGCAGGGAGTTTCCACCAAAGAACCATTGCTCAATTTTTTTTGCACCAATCTGTTTAAACTGTAAATATTGCTTTGTTCGAAATACTTGGTCTATCCAGCACCAACAACCAGGCCATGATTAGTCAGAGATCACACTTATTCTTCATTCTGATGTCTGATATACACATTAACTGAAGCTTTTAAAGCATTTGCATGCCTAAATCACACACGATGCAATTTTAAGTGGAAACCATCTTATAGAAGTAAATAGCGGTTATATCTGTTTATGTATAGTGGTGTCACATCAGGGGCGGGCGGTGCATTTGGTACCTGAGCCTTCAGTGGGCCTTACCTGACTGATACACCTCTTAATACCACCACTATCATGCTGCAATTATAAAAACCATCAATATTATACAACAATGCAATGTAACACGTTGGGGAATTATAAAGAGAGAGACATTTCACATATTAGGGGGAAACATAATTGTTTTATTAAAGCAAGGGGTTAGCAATTTTGCCTCACAGCAAGAAGGCCGGGAGTTTGATTCCCTGGCAGGGGTCTTTCTGTGTGGAGTTTGCATGTTCTCCCGTGTTTGCGTGGGTTTACTCCGGGTACTCCGGTTTCCTCCCTCCCAGTGTATGTTAGGTTGATTGGTGATTCTAAATTGCTCATAGGAGTGAGTGTAAGTGTGTGTGGCCCTGTGATGGACTGGCGACCTGTCCAGGGTGTACCCCTCCTGTCTTTCGCCCTTTCAGGAAGATGAATGAATGAATGATGCTAAACCAAACAATGATTTGACTATGATTTGATTTTATATATCAATTAAAATGCCCCAACTCTAAATTAAAGATGTAAAGTTGTCAGTCTGAAGGTTTAGATACATGAAGCTATAGTTATTCTATCGATCTTAGTTATTTCTTTGATGGTGTTTAGTTGGTGGTGCCGAGCTTTGATTTACCTCCTGTGTTGTCTAAGGTTCACTAATTCTCAATTATTTATTTAATTACTTTTTATTTTATTATCAATGCTCTTTTATTTGAATAATTATCGTTATTATATTGCGAACATTGCTTTAAATAGAGCTGTTTTGTATGTTGTTATTATATAAACCACATACATTACAGAAGGATATATTTATGCTAACATTTCTTACTCCATAACAGCAGATGGCGGCATTTTCCGACAAACGTGTTTTGTCTTGCGGCGGAAAAAAAAACAAAAGAAGAACAAACAGGAAGTTTGTATTAAAATTTAACAGGCTCGCTGCTTTTCGGCTTGTTTAGGTAACGCGAAGGCAATTTAATATTTTCACTGTTTAATAAAGCAGGTGTCATTTATATATATGTTTAGATGTATATGATATATAAATGTATCTGTATTTAGACAAGTAGCCAAAGAGCTTGTTAGCATATGAACACTTAGCAAAGCAGCAGCTAACGGCAGCGCTAAAATACAAGAAATAATGTTAAATAAAATATAATAATAAAAAAAAAGAATAATACACTCTTCAAATAGTGCGTCATTTATTTAGTATTTAATATATAATTTATATATTAATATCTTTCCCTGCTCATTCTTTTAAATCCAGTAGACAGACAGTCAGATACTTACTTATATACCCCAAAGGGAAATGTACAACTTCCAGCATTGTCCACAGGCAGAAGTAATGTCAAAATAAACAGAAAGAGTACCGTTATAAAGTTTAGTATTAATGTCTAAGTTTTCTGAATACTAAAATAATTAGGGTTTATTAAAACCTAATAACCCAACAAACCCCCAAATGCAGTTAAAAATCCATTCATTTGTTGTCATGAAGGGTAACCGAATCTTTAATTTGTTGTTCTTGTGTAGGTGATGATGGCGAAGGTTCCTGTGGGTAAAGTTCTGCTCCGGAATGTCATCAGACACACAGACGCCCATAACAAGGCCGGTCCTCAGCTCCAGATTTAGATTTCCCCTTTTGTTGTTCTTGTCTTTGCATTTGTTTATAAATAATACTGTGTCCCAAATAAGGACTATTTATCTTTTATTTTATAAGCATTGGCAGTCAAAAGGTTTGATTTGCTACCAAGCTGACATTGTGGGACAACTGATTAAGGCCCTTAAACACTTTTCTGCTCCAGGGTTGCTGTATCAGAGCTGACCCCAGCCTCCCAAACAGAAATATGCAAACAAAAGCAATGTTCTGTGATTGGCTGTAATAACAGCTGCTTTTTGCTCTAAAATAAATGGGAAAGTCGACACAGTATTTCCCTACATTAGTAAAGACGTTTGGTCTATTTAACCATATATAGCTGGTGCAGAACATGGAGACATGAAGCAGTGTTTTTTCAGGACCATGGTGCTATAAAGGACTGCTGACCAGTAGAGCTTTAACAAATAATTGTTTTTATTGTCAATCAATCAGTCTAAATCTTGATTAATAAAACAATGAATCGGCAATTATAGTGGAATTGCCAAATATGATTTTAAAATATGACTACAATATTATTATTTGAGCTGCTTTTATATAGCTTTTTTTTTTTTTTGCACAGGACGTCATTGCTGTGCCGCAAGATGTAACCAGAGGGTCGGACACTGCTGTATATTGTCATATATTCGATTCATCATTACTTTATTATGTTTTTATGTAATATAGTTGAAACAGCAGATACTACAAACACCACACTTCACAAAATGCAATTACACTTAGTTGCGATAACTTCTCCATCTAGTTTTGTGATAATCCGTGCCTTTTGCATTTCGGTAATTCGTTAATAGTAACGATAACATTCAGAGGCTTAGCAGCGTTTATTGATTGTTGTTAGGTTAATCGACACAATAAAATAGAAATGCTACTCATGCCTGCAAAAAATCCTTGAAATTCTTGGTATCAAGGTTGTTGACTTATCCATTAACAAACAATTGTACACACCCATGATTTTGTATGCTTACATTTGTTTTTTGAGTGTAAAAGGATGTCTGGAGTAAAAAGTAGCTGCTTATTTACCACAATGGCAGGAAAAAGAATTCAGTTTAGAAGAAAATTCAGTTTTCTGCATAATATAAGGATCTCGTCCAACATATGTGATGATTTTCTTGTCTAAACCACTACAATATGAACTTTTCTCAAAGTCTTCCGTTCTGTTATCTGAAATTCACGCATCATTAGAATCACGTGATTGCAAACATACTATTCAGTTGGTTTTTTTATTAGCTATTTCAGGCACCTACACTGTCATTACAGATTAAACAACTATTCAACAATAAAATGGTTTTTATTATAAATTATTAATCAATTGTTTATTGTCAATAATCGCTCAGACAGCCCTACTAACCAGTATACAATTCTGTCAGATGCAGATTGGGAAGCCTAAATTGTAACCTTATAAGTACAACAGAAGTTTCTAGAAGATTATATAGTCTTTCTTTAATTAAATGTTTTATGTGTTGGATGTCCAGAGCCCTAGATTATATTTAATATAAAGCTGCATAATAATCTCACTTGCATACATCATAAAAAAGAACAATTAAAAGGAAAAGTCCTGTTTTATTTAGCTTAAAACGGGTAATAATGGATATGTATAATCTTATTTAAACCATTAATCAGGTATATTTTTGATTACTCACTTTTACACTGGTTTCCACACACGTTTTGTGAACCGGCATTATGTATAATTGCAGATCCAGGAGGAGTCGGAGATGTGGAAGCTACGGGACATGGAGCTGCAGAACTCATCTCCTCGTGACTCAAAGCACAGCTGGAACACAAGGTTCAAATCCCTTTTGTTTTTCAGTACAGTTGCACCTTGTCTGTTTCAGCGGATCCTTGACTCTGCCCTGTCCTGTTCTCAGAAACAGCATGCACTGTGACCGGTACATGAAGGAGTCTGAGGGATCTGTGCGCAACAGGCTTGGTGAGAGTACATGTCTTTCAGAGAGAGACGAGCGAGAGACGCGTTACTGGACACAAAAACTCTACGAGTTTGAGGCCAATGATCCAGACAGGCCAGTGCTTCTGCCTAGTTCTTCAATGCAGCTGATTTGGATAATAGAAATCCTGTAATTGTTCCATTAATTAATACATTTATTCCACTTTATCAGATGGGGTCATAGTGGCTTCAAGGAGCTTTATCCAGAGGAGTTTCAACAGTCAGACAGGTAAGAGCCAGGACATTTTTATTTAAAGTCATAAGTATTCAGCTTCTATTCTGGGGAAAACTAATAATAATACAATTTAGAGCATGGAATTGTACTTCCTTTTCTTCTTATTAATGTTATTCCACAGTTAAAGTATGATTATAATATTGTAATTACATTTACAATTCTACAGAATGTAGGTCAGAGGTCATCCCCAGGCAAGAGTAGATAATCACTGAAAAGTCAAATGAGTCATTTCACCCTTCAAACAGAGGAAAGTGATTCTTAAATATTAAGGGTTTAATATTTATATAGGTTAATGTTCTCAGCATGTAAGCATCTTTTGTGTACTTTGTGTACATATCCTAATAAATTAAGAATCTTTGTTTTTATTTAGAGATGTATTAATTAATTTTATTAGAATTGCTTTAATTCAATTTAATATTTATAACTTAATATTTTCATGTAAAACTAATTAAGATTTTCTTCCATGTGTCATTATTTCTTTCTTTTAATGAACTCTAACTTTTCTTACACCTTGTTTTTCTTTAACTCAGTGAGACGGATGTCAAGAGAAACAGAAAAAACGGCAGGAACAAAACGTCCACTGAGAAACAGAAGAAGACTAAGAAATCCTCTAAGCGGAAAAAGAAGCGGAAGAAAAAAAAACAGAGAACTGAAGAGTCAGACTCTGAGTCGGACAGCAGCCTAACAGGCAGTGCCAAGAAAAAGGCGAAAAGAAAAAGCAGCAAAAGCAAACATCGCAGGAAAAAGGCGCTCAAACACAAGGAGACGGAGGAAGACAGCAACACTGACAACAGCGAATCAGACAGCGCAAAAGAACGGACGCAGCGGAAACGAAGTAGGACTGTAACAGACACACAAACGGAGCCGAAACGGAAAAAAAGAAAGAACTGGAAAGAAGCGAATGAAGAGAAATCGGAGGAGAGCTCTGACGACTGATGTACCATCATCACCGTCGCTGTTTATTCCGTCTGTATAGTTTAAATCAAAACAGCAGTACATCATAGACGCTGTCGAATGTCTCAGCAAAAAGTCTGCAGTACATCTAATTTTATATCATTTTATTGATTTTGACGTGCTGGGATACGCTTTGTAGTTGATGAATCTATTTTTTTTTAACCGTAACTCAGGTATTTTACTCCAAAATAAATGATAAAATATGCCCATTATTGTTACAATAAATCAGGGGGTCGTGTAATTGTTTGATTTTTTTATTTTTATTTTAAAGCCAGTTCAGGCCGGTGCTGTGGTGTAATGGATTAAGGCTGTTGCGCTCCATTGACCCGGGTTTGATTCCTACTTGTGTCTTTTCTGGTCCCATCCCCCTGTCTCTAACCTGTTTCATCTCTGTCCTGTTTTTTTAATAAAGGCAAAATGCCCAAAAATCTAACTTCAAAAAAAGTCTGGTTCTTGCTGTACACTGAGAATAATAACGGTTAACACGAATGTAGCTTTGTTAGCGTGCTGCTCCATAATTCCCAGAGGTCCCCAAACTACAGCCCAGCCCCACATTTGCCCTCTAAGCAATGGCAGAGACACATTTTTAAAAAAAATGTAATTATTCTCTGAAATGGACAAAGAGTTGGAAAAAAGAAAAAAAAATGTTTTGGGTCAATGCAAAGACCTGGCTTTGTTTTATTCGCCATCTTTCATTTATATAATTTATATACCTCTCGAAAGGTAACGTTCATTTGTCATGACAAAAAATAACCTAATTAGGCATTAGGAAACATGATATAAACATCATACATCAAAATCATTATTAAATATCCACAATAATACTGGGAGTCAGTCCAGCCTGTGTAATTTTCAGTTACAGACTGAGACCCGCCCCCAAAGAACAAAAATATGGTGGCTCTAATTAAAATAAGTTTGTGGACCTCTGCTGTACAGAATTAGTGCATAAAATAGATGAGAAAAAATGTCCACACGGTGGTGCTGTTGCACTGTTCCTTCATATAATACAAAGTCCCTATTCTACTGATTAGTTTTTATAAATATTTTTAGTTTAGAAAAGCTACTGTTTTTGCTTGTCCGTGCTAAAAAGCTTCTCTTTTTTGTACCAAGTCTGTTTGCAGGTTAACACAATGTGTAGATAATTAATGTTCGTCTTTGAACGGTAATGTCCAAAAAAGTCGGATATTTTTTGTGAATGTTGCTGTTTTGTGTTTGAGCTCTTATTTATTTATGTTAAGAGTGTTCTGTACGTGCTGTGGCTGTGTTTGATGACAGTGATGCTTATCCGGATCACTGCTCGCCCCTCTTACGTGTAAACACGGCCTGTCCAGGCTAAAGAACATTGTGTGTCACTGGGGAAAAAAACACTGGTGATGTCTAAGTGCCTGGCAGGCAAACACAAAACAGCAGATTATCACATGATTCTTAGATGGATGGAAATCAAATCAAGTAGAGACAGCTTTAATGAAGTGTGATCGTTTTGTTCTGTCTTTTTTTTTAGTCCAATGCATTTTCGCAGGCCTCTGAGGATAAAGTGTCCCTGATCCATCAGCTTTGTTTTTTTTTGTTAGTGCTAACCTTTTTTTAAATGACTCTCATCTCTCGATAATAGCGTTATTAAACGTGTAAATAAACTGTAAAGTGACACAGGGGCTCCCAAAGCACTCTTACTTTAAACAATTTGGTCTAAAAGCTCTTGTGGACCCAATTTCAGAATAAGCAGTCTGATTTCGGTAAGTTAGTGCAGGTGCTGTTCGTAATTTCGTGAATAAAAGAATACACCCGTGTTTCCACGAATGTACAAATGATATTACAATATTTTAACTACTTTCCTAATAACAATAGTCAGATTACACCAGTAAACAGCGGGAAAAAAAACTAAAAAAAAAAAACGGGTGGCAGTTTGGAAGCTGAGTAATGATGGTAAGCCATCGATAGGAAGTGTGACACAGCTAGTCTAATGTGACACTTACACTGATGGTCTGAGATCTCCTTTATTCCCACTTCACACTGGCTCACATAGGATCCTCTTGCGGGGGACCTTGTGGAGGACATAAATGTGTGCGATGTGCATTTCTGCTAGATTGCCATGCTATTGTTGAAATTATTATGTAAATACTATGGAACTTTAACAACATCGATTCCAAAATAGTGTACATCAGACAGTGGCGTAGCTGGGGGGATTGAGGGTGTTGGGTCCCTGGGCGCAGCATTTGGGGGTGCTAAATTGATGTTACGTAATGAATTTTGGAATGAAATGTTTTCCCCAATTACATCTTCTAAGTACCATTGTTGCCTTAATTATTTTACTCTTATCATCCTCCTAATATCCTAAAAATAGTCCACAAAATGCAGGTTTTCATGTTCTAAAACTCAAGATTTTTTGAAGAAGATGGCTCTTTTATGGCTCACACCTTGTCACGAGGTAGCCAGAAAGGGTGTGAAAACTGACTTTGTCCCTGGGTTCTGAATACTCTACCTACGCCTCAGATATCAGAGCCAACAGCCTAAATGCAGCAATTGTTTAATCTCTGTGTTACAGCAATACAAGACAGATAATGGTGACATAATCAGCATCCACAATTCTACATGTCTCGGATAAAATGGTAAATTTTGCTTTAGGGAATGTAGAGGGAATTTAGATACATGAATGTTTTTTGAGTTTTACCCTAGGTTTTCCTACACAAAATACATCTCTGAATGTTACAAAATAAGACCGGTAGCTTAGGGATTAATGTGTTGAACCACTGACTGGAAGATCAAGAGTTTAATTCTCCACACCACCAAACTACCTCTGCTGGATCCTGTGTAAGGCCCTTAAATCTCACCTGCTCAATCAGATAAATGAGAAATATTATTCGCTCTGGAAAGGGCTTATGCCAAAATGCAGTGAAAAGGCTTACTGTTTCGTCCAAACTGACCTGAAATTATTTTTAATGTTGTTCGGTCATTTAGGACATACTGTCCCTATTAGTTTTGAATTTTTATCCTAATGTCAGCATTTTAAAAATATGGTTAAAACTACATTACCATGAGTAGTTTGATTCTCAAGTCTTCATCAATAAAAACCAGACATTATAAATTGTCAACTTACATAACTGCATTTTTTGCAGTATAGTACACAGTGTCGGAACTCAGAGCCCCTCTCCGAGCAGACACATTCGCAGGGGTGCCTCGTGTTGAGTCAATTACCTCTATGTTTTAACTCAAACTGTCAAAGAAAATAATAAACTTTTTAAACAAATAAAGATTCTTGAGTCCAAGGTGAGAAGAGCAAAAAACTCCAATTTATTGCAGTCATCAAGCATTCAAAGGATCCACAGAAGGCAATCTGTTCAGCAATAAATGGCACAAGCAAAGTAAAGATCTCTGTGACAGAGTACAATACCAAGGCAAATGCAAAAAGTTACTGTCAATCCTGCCCTTTTATACCTGCCGAATTTCAGACCCCCCTTTTGTTTTTAACTAACAAGTTCCCATTATTTTTCAACCTTTTTGAGTGTAAATGTAAGTTATCTTTTTTTTTCCCTTATCCCAGAGTTACACTGCCTTTGAAGGTGCAGTCTCCTCATTAAAAATGATTTACCATTAAAACTAAATATCTTTGTAAGATATGCATCCCTAAAAATGATTTACCATTAAAACTAATTATTTTTATAAGATATCCATTCTTAAAAATGATTTACTATTAAAACTAATTATTTTGTAAGATATCCATTAAAACCGAATACTGACCTCTTGTTTGAAAAGAAACAACAACAGTTCTTATATAAACCTGTTCACCTCCTGCACACTTACACAAATCGAGGCCTTGTTTCAATTTGTGGACTTTCTGCAATATTTTCTACACAGCAATGCGTAAGTTCTATTTTTCTTACTCCTCTTTTTGTGAGTGCTATATATATATATATATTTTTAGTGCTCAAGTTAAAACAAAAATCACCTATTTAGATTATTCTTCTTAATAATTCAGGTTACTTTGACACACAGCTACTACTTATCTATTTTTCTATGAGTTTATTATATTGAAAGAATCATGACCAGTGGTACTCAATTAAATTTCCTTTCTTATCTTTAGCCCGCTTAACTACTGAACGTAGAGAGTACATCAGACGAATGTGGCGTTCTCAACTAGCCTGTCTAAGTGGGGAAATCGGTGTTTTCTGGATCGTCTCTTCCATCTACATACACTCAACGAAACTTCGCCTGTGCGTGTAATTTTCTCTCCTCGAACCTGTGATGTAGGAACCCAAACTGACTGTGTGATCCCTCCGGATCTCACTAACAGTGCTGGGCCCTCCAATCCGGTCAAACGGGTTCGTTGGGCCTCACCTCCACCACCAGTCTCCCCAAGGCCATCACCGTTGTATTTCTCTGACGATTCATCATCCAGTCTGATTCCCCTTCTCCTCCTATCTGCCACACGGCCGACGAGGTTGATGTTATTTCACTTAATTTACGTATGGGGCTTTCCAATAAACCTGTTCCACTCTGTACCACTGTGTGTGTGTGTTTTTCTGATTTTGTATTACAACTAGACTACTTTATTTGTGCACACACACTTCTATGATTAGTTATATTTTGGTAAAACTTTTTGATAGCACACCATCCTGTTCTTTTTCCTTCTCCAACATCATATTTAGCTCACTCTTATTTCTTCTTTTTAGTGCTACTCCTAATATGTATATTTTATAATTAGCTATTTATTAGTCATTATCATACTCGGTCTATCACCTGCACAATTTTTTAAGTATTTTTCAACAACAGTCACAGTTGTAGAAGAAAAAAGATTTATCATTTCCTGCCTTTATCAATGGGGGAGACAGGGAGTGAGACCAAAGCCAGAATCGAACCAGGGTCACGGGCGTCTTAACCCAGTACACTACAGCGACAACTGGGTTCACTTTCAAGTCTGGTTTCTCTTTAGGTTTTTCACCACCATAAGATAAAATAAAAAATACTGTTTGATTCATGAGTCATATGTTTGGAAAAACACCAGTATTCTTCAAACAGAAGTTGATCTAATCCTTAATACAGTCTGTAGATTATTAATATCTTCATGTGGATTACACAATTCCTCTCCCACAGTTGGCTTTCTGTTTAAGAATGGACTGATCAATCCTGATTTTATATATAAAAAAAAACATTTATATTGCTTTTTTTAACGTGTACTTTAGACTTAGAATTATTTTTAAAATTCCTTATTCCTTAAAACGTCTTATTTATTTAAGAGATCTTATTTCTAGCCCAAACATCTTACTGATCTTGTTTTAGGAATAAAATACTATGCAAGAGCAGATTGTTTAAGTATATTATGATTGCTTTAGGACTATATCATTTTGTTCTTACTTAGTTAGTAAAGCTTAAAGTTAGTTGTTTTACCTGCAAATTGAGGATTTACAAAAAGACACATTCTGTGAAGACTATATAAACTTGTTTTAATTTTAAATGCTTTGGATTTTTTAGGACAGAATTTATAAAGCCCATTCTTAAATTAAGGAATTCTCCTGTTAAGTAACTCTAGGTTTAAGATCTTTTCACACAAATAAAAAATGCAGACCGTTTAAATCATGATTAACAAGCTAGTTTTAAGTTAACTAGACTAAATACAATGGAATAAGGGTTTTAATGCTTGTTTATTTTACTAAAGCCTAGATAATTTTTAGTATAATTATCTTACTGCACTCGCAGATAATTTGACGTGTTTCTAGTCTGTATCTTCTTCAATCACACATTTATTTCTCGTATTTAGATGGTTATTTTGCAGTGTCTGAAATGCTCAGTAAACAGCAAGTAAAAATCTTGTTACGTTCTCTTATATCTTGCTGTCCTCCTGCATCTATATCTTTTGTGCCTGTTTTGCTTTGTAGTAAATGTATGATGCAAAAGGGTCAGGTTAAAAATATGACTCATGAATCAGTTAGATCAATGGTAGTGTGTTTTAATAATTAGAAAATTGGCTAATGTAAATGACCAAATTATATATTTTAAATTGTATTTTGTAAAAGAAATTGAATAGATTAAAGCTCTGTACATTTACTTTTTTAATAAAGCCTCTTCATGCAATGATCAAAGAAACAATAAAGAAAGCTTTCACATGTTTTTTTGTCTCGGTGAACCATCAAAGTCCAGGTGGTTACCATGGGAACAAGAAGTGACACAAGCTCAGACGTTGCCACTTTCACAGCTTGTGATTTGCACATGGTGCAGGAGGCAAAGGGCTCCTGACACTTTTAATAGGGGTTGTTTTAAAAAATTAAAGGGAATTAAAGGGAAAGAGAACGCAATGTGTGTACTTGAGTACTTACATAAAAGAATAAGATTATATTAAAGCACATACAAGACATGATAAACAGGTCAACAGGGTACAAGATCATTAAAAGTATGACAGGTCCCCAGCTTTGCCTGCTATAGCCGGCCAACAGGCGTGACTGGGATCCTATCAACAGAACAAGTGTCACCTTTTTCTTCTGCTATAAAGTCCTGCAGTTGTGGTGGTTTTTGTTGGGGGTTTTTTTTGGTTTGTTTTTAATTTTATTAGTCTTTTATCTTAATTTTGAAGGGATTAATGATTTAGAGTTTTATTGTTTTTTTTTTTATTTAACGTTAATTCTATGATGATAAAATTTTGCTGGCACATTAATTTCGCTGAGTCCTCCTTTCTAAAAGAAACTTCAACTAGTCTGTTGTTGACAATCATAGTCTAGGAAAAAGATAACCGATTACATGCTGCCTTTTGTAGCTACACATACTGACCTTTGCTGTGACTATGACAAGCAGTTATGATGTTTTATAAAGGATAGAGACTTCTATTAGCGGTGACTTGCATAATATAACAAGCTTTTTGTGTCCTGGAGAAAACTAGTTAGTACACAGACTGTAAGTGCACAGCATGTCTGTCCTCTTGAATTATGTGTTTGCAATAACCTGTATTCTGGGATGCCCCACTGTAAATAGCCTTAGTTATTACAACAGACTTGTGTGTGGTTTATCTTTTAGTAGAATCCTGTAATAGGCCTTTGGGAGTCATAAAGTCTGCAATCTAGAAACTCTGTTTTTTAGATGTAGCTTTCAGTTGTGTTAAAGCTAAAAGTCAAACATAAATAAAGCCAGATGTATTAGATATATTTCAGTTAGGTCCTCTTAGGTCAAAAAAAAGAGAACAAATAGGCAACCTTTAGGTCGACTTTGACTGCCATGTTTCTAATTTTTTATTTGGTGGTACGGATCTAAATTCTAAATCCCCTGTCTTTTCCATGAGCTTAATGAAAAGCCCAGACAAGGAAACAGCAGCATACTCAAGGGCGACCCTCCTATTTTAGGAATAGGAGAGCAGCACAAATCCCTCCCTAGAACAGAACATGAAACAAACAGAATGACATTCTGGAGATGGGGAGGAGGTGTGTTGTAAAGCGGTGTGATAAGAAAGCAGCAAAACACCCTGTTTGAGATTTGCCAAGTGAGTGCTTAGGACCTAATCAGCTGATAGCATGCTTGTCTATGAGACCTGCCTGAACTGAGGCAGAATGCTTACTTTATGGTTACTTGGCATAAAACAAGATCTTGATATCTGCATGCAATGCTCCTTTCCACTGCTTCTCGGTCTAGGAGCCTGGTCTGTGTCCTCAAAGGCTTCTAGTAGCAATTATCATTAATATATCTTGACTACTAGGGTTTAAAAAGCCAAATGGAACGATACGCCTACTGACCCATGATCGCATATTTTAAAATGTTCATTTACAAGAGTTAAATAATTTTTAGGCAGCAAAATTCCTGAAGACTTAAAAATGTTGATTAATTAAGTCATTAGTATTTCCTATTACAATAATACAGCAAACCAAATACAGGATTATTAGAACTTATTTATAGACATTTGTACCAACTCCACCAAATTAGTAACATCCTTTCACAATAAAATAAATAAATAAATAAATAGCCTGACATGAGGTTTAATGATTTTATAGCAGTTTATTTAAATATTTCAATAAGAAATACTCCAGATCTCACCATTTTTAGGATGCACTGCATGTACACTTGACCATGACATCCATATGTGTATTTAAACCACCTATTCCAGACTAACCTCTATGCCTTAGGAAATCCTTTCCACTTGATTGTTGGTAAGTGTAAATGTGGGGATTTTGTTATCTACAATATTATTTAGATCAGACACTACTGTTAGTTGGGAGGCCTGGGATATTGTTGGTGTTCCAGATCGTTAATATTCCAAAGGTGTTCAATAGGGTTAAAAGAGACTTGGAACTGTGCAGAACACTTAAGTTCTTGTACTTCAACCATAACACACCAAGAAGCACAGTGGTTTTGTAGAGCTGATATAGTGTTTGGGTCCCTTAGTTTAAAGAAATAATGTAGGATTCACAACATACAAAAACATTCTAAACAACTGTCTGGCAACGGTTTTGGGAAGACACACTTAAGGGGACGTGCTCATAAAATGTCTATTTAAAGCAAGGGTCCAATGTAGAATACATCTAAAAAAAGAAAGACTCAAAAAAAAAAAATAATCCACATCTGTGTGACAATGGAGAGAAAGAAAATCTTTTTCATATTATATGGTCATTGTTTAACCAGGATGTTCATCCCAAGTCTATTTTGTTGAAATTATCTAAGGTATCATTACAATAACAGCTCTATAATATAGAACTTAAGTAATGTTCTTTGTGATTAATTTTAAATGAGAACTTTCTTGTCTATCCTAAGTAAATAACACTGCAGGATTAAAAAGTAAATTGCTAACCAGGGTCTATTTTTAAGCAATGCATTAGAAAAATAAAGAACAAGCGACTAATTTGAAAAGCCAATGTTCTCATCAAGGTAATAAGGCATGCACAGTACGGGAGTGGCGGCTTCATCCACCTGGACATTATGAAATAATCAATATGTTACTCTTCATTTCTGGAACATTGAGGAACATTTATACATAAGCGTGACCACAGAAATAATGAGCACAGGAGAGCTGTGCTGTTAATTTAAGAGAAAGGCATAGATAGATAGACAGACAGACAGACAGACTCTGTTACAAACCAGGACATACAATCTATCCCCACTTTTTAGAATGGTTGAACTGGCGATTATCTACTTAATAAAGCCCATGGGTTTAATTCTAAACCTAAAAATGGCAGTTACACAATTAGATACTCTATAAGTGACCATTGTCGTACGGGAACATCATCCAGAATGGTAATGTCATGTGAAATTAATTAAGTGCACCCCAAATTCTCTTCACAAGAAGAGAATTCTGCCCAAGAAGGAGCCTAACCCTATTCTGCTACTAAAGGCTTAAAAAAAGGTGGCAAATGGCCATGAGAAGCACCTGATACTGAGGGTGTGTCAAAAATACTGGCCAAAAAGCTTCTGGTAGCATCGGCCCAAGATATTCATCGCCAACACATGAGGGGGTTGTCTACAGATAGCACCAAAAGAGTCTCAGACAACCAGTACACCGCATCTCAGGACCAACTTACCACACATTTAACTCAATGTAACAAAAATAAGGAATTGACAACCCGGTCCTAAGATGCTTTTGGTTCCATGGCCTAAAAATATTTGAAAAAATATTTGAAGAAACATTAAGATAAAACATGGGACCAGCACCCTATCCATGACAACCACCAAATTGAGACCAGACAACATAAGATTAAATGCAAGGCTATCCCTACCCAACCATTCACAGCCTACAGTTTTCCTACCCGAACTGCAGCTCAACAACACGGCAAGGACTGGCGTGAATGTGACTGCCTGTTTTCTGGTATCCTGGTGTTTGTTTGACCTAGTAAAGAGAAAGAGGGTGAAGAGGCTCCGTGTTGCACTGTGTTGGCCATATGCGTTGGACATCTCCAACATATAATGAAATCAGTACAAACAGAATGCACTCAACAAGATGATTCAGATAACTGGGAGACACTTTTAGCAAGCTAGCTTCTCCTGCTGTGTTCTCCCTAAGACCGCTGGGAACCATCAGCTGGTGAGCAGGCACTCTGGACACTATATTGAAACCTATGTACTAGTGGGAGCTGCATCACTGTCTGATTTGGAAACTGCAATGCAAAGGATAGCAAACAGCTGAGAAAATCACTGGAGTCTTCTTTCTCACTATAACGGACATTTACACCACATGCTGCATCCCTACTAACCCGAATGTGTAAAGGTTTCTTTCCTCAAGCCAAAAGGCTCTTCAAGACCTAGAACAGAACTACCTAAACTGACACACGCACACATACACACACATTAAATACAAATCAATGTTTACAGCACCATGTAAACACGAAAAAACATTCTGTCCAAGCACGGTCACATTAATGCTGTTTTGCACAACTATCTTGCTGCTATCAGTTATTTCAACATTTTTTCTGCACAACATTGCTAATAATCTAGTCTGTGATTTTTATGTACCTGTAAAGAGTGTTTTGTATTGTCTATTTGCACTTCCCGGACTGATGTTTGTATTGTTTTTTTTGCACTGTTTGTCTTATAATGTTTGCACCAGGCTGCACTGCTGTTTTGCTTCTTTAAAAAAACAGCCACTATACAATGCAAAAATCAATATCCACATCCTACATCACAATAGGTCAAAAATAGTATCTTGCCAACAACCCCACACATGGCAAGGGGGCACTTTAGCGATAAAATGTCACACCGGCAAGACAACGCAGCCACTCTTTAAAGACCTGTAATTCCTGTCTATTTACAGTCAGTATCACATTCTTGTCCACAATATCATCTGTGCATTGATTATTTATAAGTCACTGAATCTGGCTGCTAGTCAGTAACTTAACTGTGATTAACAACATGCTATGGGTAGAAGCATGCAAAGCCTTAACCCTATTTTTAATTCAGACAGTTTCCTCTTTAAGCTGCTTCATTCCAATCACCATGGGAAAAGCAGGTACAGCTTGCGTGTACTTTCCACTAACAAGAGAGTTTGGTGGCCTCGGCACACCTTGACCTCAAGGTGGCTGCACGTTAAGGAATTGCACATTGACATTAATAAGGTCCGGATGGAAAGTATGAGGGAGGCATGTGAAGAGAAGCATACAGTTCATTGGCAGCACGGGTGGATCAGAAGGAGCGTGTTGTGAGACGGGAATGCTTGACGTCACTCGCGCTGGCCTCCAGCTCCTTGATTATTTACAGCTGCCACCCCCTACCCGCTCTCTACTCAGAATGTCCTCTTCTAGTCTTCTTGCAAAAATTTATTTCATAAAGCAAAGAGGCGAGGCAGTTAAAGAGACCAACTCATAAATTCAGCTATTTTACAGGGTTTAAAGAATGTTTTTACTATGGGCAGAAGAAATATTAATCACTTATAGTTATACAATTTAGTCCTAATCAGTTATGGCTGTTGAAGGGTACGTGCTGTCGGTTCCCTACTTCTTCATTAGTTAAGCAGCGATAGGTACTTGCATGTATTCTTCACATCTCCTAATGGTTTAATCTCATAATGGTTTAGGGTCCCATACATAATGAACAATATAGCTGTTGAAACAAATATTAAGGGTTTGTTGAGGGATGTGGTAGCTGAATGCTTAAGATGTTGGACTACCAATTGAAGATTGTGGGTATGATTTTTTTTGTTTCCAAAAACACTGAAATGTTGATATCTTAAAGTAAATAGTTAAATCAAGCTATAAGCATAAAACATCTAAAAATCATCATCTTTAACCATCTTTTGAAACCGAAAATGTAAAATTTTATATTTTGTTCCACAATTCCAATAGTTTATTTAATAAAAAGCTCATCTCTCTGTCTCGCTTGCAAAAGCACATTTCCCTTTTCCTCTCAAACTTGGTCTTACAAATATACATGTGCAGATACTTTCATTAATATAATTCATGCATGTTCTGGCAGTAGGAGGAATCCCAAACTATTTTTGCAGATTATCACAGTTTTAATGTCCAAGATTCTATCCAGAACTTTCTACTCATTTAAGCATTTATGACTAGTTATACTGTAACTATTAACTATTAATCTGAATCTAATATGTGAGAAGAAGTTTGTAATCACCTTACTATTACATCTATATAATGGTCTAGAGCAACCTTTTGCCACAAAGTTAAAAGCACATGGTTCTTTGGAATGCTCAGTGGTTAAGGAGTTGGACTGTAGATCAAGAGATTGTGGGTTCGAATCCCAGCACCATCGGTGTCTGCCAAATGCCAGACATGTAAATGTAGCATTTCATTATTTCTTTAATGGAACTGAGAGTCCCAAACACACTTCCAGCATGACAATGCCCCTGTGCACACAGCCCCTGGGATCCATGATGACAGGATGATTTACGGTTGAATTAGAGCAAATATGGTTGAGGTCAGGTAGCACAGTGGCTCAGTGGTTAGCATTGTTGCCTCACAGCAAAAAGGCCTGGGTTTGATTCCTGGCAGGGGCATTTCTGAGGTTCTCCTCATGCTTGCATGGGTTTATTCTGGGGGGGGGTTTTCCAGTTTCCTTCCACAGTCCAAAAACATGTATGTTAGGTTTATTGGTAATTCTAAATTGCCTATAGGAGTGTTTGTGTGTGGCTCTCTGCCCAGGGTGTACCACTCCGGCCTTTTGCTCTTTTAGAGACTCCTGTGACCCCGAGTAAGGGGTATAGAACTATAGAATAGTTGGTGTTAAGATTACTGCACCATGTTCTGATCTCAACCCCTCTGAAAACATTAAGGTTAAACTGGATAACCGATGCACCCCAAATGTTCTCACCTGACATCAGTGCCTGTATAATATAATTAATTAGTTTTTTGACTCGTAGGAATTTAAATCACTAGTAACTAGTCAAAACCATAATGTGATTTTTTTTGCCCTGAAATTGAAATGAGTTTTATGGTTATTGTAGAGATTTCAAAAGATATTTTCTACTAATGAAAATGATGTGGAAATTTTAGACTTTTCATTTGATGACATTAAAAGTTAAAGACATTTCAGGCTAAATCTATTTTGCTGTATAGGATTGGGTCATGTGTAAATTTGATGTGTGTTTGGGTCTGATAAATTTAAGATGGCATGTGGTGAATACATCTAAAATAATCAAGATCGGATTAATCAGATCAAATTAATAGCCAGGCTATGTACACTTTCCAGACATGGTAAATAGGGAGATTTTTTTGAATAATAAATGGATTTTTATTACTCTGTTTATAAATTAGATAAATGTGTTAAATGCAAAATGTAAACGTTCAAGAAAAAGGTGTCTTTCAACAGTAATTTAACAGTTATTTTGTGGATTTATTAATAAGAGGCTGTTTTGTTTATTTGTGGCTTTTTTGCTTGTTGTTGTTCCTAGCTTTGTAAAAAAAATATTTGGTCTATTTCTAAAAACAATTTGTTTATTAGTTTACAGTTGTATTAATAACATCTATCTAACATTAGATGCATATCTATTTTTTTTTTTTGGCCAGGCTGAAATCCCTGCGGAACAGCGTTAAAGTTGCGCACGCGCAGTGCACGCGGAACCAAGCCTAAACTCCAAAATGGCCGGCGCAGAAGGAGACGATTCGCTTTACCCTATTGCTGTTTTAATCGACGAATTGAGGAATGAAGATGTTCAAGTATGTCATAAAAATATATCCAAAATTATGTTCTAATACTAATAGCTAAATTTAGCTCTTAAACTGTATTTTTAAACGGAGGAACGGATACGAATTTTAGCTAGCTAACGTTGCTAACGCTAGTTGGGTAGCGTTCAAATGACCGGCGTCTGCGTGTTGGTTTATTATTTACTATTATAAAAGCCGCCATAATTCTAATATGCAGGAATTGTGCATATACAATAAACATTTAAATAACCGAATTAGGCCTTTTGAGCTTTGTTGTATTTTGTGTTCTATGACAGGATAATCTATTTAGCTAGCTAGCTAGTCCGGTTATATTTCCGTTGGAGCGCTATGCTAAGCTAATAGCAAATCTATGACTTGGTTTTAAAGCAATGCTAGTTGGATGACGTTATTAGGTTGACACCGTTGTAACGTGAAAGGCAAGATTTCAACACAATACATAAATAAAAATAAAAGGATGGTGTAACATTTTTTTTAGAATAGTGGTCCTTTTGTTTATTCCCTTCTGTCGTTGTCTGCCAGTTTCAGCAGTTCACTACAAATGATTTTTGTCAGTCATGGAGAGCAAATAGATTTGACCCTTCGCAATATAAATAATAATTTATTGATTTTCAATGAGTGTGTTAGTGCTGGTCAGGGTTGTGATTAATCATACCCACAGTTTACACAGACACCTTAAGCTATTGTAACCGGTGAACCCCAATCACTTTCGAAAATAGCAGGGTGCCTGAATCGTTTTGTGTAGTTGTGTAACTTTTAGGCCTGCACAATATATCGTTTAACATCGCAATGTGTGCGCATCTGCAGTATTATATAAGGATTATAGTGGACCAAAGGCGGGCGGTGCATTTATTACCTGGGCCTTCGGTGACTAATACATCTCTTAATACCACTATCACGTCGCAACTATCAATACTATAAAAAAAAACGCATAGACGGAGGTATTATACCTATTGAGGATGTAAGCTATTTTTAATAAAGCAAGAAACTTCAAACCTCTACACTACAACCGCAGCTGTACCACATACATCTGGAGCAGTGTAGATTTGATATTTATCGTAATATTAATAAAACATCCCAAAAACATATACATTTATAAGCTGGAGGCCAGCGTTACTGGTTGTTGGCACTGGTCTGGAAGTGGTGAACAAACTCTTTTCTGGGCCAAGACATTAGGTTGAACTTTTCCAGACTAGCCTGCCTTAAATATTGCAATATATATCACAGAAAATAAATGAGTGTGTTCCTGGATAAGGAAACCTATTAATTATTATCTGGCAACCCTAGATAATACAAAGCATAGCAGGCAAGTGGTCAATTTAGGCATACTGCGCTGGCATACATAGCAGGCAAGTGGTCAATTTAGTTCTGACTTTCTCCGCATTTTAATTAAACCTCAGAATTGCGTAAAATCCTTAAGTCCGTCTGGCTTTATTTTTTTGAGGCAAATACCATGGCCGTGCATAGTGTCAGGTGAGGGGGAAAAATTTGATTAGTTTACACTTACATAGTGACTGACGCTCCTTTTATAGCTTATATTTGCATATGAGGGAGACTGTGAAATTTGTAAGAATGGGCTGTATGTCTCTTCTCTTGAAGTTTTCTGTATGGTCTGATTTAAGATTCTAATTTCTTGATTTCTGCAGTTACGTTTGAACAGCATCAAAAAGCTGTCTACTATTGCCTTGGCCCTAGGCGTTGAAAGGACACGTACGGAGCTTCTACCTTTCCTTACTGGTATGTCATTTTATCATTACTTTTAACATATGTGGCCTAGGCTGGACTAGTTAGGAAAAAAACCTCTGTAAAAATCTTGGCTAGTTTGGCCTCATCAGTGACTGACCTACAGTGGGGGGGGGGGGCAAACTTTCTTTCTTTCTTTTGATCCTCTGCTGATTTTACTTTGACAAAGTAATGATAAGTCTATAATTGTATTGGTAGATTTATTCTAACAGTGAGAGACTGAATAACAGCACATTTCAAATTAGTTATAAATTGATTTGGTAAAAATATTAGGAAGATTTAAAGGGTCTCTCTTAAAGGGAGTGCTCCTAATCTTAGATTGTTACCTGTATAAAAGACACCTGTCCACAGAATCAAAAGTTTGCCATCCAAATGATTGAGAGTAGATATGTGTGACAGTGTTGTGATCAAGTTAGACCAAAATCGAGCTCAATAGCATTAACTTAACTCTCCGTGTTCGGAGGAGGATGAATGCTGCCTATGAACCCAAGAACACCATCGCCACTGTCAACTATCACCATGGTGATACATGGTACAAAATACAAAATTTCTTCTGCGTTGTGTGTAAACCTGGTGGCCAGCTACAACGTTGGCTGATCATTTCTTTGTCAGTGGGCAAATGTACAAAATTAGCAAGGGATTAATTTTTTTCCCCTTTACTGTAGTTTATTTCAGAACTTTATTAATCCCTTTTGGGCATTTAGTTCAGAATTTTTTGGCACTTTACATATGCAGTGCATACAATGCTTTACATATGCAATGCATACAAGATGTGGGGGCTGAATTAAGAAAATATAACACATTTTATTAGGTAAACGTATTGCTTCAGGTAAATTTGAACAATTTTTGCAGACACTATTTATGATGAGGATGAGGTTCTACTTGCCCTGGCTGAGCAGTTGGGGAACTTTACCATGCTGGTTGGTGGGCCGGAGTATGTGCACTGCCTCCTGGTAAGACTTTTAACCAACGATGTTCAAAATTAAGAAACCAACTGTAAATTTTATTACTTTAAATGATTAGTATGAAGCTAAATTGATTATAATTATACTACAGTCTTTCCTGCTATCAGTTGTCTAGTGTTCTCCAACAACTTAAATATTCATTTAAACATAAAGAGAACATTCATCACACTTTCCTAACCCAGTGCCCTGCTTTCTTTCCCCCCAGCCGCCGCTGGAGAGCTTGGCCACCGTGGAGGAAACAGTAGTTCGAGATAAAGCTGTGGAATCACTGCGCAAGATCTCTCAGGAGCACTCTCCTGTAGACCTTGAGGTGCACTTTGAGCCCCTGGTGAAACGATTGGCCAGCGGTGATTGGTTCACATCTCGCACTTCTGCCTGTGGCCTGTTTAGTGTGTGCTACCCACGTGTGTCCAGCACTGTCAAGGCCGAGATCCGCCAGTGAGCTTTACCTTATGATTAGTCGTCGCTTTACATCACATCACATCACAACTAAGCTAAATTTGATGTCCTAGTGTGCTGAATATCTGCTGAGATTTTGCTGTCATTCCTGTAGGTACTTCCGTACTCTTTGCTCAGATGATACACCCATGGTGAGGCGTGCTGCTGCTTCCAAATTGGGTGAATTTGCTAAGGTGCTGGAGCTGGACTATGTAAAGAGTGACATTATTCCCCTTTTTACAGCGCTGGCTTCTGATGAGCAGGTAAACACGCATGCTTATGCACTTGTTTAAAGACCAGTATGAGCACTATGGCCAAAAACAACACGGTACGATATTTGAATAATTGTTTACACACTATTGTATATTTAGAATTGAAAAATAGGGAATCTGAAAATATGTCTAATCAGTGTCTAAAAAATATGTCTAAAATATGTCTAATCAGTGTTTGATCAAAATTAGATTTTTTGACCTGGTTTATTTCATGTACATAAGATGTGTTTTATCCTCTGCTATGTTTTAGGACTCTGTGCGGCTTCTAGCAGTTGAAGCTTGCGTCAGTATTGCCACCCTGCTGCCTCAAGAAGACTTGGAGGGGCTTGTGATGCCCACACTGCGCCAGGCTGCTGAGGATAAGTCCTGGAGGGTGCGCTACATGGTGGCAGACAAGTTCTCTGAGGTAGGCTATCAAAAGACTGCTGAAGTATGTCTTGCGGTCGTAAATGAAGAAGCCTTGCCTTAGTTTTTTTCTTTAGTTTGTTAAACAATTTGGCATACCTTTTTAATAAATAAAAAAATATACATTTCCAGTAGAGCTGTGCGATTTAGGGTAAATTTCTAATTGTGATTTTTCTGTCAGAGATTGTGATTTGAGATTAAGTCTGAGTTAGCACACTTTAGATTCCTTAATTGCTTGTAGTCCAACAGATGCAGTGTGCCTTTCTCCCAAATAGTTAGCTTCTTGCTGCTATTATGCAGTCAGGGCTGCCTACCTGTTTTAATTAAAAAATAAATTATTCCATTTAATAATTAAAAAAAGTTGTGTGCACACAATTTGCTGGTATGACTGTCACTCAAAGAGGGCAGTCATGCATTTACTCTGGGACGTTATATTTCGTTCACATTGCAGCTTTTTGTGATTTAGCTATTTGCAGCGTTTCAGTTTGTGATTAGATTAATTGGTCAGCCCTAATTCCCACATACCCTCCAAAATCACACCCACCAAAAACTGCACCTTGATGCTATTATGTTAAATGAGTCTGCAAGCCACGGCTAATCGATTTTTCAAGTATAATTAGGATTTTTCTGTAATCTAGGCCCATGTGTAATGATCAAATGACATTATGTAACTACATTAGGCACAGTAGTACATCACCTGACGTTTTGAGCTTCCAGCCTACAAAACACAACACAAACACCATGCAGTAATATAAAAACAAATCTGTCAGTATATAGGCGGAGAAGTAATAAACATGCTCACAATGCCAAAGTAGCGACTAACACATGCTGCTGTTTTTGTGGTTAGTATTTTCTTGTCTGCAAAAACACTGACATTAAACACTGCGTGAATAATTAAAATAACTGTCTCTTTATTGCTTTGTTTTAGTTGCAAAAAGCAGTGGGCCCAGAAATAACTAAGAACGACCTGGTCCCAGCATTTCAGAGTTTACTTAAAGATTGTGAAGCAGAGGTGCGGGCCGCAGCTGCTAATAAGGTGAAAGGTAAGTGAGACTGTCCTCTACTGCCAAATATTTTAACAAGAAGCAAGAGTAATATAGACACAACCATGTTTTCGGATGCATTTCCGTTCTTTTTTTCCTTTTCCTGTACACAGAATTCTGTGAAAATTTGCCAGAAGACAGCCGGGAAAATTTGATCATGAATCATATCCTGCCTTGTGTCAAGGTAAGGTGCTTGTTTTAATCAGTAGCAGGTTGGCTAAAAGTAACTTTTAACAATAATACTTAGAAAATAATTTGCAGGAAGACACAGCATGCAACAGGCTTGACTACGGCTAGAGCAGCAGGGGTCACTGTTACTTTATAGCTTAATATTCGTGTACAGTTTGTGGCTAAAAGCCTCGGTTTTGAATCAGATTATTAGACTAATATATGGCTAATCTGTCAGACATTAAAATCCTCGGTTACAGCAAATGTTAAGAGGAACTGTTTGATTAGTGGTTTTATGTACTCCTAGACTACATCCACATGAAGCCAGGGCTTTTCCTATCCAATGTTTTATATTGCCTCGTTTTTAAAAGAATTCTGTAAACATGGAGTCGTCTTAAGAAAAATCTACACACGTACACAATCGTACACACGAAACAACTGAAACCGTCTGAAAACTATGTAGTGTATGTGCCAGACCAATATGTGGTGCTGTAATTCTGCCACAGAGATGCATAAAAAACAGAAGCCTTGGAGAATGCACATAACCCCTGGTTTGCAAAGTTTATGCAATTTACGGGAAAATATTTAATTGTGATTTTTCTTAAGTGTCCAGCACACTTTATAGATTCCGTGTATATTTCCTTGATGCAGTGTGCCTTTCTACCAAATGGATGGCTAGCTTTTTATGCAGTCAGTGCTGCCTAAATGCGATCTTCTAAAAAGAAAGATTTAAGAAAAAAAATCTATTAAACAATTTACTTTTAGTGCAAACCACTTTCACTAAAGACATTTTCTTCTGTAAACAAGTTCTTTTTGAAAAAAGGTGGGTCTAGCTACATTATCTGTAGTTATTTTCGTCTGTCCCTCTTTCTTGGATAAACACTATATTAGCCATGTCTTTAGCAAGCTAGGGGGATATGGCGTTAGTTATTGCCGGCTGTTGTTTTTGTAACGTCTTATTTGCTGCAACAGCCGCAAACAATTCTGTAATTGTACTTTGTTGCTTACTACTAGACTGAGTGTCACTACCAAGCACTTACAGATGACTTTTTGGCAACACACTCTTGCAAATTACCCTTTTTTGTTCGTTGTCTGTCAAGGAATAACCCCATATTACAAGCGTGCTGTTTTTTGCGTATAAATTGGCTAAAGGATCCCTATGTCTCAAAAGTAGGCTTTATCCCACATAATTTAGTTTTTTGATGCTGGATGTTACACATGGCCAACATGCTGATTGGCCACACGAAGCTGTGCACACTTAATTGACTGGTATATAACGGTCACTCTAAGAGGGCAGTCATGCATTTACTCTGGGACTTTTTATATTGCAATTAGCTTTTTGTGATGAGCTAATTGCAGCATTTCAAATTGCGATTTAATTTCGATTAATTGTTCAGCCCCAATACAAACTATTCGAAAGCAGGTCTGAGTAAACAAATCTGAAAATGACACACCGCAACATCTCATCAGCGACCACTGGAGACGTAGGTGTTGGACAACTGCATTGGATTGTCCTGTGGGGTGCATTATGAAGCAATATCAGTATATATTTACAGTACAGTTGCAGCAAAGTTACCGGGTTTAATAAACCTCATAAAATACTAATCCTAAAAGGCTTACTTTGCTTTGTGACTTTGTTCGAATTAACTGTATGAAACTGCTCACCCCACCTGCATATGCTGCAGCCTTTCATTTTTTTTTTATCAACGGTATTTTTACATTTTTATAAAATGACTGGGTTCAGGGGAAACACAGTGCAGTTACATTTACTGGTTTAGGTCATTATTATAATATTGTGTGTAAATAAGTCTTTTAATTGTTTCTATAAATTAAAACATCCTAAATTTAAAAACTTGATTGACTGTTATAACAGTTCGCCCCTTGCACATTATTATTATTATTATTATTATTATTATTATCAGATTTGTTAGAAATAACCCGAGGTAAGTTAAAGAGAATGTTAGCTCTTATCTGAATGTTCTAGTGTCCAAATCAAACTTTGCAATTTATCCCTGAATACCGTGTTCTAACCTGTGGTGCAGTCATTATCTGACCTTGCACATCCTGCAATTCAACTTGCCTGGCTTATTAACAAACTCTTTAAGCAGTCAACTATAGCCCCTGTGCCACCTGGTGAAATGTGAACAGTAGCCTCCACTTTCTGGTTTAGATGTCTGATTTTATTTTACCATCTTTAACACAGATTTAATAGAGACTGATGCGTTATGTTCCACCCATCTCGAATCCTGTTTTTTTTTTTTTAATTAGTAAATGTGATTTTGCAATGAAATGGTTGTTAAGGGTTATGTCGTGATGTGCTCTTCAGCTCAAAGGTAATTACCATGCCTCTGATTAGAAGCACTTAAAAATGAATTGACTAATTTTCCCCCCTCATCTTCTCATGCACTTATACACCACAGGAGCTGGTGTCAGACACAAATCAGCATGTGAAGTCTGCCCTCGCCTCTGTTATCATGGGGCTTTCTACTATCTTGGGCAAGGACAACACCGTGGAGCATCTGCTGCCTCTTTTCCTGGCCCAGCTGAAGGACGAGGTAGCGCTCAGGGCCTTCTGCCCACTTTCTCTATTTCGCTCTCTCTTTCTGACTTCTGCACACGTTACGTTTATATATATATATATTATACACACATTATACACACACATACTGCTCAAAAAAATAAAGGGAACACTAAAATAACACATCCTAGATCTGAATGAATGAAATATTCTTATTAAATACTTTCTTCTTTACATAGTTGAATGTGCTGATAACAAAATCACACAAATTATCAATGAAAATCAAATTTAATAACCCATTGAGGTCTGGATTTGGAGTCACACTCAAAATTGAAGTGGAAAAACACACTACAGGCTGATCCAACTTTGATGTAATGTCCTTAAAACAAGTCAAAATGAGGCTCAGTAGTGTGTGTGGCCTTTCCGTGCCTGTATGACCTCCCTACAATGCCTGGGCATGCTCTCCTGATGAGGTGGCGGGGGAGGCGGATGGTCTCCTGAGGGATCTCCTCCCAGACCTGGATTAAAGCATCCGCCAACTCCTGGACAGTCTGTGGTGCAACGTGGCGTTGGTGGATGGAGCGAGACATGATGTCCCAGATGTGCTCAATTAGATTCAGGTCTGGGGAACGGGTGGGCCAGTCCATAGCATCAATGCCTTCGTCTTGCAGGAACTGCTGACACACTCCAGCCACATGAGGTCTAGCATTGTCTTGCATTAAGAGGAACCCAGGGGCAACCACACCGGCATATGGTCTCACAAGGGGTCTGAGGATCTCATCTCGGTACCTAATGGCAGTCAGGCTACCTCTGGTGAGCACATGGAGGGCTGTGCGGCCCTCCAAAGAAATGCTACCCCACACCATTACTGACCCACTGCCAAACCGGTCATGCAGGAGGATGTTGCAGACAGCAGAACGTTCTCCACGGCGTCTCCAGACTCTGTCACGTCTGTCACATGTGCTAAGTGTGAACCTGCTTTCATCTGTGAAGAGCACAGGGCGCCAGTGGCAAATTTGCTAATCTTGGTGTTCTCTGGCAAACGTCCTGCACGGTGTTGGGCTGTAAGCACAACCCCCACCTGTGGGGATCGGGCCCTCATACCACCCTCGTGGAGTCTGTTTCTGACGGTTTGAGCAAACACTTGACATTTGTGGCCTGCTGGAGGTCATTTTGCAGGGCTCTGGCAGTGCTCCTCCAGTTCCTTCTTGCACAAAGGCGGAGGTAGCACTCCTGCTGCTGGGTTGTTGCCCTCCTACGGCCTCCTCCACGTCTCCTGATGTACTGGCCTGTCTCCTGGTAGCGCCTCCATGCTCTGGACACTACGCTGACAGACACAGCAAACCTTCTTGCCACAGCTCGCATTGATGTGCCATCCTGGATGAGCTGCACTACCTGAGCCACTTGTGTGGGTTGTAGACTCCGTCTCATGCTACCACTAGAGTGAAATCACCGCCAGCATTCAAAAGTGACCAAAACATCAGCCAGAAAGCATAGGAACTGAGAAGTTGTCTGTGGTCACCACCTACAGAACCACTCCTTTATTGGGGGTGTCTTGCTAATTGCCTATAATTTCCACCTGTTGTCTATTCCATTTGCACAACAGCATGTGAGATTGATTGTCAATCAGTGTTGCTTCCTAAGTGGGCAGTTTGATTTCACAGAAGTCTGATTGACTTGGAGTTACATTGTGTTGTTTAAGTGTTCCCTTTATTTTTTGGAGCAGTGTGTGTGTGTGTATATATAGACATAGACAGAGACATAGACAGATAGATAGATAGATAGATAGATAGATAGATAATTATCTGGTTAATTAACAGTAATTTTTAAAGTCATTGTTATGAAATCCTAAGACTAACGTTGCACATTTATTAAATGTCGCAGGAATCTGATGCATTAAATTAAATGGGGCTGCAGAGATTTTGCATGTAAAAACATCAAACGAATTATGCAAAGGTCATAATCGGCCTGAGAATGCACTGTGGTAAAGAACAGGTTTATTTTAAAGTTTGTCACTGTTCCCTCATCCTCCTGAATGACGTACCCTTGAATACTGACGGACCCTTAAATTAGTTTGATTATAAATCATCTCCTTTACAGGATATCACTGTCAAATTTTTCATGAGATTTTCCTCCTTTTGTTTAAAACTGCCTTGACCTTTAACTAATGGGAGTTTGATTGGTAGCTAAAATCAAAATGTTTGCATGGTCTTTTCCAGAAGCCGGCTTTCTGTTTGTGTGTTCCTCTGGTTTATTGGCTTGCTCTTGAATGTCAAACATTTGCTCTCAGAATGTTTAGACCTGGAATCGACAAATTCTGTACTGCAGCATGTTTCTATTGGCTGCTCATGTCCAACCTTGTGTTTGGAAAACTAGACTGATGTCTGGCTTCAAGTCACTCATCAAATATCATGTTTGGTAGCAAACCATTCGATGTCTGGCAAATATATGCATGAGCTGCAACAAAATCTGGAGTCCAGTAATCAAGCAGCCATTTTAAGAAAATATAAAAGCTTCCGAATGTAAGTAGGTTTTGTAGTCTGTAAAATACAAACAATATTTCAGAATTAAACTGCACAAATTGTTGCCGTGTCTGTATATCGCTAATGTTTTGCCTACATGTGAGAATGTTTAAATTTAATGGAAAAATTTCAGTTGTGGGTTTTACATTAACTTTTTGTTTGTGGTTGTACTGAAATCTGATTGTCAAATTTGTGTGTGCATGTCTGCAGTGTCCAGAAGTGCGTCTGAATATCATCTCCAACCTGGACTGTGTGAACGAGGTGATAGGCATTCGCCAGCTTTCTCAGTCCCTGCTGCCCGCTATCGTGGAGTTGGCTGAAGATGCCAAATGGAGGGTGCGTCTGGCCATCATTGAGTACATGCCACTGTTGGCAGGCCAGTTGGTGAGTTCGCCCTACCTTTTACACCTGCAATGCAAAGCAAGTTAAAATACAACCCCCTAAGTTCTATTTAAGCGATAGTTTATGCAGATTATAAATTAAACCGAGTTGACCAATGCAAAGATTCCTTTTCATGAATTTTTGGCTTAAACATCCTCAAGCCAATTTTTTTGTTATTGTGTAAAAGCTATATTTTTTTTAGCTTGTATTTTAATGTGTGGCAAATTTGATATTTTATTTTATAAATAAAAAAATGGCAAGTCTAATTTTCTTCCCCTACCCTATGTACATAGGGAGTGGAGTTCTTTGATGAGAAGCTGAATTCTTTGTGCATGGCGTGGCTTGTGGATCACGGTAAGTCTGCCGGTACTTCACGGTGTTGAAAAGCATCACGCTTTGTTTGTTAAATGCCTGATGATGTGGTGTTTATAAATAGTATTAAAAATCTGCCATATCTGGTGGTAAAATTTCTGAGTAAGCTTGGGTTTATCTTTGGTGCTGGACTTGTTTAGAAAAGAGCATATGGTCAGGTTCAAGTCTGTCTTTACTTTTCATTTTTTTGATAGTAAAATGTTCATTATGGTGTCCTCAGTTCTCTTACCATAGAGTTGATTTCCTCTGCCTTGCTCCTCCCTTTTCCTCTGCTTCCACATAAAGCACGTGCAAGAGGGAGACGTGCTTCTGGACAGCTTTTACTCTCTGCAGGACTGATTCTAATCATGTAGCACCCAGGAAATGATGCAGTTCTGCCTTTTTCTATTGCTCTCTGTTTTTAAAACTTGTGTTGCCCATTTTTGCAGTTGTTAATTTACTCATCCTGTTTTTTTTTCTGCTTTCCGCTTCTCTCTTGCGCCAGGAAAGCCTTTAGTGGAAAGTGTGTGTGTGGGTGCGTGCGCTGACCCACAGGAAAAGCCACTGCTCACTATGTATGTCAGCTGACTTGACTGGCTTGGCTTCTCTGCTTGTAGCTTTAAAGTGTCTTGGATTTATAAAAAGCTTTTTCACAGCATAGATGTGGCTTAAGGTCAAATTTGATTCTGTCTTCAGTGAAATTAATGCCTTGCTGTTTTGTTTTAAACTTGATGTCACGTTAATGGGCTGATGCTTATGATGATTTTGTTTTTGAGTAGTCTCTTTAACATTTTTTTTTTAATTTACCATGGTTGAATCTGTAAAACAATAAGTTGATTATGGGTGTCCACAAAACTCCAGAAGGGGTACATCACAGCAATTTGATGCAAAAAGCACATCAGAGTCAGAGAGCAGACTGGGCCACAGTACGTCATATTTCTGCTTGTTCTCAATAACTGTAAAAAGTATTTTTGTTTTAATCTCACCAGTTTATGCAATCCGGGAGGCGGCTACCTGTAACCTCATGAAGCTGGTGGAGAAGTTTGGGGCTGAGTGGGCTGAGAACACCATCGTGCCTAAGGTGCTTGGCATGGCTAATGACCCCAACTACCTGCACAGGATGACTACTCTCTTCTGCATCAATGTGAGTCAGAAACAGAGATTTTTTTCCTTTCCTCAGTGAAGTTATCTGCAGTTCTGTTAGTGTTTGCTTTTCTTTTTTTTTTTTTTTGTAATTAAAAGTCTAAATGGTGTAAATGTATAAAAGGAATATTCATTATAGGGCTTGGAGACACTGAAACCTCATACCCATATCTGCTAGTTTAAAAACAGAATGGCATGTTAAGTCACCCCCTTTTCTGTTCTACTAATTGCTGCAGTCCTGGAAAAGCTTTCCACTGGATTTGTCATGCATGACAGTGGGTCTTGGGGCTTATTGAGCTGTGAGAGCTTTAGAAAGGCCAGGTCTGGGGCTCTAAAATGCATCCAGTGTTCCAGTCATCCCAGAATGTTTCATTGGATTAACATAAAAGCTCTGTGCCAGAGACTGGTACTTCAACTAGGGCTGGACAATTATGGCAAAAATTGTTGTTGATTTCAAAAGTTCTGTTCTGTCCTGTGCCAAAAGAAACCTTTTTCATTTCATATACATATGTTCTAGGCCCTTTCTGAGGCATGTGGACAGGAGATTACCACCAAACACATGCTGCCCATCGTCTTAAAGATGTCAAATGACCAAGTCGCCAACGTGCGCTTCAATGTAGCCAAATGCCTACAGAAAATCGGACCAGTTGTAGACAGCAAGTAAGTTGAGCCTGTTAGATTTAGCCCCTATTTTTTTCACTTCTTCAAAATGTCCCATTAACCATGCCATGTTTCTCAGCTCCCTGCAGACAGAGGTAAAGCCAGTTTTAGAGAGCTCTCCACAGACCAAGATATGGATGTGAAATACTTTGCTCAGGAAGCTATAAGTGGTGCGTAACCTGTACTGTTCACCTAAATGAGCTCATCACTCCTTTTATCCATTTCACCTCTTTCTGCTTCTCTCCACAGTTCTTGCCCTGGCATAAACACCTCTCCTTGGGTTTACCAGAACAACCACGACAAAGCAAGACTACTTGCATTCTATTTATTGGTGATTTTCAATGGTTGTGTATTAAAGTCTGTGTAGCTCCTATTTACTCTCGGTGATATTGAATGATCAAAAGGTGCACCCATGCTCGTGTTGTAAATCTCCGCTTCAACCGCAGTGACACTGGATTTGAATAGTATTGTTCTCCTGGATTACGACTGCAGCTCATTCCTGTGTTTTCCTCTTGCTCTCACTGGGAAAATTCGAATATGTGCAAAGCAGAAGGGACCCCTAGGATTAGAGAACATTTTATCAAAGCATTTTGTGTTTTCAGGAACGTGGTCAAGAATTTAAACAATCCCTTAACCTTTTAGTGACCATTAGTTATTTTCTACTGCTAGAACTTGCATGTGCTTTAGTGAATAAATTCTTCCAGCTTTCATGGGCTTCTTTTAAGAGCTTTCTCAGACTAGAGCTTACGTAGTCGATGATTTAAAAAGCCAGAAATATCAGCTCTGCACACTGTTCTCAATTATTTAACATGGGACCATAGATTTTTTTTTTTTTTTTCTTCTGCTGGTGGCTTCCTTCTTGCATTTAGTTTTTCTGGTTTAATTCTTTTTTTAATTTGTGCTTCTTTTCCCCTCCAGCTATCGAAGTCTTATGTGCCAGTGATGTTTTAGGAATGTGCTTAGAGTTTGTATGTTTTTCATCTCGGACTGTTAGGATGTTGGGTTTCGGAGCAGTGGGCAGATCTGAAAGCTTTTGGTCTCCTGTATTGAGTAGTGACTGATGTTTGATGTTTTTTCTCGCATGCTGCTGCTCACAGAACTGGTCTTAAAAGCATCCAGGGGTTAAATAGGTATTAAGTTCTTTTAAAGTGGACCAGGGCCCAGATAACTATACCATCACATCCTGAGTAAACCTTTTGTTCATGTTCAGTATCATGACGTTTCTCTTTTTAAACTACTTGACTGTACTATTAAAACCCAATAAACATGAATTTTGTTCGTCATTCAGTGTTCTCAAGTCTCTGCATGCACACGCTTTTATCATTGAAGAGATTCTCTAGGCGGGTTAAAGAATGTCTCATGAATCAGAGTGTGTTCAATGTGGCTTAAGCATTAATTAAACCAGGTAATCATTCAAATAATACAGCCATTTATATCAATCACATTCAGAGACATTCCGTAATTCTAATATTGTCCACTGGAGGAGGCCAAAAGGGACAAATCATAAAAGGCATGAGCGGCGAGTACATGAGATTAATATAAAAACAATATTCAATTGCTAACAACTAAAGTGGAAGGTTTTGGGGCAAGAATCTGTTTTTCAGACTTTCATACCCACTAGTTTGTTTGGTGCCCCCTCACACATGCACGAAATACATTTTTGCATTACACACCTTTTTTTCTTTTTTTATTAATTAAAAAAAAAAAGTACAACTAAATGGTTTTAATTTATTATTTTGCAATATAATTGTAGTTTTTTGGGGGGTTTTTTTTTTAGTATAATTAAATTGTGATACTTGTGGTTTTTAAAAATATATGAATTAACTTGTCAATTTTGTATTTGTAATGTATTTGTAAGATTCATAAGCCAATCAAGGCACTAGATACAAATAAGGTTTGGCTTTGTGAATAATTTTAAAGAGATGATCTGGCCACTTCATATCATTACACGCAGAAAGATCTATCCAACGAGTGCAATGTCTACAGAGGTTACTGACAGACCCTGTAGAGGAGGAGGAGGAGGAGGATGATGATGATAAGCTTCCCTGTCCTCATGTTTCTCTACTAGACTAAAGGCATCCTTTTATTTCTCGGTGTGAAGCATACTGTCTGACCCATACGTTTGGTTGGGTATCGTTTGAATTATAGCAGTTGTGCTTATCGACTGATCAAACGTATTTATGTATAACATGAACCGCAAACACAACACTTACATAAGAAACTTTATCCTATAATTTTACAAAAAATACCACAGCAAAAACAACTAAATGAAATATACATTTTAAATATAGTGAAGACATTTTACAGAAAATAAAAAAAATTAGAACAAATGAGTGCATTTTCTTTTACAACTGTTCACATTCACCTCGGACAAAACAGAAGGATAAACAGAACAGTTCACACAGAAGACGTGGAAGAAATGAATTCGGAAATGATCCACTATGAGAGGAAGCTTTCACATCGTCTTGTGCCTGAATGTTTTAAAATCACATTTTATACACTGAACTTTATAAAACAAACTATTTATTTACTCTCACTTGATATCAGTGTTTCTACTTGTACTCAATTTTTTTTCTTAATTAGCAATACTTTTACTTTTCTAATCATTTTCAGTATTCATTCCACTACTAAATGTTTTGTTAACTACATTTTTCCAATTACTATGTTAATTTTTTGGTCACATTATAACTGTGGAAAGAAAATGAGTAAAAATTGTGTAATTCTCCAGCGTTGGTAACTTTCTTCTATGTAAATTACCATGGCTTGTGATCAAGTAAGCAAAGATCCAATTAAAATAATGTCTTATTTTAATGAGCTAATTAATTAAGAACTAATTCTTACTGATTGTACTGTACTGATTGCATTGCAATCTACCTAAAAAGTAAGGAAGAGTTCTCATTAGCGCAACTGCTGTGATTTTAGAAATACAACTCTTACTGTCGTGGTGTCTTCAACAAGAAGTTGCCATTACAGTTTTTTTTACACATTTACAGCATTTGGCAGATGTCCTTATCCAGAGCCCCTTAAATTTATCTTTTATACAACGGAGCAATTAGAGGTTAAGGGCCTTGTTCAGGGGCCCAACAGTGGGAACTTGGTGATGGGGATTGAACCCAGATCTTCCAGTTAGCAGTCCAACATTGAGGTCATTACAGTGACATCATCTATTTTTTCTTTGACATAAAGATAAAGACTTTATTTGGCCTCAGCTCAGGCTACTGTTTAGGGCAGTGCTGAAATCAGGCTTGCTTTATCTGAAAGAACTCTCAGGTGTTAGTAAAGTGTACCTGGCGGTCTGGTTTTGTCCTGGCCTGTTGCCATAGTGAGACCGCTGATGTAAGATTAATCATTGGTGTGGCGGAAGGATGCTGTGTGGCGGCCGATGAGAGTTCCTCAATGCAGTCGCTCTGTGGAATTGTGCCTGTGTTAAATACTTCAAATAGTGAAGTACAACATTATGCAACTGGATCACAGCGGGACATTAAATCAGAAGTGGTAACGAACAGTAAAGACTTTCTATAAGGCTGTTTAGATTCAAGATCATTTACTTGTTTAATTAAACAATACCATTGGGGGCCACTGGAAGAGCCTGAAATAGCTAGAACCTGAGGCTGGGGTGCAATTATTAAGGATGAGAGTGATTTTGTTTATGGGACAAACATAGATGTTGCTTGCAGGCTGTTTTAAGAACATGCAACAAGAAAAAATGCTTCAGACAGAAAGGACAGCTTCACTGTTACCCACAGGACAGAGTATAAGATTTTAAATAAGCAATAATTAAAATTAGCTTTATTTATTAAAGCACTTTTTTATTTAAAAATCCCAGCCCAGACAGTTGTGTAAGGTCAACCAGGATACAGCACATCTTGGGAAGAAAGAGAGTTGGTAAAGGAAGTTAATAAGTGTTTGAACAAGGAATTGGTAGCTCAGTGGTTAAGTTGTTGGACTGCTAATTGAAAGATCAGGGTTTGATTCCCAGCACCACCAATTTACCATCACTGTTCCCTTGAGAAAGGCCCTTAACCCCTAATTGCTGAGTCGTTTAAGTAAGAGATAAATGCAAGCTTGTTAGTCCTGTGGTTTAAACCCTGATATTCATATCAGGGGGGAAGTGGTGGCTCATGGTTAAGGTGTTGGACTACCAACCTGATGGTTGCGGGCTTGATTCCCAGCTCCACCAAGCCACCACTGAGCAAGACCCTTAACCCCCAATTGCTCAGTTGTATAAAAGAGATAAATTTTAGTCGCTCTGGATAAGGACGTCTGCCAAATGCTGTAAATGTCAACAATATATTATTTAAGTTAGCTACAGTTTCCACACTTTTTAGCCCTTTTTATTAGATTTTTTTTCCGACCACCGCACAGGCTCCTTCAGATACACAAGCCCCGCTCGACTGTTCACACTTATGGTGGTGATCCACTATTGATCTTTCACTTTTGTACACCTTGGAAAAAAGAATCGGCCAAATCCCGTGAATGTAAGCCTAAAATTTCAGAGAACTAAAGTTTAACTGTGACCACTTTGCTACAGCAGGTCCAATGTCAGCCATCTTGTTGAGTCAAATATATTTTTCTTTTACAAAGGCAAAGGTTTTAGAGAAAATTTGACCTTTGCCAATGTTGGGCTTATGGTGATTTGACTTTTAGAGTGTTGTTAATTAAAAGGGGTCCTTCGCCATCATTGAGCCAACAGGCCAACACACCAATCAGTAATAAATCTGGACCAGCATTTTAAATATGATTACCAGACTAAACAGCCCTATTATCTTCTATTAGCTAGCAACCCATGTGTTTCCATCACCATGTGACAGAAAAGAAAGTGCCACATTTGAATAGTGATTCCTAAACTTTATAGATTTCTTCCTTAGTACTTTATGACTATTCTAGTTATATGTGATAACATAAGGCAGCAGACAATGAGAAGTCTGGGTGGACAGGGTGGCATACACTCTCACCTGTCAATCACTACAACTAGCCAAACAGAGTGCAGTCCAAGCTTAAGTATGTGAAAGAGGGCAGACCTTAATTTCTTCCAAACAGGGTTCTTCTGTGCTGTAATGTGCTGCACCATTCGCAAAGGATGGCTGAATAAATAATATTGAAAGAACATTAGAAATAATAATTCTAATGTTAAAGAACATAGCCTATGAAAAAAATTCTAAATCTCACTTATAGAAATATCTATGTGTTAGGATCTATAAACCTAAGGGCTACAACACATACAATTCTTTCAATAGATTACACCCATGACAGGGGAAGTGGTGGCTTAGTGGTTGTTACATTTACTGCATGCAACTGCATGTTATTTACATGGTAACCTGTTCAGAAAGTCCCAGTGGAAAACTCGCCAAAGTACAGCTTACATGCACACTGAAGTTATTAGACTTTGGACGATAGGTAAAAAAGTTCTTCCTGTAACATACATTATATCACCAAAGGTATTGTGAAACCTGACCATCACATCCACCTATGTGTTTTTTTAAACATCCTATTCCAGTTTTAGTTTTACTTTTTCTTCTATAAAAAGCTCCATACATTTTGAAAGGTTTCCAACAGACTGTGTTCATTCGGTCACAATAGTAGCAGTAAAATCATTTATATTTACATTTACAGCATTTGGCAGACGTCCTTATCCAGAGCATCTTACATTTATTTCTTTTAAACAACTAAGCATTTGGGGGTTCAAGGTCTCCCTCAGGAGTCCAGCAGGGATGGCAACTTGGTGGTGCTGAGAATCAATCCCTAATCTTCCAATTAGCAGCCCAATACCTTTACCACTGCGTAACCGCAAGTATTGGGTGAGGAGGTCTGGGGTAAAGTCAGTGTTCTAGTTTATCCCAAAGGGGTAAAGTGAGTGGGGTTAAATCAGAGTCAGGTCTTTTTCCATTCAGGAGTTTTTCCATTTCAACCAGAACGTATGGAACTCATAAGCTTTGTGCAGTTTTTGGTTATTATCATGCTGGAACAGTGTGTGGGGCTTTTAGTTCCATTTAAAAAAAAATATAGAATGCTACAAAATACAAAGCTATTCTAGACACCTGTGTGCTTCAGACCTTAGGAAGAACACCTTAAGTGGGTTGTGCTGATGAGCCGTCCACATACATGGCCATAAAGTGTATCAAATTCCCATTTCGACAGAATCGCATTACAGATGTGATAAACTAAAACTTGGCTTCTTTGGTTCAATGCAAGCTGACAACAGAAACAATTCCATATCCAATTCAGACTGATGTGGATGATTTTAGATATAAGAACTGACATTTAGAGGAAAATGTAATGCAGGAAAAACTAATGTTTGCCATCTTCAGGTTTGTAGATTTTGCTTGGAAATGCCACGTTTGCTTCACTTACTATTTCAAGCTGTCCGGATTTATGAAAAGGCTTCGGTTTCATTTCATAGGTAAAGTAGCAAAATTTAGTGTCAAAAGTATGTCAGATTAGCACTGCTTAATAAATAATTCCATCTTAAACTTGTACTGTATTGTAGTTTTATATTGTAATTTAAAAATTAGGCGTCTGACAGGATTCCTGTAGGTGATGTTGGAAGGCTCTTGGGACCAGGATTTGGGACCAGTGGGAGCTCAGGTTTTGGGCTAATGATCAGAAGATCACGGTTCAATTTCCAGCACCATTAAGCTATTGCTGCTGGCACCCCGAACAAGGCCCTTAGCACTTAACTGATGATTTGGATTTTATAGATTTTAATCCAACCTCGATTTAAATAATAAGTATAATCAATTCATTGTGCAAGGTACGTGTACAGAGCCAATGGAATGCATTTTTCACATATCCCATCTTAGTAAGTTGGGGTCAGAGCATGGGGTCAGCTGTCTTGCTCAAAGACCCAACAGTGGTTGATTTGCCAGAGGTGGGGCTTGAACCCAGGTGTTTCTGGTCTTCAGATTAACAACTCAGCATTTGAGCCACCGCTGCACCTTATAAATAATCAAATAGGTAAGAGTCTAATCATTGGATAATTACTTGTATGATTGTTTCAGCTGCAACAACTGATGTATTGAGAGGCTTGTCATTTCTTAAACAACCATGTCGGAAGGTAAGAAAACTTCCAGCGAAGGAGATTGTTGAGAACTGTCCAGCGAATTATTAAAAACTAGAAGGATAGTGGAGAACCATAATCTTTGAGGAAGAAATGTGGTTTGAAAAAAATCTTAAATGATTGTAATCTGTTAAATCTTTGATGAAATCAAATTATAAAAAATAACAGTAGAACTCACGGCTATGTTTAATAGTGAAAGTCAGAGCATTTCAACATGCAAAATTGTGAAGGGAATTAAAGGGATTGGGACTAAACAGCTGTGTAGCCTTAATAAAATCACTTGTCAGTGAGGCTAATCGAAAAAAAAAAAAGATTTAATTTGCTAAGGAGAATTAAGATTGGATTTTGGAGCAATGGAAGATGATCATGTGGTCTGATGAGTCCAGATTGATGGATGCATCGGGGTAAGAAGAATGGTGGTTATTATAATATGTCTATTGCATATCGTACAAGCCTGTGGGGGCAGTGTTGAGATCTGGGGTTGCTACAGTGGGTCAGGTTCAACAAAGTTATGTACCAAAGAATCAGATCAGCTAACTTGCTAAATATATTAAATAAGCAGGTAATTGAATCAACAGTTTTTTTCATTTCCTGATTGGCACCAGGATATTCAAAGATGATAATGCCAGGATTTATCAGTCTTAAATTTTAAAAGAGTGGTTTAGAAAGTGTGAGACATCATTTTCACACATGGATTGACCACCACAGAGTCCAGACCTTAATCCCAATGAGAATCTTTGGGATGTGCTGGAGAAGTCCTCGTGCAGCAGTCTGACTCATCCATTATCAATACAAAATCTTAGCGAAGAATCAATGCAACTCTGGTTGTGATACTGCTAAAGCATATCGAAGTGATGCCACAGTGAATGCGTTCTTTAATCAAAACTAAAGGCGGTCCAATGAAATATTAGTGTGTTTAATTTTTTTTGGCTGGCTGTGTAAACAAATAAAAAATAGCTATCTGCAAAATGGCAAAATTGACACATTTACTGCTGTAGTTTGATCTGCAGGTTTCAACTAATTAAAACCAATTACAGCCTGGATCGTTGGACAGGATTAACTGGAATTTGGTATGAAGCAGGAAAATATTTCAATCCTAATGATGCCAGACGTCAAGAGATTAAACTAGTCTATGCAGTTCGAAAAGACTCATTCATTGACTAAGCATCATGTGATAAAAAAAGTTAGTCAGAAACTCAGCCATTTTTTAAAAAAACTACGTTTCTACACTCACAAACACACACAGACACACTGTTGTTCACAAACGTTTTAATCCGGACTGCAATTTAGCTTATGTAAGGTCACACTGATGAGCCTAAATGTAGATCAATATTTCATGTCTGGTAATGTGATCGATACTGTAGCACATTCATGATTCTTTAACTAGTTATAACAAATATTGCTGTTAATTCTTTTCAGCTGTGTATATTGATTGACAAAGAAAAGCTGTGTCTAGATACTGAACAAAAAAAAAAAAGCCAAATGTCACATGGTGGCAGTGTGCAGAGAAACGACAGAGAGGACTTTGGTTTTTGTACCTTTCTTAAGAAAAATAAACTGGTCTTACAACAATCTGGGGGAGAAATGATTTGGATTTTAACTTAGAATCTTCAAATTAAAGGCACACCAAATACAATCACGCTAAAAAGTAATTCCTTACGTTTTGAAAGCTCCTCAGAGCTCCTGATATCTACAAATAGAACATTGATGATCAGTGAGTGGAGACGTACTCCAAGGTTTCAATGTGTCTTGGTTTTAGTACTGTTATATCCGCATTTGCTACATTTTCTTTTGCTTCCATGAAAAATAAAAGGAAACAAAACAGAAGGTGCTCCAGGATCGATTGTGTTGGCCAGAGGCTAGACTTTACAAAGCATTTACTCATGTCTCCTATCAAACAGATATCTGAAATCACATACCGTATTCAAGTAAATTTGCTAAATAAAAGAACAAACATGATCAGTTGGCCATAATCCAGTGTTAAGTGACTAAAATTTCCAATGAAACCTTTAGCATTAGCATATTTCTTCAGATATGCATGTAGTGTCAGTATCAGCATTAGAGGAGTTCCACTTGTGGTGAACACAGCTTGAGGTTTTGCCTATAACTCTCCTCTCGGAAAATCAACAGAATTGTGAGCAACATTGTGAGCTGGCCCACACTGCCCACAATGTCACGATGAAACAGCGGTGGATTTATTTCTGTCACTGTTCCCAACAGAAGAAAACATTACTACAGGATAGATGATGTGTACTCAAGGATTGTGGGATGAAAACAAAGTAGTCGACGACACGAACTGTAGCTTGTCCTAACATATGGCTTTGTTCAATCCAGCATGATTCTATTGCTTCAGTATTGCTGTAAATATTCTAACACTGCAGTTAACAAACGAATTTCCTCCTCCAAGACGGCCAACGAAGTAAAGACAACGAGAGAGAAACATTTATTCAATGTCAATACCAAACGTGTCAGGAGTTTTGTGTTCAGGCTCCGCTTGGTGGGTATCTCAGTTGTGAATGCTACACAGAAACATCCGGATTGACCTGACGAGGCTGATCGCCAGTCCAGGATGAGAAGAGCGAGTTCACAGTCTCATTGATGCTCCAGCACAGGCACTGAAGAGAGTGTTTGAGGAGTTCAGAAGGAATCAGGTTAGACAAAAAACCACAACGTTCTGTTTTTACAAAAACTGTGATCTGCACCTGGATCCTTTTCCTCTGTTCTCTTTTCTCTGAAATCAGATCTTAAGGTAATACTGTGTACCATGTGATCCATCATTACTATTTGACCATAACAAAGCCATGCTGTGAGTCCACCGTCTCCATCATCTCGCTGTCTGTAAAGGTTTCTGTCATAGCAAGGCTTTCGTACCCCGGTGCTGGAGTTGATGCCACACCTGCTGCTGTGCATGAAGGAGGAAGAAGGGTTTGGCCAGGCTCCAGGGGGACGTCGTAGTGCTCCTGGTACAGAACCTCACCTAGATGGCAGTGGCTTGGCTCATGTGGTGTGTAGCTGTAGGGCTGCTGATTCTGAAGCTGAGTGGGAATGCCGGGGGAAAAGGAGGAATGCTGTAGCTGGGGGTAGTGACCCAGGTAAAGGTCATAGGTCAAGGTGTCATGGCCAGACTCCATCACAGGACCGAATGGCTGTGTGTTTTGCTGTTGGTGTGATAAGCAGCTTTGAGAGTCCTGGTGGTTGATTGGTGGGCAGGAAGCATACGTCCCATCCACTATGTGTAGCTGGTTAAAATAGGCCTGCATCTGGGACTGCTTCTGAAGATAAAGCCTCTTCTGCTGCAACCTGCATTAATAAAAACTTTTATATTAAACGTGTATGTTTACTTAACATCCCATTCTGCTAGGAAGACACGGCTGATGGAAAAAACTCAAGTGTCCTAATTCTGAATTGTCCCTTAACCCTTTTGACCTAATATAAGCATCTGTATTCACTTATAATACTGTGGCTGATTGAGCAAATAACCAAGCCACACACTCCAGAATTTAGCAGAAAGCATTTTAGACTGTTGATGGTCTAATTGTAGGAGTGAGACTAAATTTGAAATATCTTTAAAAACATATACAGATTTAATAGTCAGGTGTCCCAATATTTTTTGTTCTATATCGGTGTGCTAGAGGCAATGAAGTGAGGTAAAATGTGTGTACCTGTGCTCAGCAAGCTGCTGCTCTAGACTGCGAGGGGTCTCTTTACAGAACATATGGCAGCTCCCAGGGCTTGCCATCAAATTTGCTTTCTGTTAAGAGGTGAGAAGATATAAACAGTTACAAAATAGTCATCCAGTGTGAATTCATAAGCAAAGGTAATAAAGTGTAAACTGTTTATGCCAATTAACCGGTCATTCAAAAGTAACTGCTTGAGCAGGCATTTGAATGTATTAAGTAATTCTGGACTTGTGTAAGTATCTGTGTTAGAGTTTTGCACAACATGTGCATGTGGTTTTCCTGTACAGTTTATTAATGTAGCTGAATTGGCTTCTATAACCTGCCTGTGGATGCAACATATTCATCAGCATTACCGGCATTCTGTGGGAGGGGTACTGTGGCTCCAGACTCTGTCTTCTGGATAGCGAAGGTCCACCCGAGTACAACGGCATATCATGCTGGTGACATCCACCTCCCTGCATCCGTAAATACATACAGCCACTCAATTCAACTTAAACCAATTTTTACATCATTTGCACAGATGAAAACTCCCTGAGGAGTTTTTACATTTGAAATAGTTTCCTAGGTAATCTTAAATCCAGGTAAACAGAATCCTGGGTTATCTTGTTTTACCCTTTACATTTACTCAGAGTTAATAAAAAATCCTGAATAAGGGAAGGGAAAGTAAAGGCTCAGTGGTTCAGGTGTTGTCGGGCTAATGATGGAAAGGTCATAAGCTCAAATCCCAGGATTACTAATGCTCATTTTTCCAAGTCTGTGATGTTTAGTGTTTGTTGTCCGACGCTACCGCAATGTTAAGTGTGGCTTCCTGTTTTTTTTATGTGATATTAAGCGCACGCTTATCATTTTCCAATTTGGATTCTGTTGCTAAGCATCTAGCCATAACATTTTACCCTGCATTGTTTCCCTACTGTAAACATTTGGCAAAGCTAATGTAGTGTTAGTGCTGCTACAGCTATAAGATTCTGGTACATTTTTTTCCTTCTGGTACTGGATTTTCTTCCAGTCTGATTAATAAACATGTTGTCTTGTTATTTTCATTTCCCAGTCTCGAGTAAATAGCTTTTAGAGCATCAGGCTCCAGTCACCAGTATAAAGCCTATTACACCAACAATGACAGTATTCAGTGTGTTTTCGGGATGGACAGTAATCAACCAGTGTTCTGCTGCTTCGTCTTTAGCTATTACATAACGTGTGTGTAGAGGGAGAGGGAGAGATGGACGAGGGTGAGAAAGGCTAAGGCAGGCCCAGCTTCCTTAAACAGTGATCTCAAGACCATGTCTACTGTCTGAGTCTTAAACTTTAATGCTTTAATGTTAGGAAACAGAAGAAAAGATTGACCTGTAGTAAGGGATCCAGTAGGTTGTGTGTCTGAGGGTTCAACGGTCCTAGCGAGGGATTCTCCCCTGAACCCATCTGCTCGTAAACCTTGTTGAGCTCCAGTATGCCTTTTGCACGAGCAAGGTTCTGTAAATGCTGCCGAAATGCCACTATACCTGAAGACGAAAAGAGAAGAATGTTGAGAGAAATAATAACTGGAAGTCTAGGATTACACAGGCCACTATCTATATCTGTGATTTGAAAGGCAATGGTTCTAGAAAGACAGCGGATCATGCTTTCATGAGAAACGCCTAAGCTCGTGCCAACTGTCAGCACATTTCGGCTGCCGGCCTCATGTGACCCATTCGCGGTGCTAATCAGGTTATTTCAGGATGGCCTGTGACTTGCATTCTCACAGCATGACTGATACACCGTTCGCTCTGATACCACTTCTGCTTTTCAGGGCCTCCTCACTCCTACACACTTTGGAGAAAAAAAAAACCGGCAAGTCCAAGCACTCAAAATGTTCTCTGGTTATTTTTGGCTGCTGAAGTGATTGCGGATAATTATACAGCCGAGCTTAATTAGACAACATGGGACCAGGCTTGGGTGCTGCCTCTGATTCATTCACTGAATCATCAGACTACATGAAGAGAAAGAGTAAGAAAAAACAAGAGAGAAGCAGGAAGTGTGCTACTAAACACCTTTATTTAGATAGGGATCAGACTGGTTACTGATTTGGATAATCATGTGTTGTAAAGTTAAAAGCACCTCACGTTCAGACCTGCTTCCAGTGTTCAGAAGCTGTGGCACAATGAGCAACACTCAATATTTACTCAACACTTTCAAAAAGCTGTATTACCTTTAACAGCGCGCTGTCCCTAAGGCATGACAGCTCAGCCTGCTGTATCCTCGAGCTGCCAAAATTGTAATAATTGCAAAGGATTACACAAGAGCTCTGTTTGACACTCCCGGACATGCTCGAAAAGTCTGGGGTTGCGTGCACTTCTAGCTAACACCTGGACCTGTCTCTATTTTGCGTATGTTTGCACTAAAGCTAACGCCAAATTTACAGCCTTGGTGTGGAAATGCTGACCTTGTGTGAGTGATGTGTCCGATGCCCGGCGACCTTCCCGGAAACTGACAGGTGAGCGGTTGTGGGTCTCCCTCCTCTCTGAGCTCAGCACATGCATGGCCGGGTTGGGCGGAGTCACACGGCTGATAAAGGGAGGAGTAATACGGCTGATGGACACGTTGCCTAGAACCGCTCCCTTAATGGAGGCCGCATCGTCCAGCAGGCTTTGGTCACTGTGCATAGAACCGGAGTCATACTCCGAGTCTAAGCTGCCCAGCGAGAACAGCTTTCCTAAAAACATTCACAATGTACAGAAGACGCAAAGATTTAACAGAAAGTAAACCCAAACATCAAACTCTTCTGCTGACTCTTCTGGTGTGGGTTAGTGACTATTGTCGGCGTCACACACTCAGAGGAGTCCTTGTGGGAACATTTTTTATCAGGGTGTCGCAGGGTGGTGCTGTCGTCAGTTTCTGTGATTGGCTAGTGCCACTCCCCACTGACCGACGGGGGAAGAACAGAAATGCTATCCCTCATTTAGATGTTATAGAGCATCTGGGGTAAACATTATTTACTGATTTGCTCTGCCCTTTAGAAATAAATCTGAAAAAAAGATGTCTCACCCAAAGATTAAAAGCAGGAGAGCTTTTTTGCTTTATTAATTTAACCACAGCAAATGGACACCGGTTCCTATTTTTAATTCAAGATCTGCTGTGATTGTTTTTAAACATCAGCTTACCTGCGTTGCTCAGAACCCCTGGCTGGTTGGTGACCTCGGATAGCGTGTGTCGGCGCTGGTTGAAGCGGGTGGTCTGGTATGCGTTGAACGTGTGTGCAGCTTCCTCTTCAGCATCCGGGTCCTCCGTCTCAATGCCTTCGTCTATTGATGTCTCCATCATGTTACTAGGAGACGACGTGCTGGACTTCCTTACAGTCATTGGAGGCAGAGGGTCCAGCATGCAGCCTTCCACCTGAAGACATGGAGGACAAGAAACTTGTTAAAGTGCTTGTTGCTTTGTATGTAGCTAATAATTGTCCGTTTAGTGCATCAGGTGTGCATTTCTAGATCATTTTAGAATCATTTTATTCTTTCATCCTTCTAGTCCTATGACTTGTTTTTAGAGAATATTTGTATAAAATATAAACTATTGGACATATAAAATGGGAATTAAAAAGTTTTGAGACATGCCACCTTCACCGATTTAGCAAAATATAACCCTATGCACCATATCATGTATCTTAAACGTATCCTGAAATAATTCATCATTCTTCCCGATATAATCATACAGCATTATATTTAATAGCTTGTTAAGAACTATATGCTTGTTGAGCTTTGACATGGTCCATTTTACAACGATTTTAATGTTTTTCTATAAAGCTGTAAAACTGCTTTGGGTATAAAAGTACACAATTACCATTAATCCATGTATTTTATACAATACTCTCATACACACACACACAAACATCGCTGCCCAATCACACATCAGATTGATGTGGAATTATGAGCTTATGGCTGACAACAAGATTTAAGAAGACATGAGCTAATGCATGGTTATGGGGTTAAGTAAAGAAACAAATGTCTGGAACCCCCTTTTTGTTCTGTATCTCTCTCTCTTTCTCTCTATCTGTCACCTCCTTTCTCTCTATCTGTCACTTCCTCTCTCTCTCTCTTTCTTTCATGTGAGTGTGTAAGTTTGTGGATGGAGGCGGGGTGGATGTCTGGAATGCAGGGACAGGAAGTGTGTTTTGGCTGAAAGGCCAGTCAGAACTCTATTCAGGCCAGTATCAACTGGGACATGCAATCTTCCGTGTGCGTATACACAAACACACACACACACACACACACACACACACACACACACACACACACACACACACACACACACACACACACACACACATCTATACACACACACACAGCCTTAACTGGCATGGATCATCTGGATGTGTTGCCAAGGAAACAGAAGCCCTGGAGCAGCTTGAGTGAGAGCAGCTTTTGTATGATTTTTGATCGGAGTTTTTTTAAAGCGCACTGGGCCTCAGGAATGCTGTTACCCAACACACTGAATGCGAAAAAGAGTACAGGGCGAGTCACTGACCCCATCCGTTACAGATGCATCATGAGGCATACAGATGCTAGCGGCATGTCATCAAAGCAATTTCTATCATGGGACAAATCACTCCATTCTTGCTAGAGGAGACCCTTTATTCCGACTGAAGATTTTATAGGTGTTAAACAAATTACACTGTAAACACTGTTTTACAATGTTTTGTCTGAGTTATGCCTCATATATATATATATACACTATATTTTACAACCCTAATTCCAAAAATGTTTGCAAATTGCAATGACTTTCATAAACTTATAATTTATTTACAGTAGGACATAGCAGAATGTGTAACCTAAAGAAAAAAATATTTTTCCATTAAAAATAATAATAATATGTTAATATTGTAATTAAATTGAAATTAATGGCAGCAACAAGTTCTAAAAAAGTTGGAACAGAGACAACAAAAAGTTAGACTAGTAAGTGGTATCAACAAGGCAGAGCTGAAAGACCAATTTGCAACTAATTAGTTTAATTGGCAACAGGTCATTAACACAATTGGTTATAAAAAGAGCATAAGAGTGTATCCGAATCCCTTTAGAAGTAAAGAGAGGCAGAGGTTCATCAAACTGTGGCTACAAATTGTAAAGCAAGAAAACGATCAAAAAAAGGGTCTAAAAAAATCTTTATATTAAAACTATTTCCAACGTTAGACAAAAAGAAACAACACTAAAAAGATAAAACTAGGGAGAAGGTCTCTATTCCAAACAATTCCTCTGGAAACCTTGTTGTTATAAAGAAAACATGACACACTGGCTACTGCTAGTCAGCTATTTGGCTAGCTAAATGTTAGAGGAAAAAACTCATGGTGGACACATGAATATTTAGTGTCTAAGAATTAATTGTTAGCTAAATTTATTTCACAATCACACAGACCCTCCCTATAAAAGTTAGATGGTATTTTTTCACTTCACTATAAGTCTGTCTGAAATCGCTTATTACTTGGGTAGGTGGTACATTTCCATAATTAGCTACTTCCTGACTGTTAAAGTATTTACTTATAGTATGGTTAAAAGTTGTATGAATGAAATTCAGCTGTTCTACGTCCACCAATTTGACGTACACCATATATTATGAATTTAATATAATATTTAACTTGAATGCAATAAAGTACAAGAAACAATGTTTTTTGTGTCTCCACTTTCCACCCATATGTAATTCACATACTAAGTATTTAGGCATACTACACACATTGCATACTCAGTTTCGCATACTATATAGGAATGTATAACATTTCGGATGGGGCCTATGTATACATTTTAGGTGCCTTATCTTGCCCAAATTAAACTACAATTAAAGAACTCACCTAAATGTCCTAACTCCTAGCAAAACACGCTCTCACAATCACAAATGGGTTTGTTGTGTCTGAGCCGCAGTTTGTTTTATTCTTAGTGACTAAGTTTAATGTTTAGCAATCATACTATGCCACAAACATTAGCCTTTGTTCACTAGCTAACTGTTAATGCAGTGCTAGTTTCTGGGTACCATGTCATCTTTCATTTCAAACATGATTAGACAAAATATGTGAAGTTAATTACATTACTTACACATACCAGTCCAAATCTAAGATGTGTACTAAGTCTTTTATCGATTTGAAAATACACACCGAACTTCGAGCTTCTCCTAAGAAGCAAATATCACACCCTTGTTTTTATATTTAATATCATTAAAGTTTATAGTAAAAATAATTCTACAAAATCTGTTGCTGCCACTGGTGAATCACAGAATGATCAAAATCTTTAAAAGCATGGTGTCTCAGTGGTTAATTTGTTGGACTGCTGTTTGGAGGGATTGTGGGTCTAATTCCCCGCACCATCACCGCTGCTACTGTTTGATCAAAGCCTGAGCAAAGCCTTTAACCCTCAAATGCTCAGCTTGAGGAAAAAAATGAGAAATGTTGAATAAGGAGGTGTCTGCCAAATACTACAAATGTAAAAATATTTAGATTTTTAAAAAAAAATGAATTTGGATTTGAATTATGGTGACTGGCTTAGAAAACAGGGTTTTTTTATTGAAAAAGCACAGAAATTGTTCCTGTGTTCAGATTAATTTAGGACTCATTAACTACACAATCCCAGTAATGCATTTCTAATATTTACCTCTCCATGTAATTACATTACAAAACATATAAAAGCTTTATAACACCACAGCAGTAATGTATAATTGACTGTCTGTCTGTCTGTATCTATAGCTGGGCCAGAAAGACATGATTGTGGCAGACAGTCTGTTAGTTTGGTGGGTCACATGGACATGTTGACAGTGTGTGTGTGTTGGAAGTCAGGAAAGCATGCCTGGGCTGGGACGAATGGTCAGCTGTCATGTCTGACACGCAGCAGCCAGCAGTGTCTGTTATGAAAGTCTGGCAGGTGTGTGTTTAGACTAAGGGCTGATTTGGGAATTGTTCTGTCTTTTATATCTTTTACCTTGCTCATAGCCTCGAGTAGAGAGAAAGAGACAGATAAGAGGAAGAGGGAGACAGACAGATGGATGAAAGCAGTGGATAAGAAACAGCCTCAAGAAGATCCTCTAAATATAAAGAGCTTCCTGAAGCACATTTGGCAAAAATTGTAGTCGCTAATTGGCCCGACTGACAGTAAATGTGGAAATAAGCATCTGAGTGAATTACATGTACAGATGCAGGGGCTTAGTTCTTGCCTGCAACAAGCTGTAATCATGTAATCAAACTTTAAGTACTGAGCAACGCCATGTTGTCTTTTGTAACACATGATCAAGTATTCTTAGTGACAAAAAAGTCCAGACATGAGTGTTGAAAGTTTCTGTCCTGCAGTGCGATGAAGAGATAAAACAGCCCGCACTCACTTTGGGAGTTCCCACCTCCTCCTCCATCAGGCTGTGATCCGTAGCACAGGAGGATTGCGGGTAGGCGTAGGAGTCGGCGTCGGCCTGAGGCACAGCCAGGGAGCGCAGCAGACGCACATTTTGGGGCTTTAGGCTCACCTGGGGAGTGCCGCTACATGACTGCAAAACCATAACACGTAATTAGTCCATGTGAGCGTATAACTTACAATACATGTATTGAAGTATGAGTGTGGGTTCACCTTCACCATGGTTTGATCAGCGATGGTGCTGGGTCTACGCTGGCGAGCGTCCAGACGTGGCTCCACGGGGAAACTGGATCTGTGAGCTCTCAGTCTCTCCACCAGCAGGTAGTAAATTGCAGCAAAGTGGTTATAGCTTTTGTTCTGAAGAGCCTGCAAAACACAGCAGGAAATCTCATATATACGTTACATGCATCTTTGTCTGTCTATACATCTATCATTCCTACATTCTTTGTTTAATTAGGACCGCTTAGCATTTATCACAGTTTGAAGATTTGCCTGCTGGAACACACCTAATAAGATGTTTTTGAGTAGGAAATTAACAAACTGTGCTGAAATCCCTCCCTATAGATCTGGTCTTTGGCCTCTGGCACCAGTTGCAGCATTCAGCCTACTAATGGAAAATCATGTGTTGGAATCTGACAATGGCACTGGGCATGAGTCCAGAACGGCAAAACTGCCCCTGATTGCTGAATGGGAAATATGCCCTTCCTTTTTCCCTGTCAAACACTAGCCAGTCACAGGCATTCTTCAGCACCTGTTTATGGAAATAATCCTTTATTGCTTTATAGCTGAACTCTGTAGATTAAATTGGCTGTCACTTTCTCAGGGTCATCTAAAATTAAGACGGTTTTAAACTAGTTAGCTGGTAAAAACTAAAAAAACCCCCAAAAAACGTAATTTAGTTCACTGTAAAACCCTATGTAATTATTATTTTATTCAAAATACTTATTATTGATATCAGTCAGGCTCAAAAAATAAGGGGGTTATGGAAAATACCTCAAGGCTAATACAGTTCCGACACACAATAGTTACCTGTCTTACAGAAACATGCTCAAGTCCCTGTTATATAATTACATTTTCACATCATGTTTTTTTTTTACAAGTTTCATGTTACAGTTTTTATTGTGGATTGTTTGCCATCACTTCCATTATAGAAAAGATAACAACTCTCTCACATTTTCTTTGTTTCTACTTAAAAGAATAGGACAAAATAAAAAGCAGTGAGACACTAGAACCACAAAATGTTCTGTCCTGAAGACCACTTTTAAATAAATAGGTTTGCTTGGTAAAATAACACATTTTATTTGGAGTCGCCAACCTCCGAGTTACTATAGAAACAATAACATATGAGACAAAGTAAATATATACCGGTGATTTATTTGTTTGTCTCTGGCAGAAAAAAATTGAATTCGAGGAAATTGAATTCGAGGATTTAACAGAACTGTGGTCAGAGGTGTAATTTTTTAGAATAGCAGTTCTGTTATAAAAGCAGTTCTGTTGTGAATCACTGCTATTAAAACAGCACCTCATTTCTGCCCCTTTTTACGCTGTGCTGCAGGTTGTGTTCTTTCTATCTCCTGTTCCGCAGCTCTTCTTTTCCGTTACTCCATGTACTACACAAATGCTTTTATTATAAGCTTAATTAGAGATTTTCGAGTTCTGGACAATTGAGTCATCAAATACCAAATGACATCATACAGAGTTCATACTAATGTCCAAAGAAAACCCTTAAACATATATGACAAACCATTTGTATAGCCTTTGTTGGTATCAGAAAAGCCACAATTAACGTGATGTCCCTCACCTCTACAGTCTTGTGCTGGTCGATGCCGAGGCTGTGCATGAGCCTTAGAACCTGCTCGCTATACTCTCCCAGTCCGACATCATCCTCAGCCGTGCGGGACTGCTGGTAGAGAAAGGGTCTCTGTACAGGAACTTCTAACACCATCCATTTGTGCTCTTTAATTTGAACCACTGACAGCCGCTTGGATGGGTCCAACACCAGCATTCTTCTAATCAGATGCTCGCACTCTAAAAAGGAAAGAAGATAAAATATTACGGTAAGTATTTATATTATGGTAAATTAGCCCCAAGTGTTTGTGTGTGGAGTTTGCTTTCTTTCTACATTTATGGGGTTTCCTCCAAGTAATCTGGTTTTCTTCCCTAGTTCAAAGACATGTTTTTATTAATAATCAAAACACACTGAGCATTTATTCATCTCTCAGTACAGGAAATTAATTGTCCATTTGAAATGTAAAAATGCCTGTGTACTATAATGAACCATACACATAAGAAATAACAAGATTTAACAAATGACTTTTTTTATTATGTCTGTCATCAACAAGAGATTTAGTTCCCTACTGCTGAGGCTTATAAAAACTAAAATCAATTCAATCTGCTGACTTTATTAGCGCAATAAAACAGTGACAGCGCTGAATTCCTCCATTCTTTCTTATGACTGGGAATGAGACACCAAGCTACAAAAAGAAGAAGCTCCATAAAGACCTTTAAACACTAAGCATCCTGTAAGCAGTCAAGCTGAGACACTAAATAAGCACAAAGGAGCAGTGACGGCACGTACCGTCTCTGGAATATGCAGTCAATCTAACAAAAAAAAAAAGCTGTGTAGATGAGGATGGATATTTTGTGTGTCATCAGATGTGTAAGCGGTCAAGGTTCTATATTTTCTCAAGTTCGTTCTAGCTCGCCTGACCACGCCCCTTTCTGAGTCACTAAACTTTATTGTAGGCTATGTTAATTTAAACCTGAAATATAACAAAACTGTTGTTTGTGGACCTTTTTTTTAAATTATTTCAGCGGTAGAACAACTGTTGACTAAAAATTCTACTGTCTCTGCTACCTGAGCGTAACGGCTAAAGCCACACTGTTCGTTTCATATTAGGGTCGACTCAATAGAAAAAAAACATTCAAGAGTCTAAGAGCTAAGATTAATTCAGCCCAATGCTACATTGTGCCCTAAACAAGTCTTTGTGAATCATCGACATGACTAGTTTTTGTTCTGCTACATTACTACATACTACATTATATTAAGTTTTTCTGTACCGCTGTCTGTGTGTGTGTCAGTGTCTCTGTCGCTCTCTCTCTCTACCTCTATTCCTTTTGTCTCAAACAGACATGTCAGTAAGTATAAACCCTTAGTCAAAAAAAAACTGGCGGGACTTTAGGAAACCTTACATCGCACTAAAGCCTGAAACTAATTTTTAAAAAGTCTCCTAAGAAAAAAAGATCCTACAACATAGCAATTATTAGTATAATATTAGTATATATAATTAGTGTAATAATGTGTGTTTGTGTGTGTGAACTAATCCTGTTTTACTTTTTCTATGGAAAAGAAAGTAACTTGACTGCATGTAAATAACAAAAATTGTTTTAATCATTAAACAAAAGATTTCAACATGAATGTGTATTCTAACAGATGTCATTCTTACTTCCCTTTAACATCAGAACATGTCCACAAGTTCCATCGGCAAAGAACTGACTGGAAGAGTCTTCTGACCAATCTGGTCTTTATGGAAGAAATGTGGCCAAACAAACATACCGCCGATGTGATAACAGAGCTAATTAACTTAACTATGCATGAAAGTGTAGAGAATTTTTATAGAAAATATATAGATTTGATAGTCAGGTGTAAATATTTTTTGTTCTTAACAGACATTAAGTCAAAAAAGTTGAACTGTATTTCTGTATTTGTGAAGTGAAAAATCTGGAACCGTTTCTCTGAGGGTGTTGAGTGTGTAAAGTGTATAGTAAAGTCTGCAGTGGAGGAACAGTGTGTGTGTGTGTGGTGTGTGTGTGAGTGAGATGGAATGCAATGCTCAGTGGGGATGCAGTCCTGTGTGATGAGAACATGCAGGGAGGAAATGTAAAGTAAAAGCACACGATGTTCTTCCCTTCACATTCACAGAACGGCTCAAATTGCTCAAACTGAGAGGAGGTGTGGGGGCTGGAGCTCCACCCATACACACAACAACCAATCCAGGAAGCAGCTGGTGTGTGGGACTGGCGCTATGTAAATTGTGTAAAACACTTGAACGCGATTCAGTTTTGGGGGGAAAAAACGCAGGAAAACTCGCAGGAAAAAGCTACATTTGAATTTTACTCGAGTATGTTTATTTTTTTCTGTTTTGCCCATAACACAAACCTCGAAAATTTGTTCCAATCATTTCATGGATGCCCGTTCAGGAACCAAGTGTTTAGTATATCTATAAATTTATTTTAATTTACTATGTCAGGCAGCAGAAAAAAACAAGGAAAATTCTCACCTTCGGTCATGAAGTATGGGATTCGGAAGCGACCTTCTAACACGCGCTGCCTTAAAACGGGTAGGGAGGGGCCGTCGAATGGCAGAGCTCCACACACCAGCACGTAAAGGACCACTCCCAAGCTCTGTAACACACACACAACGAAGTAAAATCATTGACAGTGCATAACCAGATAAGTCAGCTGACACCCAACATGCATTAGGTGTCAAGGTACGGGTGCGCTCACATGACCCTTCTCTCTAGCGCTTCTGCACCATACAGGCTGTTTGGTTTACACACTGACATCAGATGAGTTCAAGAGGTTGTGCAAACAGCTTGTCAGATGACTAATTAACTTCTCGGGTGTGCTCTAAATACAATTTGTGCTACTTGTAATATTTTGCAGGGCCATTTCAAACAACATTTTAAGCAGTGGTTACATACCAAATATGGAAATACCCTCAGAATAAATGCATCAGGAAAAGCTGTTTATTCTCCGCATTGGAGTGTTTTATAGATATACATTTCTGTCACTTCTGTTCAGGGTGCAATAATCAAACGAATTGAACAGAGGTGTTTGGTGGGCGGGACGATAAAAACTACATAACAGCAATTACGTCTTTATTTGGATAATAAAACGCATATTACCAGCACGGTCTATTCAGTAACCAACCTGCTTAAATTATCTTTAAAAACTGACCCAGATCCGATATCTGTATTTACACTATACACAGCAAAACAACTCAAGGTAGACGTACTGACCAGAAAAGAAAAAAAAAGTTAGAACTGGGCACGCTGCTATACCCAGAGGGCCGGCTGTCACTGAACGTCAAATGTTGATAAGCTGATTATTTGGTCACTAATGCTGGTTACATATTAGCTTATCTGAAGATAAGAGATACCAGAACTGTTAATGTAGGATATTTCTTATATACACTTTAGGGCTGTGTATTGGCTAGGGCCTCATGGTGATATGCATTTGATATACAATCAATCACGATATATTGCAATATATATTTTAATACTACAAAAAATGCAAAACAAATTGTTAAAAATACAAAGCCGGGGGTGTCCTTATTATTTCCGCCATGCTTGCTTCTGGGACAATGGCCATATGTCAGCGACAACTATGGAAGCGAAGGAGAAAGTTGTTTGACATGTACTGAGGGTTTAAAATGTAATTAAAATATATCGATACTACAGGTCAAATATCGAATATCGATACACTATTGTGAACAAAATATTGCGATTGTTAGCTGTATTGATCATTTTAAACAGCTGTAATGTATATTAGTCACTGTTGGTGTTCACCTGTATTGACGTCATGCGTCATCGTGGCTTTTTCAATGACTTATGCAGGCAGATTGAAATTTACCTGTCAGTGCGAGTTGTACATGGCAGACTGTTATGCATGCATCTGATTTATGTTGCATATGAATGAGGCCTAAAACAGAATTTGTGCGCATTCTGAAAAAATTGAAATTGGATCACTGGATTGGATTACATGCAGTGTAAATGCAGCCTTTGAGACATGTCCTGTCCCACCCCCCCACCCCCCAAAAAATCAACAAATTGACATTCTACTTGCTGACATCCTTTTCTGACATTTTTGCTGTTAATCTGTAAAGAATTTAGTGATGTAATCTGCAGTGTGATCCTATCACTGAGGCATTTCCTGTTCACTGTTCTTTTTTTCCTGAAGCCACAAAATGCTTACCCAGATGTCCAGCTGTGGTCCTTCATATTGCTGTCCTTCAAACACTTCGGGGGCGGCGTATGGTGGACTGCCACACCACGTAGCCAAAGGCTTTCCCGGCTGAAAGAAGTTTGCAAAGCCAAAATCTGTAGTAAAGAAAGAAAGAAAGAGAGAGAGAGAGAGAGAGGGAGGGAGAAAGAGAGAGGAAGTGAGATGGCTAATAAGCATGATGGATTGCTCTGTTTTGGATGAGGGGGTGGATTGGTAAAAAGGGAGATGAGTGAGAGGAGCGAGATGATTCTCTCCAGCAGCAGCACACAAATCAGAAGGGGATTAGAAAACTGACTCACAGGAAGCGCTGGGTGACTGATAGCTGCCGGAAAAACAGCAGTGTTTGTGTGTGAATCAGGTCATGAGGAGGTGGGAGAGATAATTACAGCCAGACATATGCTCATTAACCCTCGTCCCCCTCTGCGCAAGACGGCGCTTTTGGCTTCCAGCGCAGACTGCGGGATGAATAATCATTATTAAGTGTTTAAATCTGTTTTTTTTGTCATTAACAATCTAGGCTATAGGATATGACCTGTATTAGGAACACAAATTGAGGGCATAAAGGTCTTTTTTTTTTTTAACCCTTCATCTAATGTCTCAGAAGCCGCCCTGGGTGCATAAAGCCATTCGATCTTAATGCTTTATCCTATGATAACTGATAGCATGTGGCACTCACTCAGTATATCAGTGTCTTGCATCTCAATAACAGTAACCTCCAGACTGCAAAACAAGCTGGAATGTTCTATCGAGACTAAACGCAGTTACAGTGAACTTAAGTAAAAAAAAAAAAAAGCAGCCAGGTTTTTGTATCAGAATCAGACACGCTGGGCAAAGTGCTTACAGATTAGATAGAGCGTCTGTGCGTGGCAGAACAATGGGGCAAGGTCGGCAAATATGGCATGCAAACACAGTAAAGACTAATCGCCCTAATACACAGCAAAATTCTCATAGTGTCAGCGCCAGGCACTGGAGAAACTGAAAGTGTAACAGACTTCCATGATCAGTTGACTCTAAGAAGATCGAGAACCATGAACGCTGCCCTGAGACCCCACCAATTATGAACTCTACAAGAGAATGATTATTTGTAGCATAGCAGGAAACCCAAATTAAAATTTTGTCAAATGTACCAGTATTTAGTATTATTTTTGTCATGTCACACTACAGAGTAATGGGTACAAAAAGAAGACTCTGGGCTTTAGAAATTAAACATTTTTTATTAAGTATTTTTGTTTTTTTAACTAGTCCATTTGTTGTAATTTTCCAAAACCCCACAAAAATGCTGTTAAACTAATTTATGCTTTAATTACTTTTTTTTTAATAAGCTTTTTAGGTACTTTTTTATGTTATACCCACTAAAACACAATAGATAACAGTTCATACTCCTGTCATCAGATTTGTGATATTAAAATACATTTGGTAGACACTCTTATCCAGAGCGACTTACATTCTCTTTTGTACACTTGAGAAATGAGGGGTTAAAGGCCTTCATTGGGGGACCAACAGTGGCAACTTAGATGTCTGGGAATTAAACCCCGATCTTCCAGTTAGCAGTCCAACACCTTAACCACTAAGCTACCACAATCCCTAATACTAATTGAAAATGTCTGATAAGATTTTTCCCTTTCTTGGTTAACCCAGATGCAGTACCAGTAAAAGTAAGGTGAGCACAATCAATGTCTTTATGGAAAAATTATTACTTTTAGGTACTGATGGATTATTAACTCAAAAACTTAATTAAAAAATGATAACCCTAGGCAGAGTGAATACACCAGACATGACTTGAGCTGACTGACTTTGAATGCGAAAGAAAAAAAAATGCTGTATGTACTGGGGATCTAATCACATTCAAGCAGAATTAAATCATCAATTAAATCAGAATTAATTCAAGGCAAGGGTCAAAAACCAGGAAGCAGGGAATCCCGAAATGAGACACTTATCTCAGCATTAGCAGAAATACACATGGCGGATTTCCCAGCACTGTTTTCACATGATTTTGTTTTGAGTAGTGGAAAGCATGACAATTCGTTTAGTTCTCAGATGGGGAAATTTGTGATTGGTTATTTAACAAGCTATTATCTTGATCTGCCTAATGTGTGACAGTGTGGTGTGTGTAATTAGCACAGTGAGAATTAGGACAGCTTTTGGTATGCTAAAAAGAACCTGGAAGCTCTATTTACTGGAAACTCACATCATAATGAAAGTTTACTTTATGCCACTCAGAAGATAAATTAATCAACTATGTCTAATTATAATAACGTCCTTAAATTAAGATGGATATGACGTAGATAATAACATAAACAATAAAGCACCTAAGGTGATTTTCTGGATCCTATTATTATGTTATAGACAGAAACTGAGGCGCTTTTGTATTCACGTGTGCACTTTGTTAACATATAGCGAAAGCCGGGCTTATACTACGATTTTGACCTCGATTTGCTTGTATGAGATAAATATGAAAATCCTGAAAGATTTCAATAATTCTACGCTAAAATCTGTTGTCTTTGAGGGCTAGTTGGACATGTTCACTGACAGCCACTTATTAGCCGATGCAATGAGGTTTTTGTTTTTTCTCCAATGGAATTCTGGCAGTGTAAGATTTCAGATACTTTCCTGCACTATGACTTCTCCAACGTTAATATCAAACCAAGAACCTTTTTGTGTGCGTCCGTTCTGCCACGTTTTGACTGTTATTACAACAGAGATCCTACAGTGGGACATAGGAATCATGTTTTTTTACAGTTTGACTAGCAACAATTACGAAATACTATTAAACATCGTACAGTGTAAGCCCGACTTCAAACGTCTTAATGATGAACAAATCTTTCCAGAAAAATATTAAAGTTTCATCATGCCTCAGTCTGTAAGAATTAACCAAAGTGTCCCTTGAGTTCTGACTTCGAGTTAAAACTTGTCTTTAAAATTATACTCACCAAACCAAAAAATCTGTGGTCGGAGCAGACCTTCTGCATCAAAATGATTCATATCAATTACATTTGAATGTTGGGATAAACATAGAACATGGATGTATCGTCTGTTTTTTTAACCTATCAGATATTCTTCAAATGCCTTTATGTCAAGTCTGTAAAACTGAGTACAACACTAACTATGTGGCTGCACTGCCCTCCGAGTGAGATGTGTGATTTATAAAGGTGGATTCAATTAGACGAGTTCAAAAGATGGATGTCGTGTCAGTACTGCAATTTTGTCTCAATTCCTGTGTGTAATGGGGAAAAAGAGACTGGGGCCGGCAGAGAAAAATGACAGAGGGATTAATACGAATTGGAGGTGTAAGATATGAAGGGGAGTTGAAAAAGGAAAACTGGCAGGGATGGTGAAAACTCCTGAGAAGAGCTGACCCACTTTTAGGAGTCAAATGCTGAGCGGCAGGGATTGACGTCAATGCTGCCCCAGCTGACATTGCAGAGGTGAGTCTCCTGGGACTTCATACTGCAATCATTCACTCCTATCCAGCCCTCTGACTGCTATTACAGAAGAAGCACATAACAGCGAGCTCGGTCGGTGTGGCATTAACAAAAGCTTGTACAGGGGTCAGCCAGAATGAGCTCTTTCATAATGTAAGCCTCCTGTGGACCCCAACGCGCTGCTGGGTTGCGGAATGACTCTCCTAGCGGGAGCATAACAGCCTTACGCAAGTCTCTGGGGATTTAGTCATGACATGCTCTGCTGCTGTTTCACAACTGCATGATGTTTGTGACGTGTCCTGGTCTTTTACATGTTTGCTTAAGAAGATGACCAAACCTGTAATGGATCTTGAAAAAACAGATAAGGCAAACCGGGGTACATTTGCAGCTTTAGACTATAATGGAAGCGTTTAAATGTAAATGTATACGTACGTAGTTGAGGTAACTTTGAGTTACCATTTACACCGAGGTTACTCTTTCAAGCTGCACATAAAAGGGTCCTTAATGTGGTGACCTTTCTGAGAGTGTGCAGATCTAGGTGGCTATTAAAGGCTTCGAATAGAGGGCCAGAAAAGACAGGACCTTTAGGGTGGTCTGCCAGAATGACCACTGTACTATTAGACTAATAGCCAAAGGCTGCAATGCGATCTGTATTTATCTCTACAAATTTCATGACTTTCTAAATCAACAGTCCTGAAAATACAGAGAAAATGTTTTTGTTTCCAATCTCAGTCAAAAGCCCTCTTTCTCCACTAGAAATGTGAGACTAGACGAAGGTTTGCGTCAGTATCAAACTTATAAATTGCTTGTTATTTCCTAGTTAAACTAAATGACTGTAATTTGCTCAGTTGCTTCAGAATAAATATGGTCTGTGTGCATGTATAAAGTGTAGCTTCGTGCTATCGTGTACAACCCTCTCTTTCTCTAACAAATGGCTGGATTGTTCATAGAGCAGTCATTCTGGAAACAGAGCCTGAGTTGGACTGCCTTGTGGACTGTTTGTGGATGGCCTTATGTAGTGGTCTGATTGGCACAGGATGCTGACTTTATTACCTCCAGAATATCAGATCTATTTCTTGGCGCTCCACTTTCTTATCAGAGCACATGTACTCAGCAGGATGAACCTGAGTCGAATGGAACCAAGCCACTGTTTCCTTATCTCATGGAGACGTATATTTTCAGAATCATTGCGCTCAAATCTGGCTCTTGTTGTAGTCACTAGCAGGAACCAGACGCGTCTGGGCCATGTGTGTTTGAGTGCTCCTACCATGTCTTTTTCTTTTTCCACACATATCATTTTGCACCATCTGTATTAATAACAGCAGCATGTGTTTACTGTAAGGAGGGTTCTTGGTAGAACCAAGAAACTGAGCCAGAAAGGATCGGAGAGACGCTAAAGTCATTGGATACGCAGCCGTGGATGAACTCAGCGGCACAATTATAATCAGAGAAGGGCTTGGCTTAAAGTTCCCACACGTGTTCATCATAGTCGAGGAAGGATCACATGACCATGAGCAAGACATACTGAATGCTAGGGTGTGAAACTAATATCAGAGAACTAGTATTTCACACTGTCATCAAGCTACACTAGTCTACAAAAAGTACAAATGAACTTAAATAATAAAGTTTCATGATGGCATTTAGACATTTGGTGAAAACATACTTATCTATATATAATTTATAACATATTTATCAGCGCCATTAAATTATTGTGTGGTCTTGTTTATTGGTCTAACATTCATGTCCGTATATCAAATTATAATATTATAAATATTAATATAATATAAATTACAATATAAATATTGTTTAAAACTGTAAAAAATTAGGTTCTTTATTTCCTGTTCTAATTTAATTTAGCATCAGATCACCTAATTATTTAATTTTTATAACTGTAAACTCTGTCATATTGTAAAATGTGATATTGCTTGTATTACATATTCATTCTAAATTAAATAGAATTATCGTAATCTGCTTATAGTTGCATTTGTGCAAATCTTCTGGGCAGCAGTCTTCTAACCCACATCTGAAACACAGATTATCTGGATATACCTGCAATCTTGATGTTCATGTGTCCGTCTAGCAGCAGGTTCTCAGCTTTCAGGTCCCGGTGTACAACGTTGCGATTGTGGCAATATTCCACCGCAGACAAAATCTGCCAGAACTTGCGGCGGGCTTCAGGTTCACTCAACCGTCCGTGTTTGGCCAAATAGTCTGTAAGGTAAAAGTAAGAAATAAATCAGTCATCCTTAAAACACTCAATATCAAATCCTCTTAAAGAGCATTAGAACCACAGGGCCAAACACAGTTTTTGCCTTATAAGATGACACAGCCATTATTTCCTCTCTTAGATGTGTTGAACATCCTGGAACATGGAATAAAAAAACTCTACTCTTGGTTTCAGATCTTAATGTCACCTGTGAATTTTGTATTGTTGTCTACATGACATGTTTACTAACGCGAAGAATTGGGGGGGGGAGCAAGCACTAACTGTAACACAACTAGAGTACATTTTTGTAAACTTTCCTTGGAAACTTCACACTGGTAATTTTGCATATAATTTGAGTTGGAAACTTAACAGCAATTTGAGGTTTAAATTATTTATAAATTTGAAGAAATTTACACAAATATGAAAATTTTCACTGGGCATAAGGTGACATGCAAGCAAACTGATAGACATTTTAAAAATGACATTATGGGTGTACGTTATGGGGGAATGCATAGCTATGGAGGTGTGTGTCCTCAATAGTTCTGTCTGCATGTGATTAAGGACTAAATCAAGACTTATTTTTTCAACTACTTGATATTTCCCCAGTATATACTAATTTCCACTTTTTGCAAATTCTCACTTTATCGCCATGAATTTCCATATATTTCCATTTAATATTTTCTGTTTCTATCAAATAGTTGCTTATTTTCCAGCCTGGAAAATGTAAAAAATTTTGCAACTCTAAACACAAGAAATATAAAACAACAGTATATTATTCATAATAAAAAATAAAAGGTGTTTTTAGCTCAAATATGCATTTTATCTAGTGTTCTTCCTCAGAACACTATTTTTAAAATAAGCTACAGTTACATCCATCATTTAACCACCGCTAGAAATCCTGACCCAAAACAGCCCCTGAGCATCAGTAATGCCTCCTACAACTTGTTGTGCTTATCATGTTCTTGTTACCAAACCTGCTGAAGTTGTGCAAAAGTTTGACTCTGGTCTAATCCAACCAGAACACATGTGATTGAAACACACATTTCTTTCACAAATCGTTAGGCAGCTCCAAGCAGCTTGTCGTTAAAAAAAAACCCTGTATGAAAATGTTTAACAATCGATTTCGTAACTTAAATTTGGGCTAAAATGTGCAATCCAGAACCTGAGCTCTTATTTCCCTTTGGACATATTTCCTATCTCCCTGCATGGGGAAACAGCGAGCTAACTCCAACTCGCCCACTTTTTTTTTTTTTGTGTGTGTGTTTAATGGTACTTTTTATCCGCTTGTGTGTTGTTTTAATATCTATTAAATTAAATGAAATTATAAGTTGTTCTTTTTTTATGTTGAATGCTCTTTAGTTTATCACATCAAACATTTCATGTTTTGCAAAAGCTAATACACATTATATTATAGAGAAAATACTAGTATTTAGTCCGCAAAAGCTGTTGCGTACAAAACGTTAAAACAATGATACTAATTAACCACTAAAATGATTAATACTCTTCCAAAATAGTACATTCTTAAGCACGGCATATACAGTTATATCAGTTATTAAAGAATAAATTTGGTAAGAAATTACACACCGCTTGAACCCAGATTTCACTCTCAGACGTGTGACTGCAAACTTAGTCTTAAAGTGTTTTTAAAGTATCACAGTGAAATTTGATATCATGCAAAATAAATAGCTGTTTAATTAACCACTGCAGATCAACGGCCTACGTCATGACCAAGATTACTGTTTAAACAATAGTTAAACCAGAGTGTTTGTGTGCTTAAACACCTGTAACAATACCTTCAGTGTAATTACAATCCACAGACATCCGTCTGAAAGATATTATCACGCACTCATATGTAGGATACGCCCGATTCACATTTAGAGCAGTCTGCATTTTAATTACACACAGAGGTTACTGCATAACACGTTTGAGCAAAACTAATTCTGGGTTCTGACTGACTCCTGAATCCAATATACTATACTGCAGAATAAACTCTTAAATCTTTGATGCCTTGCTTGAAACAAATGGTTCTCCAACACTGAATATTAGCAGAATAAACTGCTAACTGAAGGTTAGCTTCGTCATGACGTACTGTTTTACATGTGCTTTACTCATGTGAAAATTGGGGCTTGATGCAAATCAGCCAGATTCGGGCAGCAACTTCTACTTGCAGGGAGTGTTGTAGTAACATAAAAGAAGTGACACAAAAAAAACCCCAACTTGCTAAGCTTTAAGCAAAAACAATGCTAACACTCTAGCATAGAGAAAACCAATGAAAAATCCTGCAAAAATTATGCTTCAAAATAATTTTAAATGCACGGGAGAGTCCACTGTTATAAAATGTCATTTACCAACATTTTTACATATGATGTGATTTGAGACTATGTGTGTGTGTGTGTGTGTGTGTGTGTGTGTGTGTTTTTCCAGCTTGCTATAATGTGTTGACACAATGGTTATAGTGCTGGAGTTTCTGTTTGGTCTCACCTCACCTGACACACACACACACACACACACACACACAGTACTAATACTGCGCTCATAATTCTAACCGGGTCTTGATATGAAGCCTTTGAGAAAGCAAAGCGCTTTATATTATTGATAAAATGAAATATTCATATTGAATACCATGTGTTCGACCAAACTCTCGGGTCGTCTACATTCTGTCTACCTCTGTGCACATTTTCCGCACAGACGGGATCAAAACCCGAGTAAGTATTTCTTGCTCGCTCTGTGCTTCCTCCTCGCTCTATGTTTACTCCATGGAAAAATGTGTCTCTTATTTAGTTCCCAACAACTTCTGATCTAGGTAAAATCAGTTAATTATAAATATAAATCAAACAGAAAAATATGTCACAACAGGAAGTACTGTAATTACTAATATGTTGGCATCATAAGCATTTTAAATTGCTAATGAGAATTTGGGGTTTTAACCAATTATGTGTGGTTTTTATATTCATACAACAACAACAACAACAACAACACATTTCTGAAGACTGAGCGCAATGTACACAGCATGTTGAAGAGAAAATGTTACCTTTGCGTATAAAGCAGTGGTTCATCATTTAAAATTAGAAAATGTAGGCTTTTACTGTGTTCAATGCTTTTTAAAAGCTTATTTAAAAGCCTAGTAATAATACACTTATTAATTAATTAATAAAAACTTCATTATTTAAAATGTATCACTTATCTGTACACTTTCTTAACTTTATACAAAAATGAAAAGTGAAACAGATTACTGGTCAACCAAAACAAATATTATTATAATTATTTCTAAAATGCCTTTAACAGTTTTACCTACTTGCCGTTTCCGACTTTTTGTGTCAATGACATTCATATTAAATATACTGACAATAATCACTACCCACTGTCAGAAATCCTAAAAACAGGAAATGGTGTTTCTTCTAGACTTTTTGTGAATATAATTGTATGTTTAACTAAATTGGTATGTATTAGTATTGTTAATATGTATGTATGTATGTGTGTGCGCGCGTGTGTGTGTGTGTGTATATATATACACACACACACACACACACACACACTTACTTTATGTAACTTTAAAATGTTTTCCTTTAACCTTTTGGGCAGTCAGGAAGGCCGTGTGCACACCAATGAGAGCACTGGATAGTTATTATTGAAGTTTTAAATCGCCAACACTCATTATTCCACTGGCTCATCTCTCATTCTTAACGAGAAAAATACAGCTCTTTTTGGCAGTGACTCCTTGTTCTCAAAACACAAACAACCATAATTAAACTGCAGAAGCCCAGTCAAAGCAGTGCTAGGCCAATTTTGTAATCATACACCAGAAGACTTCACTAACATTAGTGTCATCATGTCACAATAAACTAGGTCTGCAATAGAATGCTAAAATCTACTAGTGAATCTTTGGGTTTAAGGTAACATCTCAAGATCTGGCAACACAGAAGTGTCAGTGATCAACATCGAGAACAGCGGTGTCATTATTACCACAACTCGTAATGTCAGTTAAGTCAGCTCTCCCCTTTCATATGATTAACCAAGGAGGGCAAAGACAAACACACACTCTGGGTGAAAAGTGTTATCTACCCTCTTCTGCATACACAGGCATAAAAACACACATGATTGGCTAGTGTTATATAATCAACAGTGGAAAAAACAGATGTAGTGTTATTGGGCTTCAAACGTACAATAGCAGACAATTCTGTCACTTTGGTTTATTTTGTCTTTGACAGTTATCATGGCATCGATTGTGCACTGCAGAAGAGCATGTGAGGTATACACAACTTTATATGTTATGCTTGTTATAGCATTTGTGCAAAGTTTAATAATAGTAACAGTAACAGTACAAATTTGCTATTCATAACACAAACTATTTAGGTATTCTTTTATATAACATATCGGAACGCATGTTGTAGCTGAAAACATCACACCACCAATGAGGTCCTTCCACAAACCCGGAAAATGTCAACATGTTAGTATTTTTTTGTGTTCAGAAAAGCTAGGGTAGGCTTAAAACATTTATGTTTACATTCAAATTGCTATCAAGCTTGTTACAGAATTTTTGCAACAAATTAATGTTTGTTTAAGGGGAGGTAGCAGCGCACTGGTTAAAGTGGTGGACTACAAACTCAAAGACCCGGGTTCGATTTCTGGAAGCAGCATCTCCAGCACCACCACACTGAGCACTGGGGCCCAGCAGGGGTGTGTGCTCTTCACGACTGTGTAGCAATGTACAGCTCAAATCACATTATTAAGTTCGCCGATGACCATGGTGTGTCTCAAAGAGTGAACGGTCTCCGCATTGACAAATTCTCTATAGAGCTTGTCAAGCGCACCAAATTCCTTGGTGTTCACCTGATGGAGAACCTCTTCATCAGCAAAAAAGCCCAGCAGCGCCTCTATTTAGCGCCACTTAATGCTAACCATGTTCTACAGGGGAACCATTGACAGCATTTTGAGCAGCTGCATGGCTGCACTGTTTCGGACCGCAAGCCCCTACAGAGGATAGTAGAACAGCTGAGAAGATCATTGGAGTGTCCCTCAAAGCCAAGCCAACAGGCTCCTAAACACCCAGAACTACCTCAACTGACACACACTCAACATAAATCGATGTTTACAGCACTATGTAAACACAAAAAAACAATTTATTCTTTAGTCTTTAGCTCTTTTCTTGGCTTATGTAGCTCTGTTGTTTTGTGTAGCACCATGGGCTAAATGGTGATTTATTTCACTGTGTACTGCATCTGCTACATATGGTTGAAATGACAAAGCTTCTTAAACTTGAACTGCATGTAACAATCTATAATAGAACATTTTACTGATCTGCTCCTTATTTAGGGAGCAAAACAATAAGAGGATTATGTGTGGTCCTGGAAAACAATTTAGGCTACAGTGCATGTTTTCAGACAGAGAGAAGGAAAACAAGATTACCCAGCATAAATCTCTGAAGCATCGGGAGAACATGCCAAGTCTGTACACACAGGGTAGATGTGGCTACTAATTCCCACCTTCAGAGTTATGGGGCAGAGGAGCTTTCCTTATTTACGTTTAATTTAATGTAAAAACTACACAGTAAAACTGTAGCTGTTAGAGCAAAACCATTTGGTATCAATTGCAATCCAAAGCCAATTTTGTGGGTTCTAAGTAGTATTCGGCATAGGAATTGCATGTAACAAAAGTATTGGGACATGTGAACCACTCATCCTTATGCTGTTTTAACCTTCACACTTCTTCACCTTCACCTCCAGACACTAATGTCACGAAATTACAGAAAATCAATGAAACCTTGTCGATAAACTGCAGCCTCTAGCTGTACAAGAAATAGATTGATACATGTAGAATTAGTGTAGCAACAATGAGCAAGCTCTGTGGTGTGTGATTCTGGTGAACATATCCTGAATTGCACGACCATGCTGTGCTCATGTTCAGAAGAAACACTGGGTGAGGTCAGAACCCGCAGCACTCACACATTCCAGCTCTGAGTCAGCTTGGCAGCACTGGGCATTGCTCTCTATGCTAACTGTTTCACAAACAATCCTGATGGTGGGCACAATAAGCATGACGTAGACCTGTATTATGGTGTTCACTCATAATATTTACGCTGCAAACTGGAAATCCCACCGCTTACGAACACATGGGTCGGGGAGGAAATGTCGAAAGAATGTAGACAAACAGTGCATGTGGTTCCACAGTCCACATCGCACCACATCGCACCACCTGCTTCAAACATGCCTCGTCAAGCACAGGACAGCAGGGCATAAAAAAACGATACCACTTCACACAGTCTTTCTTGCTAAAGGACTGATTTGTCCTTTTAAATCAGCTTTAGCCTAAAGCTATTTGCACATCTTACATTTAATAAGCTACTTTTTTTTTAATTGTAAATAAAAGCTTGGCTGCTACATTTATCTGCAGCAAACCTTTTATTTTGGTTAAAGTTGAGGGTTATCTAAAGTCTATCCCTGGACGCTAAGGACAGAACCTTCAAACCTACCAATTTACACTTATAAATCCAACTTACTGCAGTGAGCTACACACTTTTTGGACAAGTCAACCTTAGAATATGTAACAGAAGCCCCAGCACTGCCAAGCTTCCACTGGAGTACTAGTTCACCGACCCTCTGCTCTGACCACAGCTTCCTAACAGTTTGGAATATGTGAAGAAAAGATTTCACTCGGCTGTGAGGTTTATATGTCAAATAAAATGTTCTGCTGATTAGAGCGAGGGTGCAGCATTCTGTCGAGTGTCTCCTCTGACGGATTCCTCTAATCAAAAAACACACCAACCTCAGGAATGTATCATTCTCCTCTGACCTGCCAATCAGAGCCTTTTCTAAACTACTTCACTCATCTTATCATCAATGCCCTCGCTCGCTCTCTCTCTCTCTCTTGCTTTACTCTTTAACTGGCAGTGCAGAATATCAGTTGCGCACTAGTGTCCAGGATTATGTGGAGCTGCACTTTTCTTAATCTTAAATGTGTTTACTCTCAGTGAACTCCATAAGTAAACACTAGAGTTCTCTTTGCCAAAGTTACCACAAACGTGTCGTTTCACCGCAGTACTGTTTTGTTTGCCAATACAAGCACTGAGCAGAATATTGTGATCTAATGTAAGATTTGTTCACTGGTATTATTTAGTTTGTAATATAATTGCACATTATGTTCCACTGCTACTTAATGTAGCTTGTAACATAATACATCATATTCTATTACCTCAGTTCATTTCTTACTAATTTCCATTGGTTTCTATTAAATTGTTCACACTCAGTTTATTGCTAATTCAGGCTTGTTTTTTTATTCCCTGAGTTTCATAATACACCTTATGTCCAAAAGTGTTGGGACACCTGGCCATCCCACCTGTGTATATCTATATCTATATATAATACAAATCTTCCTGTTTAGGTCATGCCACCTAAAATGTATATGTATCTATATATATATATTTACTACTTTTTAGGTGGCATGACCTAAACAGGAAGTTTTTGTTATTTTTAAGTGGGATTTTCCTGCTGATAAATCAAGCCTGTAGATGCACTTTGCCACCTACTAAATGGTGATGAAAAGGAAATTGGCACTTCCTAATCAGTGTTGGTAATGCTCAGGGTTATTAAAAAAGAATAATACAACACTAAAGCAATTAGATAATAAATCTCAGACTTTTATTGATCTATTTAGTTTACCATTAAGGAAGATGGAAAGAAATACTGAAAATAACAACCTGCTTGAGGAGCTCAGCTTTCATTTTGGAAGCGAGTTTAGGATTTGACAGTGAGGGTTATGCACCTGAGTGAAATAGAGGAGAAGTGTACCTACAGGCAAGGAAATTTACACCACACTAATGGACATCTGTCTTATTGAGTAGGGAGTAAAATGCTTGTTAGTGCGGAGATATTTTTAAAAACAGACGCACACTCTTGAAAGGCTTTGTCCTGGTGATGGTGAGTCCAAACATCTAGGTTTCTGAATACTGTATATACTATGTCTGCATGTTAGCCAACATCTAGTTTCTGAACACAGCAAAGTACTGTTTCTGGAATATACTATGTCTGCAATTCCATCCTCGTCTCCTGAACACAGATAGCACAAGTGACTTCTTAGGGACTTTCTGACGAATTGATGGGAAGTTTATTCCACCCTCTTGGTGCTAACGCAGACCTACGTGCTAGGGAATGACTTGTTAGCTAGCTTTAGTTTACTGTACCATGTTAAAAGCAACATAATAGCCCAAAAATTTGGGTAAATTTACTTGTACCCAATTTAAAAGTGTAAATGGTGTTAAAAGCACATTTAATAGGCCCAAAAATTGGTAAATTTATTGGTTTGGCTCGAATGGACCAGGCTTTAGGTTACAGATAAAAAAGTCAAGGGTTTCCGCCCCAGCACTGCCATTGTTGGATCCTGAAGCGAGTTATTTCAACCCCCTTCTGCTCCTGTGTGCTGTATCTTCAGACTCTGAATTTCCTGATCAGGGATTTGCAAAGAAATGTGTGCTGTAATGTATGTAAATTGAAGGCTTCTTTATCTTAGCAAAGTGATCAGATTTACATCTAAATAACGTGTCTGCACAGCTTTACCACAACAGCAGCAGCAGGACGTGTCATCTTTAATCCATCAGTGCAGCTGATGTTTTACACAGAGAGTGAACAGATGATAAAAAAGAGAAATATCCACAATTGGTCCGAGTATCCTTGTTTTCATTAACAAAAAACAGCCACTAATATACAGCTCCACTGTGAACTTTTGGTTTAATTAGAAACTAGAACGAGGTGGATGAAGGAGAGGGATTTAGCTGCGGGCTGATGTGAATGTTGCAATTGATCTGATTCGGATGACAAGCACTTCCTTATGCTGAGCTCCAGGATTCAGAATTTTTAAAATATGCATGTCCTACATTCCAGTCTGATTCCAGCTTCAAACCCGTACCCTGTGTTTAAGCTCTCTCTCTCTCTCTCTCTCTCTCTCTCTCCAGCTCATTATTCGCACTTGACCCAATTTCCAGGTTCCTTTGCTGCAGCAGCTCAGCTGGTTTTGTAGCAGTTTGATCTGACAAAGCTTTTCTGGCACTCTTCTTTCCTGCCGGGTTCACACCCTCCTGCACACCTGACTACACATTTCACACCTTTTGTTCATATTAAATCGAAGCGGTAGAAAAACATCTGCTATAGCGTGAACACTTCTACATTAGATGTAAAATAAATAAATGACTTTTCCCATCGGGCTTCTGAAGTTGCCTTGAAATTTGCTCTGGGAGATTCTTCTTGATTCTAGTGTTTTTTTCTTTTTATTAGTTTTGCTTTAGATCTAATAGCAACCAAATGTAAAATTCTGTATAAAAGTGTAATAAGATTTTTAACACGTAAGTTATGCAAAAAGGCTACAAATACTATAGACACAAATCCATGAAATCTTAGGGGAAAATAGAAAAATTGTAAATGTAAAAAAATCTTCATTATTTGAGGATTGGGACAGTTTGGCCACTTTCTGCTCTTTAAACTGATGAGGCAGTACCCAGTATTCACAATAAACACATTTACATTTTGGGGATTTGAATAACTTGCATTTATCCAACAAAGCTTTTGAATTGTAGGGCCTTACTCAGGGACCCAACATTGGCAGCTTGGTGCTGCTGAGGAATGAACACATGATTTTCTGATTAACAATCTACCACTTTAACAAGTGGGCTACCAGTTCCAATACGTTGTTTAAAAGCTTTAACCTTCAAAACCCAGTACCATAAAGCTTAAGTTGCATCATTAATTTTTAAAAGTAATAAACTCCAGCCCCAACAATAACACACACAAAACTTTTTGTAAAATCCTGGAGAGCTCATTAGGCTTTCAAATGATGACTGTCATCATAATTTCACATATCTTTTTTATTTAGTCACAACATTATCTCAAACAGGCTTGGTGTGGATGTAAGAAAGGCTAAAGCAGGATTATGAGTGGACGGAAAGTCAGGTCATCTGATTGCACAAGCATGTACATCTAGAGGACAGTTCACCCATTGGAATGGTTTAGAACCGGGAAATGTCACGAAAGTCCGCATGAAAGGAAAGGGAAAGATTTTGTTTAAAATCTGAATTCAGCATGCTACAAATTGTTCATTTACTGGTCCATCCAGTTAGATTATCCTACAAGGAGTCACAGTGACCATATCGGAGGCACACACTATGTAAAATGCATGGAAAAAGAAAGCAGAATAGCCAGAGGAACCCACTAAGGCACCGAAAAAAAAACATGCCAACTACATCCATCCACCAAGGACAAAGACTTGAATGACACCCTAGTCCCAAAGGTTCAAGGCAAAGCTAACCGCTAATGTACAGTGCGTCTACCATTTTAAAAAAAGACAAACAAAACCAGACTTAAATGTTTTTCTAATAGTCTGTAAAGTCTTTAAATACTTCATATATGTCAGAAGATTTACATATTTAAAAGCATTCAAATGTCCCATGTGCTACTTTCAAACATAAAACCTGTTGCACAGGATATAATAAAAGGTTTGTGAATTACTCAGGGATTTGATTTTTATTATTTTGCTTGTTTATGTGTATTTATATCAGAACGTCTTGGAAGGGTTTTTTTTCTCTTTTTTTCTTATTAGATACTTTTATACGGTATCCCCTATGTATTGTGTATAAACCCTTACCAGTCAGGCTTTTATGTCCTACAGTGAAGTATGTAATTGATATAAATAAATTATATAATTGTATATTGCTCTGGATAAGAGTGTCTGCCAAATGCTGGAAATGTAACGTAAATGTATATTTACTCTTGTGGTGTAGCTCTTGTATAAATTTGGAAAATGAGGCGTTTTTAATTTATTCCCCCACAGCTGTGTTTCTCGTATAATCGATTCTACAATTTGTTTGTTTCTAATATTAGTTTTTATAAGAATGACTTCTCTTCTGTATTCTCTGTTTTGACCCAGTTCTATCTTAAAGACGCTTAGACTTCATCATAACCGAGTGTCCACTGGGTGCCTGTTCCAGATTTAATTCTTACACGCAACAGAACTACAATCAGCCTGTTCAACCTCTGACACTGTTCTTTATCTGGTTCCATTAAAATGGCTGTTGCCATGTTTCATAAACATGTTTTGCCCCAGATTTCCTCATAAAGGCTCAGGCTAAGGCTTTTATATAAACATGTAATACTACTGTCATGGCTTGTTTATTAGTGGGATTTTTTTTAAAGAAAAGAAGGAGATTATGGGCTTTGTTTTCTAGAAGTTGAAGCTAATACCAATATTTTTTGTTAAATACATGTAAACACAAAAATATTTCTGACAGACAATAATAGACAAACTGAAGAAAAAGTCGACGAGCTGTAAGTGGAGGTAGTTCCTTATACAGGCTTATGCTCATTATTAATCAACTCACAGATATATCAGCTTGCTATATTTAAAACAGTTTATTGTTTATGAAGAAAATTACATTACTTTTTATTGTGAGCTGACTATATTAGGCAAACCATCAAACATTCTAAGGTCATTTGACCTGGAAATTATTACTTACAAGTGAAATCAATTACGATTTAGGCAATTACAGTTTAACAATCAACAAAAACTATTTTACTGTTATTTTGCCTGGTTATATTTATGTGGTTCTTCATTTGCCAGTCAGTTTTTGATTGGATGCTGGTATTTCGATTGTATAAGAAAAATAATCTGTATCTTCAGTGGGCTGGAAAAAAAAACCTAATATAAGCCTAAAAAATATCTAGCTGATATAGTGCTAATATTGATAATGATGAAGATCGGTTATATTTTTTATTAGTGCTTTATTCTCAACCTGGAGGCCTCTATTGGCTCTTGACACGTGGAACCTCTGGGTGTTGAGAACACAACCCCTATCGAAAGAATCCAACAAAAACAACAGTGAATTCCGCTATGCCACATTGCTTGTCTTTGAGTCTGGAGAATTGAAATCAAGTGCTGCAGCAATCACTTTTTTGTGACTTCTTAGGAAAAGATAATTATAAGCTCATGTGCCTCAAACAAGAAAACAACATTATATAAGTAAGACATATGCCAAAAGCAAGGCTTAACCGAAAGTTACACCACAAACTCTGTACTATTTTTTTTTTTTTTTTTTAAAACCTTAATCTCATCTTGAACTAACACTCAACACTAACTCAAGCTACCGGAAGGCATGCGTCAAGACTAAAAAAATGATTGAATGTGATAGTGCTGCAACATATTCTACACTAGATGGCTAAAGATTTGTGGCTATATGGTGTATACATCAGTAGATAAACACTATTACCTTTGTATGCTGCATTACAGTTTCCCCTCACAAAAACTAAGAGTCTTAAATACCGTTCCAGCGAGACTATGCTGCTGTGCTACATTTAAACATTTTGTCAATGTTGGAGTAAAAGAACTCAAGTGTTTTGCAGACCATATGCTGCAAACCTAAAGCCTTGCACCAACAATATAAGTTAAATATTTGGGGAAGTGGTAGCGCAGTGGTTAAGGTGTTAGACCAATCGAAATATCAATTGGGGTTCAATCCCCAGCACCACCAGGTTGCCATTAGTGGGTCCCTTAAACAAAGCCCTTAACCCCCATTTGCTCAGTTGTATAAAAGAGAAATGTAAGTCGCATACCATTTTGTCTCGATACGGTACAATGTTTGTTCTATATTTTCAGGTTGTGCAGCATTCATGCAAACCATCCCACCTGCATTCAGTGAAGGCAATGCCATTATAAGTTCAATTGGTTTGATACAGTCAGGTTCAGATCAGGGCCAATACGCATGTAATGTAGCTCCAAAAGCTTTAGAGCTGAAATTAAAGCTAATGCACCAGTACCGACAAGAGTGGGGGAAAAATCTAGAAAGTGTTCTCTATTGTGCACGGGGGTCTGTCAGAGCTTACCAAAATCACAGCACCGTCTCACAATTATTCATACCTCAAGCAGTCCCGAGGCAGATAATCTTCTCATCCATCCATCCATCCATCCATCCATCCATCCATCCATCCATCCATCCATCCATCCATCCATCCATCCAGCCATTTATTGCCTATACCTGCTTATTTCTAATCAGGGTCATGAAAATCTGGAGTCTATCCTAGCTGTTATTGGGTAAAAGGCAGAAATGAACAAGTCCCTGTCCAAACAAAGACCCTGAACAAGTCGCCAGTCCATTACAGGGCCAAATACAGGCAAACAACCACACACTCGCACTCATTCCTATGAGGACTTAAAAATCACCAAACAATCAATATACATGTTAGGGGAAGAACATGCAAACACATAGAAAGACCCCTGGGACCTTCTTGGTGTGAGGCAACAGAGCTAACTACTAAGCCAGAGTGCTGCCCCAGTTTTCTAATCTCCTCAACAAATCAAGATTGTTATTTGATTTTATAAGCTGACAATTTAATAAGAAATAATGTATATATGTAAATAAATCAAATCCCTACGTCCTTTATTAAGGCTGTGGTGTACAGGCATTATTTTATTAGGAGATAAGCGATATACATATTAAATATTTAATTAATAATATATAATGCCTATGTGAAGAAAATAAACAAGTATGTTGTGCATAGCCAATCTAGATAATATTATTTATTTTACCAATAATAACTATTATTTTCCTTAAATTTAGGATTATATACATATACATTTTAATTGCCAGTGTTAATTTTGAGTGTAAATATATAGTTAATAAGTTATGGAACAGTTAATAAAATACGGTTCAAATCTTGTCTATGTTTCTCATCTCACAAGGTTCTTGTCCAAGAATGTTTTGTGGTCCCACTTTCACTTGCTTATTAAGATCATCCCTGTGTATTCAGCTATAACACCATGATCACTAGAGAAGTCTGTTAAATTGTGATTGAGACTGAGTGCATTTGTTCACAAAAATTACAATAAAAGATGATTCCCTCCTTTAAAAATGTTTGCTTTTATCAAAATTACGAATTTTGAATTATGAAGTTTGATTTGACATACAAAGCAATTATTTCAGCATTTGAAGAAACAGAACCGAAACAGACGGCAGAAGTTGAGCGTATGAACAGGAGCAGTTCAATATTTATTTGCATCAATAAAAAAGCCATGCAAATTCAACTGAAATGTACAAATTTTTTACGATTTTCGAAGAGTCGATTTATGACACCAGCGATGACATTGTTATTCGTTTGCATCATTTTTACATGTAAATCTTTACATTTTTAATGAAAAAAATATTATTATAGTGTTGGAAATTGGCAATTGGCTATATATATATATATATATATATATATATCACAATATAAAAAGACTATTTCTGTCTTTGGTCTGTATTTTTTACCCCTTATTAAATGTGATTGTAGTCTGCAGTCTACATTAAAATTATTACTTTGGATCAAGTGAATTCGGCTAGCACTAAGCGCATATTTGCGTTCCCTGAGTGACTTAGCCAAAACATACAATTGGTTATTACTCATCCTTAAATTCCCCGGAGTAAATATTGACGCAGACATAATCTAAACCAGACAAAATTTTTATCCTGTACAAAGTGAGTCTACTAACTCTAGTGTGGTACAATTCTTCAACCTGACCTGTTTCCGCTAGGACAAGAAGATGAAGACTTTAAAGCATTTCCATAACCAATTAAGCATAATGATATCCCATGAATGCTGGACATTTGTTAAACTGACAGAGCTTTCAATGCTACTAGTGAAAGACGGCGTCTGAGTGGTTGTGTATTGAAAATGTATTCGGTTTGGCGTTAAAGTCGTTTATAAGACTGGCTGCTCATTTGAACACGACGTGTTTAGTCTGGTCTTTGCGTTTGCTCCAGTTTGACCTCAGACATTATCGTCTCTGATAAACACATTGCCACGTGTTGAGCGTGACATTGTGAGCGGTGATAACCTACTGGAGCTGGTATATGGGCTTAGTCAAGAGAGACTAATGAAGTTTGTCAATGGTGTTTCTTGTAATAGGAAAAAAAGGAACTATTGTAACTAAGCTTTACTGTTGGCACATGGCTTATTTTTTAATACAGAAACCAAATGTTTCAGAACATTTCCTTAAGCATGTAGTTTCAGTTTTCTCTGAACTACTTTCACTTTCTTCTTCACATCAAACGGGAGTTTTTTATAAAGCAATAAAAGGGAAAACACTTTAATCTGTTAAAAAAATGATTAGAATGATTTTTTTGTCTCTACACTGTAATATTTATAACACCATCAAGCCACAGAGCCACTTACCAAAAATTTCCCCGTTTTTGGCATACTCTGTCACCAAGTAGAGCATATTCTTGGTCTCCATGACCTGTACAAGAGCAAAGAACATGTTTATATTTTCAACATTTGAGAATTAACTATGTAGTTACACTTCACATAGTCCGTTTGCATGAAAAAAGTTAAACTTGCATAAATGCATGAAAATGTGCAACCGGTTTTGGGCCTTGTGTTACTGCTGCATCAGAAGTCCTGTCTCTTTGCTAGGGGTGTAGAGGGACAGTGGTGTAGGCAGGAATCGGCCAGGTTGCTGAGTTTCCTGCTTCTTTCTAAACTTAATTTACACTGAGATAACCAAAACTGCGATGCATGGAAGGACTCCAAAATGAGCAGAGGAAAACAAAGAGATGAATGCTAGTTTTAAAATGAAGGGGGTGCTTAGTTTTGTTGAGGTTAAACTTGTCTGGGGCAGCACTACAGTTAGTGTAAACCTTTTGTTGAAAGACATCTCATCCAATTTGTAGTGTTATCCCTGCTGGTGGACGTGATTTTTTCAAGTAGGATGTGATCCTGGATTAATACGCTTTGTTGATCCTAAATCGACATATTAATTAACCAATCATAACCATCTGATGTCATCAGTCTGTGCCGACTAAACCCGCCTCAATCCAATTTTGAATCTATCAATCTTTGTATTGAAAAATGTATTATTATAAATGTATTTCTCAAATAAAAACATAAAATACTTAAATAACATTTGTAATAAATTAAATGACATGTAATAAATTGTACAATTACATACAACATGTGCAGTTTAGCTAATGCGTGAGCATTTTCCTTGCCTTCATAACAAAAAATAGATGTGTGTGTGTGCAGTAAAATGTATATAGGTGCATAAATATAAAGTCATAGATTTTTAATATAAATGTATTGTTATAAAAATATGTACTGTGATTATTAAATATTATTATTATATTTTATAGTAAGAATGTTGCTCTATTGCAGTTCTACAGGTTCACTGTTTCAGAGCATTTTACCTCTAGTTGTTCTTTAATTATGTTTATGATTCACTGTCTAAATTAATGTTTACTTTGGATCATTATAAGTAATCCAGTGTAAATTCATTAATTTTGTCTCTGGACTATTATAAATTATTTTAATATAGTTTGTTAATAACTAATTTCATGTTGTAATCCAATGTTAATCCAGGAATTGTCCAGTCTTAGCCAATTACCTATTTTTCAGCATTTACTTAAACTTTTGTTGAGTTTGTTTGTGGACAAAAAGGAGAAGAATTCAAAAATAGATTTAGGTGGGTTTGGGCGACACACGCAGTTGTCAGATGGTTATGATTGGTTGATTGAAATGTTGATTCAGGATTAATAAAGTATGTTATTCCAGGATCACATCCTACCTGGCAAAATCACATCCATCTGCTATACCCAGCGTTTTTCAGGAGTTTCCAGGGTAAAAAAGGGAAAAGAAAATGACAGCCACTGGTGTTGTTACACCAGATATTTTAGTTGCCGTGCTCTTTCAAGGTTTCCTTTTGTAGAGGGGAAATGATTAAGAAAGAAAGACCTACACCCAAACTGGATTCACTAACCAAGGCCAGCAAAGTTTTTGTGTGCTATTTCAAATATTGCAACTATTATTTCTGGTAAATGGCTATCACCGAGCGCAACAATTTATTTACTTTTAGATACAAGTAACAGGACATAAAATGATTCTGGTTTGATAGTCTGAACAGCTTTACTAAAGCACCAAGGCTTAAATCGCTATATAATGTCAGTGGTGCATAATATGCGCATTATATGCTTGTAGCTGCATTAGCTGTAACAGGGCTGTGTAAGATATGTGTATGTGTATGCAGTTGCTTACTAAAGGCCATGTTAAAAACCAATAACAAGCACGCTTAATTGCATAATTAGTTAATTGCAAGATAAAAAACGTTAATCGCACTAATGCCAGCACTGGAAAATAATTTTCGACTTTGGGGTATCATCGTTTCAATTATTCTGCTGTTTGTCTTGCCTAGACGGCATTGTCTTTTGGCGATTTTCCTAACACGCTGTCCACAAAGTACTTCTCATTCTAGTCAGCAGCCAAATACGTAAATTTCTGGAAGCCACTTGAACCATCGAATGCGAATCAGATTACATAATTGTCCTGCCTGTGTTCTATGTGACAGACCGCTGAGTATGTGTTTAGGCAAATCAGCTCGAGTTTATGAAGACAAACCTGAGATTTTTTTAAAAAAAGGATAGAATTGAACTGGTCATTCCATATCATAGGAAACTTTTGACGTGTCTGTGCGGAAGTAAACTTCTTGTCTTTTTTTTGTCCTCTTTTCTTCACTACTGACTTTAATTATGTAATTAAAAGTATTTCATTTTAAAATCAAGCTTTATATATATTAAAACTAGCATGTGTGTGTGTGAATTTTGGTTTCAGGCTGTGGGGAGCTGTGGGTTTAAGATGACACAGCGTGGGCCTGCCGAGCTGCCCTCTGTTTACGTGGCCTGAGAGGAAATGACTAATTGACCCATGCAGCCTGATTGGAAGAGCTGTCGGAAATAATGAGACAGTGCGATTACGTGGCCGCATTTGAACCGCTTGTATAATAACGGAGCGCCTTCTGCATTCCATACGGTTGAAACTATCTTGCATAAGGGGGCATAACCAGGACCGAGAGAAGGATTAGCCATTAACTCTGTCCTGATACCTGAACGCGCTCGTAAAACGTAACCGCTTGATGAAAAAAAAAACCTGGGATCAAAGTTACCTGGTACAGCTTAATGATGTGTGGGTGGTCCAGCATTTTCATGATCTTCACCTCGCGATAGATCTTCTCCAGGTTGACAGAGTCCAGCTGGGTTTTGTCTATGATCTTTATGGCCACCTGTTGAAAGGAACAGCAGCAGTTTAGAGTTAGCAGACAGGCTCGAAGCTGTGCCAGAGGGATTCACATCCAGTTTAAACACGCCCTGGTGAAGATCTAAGTCAGATCCCGTGACGGATGAGATGACAGATATCAGTTTGGCATGACTGATTAAATAACTTCAATGTTTGAAATAATTTCCTCAGGCTAAAGACTGCTGATTGCTGCGCTGCTGGTGATGACATAAGGTTACATCTTAAGGTTTAGGGTCCTTTCAGCTTATCTCCGGATGAAAGACGAAGTGGGACCCCATCAATGAAACAATAAATGAATCCAGACTAATTTTCATTTCTTTTTTTTCAAAGGACATTTTTTTTACCAGCCACGTGTAAGCTTAATCACATTTAATCAAATCCGTCAACTTGTGGAGGTCATCAATGGTTCATAGACAAAGCTGATCTCATGCACGAAGTGACACACTCCTGAACCATGAACACTCCAGCATTCGGATCACATCAAAAAAATCTGTCAACTGTCTTTAACATTGTTACTGTTGTCTGATCTGTGTGTATTCCCAGGTGCAACTCTCTCTCTTTCCCTTTCTTTCTGTCTCTCACTCTCTCTCTTTGTCTCTCTTTCTATCTCTTTCTTTCTCTCTCTCTTTACTGCTGGCATGATTCTTACCTTAGTTATCTAAAACCCTAAAAAGGTTCTGATGGATATCATGAACATGTTGCAGTTATCAAACTAAAAAAGAAATGCAAAAAAGAATGGAGAGCCACCAGTGAGGGCTTGTTGATGAATATGAACCAAACAGCAGCTTACACAACCTCTACACAATTCAGCATCAGGCACCACTTATCCACATTCTCTATCAGTTTACAACAAAACATTTTATCAGCATATTTGATATATTTTCTATATTTGGGTTTAACACACATGAAACCCAAGATTTAACCCGGCTATTTTTTGCCATGATGACAGACACACACACACACGCACCTTCCACAGGAACACGGGACATGGCATGATTAGGATCAGCTATTAGGTACTGATTGATATTATGCAGAAGAAGAAATACAGGAGCTTTGCTGTAGATGTTTCACACATCAATGTTGACTTGGCAGTGAATACTGTCACATGCAGAGCACGTTACAGAAAAAAAAAAGTGCTCGACAGGAAACACTGGCTGCCATGAGGTCAATGTCTTTTTACGACTATTACAATTTGCTTCAAGTGTGTTTTTGCAAAGAAGTATGCACAAGACAAAGTGAGGATACTTTTGTTATTGTGTGATAAAGCTGTAACGACATTACCTACAATAAAATGTTTGTCCTGGAATTTTTGTTTTATCTGGTGTCCTAACATAAAAACCTGCACTAGCGCAGTTGAACCAGCGTGGCGCTGTAGCACAGGAACTGTAAATCAGAAGAATTCAGTAAGATATGGGCAAGTTTTACAAAACTACATACAAATTAAATTCTACATCATTTTTTTTGGTACACGGGGGAAAAAAAAGGGTTTAGGCAAGCATTTGATCGATGCTTACAGCAGTTCTGCTGATGGCATGACAGTAAAATCCAGTCAGCTCACTATTATTTCAATTTTTCAAGCTTTAAAGCATCTTAACTTAAAATTATGAATAATATAAATATGAAAAACAGTTCGAATTATAAGCTTTAGTCGGTTTGTTTTAGGTTGATGTTAAATCATAAAAGTAAATGCAAAAAAATAAAAAAATAAACACCTACAAACGTAGAAATAATAATAACAATGATTTGACATTTTCAAAAAGTGTAGATTGTTTTGTTTTGAGTATAAACATGTATAACTACATATTAAACATGTACAACTACATATAGCTGAAAATAATCGAACGAAGTCACTACATCATAAAATAAATAATAATACAAAATAAAGTAAATGAACTGCAGGAAAAAAAAATTGATCGGAAATAATTGACTTGTTATCGTCACGATGATTCGTTCTGACTGATTAATCGACAGGAATAATGATGGTCTGTTGCAGCCGTGACACTGAGTTTCGGTGCCAGTTGCTGACTGAGTTGCAGTGGAAGCGAAGTGTTGAAGCATGAAGTTTTTTGCACAGGTATAAACAGGTGATCGAGTGCTCGAGTTTGTGCAACTCACCTCCGTTTTGGTGATTCTGTGTCTCGCCAGTTTGACCACAGCGAAGTTTCCTTTGCCGAGCGTGCGCTCGATGTCGTAGAAGCCCACACGCACCGGCCCGCGGAGCGCCGCTTTCGGCTCATAATCAGCCATCACCATGCTTTTACTGCAGGACAACCAAGGGAGAATTTACACACGAGACTTTTAGCCTCTAGTCCAAAACCTCAGCTGGTCGGAACGAACCGACCCGCCAAAAGTAAAACCGAGAAACATGTCAAAACGGAATCGCCAGCGCGTGCGGCCACTTTTGACCGCCGCCAGCCGCCGTAGCCAAACTAAAAGGGCAAGAAAGAAATTGGAGGTTTGAAAGAAGTGCGACGTGTCACGCCAAGAAAAAAAAAGCGCCCCCCACTTCACCGATACAATAGAGCTATAATATTTCCAGCTCTTATTAGCGCCAGTGCGCGAGCTGACTCGCGGGAGGCATCGTGTTCTCTCTGCTGACGTGCATTGACGTCAGAGCCGAGGGGGGTTATTTGTACCGGAGAGGGGCGGGGCTTTGAAGAGCTTCCACACTTCAGTGCCAAAATCGTCGCCTTGGTGACCAGAGCCACTGCTTACGTCAGCGGTAGTGTTGCTCTTCGAAAAAAATGTTTGCTTTCCAGTTGGAGAGCGGTGAAGTAATGTCAGCCACAACTTCTAACAACTCCTTCGGCAAGTGTGTGACAGAGTTCCTCAACGATCACTGCAGGAGCTCACACATCCTAATGCACGGGAAATATTTAACAACACTGCATCTAATTCCACTACACAAACAAAAGAACTTTTTTCCATATGTATATGTATTTCAGAACTAAACAGCACAAACACACACCGCCATGCTGGTGGCTTCAAAAATAAAAAAAATCCACCACGATGATCTACCTACGAATCTCGTACATAACCCGAGATTACATTTCATTACATTTAAAGCATTTAGCAGACACCCTTTTCCAGAGTGACATTTATTTTATTTATACATCTGAGCATTTAGGTGTTAACAGTGATAAATGGGTGGCGTTGGGAATCATACGGTTAGTAATCCAACATGGATCTTTACATCCATCACCCGGTGTTCACAGTAACATACCACATGTACCACTGCTAAAAAGAATAAGTAAGACTTGCATTTCCGGGTGCACAAGGCAAAACCTGACCATGATGCAAAACTATGTACCTGCATTAGCAGTTTACTTATTATTTTGTTGCTGTAGTGATCTTTAACCAATAGCATGAATGCAGTGTAAAAAATACTGTTAAACATCATATAGCTTCCTCTATCCTAACACATGCATAAAGGTATGCCTTAAAATGTACTTTAAACCGCATGCTACTGTTATAAAATATGCCAAATATTTTGGGTTTGGCATGCAGCTGCAGGAGAATGTTAATCTGATACAACAATGTTATGACCCACATTTAAACTGCCGTTATTAAACAGGGACATCTGCTGGCAGGGCTCATTATTACATTGCTGCTAAGATTTGTTACTCTTTTAAATCATGCTAGTTTAGCATTGTATCAACTGACAATACTTTTATGTTTGGCATGGTGGAAATATGCAAAACTAACGATCGTATTGCACTAATAACATGTTTATTAGTCCTAAAGGTAAAATTTAATGAAATGCAATTGCATTTAACACAAAAGAATACTTTTGTAAAATAATGTTGGGGTGGTTATTATATACATGATAATGTAAACAAATGTGTAGAAATTCATCATTAAAACTTGTATCTGCAAAAAATACATTAAAAAAGTGCAAAATGTTGAAAAAAGCACACTGCAAACAACAAATAACTGAAATGTTAAAAGAGTTTTTTTTTTTTTTTTCAAAAAAGAGCAAAAGGACCAAAAGTGAACACTTTACCAGCACACCAACATATACAGTATGCGTCGTCCCCAAAATGCCACAAATAGGAAATCGCTCGCACAATTGTCTGGAACAACTTTGTATATTGTAGCATTACATTATTTCCTCACTGGAACTAAGAGGCTCAAATCCCCAGAACCCTTTTTTTGCTGCCCATGCACAAGACCACATTTCTCAAATTCATCCCGACTTCTTCAGTGTCTGTGATTTGTCTTTCATGCAGTGTGAAGTAATCAGATGTGAAGGACAGATCATCTAATTTTGCTTTCCAATAACGTATACGACATGTTTAGTATCCATAAATGTCATTATCCACCCATCCTGCTTCTGTTATAGCTGGAGTGCGGCATGTCTCATAGATGTCGTTGGTAACAAAGCCAGCAATATTGCTGGGAACGTTCTCGTAGTCCGTTGAGCTAAATGTTCTGTTGATTTCTGAGCTCATGTATTCTAGCTGGGCCCCATTCCACCTGGGACCATCCTTAAAGGTTGGGTTTCTATGGTTTTTCAGGGCAGTTGAAGTCACCCATTGCCCAGGTACTGCGTAGATGACGTTTTCTTCCTTCTTCCTGAAAAGATACACTTATTAATTTTATATGAATGTCTCAAAAAACATATCTCAAAAACATTTCACTACTCTTATTGACATGATTTGAGAAATCAGGATTGTACACGGCTACTTCTTGCTAACCTAACAGAAATTTTCAGATCCTTTTAAAAATGTTCATAATCCCGACTAACATGAATTTACATTACAGAATATCTAAGAGAATTTTTACGAGGCACATTTCAGTGCTAGCCAGTTATGTAACATAAGGTAACCTAACAGGATTTTTAAAAAGCATTCTTAGATTTTCTTAATCTAGACTCATATTATTAGACTCATATTAGAGTTTTTATAACCCACAACATGTAAGCCAGCTAGCTAACATAATATTATTCTAAGAATTATTCTAGTGACATAGTTTCATACAGCTGTTTTATATCATCTTCAAGTTTTCTTTTTGCAATGAACATATTAGCCCAATAGAACAGTTGCCTCACAGCAAGTAGGCCCCGGGTTTGATTCCCTGGTAGGGGCCTTTCTGTGTGGAGTTTGCGTGCTTTCTCTGTGCTTGCTTAGGTTTACTCCGGGTTCTCCAGTTTTCCTCCCACAGTCCAAAACATGTATGTTAGGTTCATTGGTGATTCTAAATTGGCCATAGGAGTGAGTATGTGTGTGGCCCTGTGATGGACTGGTGACCTGTCCAGGGTGTACCTCTCCTGCCTTTCGCCCTTTTAGAGACGGCTGGGATAGACTCCAGCAGATCCCCGTGACCCCGAATTATGGAAAAAGCGGGTATAGAGGATGAATAAATGAGTGAATGAATGAATGTTACTAGCCTTACTCTAGGAACTGTGTAATTTTTTTCGCTCCAAATGTCAATTTACCTTTTATCCCTCCAGCGACTCAGTTTTCTCCCTCAACATTATCTCCAATGAGTAATTCATATCCACTGCCATCAAGATGTCTTGTGGGTAAATGTCACTGGAGTAGTTAAATAAATTTCCATTACGATACCTTGATATTACACACAGCTCTTGGGCATCTGAACCCACAGCTACTCTCTCTGGATTTCTCTGATTTGTTCCTGACACACAAAGAAAGTGGTATCCTGGGAACAATGTGTGGTTGAGGACCTGATAATCCAGAAATCTCTTTCTCCCTCTCTCTCCCAGATAGTCTTTGAGATCTTTGATCACTTGCGGGTAGAAATAATAAAATTCAAAGTTTTGCCAAAAGTTTATGGTTACCCCAGACCCTCTTTACCCAACATTATTGTCTGAAATCACTTATTTTATTGCAAATTCCGAATTCACATTCCACAAGTTAGTGTCTAGCATTTCTGGAAGCCTAAAGGTTGTTATAGGAGTAAGAATCAGACTAGATCAGAAATAAAATGTTTAAAAAACACTGTATAGATGTAAGAGATGGATGTCCCAATACGTTGTATAAAGTGTATTAAATGCAATAATCAAATCCGCCATTCTTGACAAATTTTCACATCCCTCTCCTCAAAAGTCTCTTTGTTCTGCTTATATAAAAACATGTAAAAGCCCTCAGTCCTGTGATAGACATTAACTTCACATCACCTGTCATTTACAATCAAATCTCAAACCCACTTAAATGTTTTACTAACAGTTAAATTCTGTCTTTATTTTCTACCTTTTAAGAGCAGTTTTACTGTATTTTAGTATTTCATAAGTACATGCATTATTTGGGTAGAAAAAAAATAAAATACCATCCCGTGTTGATTTTGTGTGGATGTTCTACACTTTAGTCCAAAAAAAACTTTACTGCAGTGTCTGGATTGTTGTATGAATGCAGGATGTCCCAGTTTGCTGTTCAGTTTTAGTTTTGTGTTTAATGGATATGAAACTATGCAGATAATTAGAATGAACTTTTGTTTATGAATGTGTGTTTGTTTGTAGGTTCATAAGATATTTGTCATTTCTTGCACAAGAGCGTGGAAAAAGCGAGGAAAAATATTCAGATAGTGTGTAAAATGTGGGTTTACAATAAGGTTAAAGTACGTATAGATACCAAATAATTATTATTAGGGCTCAAATAGGCATTTTGAATTTTGGCATCATTTTGATGCTCAGAATTTTTGTATGCAAATGGCAGCTGTTTTATGCAGCAATTTTTTGTATGCTGGCAGTCAGTTCTGTTTAATATGTTGCACTACACTGCAATGTCAGTTCTGTTTTATTGCACACGGCTTCCTCTGCTTTAACTAAATGTGCACTAAACTTAAGCGGGAGATTTGCAACAGCCTCTCCAAAGTCTGAAAGTACTGAAATTGCTAAAAAGTGCTCTCTCACTCCTATACAAGGCCCCCCCATCCTTTTGGTCACGTTGTTTTATCTTTCTACACGGTTGATATTAAAACTTTCAGTAAAGTAAGAAAATGTTTCCTAATCTTTTAGAAAACCCGGCTACCCAACATCTGGAGGAATTTATCATAAAATGCTCTACATTGGCACTTGTCTTGAGCTTACAGTAGATTTGCTACTGTATGTAACAAGCAGACAAACTATAAAAGTCCATCTTATTAGTCTGATGTAAATGTACAGTCAGTAGAGATTTAGCACACAAAGAGATGCCTGAGTTGTCTTGTTTTTTTTTAACTTTTACTTACTTCCTAGCCATGACTCTATAACAGAACACACCAGAGACCACCAGTATAATCAGAAGCAGAGCAGGAACAGTAGCCACGAGGATGTAGGAAATGTTGATGGCTTGATCTGAAAAAGACACTGAGAAAAAAAATTGTGCATATGTTTGACTCTTTTTATGCAAAAAACAACCCAAGTATGCTTGAATAAACAGTTTAACTATCTCACCTGATGAATCTAAAAATCCGTTGTTGATTTTTTCATCATTTAGTGTCACAGGATGATGTTTAAGAGTTACAGCTGGTAAGAGAGGTGAAATCATACATTTACCACATATATTACACACATCGCCTAAATAGAAAGTACAAGAGTATACAGACCTTTAACATCTTTACATCTATAATTATTAGATTCCACATTCTATGTAATCTTACAACACAAACCACTACATTACCGAGCTGCAGCTCCAGCTTATTTACTGGTACTTAAAATTGAATTGTTGTCAGGACTCGTGTTGCCTTGCCAAGCCACCGGAGGGCAACAGAGAGACTTTTTTTGTTTACTTTGTAGACCATGTGCTCCATGTTTGTGTATGTTGTCTATGTGGTGTGGTTTGAGTCTCTTTGTCTTGTCATTGGTCGATTGTTCCCTAATTGTGTTTAGCTGTTTCTTGTTTAGTTTCGTTTCCCCTATAAGGTTGTGTATTTATACTCCTGTGTTTTAGTTGGTCTTGGTTTTGCTTTGTTGCTTATTATGATCAATGTTTATGTAGCATTAAGATTTAAGTAGATTTTTATAGTCCAGTTATGTCAGGTCAGGTTCTGTTAGATTAGGTTAATAATTTTGTGTTTTGTCTTTAATTTCTTTGTCTTTTCATTTGTTATTTCATTAATAAAGTACTGCATTTGCACCCCAACCTTGTGCCTAATGACTTCGATAAAACTTTAAAAACTTAAACAAAAACTAAAGTGAGCAAGAATAATTTGTTGCTATTAGTAAATTTAGCACTCGGAAAACCAACCATGCAGCAAACCCTGTATATGTTGATAAGTTGAATATAAGTTGAGAGAAAACGGTAAGAGAAAACCTACAGGTCTCAGCAAGTCTTAATATAAAATATCAGTACTCGTCCTCTGTCTTTAAAAAAAGGTATCAATTCACTCTTAGTTTCAAAAATTATGTTCTTTAAAGTGCAATAAAAGGGGACTGTATACTTGAAAGGCATTATGTATTAATTTTAATATAGTAATGACTTCTGATAAAGCCGTTATAATTGGGGAAAGTGGTAGCGCAGTAGTTGATTCCCAGCACCACCAAGTTACCACTGCTGGGCCCCTGAGCAAGGCCCTTAAACCCCAATTGCTTAGTTGTATAAAAGAGATAAATGTAGTTCTGCTGTAAATAATAAAAACAGGGTAAAAATAAAATAAAATAAAAATAATTTTCTTTGAAATGTTATATGGCGCAATAAAATGGAACAGCTATCCACTTAATTTGATCTACTATCCACTACTTTTGCGCAATATTATGATACTTGGTGACTTGATGTCGGTTTTTTTATATTCCAGACAAAAATGAAAAACACAGGAAAACAAAAAAAACCTTTATGGATGAATGTTTGGATGATTTGCTGTTGTGGTAAAATGTAACAACTGCAGGAAGTGAATAAGTATTTTTACCCAAGTGAGCAGTAAAATTTCCAGCAGAAGTCGGACCCGGAGATATTTCTATAGAGACAGATGTTCAGATCTTACTTTTTTTTTTTACATATCTTGTAGAATATAACAAATGGCTTAATAATCAAAACGGGAAAAATCGGTGTAACGTAACACACCTGCGTATTTGCATATGAAGTTATTTTTGCGGTTGCATCTGATATCGGTCCACTTGAACATGGAGCGGCTTTTTAGAGCAGCAGGAGCATTGGGTCTGTAGTACAGGGCCACACACTGGTCAAAACCACACGAAGGCTCATTTAACAGCCAGTTCCTGCAACAGACAACATAAGACAGCTACTGAATAACTGCTGCTATTGTAAGAGACCAGATCGTTTAAGATAATTGCACCAGCAAGAGTGTCTTCAAATAAAGTTGCTTTTGTGGAATGCGCTAGTACACACGGGTGTTCCTGGTGGGTGAGCCAGTAAGGCTAAGAAAAAGTCCTTAATGTGACTGTAGGCCTGGTCTTCTTACACTAGAAACCACAGGCACATCTGTTTTCAGTGTTTTGAGCAAGCACACACTTATAGTAAAAAGTACTGGAAGGTCAAGACCAATTCCCAAATAACCTCAGTGTAGAGCAAAAATATAAGATACAAAAGACTGACAAATATAATATAGAGTTTTATTTAATGCCCTGTTGAGTTTTAGTGTTTTATTGATTGAGCAAAACTTATTAGATGTGTAAGGGACATGCAAACAATGTAAATGAGTGATAGACATTTTAAATTCTAGTCAGCTGCTATGGTAATTTTGGTAATATCCTCAGACACGTTTTTAAGAAAGCCAAAAATGTGTAGCAATGCCTTTTAATACAACATTACAAGATAACGTTAATGTCTAAAATATAAAAAAATTAACATGTGGCCATACTTAAAGCTTGTGTTTGTAAAGCCAACAATATAATTCAAAAAATGACTCAAAACCTGATTTGCAATATAATCCTGCCAAAAAAATGTGACTAGCTTTGGTAATCCAGGGTTCTGTTTGCATTTTTTGGACTGGAATTTTGCATATTTACCACAAACCCTTACACATTACTGATTCATTTCAAGATGCCAGTCAGCCTACAGCACATACCGTATCTTCTGTCTATGGGAATAAACTCGAGTACCCAAAGGAAATCCTTAAAACAGAGGGGAAACCTGCAAAATTTCAGGAATGTAGGGAGAGTCAGACATCCAAACCACAAACGGTTGTGAAATGCCAAAATTAGTTCTTCTAAAAAGTGACATGTTTGCATAAACTTTCTAACTTGCCAAAAAAAAAATTATACATCATTGGTAGTGAAAAGTACAGTGTGGTTTAAAGCGTATGGCCCTGATTTTATTGCTCTATTCTGCCACCTAGTGAAATAACAGAGCTATTTTCAAGTGGATTCAAAATAAATTCCCCAGGATTTATTTTCTAAGACTAAAGCCTTTAAAAGACTCACATGCCATACTGTGAGGTCCAAAACTATGACATGTTGCACGAGTGAAAGTCTAATTTTCTATAAATTCTATAATTTTTTAATTCAAATAAATAATATAAATCAGCTTATGCAGAAAGCTCATTTTCAAAAATGTTTATTTGAATTTTTTTATATAGGATAGAATTTATATAGAATTTTATATAAAATTAAAGGATTTTAATATTTCACTTCTTTGCCCTAATGTATACTTGCTGGCGCGGGTGCCACTATCAATTTTGGGTGCTCTGACAGAATATGAGGCCCCCTACCACACCCATTTCACGCTATTACTACTAAGTGGTAGCGCAGTGGTTAAGCTGTTGGACTATCAACACGAGGACCGGGGTTCGATTCCCAGCCCCACCAAGCCACCACTGCTGGGCCCCTGAGCAAGGCCCTTAACCCCCAATTGCTCAGTTGTATAACAAGGAAATTGTAAGTCGCTCTGGATAAGGACATCTGCCAAATGTTTCAGCAGGCTCAAATGGTTAAGGTGCTGAGTTGTTAATCTGAAGACCAGAAACATCTGGGTTCAAGCCCCACCTCCGGCAAGTCAACCACTGTTGGGTCCTTGAGCAAGAGGGCCCTTCCTGCTCCAGGGGTGCTGTATCATAGCTGACCCTGCACTCTGACCCCAACTTACTAAGATGGGATATGCAAAAAATGCACTTCATTGGCTCTGTACACGTACCTTACACAATGAAGTTGAATATTTATTTATTATTTATTTATTTAATGAAACAGATCTCTGGGGACCACAATGTGTGTGGGCCTCTAGAATCGTTCTTACCCTTAAAATAGGTCAACACTACTAATTTGCTTACATCTACTGTATGTTGGGACATTATTATAGGGATATGAAGGATATGGAACATTCAGTATAAGTATTTTAAAATGTAAAAATCTGTTTGTTTTTTATTTATAATTTTACTACTGGTGTTTGGTCCCAACTGCATGTTAGACACCACTTCCCCTAATCTTGTATAGCAGTTTTTCACACCCATACTAAATCTATAGGTTCAGATATAACAATGTGTTGTTAAAGTCAATACCTGTAGGTTTCCTGGCTATAATCCACCCAATAATACTGTGATGAGCATTTTGCCACTTCTGGCTCTTTGTAACCTTCATTTCGTCGCAGTCCAATCCAGAAGTCACCTTCAGCAGCTGGTGCACCGCGAACGAACATCTCCATTAGCTTCTGCTCACTTTCTGTTTCAATACTGAGCAGCTCGCCATCATCTTCCCTGCACGTTTGCCTGGCCTCCTCGAAGCTCACCCTGTACCCGCTGTCTTGGTGGTAAGCAATTTTATAGCATGGCCTTTCTGTACCCCGACGGCATATGCGCTGACCTGTGCAGAAGAAGCACATTATTTAACTACCTGGTTGAATATCACTCACAGTGTCTGTGTACGTTTATCAAGAGTTAAATACCTACTTATTGAATGCAAGCACACAGAGAAAGACAATTAAACATTAAAGACATTCCCACTGTTTTGGGAAAATCTTCTTTCCAGGACATTTTCCATGACTTATATACATAACAGCTGTTGCAAAAGGAAACTCATCTTAGAATGACTCACATCTGCCAGCATCTTTAGACGCTTTAAAGTCATGGAGCAGGTTTCACTTAAAGTCATTTTAAAGTGCGTTATTTTGTAAATATTATCAAGTAGTAATTTATTCCCTCCTATACTGAGCTTTTTCAGCAGCTCAGGACGTCACTTTATATTTCCAGAGCCACTTATCTATTTTTTCAGTCACTTCCATAACTGGAGAATGTTCTATAAATGTCCAGGTTTTCCAGGATATGAGGGGAACCCTGGTTATGCCACCACTAAAGCCTATAGTATACTGTAGTTAATTACAATGCACTGTCAGTGTAAACTCGGCACCAACTGTATAGCAGACTGAAAGCAATCCTGATTAGATCAGATCAGAAAACTAGGTCCAGTTTCTATATTTCCGATCGAGAAATAAAATTTCGTTAGATTTATCAACTTTATGCGCAGATCAGATCATTTAATGGGACAATGATTCCGAGTCAGATCAGATTCTGGATTCAGAAGCAGTTCTTTTATAAAAGAACTGATTCTAAATCCAGAATCTGATCTGTACAGGAAATTGATTCTTACTTTGATCTATAGATCGAAGTAAGAATCAATTTCCTGTACAAATTACTAAAGATAAGATTCGTAAAGTAACTCGAATTTAGATTTTAGTTCGACTTTTTAGATTCCTTTAGAAATCAGATTTAGAATCAGTCTCTTGTGCAGATTGGATTCAGAAGCAGTCCCTGTAAATTAGATTTTATGTACGGACTCCTGTACAGATTAGATTTAGAAACATTTCTCTTCACATGCTAAATTACGAAATCTGATCAAACTTAAACTCAGAACACACTTTATTCATTGATCCGATTTTGAAGTAAATTTTCTGTAAAGACTGGATTCGGTAGCCGCCCCTGTACAGATCGGTTTTATTATGGGTCCTGCGTCTGTTCCTTTACAGATTGGATAAAGTGGAAATGTAACAGTTTTCTCCTGATCTGTTATTACACAGTATGATTTGGTAACACTATTAATATTGTGCGTAAATGGTGTGCACACATTAGTGTAAAAAAACAACAACAACATGATTCTCCGACGATCGGATCTCGAAAACCGTTACATGTGACTCGAATATGGCACATACTGTTTACACACGAAAAAGGCTGTAAAAGAGGCTGTAAAAAAAGGCTAGTCTACACACGGGCACTTGGTAGCGATCTGGCAGGCTGGTAATCAGAGGAATTCTAAGATAATCTTATAGAAAACCTTACTTTTAAAAACGACTTGAATCCCAAAGGGAATTAAAATATAAAAACAGGCACAATTTCAACGTCATCTAATAGAACTTTTAAGACACATTTTAACAAAGCTATTTTTAATAAACATTCTCTCACTCTCACATGACAGCTGTTAGGAGTAAATAGGCCTCCAGACCGTTAGTTTTTTTCCACACACTTTTTTTTTTCCACTACACATCCGCTTTACTTACTGCTGAAGCCTTTTAATGTGCAGCCTGGATGACAACAAACAGCCAAAACCGTTCCGATCAGCTTCATAAACTCCATCTTTCCTTTATTTATTCACATCTGTACTCAAGGGCAAGTAAACAGTCCAACGGTGTTTAGTCCAAAGATCGAGAGGAAAGCATGGCGCTGTCAGAAAATGCAGAAAACTTTGAGAAGTGTGTCGGTGTGTGTCGGTGCAGAAACTAAAGTCGTCCCGTCCTCCCCTGGTTCCATACTGCACACTAGAGGAAGTCTACTAAATAGTGTGGACTGTGGAGTGAAGTATGCCAAGTAGTGCACACCACCACTTTACTCCTTGTCTTTAAGTACTTTAATTTTATTTAACTGTTGCTACCAGGACAAATCTGTGCATATGGTAAGATCAGTTAAGACTAAAGAGGTGAAGGGATTGAAAGATGGAAAAATTGTGCTTTAAAGGACACTCCAAATCTGTTTTTAAAGAATTTAGTTTAATTGGCCATCCTATATACTGGGAGAGAATGCCTGGTATTGAGTCCCCCAATTTTTTCTAGAACAGAAAAATTACATGGGCTGAAGTATCTACATACTAGTATTATGCCCCCTAATGATAGATTAGTATATTTTGTTATCGTACAGACAAATGAGAGTGATGAATTATAAACTATTTGAAGATGACATTCTTCGCATTAAATAGATACCATTTATCTATTTTTTTTAGTCACTTGCATATCTAGAAAAAAAATGTTCTACAAATGTTCAGGTTTGCCAAGATATATGAGGAACCGTGATCATGCCACCATTGAAGCCCATAATATAATGTAAACCAAAATCATAGTTACTTACAATATTAATACTCAGACAAAATGTAAAATCTAAATCTATCTAAAAATACAGTTGGTACCAGGAGTGATCAGACAATAGAATTTCCAATCTGTAAATGCGTTTACAAATCTGTGGATGAAGAGGAAAAACTGTAAAAACCAGTTAAGACTGAAGAGGTGAAGGGATTAAAAGAGGAAAAAGCTATACATTGCACTTTTAAGGACGTTTCAAATCTACTTTTAAAAAAAGCATGCAAGTTTTTTTCATTTTCTTATATACTGGAAGAAAATGCCTGGTATAGAGTCCCCTAATAACAGAAAATTACAGGGAGATTTTAGTATGATTCTAAATTTATTTATTATGCTATTAAATGCTAGATTCATTCTTTTATTTTAAGAGCGTACAGACAAATAAAAATTACTTTTCAGGAGATATATAAACTATTAAAAGATGAAAATGGCCATTTCTTTGAATTAAACATTCAATTAAAATATATATATTTTTTATTATCTGCATTATAAATCAACATCACTGTCTTCCAGTGTTTGGTCATTTTTTAAAATTTTTTATCTTTTTTCATTATTTTGTCATTTTTTTTTTGTCATTATTTTCTTGCTGGCTGGTGTGCAGTAGCACCTGCTTTATAACCATGGAACGTTATGTTTGTGGGTAAATCTAACAAATAATTAGGCTAACCCTAATAACTAATGTCAGTTCAGTTTGAAAGCCTTTTATTATATTAATAAAACATATATTTTTTTTCAGAGAGCTGTATCTGGCCCCTGGACCATACTTCTATACCAATAATGATAACAAGCTTGTCCCTTACAAGGGTTCATTAAATGTACTGTAAGTAGACCTATAAGTATGCGTGTGGTATAATTTTATTTTAGCTTTAGGATTTATGTCTTATACTGATAAAAAAAAGTCACACTGTCAAACTGGTCTTTTTGTACAAAATAAAAAAAAAGTACAAAATTAAACTAGTTGAGTATTAAAAGTGTACCAAATTTACAGCTGAAAAATACATAAGGTATACTTTGTTAAAAAAAGTAAACCATGAAAATAACTAGTACAAGGTGTTAGTAGGTAAAATAAATCAGCCTTGGTGCAGCTGGTTAAGTCATTGTTTTTTCTGTTGTTCGGATTGAGGTTTAAATCCAACCACCACCAAGCTGTCACTGTTGAACCCTTAACCCTTCCTGAGCCTTGCTGAGCATTGCTGACTTTGTGGTCTAATCCCAACATCCTAAACTGGGAAAAAAAAATTCACAGTGCGCTAATGTACAGTATACGTGTTAATTACACTAAAATCTTCTACTCTACAGTAGAATTAAATTTACTTTCATGGACTGAAAAGATGTCTGGAATGCTATAACTAGTATCTTTAAGTTTACTTACTAAATCAAGTTACAGTACAAATGTAGTATACATTAAAGTTTTCTGTTATAAAATAATAGTTGCCAGTTAAATAGACTATAGCACTAGTACACTGATTTTGAGATACTCATTATTATACAAAAACATTAAAAAGCAAACTTTAAATATCTTGAAAAACAAACTTTGATTGTGGTAGGCTGTCCAGACTAGCCTTTGGGATATAGTTTGAAGAAAAGAAATAGAGTCTATCATTGAAGACTACTTAAAACATCTAACATTAATAAGATGTGTAAAATTAGCTGAAAAACTATACAATTATTACGTTTAAATAGTTATTCTTGTATTTTGTAATATAATAGACAGAATAAGTTTGGTAAATTAATCAGACACAGCTTTGAGCATTGACATCCAGAATCATATCCAGTTAAATAAACAGTTTGTTTTTCCAAAGAACTGACTGTACAGAAATATTTTACAATCCTGGCCTTCACATTTTCCTGGCGTACTATGTAGCTGTAAAAAAAAAAAAAAATCAGTGAAATTTAGTCATATGAAAATTGTATTCAATGTGACAGCTGGGTTTAGCCAATGCGTTTAACTCCACAATGATAAAGAATAAATAAAAAAATAGTTGTAAATACACAATTTTAATAACAGAAAAACCACAAAACCGAAGATTTTTAACAATAAACATTAGGCATTAGGAAAGGAATTAATAACAGGACGGGGAATAGACAAGACACAGATCACAACATGAAGCACTTGGTAAGAAGCAGGGCCAGATTTACCTTTTTAATGACATACATTTACACTAAACATTTCTTAAAAACATTCTTAGCTTATATATATGCCCTTTTAGTGGCCTGATCATTTAAAGTGAATACATGCAAATAATATACTGTAAAATAATGAATACAATATATGTTCCTCAAAGCAACGCCTGTGTACATTAGGTCTGCACAGTACATCAAAATATCGCAAATGGGCATATCATGACATGCGTTTTGCAATAGTTTGCAATAAATGAGCCATTTTAATACTTCCAATAATAATGTATGGTCAAAGTCGATGTGGATGTTAAGTGGGAGGTTTCCATAGTGAGTTAATCTTGATTAGACCGAGGCATGCGCAGTTGACGGTTTAGTGCCAAAATGAAAATATGGCAGTATTTGGGTTTTGCATGTGCAGACTGAAGTTCTATGTAGAACATTTAAATCTCGAGTGGTAAGGCAAATGGAGAAACACTATAAAACTTTACAATTTATGTAAACAATTTATCAGCTAGGTAAATAAATGTTGGTTACATCATTTTTAAAAATATCATGGCGTATTAAATATTGCATAATTTAGCATGCTATTGATATCTTGAAATCCATAATGACCACAATGACCTCCTTTGTCTTCTCAGTGTTGAGTTCCAGGTTATTGTCCTCACACCATGCTACCGGGAGGAGATCCAGCACCTGGTAGCATGGTGTGAGAACAATAACCTGGCACTATACTAAGAAGACAAAGGAGGTCATTGTGTATTTCAGACGAGCTAGCAATCACACTCATCCTCCAATACACATCAACGGAGCGGCTGTTGAGCGCGTACCTAGCTTCAAGTTCCTAGGAATCCACATCTCTGAGGATCTCACCTGGTCTCTGAACTCCTCTTTCCTGGTCAAAAAGGCACAACAGCGCCTATATTTTCTGAGGAGACTTAAAAATTCCCATCTCAGGAACAGAATACTGAAGAACTTTTACCGCAGTACCATCGAGAGCATCCTCACAAACTGCATCTCAGTATGGTACAGCAGCTGCACTGCTTCAGACCGCACAGCCCTTCAGAGGGTGGTGAAAACCGCCCAACGAATCATCGGCACTCAGCTACCCACCCTGGACAACATACACAAAAAACGCTGCCTGCAAAGGGCGAAAGGCATAATCAAAGATCCCTCTCACCCCAACCACGGACTGTTCACTCTTCTCCCATCAGGCAGATGCTACCGATGCCTCAGAGCCGCACAAACAGACTGAAAAACAGCTTCTTTCCTGTGGCTGTTTCTGCACTGATCAGCTGATATACAGTATTTTAATTACTACTGCACTGCCACTTCTGTACTTTGCACTACCTTATCAGTATGCATCTTTGCACGATCTATCACGATCTATTGTTACACCTCTATATTCTCCATATACCTTCTGTACATTATTTACCCCCATCTCTGTAATTATCAACCCCATACCCTATTTATTGTAAATAAGCCCCTTATGCACTTCTAGTTAGATGCTAACTGCATTTCATTGGCTCTGTACATTGCACAATGACAATAAAGTTGAATCTGATCTAATCTAATCTAATCTTACAGCCCTAGTGTATTGTACAAGGTAACTACAAAGGTAGTCCACTGAGGCGAGTTGGAACCCAAGTGTAGTTTATTTACAAAAGTGAACTATATACAAAACACCAAACTTGACTATATACAAAACTAAACAAACAAAGAACAAAAACCAAACTTAACTTGAACGGGAACCAAAACAAGACGCATGAACAAAACTCTCCTCAGTAGCATACAAACAGTAGACATAATCCACAAAGACAGGGTAGACAGAGGGGCTATAAATACACAAAGAACTAACCAACTAAACAAGACACACCTGAGACAATGAACAACACATGACTAACAACCAATGACAACAAGACACAAAGACAAGGGGACAAAACAAGATGTAAACATAAACCAAAACATGACAGATGCTAGCAAGCTAAGCTAACAAACAAAACAAGAACCTTACATAACCCCCCTCTCAATGGGTGGCTCCCGACGCCCATACACTAACTTAAACCCCATCTCAAGGGGGGTGGATAAGCGGAGGTGGTCTAGAGGGTGAGATGGCGGTCCAGGACCATGAAGGCAGCAGAGCCCCAACCCCTGCTCCATAGGGAGGCGGTGTAACCCTAGGCGTGGCCCATTATCCGGCTTAGTCACCAGGACAGTACATCCTGGTCCAGGCCCCGGCTCTGCCAAAGAGTTACTTCTCTTACCCCATCAAAAAAAATATTTAGGGGGTGTTTGAGAAGTGGGTACCGGCTTGGTGGGCATGGCATAAACAGGCTTGGTGGAAGTAAAACAAACTGGAGACCATGGCGGGGCTGGCAGATCAGTGTACCAAGGTGGGACAGGCGGAACAGAGGACCTAGGTGGGACAGGCGGCTCAGAGGACCAAGGTGGGACAGGCAGATCTGAGGACCAAGGCGGGACAGGAACATACCCTGCTATGACTAACCTTATTAACACACATAAGAAAATAAAAGGCATAACAACAACAGACAGTGGCAAGACAGGCATAACACTAGACAGAGGCATGGCACATTCAGTCTCAGACCCCTCAGGCTTGGCATCCGGCGTGGCAAGGGACCCCTCAGGCATGGCATCAGATGTGGCAGGAGACCCCTCAGGCTCGGCATCAGGCACAGCTGGAGACTCCTCAGGCATAGGATCAGACGTGGCATCAGACATGGCTGGAGACTCCTCAGGTGCAGGATCAGACATGGCAGGAGACCCCTCAGGCTCGGCTTCAGGCACGGCTCCTCAGGCGTAGCATCGGACGTGGAAGGACACCCCTCAGGCATGGCATCGGACGTGGCAGGAGACCCCTCAGGCTCGGCATCCAGCGTGACAGAAGACCCCTCAGGCATAGCATCAGGCTCCGGGTCTGGTTCCGGCTCACGCTGGTTCCGGGTCTCTTGGGCAGGTTTAGGAGTGTGAACAGAGCAATAAGTGGCCCAAATGCAGAGGATGGCAACTCCCATGACAGGGAGAACCTCTAAGATGGGCACTGCCTCTTTCAGGGTCAAAACAGAGGCCCTAGTTAGTCCACTTGCCCTAGTAGTACCCATCTGAGGATCCGCAACACTGGATACCAGTCTTGACTGTAGCGTGGAGGCCATCTTGGCGCTCGGCTGGGGTGCGGCGGCCATCTTGGAGCTCGGCTGGGGCGAGGCGGCCATCTTGGAGCTACAGAGTTCCTCATCAGTTAACCCCACTGTAAATGAAGAACCGCAGAGCTGCAAAGCATAGTCAATGTATTCTGCCAGGGACTAGTGAATTTTTCCCCCTGACATCATACTACCAACAGGATCATTTAGGCCAAAACGAAAAAAGTCCTTTAAAGCGACATCATTAAATCCCGTGAGGTCGCAAATGCCACAAAACACCATATTCCTATATGGAGGAATTGCCTTGCCGCAGGCAAAGCAGATGGTCAGCTGCTGGGTTCATTATTTGGGGTGGATTATTCTGCAACAAGACGCTTGAACAAGACGCTTGAACAAGACGCTTGAACAAGACGCTTGAACAAGACGCTTGAACAAGACGCTTGAACAAGACGCTCCTCAGTAGCATACAAACAGTAGACATAATCCACAAAGACAGGGTAGACAGAGGGGCTATAAATACACAAAGAACTAACCAACTAAACAAGACACAGAGACAAGGGGAATCACAAGACAGGAAGACAAGGGGAGAAAACAGGAAGTAAACAAAAACCAAAACATGACAGATGCTAGCTTCGCTAACTAGCTAGCATAGCAGTGTTAGCTAGCTAGCAAGCTAAGCTAATGAACAAAACAAGAACAAGAACCTTACAAATATAAACCATAAACCTTACAACCGCAGTGAGAGTTTGGAAAAATATTTCTTGGATGGATTAAAACCTAGCATCCCTCATCCATCACCACACAATAGGGGGTACAGGCAGACTCGTACACATGGACAACTTGATAAATAATAAATGATTGGAAATTAATGAAATGAAAATCGGACATTGTTCTTAAATTGTGGTTCAACAGAAGCATTACAACATAATAAAACTGGCCTGGTTCCCCCTTTAAAAAAGATATATTGACTATAGGAACATGTTAAACCAAAGGAGTGTGTCCTATAATTGGCATCACAGGTGTGTTTAAACTTGTAATCAGTTAATCTGCTTATTTAAAGGGACACTGTGCTGTTTGGTATCATGATGTGCACCACCCTAAACACAGACCACAGAATTCTAAGGCGGGAGTTGGCTTAGGAGACAGGAATAATAGTTATTAGAGACAACACATGGGTTTGTTTTTGGAGAATCCTGGATCATTTTCAGCTTTTCCAAGGCAGAATACAAGACAAGGACCAAGAAATTATAAAAGAAAAAATGTGACATGAGTTTAAGTATTTCTTTCCCTGGACTTTATTCCTAAAGAGCTTGTTTATGTGTAGGACACCATGTCATTACTAAGAAAATAACATGTTGGTTTTATTTTCTTGATAAATTTTTAGGTATGGTGGTATGGTAATTAAAAAAAAAAACAGTTTATGAGAGTTCTTGCTGTCATGCTCATGGGTGTAAAACATATTTTGCATTTTTGTGTGGATATATGTGGATTCTCCCCTACATTTTGTTCTACCCTGTGAATTGCCCCTTAGAAGGTGGTCTGGTGTGGCCTGCCTGCTCTTTCTGTATGCTGACCACTTCTGAGGAAACAGATGGAACTGTCTACTGTAGCAGAGTTGGATTTTACTTGTTTACCGTACTTTCTACCCCAACCCACACACTCCATACCATCGGTGGCAGATCTAAAGGTAGGGAATCCCCAAAAGCAAAACATAAATTGAGAGTCTCACTGAAACACTGCAATCTATTTTGTTGTATTAAAATTTTTTTCAGAACCAGAATCAATTAAATAGCTAAATGCACCACAGATGAAGGTAGAAGTTCATGCAGTCCATGCAGTTGTTCACTAGATGTCAGCATTTCTTGCATTTGTCCATTGGGTAGTCAAATCTTTCAGAAGATTCGTTTAAAAAAAATTCTATGACGTGAAAAAAGTTTAGGTCAGACGAGGTTAACAATAACAATTTTATATAATGTCTACTAATACAATGTTATATTGTTGAGTAGGTTTAATAAGATCTGGTAAATGTTCTACAATTAAAAGCTTACTGTTAATGACTTGTTAATGATTGCACATAAGCTGGCACTGTTGGGTCCTTGAGCAAATCCCCTAACCTTTTTGCTGCAGGGGCATGTTATCATGGTTAGCTTTGCCTCACATGTCAAAAAGATCCATTTTCTGTTTGTTCTGGCCAATAAAAGTGATGGAGTCTAGACATTTGCTGCCATTCTGAAGGACCAGCTATACTTTTGCTAACTGTGCCTTGATCTCAGCTTCTTAACATGCTGCGCTATGCAAAGAAAGGATCCTGTGCTGTAATGTGTATGTGACAAAAAAATCTTTTTCTTCTTCAATATATATGTAATTTGTGCTAAATAAAAGGCTATATAAGGGCATAGTGATATAGATCACATTTTCTTATACAATACATTTTATTACTACCATTTTTAGTTTATTTTTCAGCCAAAGTATCATAACTTCCACAACTAATAAAAAGTATTACCACTTCCAAAAAGTTTTGAGGATTTTATTGCTGGGGCTTTAAACCAATTTAAACCATTATGCTGCTATTTTCATTCCAAACCACAGGGTGGTTTCCTTTACAGCTAGAATGTTCCTATTCTCTCATTTCCTTGAGTCACTATTATCTGCTGTGACTGTGACCTTGACCTCACAAGGGCGGTCTATATAAGGTCTCTTCTAATTCAGAGTTGTGTTCTCAGTGTTTGTTAATTCTGCACCATAGATCATATAATGGCATATGCTTCAATGCATAACCCAAGTAGGACCCTCATAGTGAGATTTCTTCCCATATTAGTTTTGTTATTAGTCAGTACATGAAAGATCACCTAACACCACAAAAACAAACTTATTCCCAAGAGGATACTTTATAAAAAATTAAAGTCAATTTTTTATGAATCATATTCTTACACTTTTGCTTCTGTTAAGAAAAAAAGTACAGTCTATAGTTTGGAGTCAAGGTGGGGTCAACTTTATTTATAAAGCACATAAAAAAATGTGCTTTATAAATAGCTTCACAGCTTCAGGGTCCCTGGGTTTAGGTTACTGTCTGTGTAGAATTTCACATTTTCCCCATGTCCCTATAGATTTTCTTTGGTTTTCTTGCCCCTTTGAAAAAACAAGCCATTATTGGCAACTCAAAATTTTCCTGGATGTGGCGGTATGGATGAGATGCCTTGGAAAATATTGCTGTGTATTTCATGTCTTTTAATGTGTTCCCAAGGCTTCATGTGTATTACAGCCTTGTCCAGGATATGGTACCTAATTAAATGCATAACAATTAGTAAATTAAACTTTACATAAATAAGAGTAATAAGGGTGCATCCTAATTCGGAGTTGCAGAAACCATGTGCTTGCCCCCTGAGGGCACAGCCCCTAGCAGCAACCAGGTCGTTGAGACCATACTCCAATCTCGCTTTGGAAAAAATCTTTTCACCATGAAACAAATGGGTAACATTTTAGGGCAGACACAAGCAGCAGGAAGCAGTTAAACACCCAAAGTGCCTTCGGCAGTGCTGGACCCTATTGAACTGCCGGTCCTCTGACCTTCTTCCTACGACTTCCTAGGACCAGAAAAGGCTAAACCCTCTGTACCCAGTGTGAGCACTGTGCATGTACATTTACAAAGCTGCCCTGTAAAGAAGTTCCGACCAGCTATTCCAGGGGTTGGCAAAATCTAACACTCAAAGCGCTATTTGAGCAAGTTTCCTACAGAAAAAAAACCATCGGGTGCCACAAAGACTTTTTGACATCTAAAATGAAGAGAACACTGCATATATTGTTTTTACCTTTATGCTATGCATAAAAAACTATTGTGTTTTGTATTTATAAAATTAAGGAACTACCACAGTAAGCATTTTGTCTAAGTGCAACGAAAGAAAAACGCTGGGATGGAGTATTTTTTGTCATATAATTATTAATATTTATTTAAGTCATCCTTGTACTTGAATAATTCATCTGCAGCAAACCAAAATTACGAACCAAAATTTAGTCCGTTCCTGTGTGCTGTCATCTTTTTATCGTGCAGTCAGCCGTCAACCTGAATATAAAAAGGACTATTTTACTGAAACATTTAAAATATTAATTTGCAAAATAATTGCCAATTGAAATATGTATTTTAGATGGTTAATGTGATGTTGAACCTCAGCGCACAGCGTCTCCATATCAGGTCTATAGGACGTCACCTTCGTTTTTACACAGGATTGTAAACTGTCGTCTGCTCACATATGTATGTGGATCCGAAGATCGACAGGACTCCAAATGTTTCCTTTTTATAAGTGTCAGAAATGGCATTTCATATTTTCCATGCCGGTGCGTGTCGCATACCGGGGGTCGTGACGCATATGTTAAGCGACAAATAAGTAAACATGTACAAGTTTACCATAGTCTTTAAATTCAGAAATAATTAAAAAATAATAATAATATTGCAGCGTGACGCATGCTTGTATAGCATTTTTTCCTGGACAATCATGTCACCACCCATGACATAATGCTTTTTGATTAAGTGAATTTCACACAAATTTTTGCCTGAAGGTTGTAATAGGGTGTTTCCGAAGCATCTCGACACAGTTTTTTCCCCATTGGGAATCATAATTAAATGTGTATGATTTCTGTTAAGAGTTTCATGTAGTCACAGACTGATGGAATGCCGACTCTTTTTACATAATTTTATGTTATTTTAAATCAGTCTCACTAATTCTCAGTGTATCTTTTTAGACTTTTAAGCTGGTATCATAAATCAGTCTGATTGTCTAGGATCTTTATATTGCTATCGAAAATTTATACTTAAAAAAACACACACACTGTTTCAGCATGGCAAGCCCTGTCCACAACGCTTTATTGTTTTATGGGTAATGTGGAAAAAATCAACTGTCCCAAAGTTTAGTGTAAAGGTTTTTTGAGGTTAAAATAGGATGTTTAAAGAACCTATACGAATAAAGTCAATGTGTTTCAATACTTTGTTAGTATAGTGTACATTCTTGTCTAAGAAAAGAGGCTATAAATACTTCAACAATATTCTTCCACCCATGTTTATTGAATAATATTACATTTCAACAGACAAAACCTTTAAAGCTCTTATCCCTTGCCTCTGACTTCTACTAGCAAACAATACTCCTCTTGATACTTATTTTCTTTAAAGAAATTGTAATGTAAAACTGTTCTCTTACACTCAGACAGTATCAATATCATCTAAGCGCAAGGTATTTGACCTGCAAGGTATTTGAAATGTTAGTCAATTCTGTATATGTTTCGTACCAGAAAACACCTTTTACTTGTTAAGACCGGATTTTAACTGTTCAGGGTTTCACTCCTGGAACATAACAGTCACTAAACCAAAATCAGTTATTTTGCAAAACATTGCATACTGTACAAGATATAATGTCATATTTTTCAGTATTTATACCTGTACATCTATAGAATATAACAAATATAGTTTACTATATACAGTAACCTGTCTTTAAAATCTGTGATTTTTTGTTCCCTATAATGTTTTAATTAGTTTTAAAGGGTGCATATCTATCAACTCACGTACATAACAAGTCTTTAAACATGCTACAATCCATCACGCTCCTTGAGATCTTAATCTTCTGGACTCCTGGTAGTCCCCAAAATAGCAAAGTCCACAAAAAGAGGTAGAGCGTTTTTATATTAATCTCCTAAACATTGAAATGGTCTTCCTGACAACAGTTTAAACATTAGACATTAAAATAAAAACATATCTTTTTAGCCAGGCATACACATAACATATCCCATAATCTTATAGTTCAGTACATCTGACTAAAGGCTGATTATCTACTTTCTACACTACTACACTACGCAGCTCTCCACCTGTTTCCCTTTTTATACCCATCCCGAGGTATCCAGAGATTGTACCCGCACTGGTAGACCTTTAGTGAGAAGAGGATCTGCAAGGATCTGCAAGAATTCTGAAGCATTCAGAGATTGTCGGCTCTAGTTGAGTACTGCCTTTAAAGATTTCTGACTGTATACGATTATAAAAAGGACGCTGCTATCATAATCACACTACTAAAATAATTTATAAAACACACCTTACCGAAAAGTGTCATTCAAATGAGGATGTGTTCCCTTTTGAATCTGGTTCCTCTTAAGGTTTCCTGCTTGTGCCATCTAAGGGAGTGTTTCCTTTGCTACGGTCGCCCCAGGTTTGATTACTGGGAATGCTTTTAGGGATGTTTTGATAAAATTGTGGGTTCTTTTGTATTCTTACTTATGTTCTGTAAAGCTGCTTTGAGACAATATCCATTTTTAAATAAACCCGAATCGAATAAAGACTTTATTACTTGTTTTGTGCTTCAGCATGTAATGGCTCTTGATAAGCTTGGATGTGATAAACTCTACATACTGGAAAATTGGGTTTAAAAGTAAAAGAGTATAACCTTTAGTTTGAGGGTATTTATATGTATAATTTATGCTGTGGTATGTAATGGTACAGTGGGTAGAATCGCTGCCTCACAGCATGAACCTCAGTGTGAGTTTCCTCTCGGCTCAGCCTTGGTATAAAATAATGCAGCTGTAAATTGCTTTTTGGTCCTGTGTGCTTGTGTGAGTTGCCCTGCGATAAACTAACCTTCCATCTGGGGTGAATTCTCCTGAGATAGGCTTTGAATCCAGCACGTGACCAGGATAAAGCGCTTACTGAAGATGAATGAAAGAAACGGCTTGTGATCTAGAACATGCTGCCGAAACTGTGGAAGCTGCTGAAGTGGTTGTCAGAGTGACGAGATGAATCCTGACATGTAGTAAGTATCTTAACTGCTCAGATCCATCCAAATGTCTCAGAATTTAAGGCATAGCAACGAGCAACCCAAACAATGAAACAGTTAAAATTAGTTTTTGAGGGCAAAATTTTGAGAATTTATGATTAGCTACTCTTAGTTCTTTTACATAATGCAGTCGAGGAGAAGCAGTAATACTGATAAAGTATGAATATTACTTATGGAAAAGGGGGTTTTAAAAAGGTTTGAGACACAAACCGGGCTACCAATCCCACATATTTCATTACAATTACACTTGGCATTATATTTCTATAACAGAAAACATTACATACATTCATTAATTTTTAGTCTGTGCCAAGGAAAAACTCCATGAGATTATTTCAGGAAGCAACCTTGACAGAAACTACTTTCAAGGGGCAATTTATCCACAGCTGGATGACAGCGGAATGTATGATTATTAATAATGTCCTGTCTACATGCATCTATATCCAAACAGAATTGTGTCCTGAAGCTTTGAGCAACAGATAAATCAGTGAAGTTTTTCATTGACTACAGGTTTAACTCTAATTTCCACCTGTCAAAGTCATCAAGTGTCTAATGATAAAAACCAGAGCAGAAGATCGACTGCTGCAGCCCAGAATAAGTTTGTCACCCTGAACAGGAGTACAGCATGGATCAGGAAGGTCCTAAAACATGGCTAGGAACTTTGTGAGGTTTCTGGTAATTAAACCTATGATCTCCTGAGAAGAAGCTAAACACCTTAGGCGCTGAGCTACCACTCCCCCTGTAATGTTTCTCTAACGTGTACTGTACATTCTTAAACCATGTTCATGTTGCACAATCAACCGTGACTGGTTAAATACAACAAGTCTAATTTAAATACCCGCTTCTCTCTTTTTTTTAATTTATTTTTTTTATCAGTGACAAAAAGGGACAGGTCTCTATTTTGGTATTTTCTGGGCATTTTTGTTTCTTTATTTATAGGACATTAGTTTACAGGAAATATGGCGGGAGAGAGAGAAAAAGATAGTTTGATCTGTAAAAGTCCCTGAGCTGGAATTCAAACCCGACATTTAGTTTTGTCATAAATTATTTACTCGCTCCTACACGCATGTATCCAACATATTAGGGCAGGTCACATGTTGTGTACCTGATATATTACCTTCTAGTGAGTTTGCACTTGAACCTAACTTCCAGTTTATTTTTTTAAAATCCAATAAGGTTTCACAGAACCAAAGTAATGACACTTATATTTCTTAAAAAATGACCGGAACAAATTTATATCAAAGTACTTCAGTTCATTATAGTCCATTTAGTTCATTAGTTTATCACCAGCCAGGAAGTGCTTTAGTCTGGTAAGATTTGTGATCGCTCTGGACCCTATCCCAGAAACGCAGGTCGCGAGGCATAAATACAGATCCACAGGGTATGGATGTCACAGTGCACTATTCAAACATATTCACAACTTACTTATCCCATGATCATCATATTTTTAGGAGCTGGGAGGAAACCTAAGTGAGACAAAATGGAAAACTGAGCTCATGATGCCCGAAGCTGTGAGATAGCATTTACCTAGTCTTCTTTTGAGTTAAGGAAAACATGAGCCATACTGTATACAGCATTAGTGGGAGGGGTGATACCCGTCTGTTCACACATTTTTGGACTACTGACCCTATATAAGGAGAGGTTTTAAGCATGTTTGACTCAAAACTAAACAAGGTACGAACTCCTCACTTTTCTTCAAACTGAACTGTTGATCAGTCAAAAATCTTTAATAATAATAATAATAATAATAATTATTATTATTATTAATTTAGAGATTAGATTTACAACACAGTCTTAAATTCGTAAAATTTGTAAACCTTTGTTATTTATATTGAAATATGCTGATATTGGAACTTAAGTTTTCTTAGTTTTTTTTAGGATTCTCTACAGCAGTAAGAATGCTGCATTCACTGTGTTTCACAATGCTGACCCTGGCCTGGCGACCGGTACTATCCCTCTATGACTGCTCCCCTCTTTATCAGAGGGTGCCAAGTAAGTCTTAACCCTTTAAGTGCTGACCTCTTTCTATGTCTTATGATAGCAGAGACTAACCTTCTGGCTGTTTAATCAGATAACGATGACCTCAAGGTGGACTGTGGAGTCAGCATTATTAAGCTGGAGGTTAACTTGTGCACAGCGCAATGGGCTGGCTTTGACCCCACCGGTCTGGCCCTAAATGGCAAGCACGATAATAGCGCATGCAAAGGCACTATAGACACTGGTGTAAACCCTCCCATCATTCGATATGAACTTGCTATCAACGACACTCAGGGCAACCTGTGCCGGCAGTCACTACAGGTACTGTAACTAAAGAGACAGGAATATAGCAGACATTGTCAGTTAGACTGAACCGAAGTAAATTTCTATTAATTAAAGTGGTGGTGTCACCAAATAATCAAGTAAAGCATACTTTTGCTCTCAGATTGTAGACGAAGTTCCCAGTGCCTCTGGACCCTTTGGCCAGTTCTCCAAAATCCAGTCGGTCATTATCACCAGCTTTATTGACACTCCAACTTCCTCAGGGGGTATCGTCAGCTATTCCACAGACCTTTACTATCACTTTTCCTGCCGTTACCCCCTGGAGTATCTCATCAACAACAACAAGATAGTGGCGTAAGTTTTAAGCCTAATTCTATCCAGGTCATTTGTTTTTTTTTAACTAGTTATAGTTTTAGTTAAAAGACTAAAAGCAACATTTTAGTGATTTTTACACACTTTACCTTAAAACATGTCTGTGTCCTAGTTAATGTTTGTTTTCATTTTCAGATCATCAGTATCTGTGGCCACCAATGAAAAAAATGGAAGCTTTATCGATTCTCTCAGCATGAGTGTGTACAGCGTGAGTTAATTTACCAGCTTCATACAAATGCGTTCTACATATGTATTTAAATTAACAATCAATTCAAATTATGGTTAGGATTCAACCTTTTCCTATCCGTTGGTGGTTCCACCAAGTGGGCTACAACTAAAAACCAAGGTCTACGTAGAGGTTAAAGCAGTTGATCTTTCTGGAAAGTAAGAGAACTTTTTTACATTGTTTTTTTTTTTTTTACAGATACCACTAGTTGATTTGTTTATTTTAACTTTCTGATTGTGGTTTATTTATCATAGCTTTAACCTTCTTCTGGATCACTGCTTTGCAACTCCTTCGCCTTATGATGCCAATAACAGCGAACAAGTTGACTTCTTCACTGTGTAATAACTGCAGCTTATTATTTGTCCTTTATACTGTTCTGCTTAAATCACTCTGTTTCAAAAGTCTGCATTAAGAGTCAGCCCTGTTCCTTCACAGATGTGTCACTGACCCTCGGACTTCTGTCCTGCAAAACGGGATAACCAAAAACAGCAGGTTCTCCTTTGAGGCGTTTCGTTTCGTGGAGCATCGCAACCAAGACAAATCGTCCATCTTTATTCACTGCATTCTGAGACTCTGTGAACCTGAAAAATGCCTGAGCATAGTAAATGTAAGCTAAGAGATCTAATTACAATTTTTTTTAAATTATGGAAATAAATGTCATATATAATTTAATGATGGATTTTATGTTACTTGTGCAGGATTGCAATGGAAAGAGAAGAAAGAGATCTGTGGAGGTGGACAATGGAAAACCCACAACGGCGACTGTATCAATCGGGCCACTTTATACTGCTGCCCAAAGTGAGTGTCCAAGTGCCACAATAAAAATTATTTCTTGAGATCATGCAAAATGATAGTAAATAACTATAACTGATATGCTTCTTGTAACTGAAATTTCAGCTGCCAATCCAACTGCTTCTGCTTATGGTAAGTCATATTCTAAGATTCAGGTTAAGAATGTGATGATAGTGTTGTATACCATAATAGTGTTTAATATACTTCTAGTACATACAGTATATTTACCACAGATTTACAGAATTAATTCAATTCGCTTATAAATATATAATTAGGCTTACATTTGTAAGCATAAACAAGATAAAATGACAGGGGAAAGTGTTAAGACACAACAATTTTCACAACATGGACATATTCTAACTAATATTTAAAATCTTTATCTATATGAACATGAACCTTCTTCCCAGTTTCACTTTTTTGGCAGGTGGGATTATTTTCTATTATGTTTCTACACGCTCTTTTCATGTTTCTAGTCCTAGTATTAAGTGCAAAGAAGCAGCCGTATATATAATGCTTCCACCATCATGCTTCACTTTTTTATCTTCAAACATGACGAGCTAGTTCTAAATTGCATGAAGGTGTGAAAACATTAGACACACGTCTTTGCTTTTTCATTATTTTGCACGTAAGGAGAAAGATGATTGAGGTGCAAGTCATTGCTCTCTGTGGAACTAATGCTTATGCTGTTTTTTTTTGTTAATCCATATCTCTATATAGAAATTGTATGTACGTAAATGAAGTATGCACTAAAATATATTAAATAACAGTAACAGTTTATCTCACCCCTTACTTTAACAGTGTGGCCCTTATTCTGGACATTTTGGTTGCCCTACTTCAAATTTCTAATGTTTTAACGTAAATCTTTTTACATTTTTATAATGATTCCTTTTTTCAAAATATTTTTTTTCTGTATTATCCTGTAACTTCATAGACTTAAAGCTAATAGCACATTTAAACTCACCTTTGATTAACAGAGGAATTGTATATGTATATATGTGACTTGATTTGTTTATTCAGCAGGAGGCACTGGACAGTCCAATAAAAAACAGGATAATATGGCTGGGGTGGTCGTAGGGGCAATATTCGCCTCAGCTGGTGCATTGCTACTTGTTCTAGCTGGATGGTTTGTGCTAAAGAAGGTTTGGTAGGATGATGTTCTACCTTTACTATCTGATGTTTTTAAATAAAGGAGCCATAAGCTGCTAGTTATCTGTTCTACGATTAAGCAGCAATTTGACGGCACGTTAGCAAACATGAAGAATACTGAAATATGTTTGTAATTGCATGAAGTCATTGTCATTTTAATCATGTATTATAGATTTTTCCAAAACGTAAGTAACTCTAGGTAATGGTTTATAACAATAAAATGATTCATTATTTTATGGATGGTTTCATCTAAACGGTTTATATATACTTGTCCATTTTATGTTTTTAAAAAAAAAAATAATCATAGGCTATTTTTAATGTAAATTATTAATTAGTTGATATAATAATATGATGCAAATTGTGTTGGTTTTATTTGAGATGACAACGATCAAAGAATACTGTAGGTTCTCACTTTATATGCATTCGTTTAAAAAATATTACACTTTGAAATTGATTACACAATAAACCTGCATCAAAAAATGATCCATTGTTGTTTTTTGTAAAAAAAATAAGTAGACAAATGAACACAATATTTTTAGATTTTGTATAAAAAAGTTTGTCTTTAGCAGACATTTTACGTGACAGTCTTCTACAAAAAGACAATAATTCATACTGTACAGTCTCAATTCTATTTACATTAAAGAGGTAATTCTGACAAAAAAGAAGCACAAGTGTCTCTCTAGTTGATAGAGTGTACAATATCCTGAAGTAATGCGTTTAGTCTGCTGGAGAAATCCTCTTGTATAGAGTCTATGTTTACTTGACTTGATGACTCGCCATTATTCTGTTTTTCCTCAATGGTGGTTATTTGTTGCAACAAATCAGCAATAAATTTCTGATTCTGCCTTGATGAGCCATGACAAAACTGATCCACTTTGGAAACCATTTCAGCTCCCAAGGGTTCTGATGAAGTGAGAAGTGTTGTTAGTGAGACTTTTAGGGCTGCAATCTTGCCTTGTAACTCCAAACTGAATGACACAATCTCTTGGCCCAAACTGGCTGTGACCTCCTCCCATAGTTTCTTCCGACTGCTGTCTTTGTCCTCCTCAACTGCCTCAAATGCATTTGTTTTAAAGTCCTCGAAAGCAGCAGTTCTTCTCTTATGACTCTCGTCCATAGCTTGACTGATCTTCTCTATTGCCTCTTGGCAGAGCAGAGGTCCGTTGGTTCGAACTCCTTGGACAGTTATTCTGATATCACTGCAGAGTTGATGGGTATTGGATTCAAGAGCCATCTGAAGGCCCTTGGTGAAGGGAGACAGGAGCTCCTGAATGTTAGTCGGGGTGACTTGGTGTTGGCTGGGGTAAGGGGAAAGCCTCTGACGGAGGTTCAAAAGTTCCTGTCTCAAGCGAGCTCGTAAGCGATCTGTCTCCTGGCTCAGTTTGTGCCTGAGCTCAGCTGCCATAGGGTTCAGGGAGTCTGTGGAGTAAAGGTCACTGCTCACCACATGGCTTTTCCACATTCCACTGCAACATATCAATTGATTTGTGTTTTTAGTTTAAGCCTTTTTTCCTTAGAAATATTGAACATATTAAGACGAAAAAAATATATAATTAAATATATTATAACAAAAACTTACTCAAAATTTTTGGTGGCGTCTTTTTTATCAATGGCCAGGTTTGTACTGCCATCATGGATGCTCCAAATTCCTTCTCGACTGGCAGCATCTTGATTGACAGGAAATGCTACAAGGTGGGCACAAGAGAGTAAGCATCATAGTTGACTAGTTCTTGTATATATATGTCTAATATAGATTACAAATGATACCAACCTGTTGCAGTCCCCAGAGTCACAGCAAAGATCACATACAGAAGCATGATTTTTTTGTTTTAAAGAAAACGTGCGTGTCCACTCTAAAACACAAGAAAGACAAAGTCAATTATTGATGACCGGAATCTTTTTAAATGTCACAATTCAGGATGTCATGAATGCAATGTGTTTCGTTCTTACCTAGTAGTAAGGGTTTGTGCACTACACCTCTCAGTGCGGTCTTTTAAAGCAAGTTCTTATCAGAGACCTTCCTGCACTCTGCCTGTGTCAACAGTTACCACGTGGAGGGTCAGTATGACTGACTGATGTGAGAAGTGACAAAGATGCCTTTGATTGGCTGTTTCATATCCAAAACCTTCTGGACAATTCCTCTTCAAAGTAATCTTAGTGTTGTCATTGCAAGGTCAGGTCTGACGCATCAGCAAGGTCAAATCTAATGTGATTCAGACTGATAGACTCGTGTCATCACATCTCATAATTGAAATATAACTGTAGGATATAAAATGGTACGGTAATCTTAATGTAGATGTTATTGCACAAAAATCCCAGGAAACATCTTTGTCAGTCAATATCTGATATGCCGAGAACAAAGGTGCAGTTTGTTTGTATTCCGTTCAAAATGTGGTGTTTGATTTTTTTATTTTGTTGTCTAGAATGTTCCGATTGATAATCGAAGCCAAAGGAGACACTCTCTGAAGTTCTGACAGCTAAACGGACAACCATTCATCTTCACACACACATCCAGCTGCAGTTTTTATCAGGTTAAAAAAAAAATATATATATATATTCGAAAGACTCAAAGCTGTTATGACTGCATTCACTAAGCTACATGTTAAAAGAGGAAGATTCCCGGGATTTGTTGGTGGAATCGGTTTTACTCCAGTCATTGATTATTTCCTGTAGGCAAACTGTTTGAACACAGTGTTTTCATTCCTGTTCTTGTTTGCCCTCGAAGTCCTTGAAGCATACACAACAAAGCACGCACGTCAAATGAGCTTTAGCCTTTCTCTAAACACAGCTAATGTTAAACACATAGTGATTCCAAACTGAAAAGTTTGACTGTCTTATTCAACCTTGCACTTATTCTTTTAAATTGCATCACATGGAAAATTACAAAATATTGACTCTCATCATTGATTAATTCTTTTTCAGAGAGCGTTGAAGACAGTCATGTTAAACACAATTGTGTATCATCATGAGACATAAGTGGTTAAAAAATTACTATAAATAGAATAGCTTGGCTAATTTAAGTTGAGTTTTAGTCTTTCCCAAGCTTGATGGCTGCATTTATTATTCATTTACATGATTACAGCAATCAGCATTACCTCTTTACCCATTAACCCTACATAGTGTGTCAGTGGAAACTTTTGACATGGATACATGATAGAAATAATGAAAAATAACATTTTCCGGTAATTGGTCTAATTACGGTTATATTGTTTGCTGATTCTTTGATGTTGTATAAACATTGAATTGTTTACACATTATGATTTTAATAGGAAAAAGCATTCATGCAGTTTTTTAATTCCCCAGTCGTGTGGCAGAAGTGCAAAGCAAAGTTGGCCATGAATACTAAGCTTGTCCCCACTAACCCCAATATTGTACACCAGATAGGACCCCAGTGTGTACAAAGGGCAAGTTAATTTGGCCAATGCAACTACAGGTATGTCCATCAGTTCATGTTTGCCATTTTCTTTGTACAACATACATAAACATACATACATACCCTTGGTTTTTTTTACAACACCCACACTCAATATTCCTGTCAATTCCTGTCAACTTGTGCACATCCTGTATTAATATTATTTATATTTTTATTTATTTTTATACTGTAAATATCTACACTTAAGGCTGCATATATGTCACAGTTACTACCTTGCAGTCTAGCAAAGTTTCCTTTAAATCTACTATTCTCTGCAATACTCTCTGCAATGACTTAATAATATATATAATATATATATATATTATCTGCTATTTCAAGAAGTTTACCCTGTCGGCAACGGAAACCCTAAGGAGTTGCGTAGTCTTCTTTAGGCCTTAGACCGGTTCTGGTGCTGTCAATAAATAAAATAGGTAAAAAGTCAGTCTAGATAATGTGTGTAATAATAACATTTGGATCATTGAGTATTCGCATAATAGCCAAAAGCCATCAGTTGGTAGTACATTTAAAAATGACATATTATATGATGTGCCTCCAGTTTATTGAACTATTACCACAGCGACAGTATAAACATCATCTGTTTCCAAGTTGATGATATTCTAATCTTTTAAGTTTTTATTTATTTAAGTAATTATCATTATATCTAAATATATTTAGTGGCTACACATTTTAACTGTTTTTCTTATGTGGTGATATTTAATATAAAATTTTTATTTTATAATAAGGGATACTGGAGGTTTTCAGATGATTCAACTTTAACCCAGAAACCGCAGAAGCTTTGCAAATAAACATGTTGGGCACGGACCTGTTTTCAGGAAAGTAAACAGTCAAATTCACTAAAACATTTCTTGTTACTTGGAAAATACATTTCAATTCATCCCTTAAAATCAGGTTAAGGATTTTGTTTTGTGTAATTTACGAATCATGAAAGTCATGAAAAATGTATTATTGAAGGTTGAAGCTTTTACAAACACAAACAGGCGATGAGAGACGGGTAAAGCACAGCTTAAATCAGTAATCAGGTTCAAAAAGGCTGCAATATGACCTGGCTGCATTGGATAGCCTCCTTCTTTGCCCACTGACAGGTGTGACACCTAACCCCTCATGAATCATTTAGCCTAAGAGAGAACGTGCTTCCTGTTTCTCTGAGTGTCTCAGACTACCGTACTCAACACTGCAAGACGATGCACCAAACCAGGGACTGTTGCTGGCCAGTCCTTCTCTGGTGGCTTTTTATCCCAGTATTGAGGATTGCTTTTGGGCTCAATGTAACACAAATACATCAGCAACAGCCTCCTTGTCAAACAGGTAAATAAGTGTTCCTTCCTTGAGGCATTTGAGTATAGAAATACCTTTGAGATCAAAAGTATTGTGTACCTCTTGTTTGGTTTGCATTGTCATCTTGAACTTTTAAACGATATGACTTCTGCCCTGCGGGATGAAAACTGTACATGAGGATGTTTTTGTGCTTTGCAAAAAAGGTCACTACTGTCCAGAAGGAAGTGAAACTGCAGTGCCATGTCCAAGAGGAATGTTTGCACCAAGTTTTTGGGCCAGGGATATCAGTGGCTGTATCAGCTGCCCTCCACATTACTATGCTCCTACAGAGGGTTTGTCTGCCTGTCTGCCTTGTGGATCCAGAGCACAACAGCCTGTTCCTGGCCAGGATAAATGTGTATGTCTAGCAGAGGGCCAAGTCTTTCAGGTTAGCACATATACACATCTGACTATCAGATCCATGTTAATTTTTAAATAACCTATTACAGATTTAGTCTTATTCTTACTCCGATAATAACCTCAGTACCACCCTATCTTAGAGCGTAGCCTTGCATAGTTTCACATACAGCCAGTATCGTTGCATTCTTGTAAAAATGTTTGGTGTGGTTGAGATAAGAGCACAGATTTCTCTTAGTTCCACTGTTAAACTAATGCAACAATACAACATACTAATTAAATTCTAGACAATAGTTTGCTACAGTTTTCTTTTTCACCAGTTTAAGAACTTGGGGGTCATCTTCGACAGCACTCTCTTATTTAAAGTCCACAACAATAGCATAACTACTTTCATCTTCATAATATTGCTTGTCTCTGTCCAAATTTCACCCCTCACACTACTGCCATTCTTGTTCACTCGCTTTTCACCTCTCGCATCAATTACTGTATCTCTCTTTTTTTTTGTTTACCACACAAGCTTTTTCATAAACTACAGTTAATTTGGCTACTCGTATAATAAGCCGCATGACATCTCTTTAACAGCTTCATTAGCTTTCCATCGAATTTCGCATCAAAATTAAAATTCTTCTTTTCACCTACAAAACTCTTCATTACCTTGTTTAATCTTACCTTTCAGACCTTACACAGACCTACACTCCTTCTCGAACTCTTCATTTGTTTTTACTGGGTCTCCTCCATACAACCTCTGCTTGTTTAAAAACCATGGGCCATCAAGCCTTTAGTCATGTTGAGCCTCCTCACCTTCTCGCCTATCTGACATCCATCATTTAGACTTGTTACCTGAATCCAAAACCAGACTTAAAACTCACTTATTTATAATATCTAACCCTACATGATTACTATCTGCCCTCTATCGTTTGTGCATCTGTTCTCCCATTGTTATTTTGTTATTGTACTATTAGTCTTTTGTTGTAAGATGAACTTGAGTGATCTGAAAGGTACCCTTAATAAATTTTTTAATTATTGTTATTATTATTGTTATTATTATTCTGTCAACAGTTTGGAAAGACACACTTATATTGGTGTTCTGGTAAGGTGTCAACAACCTTTTGTATTCTGTGTATCTGTTTTTTTTATTTTTTAGGATGTCTGAAACTGTATGCAAGCATATCAACAGTATCCAGTGGTGCAATCTGTAGTGTTCAGCTACAAGAGCTGCTCATGTTTCAGCTAAGCACGATTAGGTTACATGTTCTGTCTGTCTTGAATTCAATACTCGGCTTTCACTTTTCAGATTCAACCGGAGGAAAAACAATATAGTTCAGTAGTTCAATATAATTCAGAGCCAATCAAGATTTTGAAAAAAAAATGACAAGGTTTTATCATTTAATCTATGTTTTTTATTGCAGGCCAGCGATGGGCAGTGTCACTGTGCTTTAGGGTACCGCTCCACACAAAGAGGGGAGGCCTGTGAGCTAAAGATATATGCGATCTGCAAAGACGGTCAAACAAGGGATCAGTATGGAAAGTGTCTGGATGGCAGACAGTGGAAACAACTTTGTTCTCATAAGGTTGGTACAAGAAGCCAGTTGTTAAGTGTCTACATGCAGTACACCTCTGTGAATGTTACTATACATTAGTGGTACACTGGCTCTAAGCTTTTGCATACCTACAATATAGATTACATCATCCCTTTAACCGCAGCGTCTATTTCATAGCCATAATATATGCGAATGTATTAACTTTTTGTTTAACCATGCAGATGAACACTCAGGTTCTGGTTACTCATTGATTTTACGGAGATAAACACAGAGAAAATGCCTAATCTTATAATGCAGCACATCTGATTATATCTGCATCTGTATGTAGGGAAAAAGTAGCTGTAATCTTGTATCAAATTTAAGGCAACATAGAATATGTTATATATATAATGTCCACTGCAAAAATAAGCAATGTTAAAACCCCTTATAAAATGATTCACATATAATTTAAGGATTATATCTTAAAGGTGCAGTGAGAAAATTATACATGTAGGCTGTACACTAAAAATTTTAGTCCCACCCTCGCTGTCCAAAGCTACACCTCCTGAACGCATGAACGTGCTCAGACCAGTAAATGACACCAGATGTATTGTAATAACGCGCTCAGACTAGACGACCAGAGACAATGTTATTACAATTCATCATGTGTCATTCACTGGTGGAAAAACGTTACTAAAACACCAAACATAAAAAATAGTACCCGATTACACGTGAACAGGGTCTACAGATGTATGTACATACATATGTTGACAGACAGGTAGCTAAGCATATCATAATATTCGGACCGAACATTTTCACTAGACGAACATTTCTTGGTCCTAAGTCTTTAACAGAATATATAAATACATATAAAAAAATTTAGACTCCATAACGTAATGATTGCTATCAGATTTGAAGAACCTTTCAACCAGTAGAGAAAAAATGTTTTTGAAGACAGTCACCTTTTATATTTTTACTACCAGTGCTGCGTTAATTGCTAATGATGATGAATCATGAAATCATGAAACTCTTGTTAAATAAACATTATCTAAGGATTTTTAACATAAAAGCTTGCGTTTTTATCATGTTTTTCTTCGACAGGTCTGTGCTTTTCCACAGTTGTATGAAGGCTATGATGCCTCTCTGGGTCTGTGCATCTGCAAAAGTCTGACTGATTCAGGAAGAAGTGAATGTTCAGGGTGGTGTGGAGACAGGATAAAACCTGTGTTGCAGCTAGTGTGCAGTTCTGCTGGTCTCCAGCTGCTTTATACTGAGGCAAATGGAAAGGTATAACATACTGAACAAAAATACTCCATCATTTTAGATGCTTTTCTTAGATAAAAACTTACGATTACACATTGAATATCTACTCAAAAAAATGTTTACATTTACAGCATCAAGAGCTGATTTTAGAGAAGATTTCAGGGTTAAAGGGGCCATTGGATGCGACATGCACTGAAATGTGTGTTTGCATTGTGTCTAGAACTACTTTTCTCAAATCAAGCCGTTCTCAGATGCCTGTTTTTGTGACATCACACGGACCAAGGGTGCTCCCACTGGCGTTTTGGAATAGACCCGCCTTAAGCAGTGTTGTCAGATTGAGCGGGTTTCCACCCAATTGGGTTTCTGTTGATTACCTCAGACTTAAATAAAATGCATTGAACTGATTGATAAAATTTGGGCAGCTATTTGATAGTTGGGCTAGAGATTTTATCTAATCTGTCAACCCTGGCCCAGAGTGAGAGCAGAATGTCGCCCTGATCTACCTCAATGCTTTTATGTTAGCACAACCCAGGTTCTGCTAAGAAATTACACCTAAAAATAAATCGATTCCAACCATTCGCGGTTCTGATTCCCCTCTAGAAGAATTTTTTATATATGTGCTAAAGTTAGCAAGTTTCACAATGAATACGGCTAAAGTGTAAACTCTCAAAGAACATTAGGTTGTGTTTTTTATGTACAACCTTCTCAGACAGGGAGCCAGAGATAATAGACAGGGACCCAGCTGGTTGCTTTATTTACGAGTGCAGAAGGCAGGCAGGAAGCAGAGGAGAGAGTTAGCTTTGGTGCTAGGAGGATTGGGAGATATTGTTAAGAACTTGAAAATCAGGCAATCAGGTCAGAAGCTGGATGCTAAGGGCTTATATAAATAGGGTGAGGGAGTGTGATGGATTAATAAGGTGGATGTGTATTTGCGGTGCACCCGAGTGGGCACTGGTTTAGTGTGGAAACAGGCGTGGCCGTTGTACAATGCATTAAGTGATTGTCTTATTACAAACATTATTGGAAAAGATAAACTGGCAAGCTTACCTATGTAGATGGTTAATGATTGATTAGTTCTCTAAACAATTATTTTAAATGGTTTTGTAGCAGTGGACACACCCCTAAGAACAAAGGATTGGGGTAGACGGAGCTAATTAGCATTTACAGTAACATGCAGTGAAACACTGTAAAATGAGGGTTTGTTTAATCAAAAATAAAAATAAATAAATAAATTATACATATATAGACACTTCATTAAAACCCCAAAGAATCATATTAACTTGTGGAAAAATTCGCATCCGATGGCATCTTTAAGGCTCTTGCCAAGGCGCCACCAGTGCCATCCTGGTGGCCGTGGTATTTGACCTCATATCAGTAACCTTTCAAACAGTTGTCTAATTTTAGTATAGTATTTGTATCAGCAACATTACCATGCTTTATTATTTATATATAGTCCTAATTCAGTTAAAAGTGCAGTAAAAGTAAAAGTGCAGTAAAAGTGGCCAAGTCTGTATATTAAAAAATAAATCATGACTTCTATGCTTCCTGAAAAAATAAACCTAGACAAAAAAAGTAGAAAAACAGCATGTGACTGCATTATTGTATTCCCTTAATCTTATTCTAATGTTGTTACACAGGACTTGCTTTAATCCTCGCTTAAGATTTTATCATAATTGTTAACCCTCTACAGATTATAGCAATTTCAATAAACAGTTTAAAAAAAATATATATTTTGAAAAAATTACTGCTTTGCCTAATGATTTTCTTTGGTTAATACAAGCAATGTGTTTATAAACCATTATGTATTTAGTAAGAATTATCCTTTAGATTAATCCATAGTACACCCATGCATAATTGGCTCTTCCGAAATGTTCCCAAAGTTTTATCTATAGTGCATATTATCTTTGACAGTGTGTATGGTATTTGTGCCATGGGCTCTGTTTATTTTGTTAGTGCAAACAACTCTAGGGCTTCAGTATAGTCTGTATAACTATCTATTGTTACACCTCTATATTCTATCCATATACCTCTGTACATTATTTACCCCCACCTCTGTAATTATCAACCCCATACCCTATTTATTACACTGATATTTATTGTAAATAAGCCACTTATGCACTTCTGGTTAGATGCTGCATTTCATTGGTTCTGTACATGTACCTTGCACAATGACAATAAAGTTGAATCTAATCTAATCTAATCTATACCTTTGAAAGACGCAGGTCAGTGCACCTGGAAGTGCCCTTTTATCTGTTCTCAAACACTGGGAGTCCAGAGGAAGGCTGCAATGTGAGCAGCATCATGGCTTCTCCAGGCCTGTGTACACAATACAGACGAGAGGTGAGTAAACACGGCCAAGGCTAGGATGTTCAAAGAATTTGCAACCAGTTATAACACTTATTACTCTTTGTCATGCCACAGAAAATAGCTTCTCTGGGTTCCTCCACACTATCCCAACAGAAGTCCGGATGATGATCTTGCACGGTGGGGATATGAGTGTTAAATCTGAGAGTTTGTACAGAAAAGGCTTGGGTAAGATGGTGCTTAGGTGAAAGGTTATTTTACATTTAACAACCTGGCATACTAAAGTGATCATGTGGTATAAAAATTAATTTAGCAGGAAATCATACCAACGCAGATGCAGAATTCTATTGGTTTCCGGGTTCTGTTTCAAGAGGAGCTGGTAAAAGAGAAGCTACTCAAGTGATGAACCCAATAGCTTGCTTGCATTTAGACGACATTCTTTTATTCACTGTCACCAGGCACCACTATCCACAATATGATGTGTACGTTAAAAAACGTATTTTTTTGTCTTGTTTACAAAGTTACGCTTTCAGTGACAAACTGTTTTGAAGGGTTTTCCTTGTTTACAGAGACAACTTATTCAACACTAATGCTGCTTTTGACTGGGGAGTCTTTAGAGTCTTAGAACAAGAGCTAGCAATGTCACGTTCTGCCAACTCCCTCTTTTCCGTTAGCTTCAGTGAGTCTGGTGTGTACGTCCTAAAACTGAGCAGCAATCAGCACAAGCATGTGGTATTGTCCCAATTTAACCTACCATTACCTGCATCTAATTTATTACCTTGACCTCGCTAATAATAAAATGCCAACATAAAAGTCCTTCTTTAGTATGTAAAGGTTTTGCCTGCTGGAGGAGATTGCTATGACATCGGACCATTTTTCCCTAGCAAACCACAACACATGATTAGAATGGGTCTAACTCTCCAACGCCTGCTACCGCTGCAACCCGACTGGTGGGTAATTGGGGGTCTCTTGGCTGGAGCTACAGTTGTGTTCTGCTTGTGTTTCGTGCTACTGGTTAGTCTTCTTCTTATCAAACAAAAGAACTAATAATAAAATGATCGGTTAGCAAGTTAAAATGGTTAAAAACTTCCTGTTTAATACACAGATCTTGTTCAGGGAGCATGGCTGGCCAGAGAAGCTCCCTTTTCAGGCAAGGTATCGAGATATACAGCTTAAGTACAACATGGACGACTATTCATCAAAAGGTTCCAGGGTCATAGCGCTTAAAAAGATGCACCGAAACCTGCAGGTTGGGATGAATGAGGATCCGGTTGTGAAAGGTAACTTTTAGTAGATTTCACAAGAGTTTACTGAATACAAACAATCCGATAGTATTATCTTTACAAACTTATTTGACTTACATTTAAATCTAAAGTTACTCCTGTTGCAATATTGCACAACTATCTGTTCGAAAACCTGGCAGCTACTTGATGTATTTCATCTGATGCGCCATTACAAAACAAAATACAGTGTGCTGTGTTAAGATACAGAATTAGCCAAGCATGTGTGCATACAGTTCTGTTGCCAACTTTTTACAAACAGAAGCACCAATAAGTGCTAGAATGTACTACTAACTGCCTTATCATTGTTAAAAACAAACAAAATCAGTCTTTCTAAAAACTGGTATCTTCTGATTATCTAAGTCTGACTATGTTAACTCTGAAACGAGGGAAACTATGGGTATTCCGTTTCCGAATCAGAGAAGGCCGTGAAAGTGGGGTAAGTTAATCCTGTTTCTGAATAAGAGATATAACTTGTACTTGGAGTCAGTTACCGTGGTAACATACTTTGTAAACTTAACCTGGTTGGGAGCAGGTTTTCTTTGGTAAATCCAGAGTTTCTTTTTGTCGCCACCACATTAAAAAGGCGTTTAAAGTTCATTAATTCGCTACATTCTTTCATTGCGTCACTTAGAGGATATCTAAAAATTAAAAATAACTAGATCCTCTAGTTTAGATAAATTTGCAGAGTTGTTAGAGTTACAAAGCAAAAAAAGTGTCTGTTTGGGCTTTTGTCATATCCCCATGCATTTTTATGTAAGCTGTAGCGTTTTTCTAGACAGTCACACAACCACTCCCAAAAGAAAAAAATACAAATCACAACTATTTGTTTTTTTCATTTCCTATAAATACAAAAGCAGCTGTTAGATTGTAATAATATATATTTAGATAGGTCGACGTGTAGACACTATAATAAAATTATCTCTGTAGGCCTCTCTGTGGCAGATGTAGTTTCATCATCCTGTGAAGATTTGTTGAGTACATTATATAATAGTACTTGTCGTCATAATTTATGGTTTATTTTGTAGGCTGTTTACAACTGCCTGCAGTTCTGTTGTGACAGTAGGCTCTAAAAGGCAAAAATTACCATCAGAATCTGTTGGGACCAACAAAAAAATAAAATAAATGGATATCAAAAATTGCCTATATTTTATGAAGGCACTTGTATCCTGGGCAGTGACTTGCTCTGGTGTACAAGAATTCTCTCAGCCACTAGCCTTCCATGGCCAGCTCCTCTGTGTGTGCAGTTTTGTCACAAAACTTTTTATACCCCCTCGTACATCCACAAAACAAATTAAGTAATAAATTATTTTTTTACAGATACTACATACCACCATCAGAAGAGTCTCAAATAGTTTTATATATCCGTTTAGCATTTCAACCTTATAACTCGTTACGACATGCACATTGACATCAGCTTGATGTCAGTATCTCCTTTATCAGCGGATCTACGCTCATTAGTATTTAGTACTTTAACCTTTGAGTCTTCACATGTAATCATCATTGATGTACCCTGAACCATACACTCTTGAATGATGTAAATATTTTGCCTTATCAGGGAGATTATTCACACAGTGTCATATTATTTCTATTTAACTTTATAATTTTTAATCCACAGCAGTGTTTACAAGTTACTTAAATGATTCCTTAGACGTGTTAACCAAATACAGCTGTAAAACAAAATGTGGCAATATTTGACAAGAAGATGCATTTTGAGGCGGTCATCTAACTCAGTGTTTTTAAATTGATTTTAGCTATTGAAAAAGTGGATGAATTCTGGGACTATGAGGAGCAGGTTAACCTGGAGGCTTTCAGTTCCAGCACCTTTTATGAGATTTTGCTGAAGCACAGTGTGTCCGTCACCAGCCAACTTGGGCAGCTAAAGGAAGAGGTAATTTTTTTTTTTGTGAATATCTCTAAAAAACAGAATGAAAACATGTGAAATCCAACCACGAATAACTTACTCTCCTGGAACTGCTTAATGAAAAATATAATATATTTCCCCCTCTAAAGCAATTTTGTTTTATCTTTGCCCACAGGTGAAGCAGGTCTATCAAGGGGTGCTGGAAAATGTGCGTAGGCTTCGGCCTGATCCAGGGACAGTAGTGGTAGGGGGCAAACTTGAGTGTTTGGAGAGGCAAGTGAAGCAAGAGATAGCCCGCAGAAAGGTTCTAGGCAGTCAGATTTCCCAGCTTTTGGAAAGACAGCTTCAGATCCTGCGGAATGAGTCCCAGTCCCAGCATGCCATGCACAGGGCTTTCTCACCACTCCTTAGGGAATGCTTACGGTTGCTTATGCTGGGTTCTGACAGCCAGGACAGCATTTGGAACAAACATATCCAGCAATGGTATGTTTTATGTTCACATTTACCTACTCACATGCTTAAGTTATCAGTTTTCAGTTATATAAAGTGTACTTTACTGCTCAATTTTAAGAAAGGGTCATGGCTTTGGCCCCCAAAAAGGTTGTTGTGCACCGCAAACAGTTTTTATTTCATTTAATAAATATCCAGAATAATTTAAGTAGGAAAGTCTTCACCTATTTAAACAGTAAGTTATGCATTTACTTTATTTAAACAGTTTAATAATACGGGGAATGAGCTTCAGTCTGTATCAGTTGTATGAGTTTGTGCTTGCACTAGATTGGTTGTTTTTTGTTGCTGATTGTGTGCCTCCTTGTTAAAATATGCATGCCTGTTAGTTATGCTCTAAATGCACATATTTGAATCAGGATGTTTAGGGTAATTGTATACAAACAGTACTTTTCAGAATTTATTTAGGTTTATTTAGAAATTCTCCAGCATTTGTTTGACCTTAAAGGATGATGACAAAACATCATAAGAAAATGAATTTCTCTGATGCAGAAGTAAAACTCGATTTGACTCTCAAATTCACAAATTAAACTTTACTAATGAGAAGCCTAACAATCTGAAAAAGGCAGAACCTGGAGACCAAGTTACAGAACAAGTAGTAGTAGTTTATTTTGTCCTGGCAGGGAAGAAAAAAAGTGATGTATCTGTACTTTTGTGCTGTCAGACTGGGCGGTTTCGAATTCGATTGTGCAAGTAAAACTTCTAATATGAGTAATCTAATAAAACACACAGACTAGATTCACCAGGATCATCAGCCAATGTAAAGGATCAAACTTAATTAGACTTCAGTAACACTGAGGTTACTACTATAACTTGTTTTTATATTAAACTTTTATATTCACATATAATTTAGTTAGCTTTAATCTTTGTATGGCTTGTGTATTTCAATATTAAATAAATATAAAAAGAAACATCTGTTTTTCAGATTTGCAGAAATAGCCACAGCATTACTGTTTTACATTTACCTACACTTCTATAGCCGATTCACACAGATTGATCTGTTAAGCACTAAAAAATATCCCAGAAACTAAATTCAAAACCGACGTTGCTGACATACCGCTTAACAAAATGCATTATATGCAAATTTGGATAGCAGGAACTTTGAACTTAAGTGCTTAAAAAGACACGAGTACACTTTTTTCTCAGAGGCTACCAAAGGTCTGAATAATCCTTGTGTGTCTCGAATAAGATGAAAAGTATCTGTTCCTTAAATATTTAAATACACTGTTTGCAAAACACTGACTAAAATAGAAAGGTTGGAGTACCTTTGTTCCCTCAAATGATGAGTCTGATGGATTTTCCATAACAAAACAACCCTGATATTGATTTGTGGAAATCATTTTGGTATGACTATTGGTGAAGAGATGGAGCAAGATTAGAAGAGTCTAGGCAGGATGTATTTTAAGATGTATACCTAGGAAAAGATTTTATACATAGACAAGCCTTAAAACAAACAAATACAGTATATGTATAGAGAAATGAGATTTGATCAGTCATTACTACTGATTTACTAATTGTTCCGGGGAAGGTGGTTAGACTAAGTAGTTAAGGTGTTGGACTGCTAACTGGAAGATTGTGGGTTTGATTCTCAGTACCACCAAGTCACCACCGCTGGGCCCCTGAACAAGGCCCTCAGACCTCATTTGCCCCGTTGTATAATGAAAATTAAAGCAAGTCACTCTGAATAAGAGCGTTTGCCAAATGCCGAATATGTTAATGTAATGCATTTATTTTAATATACACTTCATAGACAAAAGTATTAGGACACTTAACTGTCACAATCATGTTTAGTTTTTTTGGAACATCCTATTCTAAATTTAGTCTCATTTTAACGCCTGTGATAATATACACACTTTTCTGCAGATTTTCCATTTGGCCACAGTAGTATTAATGAGATCAGACAGTAATGTTGGTTGATTCCAATCTGTTCAACGAGATGTTCATTGGGTGGAGTTAAGGAATCTGAATTTCTTCCACACCAGCTTTTGACAACCATGGAGCTCAGGGTATTTGTGCACAGGGGTATTGTCATGCTGAAACGGTATTTGGGCCTCTTAGTTCCAGAAAAAAATTATGTAATTTTACTACATACAAATACATTCTAGACTCCTGTGTGCTTCCAACTTTTGGCCATATAGAGTGTATTTAATTAATCTCAAAACTTGTTTACAATATGTGATATTTCAAAGCATACAAAGACTATTTGAATATTTGATCATTAACAAACTTTTCATAGATTTTTAAATGTTTTAAATAAAATAAAAAAAGAGAAATAATACAGTTAATTTAAATAGCTAGATTTCTATATGAATCTCCAGCAGTTGTGATTTATGTTATTTGTGCTGTGTAGTGTTATAGACAGGGTCAGTGAGCTGGCTGATGAGATGGCAGAGCTGGTCTCGATAGAGGCGCAGAGGCAGGGTTGCTGGGTCATGTTCAAACAGGGAACAGGAGCACGTTTACTGTGCCCCACTTCTGGCTCAGTTCTTGATAAAGATGACATTATTGGTGAGTTACAGCACTTTTCCAACACGTGTGATTTGTCCAATGTTCTTGTCCTATATTGGAAACTATTGAAAATTCTCGAACAAATATATTGACCTAAAAGGATTTCATCTATTATGGAATGTTTTTATATGCTATATCTTTTTTGCATTGCATTGGATTGCCTACAATAAATATGTCTAATTTTAGGTCTTATAGCTAAAATTATAAATTAGATTCGTTTTGGTATCAAGTTTTTAAAGTTAAAAATTATAAGGTTATAAGGTATCTGTTTCTTCATTAAACTTTTCTTTTTTCAAAGCTGCCTGGAAGGTTAATTGTTTTTTCCAAAGTAGACAAAAGACGGCACAGGGAGCAGGCAAGAAGGGCAATTGTAAAAGAACAATGTTCTGTGTCTAAAGGTCCAGCTACAAATATGAATAATTTTATAAATTATACAGAATAAAACAAAACATAATGCACACCTGAACAATACCTGTTTGCCTCACAGCAAAAAGACCCGGGTTTGATTTCTGGACAGGGGCTTTTTTTGTGTGGAGTTTACATGTTCTCCTTGAGCTTGTGTAGGTTTACTACAGGTTCTCTGGTTTCCTCCCACAGTGCAAAAAATGTGTATCGTAGGTTGATTGATGATTTTAGAGATGGCTGGGATAGACTCCAGCAGATCCCCATGACCCCAATTAGGGAATAAGCGGGTATAGAAAATAAATGTATGAATGATTAAAGTACTGTATATGTGACAAATTAGGACTTAATTAGTTACTTATCTCAATAACCACAGAATGTGCATAATTAAAAAAAACACATGCTAGAGAAGAGAAAAATTAGTGGTGTGTTTTGCTAAGTGATGTGCTGTTCATCCACTCAAACATTGTGGGAGACCAGCGTATGTGTGAGGAGCAGGGTTTTTTTTTTTTGAAAAATTAAGCTTCTTCAAAGAAGGATATATGGGTACTGCAGATCAGCTTTAAGATAAATGTCATATCCTTTATAAACACAAAACTAACATGGAAATTTTAAAATTGACTACAAAATTAAGCACAATTAAATTAATAAGATATCACTGCCAAAGAACAGAACAGTTAAAGTATCTATCTATTTGTGATGCAGCGGATCCAAAAGTGACATATCGGATCACATCACGGTTTTTGAGTTAAAGATCTAATCTTTTTCAGGTTGGCAAAAAACCTGGCAAAAAAGGTTGGCAAAAAAAGATAAAAAATTTTATTTGTTTTTTATTTATTACAAGAAAATATGCATCAAATAACTTTTTAACAAAAATAACCATATGGCACCTATAGTTTTAGCAAAAATAAAATAAGTAAATTCTTAACTTAAATACTAAAATATTCACTTTTCAGTCATTAAAGTGTAACATGTGTAAAACAACCTAAGACCTGAAAACAGACCTACATTCTGTGGAGAGAGTAGGACCTCTTAGCAGAACACTATGTCACCTACTGCGGATAACAGCCTTTTGCTATAAAACTGAAATGGCCAGTCGAGCTTCTGTCACTGCATTTACTTGGTTTCGAACATTATCTGTGGTCACTGAGAAATTTCTATTGTGCTTCTTGTACTTGAACTGTGCTCCTACTTCTGTCAGTACCTGCACTAGATTTGTGCTTGTATGACTCTTGTAGAGAGGGCGTGTCTGTAGAACCAGACTTTGCAACTAGAGATAAATCTTTTACAACAAGCTTTTCAATCTTTTCTTCTCCTCTGCTAGCCATCCCTAACTGATTAACATGCCCCGGTCATGTAAACACGACTGCTCCATGTAGCTACAAAATTACTTAAAAAATATTATCTGGCAGTAAAATTGTCTTTTATTCTGCAATCTTTAAAATAAAATATAAATCCGCAAGTTAAAAAAAAGATCAATTAATCTGCAAGCCAAGTGCTAGCCGAACCGTGGGTCGTGATTTGCGCGGATCAACTGCAATCTGTTGCACCGCTACTATCAATAAAAAAATACTGGATAATAATAAGGCACACATTTTTCTATTGAGCAAACACAGTGATTAAGTGAGTAAGTATGGAGAAAGCACGGAGCCGAGCTGAAGTTATAACAATTATAAAAAAAGGCAGCTCCAGTCCGCTTAGATACTTGTTGCAAACCAAGTATAACCCGTGATAATCCTCAACAATAATAGCCTATTTCAGCAGGATGATGCTTCCTATAATGATGCAAAAATTGTTTAAGGGTTTATGAGGAACATGTTGAAAAGTTCAGGATGTTTCCCAGATTTAAATCAGATCGAGTATCTGTGGAATGTGGAATGTGCTGGACAAACAAGCCTAATCAAGCAAAGGATTCACCTCACAGGGCTTAAAGTATCTACTGCTTGGTGGATGTTACCAAAACACACCTTAAGAGGTTCCAAAGTCCATACCCTATATAGGTCAGCGCTATTATGGTGGAACAAGGAGACCTATGCATCATTGGGCACGTGCTTTGAATGTTATGTTCAAATACTATTTGTGTAGTGTCTGGTAAGGGACTAATTCTCTTAGAAGTAGTTAACTGTAGAAGAAAAAAAAATAGGGATTCCTTATATAATTTCTCATGGGTCTTTACATTTTTACACCAAAACAGCAGCTGATGGGTCTGTCATAGCATGCGATACTGTCCATGTGGACCCCTGCACCGGTCTTGTTCATCCAATCTCGAATGCCCACATGATTCTAGCCAGTGGCCACAGTATGCCTGTGCCCCTGACTTCTTCCTACATCCCCAGACAGGCCTGGTACTCCCTATGGCTGGAAATGTTGGATTTGACCCCTCCAGCTCTACTCTTGTGTGCACAGCTGATGCTTGTATGGGTGAGTGAAGGATTTTTCATGCACTTATTTAACTGTATTTAGTAAACTGCCCTTTAGCCATGATAATGCATAGTTTTGCAGTATTAAATACCAAATGTTGTATATGACTCTAACACATAATCATTGATCTTAGGTAAAGTTGGAAAATGGGAGTCGCATGTGATTCCATTTATTCCATACCCATCATCTCACCACTCTGACCTGCTAGGGCCTTCCAAGTTGAGAAGCCTCCAAACAGGACAGAAGCTTGTATTTGGGGGACCTATGTATGACTATGAAACTGGCATACTTGTCCCCATTCTAGCAGTCACCATCCACCCCCAGACAGGGATAGTGTACCCATTAGGTGGTGTTCACGTGTGTCCAGTGACCAGACTTCAACAGCCAATTCAAATTGGTTGTCCAATGCTGGACCATCATACAGGCAATGTGGTGCTCATCACAGGTGTTAGTCTGGACTCACATACCGGTCAGTACGTGTACATAAATATAATAACGTTTTCAGTGTTGACATATTAATTTAAAAAATAAATTAGTTATATTCACTAGTTATATTCATTAGTTTTAAAAAAATGTTTAAATATGTCAAATAACTTGGATGCCCAAATATTAAATAGGTTAAATAAATGAAATGGACACTAAATGGAATGCAGGATTATTATAATACATTGTACACTAATCTACACTATTTTATTGTTGAAAGAAAGAAAGCTACCTTTGAACTTGTCTACTTGCCATCACTTCATTCATACTACCTGTAACCATACTATATAAAACATACTTTTTACATATAACATACAACTTACTTAACTTAGTACATACTTAGGTAGTATGCAATTTCGGGGAGTCATTGTCAGAGTCATCTAGTAACTGATGATGATTGTCTTACACACAGCAATCATTATCAGTTATGTGTCCCAAAAAGAAAAAAAAGGAGAAGTGGTAGTGCAGTGAAGTTGTTGGACCAAATTGCCACTGCTGGGCCCCTAAGCAAGGCCCTTAATCCCTAACTGCTCAGTCATTCTGTATAAGGTCCTTTGCCAAATATCATAAATGTTAATGTAAAAAAAAAACGTTGCAGGTCTGATGGATGAGGTAACATTGTAACAGCAAAACAATAATTTGTTTAATTTCTCGTTATTGAAAAGTGATTTTTGATAGCAATAGTAACAATGTGTATTTATATTTACTGGTTATTGGAAAGCAACTGACTATGGCATTTTAGTAACACCTTGCTGCAGTAGTTTACAACTATTTTGCAGCCAGGAATCATTTAATCTGTAAAATAGATTCCAGAGACACCCTCAGCATGGGTTTATTTTATGACCATTTCATATACTTTTTTTTTTTGAGCCATAAAGCTTTATCTTTCAAAACACAGGTCTGAGTTGACTGATGCTTAGATACTGTGTAAAATTCAATTGCAATGCATCACAATCCAAGCCACTCTAAAAACCAATGGATTGATCTTATCTACACACTCTTCCGCACATTAAAGTAACTCAGAACGAATATTCAACAAATCTCTCCATTTTCTGGTGAAAATGTAAAAAAAAAAAAAAAGTTTGAATGGTACTATTCAGAAAACATTTGTAGATTTGTTGATCTTATGTTGATGACATTTAAGTCTGTGTTGCAGGTGCAGTCCTTCCAGTAGGAGGTCTTCTGCTGGGTGAATCTTTCATTGAGCCCTTAAGTAGCAGGATGGTGCGTGTTGGTGGAGGCAGCATCAGGGCAGGAAAAGTGGTACCGCATGCAGGGGGTTTTCAGGCTCTACTGGACAGCCAAGCTCTCAGAGCACGGATGCGATTGATGGAATTGATACATGCTTCCTGTGATGAGTGGAAATCTGGAAGTCAAGAGGTTCTTAATGCGATTAGCAGAGTGAAGACAGCTGCATCGGATTTGGAGCAGGCCTGGAGGAACAGTCAGCTCTGCATGCTTCAGCTGCTGAGTTGTTTGGAGGCTCAGCAGGAGTGGGCCTTGTGGGTGGCTGAAGATGGGGGCAGTCTAGGTAAATGAGTGCACTCATTTGTTTTAGCAAACACACTTTCAGTATGCACTTTAGGTAAGAATCCTCACAGAAATGAATGAAAGTAATGTTAAAGTTAATGGTTAGCTTGTTAATATTTGTTAAAAATAAGACAATGTTTATGTAATTGTAAATCCTTTAATTGCTGACATTTTAACAGTTTGTACTGGCATTAGAAAACCATTTAAACAGGAATACTAGCTAGCTAGCAAATCAAAATGCACTTGGGCTAGTTAGATAGGCAGTTAATGTAAAGACATTTCACAAAGTTTATTCTCTAGTTAGTTAAGTCTTAACCACTTGCTACATTTTAATAATTCCCAAACATGTACATCAGCATTGCTAATTTTACAATTAGCTGAGCAATTGGGGGTTAGGGCCTTGCTCAGGGGCTTAGCAGTGGTAACTTGGTGATGCTGGGAATCAAACCCTGATCTTCCAATGTTGTTTTGTGCTTTTACTGCAAATAAACATTATTGTTAAGATGCTTAAAATTCTGTTTTAGTTATTCTTTTAAAATTCTAAAAAATACTAACTGGTAAGTTTTATTTTACTGGTAAAGCTGATTTTGTTTTTGTAGCTATCATGATCATATTGCTTGCTTTTTTGGCTAGTCTGCATTTTTCTACTCTTACATTTTACATAAATCACTGATGAGTCTTATGTTTTATTTATTTATTATTCATTATATTTTATTATATATTTTTTTGCAAAATTAGCTGTATAACATACATAATATTAAAATAACATAAACCATTAACATAAAATCCCAATACCCTAAAATTAAACAGTCTTAACTAGTCTAGTATAATGTACATATAATATCTGCTGGAGTTATTTCTACTTTACCTTTTAGTGGTTTATATGTGATAACATCTGCATGCTTTTATAGGTGAGATCAGTCTACCCGACACGGACCTGTCCCTGCCTGCCCTGCCAGGCCTGGAATATCCTGATCCTGGAGGTTCTGGTTTATTAGTTCCTGTTCTTGGAGTACAGTTTGATTGGATGTCAGGGCGTATGGTGCCACTTGCTGGAACAATGGAAGATGCAGATGGTAAAGGTCAGGCATAGTTTTGCATATTACAACCCTGTAGAATTTGTAAACCTAAATTGATGAGCACAAAACATAAATGCAAGATGACTTGAGTAGCCTAGCCGACAGGTGCTACCTGTTTTTAATCGGACTGAAGAATCTTTAAGAATTTTTATTAGGATTTTTACATACATACATACATACATACATACATACATACGGAAAGTGCAAGCTTGCAATAGCTGGACATGCAGGATAAACAGTACTGTACATATATTCCAGAAATCAATAGGATGTCTGTTGATGCTTGCAATAAGATTGTTTGATTCAAGTCACATTATATATAAATGTTTATATTGCAGAGCTGCACAGCTGCCATAGCCTCATTTTTTGACTAAAAATAACTAGTTAAATGTGTTTATTTAAGGTTTTTAGAAATAACCTAAATTCTAAAGCTTTTTGATGTAACTTTTAAGTGAGCTAAAAGACATTGTTGGGGAAATATAGATTAGCTATGTAAGATTGCTAGCAAAGTCTGTTAAATTCTAACCTAAGAAACTAAGTAAAAGTTAGCGATTGAACTGGGAGCAACAAAGATATTTTAGCTATTTAAATGATCTGTACCATTTTTCGACTTTGAAAGTATGCAGAACTGTTTTAGATCTGCACAATGTTTTTTATAAAACCAGTTTTAAGCTTGTACATGCGAAGCTTGATCTTAAAGATTGATATGAACCAAAGGCAGTTATGCAACCAGTGCAGTGTGTATCACTCATTTTCATTTACATTTCTGGCATTTGGCAGGTGCCATTATTTAGAGTGACTTACATTTTGACAACTTTTTTTATTTTGAACAAGCTAGGGGCGGAACCCATGGTCTTTCGATCAGCAGTCCAACAGCTTAACCACTGAGCTACAACCTCCATTAGATTTATAAATATTATGCTATGACCTGCTTCATAAACATAAATGTCCCCAGGGCTGATTCCTATCCGATTTGGGGCACAGACTGTAGACCCTGTGACAGGGGTGGTGGCTTCGGTAATTGGAGCTCGGCTAGACGTGTTTAAAAGGACAGTAATCCCAGTGACTGTATCCCAGCACATAAGTACTTCGGACAGTGTTCTGGTAAGCAAATGTGTTTAAGTATCTAAATTGTCTCAAAAGGCTATGAGTGCTGCAAGTTTGTGTATTTGTGTGCATGGTGCAGGGAGAGTCTTTACAGAAGGAGTGCAACATGAAGGCCCAGTTCTGGAGACAGCAGCGAGTAAAAGAGGATAAACTAGTTGCAGATTTAGAAAGAGCTTTACAGGTCTGGTTTTATACAGCCTTACAGAAGGAGTCGAATTATGTGAGGCTCACATCATGATCGACAAAAAAGGATCATTGCTAAATGTAAGCGGAAAGACCATAATCTTGGCTTGGTGTGTGTGTTTGTGTTCAAGCTTGTGTGGATGGAGACAGAGAAGCAAATAAAAGAGGCAGCAGCAGAGCTTCAGGATGCAGTCAATAAAGAGGCTCAGAGAAGAAATGCTGTGAAATCTGAGCTCTCTCTTCTGCTGCCTGGAAACATCCTGCTGGCTCTTACTAGAGGTGACGTGTACACACTTTATTGAGAGCCTGTAGTATTGATAGGTAGACTGCACAAAACAGATGAGGTGCCTTTATGTGTGTTGAAGGTGATGAAGAGGAGTGGAGGCAGCAGCATCACTGGCACACTGAACTGACTGCAGTGTTGAACAGAGTCAGTTTGTTTATGGCAAAGCAGCAGTGGGAGCAAGATCGGTCCACAGCTCTGTGTGATGAGCAACTGGTCAGTTATAACACTGAATCTATTTGGCTTATACAAATGTAATTATAATATAGTCTATTCAGGATTTTGCTGTTTTATAAAATTGAACAAACTCTTGAATATTCTGCTGAACAACAGTCTTTGGACAATGTTCCAAGTTGAAACATGGAAAACCCCTAACCCCAGGAGATTAGTTAAATAGCTAATCCTGCCCTAGACAAAGCAGGTGTAAGAAATAAAAGAGAGGGGACATCTGTGCTGTGGTTGCTGTGAAATGTGTGAGTGATTTAATTTCTCTTGTTCTACAAGAACGTAATAATGATTCCAAATTATAATTTATCTTAAGATATAATGTGTATTTTTTTCTATCCAACTTTATTCTGTCATAAGAAAAAAATATTTATTAAGAATAAGAAATTGATTAAAAGCATTAAAAAAAACCCAAAAAACCTTTGATGCCTTGAAGGCACAGCCACCATGGACCTTAAATAAATTCATACATTTACAGCATTTTGCATATAACATAATTAACAGAATTAAATGCCAAACAATAAACTCATTGTGAATTAGCAGACTCTATATAAATAATAACATATTACAGCAATGATTATCGATAATCTCTTTTGGACAAACACATTCCTAAAACATTTTACTTGCCCCCCATGCCTTAGCCAACAACACATGCACACAGTATGTTCCCCTTCAGATGGAGGTTACCCACTAAGGTGTTAAAACAACCTTAAATCTACCTTGGTGTGAAAAAGCATATGTGTTAGCAGATGAAGTATGTGTATGCCTTCATACAATGGAAATGCAACAGACTTGCCAGGCAGACCTGCTCAGCGACCTGGGATTGCCCACTCTCAGGGCAACTAAAGAAACAGAAACACCAATTGGCTACTCTATGACAGCCTTGTTGGCTACTGAGAGACACCTGTGGTTAACCCTCTCTGGCATGGAGGAAACTAATAGAACTTACCTTCTGGATGCCCATGTCGCCTCATTAGGACTGTTCAGGGATTTTGTACAGTCTGTAGCTGGGAGGTTTTAAAAGGCGAAATCTAGCTCCTCATATTGCATGGCACAAAAAATAGTATCACTACCCTCACCCCATTAAAAGTTGGGTTGACGAGGAAGCAACAGCAAACAGGGACTTTAGGGAAAAGGGCGAGTTTGGGGACCGTCACTCTTTCTAAGAAGTCCCCTAGGAAGAGGTCCTGATACCATTTGAGCCAGGCCTCTGGGGACAACCCCCACACCCCCCCTGGGGAAATAGATTATGCCACATCATAAAGATGGCCTAACTGTGCCAACAAGGAATAAAGACTCTATTGGGACAGGAGCAATAGAAAAGATCTTCCCTCACCAAGTGTAGTCAGGCAATTACAGCCGATACCTTATAGTTTATAACTATATGGAGTTATAAAAACTGTGGGCAAATGAGCTTTTCATTATGGGACTTGCTATAGTGTTTGGAAAAGTGTCTAAACCCCATTATGAACCACTGGGGAAGGCATCAGACAAATACCTGACACTGAAAATGGTGTTTCTAGTGGCTGGCGATATCCAGACGTTGTCCAGATTGCTATAATGCCTGGTAAAAGCCTTTCTTCAACCACAGCCCAGGTACAAGACTTGTGCTTATATAGCATTATGCACCTGTGCTTTTGAATAGTCAGATTACATACATGCTTAAGAGCCTTTTTTAAAGAAGGCAATACATTGTGGGATATCCTGCTCACTCGCTTGCCCGACTATACCAAACATTATCTGTGGAAGATAAAGCTTTATTTGCGGTAATCCTTAGTATTAGCTTGCAGAGCAGTTGGTTAAGTTGCTGAGTTGCATTTCTGATCATCAGAACAGTCAGATGGTTGGTTGTCAGCACTCTTTGCTAGGGTAGTCTCATTATTCATGTTCAGAATTTAAAAGCTAAAGAGAGTAGAGAGTATATCCAGCTCTGTCTGTATATGAGGCTATTCATAGCTGAATTTTATAGTTTCTGTTGATGCACTACATTAACTAGTAATAGATCTATCTATTACCTTCTAATGACTTCCTTCTAATTCCTGCAAAGCTTTTTTTGGTGCTCCCTGTTTCTGTCACAGTTAATCCCTTTCCGTTATTTAACTCCATCAGGGTTTGGTAGAACTGCTGCACAAGTGATAGGAATGTTGCAACAAATGTGCAACAAATTATTCATGATTTCATAAATGTATTCAATTATTATCAGCATTTCCCAGCATTCACTACTGCAAGAGCTTATGCATGAGCAAAAATTTGCATTGTGTCTGCAAATTAAATGATAACATAATAAATAATAAAATAAATATTCTTCTACTTTTGATTGTTCCATTTAAGGGATCACCACAGCAAATCATCTGTCTCCACCTAACCCTATTCTCTATATCCTCTTCACTCACACCCACTAATTTCATGTCTTTGTTTATAGCATCCATATACCTCCTTTATGGTCTTCCTTTGCCTTTTGCTTGTAGCTATATTTTAAACATGCTTTTACTAATTTATATCAGTATCCCTTCTCTGTACATGTCCAAACCAACTCAATCTGGCTTCCCAGACTCTAACATGAACTGTCCCCCTGATGAACCTGATGAAATGCTGTCCAACCTTGTCACTCCCAAAACCTCGACATCTTTAGCTCTGCCACCTTGTCTCTTTCTCAGCACCACTGTTTCTAAACCATACATCATAGCTGGTCTCCACTGTTTTTTGTACAGTTTTCCTTCCTTCCCTTGATTCTAGCTGATATTCTTCTGACACACACATCACTTCCGCACTTCCGACATATTTCTCCACCCATTCCGACCTGCCTGTACTCGCTTCTTTACCTTTTTTACATGCTCTCTTTTGTTCTGAACTGTTGAACCCAAGAACTTAAACTGTACCTTCTTTACCTCTTAACCCTGTAATCCCACTGTTCCACTTCCCTTCATTTTATTCAAACAGATGTACTCTGGCTTGCTATGACTGACTTTCCTTTTTCTTCTCTCCAAAGCATACAGGTTTTCTAAATATCACTATGTCATCTGCAAATCATTGTCCAAAAAGATTTCTGTTTAACCTCTTCTGTTAACCATTCTATCACCACAGCAAATGAGAAGTGGCTCAGAGATGCAGTGATGATCCCTGATGCAGTCCCACCTCCATTTGGAACTTCTCTGTCTGACCTACTGCACACCTCACCACTGTCCTGCTTCCCTCATACATATCCTGCACCACCCTGGCATACTTCTCTGCTATTCCTGACTTCCTCATACAATACCACAGCTCTTTTCTTGGTACCCTGTCATATGCTTTCACCTCTAAGACCATCTCTGTACTTCTCTATAAGCGTTATCAGAGCAAAGATTGCATTTGTAGTGCTCTTTCTGGGCATAAAGCCATACTGTTGCTCACAAAGATTTACTGCCCTCCATAAACTATCGTCAACTACTCTTTCCCATACCTTCATTGTATGACTCATAAACTTTATGCCTCTGTAGTTGTTGCAACTCTGCACATCGCCCTTGTTCCTAAAGATAGGCAATATTACACTTCTCCTCCATTCCTCGGGCATATTCTCACTTACTAAAATCCTGTTTAACGAGCTAGTAAGAAATTACACTGCTGCCTCTCCTAGACATTTCCACACTTCCACTGGTATCTCATCAGGACCAACTGCCTTTCCTCTTTTTATCTTTTGAACTTCCTGCTCCACATTGTTTACGTCTTCTATCTTTTTCTCCCTCTCATTTTCCCTATTCATCAAGTACTCCTTCCATCTTTTCTTTTCACTCTCTTCACTTGTAAGCACCTTTTCATCTCGATCCTTAATAACCCTAACTTGCTGCACGTTCTTCCCATCTCAATCCCTCTGCCTTGCTAACCTTTACAAGTCCTTCTCTAGTGTCTAACATATTGTTCTCATCATATGCCTTCTGCCTGGCCTTAGTCACTTTTCCTAACTTTGTGCCGTAAATCCTCGAATTTCTGTCTGCTTTCCTTTTTATCTCCCACTTTTTCTTGGCTAACCTCTGTATACTATCCCAAGTCTCCTTCCTTCTTTCCTCCTTCCATAGGACACACGTAGCACCTTTTTCCATGCCCCCCTGATCATCTCTGCTGTAGTTTGCTATTTATAAAGAAACACTAACTGCCCAGAGCCTGTTTCAACTCCTGTCTAAATTCTTCACGGTATTCTTCCTTTTTCAGCTTCCACCACTTCTCTTCTTCTTTCAGACCAACATTTTCATCCTACATACCACCATCCTATACTGTCTGGCTATACACTCTCCCACCACAACTTTACAGTCACTAATCTCTTTTAGATGGCTTTGTTTACATAAATTGTAATCTAACTGTGTGCTCCTTTCTTCGCTCTTATGAGTCATTTTATGCTCCTCTCTCTTCTGAAAATAAGTAATTACCACAGCTATCTCCATTCTCTTACCAAAGTCTACTACCATTTGTCCTTTACTGTTCCTTTCCCTGACTTCAAACTTACCCAACACTTTCTCTCTGTTCCCCTCACCAACATGTCCATTAAATTCTGCGCCTATCACTACTCTCTCTCCTCTGGGAATACTCAACACTACCTCATCTAACACACTCCAGAACCTTTCTTCCTCTTCTTACTCACAACCGACTTGTGGGGCATTTTACTACATTTATTACATTTATTATCAGCCTCTCAATTACTTACTTCAGACTCATAACCCGTCTTACTCTTTTTACCTTCAGAACATTTTTCACAAACTTCTTTTTCAGGATCACCCCTACCCCATTTCTCTTTCTTTCCACACCATGATAAAGCAACTTAAATTTCGATCCAATACTACGAGCCTTGTTACCATTTTACCTTGTCTTCTGCACACACGATATATATCTACCTTCTTTCTCTCCATCATAGCAACCAGCTCTCTACCATTCCCTGTCATTGTCCCAACATTCAGCGTACTTATTTTCAGTCTTGCACTTTTGCCTTCCCTTATCTCTTTCTGTCCATTCACACTCCCTCCTCCTTTCCTTCTTTGACCAATAGTAGCCCAATTTCTGCCAACACCTTGTAGAACAATGGCGCAGATGACAGCAGTTGTTAACTTAGGTCTTGACCGTTTTGGTATAAATTTACTACTAATGATCCACATATTTAGGTTTGGCAATGTTTTATGTCGGATGTCCTTCCTGACACAAATCTCTCTATTTATCCAGGCTTGGGACTGGCACCAAAGTCACTGGCTTGTGACCCCTGTGGCTAGATTCTCAGATACTGCCGAATTTACTATTTTTACTATACTACATATGTTTATATGCTTGGTCTTGGTCTAACTGATGTAAAGCAGCTTGTGTTGTTTAGTGCCATGTAGAAAATAATCAATCTAGATCCAGACTAAGTAAAAAACCCTGACCTTTGAGGCTACTATGTATGTTACATTCATGTACATTTGGTTGTTCTTTTTTTTCTTCCTACTTAAAAAACTTTAAAACCCTGTGCATAGTTAGTGAAATGATGATTTGGACTCTAGGATGAAAAGACAAGGCAGAAGAAGCAGTGGGAGCAATTAAAGCAGAGAAACACTGAGCTTGATGTTGCTTTGTCTTTAGTGCGCTGGGCCTGCGAGTGCAGCCAACTCCATGCTGATACTGCAGAGGTACGTTTCACCTGATGCCAGCATGTTAACCATGGCAAATTGGGCTCGTATTAAGCTTATTTCAAGCTAAAATCACTTTGAGAGGATTTCAAACATCACTATATTATAGAGATGAGCTGGAACTACACTAGTCTTGTTACACACACAAATTTTATAAGCATGTTTTTCCCCCTCTTTATAGGCCATATTATCAGACTCATTTATGTATAGGGATTATAGTATGGTGCAGCTTCGAGACAGGAAAAACTCCCTGAAAGCAATAGTGTTGACTCAGCACAAGATCCTTCCTCATTTGCAGCACCTTATTCAGCTGCTAGATGATGGCAAACTTTCCAGTCTCTTAATCAATGCCCAGAGCCACCAAAGCTCAGGTAAAGGACATTTATTTACTTTTATCAACATACAAATGGAAATGAGCATGTCTTCTTTTTCTTTAGTAGCCTGTACTGATTCTTTTGCAGAACAGCCAGTAAGGCAGATGTTTGACAGGGACATGAGTTCAAGAGTGTGGACTGTGTCAGTCCCTATAGCAAAAGGTATCTATTAAAAGTATGACTTGGTTCATTCTATTGCTCAAAGCAGCAGTTTTTTTATTTTCCTCAGGTTTGCTTTGTTTGGAGTTGTTGTATGCATTCTGAGTTCCCGTTGTAATATTAATTTAATCTTCGATGAACAGATGTCAATCAGTTCTGCTGTGCAGCAGTTTCTGCTCCATCAATGAAGGGTGATGAAAAGGCTTTGTCTGTGGGTGAGCTGAATGGCTTAAGGCTTGAATTTTCCAGAACATCACCCACACACGCAGAACAGGATGTAAGCCCTGCTCAAAGCCAGGGTAAGGCAAGAGTCTGACTGACACATCTCTAATTAAAGTACTTTAACTAACAGTTTTTACTTTTTGCCCAATCAGATGCCCATAATTCCACAGAGACATTTTCTATGCATATGGCAGTCCCCAAACTGTCAGGTAAGACAATTTGCATTTTTCGCTAAATCTTTAAAAAAATATACTGGGGATAAAAATATTGTTTTATAAGCTAGAGATAAATGTTACTTTACATATTTGAGCAACCAGGGGTAGTAAGAACTTCAGAGAGTAATTACGGCTTAAGATGCTATCAAGATACAAGAAGTGTTTAGTTGTGTTAAAGTTCAGTTCAGCATTACCACAATAATTTTGCAGGAACTGAATAGAAAAATTAGTCTTCTGGGCCTAAACCCAGTAAGGAGCTGGTTAGCTCAGATCAGGAACAGCATCTTTAACACAATCACCTGAGCAATGCCACCCCTAAGGCTCTGTGCTTGGCCCATTGCTCTTCACTTACAGCTGTGCAGAAAACCACATCATTAAGTTAACTGATGGTATGACTATGGTGATTCTCAACAGCAAGAACTACGAGTCTGCATACATAAGGATATGCTGCTACCTGTTTGAAGCCAACACTTCAAAATAGTTTTTGCCTGGTTAGATCGAACACATCTGTTAAATACTGATAGCTCCATTAGAGATCATTAAGAACCTCAAATTCCTTGGCGTTCTCCTAACAGGAACCTTGTCTGGTTCCTTCCCCCAGCCAAGGTTCCTTCCCCCAGCCAAGCCTCACCTATACATCTTATGAAGTCTGCTAAACCCATCCTGATTACATTTTTCAGATAGACTGTCAAGAGCATTACAAGCAGTTGTATGTTTGGAAATTGATTAATCTTAAATATCCACAACCACATGCTGGATCTGCAAAGCCCTCAGCATTGTTGACACACACCCCTCAAATTTACTCTTCTCCCTGCTGCTGCTTTCTGACTGAGGATACTGAAACATTCTGACCCTCACAGCTATAATGTGCAACAGTTTCTTTCTTCAGGCAATTAGACCTCTCAAGACCAAAGAATAGACATCAATCCACACATGCCCACCTTTACAAAAACATACACTCATTCTCAACATTAATTACTTCACATTTTTCACAGATAGTAATTTGTAATACTGTATTTACCACCTGCATTTTGCTCATAACTTGTATATTCTTTTTACATTTAAATATTTTATTTTATTGTAAAGTAGCATGTTATTTCACACTTACATGTTATGTTTAGGTAGTCCGCTGTAGTCTTTTGTAGGTTTGTGTTATTTTTTGAAGGTCTATGTAGTTTCATGTAATCTTATGTAATTCTTCATTGTTTTATGTTGGTTTGTGTAGTGGTTTTCGAAATCTATACAGTCTCATGTATTTCTATGTATTCTTTCATTGTTCTGTGCAATACTGTGTAGTTCTGTGTAGTCTGTTGTATTTCTATAAGGTCTTGTGTAGTCTGTAGATCTGTGTAATCTTGTGTAGTGCTGTGTAGTCTGTCGAATTTCTGTAAGGTTTTGTGTAGATCTGTGTAGTCGAATATAGCCCTGTGGAGTCTTGTGTATTTCTGTTTAGTCTGTCTTATCTCTATAAAGTCTTATGTAGTTCTGTGAAGTCTGTAGTAGTTCAGTAAGGTCTCGTGTGAATCTGGGTAGTCGAATGTAGCCCTGTGCAGTCTTGTGTAGTTTTTAGTGTGGTTCTGTGTAGTTTAGTATGCATCTGTGTAGTCTTCTGTGGTTTTGTGTGTAGTTTAGTATGCATCTGTGTAGTTTAGTTTGCTTATGTGTAGTCTTATGTAGATCGGTGCTGTTTTGTGTATTTTATTGTGGTTCTCTGTAGTCTTCTGTAGATCTGTGTAGTCTTTTGTAGGTCTGTGTAGTCTTATTTGTGATTCTGAGTGGTTCTGTGTAATCTCTTGTATTTCTGTATATTTGTATTTCTGTAGTCTTGTGTAGTTTCATGTAGGTCTTTGAAATCTCATGCAGGTCTTCTTAGAGCTGTACCATAGTAGTTCTTCTTAGTCTCATGTTATGTGTAGTCCTGTGTAGGTTTGTGTTGTCGTATGTAGTTTTGTGTTTCATGTACAGTATTTCTGTCCTGTATAAGATGTACAAACTTAAAATTGCAATAAAGCTACTTGACTTGTCTTGGTTAAATCTATCATTGTTTATTATTACAATATGCTCAACTGCTTCACACAGATGAGGACTGGGCAAGTTTACTAGAGCGCTCGCCACTGTTCCAACTTATCAAAGACGTGGAACATCGACTCAGAGACCAAGCACAGACTACAGGCTTGCTTAGTGTTCAACACACAGGTCACTCGCCTAACACTTGACCACTTTCCTGAGGAAATACAGACATTTGCTGCCATTTGTAGTTAATTGGTGATCTTGGTGTCTTTGTGCCACAGGTTCAGAGAGCCCTTTCATCGATTTCTTAGATGCTCAGTGGGATTGTGAGGGCACACTTGTAAAAGTCAATGAAGAAACTCTTAATCCCCGGGAGTTTCTTATTTACCAATATGGCCAGCTTCTTCTTCAAGTGCTACACACACACCGAGTGGTTTGAATATCCATTTCTTCTCCTACACACTCAACCTCTCTCTCTCTTTTATACAAACTACCTCATTTTCATTTATTCTAATATTTTACACCCACCGAAAAATGGAATAGAATTGGTTGATTTATTGGAAAGTTACGATTAGATATGCTTGGGTTTTTTCTACTTTTTCCAGGCACCAGCATTGAAATTACACCTCGCCTCAAGTCTTCCTACAAATAACTACCACTGCAATGCTTTCCGCAATTCCTTTCATTACCAGGTATTTCTAAAAATAAACATGAAGCAATATTAAAAACTTTCTTGAGAATATGACACAGGAGAAATTTAATTAATACAATGTAATTAATTTTCTATGCTTTATGCAGTTGAAATTTTTGGCTGGATATTATTTTATTTAAAAAGAAGCTGGGGTCAGAGAACATGGTCAGCCATGTCTTATCATCTTATAAGAAGTGCAAACTTTAAAACTCTTAAGCTCTATAATATTATATATTCTGTTAATTGTAATAATTTTATAATATTTAGTCTTTTTATGACGCATGCTGTTTTCATTATTCAGCCATAACGTTACAACATGTCAAAGGAAGGGATCTGTAAGGAGCAATAGTGGTTCTGGCATACATGATTTTCAAGTTACTTTGATGTTTACCGCTAATCATAGATTAATGCAGACCAAGTATACTCCTTCATAGCAATAGTATGCCAAACAGATAATTGCCTTTTTAACTCTGTCACACTGCTAAATCTGTTTAGAAATGGTTTAAGATGATGGCAAAAGGTTTAGACTGTTGACTTGGCTTTTAAATTCCCCAAACCTCAGTGTAATCAAACATCTATGGGATGTGCTGGACCATAGAAGCTTAACCTAACAACTTGCAGGGCTTAAAGGATCTGCTGATAACATATTGGTGCCAGATGCCAGAGAATATCTCCAGAGGTCCTTAGAGCTGTTCTGATGGTACAAGGGGGATATACACTGGCTGTTTGTTATAATACATACTAATATAATACATAATTGTGTTTTGTTGTTGTTATATCTATAATCATGTCTGATTTGTATTCAAAAATGCTTCAAATTGATAAAAATAGTGATGTGCAGCCTTGTGCAGGAGAATAAAAGAAAGTGTTTAATTGCACATACTCTCAATATGGTCATACAATCTAACATTTTAGTCGGGGCAGTAGGAGCTTTATTGACAAGTAAAACCTTATTTCTACACTTCTTTACAGTTAAGTGCTTTCTTTTTTACAATACAATGAAAAACTTTGATTTTGTTTTATTTTTTCGTCTAGTAGGTGTGTATATGTTACATATATGTTACGTTACATACTGTCTGCTTGCTCACAATGTCTAACATTTTCAGAAATACTGTATGTGGACACAGAATTATCAGTCCCAAAAAAAGAAAACATTTATTATCATTCCTCTTTTTACAAAACTGGCCCCTTTTGTCTTTTAAGGAAAATGGTGAGGCTTAGCAACTTGTTCAGGGGAAGAGCAAAGTTGAAAGTCAAACAAAACCTGCCAAATATATAAACATAAAAATAGCAAAGGCCTAAAACACCTTTAATGGTGTTAGCTGTAAATCCTTATTCAAGTAAAGCATTCAACAAATAAGACAAAGAAGGTAACATCTACTGTTAATACTTATGTTGTACTTGCTCTGGCACCAGCAAGCCCACCTTAGTTTTTGTAATTAATAAGAATGCAAATGCTGAAGTTGCAGCACCGATTCCACTTCACTGTGTTGCTTCAATAGATTAAAATAACCTCTGAATGACTTCCAAAACATTGTATCTCTAGGAGATGGATAACACGCTGTATGTGCGCCACCAGAGGCTACAGTCCATTGGAAAATTCTCTCTGCTGCTTCTGCACTGTGCTGCTCACATATCTACCGGCCAACTGAGTGTTGACACAACTGCTGCTTTCCAAAGGGCCTTCTTTAAGGTACAAGCCAGCCTATACACCCATCGACTCTGTTGATTTCATCACACTTCAACATGTTAATTTAGTTTCTTTTGCTGCTTTTTTAACACTTCAGACTCTAGATGTGTGTCTTAGTGAGTTGTTTCATGCCAAACTGGAGCTTGATGCAGCTAAAGAAAAAAAACAAAGCACGACTTAGGCCTTAAGTGCCTGGAGAGAGTGAAGAAATGCACCCCAGGAACTGTGTCTGAGAATCTGAATGTAAGCCAATTAATTGTAACCCATGCCTCATCTGTCTGGATCTAAGACACTATGCTAAAAGTATGGATATTCTCTCAGGAGATGAATTGTCACCTGGTAGCTGGTTCAGAATTTAATAGGATGGTTAATATTTTGTATATTTTTACAGGCGGTAGCTAAGCTGCTGGAGAAGCACAAAAAAAGTTCAGTGTTCAGGAAAGTCGAAAGCTTGCTGAGGGATACGAACCTGGAGGTCAGCCCAAGCGATGTTGAACTGCCAATTAAACATGAAGCAGAAGGCTAGGATGTTGCGCCAAAGTGAAATGATGAATTGGTTCTGAAATACAAGCACTGCTGCATGTTACCGAATATGACAAGACCTACTACCACATCCAAACTACCGTTTGATGCTCCGTGGGGGACAGATGGCAACTTGGACTATAGCTTTGTTTTGGATCGAGGACATTTGAGTAATTACAAATAAAAAAAACACATGGAATACATGTTAAACAAAATGTCACACCAGATGGAATATCAAACAATTGCAAATACTAAATAAGGATGTGAATTGCAATTAGTTTCATAAAGGCAAATCCCTTACTGTACAGACTGAAGTATTTGGATACCTGATCATCACATCCTTACGCTGTTAGGAGTTACCGGGAATGTTACCCCAACAGGCCACCAGAGGGCAAACCAGGGACTTCAGTTCCTTTGTTTATGTGGATTATGTGCTTCTAATGTTTCTCATGTCTTTTCCATGTGTCTTGTCATGCGAGTCTCCCCTGTCTTGTCATTGGTTTATTGTTCACTTATTATGTTAAGGTGTTGCTTGTTACCCCCGATTGCTTGTTTATATAAAGCCCTGTGTTTTAGTCTGTCTTTATTTGACTTAGTGTAAGACACTTTCCAAGTTCTTTGTTGCTAAATGCTAATGCTAGTTCCTTGTTTGTTCTTGCTCCAGTCTAGTTTTGATTCCTTACCAGTTTGAGGTTTTCTTTGTTTTGTAAATTTTACAACAAAATTGTTTTTTTAAACAAATTGTGGAGGTTATTTATAAGTTTTGGAATAGGATTCTATTCCAAAACTTATAAATAACCTCCACAATTTTAGAAATGTTTTCCACTAGATTTCAAATGCTGTGTTTCAATCAGAAGAGTATTAAAGTCATCAAGATCTGATTCTCATCAAGAAATTTGGCATTGTGTTGCTGCTGCTGTAGTTGAGCTAGTTCATAAAAGTACATAAAAATAACTTCCATAAGTTATGAGTCTCTATCAAAACACACCAAAATCAAAACCACATTATATTACTCTTTGTTTAACTCCCTGTGCAACCATGACATTATCTTTTAGAGCCATTGAATCCTGGAGTAGACTCCAGCGTGGAAACGCAACAGTAAAATTAATTTGGGTTTTTGCTGTTTTTCCATTGACAGGGTTGCCACATAGAGTTAAAACTGTTCATTCAATAAACTTTAAGAATCTGATCAAGTATCCTGTCTGCGCAGACAGGTGCAAAGAGGTATGCAAATGAATATATTGACAGGCAGGTAGGAAAGCTTATCATAATGTTCGAATTGAACATTTTGATTGGACAAACGTTTTTTTTTTGTCCTATGCCTTCCATACAATATATAAGTAAATATTAATACATGTAGACCGCTTAAGTTAAAGATTACTATCAATGGATAAACTTTCAATCAGCAGAACAAAAAATGTTTTTGAACCAACAATGTGTTTTATTTGTAACATTGTTGGGATGACTGAAGAGAGTTGTTTAGTTATTGACAGATCAAAGTTTTCTAAGGGCAGAGCTGGAACTGTTGATTTATTATTTTTTTCTATAAACCTGTCTATATTTATGGTTTTAACTGGCACCGTGTTTTATGGCTGAATTTTTCAAGGTTCACATGGTTATACTTCTCCAAGGTGGAGAAAATAGATTTGTGCTGCTGGAAGTTGTGAAGCATAGAATGACTGTGCAGAAAAGAAGATGATCCGTCGTGGTCCTGTAATGTTTTTAATGAATGTACATTACAAGAAGTTAATATTCTTCAGGTTCAGTCTTATTTAATGTGTCTGAGTAATTTTCAGAGCGTCCAGTTTATTGCATACACCATAGTTCAGTTATACTTGTAGCACTACAACAAATGTGTTTACTAGGTTTTGATTTTGTCTTTTGTAAAATTTAAAATCTAATGTTTATGACAAATTGGCCAAATAATTATTTATTTAGGAATTAACATATGCAGTAATATTTTGTATATTTACTGTAAAGCATTGTATGAGTTTTATTTTAGTATTCTATTCTAATAATATGTTAAAAATAGACACAGATAGGTCCTGGGTTATTGCCATTGCAGCATTATCATCACTCTGTCATGTTAAACTGTAGAACGTCACACCTAAATGTTTAGCAACACACACCTAATCAGAAGTTGTACACTGGCTACTGAATGTAACATATTTGTACAGTGTTATGCTACCTGTATTTGCAGTGTTTGAGGAAGAATGAGGTTAAATGTTGACAGAAGGGAAGACTTTTACATAAAGTTATAGTCAGATAAGTCTAGTCAGGAGAAAACTTACTTTAAAATGGCTACTATTTAGCTTGTTCAGTGTGTTGGGTGCAGGATGTTTAGACATTTTTTTTCCGTCGTCAGTGATAGTTTTATTTGCGACAGGTGTATGTTAGAACTCAGAAAAGATTTTAGCATTAGAGGAGCACATCCAGACTTTACAGAGGGTTAGCAAATGAGAGAGTAGCATCCCAGAGCAGAGAGTCTTGGTGGCACATGCGGATTTAGCCCGACATCGGTATCAGAGCCCTTAGTCGAAGCTAGTGACCGTATAGTAACAGGCAATAATTATATTTACAGACCCCCAAAACCGTACTCAGAATTTCTGATCGAATTTGCAGATTTCCTATCAAATCATCGTTTCTGTTTAAAGAGCGTTAATTGCTGGAGACTTTGATATTCATTTTGAGAATACAGATGACCCCCTGAGAACAGCATTTATGCCCATAATCGACTGAGTGGGAATAAATCATTGTGTAGTAGGACCCACTCATAAAGCAGGTCACACTTTAGATTTAATATTATCTTTCGGGGTGCGAAGATCTCAGATCACAATCTTATTTCATTTAAAGTGTTTCATAGTAATAATGTACACACAGTGCTGCGCTACCAAATGAAATTCACATTCACATCTTTTACCGTCCATAGATTTAACAGCTATCTCCCAGAATTATCTACCATGATTGTATTACCTTCTGACCCCACAGAACTCGATCAGGCAACTGAATATTTAGACATATTTATATTTATAACATTCTGTTATACCTTAAATAACATAGCTCTAGTTAAAAAAAATGCTTAAAGATAAGAAACTCGCTTCCTGGTATAATGATGCGCTCTTTAAACTGGAGCGTTCGAAAACTAGAGCACCAATGGCGACACAGTCTTAGTGTTTAATTCTAGGCTGAAAACTTATTTATTTAAGCATTTAGATTGCCTTAGATAAGGGAGCAGATCTTGGGGACTCGTGGATGTTAAGTATTATAGTGATCTGGTATGGTTAGATGCTGTTGCCCCACTCTAATTGATTACTCAGGTTTGCTGACGGTGAGAGTGACTGGTTGCTTTACATATCAGGAAGCTCTCATGTCTGTGTTTTCTTTTGGTTTCTGCTTTTAGTTATGTTGTCATAGTCTATTTTCTTTTTCTTTCTTTACATCATGTCATGTCACATCACCATTGTGACTGAGGACACTTTCAAGACATTGACAGTGACTACAGTTGCTTACACACACAGTGTGACTGCATAATTCCTGCATAAACAGATGGTTTATCACCCAAATGAGAATGGGTTGTCTGAGTCTGGTTCCTCTCAAGGTTTCTTTCTATTACCTATTTCAGGGAGGTTTTTTCTTGTCACTGTCGCCCTCGGCTTGCTCATCAGGGACAAACTGATTTCTGTTCCGTTCACGTTTTATAATTATCTTTGATTGTGTAAACCTGCTTTGGGACAATGAATTGAATTGAATTTTTAAACCTGGTTATTGTATAATTATTGTAAAATGGGAGACAAGATAACCCAGGATTTCATTTTTTTAGTGTATACAGTGAGTATACAATTACTTTGTGCTGCTTGTTTTTCAGCTACCCTGCTGATTAACTGGTTTAGGTGTGTTTAGTCAATCAGAGCGTAGAAGACACCAAATTACCAGGTCTTTTCCTATGCTTCCCTCATCTGAAATGGTATCTTCCAGCTTTTGATTGACTGAACACACCTGAACCAGGTAATCAGCAGTAAATAGGGCAGGGCTAGCTGGAATACAAGCGTTATAAAGGCACAAAGGAAATATGTGCCCTGTTTGTTAGGATGGTAAACTTGTGTGGGGAAATTAAAAAACAACAACACTTTTTTAAATAAAAATTTGTAAAAGGTGAAATTTATTCAGAAAACATGTTGTTTTACCACTTTGAGTTTTAAGGAGAAGTGAACATTTTTAGCTAGGAGTTAGCTAAAAGCTAGAAAAGCTATTTACAAAGCTGCCAAGACAGACATTTACTAAGGAATTGAGAAAAGTCTTAAGCTAATAGTTAGGGCAGAGTTAACCTTGTTGTTCACTGACCATTCACCCATTAATTGGCTGATGGGGGGGGTTCTGTCAGAGATTCATTTATAGAACTATTGTAGAGTAAAATATTATGTTGCCATATTCAAATAAAGATTTTGCTTGTTAAGTCTCACTAGATAAACAAGTATATGTTCAGCTAATTGCCTGACTCTAACAAGTGTGCTTCTCATAACATTTAGGGGATGTGCCTATAAACAGCCTCATGACTGATTTGTTGAAGTGACTCGACCATGACAATTTCTTTAATTATAATTATATATACTTTAAAAGACATTATTTCCAAATGTTAACTTTTTGATGCAGATTGCAGGCAACAGCCATTTTAGAATAGTTTGGGTCCTGCTCTTAGTGACTTATGATTCCTTTTTATTACTCCTAATGTTTTACAGATTTAGGAGATAATTTTACTGCTAAAGCAAAAATGTACGAGTCCAAAATTGTCTATTGACACACCCCATATTTCTTTTTTACTTTATTTTACCTAAATTTAGATGTTTTGTGAATACAAGCCCTGAATACCATAATACTCACCAAATCGGAATTGGACATTAAGATCTGCAGTGTAAACGCAGCCAATGTCTCTTCCTGGAGATTTTCCTTCTTTCAGAAATTTCCTTTAAATTTACTAATGCTTTTTTTTAAGCACAAATCCAGATATCCTATTGTGGACTGTCAGTCATAAAAATATTCTTTTTCTTATTTAAAGATAATATTCTTTTTCTTATTTAAAGATAATGTGTAGTCTCACATTTTGAAACTTGTGAATCAGATCTAATGTGCTTTTTCCTTTGGTAAAAACTTGTTTCTATATTAAACAAGAGAATTACTATTGATGTGTATCTAAAAAAGAAGTGAATAAAGTTTACCTTGCATTAGGATTCATGAATGGGTGTACAGTATACTGTATACATTACAATATACTGAAGATATTCTTACTGCGCATGTGCAAGTTTTGAAAAATCAAAAAAGTCAACTCATTTGCCACTTGCATCCCCTGTAAAAAATATTTAAAATATGTATTGTAGCTTTAATATGATGGCGTTTTTGTTAAATTGTATTACTGTGGAGATTTATCAGCCTGTGACGTGACGCGACAGTTTTGTATTAAAAACGAAACCACGCCCACTCACCTATAGTCACTTAAACCACGCCCCTTATTCATATACCGTGTGCGGAGATATGAAATGCAGTTGATAGTTTGTGCGCTGCGTTTTAAATAATCGTATTTAATTCATTTATTTGTTAGTTTGTTACATTATGTTTACCACAGCCTAGATTAAATTAATTTCTTACACGCACACACATTTATAGATACAAGCAAACCACGTGACAGCCGTTGTCGCTATGGTTACAAGTCTTCCGCAAAGACGCGCAGCTCAACCGTGTGATAACCGGAACTAAATTAAAATATGGACTCGTGTGAAAGTGAGGACCTGGAGAGGTTTTTGACCAACGTGGATCGTATAAGTGCGTGTTATTTCTTTTCTTTTTAACAACAGAGAGAATCTGTTGTTAATTATGAAAAACTTTGTAAAACAGGCTAGTGTGTACGCTTACTCGGCGTTTTGGTGCGCTAATGTTACTTAGGAAATTAAATCGATAAAAGATGTGTGTTGTTTGTGTTGTTTTAAAGTGTAGACTTTACCTTTTCGCGGTTTAGGTGAGTTGGTGAAGGAGCTGAACTCCAGTGATGTGGCTGCTCGGGAGAAAGCTATAGAAAAAGCTGATTCCCTGGTTGCCTCATTGGAAAGAGAAAAAACGAGCAAAAATGCCATCAACAGGACAGTTATTAATACCAAACCCACATGTGAGCACAAACCAGGGGTAAAAACATTTTTTACTCATATATATACTGTAAACGTTTCACTTGGTGAAGTAAACATGGTTTGTAACTTTATTTTAAGATCTAATTTGCTTAAAGTGCTTTGATCGTTGCTGCTATAAGTTTGTGAACACCTTACTGTCCCAGCCACGATTGTTTCCCCAAAATATCACCCAAAATTTGAAAGCAAGCAATTGTCTGTCACTATATGCTGTAACTATGAGACCCAAACGCTCTTGCGGCATGACATTACCTCTGTATGTAAAACCTCTGAGCTCCATGAATGCATTGGTTGATGTGGGAGAACTTGAGTATCCGGCACAGAGCTCTGACCTCACTAAGCAGCCACCCAGACCTCCTCGCCGAATGTTAGTGTCTGAACTCACTAATACTGTTGTGGTGAAATAAGAAAATTACCATTCCACACTCTAATAAAAAGCTTTTACATATGTGTAGAGGTTCTTAGAGTAGGAGTGGGATTAAATCTGGAAAAGAACGTTTAAAAAAATCTTTTGGCCATCTAATGTATGTACAATAAAATATTTAGGCCAAACAAAAAGAGTTTTACAAAAAGAATAGAAAGCTGTCTAGAAAGTTCCTTTAATTAAGGTTTTTCATCTCTTGTAAATTCCCCTTCAAATTGCCAAACATATTTTATGAGAGATTTTCTAAAATTGACCCGTATATGCAAAATGATGGTGTAGTGAGTTAAGGCACTGGCACCCATGCGCAAGTTGTTACACTCTGGCGATCCAGGTTCGATTCTGGCTCGGGTCCTTATCAGTCCCCCCCACCCGAATCTCTCCCATTCCATTCCGCTTTCCTATCAATAAAAAAATATGTTAAAAAATGATATGCGGTGCAAAACAGCGAATTATTGAGCAGTCTTTGGGGACTAAGAGGATAAATAGAAAAAGGGTCAAATGTTTATTAATTACACTGCTACTTTAATATTGACTAGCGTGTGTGATAGCGTGGGACCGTGATATGGACAACGTCAGCAAAATTGATATCATATTTAAACTGTTTGTAGTTACGCCCCAGAATGATGATGCGTGACGATCGAACGTAAAACTTAACTGTTCACGCTGCAATGGTAAACACGATTGCAAAACACCTGACTTGTGTTGGATTTAATACCACATATAGAAGTGGCACAAATTAGAATTGAAAAGATCAGAATCCATGTGGTTTGTGCTGTTCACACTGTCAACAGTTTAAAGTCATTAAATAAGTCAGTAAAAAAAAAAATCACATTTGGGTAGCCTTAGATGCAGTGTCTGTTGGATTTAGTTATCACTTTTGTATTAACTTGTACAAATTGGTGGTATATTATTATATTAACAGTCGTTGGCAGTACTGCAGTCGTTTAGTGGTTAGCACTGTTGCCTCACAGCAAGAAGGTTCCACGACGGGGGTATTTCTGTGCAGAGTTTGCATGTTTTCCCCATCTATTCCAGGTACTCTGGTTCCCTCCCACAGTCCAAAAACATGTATGTTAGGTTGATTGGTGTTTCTAAATTGGCCATAAGAGGGAGTGTGTGTGGGTTTTTTGTCTGTATGTGGCCCTGTGATGAACTGGAGACCTGTCCAGGTTGTACCCTTGCCTTCTGCCCAATGACAGCTGGGATAGACTTCATCAGCTCCCTGTGACCCTGTGGATTTATGGATATTAACAGTCTTATTATTTTTCAGAATGCACCATTTGTACCCAGTGAAAATCCAGGTAGGTTTATTGCAAAATGGCTTTTTGTAATTGCTTAATATTATCCGCAAGATAAAAAAAGGAATTGTATGTGATTGTTCAAAAAATATTATTTTGTTATTGGTTTTTTTTCTTTTTACAATGTCTGTGGCTTTTCAGAGTATTTTATGAAGGCTTTAGAAAAGGATGCAGAGGAGAGAAGAATAAAACGACAAGTGAAAGTAAAAGAAGCAAATGGTGTGTGTGTGTGTGTGTTTGAGGGGGAGAGAGAGAGAAAGAGGGAAAAAGTGTGATTGAATTAAAAAAAAATTAATGCTATACATCTGCATTTTTGTACAATAGTCATCTTTTTTCCTTCTATTTAATTTGCAGTCTTAAAGGAAAAAGGAAACCATGCATTCGCTTTGGGAGACTATGAAATGGCTGTCAGTATGTACACAGAAGCTCTAGAACAGCTTCGTGACATGCCAGCCCTGTACACAAACAGAGCTCAGGTGCTTTTATTTTCTTTAAACAACTAAATTGTGTCACCTGATTAAATCCCAGTGTGTTTTTTGTTCTACCAATGTTTACCTTTCTTTATCCTGCAGGCCCTTATTAAGCTGAAGAGGTATAAGGAGGCTATAAGTGACTGTGAGTGGGCTCTGAAGGTAAGTATAGCTGTGGGCAAAGGTGTGCCAGAGGTGCCCTCTCATTTATTATAGTGTCAGCCAAGCTTCTTCTTTTATTATCCTGTCCTGTTCGGGGAACTGCTGTGACCTGCTCAGGAGCATCATATGATAAACTGCAGCTTTAATGAACTAGGTTGACATAGTACCTCATACTTTTGAACTAAATATAATGTAAAACGTTAACCATTAAAGGTACATGATAAATACTTTAATAGTCATTTTAATGAGAATAAAATAACCTGAAAGCCTTTTGAAGAAAAATACTGATGAACTTTCCATGCTATACTTAAACTACATTGTAGTTAAGAAACCTATTTAATATAAAATTTTGATTGACAATCAGTGCTTATACTCCAAAATACTCATTCTGTTTATAAATTCATCTTTTAGTTTAAAATTTAAGTTAAGAATGTTAAATATTTCTGAAGACATAATTGTTTTTTTATTATCAGTCTATAAATGTGTACAAAATTTCCAATTATTTAGAAGAGAACATTTTTTACAAATGTTAAATCTTTTAAATATAGTTGTGCTTAAAAGGTTTAAATACCTTGGGAGAATTTGCAAGGTGTAAATCATTTAAAAAGTTAAAATTAAAAATTAGTTAGAAGGCCAAACAAATTTATTTTATTTATTATAGGTTTAATGGCATAACAGAATGGCACAATCAACCAAAACATGACAATAAAGATAATGAGGAAATAATCCCTGTTCGATAGTTTGCTAACCTTTAGTTTTTGATATGGTGTATAAGACTGGTAAAGCTTCCCATGCTTCCCATTCTTCCTGACAAAATTCCTGTAAACCATTTGGTTGTCTTGCAAAAACTGCACGTTTGCAATCTTCCCAAAGTGGCTTAATGACATATTAAGATCAGAATTGAATAATTGCTGTGGCCAGTTCAGAGCAATTATCTTTTTCCGATGTAGCCATTGGCGGGTCAACTTTAGCCCCTGTTGTCTACCAGTATTTTCTAATAACATGCTGCATTTATCTTGCCATCAATTTTGACTAAATTCTCCTGTGCCAGTGAAGCTTACACAAGCCCACCAACTTAACTTGCATCTCATATTTTAATATCTTACTTGAGTTTTCGCTGTCTACAAAATTATATTCGGATGTGATTTTAGCTAATTCCTTTCTTTATCAGTGATTTACTGTCACTAAGGTTGTGGCTCTTTATGTCCATGTGTCTTTCTTCTGGGAAAAACCTGTAGTTGCACTGGCCAAATTAACTTGCCCTTTGTACACACTAAGGTCCTTTCTGGAGTTTATTCAAACCTTGCACAAGGATAATGCGCTTTTTTTCATAGGCCTTGTTAATGCCTCTCCGAACAATGGTTGTGACTGGTTTTGTAATGTGGTTAAACGTTCTAATATATGTAAATATTGATCAGGGTCGTTTGGTGATTTCAGTTATCATGAGGTTTTAAAAAGACAAACAACTAATATAATGATTAAAAAGTAAACGTGATCACTTTTATTAAAGAACAAATAAATATTTTGCAATGTTTAACAATTTCAGGGTGTGCAAACTTTTGGGCACAACTGTGTATATATTAGGAAAATCCTTGCATTATAAATGCTTACTACAGATGATATGAAAATACACCAGTTGTGAAAAGTTGCCATTTGTATTGAAGCTTTGCAAATAATTCAGTTTTTTACAGAATTGTACACATTCTTAAGTATTTAACTTATATTTTATTTTCTAACACAGTGCAGCGATAAGTGTATTAAGGCTTATGTCCACATGGGAAAAGCCCATCTATGGCTAAAAAATTTTAAGAAGGTAAGAATCTGTTTTAAATCCTTTTTGGTGTGGATTTCTTTAAGCTAGTCTATTTTCTGATAAAAAAAAACCAAACATTGGTTATCTCAATTTTTTTAGTCTAGGCTATGTTATGAGAAGGTATTGGATATCGCACCAGAACGAGGAACCCTTGTAAAAGGTAAGAATTAGACACACTGTGAAGGAGGTGCATGTGTAATATATATATATCAGTATATATATATATATATATAGTAATATATATATATAGATATATATATATATATATATATATATATATATTATATATATATATATATATATATATATATATGATATATTGATGATTCTTTGTTTTCTACATCCACTTCTTCTTTTTATTTTATTTTATTTTATTTAGTTGCAGCATTATGTCGTGCTGCCATGACAACAGTGTGTGTGCTGTCTTTCTTGTCTTGCTTTTTATCTCTGCCCTTGCCCTTTTAACTCTTCCCCACTATTTTAATTTACTTGACTGTAAACAGCTTGAAAAATAATTACATGGAAATGTGCTTTGTAATAGCTTCACTATTTTGCTGTTCTCGATTGTACCTATAGCTCTAAAAAAAATTATAAAGGAGTTATAAAGTGAAAAATTCCCATGAGCTTTTGAGATGCTATTATGCTATAAAAACATCCTGAAAGTTTTAGAACTTCAAACCTTGTTGTTTACTTTTAAAAACAGCTCATAATGAAGACAGTTAGCCTGTTAAAATGTTCTACTTTATGACATAATAGCGTGGATAAGCGCCGCCAAAAGAAGATTGATTGCCTGCTTCGACATCACTGTCTGTTTAGCCCCACCCACCAATTCCGGCAAGCAGGTGATGGGTAATTATTTTAAATGGCAAAACTATTAGCCAATCATAGCAGAACAATCCGCATCAATCCGCATCATAATTGAGCTTTAACAGAAAATACACTTTTACTGCTCAATTATGATGCTTTTTGACGTTTATGACCTAAATAAACATTACTGGAAAATTAGGTTTATTTGATTTTGCTATTTAAGGTATGTGTTTTGGGTAAAAAGAAAATTCTATTTTATTTTATAAAGGACTGCCAAATCCTCTCCACCAGTCTTTCTTAATGCCACTTTTGACACAAAAATTCAAGTGTGTGATCATGCATATTCCTTTTGATTACATCCTAGAGATTTTTAATACAGCTCAAGTGTGGAGGTTGGGCTGGCCATAAAAGGATCTTGAACTGGCAGTCCTCCATTCACACCTTGATTGACCTGCCAGTGTGACATGGAGCTGAGTTGTCTGAGTTTTAAAAAATCCTCAAAGTTGGAAACCTTGTACTTGTCTTGTTTCATGCACCTTTCACAAAGACAAATATGCCCATTTCCAGGCTTGCAACCCCAGATCATCACTGATCCTTCACTAAATTTTACAGTAGGTGGTCCCGCTTCTTGTCTCCAATAAATTACCAGGTGTTGGAAAAAGTAAAAAATTGCCCTCATCAAAGAAGATGACCTTACTCCAGTCCTCTACTGTCCAACCTATGGTCTTTTGCAAACCTCAGCCTGGATCTAATTGATTAAGAAATTTTTTTTTCTAGCTTTGCACAACTTCATCTTGGGCACTGAAGCCTGGTAAAACCCTCCCCGCAGTGCACTTCACCTCAGATGCTGTTACATACATTTGTAGGTTATTTGTTGTCATCTTACAGTCGTCGATTGTGTTGCCAATCATCCTGATCAGTCTTTGCCCTCCCAATATGTTCCCAATGTTTTTGGAATTCTTTTGAATTTTAAGGATGGAAACAACCTGATGCTCACTTTAGCCCTTTGCCACTAAATCCAGACTTAAACCCTTCTTTTTCTCACTCAAAATTTTACTGTCAGTAGTTGTTATTTAATTCCAAATCCTTTTAAAATGCTACTAGCATTGTTTTTTCTATCTATCTGATCCTATTAGAAGTTGACAGTGATGAACATAGCAGTGTTTTTCATACTTTTCTTTATTAAATGTCAGTACTACATTAAGCAGAATGCAGTGTGTCTGTGTTGGAATTCTACAGTCAGTGGATTAGAATGGCTGCCTTACATGTTATTTAGGAAAATCCTAATACTAAGAGTAATCTTCGTATTTTCCAGAGCTGTATTTACAAATTCTTAGTGTATTACATACATAATTATCAAGAAACATTTTAAAAGGGTCAAAGAACAATACAATATTTATGATCAGTCTGATTTTAGACTTACGTAGACCTTAGACTATGTTAATATTCAAAACACAACAAAGCAAACAAACCAAATGATTTATTTAGCTTTGATTGATTTTGACAGCTTAAAAGGTATTAAAGCTTGTAAGGTTGTTAACTATTTATTGTTTCCTCCATGACCTTTGCCTGATCCATAGACCTCTATGGTTAAAGTGAAATGGGTTATTGACATTACACTTGAGTTTAACAGCTGATATTAGACATTGATTCTGAAGGCAAAAAGAGCATTGTGGAAATTCTTGTCACTGGCACTATTAAGGCATCACACATACACAGATGCATTAAAGGGCCCATCTGATGAGACTTGCACTTTCACAGGTTGTTTAAACTGAAATGTGCGTTGGCGTTTATGTAAACAACTACCCGAAAATGACAAAGATCCCTTTTCCTCAAATCAAACCAGTTTCAGATGCCCATTGTTTTGTGATGTCTTACAAACCAAGGCTGCACCCACAATTGTTGCTTGACACTGCAGTTTTAGCATAGACCCAGCCCGAACATTGATTCGGTAGGTTCCTGCCCAAGTGGGCTTCTATTGATTGGTCTGGTATTTGATACAACAGACAGGAAGACTTGTTACTAAGAACCGAAGAATCATGATCCTTTTAACAATTCCATTATTTCTTTAAACCAAACTGTATTAAAGAGTAAAGTATTTGCACACTGAAGTTCAAAATTTTTAGATGCGTTTTTTTTTCGTATTCTTGAGCTTAAAAAATTGTCAAAGATTCAAAGTTTATTTCAGGATGTCAGTGGCTAAGTTAGATACTTTGCCAGTGATACTAAAGCCACATATTAAAACAGTTGATCCTGAGCGCAGTATGTCTAAGATATTGACTCATGTACACACACACACACCAAACTGCAGTCTCGGAAAGATGTGCTCCGGGCATTGAAACCATTATACAATAGCTACAGCGTGGCTCAGAATTTTCAAAACACCTCTCAAAATGTGTTGCTACGGATGCAAAAATTGCAAAAAAATTATGACTGACAAAAGATTTGGAAAAAGTGTGTAAGTGCAATTGTCCCAACAGACTCCGTATAAAAAGACCTTTAATACTGCAAGCGTGGCATGAAGGACAGTAATCTACTTTTGCTGCTTTTAGATTATTTGGCACAAGTGGACTTGGAAGAAAAGAAGTACCTTCAGGAAAAAACAGCACTCAGAGAGTTGAATGACAGAAAAGAACGGGCCATGGCTATTCCTGAATTACTGGAAAAGCTGGGCAGACCCAATGAGCACAACCTCTATTACTGTGGTGGACTGGCACTCCTCACACATGCTGTGACAGATAGTAAGTAGGTAAAATGCTGAAGTGATTTGCTTTACTTTATTTCACAATCTATATCCTACTCAGCACATAATCTATCTTCGGGTGGAACTCAGTTGTATAAAGATTTGTTTTGCCTCAGCAGCCAAGACTGTTTTGCTTTGTGGTCAACAGCAAAAGGAGTGTAAATGTGGATACCGCATTGATCCCTTATTTGCTCCATTTACACTTCCTGGTAAGATTTAATTACTCCATTGGCTACAGAGGCAGTCTTTCATGACTTTAAGAACATGTTCAATCCAAAAATCAAGGCAGATGCCCTTACGCAGAGCAACTTACATGTTGTAGTTTATCCAGTTGAGCGATTTAGGGTTAAAGGCCTTGCTCGGGTGCCCAGAAGTGGCAGCTTAGGGCTACTGAAAACAGAACCCACAGTTAGCAGTCTAAACACCTTTACCACTGAGCTAAGAGGTAGCTATGTATATGCTTTGTGTTTTTCCTCTATCATTTGATTGTATAAGTACTCTGCAATATTTGGTGACACAGATTTTAATCCAGTAATGCGACTTACAGAGATGTCATTTCATATCACAAGCCTGCCTTGCTTATACAAAAAAAGAGTGTCTAAATTAAATCAAGAGTTGTAAATACTTTTACTGCTGGAGAAGTGTTTCAAAATCCGTTTCCTGGATGCTTGTTATCAGTAAAAGCAGAATGAAGGCCATGTTCCTTCAAATTCATTTCTACAAACCAAGTAGCCGTGAAAGCTTTTTAAAATAAAAAAAAAGATCCCAGCACTCTGGACAGGCAAGATACCTGAACCGGGCCATTGTAAGCTAATTTCTTTCCACAGAAGGTACACTGCTGTTGGCCAGATAAGAGAACTGTCCCTGACTCCTAATGAGTTTTTGTTTATTTCTTTCTCTGTCTCTGTCTCTTCCATCCTGACTATAAGGGATTTTGTAGGCAGTCTAGGGTGGTTCTGCATTGATACATGGCTTTTGGTGCATTTATTTAATTACACTGACGCTATTTTTGTTCCTCTTAGGCCCTGGGCAGACATTATTCCGATTAAACAACGGCTTTAGTGTCATCAACTGCAATAAGAATATAAAGAGGTAAAAAGGCTTTCGACAGCCTGATAATTTTTAATTTTTATAAAAAATGCTTTTCTCTACAGTATGTCTTATAGCACATTGTGCTAACAAGCCCTTAATTGATTGAAGCTTTAGATGTCTTAAACAGAGCTCTTTTTTATAAGCTGGTATCGTGAGCTAATTTCAACAGACAGGACGTGAAAGAACTCTTTTAATTATGTACACAACACAAAAATCCTTTTTTTCTAAATAGTTTTGTTGTTATTAAATACAATTTCACAGTAAATTCTCAGCAATAATAAGTGCTTTATAATCTTCCCTTTTTATCCATCTCTCTCACTTTATAGCTGTCTTCTCCAGACTGCTGAAGAATTGCACAGCAAGGAGCTATGTGTGGCTGTCCTTAGATTCTGGACAAAGGTTTGCAGTGAAAATGGTAAATAGTATTTCTGCTAAACACGTACCTGTGCATCTGTTCATTTGGCAGTCACTATTGTTCAATTCAGCAGAATTTAATGATAGTATATTGCTGTAGAGGGAGCAAATGTAATTATTTACTGTAATTTAAATGAGAAATAAACTCATTTAAGATGGTGTTAAGTTATTCAAAAAAACCCCCACATTCTTTATTTGCATTGAGTTGCTGTAATGCTTAGTATTAGTTTCACATAGGTTTCTTTCAGTCTATTTGCAGCACCATCATACTATATCTTTTTTTTTTTTTTTTTTTTTTTTGACCTACGGGCCACAAAGACTTGCTGAATTACCGCTGTGCCACTAGACACATGCTTAGTCATTTAGTTTATTGATTAGCCACCTGGGTTCTTTTATTTTCGAAGAGACTGCACCCAGTTGTGCATTTGGGAAAGCCCAACCAAGTGCCACTGCTTGACATTTTAGTTCAAAGCAGAATCACAGGGCTTAAATCACAACTGCTTATATTGAGTGTAATAGAGTGGGAAGCATAAGGGTAGAGCCTGATGAGACCTCAGCCTGGATAGATAACACTTCCAAAGACATATTTCCTTACTTTATATTGTCTTTGCCAATAAATATTCCTCCATTTAAAAAGCAGTCTCTACACAGTTAATTAACTTACTTTAATTTGCTTGTCTACGACAAGTTGGATGGATAGACGAATGGACAGATAACTAGAAAGAACTTATTATTATTATTATTATTATTATTGTCATTGCAAGGTACATATACATAGCAACGAAATGCTTTTTAGCATCTACCAGAAGTGCAAATAATAAAACTGTGCAAGTATTTACAGCAAGTAAAGTGAAGTAATGCATTGTGCAAAAGTGTGCAAAGATGTGCATTTTGTATTATATGCATATGCATAATGCAAAAAGTGTGCATTGTGTACATTGTACAAAAGTAAATTTTTTATAGACAAATTAATTAGTGTGATTAACATTGTAATGTGAATTTGAAAAAGTGTAACAGAATGTACAGATTAAGGCAGAACTGTTTGTGGTGAGGTGTCCTTGATGATTTGACTCACTGGCAGGTAGTTGCGTTGGGTGGTTTTCACAACCCCGTGCAGTGATTACTTTTCACACACTGTGGAGCCGCCATACCACACTCATAATGTTCCCAGAAAAGAGCTTGTCGTGTCATGATTACCTGTATAAGATTCTGTGTCATGCTAGGACATTTGTGTTCTGGAAATTAATGTGTTCAGGTGCTATCTCTTGTTTTGCATGGTTTTTAATTACAGAGGAAAATCAGCAGCAGTTATTACAGTGTCCCAGTACAGGAGAACAGATTATCCAGTTGTTAACCTCAACTACGTTAGCAGTCCAGCAGGAATGTTTAACTCTAGTTTGCATGTACTGTCAGACACAGCACGGGAGATGCTTGGTAATTGAAAACCTCAAGCTGCTCAGGTAAAACTTTTTTTTTTGTACTCATAAAGCATTATTTTATTTTATTTTAGAGTAAACACCGAAAAGCAGGTTCAGTATAGCACATGGTATGATAAGTACGGAATAAAACCCTATATGGGTGTAACCCACCAATTATTGGGGTGCTGTAAATCAAGTGTGTCTTCTTAGGGATCTAACCATAACCTTAAGTCACTCACTTTGAAAGTAATTAATTTTTGCAGATGTATAAAACGCAATCTTTTACTCAGAATTGTGCAGTTAAACTAACAATTGCCACTATTATTTGTGAAGAATTGTTAAGGGTGATATGTGTAAAATTAGTCTTTATTGATTTTTACCTTTTATTTGATAAGTGTTTAAAATGTCTGAAGATATATATTTCTAAATATCAGTGGTGCTGACCCTATAAAAAATGTGTAAAAATAATTTCTTAATTAATTAGTTATAATTTTCATTAGTGTAATGTCCACAAAATTGCCTATAGTTTAGATTGAAATGGAATAGTCTACTTTATATAGGTCTGGGAAGCTGGGAAGTTACTAACAGCTGCTAGACTTTAGTTGAAAGACGTCACATCTGAAAAGTAATTTGATGGCTGCAGTTACTGTAACCGATCAATCCGATTTTGTTAACAATCTACTGAAATCAAGTCACACTTTTGCAGCCCAAGAAAAATAATGGAGAAAAAAAATTCCTACACCCAAATTGAATTCACTAAAGAATCACTTTTGTGCTCTATGTCAAAGATTGCAACTTGTGCGCTATGAGTGGTGAAGAGCACAACAAGCCATTTTGTTGGCCCTGTTCACTTTTCAATGCAAGCAAAAGGATTATAGAATGATTCTGGTTATAAAAGTCGGAACAACGTTTCTAAGGCAGCTCTTAAATGCTAAGGACAATAGTGCCAAATAATGTCAGTCATATGGTGGAAGATGTGTGTATGTAGTTAGCAGCTGCTTACTGGAGGCCCTGACTGAAACCCATGTTACGCCACTGCAGAAATATATCATTTGTATTGTCTGCTGATGATGTCATTAACCCTAAAATAGTAACTGTTTTGAATTTAAAATACATCATCATTTTAATCAGTTTTTTAGTTTTGGTAAATCTTGTGGAATGTATTTTTGTTTTTTAGACTGTTATTAAACTTGTGTAACTATATAATTTCCAGAGTTTGCCAGTAATGCCATTACTCTACTGTAGTTACTGTTTTAATTAACTGTAGTTAATAGTACTGTTTAAATTTGAAATGTAATCTTTAGCTAACACCATATTTTACATCTCTTAATTTCTTAAGACGTTTATAGAACATAGATTACAAAAAGAATCTTTAATAATTGATGATTCGCTGTGAAGACCCCTAAAAGGAAAAAGCCGAAAGTAGAAAAAGAAGGCAGTATACTTTACATTTCTCCTTATTTACCTAAGAGTTTAGAGCTCTCCTTAAGGGACGCACAACCTTTTAATCGAACAACTTCACTGATGAATTATTTGTAAATATAAAAATGATAATATATTAGAAATGGTACATGAATAAGTGTATAAACCTGATTCCAGATTGGAATTTACGCTGTAATTAAAATTGGTTAAAATCATCTGGTTATTCATTTTTACTTTTACTTGTAGAATGGCCGAGATCTTGATGGACTGCATAAGTAAAGAAGACAAAGCAAGAACCATGGCCCTTAGTATTCTGGAGAAGTTGGCTGAAGAAAATAAGTAATGGTCTATCGATAATGTTTATTTCCACCCAACAATAACTTGCCCCCTGTGCACCTCACTAGAGTCTGTTAACTTAATGGCAAGAGAGAAACAGATTCTTTGTAAAATCCCACATTAGAGCCACATGAGAATCCATTACTTTCCTGTGCTTCATGCAAAGCAGTTAAAAACTAAAACCTATTCAAATGAATAACTGAGAACTTTTAAGAATGACAAAAAAACAGTATGAAACGAAGCAATGCGTCACAGTCCTGTATGTCACCCATCATCCCTCTAAAACATATTTTTCTTACAGTGCGTTTGACCTCTAATCAAAGTATTGGTGACTTGAACAGCTTGTGGTTTTGACTGCTTTTGCCATGATTACTTCTCACAGACAAATGCCATACTCATGGCCAAATCCAGTGCTTTAGGTCAGCTAGTGTCAAGTTGTCGAGGGCAAATGATCAAGTGTCACTGTGAGCTTGTAGATAAGGATTTTCACCTCTAGAAATTACAAGCATCAGATTCGGTATGTGACACGATGCAGTAAATTTTCTTTCAGTGCCACAATTCAGACTGTCCTTCTCTACAAGCCTCTATAAGCATTTAATGACAAGATTGTTGCTGATCATATGCCAGATGGCAGTCAACACCAGAGATGATTGCATTCTTTATTGCATGCGGCTCAAACCCAAGACATCAGTTAATTGGAATACTTTGTAAGCTACTTTACAAGCAAAATTGAGCAAATATCCTTAACAAATTAAAAACAGCAAAGATTGAAAATATTGCTATTATCTCAGCAACAGGGGGCTATATTTTTCCTTTCAGCAGCAAGTCACACAGTAATTCAGTATTGATAAGCTCTGATCTTTTTTTTTATTATTTCATACCTGAGGCTTGCTTTGCATGATGGAAAAACATTGTAGAATTATGGGAAATATAGTAAATATATTGTGTGTTTTCATTTGCAGGTTTTGTATCCAATCAAGAGAGATCATCACAAAGGTTTTTGCTCCTCGTTTTGAGCATTTGCTGGTAAAAAAAGTCTTTCTGATTTGTTTAGTTTTTCCTTTTTTTAATTAACTTTATACTGAATGTTTATTTTTTTTTTATCTGTAGGAAAATGTTGCAGCATCCAACCAAGACTTGCTGCCCCGCTTAATTTCTGTGATCGGGGCCATGTCTGTGGATAAAGTCATTAATACCAAGCTGGCGAACCGTGAAGAGTTTTGGAAAAGCTTGTTCTATGCCATGGTATATTTCATTTTCTCATATAATAAAGCTTAGTTTGCCCTTGACCATCACTGAATAATGTAGAATGTTTTCCCAGCTTGAATTTTGATTAAGGTCATTTCCATATAACATTTATTTAAGAGCTGTGAAACATTAAAATGCTTTTTGATGTTTGCGGCACTTCACAGGACACCCGTTTAATTTCTAGCAATACGAATATAAAATCATGTTTATTTTTTTAATATAGGGGCAGTGTGCTAGCCAGGAATACAGATGTACACTCTATCCGCTCTTGGGGCTGATGATCAACATAGCCTCTATTCATACAACGGCCATTCAAGTAAGCAGCTGGTTGAATCTTTAGATCAATGCAGTAATGAATTTTACTATATATAAACTGTTAATCCAGTACAAACTGTTTGCATCTTTTGTCCTTTGCCACTCCTTATTTAATTAAAAAAAAGTATGATGTGTTTGTCACATAGGATTATGCTGTTGTGGGCTGTAAAAGATGTGTGTCTCTGCTTAGTGATCCTGACGGTGGTATCATCACGGTAAGGAGGCGCTATTTTTCCCTATGTCTTCACGGTGAAATTCTCACCAGCTCCCATACCACTGCTAATTTTTAGCTGTGTGTTGGTGCCACAGCGGCTTTATGTATTCAACTCCACTATGCTTACTCTCACTGCTTAGTTTCTGCCCCTTGTTACTCTCATTATTTTGTGTACAGTGTATATAGTCTTTGGCCAAATTTAACCTTTTTGCCGCATGTGATACAGTTGCCGCGTTGGTGACCTTTTGTTGGCCTTAAAGTTAGTGGTCTTTCCTAAAAGTATTGTTTCCTCTTGAACCAAGACAAGATTGAAAATCTGACCTTGTGTTTCTGTGTGCTGAACCCAGACAATGTTATAACTAATATTTTTTCAACACTGCACTTTTGCCATCTTGTATTGCAGGCTGCAGCCATTTTGAAGCATTATAATCAACAGCTGTGTTTAATTTATTCAGCTATTTTTGATTTATATTTTAACGTATCTGTCTATGCTGACAAAGGTTTGTTTTCTGTATATATTCCTCCATTTTCTTGGTTAGCATAATAAACTCCAGGCAGTTCTTTCGGTATGCATGAAAGCATTCCTATAGCCACCCTAGACAGCAGCTCAGGGACGCATCGTCTGTCTCTGATAGATATCTACAGTATGATGATTAATCTCTACATGTAGTCTAGGCGGCTTTTCCATCTCTGCAGATTATATCCCTTAACTGTTTCACAAAGTAGAATTATGGTGAAACAGCATGATTCTGGCCTGCTCCTACGTTGAATTAAGAAATAACCTTACAGATCTCTGATTATACATAAGCACTGTGACTAGTGTTCCCTTATCATTCTGCTAGGATGCTGAAAACCAATCTGTTTAAGAATAATGGTGTTAGTCAGAAATAGATTTTACATGTCATTATTTAATTCCTTTTTTTATCCGTATTAGAGAGCAGCAGGATTGATAAGTGTGCTCCTCCCAAAATCAACTGCTGCTACCCAGGAGGCTGTGCATCAAGGAGTAGTAAAGAAGCTGCTAAAAATACTCAAGGTATTGGTAATCTTGAAGCACCCGTAACAAATTAATCCCAAAACAGTGGTGTCATAATAAAATGATAGTCTAGTCGCATTTTAAGATGTGTGATTTTTTATGTGTGACATATAAAAGATTTTTTCAATAAACTTATTTTTAGTAAGATCGTGTCCCTGGTGGCATTCCTAACTCTGTAGTCTGGTGGCATTTTAAAATCAAGGGACCGAAGCTTTCTAATCTCAAGGCATGTTTGGCATCCTACTTTTAAGCCAGTAGGTCAGTAGTGCCTAAAATTTAAATTAAAATTCACAGGTGGCAATAGTTTTTTTTGTAGAATTAGTTGTTGTTGTTTGGATCACCAGAAAGACCTGGGTTCGAGCCCTACTGCCGCCAGTCTGTCACCCTTAACCCTTCTTGCTTTGGGGTGCTGTATCATAGCTGACCCTGTGCTCTGACCCCAACTTTTTAAGATGGGATGCGCAAAGGAACATTTCATTGTGCTGTAAAGTGTGTGTGTGTGTATATATATATAATATATATATATATATATATATATATATATATATATATATATATATATATATATATATATATATGTATGACAAATTTCATATTTACCTTTACTAAAACAAAAACACCTTTACTAAAACAAGTTAGCACAGTAATCATCTTTTTAAACATCTCTAAATAGACCCATTGAAGGTGTCAGCTTTGGGTAGTATAAAGTGTCAGCATTTAGTTTTGCATATAAAATAATCTTGAGCCAACTTTTGACATCATTACCTATTCTTTCTTGGTGTTACAATGTGATACCACTGTGAATGTACAATGTTTCTTGGAAAGATGAAATTGCTTCCTTTCCTTCTATCAGGTTGAAGGGAAGACAAGCTCAAGATACTCAATTAAAGCTCTGGCAGTGTGCACTGCCTCTGGCCAGCAGGCCTGCGAGGAGCTGGTAAAGCTTGACAAGAGTAAGTGCTGAGGGGAAAAAAAAATGTTAGTTAGGTACAGCTATTAACAATTTGCCTGAATAAAAGATTATTAATAATTAATTACTAGTACGTAAAAAAATATAGACCAAATTAAATACTTTACTAAATTAAATACATACAGTAACTTTGTGTGCATTATATATACTTATTTATTCAGAACTGGTGACCATGAGAAGGCTCCTGGGCAGCTGTGATGAGTTGGTAGTAGGAAATGCTGCTTTATGCCTTGGACACTGTTTGGCAGTGGAGGGAGCTGCAGCCAGTCTCTTGGGCACAGATTGCGTGATGCTCCTGCTACACCATGTGGCTGGCAAATCTGAGAGAACTGACGTGCAGAAGAATGCCGCTATTGCTTTGGGGAAACTATGCAGAATCGAGCCTAGGTATGTAGAACTGCCCTTCTTGTTAACCGGATTATTGTGCTAATTCGAACCTGTAACTCGCCCATTATCTGCATGACTATCTTAGCATGCCTTATTATTGTAGGGGATCGATACAATTCCTGACAGCGCTCCTCTGATAAGTATATGCAGTTGTTGAGTTTGCTGTTTATCCACAGTCATGCAGTTATTAATAATGCACAATGTAGAGTATTTGGGTTCCCTCATTTTTTCAACTTCATCGCCCCTTTGGCTACAACCCTATTTTACAATGTAAAATTCAGTTTTTTTACTCTCTAGAATTTTTAAGGAAATATAAGTTTTCCAGGAATTGTGCAATAAAGGGATTACTATAAGTCCTAGACATACACCTGAGTCATACAATGAGATTATTTTAATAATGTTGTTGTTGTAGTTGTTGTTGTATATCAAGTCCCGGCAGCCCTGCAAAGTAAATAGGAGAGAGAGAGAGAGAGAGAGAGAGACTTTCTCAGACTTAAGTAAAATAAAATCATAGACAACCTTAAATTTTTTATGATAGCTGAAACTTTATTTTCTTTATCTGCTGTTACATACAATTTATTAGCTTTCCACTTGAAAAGAAATACATACACCTGCTTATTTAAATGCATATCCAATCAGGAAGTCAATTGACAGTATTACCCAGGTTAATATATTACACCAGATCTTAGAATTTGAATGAAAATTGGTTGTTATGACCAGACAGGCTGGTTTGAATATTTCAGAAGTATTTCCACGTACAACAGTCTCAATAATTTACACAGACTAGTGTAAGAAACAGACATTTTTTTGGTGAAAATTCTTTATTGATGAGGAAGTTCAGCTCAGGAGATATTGCCTCCAAGACAGCAACACACAAGAAAAATTTCATTTTGTGTGTAACCGAGATTACCGCAGACACATTAGCACCAAAAATGCATAGCATGAGCTTGGCAAAACATCAGTCGCTTAATTTTCAGTTTAGTTTGCTGTTGAATGTGGTGTGGTGTTCAAACAATGTCATGTGATCAAATATGCACTTTCATGCACATTCACAAGTCTTTAACACGTCATTTACATATTACTATAATTAAAGCAATTTGATATCTAAAAGTAGTTTTCTATAAAGTTAAAAATATCTAATCTTTTTTCATGTGATATCGATATGCGACGGGATAAATTCTCATTCAGTGGGTCAGTAAAAAACATGAAATTTTATGAATCCTATGAGGAATCGAGATTAGCTGTTCATGAGGAGGCACATTAAAATGCACTCATCTGCTTCATGCTTTAATGTACTGTAAAATCACTCTTGCAGCTTTTGCATTTATAACCACTAATGGTGCAGCTTGGCAAAAGTAGAATCTGTTTAAATATTTAAATCAGAAAGTTTTCAGTTGTTTGACCTTTTAAGACCTTGCTAGTCTAATTAATAACTCCATTTTTTTATATATCGGAAATATGGGGACAGATTGCATATTTCCCTGTGAGTCTTGATAATCTGGGTGTCGAAGGCTCAGCTGTAGTATGGAATCAGGCTCTCGGTGGACATAGACGGCAGAAGTCTTTTAGGATAATTTTAAATATATCTTATGTTAAAGCTTGGCAGACATGGCAGCCTCATTTACTTAGGTTCATTTGTTTTGGTCTTGTTTTCAGGCATATGATGAAACTTAGGGAGCTCAATGGTCTGGAGATCCTTCACTCCTGTATGAAATTGATCACATAAGCCCTTGTCATGAAGACACACCCAGCTGGATCATGGATTGGTACTCGGAAAATCTTTCCGAATTTGACTGGCACCTTTTTTTGGAATCAATACAGATACCGATTATTTGCATGTTTATGTGACTGACAACCATTATCCAGGACTTGAACTATAACTGTACTGAACTAAAAAACTTTGTTTTTAACACTGTCAATATGGTAATTTTACACTTTTTCTTACACACAAAACAACTTAATTCTATAACAAAATAAAAAGAAAGGTTTTTAAAACTGGAAAAAACCCTAAATGCTTTGATGAGGTGAAAGGCAGGAGGGGTACACACAGATCGCCAGTCCATCACAGGGCCACACACACACACACACACTTACACTCACTCCTATGGGCAATTTAGAATCACCAATCAACCTAACATACATGTTTTTGGATTGTGGAAGGAAACCGGAAAACCCTGACTAAAACTATGCAAGCACAGGGAGAACATGCAAACTTCACACAGAAAGGCCCCTACCAGGGAATCAAACCCCCGGCCTTCTTGCTGTGAGTAGACACACAAAAGAGCAATAAAAACTTGTCCACTTCAAGCTCCAAGGTGAATTTTTTAATAACAGTATTAAATATAAATATACATATAATATATATTATTATATATAATATATATTTCCAAACCAGCAGTTATTCTTGGCACACTTGCACCCTGTTTTTAAAGAAAGTTCTTCATGACTTTGGCTGTTTAGGGTCGTTGTTCTGCTGCAGAATAAATTTGAGGCCAGTCAGTAGTATTGCATGATAGATAATTATCTGTCTTTATTTCTCAGCATTGAGGGCGCCATTATTTTTGATCTAATCGCCAGCATTGTTGGTTGTCCAGTCCTTCAGGAAACAAACTGTCTCTTTTTTAGCCAAATATTTGAAATTCTTTACTTTATCTGTCCAGAGCACCTGCAGCAATTTTTCTGCTCTTCAGCTCTTATGTTTCTCTGTGGAACCGCTTAGCCTTGTTTCAATATCAGAGAGTTCTAGTGTACCAGGGTTCTAATGTACAGTACATTTGTGTACCTGGGCCCCCCTTGTTTTCCATCAGTTCTTTGCTCATATGCACGATATGTCTTTTATCTGCTACATGAATTTTCTTGACCACTGCATCTACAATCCTTAACATTATCCATTTTTGTGCAAAATAGCTAGGCCAGTAATAGGTGAAACCACAGACTGCTTTGGAATCTTTATACTCTCTACTTTGCAATATATATATATAATGTCACTAAGTTTAGTCTTACATATACATTTATGGCATTTTGGCAGACTCCCTTATCAAGAGCGAATTAATATATCTCTTTTATACAACTAAGCAATTGAGGGTTAAAGGCTTTGCTCATGGGCCCAGCAGTGGCAACTTGGTGGTGCTGGGAATCGAACACTGAACTTCCAATTAGCAGTCCAACACCTTAACCACTGCGTTACCACTTCTCCAACTAAATTGAAAAAGTTAACGTTAACAGGATATTGCCATGGTGTATATCCCGTAATGTGAAACTGTCTTCCTCAATTTCACTTTAGTAGCAAAGTTTGGCTGGTCCTCACACAGATTAGAGTTTAGACATCTGTTTGACATTTAGCACCTGCTAGGTATAATCGGTTAATCCTAGACCTGAATCCCTGATTCCCTGATGGGTAGTCTTGCATTACATCAGTGCATGATTTTATTATATATATACTGCTCCAAAAAATTAAGGGAACACTTAAACAACACAATGTAACTCCAAGTCCATCACACTTCTGTGAAATCAAACTGCCCACTTAGGAAGCAACACTGATTGACAATCAATCTCACATGCTGTTGTGCAAATGGAATAGACAACAGGTGGAAATTATAGGCAATTAGTAAGACACCCCCAATAAAGGAGTGGTTCTGTAGGTGGTGACCACAGACAACTTCTCAGTTCCTCTGCTTTCTGGCTGATGTTTTGGTCACTTTTGAATGCTGGCGGTGCTTTCACTCTAGTGGTAGCATGAGATGGAGTCTACAACCCACACAAGTGGCTCAGGTAGTGCAGCTCATCCAGGATGGCACATTAATGCAAGCTGTGGCAAGAAGGTTTGCTGTGTCTGTCAGCGTAGTGTCCAGAGCATGGAGGCGCTACCAGGAGACAGGCCAGTACATCAGGAGATGTGGAGGAGGCCGTAGGAGGGCAACAACCCAGCAGCAGGACCGCTACCTCCGCCTTTGTGCAAGGAGGAACAGGAGGAGCACTGCCAGAGCCCTGCAAAATGACCTCCAGCAGGCCACAAATGTGCATGTGTCTGCTCAGACGGTCAGGAAACAACTCCATGAGGGTGGTATGAGGGCCTGACGTCCATAGGTGGAGGTTGTGCTTACAGCCCAACACCGTGCAGGACGTTTGGCATTTGCCAGAGAACACCAAGATTGGCAAATTCGCCACTGGTGCCCTGTGCTCTTCACAGATGAAAGCAGGTTCACACTGAGCACATATGACAGACGCGACAGAGTCTGGAGACGCCGTGGAGAACGTTCTGCTGCCTGCAACATCCTCCAGCATGACCGGTTTGGCAGTGGGTCAGTAATGGTGTGGGGTGGCATTTCTTTGGAGGGCCGCACAGCCCTCCATGTGCTCGCCAGAGATAGCCTGACTGCTATTAGGTACCGAGATGAGATCCTCAGACCCCTTGTGAGACCATATGCCGGTGCGGTTGCCCCTGGGTTCCTCCTAATGCAAGACAATGCTAGACCTCATGTGGCTGGAGTGTGTCAGCAGTTCCTGCAAGATGAAGGCATTGATGCTATGGACTGGCCTGCCCGTTCCCCAAACCTGAATCCAATTGAGCACATCTGGGACATCATGTCCACGTTGCACCACAGACTGTCCAGGAGTTGGCGGATGCTTTAGTCCAGGTCTGGGAGGAGATCGCTCAGGAGACCATCCACCACCTCATCAGGAGCATGCCCAGGCGTTGTAGGGAGGTCATACAGGCACGTGGAGGCCACACACACTACTGAGCCTCATTTTGACTTGTTTTAAGGACATTACATCAAAGTTGGACCAGCCTGTAGTGTGTTTTTTCACTTCAATTTTGAGTGTGACTCCAAATCCAGACCTCCATGGGTTAATAAATTTGATTTTCATTGATAATTTGTGTGATTTTGTTATCAGTACATTCAACTATGTAAAGAAGAAAGTATTTAATAAGAATATTTCATTCATTCAGATCTAGGATGTTATTTTACTGTTTCCTTTATTTTTTGGAGCAGTGTGTATATGTATATGTATATGTATATATATATATATATATATATATATATATATATATATATATATATATATATATATATATATATATATATATATATATATAACTAGGTTTTTTAATAAATTTCACTAGATTACAATCACCACAGTCTAATCCAAAACCTGTCTGGTTTCACTGCATCTGTAGCAGTTTGCTAAAATAATGACCATTTTCTATAAATTTTAATCATTAACAAATGTTTATATGCTCAAATGTGTAAAAACAAGCAAGAACTCTAGAGCAAGAAATAATTTATTCTGATTTTATTTTAGGCTAACTTAAACAGACATACGGAATTACTGAATACATCAGGACAAAGTTTACACTAGTGTTATGTTCTATTGATTGGTATGGGGTTTTTTTTATCTTAGATTCTTATGCCTTAAAATTTGAACAGTTGACATGACATTAGCCTAAAGCTAATTTGTGATCATTAAACATGTTGCTGTTTGGCCTGCGGTATATTAACCCAAACCGCAGGCTCAATCAGTTTGGGAATTAAAGACTTTATTTGTAGACCTCGTAAAAAAAAACCTTTTTTTAATGGAATATATAAACGCAATCTTATCTTATGCGTTTTTGTTCATCTGAGGGTAATTTTAATTATAATGAAAACAGGAAGGCAGATCCTTTAGGATGTAATTAGTTATACAAGAGAACAAATAAATGACTGAAAATATTATTTAATATAAACACTTAATAATAGCAAAGATTTGTTATGCTTTGCCTGCAGAATTTCTTGTGGTTGGACGTACAGATAAGTAAATTTCTATAATTATATCATATTTTATAAAGAGTTGTTAAAGAAACTAACCAAACAGAAATGCTAATGCAACATAATTTAATAGAACTGCCATTGTTTTCTTTAAGGCTTTAGAATTTAGTGACAGTTTAATAATTCAGAAATTCAATGTTTTTAAATAAGTAGGTTTTCTGAAACTAAAAAATTTATGATTTATGGTTTTCTCGGGTCAGCTGGGATCTGCTTCTGAAGTCTGAGAGTTAGAGAGTTTTGCTGCAGCTGTCTCGCTCTAGTTCCGGGAAAGAAATTACTATGACACAAGTGTACAAGAAAAACAATTCTTCCATTTAATGCTTGGCAGAGGAGAAGTATTTAATCACCAAATGATCAAAATATATGTGAGCATAAAATAAAAAAAATTGCAAATAAAATAGCATAAAGCAGGACAGGGCTAAAGAAAAGCGTACATTCTCAGTACATTCCACAGAGGCAGTGGTGGCTCAGATAGTTAAGGCTCTGATCTGGCTTTAATCGCCACCACCCCCACCAGTTAGCCACAGTTGGGTCCTTGAGCAAGACCCTTAACCCTTCCTGCTCCAGGGGCGCTGCATTATAATTGACCCTGTGCTCTGACCCCAAATTTCTAAGATGGGATAACAAAATTCACTGTGCTGTACAATGTATGTTAGATATATATGTTAGATAAAATCATGGAGAAGTGAAGAATCGGGTGTGGATCCACTGCGGTTAAAAGTTGGCAAAGGCTACCATTTGAGTCCCTGCAAACCAAAAGCACTTTCCAAGCTGCTTTGACATCACATGACCAAAACAACTCCAGTCACAACAGTTAGCAAAGACTCCTCTGAGACCTGTGCTCATCTGAATGTGCATGTAATCACTTCTTCTGGGACAGTTTTTTCCATGCACCACATGGGCACTGTGCATCCACTGTCATCTAGAAAGTGAGTATGTTTGTTCGAGTTAGCATTAGCACATATAGTGCATTTCGCTTGATTTACTGTGAGTAAGCACATCAACTTAGCTGTACACAGCTCGCCTGTGGAGCCAAACTCCTGTTGCTCTTTGATGACAGCGGATCAACATCTCATACTGAATCAGCAGAGGTTATTATATCATGGCAGCCGCTGCTCATCCAGCCAGATGAAGGGTAAAGGTTCTTTTGTTCACAGGTGCATCTCTATGGTATCAGACTATGGTAATATAATAGAAATTAAGAAAACTGACAGAATAGAAAGACAGGAAACGAAAAAAAATGAAAGTGAACTCACCCTCTGAAGGCTACCGAGCCCGTTGTACAAAAGAGTGAATGTATGATAATGTGTTTGATTTTTTTTTCCCGCAAACAAGGGGTAGCATTTCTGTACTGGTTTCCAGAAAGCCTTGAGAAGAATTTAAAAAGCAGTCAGCTGGAGCAGAAAAGTATGCCTGCTCTAGGTTTAGTCAACCGTTAAAATACTTTCTCAAAGGTTAATATCCAGTTAAAGTCCTAGTTTGGTCAGCCAGGCAGCAGGTCATGGCACAACAAAAAACATCTTTTATCAAGATTAAAATAACACAGTATCACAAGAGTTTTCTGTATTCAAAAGTTTAAAAAAAGTGGTGAAATTGATTGTTAAGGTGTTGGACTGCTAATAGGAAATTCCATTCCCAGCACCACAAGTTACAAGGAGTGTTATTAAAGATAAATTCCCTTTATATAACTTGATACTATTTGCTGAAAAACGTTTTATGTAAACAAATTAGGAGAACTAGAATAATTTTCCAATATTGTTGCAGTTATGTAGTTCAATAGTTTAAGTCCAACAATTGATATTTTTACCAATTTTAGCCAAACAATTAATATTTTTGCAAGTAGGATAGGTGGTTTTATCCACAGTCATCTTACGAATCTTTATTCTGTCCATGTGAGGCTATTCTCAGCAACAGCAATCTGTGTTTTATGGCACAGAAAAGTAAATACAGGTAAGAGGCGCCTAACAAGGTTGTTTGTAACCTCACTATAGTCCCTGGACCAGTCACAGTGAATTTATGTCTGCAAGAGATGAAAGTATAAGTGAACTGAAGTCGTAAAATATCAGGTAGCGATGGACAAGTGGGAGCAGCTGTCCATTCACCTACTCGGTAAGCTCACTTGGCAAGGTTTCTGCACTAGTAAATGATATATGAGAATTTAAGTTTTCAATAACTTCACAGTCGAAAATTCATCTTAGTTTAAAAAAAAAAACTTAAATAAAAAAACATCAACTGACAGCAATCCTTCCTGGGTTCCTAATTACTGATCTTTATCTTCCAGTGAAGACACAGAACACTCTGTCCTTATAGAAATAAGATCCTTGACAGATTATTCCCAACAGATGACGGTACTCAAAGAGTTCTATCTGCATCTGCTAACAGTACAAGTGATGCAAGCAGGCATAATGCAATAATTTATAAGACTGACCAGAGTTTGCCGATCATGCCTAGATTTGTCAGACAGCCTTTGGCGTTTGTGTAGATCACACACAAACTCTCTTCCAGCCCACTCTGACAGGGATGTAAAACTTCAAATATCGCTAGTGTTTGAAGGTCAAGCTGTCACTCAGATTGCTGTCAGCCAGCCTCTGACTCCATCTCAGACAGCAACTGCAAAATCTTTTCTATCAAGTTCAGTTAGCCATGTGCCCATTTTTATCTGCCTATGACTTTTAAAAAACATTAATTGATTTTGGCCTTAGGATTTATGGCACCCACACCTAGAGCTGTGTCTTCATTAGGAGTAAAAAAAAGTGCAGCTTGACAGGTTTTCATCCCTTTTGTTAAAAATGAAAAGGAGTTTGTCTTTTATTATACTGGGAAGCTAAAAAGAATTACAGAAACCTAGCCAACAGAAGGAGCAACCTCCGAATCCACTTGCTCCTCAAGTTTACCAGGACGCCAGCTAGATGCAAATTAGAAACACTGCTATTATGTGTGTCATTTTAAATTTTTAACTTATGAAAACTAACAGCAAACCAACATATCTGTTTTATCAGCTGGCAGTAATACTTTTCAGTCTGGCCTTTCATTTACCACTGCGTTGGAAGCACAATTAATCAGGTAACTTTGCTTTATGCTATGTTGTCATCCATCATCACTTGTGCTTCAGAAGTTCCACTATCAGCATCTTATGCAATATACAATTTTGTAGTTGCAACTATTCTAAGCAGTCAGCATGACATGAAGAATAACAACTACCTCAACAGACTTATTTTACTATACTGAAGGCACATCCACATGTCCTAAAATCTGACCTTCTAGCCTTATAAAAAGTGGAAATAAAATGCTGTGAAGAAAACTCATTACAAAGACTGCACTGTCATCTCATATCGATGGAAAATTCTTGACCACACAAATCAACAGGTTCAGCAATGAGAGCAACATAGTTCCTTGAAATAGCTCTTTTTGTGGCAATTATCAAAAGCAGAGGAAAAAAACACATTTGATCTTCCTTGCCATCAAACCTTGCCAATTAATTTCAAATCTGACCTTCCACTGATCCACTGACTACTACAATTTATCCCTGTAGAATTATGTTTAGGTTTACATATAATGGGTGAAAAATAATCTGACATTAGCTACATATTTAAGTACATTAGTAGACATTCCAAAGTAATTGTACTTTTTAAAATTTAAGCTTGTGTAATTAAATCATAGTCACTGTGCAGTTTTTTACCCTCACCTCTTGTTTCAGTTGTTATAATGTAATCTAAATCTAACTGTCATACAATAAAAATTGTAGTGTAGAAATTGCAATACATCTCTACAACATAGTTCACCACACACTGCTTGGAGACCAAATCGCCCTTGTTCCGATTCCCAAAGTAGACAAACAGGGAGGAGGCTTATGCTACGAGCCTGAGCAGTGGACAGGATTTTCCAAACCATGCAAATTATGTGTAGCCTGTCCTATTCCACTGACTTATAGGGCAGGGACAGAAGGCATGCAGGATGACTGGACAACCAGCCATTCTAGATACCTTGGGAACATATCCAAATGTAGGGTGCAGGATAGCCTTGCCCATTTCTGGGGCTAATTCTAAGCAGGCAAGTGTGACTCTAGAAAGCGGGAGACCAAAGTGGGCCCTACTCAAGATTCAGACGGCAGGTTTGCGCCACATACACCTTAAAGGGGAACAAACCCTGAGAAAGTTGGAACTGTATTAACTCCAGCACTGTACCGACTGGGCAGTGGACTTGGACATGAGAACGCTAATTTTGCCAGAGCTGTAAAAGTTTTCAGTTCAGTGCGTAAAGCTTTCTGGTGAAGGGAGCTTAGATGAAAGGCCTCTCTCCTGCGAATCTTCCAAGAAACAGCCACAAGAGACGGTAGTATTAATAGAAAACTATACCAACCGCTTAAATGCCAGAGACAGCGGGATGGAGGGTAAGAAAACCACTTCGTTAAGGCATCCTGTCTTCATCATCCTTTTTCTTGTAGGTATAGTCATTGTTAATAGAAAAATATGAAGAAAAAGCATGCTATAAAAAAGAATGTGCCTCTGATGTGTCTCTTGTCAATAAAAATGAATGTAGATTTACAACTTCACATCACAATAATATGCACAGAAAGCAAAAAAAAGGTTATTGTGAAGCAGTTGCTCAGGAAAGCATTAAAAGCATTTTATATCCATATCTAGTTCTTCTAGTTAATTAAGCAACAATAAAGATCTCCTGCAGAGCCGTCCAATGGGTCAAAAAATATGAAGAAATTGAAGAAAAACAACAAGACATGATGAACAGCATAACAGTAGCACAGAAAACAGAAAACTCTACAAGAGTGACAAAGGGCAAACTATAACAAGCAAACTAAAAGTATGAAATGTTATTTATGGATGACACTGTAACATTTGAAGATCCAAAAAACATCTTAGTTGTCTTAGAAAAAGTAAGTCTAGTATTAGATTTTGTCAGAACAGAAACTAGACAATTACTATGAAAAATTAAAAGGGTCTTCAGGAAACAAACAAAGAGAAAATATGCAACTCACACTTGAAGAGCAATTACAGTGAAGAATGCAGGCGCTTTCTACTACCATTCCACCAGACAATGGAACATGGTGGAGAAACTAATGATCCTCCTTGACTAAGATCAGCATACACCATAAAGAAACCTGATAGACTTGATTTGGAAATGTCTAACCCTAATAATACAAAGGAATTGTTTTAAAAAGAAAGGGAGCAGGCTACTCCTTCATTTTGTGTTGCATTTTATGTTTACATTGTATTGTAATTTTAGTTGTTTATTGTGGCGTTTGTTTTAAGTTGTTATTTGTATTGTATAAATGCCAAAAAGGGATTTCTGAATTAGAAATTATAACTGGCATTTAAACAAAAAATGTATTCATGTGGAGCACCCAAAAATATATGTACGTTCTGTATCAATTAAACAAACACCACAGACCCTTAGAATATAATGTAGCCAGTAAGGGTTTTTTTTTCTTGGTAATGGCACACCACCCCCCTTATCCCCCCGTGCTCTCACAACCAATCACAAACAAGGTCAAACTTAAACACTACAATTTGCTTTCAACCAGATTACACTATGTTGACAACAGTGATGCACAGCACCTAGCAATCCATTGAAAGCTGTAACAGCTGCCACTGCTGGGCTTTTGAGCAAGGCCCTTAACCCTCACTTGCTCAGCTGTATTAAAGATATATATAAATAAAAGTCACTATGAAAAAGAGCATCTGCCAGAAATGTAAATGTAAAATCAGATAGACAGTTTTGGTATACATTGTTGATATTAGGATTAGGATCTTAATCTTGTCTTTTAATCAGGTAAATTATTGCCAGTAATATTCTTTAATATTACAGATATAATTAAATATATCTTTTCTATACGTCTCTACTTACATTTACATCATTAAGCAGACACTCTAGTGACATACAAAAGTGCTTTCAGTCTTATTGAACAGATCGATACTAGTACGCTACATCACAAAACAAAGTGAAACATCTCCAAAACTATTGAAACAGAGAAAATGACTATTTTCGTTCAAAGTTTAAATGTTAAGTGCCAGGTATTTGGAAAAGAGGTAGGTATTTAATACTTACACAAGACCAAGACCTTATCTTAAACAAGACCAGTAACTCAGCTGTTATGACATTTATAGGTAGTTTATTCCACCACCTTGGTACCAGAAAAATCTTGATGCAGACCTACCTTGCGCCTAAGGGGATCAGTGGGACCAGTCATGTTGATCTACTATCAACACTATGCTCTGTGTTCAAGGCTATTTAGTCATTTCAATTATTAACATTAAAAGCTTTTATTTTTTACAAGAGGCAATAAATAAATATATTGAAAACACCAAAAAATCCCAAAAAACGTCTTGTGGAAACATAAAATTGAAAACCCTAAAGATTATTCAACAATGTAAACAAGTTCTTTATAAATACTTTAGCATTTTAAGTATTTTTTTTAAAAAATGTCCAGATGGTGTTTCACTTAACTCTCATATAATTCAATTCACTTATTTTTGTAGCGCTTTTAAAATTGACCCTGAAGTGGAATAAGTGAGAAACCTTGGGAGAAACCAGACTCAAAAAGGGAACCCATCCCATCTGGGTTTGTTTATTACAGCTAAACAATGTTGAAGTGTGCAGTGATGGTAATGGTAAATGCAATGTATACTGTTGCCTTGGGTCAGTGGAGCAGAGTAAGTCCAATCCATCTTCGAATCTCCTGTGGTTCGTACTTAGAAGCAAGATCGGGCAAATTCAAGGAAACTGGAGAAAGAGAGAGAGGGAGAGAGATCATGCTTTACTTTGGTCAGCAATAATAATAGTAAAAATAAAAATATTTTTTTAAATAAGGTACACATTCCTCCCAGTAGGTTTAGACGTACAATTTTACAAAAGTATTATTATGCGTTTATAAATATACAGTAGCATTATAGTTTTATATAAATGGTTGTTTTTTTTTAGTTTTTCTAAAATAAAAAAACTCAAAAAATGTATATTTTTTCAAGAATAACAATTTTTCATAGGGATATTGGTAATTTCAGCAAAAGATTTTCAAATAAGAATAACTTATTGCTAGGCTGAATAATTTTTGTAAATGTTGATTTAAAATTGAAATTAAAGTTTTGTTTTATTTTTTAACGCTATATATTCATTTACTAATTTATAGAGCCACGAATCTACAGGTCACTTCAGATTCTACCCATAGTGCCGCCTTCATCTTTGAAAATAACTCCAAATCTAAATCTAAATCAATACAGAAATGACTGCAGACGCAACAACAAGCACAATGGTAGAATTTCATGCTGTTGGAACCCTGTGGTGTGAATTAAACAAAGAATTCTGTATAAATAACCCAACTAATATAAAAGAGTATGAAGTAGTGATCTGGTCTTAGCCCTTGTTGTCCTGTGTGTTTTCCTCAGATAACAATTGACACCTGAGTGAATCTGGAGATTAAGCCCTTTTTATTTCCCACCTATTATAAGATTTGAGCAGCTGCTGTTTGGTAAGTAAACCACTGATTCAAGTTTTATAGCCTTGCTATTAAATGTAATTTATTTTAATGGCCTCGAATATGGCTTTCATATCTCACAGTGTGAAAGTGTAAATCAGACTCCTGCTTATGGAAATTAAATTGGTGAACACTGTTCATAGTCTTAACATTTTATTCACTGACATGCTATGGATACATAAGATAGATAGTTTAAAAGATAGAGAGAGAAAAAGATTGATCCCTGCATCACTAAATATGTGATTCTTCACCTCTCATGGTGAAGTATTTCTTGGCCATTGTCCAACTCAGGGGCTCCATCAGAAGAAAAGAGAGGAAAAAAAACCCCACCATTTTTTAATTAAGTCAAGGCACCAGGGCTTATAGTAAAGGGAAAACCTGTCATGCTTATGCATTATGGGGTCTTTCTTGCAGATTGATTAGAATAGAATTAGAATGCACTGAAATCACTGTGCACCTGTGAAGTTCCTCTTTTAGCTCTCTTTGTCTCTCCTTCACGCCATATGCTATTTTACCTGTAAAGCCATTCGATTCCATGGCCCTGTCAAAACGAGCCAATCTTACCATCAGTCTTTTCCAAACGATTAACTAAGACGCTGCCTACCTACACCATGATCTAAGTGTATGTGTGGGGAACCACCCTGATTGTGCAAGGCTCAACTGCCTCGCTTTCCTTGAGAGAGTCTGGAGATCATTCAGTGTCTGTGAGCACCTCTCAATAATTTTTACCCATCATTGCTTTTCTCTGGGTTTTTTTTTCAGCAGATTGACCTTTTTCCAAGTCTTCTAACTCATCAAATGTTTTTTCAAGCTTAGACTGATTAAATTCTCTCAGCAATAAATCATTTAGGGAGTGCTGAATGAGGCTTTTAACGCTAAATATGCTTTTAATTAGGAAGGATAGTACAGCATTTAGTTAGCAGTCGGGAGAAATAAACTGCTTCCAGAACCAGATGTGCAAGAGACAAAATTCTAGGATCGGAAAAATAATTGGGCCCGTATTAGGGGTCGTGGTGTAAAAATTAAAATAATGTCAAAATTTAAAATTACAAACTTTAAAAGCCTTTAAAGACAATTTTAAGAACAGTCAATAATAATGTTAAAAAATAATAATAATAATAATAAACACAAAGGAAAAAGAGCTGCTCAGAATGTTTTTCAGTGAGCTTGCTTTTTCTCTCGTCATAAATTGCAGATTGCACTTCATTGGAGAGGTTCACCAGGTGCTGATAAATGTTCCTCAGTACAACTTATTTTATCGGCAAAAACGGTTTTAAAAATAACCAATAATCATGGAAATACCTAATATCAGTGCTGATAATTGTTTGACCCCTGGCATGTGGAACCATTTTTGAAAATCACAGAATTATATGACTAAAATGATCCGTTCCTAGGATAAAGAAGCGGAGACGAGTGTTGACAAATGCTGGTAAGGCAAGTTTTATATAATCGGTTTTAACATGTAAGATAATAATATTGTTGATAAACAAACAGGGTGTGCTGCAAAAGCCTTTGTATGTGAATGAGCACAAGCGGGTTGGGTGAGAAGACTGGCGGCTGTTAAAGTGAAAGTTAGTGTGCAGTATGGTTTACCTTGGCAGTATATTTATAAAATAGTCTTATTATTCATACACAAAAGTATATAGGGCTGTTAGAAGCATTTCTGGCCCAAGCAGGGTTGTGCACGAGCATCTGAGGGGCAGCGGCTTAAGTGGAAAATAAGATTTCTCATTTCTCAAATTAATTTTATTTTTTGCCGTTTGTCCTTTGGATATTTAGCTTTAATTCGAGCATGGAAAGCTTTACACATTTTTTGACCACCACTTCCTGTCCTGTCTTTAATATCAATTTTGCCAGCTGCTGTGCTGTGTGAGAAAGACGCATTGAGGAGAAAGGAACGCGACAGAGTTGAAAACATTTTTTTTAGTTGACAGGAATAGCTGTGTGCAAACAGAAAGACACACTTGCTCATATATATATAATATGTGTATATATATATATATATATGTGTGTGTGTGTGTAAAATTTAAAAACAAAAATAGCAGGTATTTAAGCCCTATTCGATGTCTACAGTGTGCTGACTGATTTCATATCCGTCTTAGCAATAGTCCGATTTTTTTGTTTGTACTAATTGAAAAAAAAAAGATACGCCAGTTTCCGTTACGTAAGACTTTAAGTTCTGACCTGCGGTATTTTTGATGCCTATAATAACATCTTTCACATGCTTGAATATAGTGAATATTTTAGCATGTGATAGGTTTCTTTTCCACTGTATCATTTATGTAAATAAAGTAATTAATGGGCTCTGCAATTTTTTTCCCAACATCAACAGCTGAAAGCGGCAGATGGATCTTTTGTATACACAGTGTTTAATTACCATTTTTGTCAGTAGGATTTAATACGATCGTTTAGTTATTAGTGGCTTGCTTTCTTCTAGAAGGAAATAAAAGCGATGAGATGGCACTGAGTCATGAATCTGGGTGTAGTGTCGGGGTTATTCTCTTCTCTGTGTGTTTTTGGCTAATTATCAGACATCATGTGTAAAGGTCATGACGCTGCCTGTGTGTGTGGCTTTTGAAGAGCCACTAAGATGGTGACTATGCTAAAATGCAGCCAAAACCCCGCCAAATGCATTTACTCCTAAACATGCATTAATCACACTTCGGCTAGCATGCTGACAGATTATAAATAGATTTGCTTGAACACCAAGCGAATCAGCAAACAAACAACGATAGTAAAAATGCTAAACTGGCAAAATGTCTGTGTGTAGACTGTGTGTGGGTTTGCAGGTTCACGCTGAGTCAGTGCCTGATTAACTGAAGCTTTTCTTAGCTTTTCCTCTATTAAATAAGTACATTTACATTTTGACAGCTTAATCAAATTGATATATCAAATCAACATATAGAAACAAGGTCCCAGATCCTCTTCTTCTCATCTGATTAGGACCTATCGTGAGCCTCTTATCCTCTCATTAAGTGGCAACATTGATTAAATGTCGATCAACCATTAGCTCCTTTGCATCTATAATTATTTTAATGAAGATGTTAAAGGGGGTTTAAGCATTAGACTGGATATCAATAGCACGCTTTGGCATTAGAAATGTGCAACACGTGCCGAATGCAAATTCAAACACCAAATGTTTTCCTTTAAGCGCTCTTATTTCCCACAAGATACACACACATTTGCTTTGGATAGATTTTATTTCACATGCTTTGTCATTATTCATTTCCCTAGCTCCAGCATCTGGATGAAAAACATGAGGTACTGCAATTAAACTATAAGAAGTGAGCAGTGCCTTTAGGAAACCTGTGCGTGTAAATCACCAGTCTGGTGGTTACGAGCCGGAGGCACATGGCTGATTCGGGTGGCAGAGGGAACCTGTGACAGAGATGATTATTTATAAACTATTTAATAGGTTGCTGTAATTGAAAATGTGAGAAGTTTAGCCATCTGGAAATCTGAGCAGTGCAGAGAACTGTAACGCAAAATACAGGAAAGTGAGAAAACTTGTCAAAGTGTTAAAGCCATTATTTCACTCATTGTAAAAATGACTTTTATTAGCCAAGTCAGGGGTTTTCAGACTTTTTTGTTAGCCGAACCCCTTTGACCAAATGATTTACTTAAAGTACTCCCAGAGATTGTAAATATATATTTCAATAATTTAATAGCACATTTGCATGTTTGCTTCAAAACATTGAAAATAATCAAAATAAAAGTTTTAATCAGTAGTATTTAGTATTATTACACATTTGAACACACCTTTATTAACTTTTTTAGCCTGCCCTGCTTTAAACATGATTTTGCATATATCAGCATAAGAATCCTTCAGGGTATTCTCGGCCACAGGGGCTGTCCTAATCATCAGCATTTTCTGTTGTTTTAAACTGTACAGCTTTCCCTGGAAAAATTCAGCTTATGTTGTCGACAAGTTCGCATGATTTGTTTCCAAATATCTTTTCAAAAAAGCTTGATTCATACATTCATTTGCTTATTGTTTCTCAAGACATATAACACACAGGAGAAGACTTGCCATTAGCACCGTCTATGCATGTAAATCTGAATATGATGTAGGCCGCATTGTACTTATGGTGCTTTTCTTGCTTCGGACCTTTTTTTATGCGGGCGTGTGCTTGGACCTTTTGATAATTTTCTTTTATTTGTGCGTAAAATAAACTTGTCTATCTGAGTGACTTTGCAGTTTTTGGACATTGTGTCCATTGTCACATGACACAAATTGAACAAATAATGTATATTTTTGTTATTAAGTTTTATTTAGATTTCATTAATTTATTCCTTCTTTATACTCGTTTATTCCCTAATACGGGTTTACAGGGATCTGCTGGAGTCTATCCCACCGTCCATGCACACACTCACTCGCAACATACATGTTTTTGGACTGTGGGAGGAAACCGGAGAACCCGGAGTAAACCCACAAAACACGAACCCGGGACCTTCTTGCTATGAGGCAACATTGCAAACCAATAAGCTACCGTGCTGCTCCCTGATTCGATATTATTTGTATATTTTTTTTTATAACCGTCTGCGAATCCCTTGCGAACCCCAGTCTGTGAAACCCTGATCAAAGAAATGATATACGAATTATTAATAATTAACGATCAAGTGGTTTAATATGGGATTTGATGTTTTATTTTTCAATTTTTTAAAAGTTTTATTGCTAACATGCATGGTTTAAAACAGGAAGTCACATTTTCAGGCATCCTGACACAGTCAGCAAAGACAGAATCATTTCTCATTGCAAACATTAACCACATCTTCCAATACCTTCACTGTCACTGAAAATATAAATGACAGAAGCTTTGTGTCATGTGAGAAATGTTGTCCTTAGAGGAAAGAAGACGCTATGGGAAATGAATGACATCATGTGGCTTAACTTCAGACACTGTAGAACTAATTGATATCACCTGCCAAAAGGCGGGTCAGCTAAAATTGTAGTATAAAAAGCGGTTACTCTAGTGTTTGTCAGCAGGAGCTCTGTAACAGGGAGAGAGTAGGAGAAAAGTAAATTTTAAAAAAAATATGAAAAGAAAATAAGCAAGCTAAATATGGCAAGCCAGTTTGGTGTGTCTGTCACTTTGCCCGTTTTTTTTTTTTCTCCGGATATGACGCACAGCATGTGTGTATCATGCTTAGGCTTGCATCTCACGTGGGAGCTGATTACGTGTATTGCTTAGAACGCGTCGATGAATCCGGACAAGCTCGGGCTCTTCACAGCTTGTGTCCCATGTGTCTTAAGACATGGCAGAAACACAACTTATCTGTTGTGTGACAATGTGGAGTTCAAAAAGAGTTTTTTCACTGTGTCACGAGAATTAAGAGAACTCCTTTTTTATATTCAAATTATCTAGTTGCTTTTTAGAACCTGCCAATTTGTTTGGGTTTCTATTTACAGACAAAGATGTTTAACTATAAACAATTTTAGAAAATGATGCCTGAAACACACTCGAAAGTGTGTCCAACTGCCAAATAAAAGGTCATCAGAGATAAAATGCGGTTGGAACACTTGCGCAGTAAGCAGGTTAACTGGTTGTGTGCTGGGTCCACCACTGCCATTCTCAAAACATCACCGGCGATATTGGAAGCATCAAAGTTATTTAATACATTTTTAGTAACTCAATACTTACCTTCCCTGGTATTTCATTACTTTTAGAATGATTTAGGTCAGTTAGTTTAGTTACTATTTGTTAGAAGTAACAATACTAGTAGTTTTTAGTTTTTTTAAGGTAATATACCCAACATCATCACAATCAACTTCTGCTTACACCTTCTTGGTGGAAGTGATTTTCCTTTTTTTTTTTGTCCAAAAAAACTTTTAACTTTAAACCAGTAGAACCGCAATAGAGCAACATTCTTTCTTACTATAAAACAGGGTTTACAATTATTTAATGAAATCAGACTTGTAATGTAACTATCACAAGCCAGATTTTTATAACCATAATTAAAAAAATATACACATTTATTTTTCAATTTATCCATGCACACCTAAATACATTTTACTGCACACACGTTTAGTTTTGGTCATGAAGGCAAGGAAAATGTTCACACAGTAACTAAATTGCACATACGTGTTGTATGCAATTGTTCAGTACAGCATGTATTGTATCACAATTTGTCAATAATATTACATTTTAGTTTGCAAGTAGAAAAAGATTCAAAAATGGATTGAGGCGGGTTTGGTTGATACACCGATGGCCTCTTATGATTGGAATGTTAATCCAGGATTAACAAAGTACTATGTATTAACAATCACGTTCACCGCACTGCTCATTTATGAAATGAACCAAGCTGTCAATCATGTGACTATAGCACTTTAAATCCAGCTCCTGTTTGGTCTGGTCTACATCCATTTAACTGATTAGTTTAGTCTTTAATACAATAGCTTTAGATTCCTCTTCTTGGTGGAACTGTAAGGCTTTTCTCGTTATGGTTGTAAAGCGGTCTTCAGTGCTGTAGTGTTCCTGTTGTTTTCAGCCATGTTTACCATTCTACACTGCAAACTCAAAATTAAACTTACTGTACTACACGCGCTTTAAGGCTAACTCTAAACTCTTTCGTTGTAAAGTTGAGCCAACTAATTATATTTTGTTCACATAACTCATCATTTGTTATTTTCACATGAATAAAAACTTCACGTTTTAGTTTTACATATTATAAATTCCATATTGTGTAATCTGTTGTTTAATTAATTTATCGTTTATGTATAATGTATTTGAGTTTACCACCATAAGAATCCCAACAAAATAGTTCAATTAACATGTTTATTTTAAACATGACAATAACAGCAATAAAACTGTACAAACTGGAGACAGTACTAAAACTCAATTGTATTTTACAGTACTTGTTTATTGCTTTATTTAATGTATAACTCTTCATTCAGTTTTTAGAACAATTCCAGCTTGTTTTATATGGTTTAACATTTACTGTAACACCATCCAGAGTGCATTGTTATTAGTATCTGTTTTTCAGGAAAAACAATTTAGTTGATAGAATTTAAAGAACAATCTGTATAATTACAATGCTATATTATATATATTTTATAAGGTTTATAGAATATATATTTTATTTATATATATATATATATATATATATATATACACAAAGCCAGAGCAACAGCCTCATCCAGCCTTAGCCGAACCACATAACAAGGACCGCCTTGTAACTTGGAGTAAGAACTTCTGACACGTTGTGAGCAACTGGTGGAAAGTTCTATAAAGATGTGCTGAATAGCTTCAAATGTGTATTTGTCTTCTTTTTAGGAAACTTCATGTTAAAGGCATACAGAAAGCCAAAAATGTATGGCAAATGCAGTGGGGATGTCTAAAAGATTTTTGCGGGCAATGGCTACTTCCAATGCAATGGCAGTATTGATGACTCTGGACGGCAAGGCAGGTGCATCCTCCTCCTCTTCCTCCTCCTCCTCCTCCTCAAGAACAGAGAGGATATCCATCTTGACACCTCTGGTCTGCCCTTCTTTTAAATCTGTTGCCTGTTGAAACCACAAAGTTGTACCAAATTCAGACTGAAATATAGCTGTATAGCAATCATTCTAAAAAAATATCAATAATGTGCAAAGAAAACATATCTATGATTACTCTGTGATCATACAGTAAATAGTGGGAAAAAAGTTCAGCAAACCCACCAAGAATGATTTATTATTATCTGTAGGGTTTATTTTAAGATTCTGTCTACATTGTAGAGCAAATGTTTTGTTCAAGACTGAAGGCAAAGTAAATTCAATGTGCATAACAGTTAAAGTGCACGCATAATTGAGAGAAAAGCCTATACTGTACTTACCAGACATATCAGGAAAAGTTTTTTTGAACTGACGTACAAATATGGGTAGTCCTTCCCGAGAAGTTGTTTTTCGATTAAATGTCTGGAAATAACACAAGAAGAGAAACCAATACAACTTTTTATTATGGCTGAAACTTGAGGGGGGCTGCCCTATGGCTTAGTGGTTGGCACTGTTGCCTCACAGCTAGAAGGACCTGGGCTCAAGTCCTGGCCGGGGGGCCCCCCTGTGTGGAATTAGCATTTTCTCCCCATGCTTGCGTGGGTTAACGCTGGTTTCCCGCTAATTACTAATTCGGCAAAGTCCTAATATTTTGAAGGGAATAAGATAAATGCTATAAATTCCAGGTTTTTTTCTAGTTCTGACCTGAAGAAGCCATATATACAAGATAAGTCTACAAGATAAACAAACAAATGAACTGGATCAAAAGTGTACATCCTCTCGATTCTAAATCTGTTTCCTGTTACCTTGATGATCAGTGACTATGTTTTGGTAAAGTTGTTTATGATTTCCTTGTTTATCCTGAGCAATTCATCAGCCCACAGTTCTTTAGAAAGAAATTATTAACATCTTGTAGACAGTTTCTTCTTTGGGGAAGATCTAAATAAAAAAAAATCTGGAATTTATAAGATTTATCTTATTTCTTTTAAATCATTAACAGTTTGCAGATTCAGAAAGATGGACGTCAACCTATGATCTATAAAAATTACTAATTACTAACTAACAGATGAGCGAAATTTTTCCTGTTTGTCAAAAGATACCACTAAAGAGAGATTGCCTAGACTCCAAAATACCAAGACTTCCCTTTAATGTTAAAAAGCAAACAGGGACATAAGCAAAACTAAATATGATCAAAAGACGATTAATAGGTCTACCTTTTCATCAAGCTCCCGCAAAAGGTTTTCCTTGTCTAGACTAAAGGATCCCTTTCTGAAACTATACAGTTTAAGCCTTTGGGGAGAGTACTTCTCTAAAGCTTCTTTAGAGGTCCCCAACAGGTCCTGGTGACATGGTAGAACTCTTCATAAATCTGTAAAATATCAGTGCAGTAGAAAATAAATTACTGATACACGACGACCACTCTGAATAAGCAACTGCATAATAATGTTTCATCTGTGCTGTTAAAATCAATCAGAATCAAACAGACAACATATGTTACAATTATTAAAAAAGAAAAACAGAGCAGGCCATCTCTGTTGGATTTCTGAGACCATGGGCTGCACCTCCATAATCTCTTTTTTCCTCAGAGAAAATGGGGTCTATATTCTGCCTAAAGTTCCGTGTCTTTCTCCTTTTTTTCATTGCACCCACCAAGACTCATATTTTATTTTCTAGTGTATCATCATCATCATAGTTTTTAGAATGATCATGAAGATGATTGATCTCACCTCTCTTTGTTTTTTGCAAGAAAAACCTACCCTCATAACCATCTTCATCCCTTACTCTTTTTCTATTTACAATAACCTCATTACACCCAACCTGGCACGACTTTGGTCTGTTGTTTCTGAGCTTGTACTTGATGCTTGTTCTCCAACCATCATATCCTGTTCCACTACCAGGATCCTTTAGGAATGGATGTTTGCTGTTAAATTCGGAGGCAACAGACTGAATTTCAGATTTATTAGGGTATGCTTTCAGGGCAAATTGTTTTTGTGCCAGCTTGTCCAGAATTTCTTTGGTTACACTTGGACCAGTTTTATTATACATGCCATTGCCCATACAGCGTTTTAACTCGACATCATATGAAGTGAAGGGGAAGTGGTAGTGCATTGGTTAAGTTGTTGGACTACCAACTTGAGGACCTGGGTTCAATTCCCAGCCCCACCAAGCCACCACCTCTGGGCCCCTGAACAAGACCCTTAATCCTCAGTTGTATAACAAGGAATATTGTAAGTCGCTCTGGATAATTGCATCTGCCAAATGCTGCAAATGAGAAATGGGGGATTTGAAATGGAGAAGGCCACTGTGAGATGTTTTGCATATAGGTCTGAATAACCGAGGAGGTGCTGTTGGAAGAAGCCAGTGAACTGATGCTGGCTGCATCAAGAGAACAGTTGAAGGGTGGCGTTTGTGACTGTTGTGGTAATGGTATTTCATCATTATTCCACAGAATGTGCAATACGGCCCTTTCTGCAGGCAACTTAGCAATGTCCAAAAACTGGGTCTTCATATTGTAAAGAGAATTCACTTACAATTTAAAGTTTTTCTTTGAGTTTATTTAGCAGTTGATGTATAGTTTTTCCAGGATCCTTTTTGGATGAGTTTTGGGTTTGTTAACTTAGTCGTTGACTTAGTAAAGTCTCTACACCTGCAGGACTGCTATAGCTGCTGCATGAATGTCTATTGCAGTTTGTGTAAATTCCAGATCTTGATATTCTAGAGAGAATGAATAACCACCATCTCTTCTTTTACAAGCAACAATATTCCACAGTTAGTCAGTTCATTATACTGATCATCCTGGTCCTGAATCCTTATATGGATATTATGTTTATAAATGCAGTTGATACCACGAGCCAACAGACTATAATGATTATTACAAACAATAATGCAATTCTGCAGTCTATATTTTTTTTTAACCCGAACAAGGTATTTGCTAAAATTAACTGAGCACCTAATGCATGTGTATGTATACATTACAATTAAATTTGTGTACAGAAGTTAATGCCAAAGTTTTTACATACCACTCCACTGCTTCTCTCTCTTCTTTGGCTCCCAGTAGCTGCACACATCAGATTCTAAATACTGACGCTTACAAAGCCCACAAACTCAAAAACAGAGCAGCACCCTTCTACTGCCAAGCACTTAACAGTCATCGCATAGCACCACCACCCCCTAGGACACAAGGTAAGTCTGCCTCAAGACTTTTCTCTGTTCTGGCACCAAGATGGTGAAATGAACTTCCCATCAATGTCAGAACAGCAGTGTTACTGGCAGACCCACCCCTTTCTTAAATACTTTGCAAAAAAAAAAAAACATTCTGCTCTTTCAACAGTTTTTTGTGGTTGTTACACTTTGATTTGTGATCTATTGTACCAGTTTTGAGCTGTTCAATGATGTGACTTTTGTACAAGAGCGTCTGCTAGTAGCTGTAAATGTAGTAACTGTATGCTGTATATGTACTGTAAACCCTTTCAGCTTAATAAGCATATTTTTGATGCAGAAAGAGATTAAAAAGCTGTAGTATTTCATGTTATTTAAAAAAAAGTTCAATATTATATTCTTTTATATAAGAAAGTGACATTGATGTTAAATGTTATGTAAGACTTAATTCAAACTATGTTAAAACTTTTTTATTCTAAAATATTGATTGATAAAATGTAAATATTTGCTCAATATTAGCAATAATATCAATGGTCTTGACAATAAAAAACCTTATTTAATGCAACAGTTATTACGGATTCAGCTTAAAGTTACAATTTTTTAAATTAAGACATTTATTGAAATCTGCTGTAATTGTTATCTTTTCCTAAAAACATACTTTCTGAACACTACACATAACAGTTGAAGTCAGAATAAAATAAAAAGCACTAAAAACTGGAGATGTGGACAGTGCTTGTCATTTTTTTTTTTCTGATTGTTCAAACTCAAACTTATCTTTATAAAAATCTTCCACACAAAGTTGTCAGATAACAGAACTCTCTGCAAAGGCAACTGAACTACTTAAAAACCGGCTATGGCACATTCTTATGCAAATAAGCAGCGCCCTAATCTCCTCCTGACTCTCCGAACAGTTTGCAGTTGGTAAAGTCCGTGAAAAGGTAGATTAAGGTCAGGTTGAGACTTACAGTATTTAGATTTTGGAAAAACATAAAATGGCACAAACTACTTCAAGCTTTAGTGGGTCTCTCGAGAGGTTTACTTATTTTAAAAAAGATGATTTTGAAGTAGACTGGGAGACGGTTTCGGAAGGCAAGTTCGGCTTCGTGTACAAAGTCAAGTTCAAGCTGTGGCGGGAAAAATGTGCTGTTAAGGCTTTTACTCGCTTCAGTGATTACAGGTACGGTGGAACAGTCCTCAATAATGCTAGAACTTTGTTGATTTTTATTCAATGTAATTAATTGAAGTTTGATCTAGCATTTAGTTTGATTTACCATTACCTTGGACACTGGCACAAAGTATCTTACAGCATATTTATTAGTATTTTTCAAGATTATATATAAATTATATTTTAGATTAATTAAATAAGAGCGTTTGTATAAATTTGCTTTTCACTACTTTACATTATTTAATCAGTTGTACCATGTGATCTGTTTTCTCCTAGGAACATGGTGCAAGCCTCGAAAATAAGGATTAAATTTAAATACCTGTCTATTTACGGGCTCTTAAAGACTCGTATGAGTGGTGATGGTACATGAGCAATTAACTCTTCTCAAAACTCATGTTCTTATGTTTTAAGAATTCCAGATAGATCCATGAGGTGACTATGGCATGAACTTCCTGAATGATCTGCTTCATTTGAACCTGAAGCTATCCAAATCCTCCTTGATGATTCATCTTCATGTTAAGGTGCATACTTATAATCTGTATTTTTTTTAATTAACATAAGATTGTTCTGTAGTACCTTTACACAAATCCTAGTGCAATTGTCCATATACTTTTTTTTAAATCATCAGTATAAACAAAAACTACATTATATTACTGGATTTCTGTTAGTTTTGCTTAAATAGTCAGACAACGGTTGGCTTTGGTGTCTGAAGTTTTTAAACCTCTGCTTGATGCCTTGTGATTAAATTAGTAAGCCAAATCCTGAAACTCCAGAAATAAAATCTTCAAAATAAAAGAATATATAATAACAATCAAAATTTAAGATTTTATTTTTAATTTATTATTTAATATTTAATTAACAACACTTATTTTTTTCAATGTAAAGAACTGTATCAATATAATGAAGGTTTTTTTGTTGTTGTTTAAATATTTTGTTTCATAATTTCACTTTTTTTTTAGATTTCATTTTAGTAATACAATACGACTCTTCTAGCAAATTTGCTGAGCATTAGCAAAGGAAACATTAGCTATGTTCACCCGAGACTTTAAGCCAGAACCCTGAAACTTCACATATGTTTACAGGTTTAATATTAATAATGTTGCAGCTATAAATGTATTTATTAATTATAACTTCCTTTTCTATTGTGAAATAGATTCTGACCGAAAAAATTGCATTAAATTTAAATAATAGTTTTTTCATATTTAAAATTATTTTTCTTGTCTTCCGATCAGGAATGATAACGGAAATACTAATCAAGTAATAATTGGAGAAAGTCCAAAATGCCCAGCCTCATCAGTGTGAGATATGAGCACATAATGCAACAATTATGAGCGAAACCCTATTAATTATTAGCCTTTTATAATTATTCTTACATATTATCTACATTTTAATTAGTATTAAGTAGCACGGAAGAACAATTTCATATAAATAATTTCCTGGTGGTAAATGTTCACAAATGCTTTATTATAATTATTTAGATTATTTATTCAATAAAGTTTAATAGCCAACTTTAATAGTTTTAAAATTTTTTATTTTTATTTATAATAAAGTAAATAAATTTACTTATTATTTAAAAAAATAAATTTGTAATTTATTTTAAATAAAATATATTAATAAATACGCCTATTGCTGGCATTTGCACACAAAAACATTACTCTATTAAAGACTTTATTGCCAAAACACTCCCACATTCAAATAGGAACAATTTATTTTTTAATTTTTTTTTAAAAAAACTCTATTTAAAAGCTATTTAGTAATAAACTTTATTTTAACCAAAATTTTATTAAATATAATTATTGGAGTTTATTAGAAAATAGTTAATTAATAAACAAAAATCATTATAATAATTTTCACAATTAACTTAAACATAAACATATTCCGATTTTTATTTAATTATTTTTTTATAATAAATATAATAGAATAATTGGAAAAGGATGTAAAATCCAATTAAAATTAATTTATATAAAACATGCTGGCTTCCAATTTTTTATATTCGGATTTTATTCAATGTAGGCTTACTTTTTGGACAAAGTAATGGAAGTTAAGATTATATATAAATTATATTTTAAATAAGAGCGTTTGTATGTTTGCATGTCACTACTCCTACAGTGTATGAATCAGGTTGTACCATGTGATCTGTTTCTCCTAGGAACATGGTGCAAGCCTCGAAAATAGGGAGGATTAAATTTAAATACCTGACGTCTATTTACGGGCTCTTCAAAGACTCGTATGTAGTGGTGATGGAGTACATGAGCAGAGGATCCTTGGATAATCTTCTCAAAACTCATGTTCTTATGTGGCCCAAGAAGTTCCAGATGATCCATGAGGTGACTATGGGCATGAACTTCCTGCACAGTATGAAGCCACGTCTGCTTCATTTGAACCTGAAGCTATCCAATATCCTCCTTGATGATCATCTTCATGTTAAGGTGCATACTTATAATCTGTATTTGTTTTCTAATTACATAAGATTGTTCTGTAGTACCTTTACACAAATCCTAGTGCAATTGTCCAGATACTTTTTTTAATCAATCAGTATAAACAAAAACTACATTATATTACTGATCTTCTGTTAGTTTTGCTTAAATAAGTCAGGACATGGTTGGCTTTTGGTGTCTGAAGTTTTTACCTCTGCTTGATGATCCTTGTACAGAATTTTTGGTGGTTAAAGCTAAAATCCTGAAACACCTTCAAAGATTATAGGATATCTTATTGAGAATAAATGTTTTATGTATAGACCTCAAAGTTTTTCTTAACCGTATTGTGTCTCTTGTATCTCAATTTTATGGCAAAAATGTTTCGACCCAAAATACTCTAGAGAGTATAAAATACTCCAGAGAATAAAAGAATAAAGAATAAAAAATCTAACTATTTATATTCTAATGTTATGTCATGTTATTGTTTAGTGCATTAACATACACACGGTCTTTCCTGGTGGGTGTGTCACAAATGTTCTGAACTGTATAATTATGATATGGTGAATAGTTTTTTTTGTTGTTGTTGGTTTTTTTTGGTCCAGTTTCTTACAGTCCCCAGTAAATAAATTGACTTGCTTCTGTAGATTTCAGATTTTGGAGTAATACAATGGGACGACTCTTCTAGCAAGACCGCCTTTGCTGAGCATTTGGCAGCAAGAGGAAACATTAGCTATGTTCCACCAGAGACTTTCAGCCAGAACCCTGAACCTCCAACTTCAAAATATGATGTTTACAGGTTAAAATTCATCAAGCATGCAGATGTTACAGCATATAACTCTATTCATGTATTTGCTCTTGACTAATAACTGTCTTTTCCTCCTGAACAACAGCTTCGCTATTGTGATGTGGGAGATTCTGACCCAGAAGAGGCCATACTGTGGTATATCTGCATCCTAATTTCAGCTTACGGCCCAGATGATAGAGTTTCAACACTTTTTAAACAGATTCTCGATTTTTCTTGTCTTCCGATGCAGGAATGAATATGACTGAAATACTAATCAGAGTGACATCTGGCAAAAGGCCCAGTGTGGAGAAAGTCCAAGATGACCAGCCTCATCAGTGTGAGGAGATGAGCAGCATAATGCAACAATGCTGGCGCCAAGACCCGAGCGAAAGGCCAGCCTTTTATGGTAACACTTAGCTGGTATTATTCTTACATTTTCTTCTGATGGGTGGATTAAGTAGTTACAGGAAATAAAGTGCATGGGCAGGAGAACAATTTCTGTGGGTTGCCATGTGAGCATAAATGTGAGACACTGCTCTTATTATGATATTGATTTAGCCATTGTTTCAGACGCATTGTGATAGACACAAGTTGGCTTTCCAGTAAGATTTACCGATTAATTCTACTGAATAGAACTAAAATATATTAATAAAAAACCATAATACGTATAGTATTATTTTTATATGAGCCAATAAGCACTACTGTGCAGCACAACATAACAAAGACATTTATTGCTAAACACTGACACCCAAAACAGGCCAACATTTAATTTTTTAGTTTTTTAGTCTTTATTTAAAAAAAATGTTATGGACTAAAAGCTGCATTAGTGAGATTAGTATTAAACAGATATAATTTTATAAGTTTAAATTGTAAATTCCAGTTATTTCAGTATGGTTAAGAATAAACAGCTTTGAATATAATGAAAGCTGTAACAACTTTCTACTTTTGTTTTATATTAAACAATGCTTTATAAAAAGTTCTAACTCATTAAAAATCTAATTACATATTACATGATGAGCATGTATTGAGGGCTACCAGCTACCTTTTTTATTTACCAGTGTTTTTAGAAGGTTCAACGGAGCCCTCTGGATCCAGAATAAAAACTCAGTGTGCCATTAGTAAGCTGGTTTGTTGCTGTACCACCCAGCAAGATGCTACCTTTTTTTTTATTCTACAGAGATAGTGAGGCTGACTGAAGCTTTAAGCGATGTCCTGAAACTCCCAGACAATATCCCGGGCAGAAAAATAGAGAAGTTGCCACATAAAATTGAAACGCCTCGGTCGCTTGAAGCTTTGCTGAGGGGGGTAAGTGATTTTGGCCATGTAGTTGTAGCACACTGTCAGCAGAAAAATATAATTGTAGCTTACACTTAAATCACTGCCACTTTCACACAATATACCGTGTGGCCTTTGTTTAAGACTAAATGTTCTGTAGAGCTAATTTTTATATTTTTTGGCATAAACAGAAATTTACTTTGTACCTTTACTGTTCCAGGACTCAAAGGATTTACCTGAAGAGCCTTCAGGTTGGTTAAGTCTTATGCATCTTGTATAGAAAAATTTACTTAAGTAATTAAAACCATCTTTTGTGTCCATTCTACAAACAGACAAAGACATTGTGTCCTTCTTGAAATGCAAGGACTTTGGAACCTTCAAAAACGTCTTAAAGAAGGAACATGTCTCTATGTGCTTTAAAGACAACAACTCGCTCCTTCACTATGCCGTCGCCACCGGCAACACAGAATGCGTTAGGTTGGTGTTAAATCACGGGGCGTTAGTGAACTGCCAAAGTGCAAATGGATACACACCACTTGTTTTCGCAGTGCTGAAGAAGTTTCACGAGATTTGTGGGCTGCTTGTAGAATGCGGTGCTGATGTCAACATTGCCGAACAAGACCTGTGGACAGCACTGCATTTTGCCTCGCAGTGCGGAGATGACAGGGCTGTTCGCCTCCTGCTGGATGCCAAAGCCATAGCTGACGTAGAAGACAAAGATGGATGGACACCTCTTCACCTTGCTTCTCAAAATGGTCATGAGAATGTTGTGCGCCATCTTCTCTCTCGTTTGAGTAATGTGGACCAGCAAGAACAATCTGGAAGGACAGCACTCCACACGGCATGTGAGTATGGTCATCTGCGCATAGCTAAGCTCTTACTGACTAAAGGAGCTAACCCAAACAGAACAGATAACACTCAAACCACCGCGTTGCATTTAGCAGCTGAGCAGGGCCATTTCAGGGTAGCACGGTTGCTGGTGACCAGCGGCGCCGATGTAAAGTGCAAAAATAACCGCAGTTACAGTGCCCTGCATTTTGCAGCCCTTAGAGGCTGCACAGGCATTTGCAGACTCCTGCTAAATCATGGTGAGAACCCTGATGTCATTACGTGGCAGAACTGGATGCCCATACACCTGGCTGCACTCAAGGGACACCAAGAGACTCTGTTAGTTCTGGAGGAGAACGGCAGCTCTTTAAATGGGCGAGGTGAGGGAGGTTGGACGCCTTTGCACCTCGCATGCCACCATCAGAACGATGAAGCGGTCTCTGTGCTGCTAAATGTCGGGACGAACCCAAACGTGGCTGAGGATGGGGGGTGGACACCGCTGCACATGGCATGCCACAAAGGCAGCTTTACTAATGTGGTCTTGCTTATTGCAAGACACGCTAACGTCAACATGCAAAACAAAAACAAGGACACGCCACTGCATCTGGCTGTGCAGTCAAGCAGTGTTCCAATTGTCAAGGCCCTGCTGATGAATAGTGCCGATAAGAACATAGTCAACTGCAAAGGACATACAGCATTTGATTTGGCTCAGCAAGCCAAAAATGATGAGATAATGCACTTACTAACGCACTAGTGGACTAGTTGAGAAAAGGTGACCAGTAGAGACCTTCATAATGCCACATAATTTCAAATAACACCCGGCAGTTTAAGTAGAGGAAAGGCCTGCATTGATCCCGCCTATTGATTGCGTTGCTCTGCCTTTGGTTTATTGTTTTTTTCTAAAAGCCTATTGATTAGTTCAGGGGCATTTTCATAATGAGATAAGACAAGATAACTTTCTTGATCCCGAAGACTGCTTACAGAAGTAATAACTATAATGAATTAAAGGGATTACGCTATATCTACAAAAAGGTGCGAGGAACTAAAAAACATTTTGCACATGATGTAATAATGCACATTCTATGATGTATTGCACGTAGTGTTCTAGTAACAGATTGTAATTATGAACTGTATATAGGGCATATAATTTCCCCAAATATGTCAGCTCAGCTCAGTGGTTAATGAACAGAGGGAGCTGGGAGGAGTCCTGTAAAGTTCTGTGGTTGTCTTTGGTAAACTCTGTCTACGGCTGAACGTACTCTGGTAGGACTCCAGTGTCTCATACAGGGGGTGTGACCCAGTGTCAGAGATAGTTAGAAGTTTCAGTTTAGTCTGTTGTTAAGTCTAATGTGGTAGAAAAGCCTTCCATAGGTATTGCTCACTGGGTCTGGTGAGCAGATTCTTTTATGAGTTCTTCCTTAAACAATTTAAAGTTCAGCGCACTTTCATAGAATCACAATTAGATGAATCGCTGTTTACAGAAACCTATTAATGCGTTTATGCAGATAATTAGTAAAGGGCATTCCTAGTATTTCTTTTCACATGACTGCAGAGTTCACATCTGCCCTGACTGCATTCCTCTCTCTGCTACTCTGTGTTATAAAGCGGCACAATGCACTACACTGTAAACATGAGCATCCAACTGCCATCTGAAGAATGCACTAGATGACCTAAAACCAAGAAATTTTAGAATAATCAGCAGCAACTCTCGATATATCAAACTTATTCAGCTTCTTTTCAACTTTTCTTATACAAAGCAAATTGTTCTTGATGGCAAATATAGGAACCTGTTGGAACGTTCTGACTCACAGCAGCTCCTATACAAGAGGAATCCTTGTTTTTAATCCTGCTTGTCGGAAAGAGCTTTATGAGCACTAATAATCAATAAAGTAGCTATCTGTCTGTTCATTAATAGAAAATCAAACATTTGCCAAGCACTTTGTATAACCTTCCCCTGCTGCTGTGCAAAGACAAAGAGGAGCTGATGTAAGATAAGAACCAGAGTTGAATTTGTTTATAAGAGGTTGAAGAAGGCTGCGGGTCTTTGAGTCTTAATTGTATTGGTGTAGTGGTGCAGTTCAGTAGTTAATAAGAGACCGGCTCATCTGGAATTCTCATGTTTATTTCTTTTCAAAATATTCTCATCGCAAATACCACATGATTCTTACACAACAGTGCCTGTTCAGTCTCTTGTCATAGCCCAAATAAACTACTGCCACCTTCCTCTCCGGGTCTGCCTCTAAGCACTGCATATAATCAAACTGATGATGGAGCAGCTTGGTTTGATTTCCAACCTTTCCTCCAATGCTCAGCTTGCTCCACACTCATGCTTGCCTTTAAGAAAGCTTGAAACAGACCAGCTGTCACTTACCTTAATGCCAGAGCACTCGGCACAATGTCTCCTGGTACAATAAAGGTATGTTTCAAAACTTCTCTTTGTTCTTTATTTTCACCAGCGTTTTTAGACTGATGTTAACCCTACTCTAGGATCAGGATGCAGTGGGGTGCAGGGTTAGTAAGGTCTTCTCTGCTGCCTAAACACTCTGAGAAACTGATCTACACTTACAACCAAAATTCTTATATTTGTTCCATTAAATTGTATTAATATATTCCTAACAGTTTATGCTCTTCATTTCGTAGTGTTTCTCTTGCTGCACTGCTTCCAGTGTGTGAACGTGGATGTTTTGTCCAATCAGATTTCAGTTTCTATGTGCTGCCATGTTAATCTTATCTGCCAAAGCCTTCAGAATCAGTAGTGGGCTGCCCAAGATTTAACTATTGCTGTTTCGAACTTTAAGCAATTAGATTTTTTTAAACCCACCTCCTAAGGACCCTGCTTTTTAGCCCCTCCTAAGGCGCACGATAGCTGCGCATCAGCATGACATCACTTTTTTTGTGCCTCGTTTTGGGATTATTCGCCACTTCCAGACTACCAACTAGTGCGCCAGTAACGCTGCCTTACAGTTTCTTTAATGTTAATTTAAGTTATATTATTGAATGAACTCTTAAATATGACTGACTGCAGATTTATATGTGTTACAGTTGCGGTTGCACTGCTGAAGTTTGGAGTCTTACAGTTACCGTTGGGTTCCTGCGTGTTACAAAAAAAATTGTTTGCATTCTTAAAAATTTTTCATTCTTAAAAATGCAAAATCTCTCTCTCTTAATCTCTTGTCTCTCTCGCTTTCTCTCTCTCGCTCTGTAATGCCACGCCGTGTTTTATTGCGTTTAAGAGGTGTATCAGTCGGGTAAGTCCCAGGTCCCCAATGCCAAATGCACTGCCTGCCTCTGTCAGGATCTATTAATTGCTGGGGTATAAAGACTATGTCAAATGCCATAAATGTAAATATACCAAAAGAAAATGCATCTCTTCAAAATTGACAAGCAGACATAAAGTGATATTATGACGTGTTTAGTTTTGCGTCATTATTATCTTATTTCAATCATGGGACTCATTTTCTTTATTAACATTGTTTTTTGTTCAGGATGAAACTCCTTTCTCTTGTTGAAACAAGTCCTAACAATAATTAATGGGCTGTTATTATAGGGAAGGAGTGACTGAAGAGGAGAAAAAACAAACCTATTAGCTCATGAAATACCAGAAAGATCTTTTTATTTTCTAGGAGCGTAATTCCTAATGTTTTTGTTTACACTAAGACTGGTGTGTAAAATATTATAACTTCAAATCTTTCTGATGCTTATTGACAATGACTTCCTAAGAAGAGCTATTAATTGTGTCCAGAGTGTTGACTTTAACAAAAGGCTTTTTTTTTTATTCTTGACAAATGCTAACTAGATGCCCTATTACATCACAGCACTGTTTAAAAATCCATTTCAGTGCCAGTTATTGTTTTTGTTGTTGTGTGTGTTGTGTGTGTGTTTTTTATTTTTAATGATGAATTTGTTCCTATCATGATGCACCACAGAATTTCAGGTATTAGTGATTTGGATCATTAAATAAGGACTACCATAGAGTGAGATAAACAAGTTATAAGTTTGCTTTATATTTATTACATTCTAAACTTTTTTTCTTTAAATTATGTATGTTGCCCAATTATGTTTGTGTGTGTGTTTGTTTTTATTAAATTATTGTTTTAAGGTATATATCTAACCAATGCTTGATATTAACATCTTTTTATGTAAAATCTGACAAATGTTAAATATGTATATGTATCTTTTATTTAAATTTTGCTTTTATGAGGACTACATTTCAAAGAAGGGAAATTAAACAATAGCTTTAAAAGAAAATAAATTCACAGCTTTTTAATTTTCTTGTACAAGAATTTCACTCTTGCATATCATCCCTTCTTTAAATACACTGCGTCTTGCACCAAGTGACATTTAAATGACCCCTAGTTTGTCATTTGTTTTACTTATTTATGATTTTAGACATTTAGAGCCGCTTTTCTAGAAGTAATGTTAAAGGATGCTGTATGTACCACTATGTCTGGGGGTTTTTTTAACCAGCAAAGTATGAAAGTCTTTTCCATACTAATACAAAGATGAACAATAAATCAATACTTATTCAGAGATTACAGACGGGCCTGAATCACAGCAATCACCTCGGATGATTGTGTTGCAGACTAGACAGGAAAGTGCAGGCTTTGCTAAATGAATAAGCGATGTGCAGTTTGGGCTGAGTGGAGTGCCAGGCGTGGTCTGTCAGGAGTGCCTTTATTAACACATTAGAAAAACAAACAGCACCTGCCCCAGGCTCAGCTGGCCCAGTGTAATTGTGTATATTGTCAGGGAGCTTCATCTCACTGAGCGTGTTATTACATACACTGCACTGTGGGAGCTTCCTCTACCTCCTTTATCTGTTCCCTTTTCCTTATTTTTTCCTAACACCTAGTTCACATTTGGCCTGTATAATACATTTACACTCATCACCTGGTTTAATACCTTTACATCGCTTGGCAGATTATTAGGAACACCTATGTACTTTCACGCATACAGATTAAAAGCTCTGTGACTGTGACGGAGTTAATGATGCCAGATTTGCACCCGGCAGTTTTGTTGGTAGAAATGCCTTATTAAAAAAGAAGATACAGGTTCATGTTGACCAGACGTCTTTTGTAAATTAAATAGGTACTCTTTACAGCTGTTGTGAGCAGAAAATCATGCCTGACATGTAAATAGATGACAACGGATCACTACACTAGCTTCTATACTACTACTGAAATATCAGGCAATAGTAAGAGCACAGCAGTCAAGAAAGAATTAGCTTAGTGGTTAAGGTGTTAAACTGCTGATTACGAAGATCATGGGTTCATATCTCAGCACCATCAAGCTGCCACAGCTGGGCCCTATATAAGGGCTCTGAACCCTAAACTATTCTGGTGACAAATGCTAGAAATGTGAAAGTTACGTTTAATTGACATAGTGTATTGAAAGTGCATTGAGTGTATTTGTGTGTGTTAATATGATCATATGTGACAGGCAGTATAAAAAAAGCATACAAATAACTTGTTGTTTTGGTAAAATACATTGATTTGCTTTATAAGGCGGAGAAACAGAATCTTGGCTTGGCTTCTTTTTTCACCGTTTGACATCCAATTTTTCCTGAGCAGTTCTAATGTTTGGGACAATTGAAAAGTACTCAAGTTTGACAAGGTTGAAAGAATTGGTAGGTCAGCGGGTAAAACCGTAGACTACTAATCAAAGAGTTGCGAGTTCAAAGCCTGCACCTTCTGAGCCTTTAAGCAAGAATCTTAACCCTCGGCTGCTCTGTTGTGTTAAAAAAAATGAATAATAAAAAAAAAACCTTTCTCTGGATACAAGTGTCTGATTTGTAAAGAAAGCTCATTAAATTGTAACAAAGAATGTGCATAGCTGTAAATATATAAGTATTGTTGTAGTACAAAATTGCAAACAAGGACGAGTAAACAAAGAGTATAATTTGCACCCTGAGGGGTCATTTACATCGTGTTTTCAAATCTAACATGAAGGACATTTCTGCTTCTCAGTGTGATTCGCATTTCAATTGTGTATTCTGGGGCTGGTCTAGGTGCTTAAGCTTGTCTTGTGTGTTATTTTCTACAGCGTAGCTGAATGCATGTATATTGTGGCGCAACATTTGATGCATTTTCATAATAGAAGGCCTTCCTATTCCGAAATCTGTAAAAAAAGCTGATGTGTAGAGCAATTTTAATTTGGCCAATTATGGATGTAGCAGTTGCTCTTCTCTGTAAAGATAGTTTTTCAATTATGCATTCAGACCCTGGAAAAAGTAAGAAAAAAACAATCCAGCTGTTCAAACCCCTGGACTCCATAAAGATCTCACTCATTATTTTGTGCCTGAAGGAGAAACCCCAACGGCTACACACTATAATCCAGTGGAAAGCTTTTCCAGAAGTGTGGCGGTTATAATAGAAGTCAGAGCAATCACCGATATTCTTTGCAAATGTTCTGGCTCCGCGACAACTCATTTAGGATTTAGGAAAGTATTAGGCATCACTCAATGATTTGAGCACAAAACATGATTTTTCCTTTTTACTAGTTATGCATCTAACACCACCAGAAATTTCTAAACAACATATTTGCCCCTCCCATCTGCTGTCTACAGTAGCTGCTTTTGGATCAGAGTAATTTTCTGCCTGACTGGTCTCATTCGGATTCTTTCTAATTGGAAACAGGAGCACTTTTTAAAGGTGCATAAGAAGCGGGTAAAGCTTTCATTTCATCCAGCCTTCTATTTGCTTTCAGTTTGACGAGAGTGCTTTAAGTCCCAAGCAGTAATTTTCAGCTTGTCTTTTAATCAATCATGGCTCACTAATTCCCCACTTAGCTAGCAGTTACTCTTGACCTTAATGCAATCACTGGCATTTAAAACACTTGGCTCGGATTTGGAGTAAATCATTCTAGTAAAACCGGTACGTTATTCTTTAAGACTTTCCTGTGGTACTTGTGATTCTCTCTTACAGACAGCATGCAAGTTTGCTATATATTTATATCAGTATTAAAATATAAAGGAATATAATGCGTTATGGCTTTTCTCTGGGTACATGAGTTTCCTTCCTAGTCCAATAGCATGTGTTGTAGGCTGTTTGGCCTCATTAAATTGTCTGTAGTGTGCAGTGGTGGAAAGTAACTACAACGTTGTAATAACAAATACTTTCGTTACAGTTTTTGAGTAGATTTTTTCTGGGGTTTTTTTCTACTTTATTTGATTTATAATTAAATTGTGGTACCTTTACTTGTGTTGTTTAAGTTTATAACATTTTTTTTCATGCAAGATGTACAAAAAACCCATAAATTTATTTGTAAGATTTTAATGGAAACATGTGGCTTTGTGACCCTAATAATAATAAAAATATTAATCAATTAAGAATTTGCCCACTTTGAGAGGTAGCTTTGTGTGTGTTCATGGAAAACTCGTCAGATTCGGAAAATAAACATTCTTCTACTTTTCCTTTCTTTTGTTCCTATTTTTCACTATTACAGTTAACAACAATTCAGTGGTGAAATTCAGCTCAGTGATGAAAATGTTATATTGCTGTAACTAGATCTTTAGGCTCCTACAAATGTGGCCTTGAGTTATACTTTGCTTTTAATTGTTCAGGTGTAGGAATAAAAGAAATGTAAGAATAATCGTCTGCCAAATGATGTAATTGTAACTGCTGTTTTCTACAGCGTCTATTCAAATGTTTAAACATTGTCAGTGCACCTAAAAATGTCTAGGCAAGGCAAGATTACTTATATATCACATTGCATACGCAGAGTTAAATCAAAATGCTTTACATAAAAAACCAAAGCAAAAAATTAACCCGGTAAAGAATATAGAATGATTAGAGTCGACTCAAACAAGCACAGTACCTGTGCGGTACATTCAGCTATTTTGCAAGTAATGTGCAAAAATTTTAGTTTCTAAATGTGCAAAGCTGGTAGCGACATACCTCAAAAGACTTGCAGCTTTAATCTTAGCCACAAGGAGCTTTACAAAGTATTGACACAGGGGGGCTGAATACAAATGCACACCACACAGTTGTGCTTAAAATTCTGAAAACCATGTATTATTTTCATTCCACTTCACAATTCTGTGCTACTTTGTGTTGGTCTATTACATAAAATCTTCAATTGATGTAATCCTAAACTGTTCATAAAAATATGAAAAGGTTTATGGAGAATGAATACTTTTTAAGGCACTGTATTTCTAAAGTGAATATTTAATTCTATATAAATAAATGAAAACAATACCATGTGAAAGGGTAGCACAAACCTCCTTGTTTTGAGTCCTCCGCCTCTCAAGTTATAACTGCTTTGGATTCAGTGCATCCAAACATCTTATCTTGGTGAAGTTGGAGGCTTTTACAGAATCCGTTTATTTATTCAGCTCACCTCCTACTAGTAGATCAAGGACCGACTACAGTTCTTAGCTTACCCCGGGGACCTTGATCTTACTCGTTTGATGCAAAAAATCCTGTCTGTTCTGTCATTTTGACAAAAAAAGACTTCTATAAGCTTGAACAGAAACAGAAACTAAACATTTGTTGTAGTATTTTTCCAATCTTTTCCCAAAGATTAACCAATCACTTTGGAATTGTTTTATCTACTGTATAAAAATGGACATGAGAAACACTAGACTTATTTGAGAATGCTTATAGTAGATTGAAAAAGTAATTGAAGATTGAAAAAGATCCAGGCAATATTTTCCCAATCTTTAACACAGAACAATTTAAAAAAAACAACAGTTAATGTTGATCAGCAGGTTCTGAAATATAACTAGCGTGAAAAAAAAACAGCCTGGTTCTGGAACAGTCACTGACATCAGTGTTCTTTTTTTAAAACATTGTTCTGACTTGTGAGTTGTATCTCTATGATTTTATGCATCGCAATGCTGTCTACTTTATTGCATGGATCAGGGACACAGGCAGGATCGGTTCTTTAATTAGGCAGAATAATACAAATGCTAGGGGCGCCACCCATCCACAGGGACATCTAAATACAAATGAATACATTTAATAACATTATCATATATACATTTTTTTTTTTACCAATTTGTCTTTTAAAAGTATTAATTAATTGGCCTGATATGGCAATCTTCCCCCTCACCTCTGCACTTGGACTTATCTGATTCACAACATGAAAAATTTGCCAAAGCTGCTTACAATGTCAAAAAAGACCAAAGCTCTCTGGTTTCCAGGTGGGAAAAAGGAGGGAGAAACAGGACAAAGACTGAGATAATGTGATGAACGATCTTTGTAAATACTGTATGTGGTAGTTGTTAGACAGAACTGTTAAAAGGGCTGTGTAAAAAATATCAAAACAGCTAAATATTGTGATAATTTTTTCTGATACTGTATCGATACATAATGGTACATATCTGTTTTATATTTAATAATTTACATTTACATAAGTTTTAATTAAAACCTTCAATATGTGTTAATCGACTTCCCCCTTGAAATATACGACCAGTTTCTCAGAAGCAAGTATGGTGGAAAAGATAAGGCGCCTCAGGCTTTGTATTTGTTGTATTTTAAGTGTTTTTTGAAATATTGCAATATCTGTTGTATGGCAATATATTATGACCCATGCATCTAATACATAGCTCTAACTGTTAATGTTTGCTAATTTGAAATATCTAGCTAACTAGAGTTGATGTCAGTTTTACCTACTGAACTGCTCAAATACATTGTACTACACTCAGGATATAAACCACAGTAAAATGTATGTTTTTTTTGTAATACAATTATCTGAAATATTCATTTTTAACACATCCCATCACATTTTTAAACTGTATTTTATTTTTGTGCAGTTTGAGATTTTATGGTATTTAAATGTTTTTTGTGTAAATTTCAACTTATTGTTTTTGTGTATTTTAAAAAAATATATAAAATGGCATTATTTTCTGTTAAATTCTTTTTTACAGGCTGTGACGAAAGGGCACAAGGTAAAATCTTGCAGCAAAATGCCCTGTATACAGGTGTTACAATGGATAGTGAGTCGTTACATCAGGTGTCTGCTCATGCTCCTTTTTTCAGTGTTAGCCTGTATATCCCTTAAGCAGTCTGAAGCTTTGTGTTGGTAAGCAGGGTGCAGTGCCTCAGGTTCCCGGCTGACTCGTATCTCGGCTAGTTGCCATGAAGCTGATGACGCTGTGGTTTTCAAAGTGCAGACATGCACATCAAGCTGCTTCATGCCATTTTATTTTAATGATACTTTCTGGCAAAACTCTCAGCCATTTAGACCCAATTGCTGTTTAATCATGTCAGAATAATCAGATCCTCAAAGGATTCCTTTTTTTAGTACCATATTTTATTATATTGTTACATTCGATTTATGAAAGTTTTTTTTCAGACAATTTGCACATCTCTTTTATGAAATTATAGTACATGTGAACAGAACATGCTTTATTTCAGGGGTTACCAAAACTGGGTCCTCAGTCCTGCAGAGTTTATCGCCAACCCTAATCAAACACACCTGAACTAGCTAATCACGATTTTGCTAGGTTCACTTGAAACCTACAGGCTGGTTTCTAAAGTAAGAGCTAAACTCTGCAGGGAACCAAGCCTCTAGGACCGAGTTTGGTGACGCTCTGCAGGCGTATCACATTCAACAGATGTTATCAAAAGAGCATATATGTTCATATAAAATACCTCACAATATATCTGCACAGTTTTTGCAAACCAGGTCACGTGGCATTTCCTGAACACGCAGTACACCATGTTAAGCTTGGTTACCATTTATAACTCATATGATTTTGTTCATATACAATTCAACCAACTTGCACATGATACAAATTTCTCATAGAGTCTGTTGGAAAATGAAGACCAAATCAATTATCAGGTTAAATTGTTTGACTTGCTTTTGATAGTGATGGCTGAGTCCCAATTTCCAGCACTGCCATGTATTTGAGGATCAGTACGGATTGTTGTTGTGCATATTACTTTTATATACACATGTAATTGTCAGCTGAGCTTTAATACTTGCATGAGTGTATGAAAATGTATTTACTGGTGATGCTTATTACACTGCTGTATGTTTCCACTACTATATTATACTCTAAATTATGTGTAATTTCCCTTTTATTGTGTAAAAAGTAATACTGTTAAGCGTATGCTGAAAGACACCTCAAAAAATGTCTTATTGTTGCATGAGATGAGACAGCAAAAAATTCCCCAGCTTTATAATACATTCATAACTTTACATTTACATGTACTGGGTCATTCAGATTCAGTTTTCTTTTTAAACGGTCTTTGTCTTTTTTTAGCTGTCTTTTTATTCAAGTCCACTTTCAGCAGTGAAGGATCTTAATAAAAGCCTTGCGGAATTCGATGTTGAAGGTTGTGTATATGATGGGGTTCACAGCGCTGTTGACGTAGCCGAGCCAGGTAAAAGCTGTGTAGAGTTCCACTGGGACGTGACAGTACGTGTTTACTATGTGCGTGATAAAGAACGGCAACCAGCATATAATAAACACACCTATAAACACACAAAAATATGAGAAATAATCCAGTTAAAAGCCTTGTAATGCACATTCCCAGTTTGTAGGTAGGATATACAGTAATTTTGAGCTGTTTTGTCTTACTTATTATTTAATTTTATAAGAAGTTAACAAATAAAAATGTTTAATGTGAGGTTTGGCATCGAGTTATGGACTTTGTTGCTGATATCTAGGAGGTATAAATTCCAAAGATCTGTTAGTTGGTAAAACAAGTCTTCACTAGGCTGAAATATAAAAATGAAAAATTTCAAGGAAGAAAAAATTTGGTGCGAGTAAACAAATTGGTAAATAATATGTGCGGGAACAAGAGACAACAGTTGGTCGGAGCAAGAACACTTTCTAGGAGGTGGCTGCATCCATGTCAGAGTCGATATTTGAAAGTATAAATCTTATGAATATCACAAGCTGTAAGCCATTGTTGATCTTTTAAACAGAAAGACAAGACTGAACTGACTGAACTGTAGGTCTTGAACATTATATTTAACAAATATAACTGTGTTCAAATAACTTGAGGAAAAGTGTAGAGACAATGGAAGAATGGAAACAGATTATTATCTAATGCGCAACATCTCATCGGTTGCATATGCTTGTATGTCTGCCAGTATGTCTGTTTTCTTCTATATATTGATGTGACTGCTGAGAATAATTACACAGCCTCAAAACGTATTCGATGGTTGCTTCACACTGCCAAAGGACATTGAAGCAGTAACTCATCTTTTGTCACATGAGTTACTTTCCCTGCATGTAATTTTTTCCCCCCATATTCAGGCTTGGTAAGTTGGGGTCAGAGCACAGGGCTAGCCATAAAAATAGCACCCCTGGAGTAAAAAGAGGAGTATGGACCAACCCAAAGCCTTAACAATTTGTACCACCGCTGCCACTGGCAAAGTAAAATAGCCTAACCTAAATCCAACTAAGCAAATATATTACTTGTTGATGCATACTATGAAAAATATATTTTACATGTTAAATATATGTGAAAAATCAATGCTGTTTTAATGATGCTTATTAAATATATATATTTTTAGGGTCAAGTAGATACATTTCCTACCTTACAAACTCAATTTAGGATTTAATTTATGTGTTTGAATTGTATGGGAAAAGCAAAACTGGACGCCAGACTTAAGTCAATCATTGACTGCAAAAGATTTGCAACCAAGCATGTATTACAAATGACAATTTCTTTGTAATTGGTAGTCTGTATATTCCCCTTTTTTGTCCAATTAAAAAGGGACCACATATAAAAATTAAGTTAGTCCTATAATATTGATCTGATTTGAACTTATTTCCCAAAATATACATGGATGTGACTGCAGGCTTTGCCATGTTTTGTTTGCGGATTAGTTTATTTCAAACATTGGCTATGCAAAGAAAAAGGTTTTCTTACCAAGCACAATGGCCAACATCTGAGTGGCTTTTTTTTCTTTCTGCTGAGAGATTTTGCGTTTGCTGATAGACTTCACTGATGTCTGCGTTTTCCCACTGGGAGACACCTGTGTCTCAAACACTTTAGCCATTTTGGAGGCGTCGTAGGTCTTTCCGTTCCTTGCTGGCTTGAGCTCAGGTGTAGATGGTGTTATATCTATTTCAGTGTGGTTTGAACCAAGCAAAAGCCCATGCTGAATCTCACCTGCCTGTGTCCTCTGGTTTGGAGGTTTAAGATTTGTGATTTCTTCTATTTGGCTAACATCATCATTGTTGGTCACCTCCTTAATAAAAATCTGCAGAGGAAAAAAAAAGATTTGTGTTGGTAAATTGCTTTATAATGTGCTGACATAAATTTTTTGAAAAGGAACAACATGCAAAAATATATTTTAATGACAATTAAGTCAGGAATCGAATACTTGACTATTAGTTGATATTCTAAAAGGTACTGTAGATTTGAAATTAATATATCTTTCTTATAGGAGTTCAGATTAGTGGATGAATAAGCAAGTCAGATACTATTCCCTTTTGTTTTTAGAAGGTTGGATGCCATTAATCAGCCATACTATTAGAATTACTCGTCTAATATAGCGTTGGTCATGTGCAACCAGAACAGAACTGACTCAATGACACAAGACCTATAAATGTGTGTTGTATTTTGCACAAAAATGTAAGCATCACATCCTTTCAATTCTAGTAGGTTGCAGGGTGGGGCTTTTATGGATTAGACATGTTTAACTGTCATAATTTCACAGTTATTGTTCAGATTTGTGAAATTTGAAAGCCAAAGCTCTTCGGTCATGTTTTTCAAATCAATCCTGAACATTTCTTGCAGTGTGGCAGACAGAAGTATCGTGTAAAAGTAAGTTACACGTCTTAAGGAAATATCGGCATTACTGCCAGGACCCATAGTGCATCCTGGTGCAAGGGTCATACATCTGTCTATCCAAAGATCACCTTTATTCATTGCTCTATGGTTTATTGCTGTTGCTCTTATGGCTAGAGTAAACACTCATGGCATTGTATGCAGAACAGCAGGGGTGCATTGACTGGATTGCAGCTGTGCAGCTTTATAGACAGCAAACTGTGATGTACTGTATAGTCCAACACATTCTACTCTGGCCAGCATTACATACAAACGTAGCTCTTTTGTGAGATCAGACCAGAAAGGCTAACCTTCACTATCCACACACATCAGTAAGTTTTGGGCAGCTATGACCCTGACTGTGGTTCACCTATTGCTTTTCCTTGGAACACTTTCAGTATGTACTTAACCGATGCAACCCTGGAACACCACAGGAGACCAGCTTTTTGAAAATACTTTCACTCAGTATTCTGGTGTCGCTAGGTTAGTGTCACTCAGGTCTTCACATTTGCCCCTTTTTTTCTATTTAAAAATTGCTATCTAATATCTTCCACTGTTTGACAGGTAATAATCACTCAACTTCAACTGTCACCAGTTATTATATTATGGCTGATCAGTTTACATATAGTTTGAAACTAGATAAACTACCAGCCTGCTTAAAACTGCTCTTTATTTGACTTAATGACTCAAAAATTAAGGAACTGTAGACTTCTATCAGGATAACATGTCCCTACATGAGTCTACAAATTCCAATTAACTATAACAACACTGATAATTTTAATGATGATAAATATCAGTTCTAATCTCGTACCTCATTACAATGGTCTTTTAGCAAGACTAATTGAAGAATTTGCACTTGTGCAAAATGTTTCTTTAGCATCATGGTTTATATTTAATAAACCATTATAAAAATGACATTGGCCAAAATGGGGCTATTGTAAAATGCTCTAGAGTTCATACGAGTTTAATCGTCAGCTGATCACAGCTATAACCTTAATCGTCATTCGTAAAAGATCAAAGTACAGGAAGACGGAACAAAGAAATGTAAAATAGCAATGATGAAATAGAAGCAAAACTGAATTGCCAATGAGCCTAAACAAAATCAATCGAAAGCGCCTGAGCCTACAGAATTATTAGGAGTATTTTGACCACATCATCCTCTTTATGCATGTTGTCTTACTCCAAGCTGTATAGGCTCGAAAGCCTACTACCAATTAAGCATATTAGGTGATGTGCATCTCAGTAATGAGAAGGGGTGTGGTCTAATGACATCAACACCCTATATCAGGTGTGCATAATTATTAAGCAACTAATAATTACTATAGTATATTTGTGAATGTTGAGATGTCATATTGGTTTCACTGGTGAAAATAAAAAAAATTGAAATGGGTATATATTTGTTTTTTCTTAAGTTGCCTAATAATTATGGACAGTAATAGTCACCTGCACACACAGATATCCTCCTAAAATAGCTAAAACTAAAAACAAACTAAAAACTACTTCCAAAAATATTAAGCTTTGATATTAATGAGTTTTTTGGGTTCATTGAGAACATGGTGGTTGTTCAATAATAAAATTAATCCTCTAAAATACAACTTGCCTAATAATTCTGCACTCCCTGTATACCATTGCCACATGTAAAAGCTGTACAGAGGCAGCTCCAAACCCAGGTGGACAAGCCAGCAACCAAAATAATGTTTAGAATAAGACTTTTTAAAAACACAAAGATACACAAACACACCAGTGAAAAGCAGGGAGTGCTCAGCTGCACTGATTGCACATGTTGTCTTAATAATTCATTCTTTATTATTAGTTCTAATGACTGTAGTTTATGGTTCATATTTTATGATTTAAAAACATCAGAAACACCAACATGCCAAAACCTTGACCCTATTTACTACAACTTCATTTATTCATTCATCTTCTATACCCGCTTATTCACTCATTCAGGGTCACGGGGATCTGCTGGAGTCCCAGACGACTCTAAAAGGGCGAAAGGCAGGAAGGGTACACACTGGACAGGTCGTCAATCCATCACAGCGCTTACTACAACTTAGTTAATCATTTTTTTTTAAATCATTAAAATGTGACCTTGAATTTTACTTGCTTCACACACACAATAAACGTATCAAAAATGAACTAAACAAAGCTTCATTTCAAGTCGATATTTAAAATTCTGGTAAATGGGAAGCGTTTGTCATTTTAATATCATTTCGCGTGCACAATAGTTCAATCGAAATGAATAGTTTAATGATGCTTATTAAAAATATATATATTTTTAGGGTCAAGTAGATACATTTCCTACCTTACAAACTTAGGATTTAGGATTTAATCTATGTGTTTGGATTGTATGGGAAAAGCAAAACTGGAAGCAAAATAATCGCCAAGATTTAGTGCCAACTGCCTGGCAAAGACTTGGCAGAGCATCAACAGAGATTAAATCCAGCATCTGGTCATGTCTATGGCCTCCAGACTTTAGTCAATCATTGACTGCAAAAGATTTGCAACCAAGCATGTATTACAAATGACTATTTCTTTGTAATTGGTAGTCTGTATATTCCCCTTTTTTGTCCAATTATCATTTCGAGTGCCAATAATTCTGGCGCTGCCTGTATAAAATGAGGTATGTCTTCCAATATAGTTTAATTAGGTGCAAGTAATTTTATTTTAAAAACGGCTATTCTGCATTTTTGGTTCAAAAAAAGTATTCAGTCTTTTACTAACTACACGATACTGTACTATACTTTTAGATTATAGTTTTCCCTTATGACTTTTTCACAATAAGATATAAAATCTATTATGGTAGAAAAATAATAAAATGTCCTAGTAGTTTTCTAATTGAAAAAAAAAAATGTTTGAAAGGAAGTAAAATCTGATGCATTACATTTTTGTTATTAACAGGAAAATTCCCATTAGACTTCACAGCTACAGTGCACAGCTTCACATCATCAGGATGAGTGCATTTCTGAAACGGAAAAGCACAGAAGAGCGTTAGTTACTAGACATTAACGGATGGGTTCAAAAGGTCAAAAATGTCAAACACTATATTTGGAAAGGAATGATTCCTTGAGATAAGCCGGGATTTATAAAAAAAAAAAATCAAATGACCTTGAAATGCCATAAAGATTTGTGTCTCAGATGCTACTTTACAATCTAACTACAGACTAGCAGGAGTCTTTAGGTATGATAGAGATACTATGTCAGCTTTTATTTTCTGTAGTGCTTTTTTTATGCCCCGATGTACATCATACTAGCTACATACATTGTAAGTCATAGTGCAGGTGTATTACATGCAAGTGCAGGTAATAAAATGAGTTGACATTACTGTTTAAAATGATATTGTTACCTTCAAAGTACCCACATCCGTGTTGCTGCTTGGGTAGGTACGCTTTGTGCTGACACGTTTACGCCGTCTACGGAGCACTACGTAGATCTGCACGTACACCAGCAGGGTGATGATGAAGGGAACATAGAAGGACACGACAGAAGAGTAGACTACAAAGGCAGGGTTCGCGATTACACACAGAGCTTCATCGTGGCTATCTGCAGATTTAGAGCAGAATTGTAGAATTGCAGAATTCAGTATAGATCCGTTTTGAAATCTATGGTTTTTTGCCCCTTTTGTAAAAGAATGATAAGATCACAATCAACTTGATGTTAAGCTAGACCTCAGACAGTAAAATTACCTGTGTTATTTAGTCCAAACAGCAGGGGGCATGAAATGGCGAAGGACAGAATCCACACTACTGAGATCATGACTGTGACTCTCCTCTTAGAGCTGTAGCGTGTATTATACAACATTGGCATGGCAACTGCTGTATACCTGGAGAAGGAGGAGCATGTCAAACACAAGATTCCCACACTAAAATTCAATTTGCATCATTGTATATTAGCCAAATTCGCTTTTAGAATGTTTTCCTCTCTTGAGACACATACATTGTGTAGGGGCAACTATTCAGCAAAAGCTAACCAAATTAGAAAGAACAACTAATGGACCACACTGCATTCAAGTCTAGGCTATTTCTAGCTAAAGGCATTATAAGCAACTGCTCACTTACTCTGTTTTTTTACCTGTCTTATTTAGTTATATATCAGTTCAATGTAGCTATATTTGTATAGTTTTTTTAAACATAATACACAACTGCTGTCAGCAGGGCTAGGCTTCTGGAACCCACATCGATCCATCCATCTATCCATCCATGCTAAGTTCTTTATCCAAGTCAGAGTTGCAATAGAGCATAATTTTAAGAAACAGTAAGGGTAGGATGCCAGGATTACAGAGTGTGATGCCCTGCCAGCTCACCTGAGGGCTTCAGTGAGACTTTGTGCTTCTGGGTTGTACCATGTGCTCCATGTTTATGTTGTCAGTATTTGGTTGGTTTGTTTAGTTGTTGTAGTTTGTTTGATTTGCTCAGGTTTTTTCTTGTTTAGGTTTGTGTATTTATACTTGTGTTTATGTTTGTCTGGTTCTTACGTTGTTGCAGGACTAGCTTGGTGTTTGTCTATGTCAATTTTCTACTTCAAAGTCCATGACTCATGACTCAGGTTATCGTTCGTGTCCATGTTACATCAGGTCAAATTATGGTGAATTAGTCTCTTCTTTTTGTATTCCAAGCTTTGTTTGTCTTTAGTAAAACTGTACTTCCATCCAAACCAATCCTACAACTCATGACATTAAAATCATGGGTTGTGTGAAACATCTTTTTGAGTATCCACTACTAAAAACTAATACACTTTCATTATGGACTTTTTTTATTATTGGTAAGATTAAGTTAATTTTTTAAAATAAGATTTCTTGATTAGTTCTGTTCGACTCAAATGTTACTTATTTGCATTAAAGTGGTTTGTTACAAGCAGCTGAATAGGAAACAATATAGGGGCTTATAAACTTTCAAGAATCTGTTTTGTCTCTTGCACAAGATAAATATGTATTTATTCCAACAAAATGTTCTGTCCGTCGCTGATGGTTTGTCATTGTCAATTGCAGTAGGCTAGAAAATTAGCGCGCACTAATATTAGCAGCATTGACAAATGCATCATAAACTCGCTAAATATTAATGCAGCACAGCTCATTACAATCTGAATTAGTGTCCAACATCATGACTCATAATAATTAATGCTGTAGCATTAATTAGAAAGGGAAATAAAGTTTTTATTAGTGCTGCATTTATTGTGCTCTCCTATAAATGCACACAGGCTGTGTATATAATTGGAGGGAATTCAAGCTGCCACCTGAATTGGATTTATGAATAAAGTACATTTTTAAATGCTGAAATTTAAAACCTCAAACTTGGTATCATAAATCAAAAAGTTATTTAGGATTAATGTTTAACAGATTTAGAAACGTACAATAGTACTTCAGTACTGCGGCTGAGCAGTATTAATGTAATCCAATCAAAAAATGCCATGTGGTTTTACTTCCTCAGTAGTTCTGTCTCCAATAAAATACTGATTTTGAGTCCCATTTAAGCAACCAGTTAATAAATTTCGCTAATGGTTTTTGGAAACAATTACTAAAAAACTTCTGAGCTATTTTTATCAATAAAATTTAGTGATTTCCTTTTCTGGCTTATTTAAATGTAGAATGCGTAGCAGAATACAACACAGCAAGTTTTTAAATCAAAAATATGTGGACACCTTACAGTGCACACTTTCGCTGTTTTTTTTCTGTTTCTTCTTCTTCTGAATACTTCTTCTGATACAGAAATAGTTTTGCTTCACTAAAACAAAAGAGGCCTTAACCTGTTCCATCATAACACTAACTCTTTACGGTCTGAGGAGAACTGGCCCCCGACTATCAACGATAGAGATTTGTTTCCTTGCCGCTGTCGCCTCTGGCTGGACTCCTTATTTACAGATACGAGTTAAACTGAACTGAGTGTTTTAGTAAATGTGTTTCACTATTGTTTTTGTGTTTACACACTATTCCACTATTTGATTCTGTAAAGCTGCTTGGACACAGTCTCTGAAGGTAAAAGCGCTACATAAATAAAAGCGACTGACTTGACCCTTTGCACCAAGCGAGCTTCATGCCAGGGGTGAATGTTTAGTGACCTTCACAAAGCTCTGACCTCAATCTCACTAAAGGCTGTAGGGATAAAATGGAACACACATTTTTTTTTACGCTTCATTCCAGATCATTTCACCGAACATCACTAAAGAGCTTGTGGCTAAGTGAGAAAAGTCACACTATAAAATCTAGTTGGAAGACTTCCCATAAGAAAGAAGGTTCTAATTACAGTGCAAACATGACTAAATCTGGGATGCAAGCACAAAAGTGTGTTATGACCAGGTGTTCAGACAAAATAACAGTGATACAGAGGTTTGATTGCAAACAAGATGTGACTACTTATTGTGGCTTCTTAATGCAATACAAGTAACCTGACAGAACATCTAAAAAAAAACCCCTAAAATTGCTAGTAGCATACAGGATGAGAAATACTGACAGACATTACTAGGGCAGCTGATAACATGTAATTTTTTTATCTGCCATTGTAGGTCCATTTTAATGAGGAAAGAGGAAAAAGCCAGCCCTTTTAAAGAACAAACCCATGAGTATGTTCACCTGGATGTGACAGTGTATGCTTTTTATAGTTGCTATTTAAACAAGGAAAACAATTTTAGAGCTGGTTTTACAACACTCTTAATTAAGGCATGCTAAGTAGGTTACTAATTTAAGCAGCAGCATCTGTTTCAGAAGCAAAAGTTGAATGTGTTGCAGGGGGGCTTTAAGGGCTGGGTTAAGATGATTTCAGAGAGGATTCATTCATTTATACATTCATTCATTCATCTTCTATACCCGCTTATTCCCTAATTCGGGGTCACAGGAATTTGTTGGAGTCTATTTCAGCTGTCTCTAAAAGGGCAAAAGGCAGGAGGGGTACACCCTGGACAGGTCGCCAGTCCATCACAGGGACACACACACTCACACCTATGGGCAATTTAGAATCACCAATTAACCAAACATACATGTTGTGAGAGGAAACCGGAATGAACCTACACAAGCACGGGGAGAACACACAAACTCCACACAGAATCGAACCCGGGCCTTTTTGCTGTGAGGCAACAGTGCTAACCACTAAGCCACCATGCTCCCCTGAGATCTGTTTTTTTAGTAATAACAGTGCAGAATGGGTGTGGCTTATAATTGCTAGCCACGCCCCTTATCTGTAGTATTGCTATGATATAATTAAAATAACGTTAACTGTGTAATATTTAATTGCAATCACCATTCACATTCTCATTCTTACATTCTTGCCATTAGACTTCTACACATTGCCAGCTATCAAATCTGTATTCTGCAAAGAATGTAACATCTTGCATGGTTCAGGTCATAAAAAAATATCCTGACCTTCTACATTACAGCTGGTTAAGCAATGATCATGAGCTATATTATTAGAGATACTTACCTATCGATGCTAATGGCACAAAGATTAAGGATGCTTGCTGTGCACATCATAACATCAAGCGTGACAAAGACGTCACAGTGGATTGTGCTAAATCTCCATTCTCCCACCACCTGGAAAAAAAAACACCACCACAATCAGCAGTTTGAACCACTTAATTACATCCGATACTGTGCACAACACTGTAAATTATTTCCAGTAATAACTTGCCAACCCTGTGTCAGAACAGATACTGTACATTATATTTACTGCGATTTGTGACTGCAATTGCATTCTGGTTAACTGACTCTCAAATTTCTCAGGTTATTACCCGTGTGCATGAAATTCAGTGTATCAAGATTTACCATATTAGGCTTATCATATGAGTCACATGAAGACTATAAATGTATTGATTAAATTTTACAATTCCTGAATACATTAAATGTCGCAAGCTTAGTAGATTTGTATCCAGTATGTTAAAAGTTTTGCTTTATTTCTGGAATGTGTGTAAAACTTGACGGCGAACTAATCTAACTTTAGTCAATCTCACGTCGTCTACTGAACAGCCTGGCAGAGCATTTTCTGACAGCTTCTGATTAATGTGTGTGTCTTCAGGCATGCTGAGGCGCTCACAACCTGCTTGATCGGCCTGCACCCTGCACCCTGGAGCTTACATCTTACTTATTGACTAAAGGATTATTGACTTCTAATGAGGAAACGCTCTGGATCAGTTCAGCAACTTTTTTTTACTCCGTGTAATATTGTAATATTGGCCATTTCTTTTCTTCTGCTTCCCTCTCTTTCTCTTTTCTTTTTTTTAATTCTTTTTTTATTTATACTTTATATACACCACCAATTTGCTATTGAGCAAGGCCCTTAATCCCCTAATTGCCCAAATGCATAAAGGAGATGAATGTAAGTCACTTTGCATAAGGGCGTCTGCCAAATGCCGTAAATGTAGTGTAAATATTGGTAGCTGTTTCTTAAAGCCACCAAAAATTATTTAAACTCTTTATTTTTATGCCTATGACAGTCTGCTGTGTAATGGGTCATCGATTTAGGGATAAATAAAAGAAATTTCTGAAATGCCTTTATCCAACTGAGACTTTTTCTAGTCCTTTTTTTAGGTCTGACATTTTCTAAAAAATTAACAGCTAGTATGCTGGAAAAACTGAGGTAATAATTTTCACCTTGGGTGGGGGTCCATTTATCGAAAGGACACCATTTACTTACCGATGTGTACACTTAGGGGCAATTCACTACAGTGTATCCAAATAGCTGCATGTGCTTTGGGGTGTAAGGAAGCCTGAGAACTTCGAGATAAGACATGTCAAAGAGGAAAGAACTATGGTATGTAAAACGGCACACGGGCAGTAACCTGAGATTCAGATCTGGGAACTTTAAAACAGCCTTACAGCTCACAGGCTCCCCTGAAAATATCTTCTACTCACTGTACCAGTTTTATTAACAGCAGTGTTTGAGTCAGAGGCCCTAATGTGCGACTGTTTTATTGATCTGGTGTGTAATTTTATCACCAAGCAGCTTCCAGACATACACCAGAGAGGATTGTTGCAGACTAAAATAAAAAAAGAACAGTGTTAAACATATCTACCAGGGTTTCTGAGAAAAAATACATTTATAAATGTATAAAGTTTTTTTTAAAATATGTGACTTTTATAACATAAATTGCAGCCTATTTGTAATAAAAGTCACCTGACTAACCATGTGATTAATAATTTAAATATGTGAGTTCTGATCTAAATTAAGACAGAATCAGTGTTCTAATATTTGACATAAGATGTGCTTATACTTTGCAATTTTAGCCACCATTTGCTCGTCTGACACGAATTTTGAAATCCTAAAAGATTCCTATAATCCTAGACTAAATTCTGTTGTTTTTAATCGCTACTTTGACATCATCACTGGCAGCCGATTGATGTCCGTTGCGTTAGTTCTCCGATGAACTTCTGTCAGTGTCACAAGTTTCATACACTTAGCTCTGGTGTGACTTTTCCTACGACTACCATTGAACTAAGAACCAATAAGAAATGTCATTATTGTGGTAATATTGATTAATTTCACTTTTCAGGAAATGAGCTGACAGCCTGTACCAGTTGCACCGGCACTGGAATGTTTTTTATGCCCTGTTTTTGTAGGTTATTATTGCTGATTTTGTGCCCTGTTGGAAACTTTGTACCCCCCTGTAAGTTATGGTCTGGCCCCATTTTGAAAGGAATCCGGTGGACAGAACAGCAAAAAGAGAACCTTATCGAGGCATGTCATGAGCAAAATTACTGCTACAAATTGTTTTTCTTTGCTGCTAGCTTCCATTTAATGAGAGAAGACATCCTACAGTGTGACATGGAAAACATGTTCGTACAGTATGATAGGGATAGGCTTTAGGGAAATACAAATGTCGACATCTATATGATAATATTTACTGTTTAATATTGAATTCATTGTAAAATATATTTGCATTTAGCATTATTTCCACCACACAATTTGGTTGTTAACAGTAACCCTAGGTTTCTGAAACATAGTCAGATGGGATTTTATTAATATTTGTTTAATTTTTAACTCTACTTACCTCAAGATATACCACCCAAGGCATAACCAGAGTCGCCACCAGTAGGTCAGCGACAGCCAAGCTTACGATCAGGTAGTTGGTGGTGGTCTGTAGTGCTTTCTCTCTGGAAACAGCCATGCACACCAGTACGTTTCCGAATACGATGACAAAAATGAGCAGCGTGAGTAGCATGGCGTAATAATTGTACTGATGGCGCCTGCCTCCATTTGTAATATTGAGGCCACTGAGGCCATTTTTAAGGAAGCTTTCATTGTAAGGATACTCCTCCAAGACTTCCATCAGCTGTGATGGCCCAAGGCCAAGATAGGCCCTAAAGAAAAACAGACAGAAGAGTCGGTTTTGATCATAAAGAAAAGACTTGACTCATTACCCCCAGCAACTTTGTTGGTGTTCTTGGAATTTCATTAGCTGTAATAAAATAATTTATTGTAGTTTGTTTGTCTATATTGTTCTCATGGATTATTGAATGGCATATGTGTCCTCCCTACCAACTGTGCATTCTGTGCAATGAAAGCAGGAACAAGACTCCCAAACATGCATTAGCCAAAAAAAGCCTCATTAAACACATTAACAAAACATGCTTAATTTATTTTTTTTCTTTTGAAACTTTTTATGTTATTGTTTTTTGATACTGTGCAGCAAAGTTTTGTTCCTCATTCATAATGCATTCATGCAACTATATAAAAATCACACCAATTTCAAAATGTGTGTAAAGTAAGACCTCAGTCATGATTTCGCTGTATCAGGAGATGCTGGAACTTAAAGTGTTGTATTACAAGGACATCTGATTGGGATATTTAAAAAGAAATCTGAAATCAAACATTCATCAAAAGCTTGATGATGAAATGATTAAGGCTGAATGATAAATTATATGACAAAGTCCTATTGATTGAATAATAAGAATAACATAGGTGGGGGGGGGGCTGAGAGTGGCGTTCAGGATTGCTAATCGATTGTTTCAGGTCTCTACTTTCGAAACAAGAACCATAATACACAGAAAAGCTGTAACCTTTTTTTATGTTGTTGAAACCAAAACCACTGATTAGTGTCTGACCTTTTGTGTAATTTCTTTTTAATTATGCAACACATCCTTAATTTGACCTTGTTTCAGTTTGTAGTGTAATTAATCTACACCAAAAATGTTCATTATTTCTACCGTGTGTTTTACCTGCACCAGCCTTATCATTTTTAATGACGTTATAAATGGGTTAGTGATGTGGAATGAAAAATATCAGGCAAAAATTAAGTTCCTATCTAGTTGGATTTTTGCTTTGTATTAATTAACTGACAGAATCTCAAGTCTGGTATAAACAGAAATTACTTTATCATTCTATCTATTTGAAGTCTATAATATTTACTTATATGGTAAAACCACAAATAGTGTCATTTACTAACAGCTGACGTTTGTCAATTGTTTACAGATTTTAACTAAAAAATAAGCAATTAAAAGCTTGTATTAGAGTCAATATAAACAATTAATGCAGCGGCAGCCTGGTAGCTTAGTGGTTAGCACTGTTGCCTCATAGCAAAAATGTCTCAGGTTTGTATTTCTGGCAGAAGTCTATCTGTGTGGAGTTTCCATGTTCTCCCTGTGCTTGTGTGGGTTTACTTTGGTTTCCTTCCACAGACCAAAAACATGTATGTTGGGTTGACTGGTGATTCTAAATTGCCCATAGGAGTGTGTGTGTGTGTGTGTGTGTGTATGGCTGTTAGGTGAGTACCACTGTCTTTTGCCCAATAACAGCTGGGATAGACTCCAGCAGATCCCCATGAGCCTAATTAGGGATAAGCGGGTATAGACAGTGGATGGATGGATGGACAATCAATGCAAATAAAGGGTCTTTTAAAGAAAGATATACTATTAAATTATAAAACTGTATGATGAACGACTTTAAACCCATACATGATCCTGCACAATATTTCACATAATTCTGCACATAAAACATTGCCAGGCAACAAAATCTACCAATCATGAATGTATTCATTTTAATATAACAATAATGGATAACTTGTTTTCTGCCTTTCTGTATGGCTTATTCAGCTTATTCATCTCTTTAGGCATAACTTCGATTTTTCATCCTCAAGTAATGTTGGTGCTGAGCAGCAAATCTCATGTTTGATTAGAGTTTAAAATGACTTTTACAGACTCTGAAATATGTCATGTTAGGCTACACATCTCTATGAATGGAATTATAAAACCCTTTCAAAATCCTTCATACTTTACACGATCATGCGTTAATACACATCACACAACGTTAATGTAATATATAATAATATAAGAACACAGCATTGAGATGCTCATACTTAAGAAAGGCTCCAACAAGGTCAGTAATGGTTTAAATTTAATGAGGGTTAAAGAGCACAAGATGCAGCATTGCATAATCAATGTAAAATCTCGTGAATTAGATATGAAGGTATAGTCAATTAAGGTCATGCTGATCGCAAGCCAAAGCATACTTTCTTAAATAGTTTGCAATTTAAAAAAATTTGATTTACACTGAAGCACAAATGAATGTGCAAATTGTGTATTAATAAAAATTAATTGATATTTCTGCGCAGCCCTAAACATCTTCCTCTTGCACTTGCACTGGAACCCTAGTGTACATACTCACGGCAATGTACGTACAGGTGTAATCAATTGTCAATTCAACCATTTTGCTCCCTAAAAGTCTGATCAATGTCTAATCTACATAAAAAAAATTAAAAACCTGTGCATAAAATAATAAGGTTGATTTATTCTAAACCTCTTGGTAATGATCTGCTTCTCCATATTTGGTAATAGATAAGCCAATTAAAAGTGTTCTTCCAGACACAGGCTTTCTGACTTTTTTCTCTTTTGGAGTGTTATGTGGTCAACAGTCTCCGATGCTGAAAGTGTGTCCGTGTGTGTGTGTGTGTGTGTGTGGCCATTCTGCTTGATGGAAAAATTATACACAGGAGGGTTTTCATCACAACCTTCCGCACTATGATACCTACTTAAACAGGAAGATGGCTTAAAGCTGTTCCATTGCACTAGATTGAGTTTTGACCAAAGTAACAAACAGCAAACAAATAGTGACCCTTTATATAATAGGATGTGGTGAAAAATAACCTAGTCCAACCATGTCGCTCTTTTTCTCCTCTTCTATCTCCATCACTTCTTCCTTTTTTTACGCGCACAGTGCACACGCACATTCTGTACCGTAAAGCACGCGAGTGAAACTACTGTAAGCAGCTAGTCTTATTTAGTCACTTATTAAACGCTTCCGGTGTTAGGTCATGTCTGAATTGATGCAACCAGTCTACGTGTCAGACAGAAAGAAAGGACCTCTTACCTTCACGGCGTAAGTTTCATTAACCGAGTGGTACAGATCCCAAGATGTTTTAAATCCACTTTTCTCCAGTGCACGCGCTTGTCCATGAGGAGCAGTCGGAGAATTAACTCGCCTCTATCAGGAACTACGCATAAACAGGAAAAAAAACAACAGAAGCCGAAAGTTGCCTTCCAACTTATGAAAAAAGTCCTATTTGATTCTTCGCTCTAGGGTAAAAAAGCAAGAAGCTTTACGCACGAAAGTCCTTTTGCGCAGCGAGCGCGTCCGGCAGGTGAGGTAAGTGCGCTTCTTTACGCACGCGCCAGTTTTCCGCTCTCCTCAAACATATAGTGAAGAGGCGGGACAACCAGTGTAAGAGTAAAGCATGGCAGTGAACACAGTCCAAAAAAACCCTTCTCAAAAAACAAAACATCACTATCAAATATCCTGGTCCAAATTAAGATTTACAACCCCTAAAGGTGTGATTGCAAATATGAAAACATTAGTAATATTCCTAATTTAATTGCTGTCTAAGGGGCATTTTTAACCTGGTGCATATTTTTATTTCTTTTAAAGTGGGCACAATTTCTTGCACACAGAAATCCTATAAAGCCACTTCATCCGTTCAACTTGTGCTCCTTTACATTATCTCATATGTTTCACTGAAATGGACATCATTTATGCACATCTTTGTTTCCTTACAGCTTTGAAGACCCTATAGGACACTTTATCAGTGGACCCCCTAATTGGCACATCATCCCTTTTTCTTGCCTGCAGGAAAGCCAGTCTGGCACTGCATCCTATTTTTTCAAGTAGCTGGAAACTCTATATTAAACAGCACCTTGATTTTTTTTGCAACTAGAGTGACCATAGAAAGCATTTTACAATTCATTGCATATTGGAAAACCAGAGTACTGCCTTTTGTTGTCTAGTGCGTATTTATTTAAGTTATTTCATGTGCAGGGGAACCCTAGAGGGCATTTCATCATATCATCTTGCACATAGCCGCACCCTAGAGGACAATTCACCATGTTATTTCCATTTGAAGGACACCCTAATGGCGCTTCATCATGCATTATCTACTGTAGGTGTAACCTAGAGGGCATTAACCCTGCATTTTATTGTTACCATGGCACCAAATGAAGGTTTCTTAGGGATTCTTGGATAATAATAGCCTGGGCTTGGAACCTTGATTCTATCACCTTCAGATTTTCGTCAACTCATCCAGCCATCGGACCAGCATTTAGTTAACATGATTGTACAATACTGTATAGTCACTGATGTCTTGCACCATAGCATGAGGGAACACAAAACAGCATTAGTTAGTAAGAAATATTTGGTGGAACCAGGGCAGCATTACATCAAACTTAACAGCATTACCTTTGCATTAAAGCAAATAAACAACCCTTGTATAAACTGTGCCAGTATTTTTATAGTAATTTGTCAGATTTTTCTTCTTTTTCCTTATCCCTTTACATCAGACTACTAATATTCATTTTGAATTCCTAAATGTTGACAATATATCTAGCATTATTAAATTATTTTACCTATGTTATGTTAGTGGCTATCTTGGTAGTTATGTACACTACAATATAATAATAATAATAATAATAATTATAATACAGTTGTGCTGAAATAATTAGCAACCCTTTATTTACTGTGACAATCAAAACCCTAAGGTTTTTTCATCCAGTACAAACAGCAGCCACCTAATGACATGTGTAGGTATGTGTTATAGAGGTTCATTGGTTTGAATTTATTGTCTGAGTTTTTCTAGTTGGGTAGAAAAAGAGATCAAAATATTTTTTTTTAAATTACAAGAAAAATGAGGCATCAGAAGGTTGATAAAAAGAAATTTTTAATACCCCCCACACATCAGTATTCACTAAGGTAATAGCTGAAGGTGATTTAAGCATTTAAAGTCTGTAAGCTGTCTGAATAGAACTATAGAGCAGCATAGCTTCGGTATATCAGAGCTATATTTATAAACATGCAATATAAATCAGGGTTATGCAGATTTGCAAAAAAAAAAAAAAAAAAAAAATTCTAACCTTTTTTTAAAAAATTATATATTAACGATTAAATGAATCGCATGAATAATCAAAAAAGGTGCAGCCTTTTAATGCCACTATAACTATAACATCACTATGAAAATGAATTTCATTTAAAAAAAATACTACATTATAACAGTCTTTGGCCATATGCTAAAAAACTGTCAAAAAATAGAGGCAGACTATTATAGCAAAATTCTAGTACAGTGGCCTCTATTAACTCCAAATCATGTGGAGGCATGTGTGGAATGCCAAACAAATCACATTCCTTAATACTAACTTATTTTTGTAGCATTTGGTAAATGCGATAGAAAGCCTATCTTAATATACATCACAGAATAAAAGCGCTTCAATAAAATGATAGAACTCCTTTCTAATAATAATAATAATAATAATAGAAGATGATTTTTAACCTGCCCCTAGTAGCATTTGGAGTTTTGGAATCATTTAGTAATAGAGTTTCCATAGTACTTTACTAAAAAAAAAAAAGAAGACCGAAAAGCCAGGGATTAATTAGGATCAAAGATGAAGCAGATAATTGCTTCTTCAATCCCAGAACAGGATATATAGAGAAAACACTAAGCACCTATGGTACCTAAGTGAGGACTAGCTGACTAAGCAGTATGACAAGCTTTTAGCTCAAACGCTGTGAGATTTTTAAGCCTTTATAAAAACAAGTGGTGCAAAATTTGCAAATTATCTGCTGTAAGAATCCCAAAGGAGAAAGATGATCTTTGCTGTGAGTTCTGTAAACCAGAGAATATTAACTTGTAACAGATTTGATATTGTTAGCATTTTCAGAGTTTCCTTTTTTAATGACTGAAGTATATGAATAAATGTTGAAAAGGTGCTTGACATTAGAGATCTCATTTAAAACTATCTGCAGAAAGCCTAAGTCTGATGTCAGCACTCGGTTAGGCGTTTGCCGGGTGACTTTCTTTGTCAATATTGTAGTCCATGTGCTCAATGTTTTGTTGTCCCGTCATTGGATGATTGGTCCCTCATTGTGTGCAAGGGGTTCCATGTTTAGTCGATTGTTTCACCCATTAGATTGTGTATTTGTACCCCTCTGTCTCAGTTTGCCTTTTTCTTGCTTTGTTGCTTGTCTCTGTTTGGTGAATGTCATGTCATGATTGAAATTCATGTTTGTATTCTGTTGGATAAGTTATTTGTTTTTGTGTTTTTATGTTCTTTAATTGGTTCGTCGTCTTCATTTGTAATTTCTTAATAAAGTGCATTTTATGATTTGTGACACCTGCGCAGCATTGATGGAATGACAAGGTCTCACTTTTTATAAAAATATCTGGGAATGTGATTAATCTTTTCTTAAAAACACGAGTCAGTCAGTTAATTAAAATGGATCTTCAAGGCCTGCTTACTTGCTGTTTGGCCAAAACAGGTACGCGACATTGAATTTTGTAACATAAATTCAGTTTTTGATATTTAAAAATGTGCAATTTTAAAGATGTATTATTAATTTCTTATAAAACATATAGAATCTTGTTTGTTTAAAATATTGATTATGATATTGCTCATGGTGCTAAACTGGGACATCATAGGGTTTATTATTTAGCATATCTTATTTATTTGCTTGTCATATCAAATCTAGACCACATGAACTTATTCCACAGAGTGTCTTTCCATGTCTGTCAGAAAACCCTAAGAACTAAAAAAAATTTAGTATTCTCACTTCAACTTATTGCTGTATACTTTTCCCATTATAACAGGATTTTAGCTTTATGGTATAATTGGATCCTGGCCTATGAGTTGGATATATATTTTCCATTTAGAGGACAAAGCACTTTTGCAGGTCGATATGGATAAAAAGCATCTGCCTGATGCTGATAAGTGTTGGAATGATAATGATAAAAGTGTTGAATGATGATGATATAGTTTACAAAGTATTTAGAGCCCTGTACATTTTATGATAGCTGTGAATTCATTGCCGTCAAAATAATTTGGTTTGTGATTCAAGATTGTGTCTGCTACATCTCTGTAGTAATTTAACTTCCACCTGCTAGTCATAGTGTTGCAAGCCGGAACCACAAAAACGGACAATTCTAATAAACAGTATAAAAAGTAATTGGAAAATATATTTATTAAGTAAAATACATTTAATTGAACAAGCTGATATTTTTGTTAAACATTTAAAAACAGAATTTTGTTGTTTTAACATTTTATGTCATATTAAACCAAATAAAGTATTTACAATTAACCATAATTTATTATGTCCGAACATTTAAAAGAAAAATCAATTATTATAGAAATAAAATGTGCCTCCATCCACTGTGATCAAACTACACACATCAAACGTTTCACTTTAGCTACAATTCTAAATACACAGAGGCTGGAAAGTAAAGAAAGAAAACCAGAGCTAGCAATAATTAAAAGGTGAGGCATAGGTGTGAAAATGATGTTAAAAACAGGGTTTGGTAAGGTTCCGTTAAGAAGACAGTACGAGCAGTTCAAGTTTGTTAGATGTACGATGTTAGTGTTCTCAGAATGTGAAGATATCGTACAAGTATTGTACATGCTAATAGTCATGATTTGTGCAAAACCAGCCAGCAAATGAGTTGTGATCTGTAGTAGGTCTATATTACAGTTTGTTAAGGATTATGATGGCCTACAGGTAGAAACTGTACCTGCTGTTCTGGAAGGAATTCTTGTGTACTGTCAATGGAACAGCCTGTGTGCTGGGTGAGTCGAAGAACATTTCCCTGTTAAAAAAAAAAACTTCGCTCAGCTAGCAGATGCTACGTGTGATAGCAGATCAATCTTTGCCAGGTGGTAGGGGTGTTATCTTGATGGAACACCATCTTAACAGGGAATAACAGATGGATAAAAGGGACATCTGAATTCTTAATTTGGTTTCCTTGGAAATATATATAGTATATGTGTTGTTTTATTGCTTAAGCTGTACAATTAAACACTCAAATGCCACAAGCAAATATGCCAAAAAAGGTCTTTATCCATATATTTATGTTTTTTAAGTAGATTTTTTTGAGAATACATTTTTTTATGATATTTGTGTTTTAAAATGCTTATCCAATTCTATTTTAAAGTTGAATTAAAACAAAGTGTGGACCAGTGCCATGGTATAGTGTATTAGTGCATAAGTTGTTTGCGCCTGGGTTTGATTCTGACTCAGGTCTTTTTCCTGTCCCACCCCTATTTCATTCTTTCCCATTTTATTCGTCTGTCCTATCAATAAAGGCAATGTCTTGCAAAGGCAGAGTCATGTCCTGTGATGGGAACAATCGTGTTATGAAAATGCGTAACGAGTAATCAAATGATTTACCATTTTCCTGTGTTATAACGCTGTTACCGTTACTAACAATAAAATGCGGCATTACTATAATTGAACTCACTAAAGCGATTTTAATCTGAGTAGACTTTCTCAGACCACCTGCAAAGTTCTTTTTTGATGTGTGTGTTGTGGGGTGGGACATATAACTGATGATGATTGGTGTGTGTCTGTTGGGGGTGGAAGACAACAACATATGATAATGATGATGGAGGTTGGCTAATGTAGAGTAAATTTCAATCGTTTGCCAAACAAAGGCAGAAAGTAGTGCAGGTGTTTCCACACAAGCCTGCACAATTGCACGCACACACTGCCAACAGCTACATAAGAAATCGCATAATGCTTACGTATGTTCTACATTTAAATAAGTACACACTTCGTTAGAAAGTATGTCTTTTACAAGTCAGAATGCTGGCAAGTCCCACAAGTTTAAAGGTAGCTTTCACAAACTGGAAGTATTAACACTACTTTTTCTTCGTTAAAGTTGAAAGACAAGACTGTTTGTCTGACAAGTGCAACTCATGACCAGGAAGAAAGAGTAAAAATTAAATTATCACATACCACCACAGCATCGCACTAGTGTACGTTAGTGTGCAATGTTTTATAATAATAATTTATTTTATGTAGTGTTTCTACTCAATTTCATTACCCTACCAAATTTTAGGGCATCCAAGTTATTTGACATATTAAAAAACATTTAAAGTTACTTTTCCTGGTAATTAGTTACTTTATAATAATGTAACTTAGTTTATGAGAAGCAACTAATAACTATAACTCATTTCTTTTTTAACTAACATGCCCAACTCTGGACATGGCGATATGAACTTCCACGTGCATGTTCACTGGTGTGTCTAAACCTTGTTATACTTTAATAGTTGGTGAATAAAATTACAATGTTGGTCACTTTTAACATTTCTGTGATTACCACTAGGTAGAATTCCAAATGGCTGCTTAGATTAGTGGTCTACAGCCCTCCTAGAGACATTACTAGTTAATTCAAATGTCAATAAACCCCAATTATGTGTGGAGAGCATAATGGAAAAAATGCAATTTATATTTTCAAATATGTCTCATCCATCTTTAGATGTCATTGGAAATAGATTCACGTTATAAAGTAAACTTAAAATCCATCCATTTGTATGCAATCTAAGACATGCTGGGTAATGTCCTATCAATGAAGAGAGCAATTTCCATTTGTTGCACAGACAGGAAGGTCATTGAAACCATTGTATGTGGATTAAAAAGTAACAGCGAGGTATATATATAAATCCTCCCATATAATATACATAGATGTAACATGTAATATGTAATACAAAAAGAACGTCTTGTATTTTCACTAGCTGCTGTGATGTATGGTACGCCAGTGAAAAATGCCATAGAAATCGATATTAGCCCACCATCCCACATCCACAACCCACATGGTGAAGCTGATGTCTGTCCAGGAGACCAGTGGTGAAAGGTTGGAATACAATACATACAATAGGTCAGGCATAAATGCTATATTGTTCAAAGTGTTGTCTGCCTGCACCTTGAGCAGATGAAGCAAACATTTTTCATAAAAAACACCAGAGAGCTTTTTTTCAAATCCCCTAGTTATAACCATCCCATAAAACAGAACCTTGACAAAGCTGCTTAAAGTGGGACCTTGGGCAAAACTGTGATAAGAGTGCAGCTCATGTGGCAGTAAACGTTCTCCTTCAAAGTGTAAAAGAAGAGATGTAGTAAAGATAGATGTAAAATTCTTAAACTTAACAGTTAAAACAATGTATATTATGTTATATAACCCTGCTTAGCAACAAAATATTTTTTGCATCGTTTTAAATTGTTATACGATATTATTGACAAATAATATTTTTTAAGCATGACTTTAAACATTATTCCAGGTTTACTCCCTATTTTGCTGTTGGATTAGGTTCCACTCTTCTAGTTAGACCATCCTATTACAATTCGGAGCTGGAATATGTGATGTGTTCATTCAGCTAAAATAGTATTAGTGAGATCAGGCACTAACATCAGGTAGAGATGTCTGTGGTGCAGTCGGTGTTCCAGTTCATCGCAATAGAGTTCAGTGGTGTTAAGGTCAGAACACTCGATTTATAACACACCATGTCTTAATAGAGCTTAGAGGCTTTGTTCACAGGAACATTGTCATTCTGGGTCTCTTTATTTCAGTGAAGGAATAATGTAATACTGCAATACACAAAAACATTCTAGACAAGTGAATAGTTAAACCTGCTGTTTGTAAATGTTTTTTTCAGTAATGGGTAAAATGGCATTACCAACTGGGTTAATTTTATTTTGGTAACAAGTCAAATCAAATGAAATACTGTGCCGTTTGTTAAAATGTCATTACCTTTACTGACAAAAAAAATGTGCATTACTATTTTAATATTTATTATTAATTAGTAAGCACACTGAAGTGGTTTTCATCCAAGTTGACTCTCCCTCTTTTATCTGGTGTGTGTGGGTAATGTGGGACACACAACTGATAATTGGCTTAGGTAGCGTAAATATCCATTGTTTGTTAATCAGAGAGTAATGCAGGTGTTCACACACAACCATCACTGATGACAACAACGCATACAATTTAATTATGTACTACATTTACGTATGAGAATTTTTAAAAATGTTTTATATAGTATAGTTACTAGTTGTACAAATGAAATTCGGATGTGCTACAGGATTCAGATTGATGGCAAGTCCAAAGAGTTCAAAGGTAGCTTTTTCAAACTGGAAATATCTCACCACATCCATGGCAAGAATTTCCAATTTAATGGAGACATTATCACAACATGCCGCAACATTACAATAGTGTACAATGTGTTATAACATTCTTAATATTTAGTCTTTATTTAGTCTTTATTAATAAAATAGTTATTTATTTTACCTATTTAATATTGAGGCATCCAAGTTGACATATTTGAACATTTTTTAAAAGTAACATAATGGTTACTTTTCCTGGTAATTAGTTAGTTTTAAAATGATGCAAGTCATTTACTATAAATAAATAACTTAAATTAATCTATTCAATACAGGCTATTTTTACATTTCACATAGAATTTACAGGCATTTCAATGTCAATGCTAAATCCTCTCCTTGTCTTTCAGCTATCCTGCAGCGTCCGGACATGTACATTCACAAGGTCAGCCATATGTGACAGACAGGTGTGATTGCCTGCCTACCTGCGTGTCTAACTCACCCTGTGTTCAAGCAATCTGTCTACTGACAACCAGTAAAGCATTTAATGCTTTGTGGACAGCAATAATACATCTATTAAGTCTACTTTAAGCATATAATATGCAAGGAGACACATCCTTTTGTACATTTCTGTCTAAACAAAACATGAGAGTGCAGTTTATGATGCCTAAGGAAAATCTATTAACAGTAAATTAGAGGAATGTTTTTATGCCCAGGTTAATATAAATTATGCATGTACTTATACAGTATAATGGTATTTCTTGGCTAAATACCCTTTTATGACCAGCTGCCTTACAGTTAAAGCAATGGATCCTTTAGGCAAACGGACAAAAGACAAACGTAACACTACCGCAATATTACACTACCACTTTAATTGAGAATCTGATAAAGAACTTCATGCTGTGTTGATTAAATGACAGTGGAGGGGGATTGTAATTTGCTGTGAACTCAGTAAATAAGTAATGTTTAGTGAGGGTATGATAAAAAGGGCTAAAGCATGATCGAGTAAAATGGAGGAGAGAGAATGTGCACATAGATGAAAAAAGGAGGGATTCAAATGAATTTTAAGTCTAAGCCAGTAAGTCTTAAAATTGTCTATGAAATTGTGACATATATAGCAGATTAATCACAGGTTCATGGTACTACACAGTGTCGGCCCAGACCTTTAGGGTGCCCTCGGTGATACCAATATGACTGATATTGTCAACCTTTTTTTTCTCTCACTCTATAGATTTAACAAAGCTATTCTCAACGTTATTTGTTGTAGCTGTGTTGCTTACATCATGTCAGTGTGTTAACCCTTCTATACATTCTGCATCATGTTTACATATTACATTGGGGTTTTTTTTATTTAAATATATAATATAAATATAGTATATGTTATAAGTATAATTTCTAGACCCCTGCCAGTTGTGTATATACATATGTATGTTGACCAGTAAATAGGAAAACATAATGACAATCAGATCGACAATCACCTATTATATGAAAAAATGCTGCTTTCCTGTGGCTGCAGTCAACCAAATAATTTATTCATAAATAGAACAAGTTGTCTGGATAATCAAATCTTGATATCAAAGTTATTCAAAAATGTTAAACTGAAAGATATACAATATAGATGTAGTATAATACACAATTTAAAAAGCGAGGTCTGTAATTATTCAGGAGGCAGCCCTGAAAAACTGATTAAGGGCTCATGAACACACACTCCTCAGTCATATACACTTCAGGCCAGACATCACAAGGACAATGGTTTCACTAGAAATATAGAAAAAATCAAATGTGCCTTTTAATCCCAAGCAACTCATGCCTCAGGCTCTCCAACCACGTTTCTCTCCAACTCAAGAGCCTGTTTTTATGGAGGCTGTTGCCTCTCCATTAACAAGCCACACTTGGCTCCCGATCAAGGAAGAGGGTTAATTGGATTGTGGGAGGTAAAATAACAGATCCGTCACTGTCACTTATAACATTTCTGTTATAGCCCTGAATAGCCTTTAACAGCCCTGAACGCAAGTACAGCACGACATGGAATCCTAAATACAAAGATGAAGGCATCTATTAAATATATTTCATTATATTCAAAGCACCAGAAAGGTGTTAAAGAAGACATGTAAAAAAAATAATAAATGGTGTGGGGAAAAAAAATCATTTTTGAATAATTTTTAAAATTATAATTAATGTTTAAAAATAGAAAAAAAAAACCTGTAAATAAATTATTTAAAAAAACAAGCACTTGATTGTATGTATGATTTATGTAAAAAGATGGTTTAGACATACTCTTAATAAGAGACTCTACAGAGAAATTAATTTTGTGAAGACAAAACATTAAACTATTTTCTAAAATATGGTTAAGTATAACATTTGAACTTTCCCGGAATCACATTTGTACATTTGAACATATATAAATATTTTCCCTGTTATTTTTCTGTATAGGAAATCGAATGTTACTTTCTTATTTACCACAGAAACGACACAGGTTTTTTAAAAAGGCTTTTTGACACAGTTATTTCCTTTAGAAGGGACAGCAACTGATGCAATCTGACAGCAATTCAGCTACAGAATTGATTTTTTTTACTGAGGTGCTGTTTGAATAGAACCTAATCCCTGAGTATAAAGTTCACTTTACAGAATTTTTCTTTGCTTTAAGCACAGCCACACATTCCAAAGTGAATGATACAAATTTCTCTAAGGTGGATTTCAGGAGGATGTTTGACACTAAACTTTTTTAATTACTGGCAAATGACTGCAGGATGACAGAAAAATTGCAGAGATCAAATATTCTAGTGGAGTTTGATAATGCCTTATACAACAATTACAAAAGAAAGGTTTTTACAGAGAGAATTTTGGACCTTAGAAAACTTTTTTTATTGCTAAATTATGAAAGCTAAAAGTTTATTAATCTAAATGTCAAATTTATAAAAACGTATAATAAGCGTTACTGTAGTAAACGTTTGAGGTGATAGTTTTATCTTACAGATCTGACCTTATAGACCATCTTTTTCTTTGCAGTTACAAATGTAGATTATCGACAGTTCAAGACAACCACATCAATACTTACTTTGTTGTTCATGCATCCTGTTTTATTTATGCACATTAGTTACCACAAAAGTGTCCACCATGAGTCTCATGTGCTTTTTAAAATTCTGCTTCCTGTATTAGTTACCACTTTGCTGTTGGAATGCAGCTGTTCTTTCTGGAAGACTTTCTGCTAGAATCTGTAAAGCCTCTTTCGGAATTTGTCTACTTTTTAACAAGGATATCAGTGAGAACAGGGTGCTGATGTCAGGTTAAGATGCACCGAGTGCAGTTAGTGTAACAAATTACTCCAAAGTTTGACTCAATGTCTTCATGGAGCCTGCTTTTTGGAGACTCAATGTCTTCATGGAGCTTCTGCCAAACACGATTTCCCTTGTGCATGAGGACTACTGCCAGTGTTGTATTTGCACTTTAAGCTCTAGACGTATATTTCCAAATAATATGTAGCAGATAATATAACAGACACGCCTAAAAGCACCCTCCTGCCTGCAGTTCGCAACAGGTGGGGTTAAGGCGTACCTCCACATTCAACCCAGGTATGTCCTTAAAGTAAGGAACATCTCACCTATGAGATGGCCTTCAGGCACCTCTTTGCCAAGTTGGGGCCCTAAAGGGGGGACCTACCCCAAGTATTAGGTCGTGGTAGGTCAGATAATGCTAAAGGCATTACGAGGCCCGCCTCGTCCTTCCTGGCAGCTTGAGTTCCTGAAGGAAAACATCAGGTTTTCAAAGGGCAAGAAATGCTGCATCTTATGGTCAAACCTCCACCATCCGTATCAGTCTGCTTCAGGTCAAACCCTGACTTACCTTAGCTGGATGCTCAACTTTGTATTTTCTGGGCCCTGATGTCACTTCGCCCGTAATGTGCTCATGACCTGTAGTTTTTCAGTTAGCGTGATTCGATATGTGCCTTAAGACTGTGGTCATGCAGGAAGCGTTCGCATAAGACGCAGTGTCTCAATCTCCCTGGGAAACCGACATACATAACCTTAGATACATTTTCTAAATTTAGTTACAAGAGTGTTTAGTGGTTAGCAGAAAACTAATTCTTCCACAGCAACAATAACATATCATGTGAAAACATGCTTTGTGCATAAAGGCATTATAATGCTAAAATGGTGTTTGGGGCTCTTAGAGAAAATTGTATGCTGAGTAATGTCTTTAAAAAATGAATTTCATCACACTTGTGACAAAAATCAACAACAACAAAAAATCAACAAAAAATAGATCATGTATAAAAAGATACATGTTGTATATAAATATGTTCTCTTTGTCCCATGTCTCAATTTGTTCTTATTTTGTCCATATAACACTTTATGAATTTTGTGTAAATTGTAGTTTAATATAAAACCAGATATCATCATGTAAACAGTAGCAAGTGATTATTTTTTTTTATTGTAATTACTAGCTTTTTATTAATTTTTTAGACTGATTACAGCAAGAGACCTAGTGCTAAATGATTTTGTGCTATATTAAGGGTTACATACTTTTTATTTGTCTTTTTGTTGATTTATTTATCTAAATCAATACACAATTGAGACAGCTAAGACACAGGGAAGTGAGGGATATGGTTCCTGATGTGGGCAGCTTGTTAGTGCTGGGGCTCAAAGTAGATAAATATGACTTAAGACCCATGCAATCAGTTGTGTACAAACATAAGATAAATTGTTTTGTTGACTGTATTTTGGAAACAGAAGCAAGGGCAGCAGATAAAAACTAAGTAGCTTATAGAGTAATGACTACAGGCTAGCCACAAAAATCAGACACTTTAAGATCCACTCCACTTCCACTCCACATTATTGGATGTCAAAGGTGGCTATTTAACATACAAAAATCCTGGGTTTACAAAATCCATGGATGAGAATGCAAGAATTGGGACATTCTTTGAATTTTGAGGAGGCCTTTGTAGCTGAGAGTGAGGATGAAGGATGCAATAGATTTGGTTGATTGGGTCTTTCAAATGTGCTGCTGCTGGCAAAAAAAAGTTTATTGTATTGCACAGGGAACAGGATGTGGCTGATGGTAATTATATGGTAGAACAAATATGATAAATGACAAAAAAAAAACTGTTTAAACTGCAGTAACTGAAAAAAATAATGCATTGTGTTAAGAGTGCTTGCCTTTCAATGCCATGAATTTTGAGGGCTTGCATTTGTATGGGCTGAAGTTTAACATAGTTGTTTGATTAAGCTGTGAATATTTCAATTTAAAACATATTAAACACATAATTAGCATTAAAATTTCAAAAGTTTAATTTAAAAATATAATGTATAATATTCGACAGGCAATTTTCGGTTTTATTTGGTTAGCTTTACAAATTTGCTTCCACAAATTTTGCTAAATATCTAACATTGCACATCTGGGAACAGCAGGAAAGGCAGTCGAGTACTGATGCGTAACCTACATCTGCTGTTAGTTGCTTATTAGCAGGTGGTACAATCCATAGACATATAAATACATAGACGCCTTGTTGACCGAATGATTGTGCTTTAATGTCACTGCTATCTTGATCCGGGGAGCTTTTTCTTTGTTCTGACAACCAAACTTGAGAAAATGTCTGGTTTGTGTGCTGCTTGTGGCTGTACATGTCGCTACACAACTAAAAACAAGTCTCCTTTTTACAGATAAGCCTAAAATGTTGTTTTGGGTTGTATTTGGTTGAAGACATTTGTCATAATTTTTCTTCCATATAATTATTATTATGAGTATTATTTTAGGATTTAAAAAAAATATCAATAAAAAAGAAAAATATCCAGAACAGACCTGATAATGATATACCAGGAAACATTTGCAGGTGAAGTAGAATCCCAAAAAGATCCACAGTGACACTGCTAAAAAAAATTCACAGGTTTCTAAAAACTAAACACATGAATTGATAAATAGCACGAACAGGTGGTGTAAAAACCAAGAGAGAGGAAACTAGATATTGCAAACACATTTTATTCAAATGCAAATGTTTAATTACATTTTATTTCATTACAGTATCAAATTGAAATATTAGCTCGAGCTAGTATTCAAGCCTCTGGTTGCTAATACTTTTAGAAGATTTATAAAAAATGTTGAATAATGGAACCCAGTGTGAGCCCTATAAATGGGCTGAAATCTGAGCTGATGAAGCATACAATCAAAACAACAGCATTTTACTGGCTGTTCATTTTGTGGTGTCTGTTGGCAGTATACTAGAATGACAGACACGTGATAGAGGTGTGGGTTCATAAATAAATAAAGTCTTCTGTATCTTGTGCTTTTTGATACAAGCTTAATAAACTAGATGTACTTAGCGTTTCTGTGTGTCATAATTAGGTTATATTCAGAGTAAGAAATTCATTGTGTTATGTGGGGAACTGGCCTCACTTTGGTTCTAACTATATATTCACTTTAAGACAGTTTTCACACCTAAATCTAGGTAAAAAGTAACACCACATCGTTATGTAATTATAGCGTTACCCCACCAGGCCACCAGAGGACAACCCTGGAACTTCTGTTTCTTTGTTTACTTGTGCCACGTGTTTTAGGTTTTGTGTCATGTGTTTCTCCTAGGTCTGGTCATTGATTGCTGGTTTCCTTATTGTTTTCAGGTGTTGCTAATTCCCGTTAGTAGTGTGTGTGTGTGTGTGTATATATATATATACCCCTGTGCTTCAGCAGGTCTTGTTGACATGTTAGGCTAATTTAAGCTAGTTTCTGGTTTTGTTCTTTTTCTGTGTTCCATCTGGTTTTAATTTATAAACTAGTATTTTGTTTGGTTTTTCTTTTAATTACTAATATACATCCAACATCCACATTTCCTGCATCTTTCTAACATATTCTGACTTTAGGCAGCATTGTTTAACATTTGGTTTTCCTACAGATGTTTGCAATTCTAGCATACCTATTTCTTAAGTTAATTTTTCATGTGTAAAAATGTGTATTATGACAGCATATTGGCCCTAAAGGTAAATCTCTTGTGTTGAAGGGTGCAGTATATGGACAAGTACTAGGGCACCTGACCATAACATCCATATGTGTATTTTAAACATCCTATTCTGTGTTTAGTCTCACTCATATTCCTATTATAACCTTGACACTTCTGAAATAAGTTTACTAGTATGGTTCTGGGGATTTTCCCTATTAAGCTACATTAGTATTAGCAATATTAGGCACTGATATCAGGTGAGGAGGTCTGGGGTGTTCCATTTTATTGTTAAGTGGGGTTAAGGACTGGGCTCTGTGTAGAACACTTATTCTATCTCAAATATAAAATAGAATTTTAAAAAGTAGTTTCAGTAAAGGAAATTCTAATGCTAAAAATAATGCTAGTGTTCTTCCGGTTTTAGAAAGAGAGAGAGAGAGAGGAGTATGCTGGTAAGTTGCCTACAAACTTATGGCAATATATTGTGGAAGTTATACCCTTCATGTCATCATGCACCCAGTGGCTTTCCTCACATCGGGAATTCTATGACTTACTGTTCAATTTCAACTCAATTTCTCCTGCAAATTATCTTACAATTGACAATTTTCACAACTTACAGTAGCTTTTAAACATTCGTAAAAAGTGCATTTTTATCCAATTAAAGTCTAAGTACATCTGAGTGTCAGAAAAATTCTCTTTATACCCCAAACCCCTCAAAAACATTTTCTCAACATCCTAATTCATCTTGATGTTCTACCTCTGGTTAAAGTTCCCCCACCCTGAATGCTGATTGCTTCTGCTGAGCACGACCCTGCATGAACAGCCTAGAAAAACGGAGATTACTGTCGATAGTATTACTTTTAAGAAAGTATAAACATAGCTTAGTTTGGTAATTGTGAACACATTTCTTTTCAGTGGAAGAAAAATCACTTCTCAACTGATGGTGTATGGATGTATAATTGGATGTCAGATTGAGATAAATTTCTCTTAAGGTACCTCCTAATATTGTCTCAGAAAGTTTTTTCTTGCTATAGTATGTGTGTGTATGTCCAGACAGGCCTAGGCAAGAGGACCTTGCGGGCATTGCGGGATTTTAGTCTTTCACTGCATAATATTACCAATTGTTTTGTTGATTCCTTGAGATCATTGCCAAGATCCTTTTGTGTAGTACTGAGCTGATTCCTTACTGTTCTGAATCTCCACAAGGTTAAATCTTGCATGAAGTACCAGACTGGGAGAGACTGACAGTTTTTAAATTTGTGAATAATCACACCAAATGTTGTGACCTTCTCACCAGGCTGCTTGGTGATAGTCTTGTAGCCCATATCAGCCTTGTATAAGTCTACAATCTTGTCCCTGACATTCTTGGACAGCTTTTGGGTCTTGGTCATGGTGGAGAGTTCGGAATCTGATTGATTTCTTCTATGGACAGGTGTCTTTCAACAGGTAACAAAGTGAGATTAGGAGCACTCCACTTAAATAAAGACCTTCGTGTCTCATCTACAAAAGACACCTGGGAGCCAGAAATCTTGCTGATTGATGAGGGATCAAATATTGCTGATCGATAGGGGATCAGATGCTTCGTGATGATTTTCTAATTTCTATTGTACACAGGTAAATTTTAAATTAAATGAGTACTTTTTAAAAGAGATTTTATTTTTTTCCTTTTTACAATAGGAAAATATTATAATACTTATTTTTTTTAGCAAAAGCAATGTGTAAATTTTTATTAGTACTAAAGTAGCAGTGTTTGTGTTGTACAAAAACACGCAATATCATGTTACCTTACAAAAGCACCCGCACACATATGCATACATGCCACTGACAAGCGTAACAATTCAAACCCCTGAGTTTCCCACTCAAGCTCATTTACTCATAGCGATAATCTCATTCATCTGTATTTAAAATCCAGGCTAGCATTGATTAGAGTATGCTTTAAACAAAAAGAACATTAACACAACAGGCTTGTCAGCAGCATTGGTAATGAATGTTGAAGGAGCAGCGCAGACTGAAGCACGCACTGACGTCTTTGCTCTATTGTTAGTGTAATGAACACCTGGTCATCAGTACAGTGCTAAATTAGTCACAGTATTGCTACAACCCATCATAGCCAACACGTCTACAGCTTTTTGTTCGATTTGAAGCTTTTTTTTTAAACTGAGGAATGAGAACTAAGGAATGAAGGCTTTTATAACAACAATAATAATAATAGTAATAATAATAATAATAAATATAGTAAAATAATAGAATAATAGTATAACAATAGTAGTGTTGGAAGATAAAGACCAACCTGCTCATTCTCTTGGATTTTTACAAACAGTCTTTAAAGTTTATACAAATCTATATTAATTCATTGTTAGAGAACCTGTGATCAAGTTTACTTTTAAGTGCCGTGTAGATAAGCCTAAAAGTTGTGTGTGGTCCTAATAAATAAACAGAAAAAAATGATCTTTTAGCAAACCCCAAAAATTAGTGCACTTCACTTAGTTATTTCTCCTGCCTTATTTCACTCTGTCTACATATTAAAAAGTTACACATATACAGCCTGAGCAACTTCTTAATTAAAAGCAATATGCCTAATCATGATGTAATGCAGTCAGTGTTTAGCAACACTGTCTCAAGTCTCCATAGACTCTGCTCATATACATACTGTATAAAGCAGTGAAAACAGATAAGAGTGAATCGAATAAGGAAATTAGAATTTGCTTTAGTGGATCTGGTTGAATTATTTATTAGAATCCGCATGCCGTGTAATGATGTGCATATAGAATGGCACAGATCAACTGACACAAATTTATTATGACAGCCAGGTGACAATGAGAGTGTGTTGCTGTATAATTTCCTTGCAAAATAATTATGTGCAGAGCAACAACACTATTTAAAGTTAAAGCTATTAAGAAGTTTTAGATGCCAAAATAAATGGTTGTGGTCAACTCGTTAGTTTAGCTAAGCAGCAGCACAAGAATGGTTATATTTACTACAGCCACATAAGTTATACTGTATGCATGCTTTCAATCGGGTTTGTTCAGTCAATAAAAATGTTACTACAGGGTCATAAGTTGCATCATTAGTGATGACATGACAAATGATACGGACATGACAAATGATACTTTTTAGAGATACCTTAATACATAAAAGATGTCAGATTAAAAAAAAGGTGCCAAATATAATAAAACAAGAGTAATGTCTACTAACAAACCCCTTTTTTAGGTATATTCGCACATGAAATAACATGCAGTTATGTAATCAGCCAATCATGTGGCGTCAATGCAATGCAAAACTTCAAACATGTATTGGTTGGCCGCAACAATACGCAGCTGTGTTTGCTTTCTTCCTTCTTTGTCTGTCCCGCTATGTGTAGAATCTTTAGTACATGCCAGACCAAAATAATTAAAACTCTCTCACTTACACATAATAAATAAAAAAAGAAATCTAAACTCTAAATCTGCAACAAAAATGTTCTTCTGGTTAATGAAATGTAAGTCTGTTGGAACTGGGCGATCTTTATTGCTCTATTGTGTAAGAGCTTGTGTACAATTTTTTTTAAGTGCTGTCTGCTTAGAAAGATCTCTGCTTCTCTGCCATGGTGAATTTCTATATCCTAATTCCCTATATAAACCAGAAAAGGGCTCTCAGCAATGCTCCATTTACCTAGTCAAAAGCAAATGAGCTAGGATTAAAAAGAAGCAGTACCAAGCAGAGGTCAGACACAGCAGAAAACACACAAAACGATGTGCGTTTCAATAGTTATGGTTTAAATGCTAATGATGTTTAAATTCCCAACACATACAGCCAAAGCAGACAAAAGACACCTATCCTGCCCTGGACATGGATAAAAAACACCGGATGTACTGTAATATGAATAAAATATGAGAACATATCACTTTAGAATGAAAAGAATGTATTTTTTGTGTCTTTTAATTGTGGCATAAATTGGGTATAAATTGGGCTCGTTTGATTAGATCAGATGCTCAGACATCCTGGGTGTGAAGGGTCTGAAAGCCTGAGAGGTATTGGAGGGGAATGTTCAGACTGGTCTGAGCTGACAGGAGGTCTGTTTTTAAATCAAATAATAACTCTTTAGGGTAAAATGGAGATGAGCAAATTCGGTTCCTTTGGATTAAATAACATGATCTTACAATTAGCAGTTTAACACCTTAACCACTGAGCCACCACTTCCTCATTTTTGCTCATTTGGTACCTGGGCCTTGGGGACTTACCCGACTAATACATCTCTTAATACCACCACTATCACATCGCAATTATAGAAACTATCAATACTAATACAATACAAATACAAAAACGCAATATAGCACGTCATTACAGACAAAGAGACATTCTCTGTATAGAGAATAAAAACCATTTATATTAAAGCAAGAAACCCAGTTAATACATGTTTGTAGCAGTTTAAGTCAGTTTTACCGTTCATCAGAACTGGTCTGGAAGTGGTGAACAAACTCTTTCCCAGGCTGAGACAAGCTTTTCTCCCCTCAGAATGTCTAATCTGTCGAGAAAAATCTGCCTTATAAACGTATTTTAAGGTATGTCTGATATGATTGGTAAAGAAACAGTCTTTAATAATTTTAACCAATTAGCCTTGCTGGTCCTGACTGCACGCCCCTGGTCATTCCTATGCCTTAATCTGCTGGACTAATGCCACATGACTAGCAGATTGGCACTATTTCAACAACTGTTTGTGGTTAGATTACATTACATTTCTAAAATTGAGCAGTTAAGTCTTGTCTGATGGTGCTGGGAACTAAGCTACCACTTAACTGGTTATTCAAATATCACAGCAGTCTTTAGAGTTAAAATAAAATCAACAAAAAACTACAATCAAAACAGCAGTTCTGGGATCAGAAAATTCCTTATTAATGAAAGAACATTAGGACAGACATGCGCAAACTGAAAGAGAAGCTAGAAAATAAATGCATCAATAAATGAAAAATACATTTACAAACACTTTAAACTCCTGCAAAAATATGCCCTTATCTAAAAAATGATCTTTCATATTCTAAGCTCAACTTAAAGCTACTTAAAAAAGATACTACTTAAAACTACTGCAAAGAAAATCATTCATCATACAATCAATATTTTAACTCAATTTTCACGCACCGAAACCTTTATATTTGCATTGTTTCTCATCATTAATTCACTTCCGACTCTTACAAATCCCTGACTTGGTACATCGACCACAGCAAGCCTTAGTGACTCTTATGCAAATCTGGGCACAGCTCTTTTTCAGCAATTAATTGGCTACTAGTAATGTCTAAAACAAAACTGGTGATTTTCAGACAGCAAAGCTGTGCAATAAATGACAGCATCTATTTTTCTTCCTTTTATCAGCTGCAAACACTTGAGGTTTTTTGCTTTTCACAGGGGGCGAGGGTGGTAATAGTGTAGGTAACGTAGGTAATAATGTCCTTAATAGAACAAGCAAGGCATCATTGTAGGCTAATGGTACAGCAAATTTAATTATACCAGTTTCCAGATTTATTCTTGGATAAAACCGCTCTGATGGATCTTTAATATCCTAATCTGCATTTGTTATTTTTTGTGCAGCCGGTAAAATTGGACTTTGCATGTCTATGCTTTTTCCCGTCCCAAATTTATTTAATACTTTGCATAATCATAATTAAAGTAATATCACTGTCCCGTGTGTTTGGGACCCAACGTGAGGCAAGGACCTTGGATCCTGGGGTTGTCGCCAGGTCCAAATTATAAACCCGGACAAATGTATGCAGAGAGGACCAGTCTGCTGCCTTACATTTGTCTGCCAGTGATACCCCTAAGGCCACCAAGTCTAGTGCGCTCTGATTTTCCTCTAGGACAGAGGGGTCACAGGCCTTATAAGCAAGAGAGATGGTTTCAACCACCCATCTGCTTAGTGTCTGTTGTTTGGTGGCCACAGCTTCTCTCTTGGTCATGCCAAACAGCTGAATAGCTGGTCTAAACTTCTCCACGGGGCAGCTCTGTAGATGAACATGCGGTGCTAAAACTTGGCCCAGAAGGTTCAGCCTGGTCTAAGTCCCATAAAGGAGGAAGACCGAAGACCTGAAGTTCAATAGGACTTGGCACCACCGAAGTCACTTTGGGTACTTATCCAGGCCAGGGACCATAACCAGGTCCCATACCAGTAACCCTAGTTGCCATGCAGGCCTCATTCTCCTTGTGCCCCAAAGAACTGTGTTATAAGTGGGTCTCTACCCACCGATTTACCATCCAGAGGGGTGTAGATCAGACATGTTTTTCTCTTATTTTTTTCATAGACATGTTAAAGAAAAAAAGATTAGGCACATGGCACAACGTGTTTTTAAATGGTCATCCGTCTGTGGTGTAATGCTTTTCACTGGATTTTACACTTGCTTCTAGCCATAGGTTATAAAAGGTCGTTCCAAAGCATCTCGATGCAGCTTGAGTTTCTTAGGGGATCCTGTTTCAGCAGGACAATGCCCCTGTGCACAAAGCCACTGAGCTCCATGTAGACATGTGTTGTTGTGAGTGTCCTCCACAGAGCTCTGACTTTGACTCAACTGAACACATTTGGGATGAAACTGGAACACCAACTGCATTCCAGACCTTCTAACCTTGACTGAAGTCACTAATATTGTTGTGACTAAATGAGAAAATACCATTGGCTATTCTCCAGCATTTCTAGAACTGTAGGGGTTATTTTGGGAGTAGCAATGACACAAAATCAAAAATAGGATGTTCAAAATCCCATAGGGATGGGATGGTCAGGTGTCCTAATAATTTGTTTCTATTTGGTGTATTCTCCTATGCTCTTCTAATTTATTTTACACTGTTGAGGAGATAGACACACTCTGTCTGTTTAAACTGTTACACAAAACACACTTTTTTTGTTATCCAAATCCGTTAAGTAATTGTTAGGCTTGAAATAATCAGGTCAACCGGAACTGGGAATACTTTCAATAACACACGTTGTATTTGTATATCATAACTAGAATGGCATTTACGCTAATATCTTTGTTTTCCCTCTTATTCCCAGCTCCCCGTCGCCACCAGATTCAGTTACTATCCAGCCCAGTTGGTGGATCAGCACACACAAATAGAGACAATAAGCACCACAGACAGTTTCCTAGTAATGACCTTGTCTTCTACACAGCCATCCAGACAAGACAACAGAAACTGGAATAATCTGCTGGTTTGTCTGGTCAGAGGAGAACTGACCCCCAAACCGAGCCTGGTTTCTCCCCCAATTTTTTTTTTCTCCATTCTTTCTGTCACAGATGGAGTTTTGGTTTATTGCCGCTGTCTGCTCTGCCTGCCTGCTTAGTTAGAGACTCTTAATTTGACACAATCTCTATTTTTAAAAAGCGCTACATAAATGAAGGTAAATTAACTTGACTTAAAGCTCCTTCTAGTGAAACTAGTTCTTTATTTTTTCATCTTCATTCTAAAGAGCTTTCATGTTGTGTGCAGAACATGTATTGCCCAATTAAATTAGTTTCCTGTAACTTACTGGTCTATTAGTTTGAAACTACTAGGAGAGAGCAAGAGACTGTGGTGTATGAAGGATATTGAGAGGCTAAACTCTCTCTCTTTCTCTCTCTCTCTCTCTCTCTCTCTTCTCTCTCTCTCTCTCACTCACATACACACAGAGCCAAAAAGGCAGCTGCATTTGGGATTTTTAGATTTTTTTTTAAGTGTTATGAGCCATGATGTCCAACTGAGTTTTTCATTTGTCTTTAAACAGCTAAACAGAATTTCAATTCTAAACTTTGTTTTGCTACCTATTTTTAGTTTTATTCCTATAAAATTTTAAGAATACAATCCGAGTGCATCAACAATTCCCTCGTACATGTTCACATTACGCCTGCAAGTGTACTTTTCATTTATTTTTTAAATACTGCTAATGACATGAAAATGGACATTATACCTAGGGGCAGTTTCACTCCACAATAAACACCTGAAAAAAGGTGATTGTCACTGATTGTCTATCCGAATCTACAGTACAGTGTAGAAAGAACTCAGCCTCAACTGTGCTTTAATGTCTATTTTTCTTAATGATCATTGCTTGTTGAGATCTGAGGTTGGTGCAAAGAGAAAACCTTGTAATTTAAAATGTATATAGTCCACATTAGCATCCATACTATCTTTTTTAATAAGTCTTTTGTTTCCTTAACATTTTTACTTGCTCTAAAAATCCTTTAGGCAGATTGAAAGAAAAAGCGGTTAATAAAAGGATCACTCTGCCTATTGTGTTGTCTTCTTTATCACTTGGACATGTGTGAGCTGACTGCAATTGTCTAAAGATAAAAGTTTCATCAAGAGGGCAGTATGCACCATGAATGACTAATCTAATTTTGCTAATCCTCACCTGCACTTGTTTTTTTTCACTCTTCACATTGCAATAGGTCAATACAAAGACCTTCCTTACCACAGACATAAATGATGTCTTATCAGAAAACTGTCACCACTTAAGGGTGGCATTCATGCATTTTGTATGGAATGTTCCTGATAGTCCTAATTAAGCTATTTGGTGTTCTGGGCTGAACCTTCTATTAGTGGTCTGGTTAGATATTCTGTAAATGAGTGTCACATATCTAACAGAACTGCTACTATGCAGATTTTATTTTTAAAAAATGCAAGTGTGTGTGAGGTAATTAATGAAGAATTTTTTTCTTAGATCAGGAGTCAGCAACCCACGGTTCTGCAGCCGCATGTGGCTCTTTCATCCCTCAGCCGCGGCTCCCTGTGGCTTTGGGAAAAAAATAATGAGAATAAATGATTAGAGTATTTATTAGAGTATTTAATTCATATTTATTTTAGTTTAGTTTGCTTTTTTATATAATTCTGAATTTAAAGACTGTAAGGAACTCCACTGAGTCAAGTATCTTTTACAACCCAAAGTGCAGTTTATTTGAAAATGTGACGATATACAGAAACACTAGACAAAACAACAAACATGAACTTAACAACACTGACTTGACTTAGCTTGACATTAACATTGACATGGCTCACCGCAGTGAGAGATCTTCATTACATTAAAACAGAACAAAAATTCTGTTCTCTTCTATTCTCTTACACTCCCAATGTTTTATCCTGTAGAAAACTGCCTCAAATGGCTCTTTGAGTGTTAAAGGTTGTTGACCACTGCCTTAGACAATTTAAAATAAATAAATAAATAAATAGATGATTAAATGAATAAATAAATAAATAAATAAATAAATAAAAGGCACCACTGAATACACAAAAGGAACCACAGAAAGGAAATGCTGCCATCTAGTGGTTTGCAGTAAAGTATTGATAAAGGAGATACAACATTTACAGGTACTGTTAATCTTGCTGATGCCCTGCACCGTGCAGCCCTACCACTAATTCAATACCAATTAAGCTGACTGCAATTGTTTTATTTGTATAATGAGAAATTCACTTAATTTAATTCAACACTTGCACAATAAATCAGAGAAGCAATTAAGATGCTGGGACTAACACTCAACATTAGGCTACCACCATCATGCTTCACTTTGGAGATAATGTGCTTTTTTCTGTTCTGTTTTCTTTTCCACTTATAGTAAAAATATTCAGTTTCCATTTTGGTACCGGGGGGCTGGGAAACCTTGCTATTAATGTGGATATTTCTTTATCAAACTCTTTCTCACGCACTCCATATATCTGTCTGCCTATCTATACACTGTGTGTGTATATATATGTATATATGTGCATGTGTCATAAACAAAATAGGTTTGGTGTGAATAAATATTAATTCTCTAAAAGTCTGTGTAATGTTGAGCGATAGATGGAGACAAAGACCACCGCACTAGTTAAAGACTATATGAGTTAATTACGTTCTGATCAGATACTGACCATATTGTGTACTGGTGGCACTATAATTAATAATAATATAATATGGCATTTGTATAGGCTAAATTTATTTATTAAGTAATTATAAGAGTAATATGGCTGGCCACACACTACATCACAGCCCAGTGATCAGGATGTGAGAAACGGGACAATTTATTTACTGTTCGGTAGTCTTAATATTCTTAACTTCTGCTATCATAACTTTTTATATTTTTACCTTTAATGTCACTCCTGTGCATTATTTTTTTTTAATACACACACCGAAGCAATCAAACCTAAGAAGACCAATCATTTAGAATACACAGCTTCATTTTAATAATAGATTAGCCATCTTTTACAAGAGAAATACAGCTTTTCCTTGACAGTGCTTGAAGACATGTCACATTTGTCCTTTTGTCTTGACAACGTATTAATATAAATGACATTTAAATGGCATTATCAACAGTTCCAGAGGGGATAAAGTGCAGATACACAGTCATTTCCACATCTCTATAACAGTAAAACTAGCCTATGAGGAAAAAAACAAACTTGTGTTCACTAACCAATAATGCTACGCTCACACAGCCACACTGATTGGTTAAAAGTTTACGAAGTGTTTTGTAAACATTTGAGAAAAAAAATTCTCATAATTAAAAAAAATAAAAACAAATTACAACATAAAAATTTGTTCTTAGTAGCTCTTAGATTAGAATTGATTACACAGTAAAAGCTTCCCGAGTCCCAACTGTGTGTTACTGAGCAAGAATCACAAAAAGTGTCTTTAACATATTTACAGTAAACTTTACCGCTGTTGATATAAAGGCTCTAAAGGGACTTTGCAGTGTGTTACACACATCATGTTATATGTACAAAAAAATCATGACATGAATTACATGTACGTGTGTGAAGACATGTAAGGTTTATCCACACATGAAAGCATAATGTTACACAGAAGTTATCATATGAGCAGAACTGACATTATCTTCTCTCATCCACTTTAGATGCTTGTTCTAAAGCCCGAGATGTAACGCAATCCTTTTTTAATCAAACAGATTAAAACGTGTTGGAGTACATTTTCAAAAATCGATTTCGAGCTCTCAAAACATTAATTACAAAACTATCAAATGACACGAAAAGCTTTTTGAGTATGTTAAACATAAAGCAGCTTTTTTTTTCATTTATAGGCAGTGTGCTAGCTTTTGATTTGATAGCTGTTCAAAATCTTAAATCTCCTCTAAGGCAAAAATAGTGAAAACGCCAACATGACCCTCATTTGGTTCGTATGTTAATCTCCAGTATAACTGCCGACTTCACTGAGAAAAAGATGGATGAGAATGAAGCAGTGGGGAGGTGGCTTCTCGTTGACTAAGCTGGCTGACGGGGATTTGTTTTGTCAGGTTTGCTGTTAGTCAGTGCTACTTGCACGCTGGCAGTGTCCCTGTAAACCTCAGCCGCTCTAAGCCAAAAGGTATAATCAGAACCTGAAAGAGAATACAGCATTAGCATTACTATGCATTAATAATTCATTTGGCATAATGCATCCTTAACTTGACAGCCCACTGGCTGGGTAACCCCATCCTTTTTATTCATACCCAAATGTAGGAATGATAACTACAGAAATATAATCAGTAATGGTATAAATTCCCTCCCAAACAAACTGGACACTAAAAGGAACCCATTTCAGGATTCAAGCCTGTTTTAAAGTAGGCACGTCTAATCACTGGACTGCAAATCTGATTAAGAATTCTCAGTGCACTCCCTTCTCTGAAACATCACTAAATCTCAGATATGCCTTTCTGCTCCAAACATCCAGGGGGTGAAGATGATCTAATGGTGTGTTTTAGGCTGAATAATCGTGTCTGAGTTCTGTTCTGTTGTAAACTGGTTGTGGTTTAGGCTTTTAGCATAAGCTGGATTTGGTCTAGCTTTACCACCTCAATTCTGCATTAAAGACCCATTATCATTATTCACATAGTAAATGATATCACTATTCTATACACAACACTCTGTCATCCCACAAGTCCTGCTGTTGGACAGCGCTTAACCTCACAGTGACTTCCTGTAAAAAAAATGTTAGTATGTATTTTAAATGATTTTTTTTCTAAACAGAGTACACATCCTTTAAATAGACAGATATGAAAGGAAACAGAATTTCAAAACACAAACTTAAGAAGAAATCGGACTGACGGAGAGATGAGACAGAGGTGAAGAAAGTTAGCCACAGACGATGAGTAGATGAAGGTTAAGTAACATCACTGATCGAGAGGTAAATTTTAAAATACCGTATGGTGTGTGAGACAACCACTTTTATTCCGTTACTGCGGGACCAGGCGGGTTCTCTTTATTTTCAGAGGGAATGGCTAGGTAGTCTGTCCTGTAGACAAATGGGTACAAAAACAGGCAAAATCTAAGAGGGTACGGCTTTACTGCACCTTAAAAGGTAGGAATTTTTGCTAGAGAACTACATCATTTTTTTAATTTAGATGTAGTAGACATTGCAGGATCGGAACGATTTACTCCAGCATACATGAATATAAAAGAGGAAGAGAAAACAGTTACAGAAACGCACATCATTTTATGACAGATAAAAAACTTTCAATAATGGAAGGAAAAAAATGTGCTTGGTGTAAATAAGGGTTTATATTATGTCCAACATTCGATAGAGAGATAAATATCAGCCTGAAGAGGGTTTAGCCATGTTTCCTGTCTGTACTAGAGACCTGACCTTATTAAGGTTCACTAATGCACCTAGACCACCATGGATGGATCAATTAACTGTGTGTGGGTTTGTTTATGTGCATTCTTAATGAAGTTTGTCAATTATAAATGGCATTTTCTTTGGTCTTTACTGATGATTTTACAGTATACATTCCACGCATGTTTCTTACTGGGCAAATAACAAACATAAATGTGTATAGTCTGCATGACTATTCATTTGCATGACCACCAATTTCAAAAAACAAAAACTTCTGTTTGTCCAATGACAGACCTTCCCACTATAGAGCAGGCATTTGAAGACAATTCTGGATGCACCATCAGCTACCATACATCACTCTAAAATAGATCAGGGAATAGTGTTATGCAGTCTGTAACACTTAAAGCACTTTCGCACAAGGCCTGTCGTGACACGTTTTATTTTGCAAGCATGTAAAGGAAAAGAAAAATGGCAAAAGGAATTGCTTCAGTTGTGGGCAAATGTAAGTTTCCTCTCTACACTTTCTACAACTTTAGATCCACCATAGTAGGCAGTGTTTAAAGCTCTAGTTGCTAATTAGAAGATATTTGTTTAACCACCAGGACCAGCAAACTGCCATTCCTGGTCCCTTGAGCAAGGCTGTAAACCAAACTCGGTCCTGCAGATCTTAGTGCCAACTTGCCTTTACACGCCTAAAAGCATGTTTTAAGTTCGCCTAACAATTAGCTTGTTGAGGTGGGTTTGATTAGGGTTAAAGATAAACTGTGCAGGACAAGACAGACTTTGGTCACCCCTGCATAAAACCCTGCCTCCAGGGGCAATTTATTGTTCCCTTTTTAATATTTCAATAATGTATAATTATTAAACATTTCATAAAGCAACATATTGTGTAAACAAATAAATAATTTAGGCGTTTTTTTTTTCCAATAAATGTGTATAATAAAAATAACATTGGTGGGTTAAAGGTACCCTAGTAAAAGGCAAAAGCTCACTGGTGGGCATTTCACCCCAATAATAAGGCAAATATAATGAGTAAAAAAATATATTTAAAAAAGTTTCTAAATTGTATTTATTATTAAAACTTAATAAATAAAACATTACAAATAAAGACTTATATTAACATATGTTTTATTTATAAATTAAAGCAGTTGTTTTATTTTTAGCAAAAAATATGGGATGTTTTTAGTCTATAGTGGTTCGTTTAAGCACATTTTAACAAGTACATTTTATATTTATTTTATGTATTCAAATAATAAACTTATTTTTATATGCCCAAATGCCTAAAAATATAGGACAGTAGATAGACAGAAAGTGAGGCAGGGGTAGAGAAGTGGGAGAGGATCGGGAAATATCCCTAAGCCAGAAATTAAACACGTGTTTCCCAAAGTGCATTATCAAACTACATTTTAATGCGCAAACCACAAGTTTTCCGCGCAGACTACGAGACCATATTTAATATAAAAGTCTTTATAAAAATAGTATTAACCAATCAAGCAGAAGCAAGTTAACAAATACAAAAGATTTAGGATCACTTCAATTATGCCTACTTTGTTAAAAATTAAAGTGTTCACACAGGGCTAAATGCCGAGGTGTGTGTTTTACCCCAGATACCATACTTGTTTTCATTTAATAAACAAACGTATATTTAATTGCAATAAAAAAATCAAAACTAAAAAAAGTGTCATTTTAACAATTTTAATTGATTTAAAAAATCTATTTTTAGGCCATCAAGTGGTTTTAAATAAACTAAAGTTAAATTACCCTAATTTTTCATTGAACTATAACAGATCTTTTGCAGGCATAGAGCACAGCACAGAATTCATCATTCTAAAGCATTTTAACACATTTGCATAACACGCTTGGTCTTCTTTCTTTACCATCTGTCTGTGTTTCTTCATCTCCTGCCATTACAACTATTTATCAGTTTTTAACAGCAGCAACTAGTAATGCTTACGTCCACTATGCAGCTATGTAACGTTTAATATCCACAGTGAAATTAGTGAACAATACAGCCTCGTAGAAAGTTATCTCAAATTTGTAATTAAATGCTTAAAGTGGCATAACTATCTGTCTTTCACCATTTTTCCATGCTATACTGATTCAAAGCCAGGGTTACGTTACGATTCAGCTGTTTAGACACGTATACAGAAATCTGGAAGGAAATCCTCCTTGGATACTCACACACTGTCCTGTGCTTGTTCGTCTGATTTGGAGATCTTTCTGTAGCAGTAGATCATCTCAACCAGCAGCCACAAAGTGAGGAACACCAGCAGAATGTACATCATAATCTCGGAGTACAGTGCTGTGAGATCTTCAGTTGCTAACACACACACACACAAATGATGCAAAATGACACAAAATGATGACTTTTATATAATACAAGGACTTGGAGAGTTGATTTAAAAATGGGGAACTGAATGTTAAATGCATTTTAACTGTTTGTATAGCTCATTGGATACGGCACTTAAAGTGTGACGGTTCTTTCAGGTGCTGAGTTATATTCATATTTATTTGCAACAAAAGAGGAAAAAAATTATAGAAAAAACTATCTGCACATGCCACAACAGTAAATGCACAAATGTATGTATAGAATATATGACAAGAAAGTGGTTTATAAAACTATGTTTAGAATTGGGACATTTATACATTTTTTATACATTTATATTGTATAAAAGGAATAAAACGCTTTCTGGCATAATCAATGTAATGAGTGGTAACAGTAAAACTCATCTAAACATCTAAACACATTACCATTGAGTGCATTGCTATAACAGCATGCTTGTTCATGTTCTATTCTGTGTTTAACACAGAGAAACACTAATAAGCCTGGGGACTTGAATTCTGTAGAAAGATGCCTAATGGATTTATTTGATCAAACTGACTTGAATTAAACACTAAATCCGGGTTTACACTGTGCGATTTTGGCCATGAATAAACTTTGTTGTCTACTAGCTAGTTTGACGTGTTTAAGACAGCCGACTGTTGCGATAAGTTTTGTTTTTTTTTTTCACCAATGAAATTCTGGCAGTGTCAGAGGATTACAGAAACGTTTCTGCAGTGTGAGTTTTCCTACGACGACTGCAAAGCCAAGAACCAACAGAAGCAACACACCTGATGATGTAATTAGCAAGACTACTTGGAACCACAAGGGGAAAATGTTAAAAACCAATCCAGTGAACAGAACTGCAGGAAATGAAACTTATTAAAATATATCCTAAGCACATATATCTCTACAGATTGTTTTTGTTTGCTGTTACTAGCTACCATTTAGCGAGATGACGTGGATTACAGAAAGTGTCACGGATTGATGGAGTCGTCCTGTGTGCGTCCATTTTTATGCATTTTGACTGTCTTACAGTCGGACATTTGGGAAAATCCTACAGTGTGACATGAGGATGTTTAAGCCACATTCACCAAAGAATATTAAAAATCATTCAGTGTAAACTTTGCTTTAAACTATAACTCGTGCACTATTAGCAGTTTTTGCATTTATTTTAGCCATATGAAAATTTATACTTGTTAATGTATGTGTTTTTGTCGATTCATTATGAGTAAAATTAGCTTGTTTTTTATATTTAGTTTAGTGTAAGATTCTTTGTTTATGTTGTGATTCACATTCATGCAGTTCATGCTTGAGTATTTTACGGGAAAAAAAAATTGGCAGTAAACTGAAACACAGAGAGATCGACGATATGACAATGTCATCCAGGTCAAAATGAGCAAAGATTTACAGTAGGTGCAGAGTGATTTGATATGACACCAGACTTCTCAGCTTTATCGTCTTCAGCAGATCAGCAAAGATGTGCAACAAGCGCAATGAAATCACCGTGATCAGACACTAGATGTTTCGCTGGGAGACAGAAAAAGTTGAGAACTGTTGGTTTAGTGATGCATCACGAGCAGTGTAGAGCATGTGGACAATCAAACGCTTACCCACATTGACTAATAGCTGATCGAATGTTAGTTTAACTGGAAAGTTAAATATTATACAATCCTTTTTTTAAGATTCATAGGCTGCGGTCATATGGGCTTAATGACATTGCATGCATGAAATCTGAAAGCTTGGTAAAGTTGTATGTTTGTGATTTTATGTTTGCATAGGTGTATGTTTGTGATTATTAGCTCCTGTATATAGAAGAACAATTCACTAGTCAATTTGTAGCAGGTGTGAATTTCTATCTGTGTTCAATAGTCTAAGATCGAGACACAGATAGAAAGAATGCAATTGTGTTGGCATGAGTCAATAAAAAACAACAAATATACATTGTGTAAAGTATATTCAAAGTGTCAGATGCTGTGCATTCAGCAATCTCAAGGCAGGCATCCACAGAATAGTATAAAAGCCAGATTCTGTACATTACCCCTTAAATTAGAAAGAGTAGTAACAGCTTGGTTAGAAAAAACTCCTCTGAAAACAACTGCCTTCCAATAAGCAGTATGCAGTCAGTAGTAACAAAAACAGAACAAAAACACTATTATTTGAACAAACACAAAGACACAGAAGATCGAAGTATAGCTGCGAAGTATAGCTATATTATACGTAATGTCTAAATATATATAGTGTCATTAAATTTTTTGTGATAAAAACAATACGATTGTATTCATCAGATGATTAACATCACAGTGGGCAAAACCTGATTCCTCCACCCATAAAACTACAAAGACTACTAAAGTGGCTGCCCTTCCTTACCTTCCTCTCGCACCACCAGTTGGATCTTGATGGTCTTTTTAAATGAAGGGGTGTAAGAGTTAAAGGAGAATTGGCGGTGCACCACACACTCGTACAGGCCGCTGTCATTCACCGTGACATTAACAATGCTGATGGAGACATCCTGAAGGTCTTTGCTGCCATTCCACAACAGGCGACCCTTCCATGGCCCTTCCTGCTCCTGTCCTACACCATCATATAGATAGATCTAATGGATTTAGAGAGGTCACTCTTAATCAATCCCAGGTAGAAAGAGGGCTTATTCGTTACATGTTATTTTTTCGATTTCTAGGCTCTTATAGCTTGTTTATTAATTTGTATACAACCCAGCTAACTTTAGATAAGTATACAACAAACTACATATATTAGAGATTATATGCATACATACATATTTAGAAAATAGATTAATAGATTAGTTAGAATGATATAGAATGGATAGATTCGTTGTTTTATGTTGCATCAACAAACTGATTCTTGATTGAAATGAACAAATGACTCAATCTTGGGCCTGATGTTGAGAAATATTCTTGGCATATTTGTTGTATGAATAAAATAAATATCATAATAGAATATTAAAATAGAAAAAGAGTAAATGATTGAAAGAAAACAATGCCTTTGAGTATTTTGTTTTATATTATTCGATTAGCATATGCGTTGTTAACGGGTCAATTGGTTTTACATAATGATTTTTTTGTGAGATTAAGTGAACTGTAACATATTACCACACAGCATGAAGTAAAGATACTTAAGATTTTATAGTATAGCATAATATTAGAGGTGGGCTTGACTAAGATAAGAGAAATGCAGGTCCTGATTTTTTGATAGGTTGATATACAATGTCGACTTGAGACAGACGTATATAAAAGCTGCAGATAAGTTGCATGATGATCTTACCTCCTGGGGAACAGCATCTATGTCAGGTTTGTAATACCAGTACACCTTAGTCTGGGCATTGATCTCCTCTCTCTTCATACATAAGATGCAGGTAAGCTTCATGGTTTTTCCCTGCACTGTCTCGGTATCTGAGACTGCGTCCACGCACACTGCTTGGCATTCCCACACTAGATTTAAAAAGAAAGAGTATAAGAACTGTCTGGAAAGTCTCATCAATGCAGGATGTCTCTTTATTGGGTTAGACTAGATAGTCACATGATTTATAGTTTTCTTTTTGTCAGCTCAACATTACAGCACTAATGCATTATCCTCTTATGAATAGTCAAGCATCGTTTAAATGACCTACTTTTATTTTTTCCTTTATCAAAATCATTCAATAAGTAGGTCATTTAATTTGGATTCAGAAAGCTGCTCAGGGAGAACCAGAGCATTCAATATTATTTTAAGTCTGAATCTCAGAAAAAGTAAAAATTTTGTCGATGCTTATCAGTCTACATGGGGTTAGACATGCATTTTACACTTGCCGGACAGGACATGCTTACATACATTTAAAATAAATGAAGTGATGAAGAAATCAAATCCCTCTTTAGAGCACTTAGATTCTGTATCTCATAGTCCATTGTTTGAAATAGCAGACGCCTTACATAACCCACAGCCCCGAGCCCATGCTGCCGACACCAATGACGTTTTATTGTTTGAAAGGTTTAGACAGATAAATACAAACTTAATTGGTCCAAGAGCTAAACTATTGCCACTATTTAACATTTTAATTGCTGTACTAGTCTAAAATATTTGGCTTTACGCTGATATTGACATTTTAATAAAATTTGACAGATTTTCTTAAACCGGATTTCTTATTGTAATAAAATCATACAGTGTTTGGTTAATAATTTAACAGATTTAACAGATTTTAACCCTTAAGAAACAACCTAGATTTAATATAAATTTCACTTTATTGATTGTATAACTGTGTAATTAGTGAATAATGTAATGTGTCCAGACATAATAATAATAATAATTATACAATATTCTAAGGGGGATAAATAGATTAGCAATTATTTAAATTAAACATAAATACTTTGGATAAAATCAGTATCAGGTGTCAGGCAGCACTTAAAGCTCTGATTTTATATTAAAGTAAGTAAAATCAAGAGTAAAAAGTAAAAGAAAGAAAGATTGAAGACAAATGTGTAATATGCTTTTCTATAAAATCTGAATCATCTAACGTGACTTTAAATGTAAGTCTGCATCTACTTTTCTCTAACTGGAATAGATCTGATAGACTCCATACATGTTTAAATAAAATGTTACTATAGACTTTCTCTAATCCTTTTTCACTCTTTAATTCATGTTAAAGTAAATGTTACAGGTGTTTTTAACTTACCAGCAAATATAAGCAGCAAAAGAAAATGCCACAGAATCGTCGTTTGGGTCATGATGCTAATGGCAGTGTGTCGCCTCTGTTCACCAGCAAACACATCAATAACCAAGCATCAAACTATTGCAAAAAAAAAGAAAAAAAAACGACACATGAATCTTTTTTTTTGAAATGCGAATCTTGACTCCGATTCGGTTCGGCGCGTCATAAATGATGTCATAACCATGGACAGCGACTTAATTAATAAGTATAATAATAATGTTTTCGACGCGCTTCTATTTTCTAACTCATCTGAAAGGGTGTTTACTCGTAACGCGTATTCCTCGTTTGTTTAAGACATATATAATTTTTTTTAAAAGAAGCAAATCATGGAAATAAAAAAGTTTTCATCTTACCGCGAAGGATAAACATTACATCCACACCCTTAAAGTCAAATCCATTCACGCGCTAAAACTGCCGCTCCGTTTCATCCACCTTGTAGCTCATATGCAAAAGAACAGAACCCGACGACTTGTATCCAGATTATTCTTTAGAGAATATCACTCCTTCTCAACAAAAGAGAAAATAACCAGATTGACGCTTACTTTCTATCCGTTTGAGTACCACAAATTACCCACTGTCACACTGACGCGCTCCTCCTCCTCCTCTTCCTCCGCCTCTCTGTAAGACAGAAGCGCCTGGCTTTGTGTTTACTCCGCTAAGCGTGTTCATGAGTCGCCTATATCTCAACTGCGCATGCGCGATCGTCTTACTGTCGAAGCAGACTGACTGTTCCCTGACAGGGGAAGATGTAGAGAGAGATGTGAACTAAATATGTTAGTCATTGGCATCCATTTTGGCACACTTTATTTTATCTGTATATAAACTGTGGATTAAGTGGGAAAGTGGTGGCTTAGTGGTTAAGGTGTTGGACTGATACCAGAAAGACTGGGGTTTAGTTCCCAGCACCACCAAGCCACCCCTGTGAGCCCCTGAGCAAGGCACTTAACCCCTAATTGCTGAGTTGTATTTATTAATTCCTCTTATTTCCTAATTCAGGGTCATCGGGATCTGGTGGAGCCTATCTCAGCTATCTCTGAAAAGGCGAAGGGCAGGAGGGGTACATCCTGGACAAGTCGCCAGTCTATCACAGGGTCACACACACTCACACTCACTCCTATGGGCAATTTAGAATCACCAACCAGCCTAACATACATGTTTTTTGGACTGTGGGAGGACCCACGCAAGCACAGGGACAACAAGTAAACTCCACACAGAAAGGCCCAGAGAAAGGAATCGAATCCAGTGCTAACCACTAAACCACTTTGCTGCCCTGCTCAGTTGTATAATGGAGATAAATGTGAGTCGCTCTGGATAAGGGAGCCTGCTAAATGCTGTAAATGTAAGTTAGGATAAGTTTTGCTTAAATTAATTAGAAAACTTTCCCCCTTTTCCTCACAGAAAATCCTCAGGAAGATCCTGAGACACTGGGTTATTAAATGTCACCAGATTGACACATACAGGTGTTTCTAGATCCTATCAAATTTGCATGCTTCGCAATGGGTAGTCTGATATAAAGATGCAAAAAAGGGCCAGGATCATTTACACAGTATGAACTAACATAATGAACGAAACTAATTCTACAAATCACAATTTAATCACTGCAATTATACATTCTTATTAAATACTGGTCGATGACTAGATGATCTATATTCAGTTTAGTTAACTTGGTCTTTACCGCATGGTGGATTGACTATTAGTGTCAAAGCACTAGTGTCAAACATTTCTCATCTATGTAGCTTAAAAAATAATTGTGGTGTATGGTGTGGTTAAGTTTGTATGGTAGAGTTTATGGTAAAATGTTTTTCTGCATGATAACAACAATGATATTAATAAGAATTTGAGTTCAAACATCATTCATTGGTTTCTTTTAGAGTTAAAATTTAAGTTTAAACAAATTACGTCAATAGCATTTTTTTGCTAGCATTTCGACTATGATTACATGTTTTAGTTCTCATAGTAATGATACTGATATGAGGAATCGATTTGATATAAAGCAAATCTGGGTCATCATTGAATATTGTATTGAAGTAGTTAAGTTGAAAACAAGTTTAAGGATCAGGAAATTGCACAATGACTAAGAGTAGAACCTGGTGTGTGTTGGAACAGTAATTGTGTACACTATATGGACAAAATTTTGTGGACACCTTTCACATAAGTGCGCTGAAAAGTTGGCTAAAAAGTCTTTTTGTGTTGTGGCTCCATCCCTGGATCTAAGAGAACCGAACTTATTTCCAGCATGACAAGGACTCCATGCTCCATGAACATATGGTGTGTTACAGCATTGCACAATGGTTTAAGACCTGACCTCAACACCTTTGGGGTGAACACTCCAGATGACTTACTCCAACATTGGTGAGGTGAAGAATCCAGATGACTTACTCCAACATTGGTGAGATGAAGAATCCAGATGACTTACTCCAACATTGGTGAGGTGAAGAATCCAGATTACTTACTTCAACATTGGTGAGGTGAACACTCCAGAGGACTTACTCCAACATTGGTGAGGTGAAGAATCCAGATGACTTACTCCAACATTGATGATCTATCCCAGCAAAAAGCCTTTTCTGAAGTGTGAAGGTTATTGTAGGAGGTAGGAGTAAATATGGATTTGTTTGGTAGGTGGCCAAAAACCTTTAGCGATTTAGTGCACATTTCAGTGCTCACAGAATTGACGTGATCTCACATGGCCTTTTTGCATGCACACAATTCATGGTGCTTGGTTGTTAGGTCAGTTTCTCTCCTATTCTATAGCTAAAATATTGTTTATTGATTGATATTGATATTGATTATTTGTATTGTAGATTGCTGTAATACCTATTGTTAACATGAACATACGCTTATGTGGTATCAGAGCATTCTTAAGTATTTAGTACAAGCAATGGATGCACTGGTAACCACATACCTATGATGTAACCTACAAGGTAAAATAGCTAGAAACTGTATTGTCTAACTTTGCGTTATATTATAAAGTCTTGATTATAACAAAAATACTCTTTATGCTGTAAGTTTACATGTCAGGTTTTTAATATTCTGCCTCTGTGTTCTCATATCATTGCGATTATGCAACAAGGTAAATAGAGCATGCTGTGTCAGAGCACACACTTTAACCACAGATCAGTGAAGCACTTATAGGCATCTTCGGCTTTGCATAACAGTTTGCATACACTTGTATAAAGATCTGCCAGGCATTCATGCGCATCTGTTTGCATATTCATCATCACCGTCCATGCATGCGCAGACAAACAATTTTTAGTCTCGGCACATAAAACAGTGGTTTATCTACAGTATGTAAGGCAAGGTGTCAGCCAGTTTGTTCTAGAACAGAGGTTCATTTTTCCAGTGTTCAAACCCACGCACAACACTTAACCCAGGGGAGGCTGTGAAATCAGCTTCACTGCAATCACAGCAATTATTTCATGAATCACGCTGAGTGCAAACAGCATGTGCCTTAAAATAGTACCCAGGCAGAGATTATTGGATAGTGGCATTTAGAAAAAAAGTACGGTATGCTGTAGCTCTCTTATCTGTAGGTTTAGGCATTTCAGTAGTTTTATGCCAGACCCTTGTGAAGTTTTCAAGTCTGACTGGGTAGAAGGTGTTATTTTATGGGGTTTTTTCCACAGCAGCACTGACAGTAATGTCTGCTGTAACACAAATATTAGGGTTCTCAAATATTAAATCATTTTTATTAGCATTATTAACAATTTACTGGTCAAATCTACACAATCTAAGTCTAATTATAAATAATGTAAAAAGGTTATTAGGAAAAAAATAGTTTGTGATGAAGATGTTTAATTTATGTTCATGACAGCTAAATACAGATATTGCTATAAAGTTTTTTCAGGAACAAACTGCAAAGTTTGATATAATGTATATATAATAATAGATGCAGAAAAAGTGAATTATACTTTAACAAATAAAAATCTATGATGTAGGCATATTACTGTTTCTTACATTATAAATGGAAGTTATAGGTAAATCGTGAATTTTAAGAATACATTAGAACCTCCAATTTAGATATCCTCCAATCCTCCAATAACATCCTATCAATGATTCTTTTTCTATAACAGCACTCCCTGTTATATGTAGCAAATGGAAAATCTGTCCGCAATCACATACTTCATAAGTACGTAGGACATGTAAGTATGTATGTATTTCCCAACTAACAAAAAAGTATGTTTTATATAGTATTTTGACTGGTATTAAAATTCAAGCAGACTACAGAACAATGTTGATATTTTTACGTGACATACGACGTCACAGCAATGCAAATTTAAATTTGGAAAATATTTAATTAAATAGTGCAATTTTAGCTACAAGAAATAATGTTTTCTTCTTTGAATATTAAAGCGCTTGATGACGAGACGTCTCTCCCGTGGCCTCATGGGATAATAAAGTGTACATCGTATGCATACTTCAAAATCTCGACGGGAGTAGTAGGTTATCTGGGAATTTTTTGCCCGCTGTATTTTAGATGCTAGGAATTCTGACATAATACACACCTCGCATACTCATGTTTCACATACTATATAGTATGGAAGTCTGCTTCACCATGGCTTACAAACATGGTCACCACAGACTCACACATCCAATAGCCAACTGTGCTTCTATGCTCCAAGTCACCATCATTCTAATTGTGTTTACCTGCGTTTAAATTTGTAAAGCAAATTTCAGTTCTCTTACATTTATATTGTCTACCAAGTTTGTATTTGCTTGCGTTTAACCGGTTATTGGATAGATTGTTTACTCTGTTTTCAACTGTGTTTTGCCTAGCCAGTTTAAATCCTGCTCATAGTCTAATTATATAATGTCTATTATAGTGTAGTCTACTTTAATATTAGCTTAAAAAAATTATATTTTTCAATATACAACCTGCGTTTTCATTCTGACACTGTTTTCTTTCCATCATTTTATAATGTAAATATGACTATGGGATGTCATGAACTTACAGGTTCATTTCCTGGTTTAGGTTAAAAAGGCAAAAATCCAATGCCAATGCTAATTATTTAAAGGTCAAATATTTTTTCTATACACATACTTTACAGGAGAAGACCTTATTTCTGAGATTATATTTCCTCCAATAAATAAGACAGCTTCATCTATATTGTTCCCTAACATAGTCCCAATAGTCCCATTTTAGATGCCTCTATTTGTAGATTTAGCTTGAGGGGTTAAGGGCCTTGCTCAAGGGCCTGGCAGTGGCAGCTTGGTGGTAATGGAAATCAAACCCACAATCTTCCAGTTAGCAGTCTGACACCTTAACAACCACCACCTCTCCCTATTCGGCAGATAAATTTGTTTACTAGGATTAATTGCACAGTTGAGAGATTATATTCAATACTAACCTCATATGAATGTAGAAATACATAAATAAATACATATTTTCTGATCTTCAATCAAGGTTTATTCATTAATTTTATTACATATACAGCAAATCTATTTTAAAATACATACATTGACAAATGATATGTCTAGGTTTTTTATAGTGTTTTCCAGTATACTGTAGACATTGTGTAATAGCATTAGAACTGGTGTGCTGCTGAGAGAGTGAATCGCTGGCAACCGCCTGAGACTTTGCTAAGGCTAAAAATGGCAGTCCTGGTGGTTGCCATATCCACAAGATAGGGAAACCATGGAAACAGTGATGCAAAACGACAGCATGCACTAAGCAGCTCAGAGTAGTACACTCACATAGGAGCAAAGCCTGAAACTCTGCTGTTTAGTGCCATATAATAATTAATATACTGTGTACGAGCAAACGTTTATCAATGAATTTAGAAATAATAAATTATTATGTCTGTATTTTTTATTATCATAATATAAAGCATGTAAATAATGCTGTGTGTCTGCTGAAATTATTAATAGTAAAAGCATACATTTCAAATCCACTGCTCATATTTAATTAAACTGACTAGTCATGCATACTGTTTGTTTTCTATAGTCTGTTACTTAGTACAAAGGAGCCTTAACTTGCATTTCAGCTGCTTGGTTTTAATAAAAAAACGTCTCGGACATTGAAATTTATGTGGCGTGTCTTTAAATGAGTTGTCTTCAATTTTATTTCTAAATTATGCACACACTCTTAAATACGGAAGAATAGGGCGTGACTCCCTGTTGGATATAGAGATCATGTGGCGGTAATAATCAACCTGGCTTCGTGCCTGCTTTCCTGCTCCTTTATTCATTAAACAGACTGACAAGGCAGCTTATACAGAAAGACTGCAATGTTTATTACAGTGCTTCATGGTGGTAAGTGCTCTTTCATATGCTTGGGGAAAAAGGTTTCATTTATAGTACAGGCAATAAATTGAAATAAAATATTTGTTTTGTGTTATGTGCAATTTAGACAATCAAAGAAGTCTGTTTAATACTTGGTGTAAAATCGTAGTCCTTTTGGACTGGATCAAAGTCAAGTGTGGATGTGAACATGACGGTACGTGTGCTGTAGTCTGGAAAATCTGGAAAAAATCCTTTACTGTATAGTGTTACATGCTGAATCCTATTGATTTTATGCAGAAGTGGTAAACTGTTAAGGGTGCTGGCATTAACTTTTTTCACCTAGGAGTGTATTACCTGTCCTTTTCAGCTATGCAGGCTTATAACGTATGTACTTAAGATTCGTGTTCTCGTGCAATATATATATTGATATTCTTTTTATCTTTGACAGCTAAAATAGATTTGGCAAATATGAACGGTCAGGTGATGCATCTGCCTCAGCACCAATCTGCAGTCGCTTCAGATGTTCTAACTCAAAGAGAGGAATTTATACTCATCAGCATAAGCCGTAAGAAAAAAAAAATCTGTACAAAGACATGTCTTTATGCTCACGTCTGTTTTCATGTTAGACTTGTGGGGGCCGACGTAATCTATACAGAGAATGCATGTCTGGAAACACAGTGCCTTTTACGGCAAAGGTCAAAGTAGGGGCAGCAATTTTAAAAGCACTCACGTCAACAGTGTCTAATTAACAGCAAGAACTAGGATGTCTGAAAAGATGCCAAGCAACACACTATTTAAATGTGCGTCAGTGTTATTACAACACAGTGGGAGATGGTACTTTGAAATTATAACTAAGCTACAGATTATTTTTAAAGAAAATATCTGAACTGAAAACCGGTTTATTGTGCACAATATATAAAATTCTACAATGAACACAAGATGTTATTGTCTTATAATAAGAACTAGACAACTAGTTTTGATATAAAAAGGATTATATTTTAAGAGATTATATTTTAACTGTAGGGGCATCATTTTAGAGAACAGCTTTTAGACTTCTACGGTATAAACATCTGCTCACACTAGACACATAATACTAATCTTGCCTGAACTACATGAATATTGTGTAAAGTTTACGTTTGCCTTTATCACAAATCAGAGAACAGTGTGTCACTTTTCCTTCACACGTGTATTCGTTTTGGAGTTCACATCTGCCCTTACAAGACAAGGCCTTTGTTAATAAGTGTTTGGTTAATATTTGCCCTGTCTCTCTCAAGGGGCCAGCGATCCATCAAACCCAGTACACACTTCACTGCTTCATAACTGTGACCTGAATGATCCTCAGTGCCTAGGTATGTGAAACAGATGACTTCTTTTTCTTTTTGGAGTTGTTGTCTGTGGTGACTGTGTTTTTTGTACCTGTAGTTAGATTACGAGAGGCAAAACAGGAAGCGTGTGAATCTGCTGAAAACAGCAGAAAGTTGATTTCGTCATTATCCACAGAGAGTAAGCTCTTCACACCTGTGCTTTACTTTCCATTAGTTTAAATGATACAAGTAATAAAGCATTACTTACACATCTGTACTAATTGTTATAAGGAGTTGTACTATAAAAATGTGTTATTTTCCCTCTGTTTTAGACCAAACAAGACCACACAAACAAATACGGTTCTCAAGTGCATCCACTTTCCAAACCTACCCGGTGTAACCCTGTATCGTAACTATTCTTGCTACAAAAAGGCTAAAGGGGATGTATATTTATTTCATTCGTTTTGAATAGCAAACCTTATACAATGTCCACTTTATGTCCACATTTGTAGAACTATGAACTCTTTCGGCTGTTTTTTTAGGGGTCGCCACAGCAAATCATCTGCCTCCAACGATCTTTATCCTATGCATCCTCTTCATTGACACCCGCTAACTTCACGTCCTCATTTATCACATTCATGTCCCTCCTAATTGGCTTTACTCTTTATCTTCTGCCTGCAGCTCCACGTCCAATATTCTTCTATCAATATTTCCCCTATTCCTCCACCATACATGTCCAATCTGTATCTCATTCTGTCTTCTTTGAATTTGTCCCTGGAATGTCCATCATGAATCAACCCTATTTAACATCTAATAAGCCAAACATGTAGCAGCAACACAACGCACAAAAATTTCTACAGTTTAAAAGCCACTTTTAATGTTCAGTTCAAACAATGAAATAAAGAAAAAGTCCAGTACCAGATAGGCTGGTTCGAATATTTCACAAGCTGCTGATCATCTAGAATTTTTAAACACAGCTAAATAGTTTAACCAGAATGGCATCAGAAAGAAACAAAAGAAAACATCTTGTGAGTGGAGGCTCTACAGGCTTAAATGCCTTAATTATAAAAGAGACTGATCTTAGCTGGCATGAAGGATATATTCACTCGAATAAAAACTTTTAACACCCTTGCTGATCAAAAAAAGTCTTAACACATAAAACCTTAAGGTGGGAGGACCCATATTTAATCAGGAAAATTGGATGCTATTATATACAGGTTATTATGACTGAAGACTGGAAGACCAGGTTATTTTTTGGTGTGAAATGCGTGTGTGTGTCTGTGCCTAATATTTCTGGCAGAAATGAAACTTAATTTAGTCTTATGCTGTTGTAGCTTGTGCACTTCAGGAAATGGTGTTCTGCCTATCACATTTATAAAGAATGATTGTTGTGTAAAAGTTACTAAGTGTTTATTACACAGTATGGTATACAACTAAGGGTGTGCTTCATTTCATTCTTGAAAACAAGTATAGAATGCAAAGGATGAGATTGTAAAAGATGCACAATTACAGCATAAGACATCTCTGCTATGTCGTTCTTTCCAAATAGCTTTAATTTAACCTTTGTACAGCCTGTAAAACCGAAAAAAGCCGATTCACTCACTCAGCACAGGTTTATTTAATAAAATGCATCAACTATTTAAATATGAAAAGCTTTAAGCTAAAAAACTGGCTATGGAGTAAATCCACAGAATTCAGCTTGTTAGTTTCTTAGTTATGTTCTTTTATTTCTTTTTAATTTCTCCTAAGCCACCGTGCTATTTCTTCCAAATCAATATAATAATTGTACGCGATGAATAATAAACAGCAATACTTACTTGACAAAGGTGGCTCCTAACTAAGATATCACTCATCCACCATTTACAAATTCAATATTAATGCAAAACAACAAAAGACTCGAATACAACATTAAGCTCCATAGCAAACCTGGCTTTCTCGCAGAATTAGATCAGTGTGTTTAAAAATATTTAAGCTCTCTCTGTCAGATTTATGTGTAATAGAGTAAGCCAGGACAGATATAGGTATAATAACGAGCAGCTCTACACCCATACAAGATAAATATAGCCAGACAACCTGTTGGCAAAAATGTGAACAACGCCATCTTGAAACTGAGAACAAAAGCACAGCACCAGGCGTTACATTCAGCACTGCAGCAGTAAGAGCTGCTGAAAGATATGTCGAGTAGCACAGCCACACTTCTTTGAAATAATCTCAGCGATAGGAATGAGACAGACCGCATCCAGCACAGCTTTAGCGGTGTATCACCACTAATAAGAAATAAAAGATTACTTCTTCCGAGCAGGTTGATAAAGGTTGAGAAATACTTGCTTTGCTGTGTGTGTGTGTGTGTGTGTGTGTGTGAGTGCATTGATGACATGACTTGGATAAGCCAACAATCTGCAGTCTGTGCTTTGTCAATGCTGAGACTTTTAACATTATTAACGTCATACGGAAACGATAAACTGTTTGTTTAATGTTTAAAAATAAATCATTAGAATTTAATACTGTTTAAAGCAAGCGCTAGCTGTTCTCTTAGACTCACAAACAAAAATCACAAGCAACTTTTAAGTAGTTTGGCCCTGTCTTTCTTAAGAGGCAGTATCAGGTCTCAATCAGGCTTGCCAGGTATGCTGCCCTGCCAGACAACCAGAGGGCAACTCTAAGACCTTCTGCTCCCTTGTTGTAGACCATGGGCTCCGTGTTTCTTTCATGTTGCTTGGATGATTGTTTTCCTCATTAAGTTAAGGTGTTTCTTGTTTAGTTGATTGTTTACATTAGTTTGTGTATTTGTACCCCAGTGTTTGAGTTTGTCTTGCTTTGTTGCTTGTCACTGTTTGTTTGTCTCATGTTGTGGTTGTCTGTCATGGTCTTGATCATCAGTTTTTTCTCTGTACAAAACTGCAGTAGCATCCTTATATTATTCATATTTAAACTACTTGATGTCATAAAAACATAAATAAAGTGCTTGTCTGTACATCTGTTTTTTGTTTGCGCTTGAGCACTGTGCTCGTTTGACTCCCTGCTTCCCTGCTAGTACTGTTACTACTAATAAAACGGATCTCTGGGGACCCCCAAAGTGCATGGCCATTTAGAATCATCCTAACCCCCAGATTTTATTGTTTTAATTATTTTTTCTTGTTGTATCTATTAAAAATAAAATATGGTATAACCTTTTAACAATCTTATTCAATATTATATTTAACTCACTAGTAAGTTATAAAGCCCTCCATTGGGGTAAAAGGCTCCACTTAGAGCATTTAACCTAACTTTTTAAATCAAACTAAGGGGCTTTTATTATTGTCTTTCACCACAAAATGTGTTGTTTTAACAATATTCAATAAAATACATTTTTTTGCTAGTATGCTTTACTGAAATACAGTAGTAAAAAGAAAATGTTTCTTAAACCCACCAAGACTGAATTACTTTTCAGAACTTATAAACAAGAAATACATTGTTAAGTCTTAAATATAAAAATTATTATGTGATCCTTTTTACTGGTCGTGTGACCTGTGCCTTTTCTTTTGTTTTGAGCTCTTGTCTGCCCTATAAATGCATTCGGATCACCTTCAACCTTCATCTTGTGACATGATTTTCTTATTATTAGTTAAAAAAATAACCAGGCATTTACCCACCTTGACGTTTTGTTATCAGTTTAAAGGTGGACAACAGAAAAACTATCAATTAAAAAAATTCTATGGTATTCAGAATTATATATAATTTATCAGTAACATTTTTCGGCTTTCCTGTGCCACCACAAACCTGGAATAATATAAAGTATAAAAAATATTATGGGAGTATGGGAGTAAAAAGAAACAAAACAAGGAAAGGTCCAATGTCTTTATTCAATATTTAAGATACACTACCATTTCTAGATGATTATTTAAAGTAAGGAAATCTGTAAGTTATCCATTAATACCCTTGTGATGTCATTTTCCTGCAAGTATAATTTCATCTGTTGAAATGAATTGAACTTTACAGACACGCTGTTAATAATGCAAAAGAAAGTAATTTACAAGTGAATTTATAAAACGCGTAACAATTTCTTATAAATTACATTTTCACTAACGTTTAAATAATTAACTGTGTATTGGATTTCACTAAACATGTAAACATTTTAAGACAGAGAGGTACAAATAGAGGTAATTGAAAACCTATCATAAATTCATTACAGCCCATAATACACCTCAAAAGTTATTCATCTCCTCATCCTCATCCATGTGTTTGCTGTGTTGTTTGTTTATTGCTAAAGAACTGTTCAGTGACCACGTCTAGATTATCAGCTGGTGAGACTGTGTGTGTGCTTGTGGACTGGCTGTCTGGATGGGTTTGTTCGTTAGGTTGGGATGGGTTTTCTTCCTGATAGATGTCAGCTCCATGTCCTGCACTACAGTTAGACAGCCTGTCTCTCACTTGCATCAGTCTTTGCTCTTCTGTGTCATGCTGCTGATGCTTTAACCCTGATGCTTTCTCCTGCAAGAAGAGACACTAACATTAACTTTAATAAGAATAACAGACCTACTGAGAAACTAGGACTTTTAATGGATGTCAGGATAACGAGTGATGTTAAACGTCTAAAACAAAAAGCAAGTGAAGAAAAAGTGAACGAGAGAACAGACGCAGTAGGAGTCAGATGTCAGTCAATCATCAAAGATGACTAGGTGGTAAAGTCAAAAATAGCAAAGCACAGCTGAAAGACTAAAAACAAACATGGCTATTAACAGGATGACTCAGCTTCGAGACACACACACAAACACACACACACACACACAAACTTAAGGTGAGTCATTTTTCCGAAATGGCAGGCAGTACATTTTAATATGGTGCGGGTAAATTTCATCAAGCTGACAAAACCAAGTAATCAGACAAAGTATAAAACATACCAGCTCTACGCTATTACAGCTTATTCGACCAGAATCTGGAACAAAAAAGTACTTATATTAAACCTCTTTTTGGTTTCATTTGCTTTTTGAAGATTTAATCGGGTTAACGATCTTACTTTCTGCAGATCTGTTTGCTGAAGAACAGTTTTGTTCATGAAGAATATACTCCAATTTAAAGAACTTGTACTTCTGCAATCTATGATCAAATACAATAATACACTTGAATATGCAGGTTCATTTAATGCAAATATTTCTGTACATTAATAACTTTGAAAGCAGACCTTTCTGCCAGTAGAGTCTGAGAGAATTGAGTTTCTGTAGGAATTTTAACACTGAGAAAGTCCTCAACCATTGTACTAAAGGCAACATTCGGGTTCGGCTCTTTAATCTGTAAACATGCTGAGAATGATTACAAAGTCTGCAGGTGAGTCTATAGTGTTGATAAATGTCTAGATTAATAATAATACCATGCATTCCTGCTGCCTCTGAGTGAAGGAGCGGTGGAATAACTGCATACTCAAGGCGGATATAGCTGAGTGAAGAGCATCAAAAAAATGTTGCAAAGTGAAGCCTGGAAGTAAAAACAGAAAGAGAGTTAATATCCAGCATTAGACAATGGAATACGTATTAAAATAACAGACCAACAAAGAAAAAACCAAAATAACAGAAAAAAAAATAATTTTATAGATGGATGGATGGATATAGAGATATATCCTATTATATTTATATTTCACCCCTTTATATACTCACCTGATTTAATGTAGGCCAAAGAGTGTACTAGAACTGAGATAAATTGGCCTGCATTTTGTAGCTTGCTCTCGAGAATATACAGAATTTGGTTGGATGTGTCATAGTAAAAGTCTTTGTTGCAGTAGGCTAGTGGAGAATCGGTGCGTGTGACTGGAAGAGTCTCAGCCAGTAGCAACATGACGGAAGGAAACGAACAGACTCGGTTTAGAAGCTTTACAACATGGCAGCCAAACAGAAACACTGCAAAGCTTCTTGGAGGGAGGTTATCAAGAGCAACAGGAATCAGCTGTGTTGGTGGCTCCTCCACAGGGTCATCATAAATTGCTGTAGGAAAAGCTGGAAGTCACAAGTCAACATATTCATTACATTTCTGCAGTATGGTGAGCCATAGTTTTTCAGCCAAGTTCCAGTGTTATTATTTAAAAAGTGTGTAAAAGATGTGTATTACCCCAAATATGGCCATTTACGTGTTCATTTTTAATTAGCAAGAAATTGGTAACAAAACACCCTCTTCTATAAGCAAATCTGCCCTTTTAAAGTACGGTGTATCTGTATCCGTGTATCCGTAGGAATTGAAATTTACTCTAATATTAAGATGAGTAATAAGTCTAATGAAAAAAGTCATACTGATATTTTCCTGAGGTCTGGACTTGTGACTGAGTTCCTGCAGAGATTGCTGTATGTCCTGTAGAGTTCTGGTGAGAGGTGTAAGGGCCACCAGCCTAGCCAGGTCTTCTTCACTCACACAGGCCGCTGTGCTCAAAGGGAGACCAGAAAGACATTTTCTCACCCCTGGACTAAAAGAGTCTGCCTCTGTATCAGACCGTGCTTTCAGTTCACTCATGTCGGTTGAAGAAATCTACAATGTGTTGCAAACAAACTGATCAGAAATTACAGCCAAGAAGTATATCGCATAAAAAGGGAAAATATGAAATGAACCATGCTTTACTGTACTGTAGTTAACCTGGGTGTTTATGTGGATTTGACTTTCTCTGCTTTCTCTGGGTTGCTGCTGCTGCCATGCCTCTCTGTCCAGTCTAAACAAAACAGCTTCTAAAGACTTTAGCAAAGCCTCCATCAAGCCCATGGATGACTTCACTAAGACACATAGACACACATGTACACAAATACTGACTACTGTCATTTTTCCAGCTCACATAAGTCAGTTGTTAATTTTTAAATTCATACCAGAAAATGATTCCTTCCTGGCTTGTGCATTACTTTCTATAATTTTTTTCCACTGACTCAGTACCGAGGGCTCCATATTCTCCAAAACCTCCTAAAAAGTATAATTAAATTTGCAAAAAAAAATGCATTTGCAAAGAAAAGCAATTATTTTAACCCATGGTTCTTACCCGCAGCATGTCAGTCTGCTGGCAGATATTCCTGTAGAATTCCTGTGTATCTTTGCGATGCTTAGCCAGCTGTGATGCCAGATGCAAATTCTGGTCCTCCAATTTGTCATACAGTGTTTTTACATTAAACCCTTCCAGCTCCATGAATCTATTTTTGAATCCTTGAGGCAGTTTTAATAAAGGTTTTAAACAAAATGTTTTAAGGCTAAGATCTTATTTTGACAATGAATTGTGGTTAATTATCTGGGTGGTTTAACATGGTCACCTTTGCACACAGCAGGTTCTTCTTCTTCTGCACCCTCACCTACTCCTCTAAGTCCCAACAAAGTGCTATCCATGCTATGGGAAAAAACATAACAAAATAAACATATTTATTGCTTGCAAATTGCTTAGGTATATACAGTTACCTCAAGCGCTGACTCACCATTCTCCATCGTAAACATATGCTACAGGAACAGCAGGTTCTCCCAAGCTGCGCCATTTAGGCTTAGGTCTGCCTTTAGCAATTAGGTTGGCATGATTAGGTCTCAGGAGCAAAGCAGACAGAGTCAACACGACTATTAGTAACAGCATCAATGCCAATACCGCTGCAGATAAAAAAAAAAATCCAACAATGATGGATATGTTAACGGGAGGTTTTTTAATCTTATTTGTTTAAGATTGTTTTGCCCATTTTTGTCTTAATTGATAGAACAGAGATAGAGAAGAAACAGGGGAGATAGAAGGGGGGGGCACAAGCGCAACCATGCATGTGGGTGCCAGCACCCTAACTCACTACACCATGGCACCAGCCAAAATAAAATAAATGGCATTAAAAAAAATCCTAATTCAAAATCAGTAATAATGGTGACCTAGGTTATAAATTTAAATCCCCAAAATGGCCATTGCTGGGTCCATGAGCAAGGCCATTCAACGATGACTACCCAGTTGTATAAATTTATGTTGCGCTGGATGACAGCAATAGATTTAGATATCTGAATGTCACATCTATATTTGCCCATTTCCAAACCATAAACATTAACAGAAAGCTTTGCTATTATTTGTAGTCATACGCATTGCAGTGTATCCCAAAGGAGTAGGAGCAGAACTAGGTTTGTTTGTTTTTTTCCAGAAAAGGGAAAACTTCTGGACAATCGTGCATTATTTTGGAAAAGATGACTTCTGGTGTCTGCCATTTAGTGTATTAGTGAAGCAGTTTGACCCTAGCTATGAAAACCTCATCTTCTCATGAAGTACTTATAATTGAACATATAAACCAAGGCTACAGTATTAGAGCAAATGCTACTCATATAACAAGTTAAAATTAGTCTTGTGGCAAGACCCTTAATAATTTTTGTTACGCAAACACACCTCCGATAGTGCCCCAGTCAGGCAGCAGGTTGAGGCGCTGTTGTTTGACAATCCCGTGTCGCACTAGCTGTGCTGGAGTGGTGGGCTGAAAGGTAGCTGTAGTAGGATCACATTCAGTACTGTCCTCTTTTACCACAACTATCAGACTCCAGTCTGGCACTGCGTTGTCCAGAAACACGTATTTCCCTGGCTCCATGAATACATGTGCAAATCTAAATGAGGAGTTTTAGATAAAATGATTGAATAGTTGTCTGTACTTCAGATCTATCACACTTCTTTCTTTAATAAGTGTTAATTTAAGGATGTTCTGTATAACCATAAGAGAAGTCATATTCTTTAGCTATAACAGCAGCAAATATATAATCAAAATATGATTATTTACTAAATTAAAGGTTAAATACACTTATATTAGATATCAGATGTTCTATAGTGTACACACCACTATTTATACCGCACTAGGTAAAGTCCTGAACCTTTATAATTAATTGGTCTTTAGTGAAGTGGTGGCTCATGGTTAAGGTGTTTTAAACTACCAACCCATAGATTGTGGGTTCGATTTCCAGCTCTACCAAGCCACCACTGCTGGGCACCTGGGCAAGGCCCTTAACCCTCAATTGCCCAGTTGTATAAATGAGATAAATGTAGATTGCTCTGGATAAGGGTGTCTGCTAAATGCTGTGAACTTCATATACAAAAGATGTTAACTGGAATCCATAAGCATGTAAAAGTATTTGACTTTAAAGTGCCTTATATATAATAACACTTTTACTTATTATTGAATAAAAATTAAACAAATATTGTAAAATTAAAAAAAGGCCTGGATTTTTAGGAAACTCACTAACCCAAAAAAATAACACATTTAAATTCATACTTTACCTAGAGGAATTAAATTTTGAATGTTTGACAAGGCGCTCCAGTTGTCTGAATGCCCCAAAGTCCCAAATTGGATTACTGCTGAACAAATGGTTCTTTTGATAGACTGGAAAATGGCTGAGAAGACGATCTGTATTCATAATCGATAAAATGAGGTTATACTACCATGTATATAAATACTTTAGAAGAAATTGTTTGTAAAAATACCCTACGTGAGTGGTTGATGGTAAGCTGAAAGATGAGCATGTCATTAGGGGAAAGGCAAGCTATAGGGTTTGGAATGCGAGGCAGAGGCTCTGAGATCAGTAATCCCAGCTCATCTGTGTCTCTTCGCTTCCTTGGATGTTCATCCAAAATTTCAAAAGGCTCTGTAAAAAGATATGACTAAATATTAAACATTATTTAAGCCTTCATACAGACTGTGATAGTAATGTTTTCACTTGTCCTTAGTACTAAATTTCTGTTTTACAATATGCTAAGGATACATGTTTTAAATCAAAATATGTTACTATGAAATAATAAATGTTTATTTGAGATACCAGATAAAAAGATGTTAATAAAAGTAGGGTCCTTTAAAAGCCAACCAAACACTCCATTTGAAGAAAACTGGACAAAGTGAATCTTTCCAAAGCTGTTGATATGACTGTCAGGTCCCAATACATTCATTATGTTCTAAAATGTAAAACAAGCATTGATCAATACATCTCACAACTGGGACGAAAATGATCTTGGCCAATAAGTTGGCAGTGTTACGGTAAGAAAAAAAAAAGCATAGCACATACACACATCCACACAGCACTCACTCTGCTCCAGATCGTGCTTTCATCCATCGCTTTGATCCGGAGCACCAGCTGTCCATCTGGAGCCAGTCTGGCAGATAGCACAGGCAGTGCAGACAAGCATGAGGAGTTACAAAGCTCCTCCACAGAGACGTACATCTCACAGTTACAACTGCAAGAAAACAGATAATAGCCTCTTTTTCATAATGCTCTAAGTGCAATACATTTATTTGCCAAATACTTGGCTTATGTTCCCTACAAGTTATTTATTCCTGCATGATTTTATTTAAATGGGGCTGTATTTGTTTTAACAACCTTAAACATTTTAAGCACACTCACATGCCCAAGCTTGCATCTAGCTTCCCACCATGACGTCCACAAGTAATGTTGCATGAATAATTAAAAGGACTGACACACTCCTGTGATGAAGCTAGTCTCACTTGTCCGGTTCCACAGCGTTCGCTGACCTTTAGGGACCAGAAAACTTAATCATATCTTATGTTACTTATTTATAAAATAATGCAGACTATTTCATAGCTCCCTACACCATCTTGTAGATATCCACCTTATGTACAAAATGTTACCACCTTATTTAAAAATGTTGTAATAATCTACAATTAAGTTGTTTATATGCTAATGTCTGTCATATTAGATGGACAGTAGCTAAAATATATTTTTTACCTCAGGTTGACAGTCTAAAGTGCTATCAGCAGTAGAACTTTTAAAATCCAGTTCATTGTAGAAGACATAACCAGCTTTACACACACAAGAGCCGTCAGAGTGCTGGAATGCCCGGTTTTTGCCTATGCACATGCACGAGGACGCACCTGGAAAAAACATCATTATATTGTGGACCTTACTTGATAGGAACTTGGTGTATGCAATAAATTTTGTCTTGATCACTCTGGTGGTGTAAATAGGAGACCCTGTGCTGAGATAGAAGAGCTTCCACAGGGAAAACAGGCTCTCTGGGCAAACAAGTGGTTAAATGTGTCTGGAGGGCAAGGGTGGCATTCCTCAGTGAGCTTAGCCTTGGTGCTGTTGCTATAGCTGCCTGGTGGGCATGCCACAGGATTGGCTGAGCCCCATGGACAAACATATCCAACTGGGCATGGGTGATCATTGTAGTCATCAGTGCCTGGGGGACATGTAAGTATTATTCATAATGCTTGCTGAAAACCTCAAACCTGTAAACTAGATATTTCCATAGCCGTGGGAACTATGAGTGCTGAGGGTGCTGCAGTAACCCCTGCTGAGAGAAAGTTAAAAATTCCCTGACAAAACATTGCCTCACACGCTCCTCAGCACCCCCTGAATATGTTCCAACAGCTGTGGACGTTTGCCATGGAGAAGACTTACCCGGAGGGCAGTGATAGCCTGAAGGGCATGCAAGACACCGGAGATATGAAGAACCAGTTGGCCGGTAGGTTCCTGCCTCACACATTTTGCAGCTGCTCTCCTCAGAAATTCTTAGGCCACTGACATTACGAGGCATGAAGCCACCATCACACGACAGCTTTGTTAAAGTGTTAGCTGGGCAGTAATAGGGGTATGTACATCTGCCCACGCCCCCCAAAAATAGAAAACGTAAATACAAAATGTTAAGCTTATTTAAATTTTCTTTCACTTTCTTCTTTAAGCATTATAATTTTGCATACATTCGTTGTGGTGTTTTGTAGGTGTGCGAGCCTTCAGGGCAGTAATATCCTGCAGGGCATGGAGTGGGTTCGCCAGTTTGTGGCCTGCAGTACGAGCCTGTTCTACACAAGACCTCCACCACTGATCCTGTTAAAAGACTTTGACCATGACTATATACAAATAGTATATCAACATCTTACATACAAATATTATACACTCACCTATAGGGCACGCGTAAGAAGCTCTGCAAGGAATTCCTACTATGTTAGGATGACCTGTTAGGCGAGGGTCAGGGCAATATGTACCAGCAGCACAGACACTGCACTGGCTGGAAGCATTTGCCCCTGGTTGAGTTCTGAAGGTACCTGGAGGGCAGAGAACTGGCAAGCCTGTACCACTGCACCAATAACCAGGTGGACAGGGTAAATGGGAGAAATCAGTCAGACCTAAAAAATGCATGAAAGTTACAGATAAAGTAGAATAAAACAGGGACATGCCTAATACTGTATGTAAACTTCAGATCTTAAACTGAAGCACAGTCTGATATTGTCTGTAGTAAATAGAAGAATGAAAATGAGCATTACTGTCTGACAGTTTGCCGAAGGTGCCTATAAGGTTTCCCCCTGATTTTTTGGGGGGATTTATTATTATATTTTCAATTGTTGTTTTTGCTTAAGCATTTAGTTGAGGGCATTGATTGGTTTAAGAACCAAATTTATGTGTGTAGCACATTTTATTGCAGCACTGTCAGAGCACAGTAAAAAAAAACTATGCAATATAACTATGCAATTTAATTAAGATTATGAGATTATGTCTAAATAGTATAAATAGACCCATACGAGACTTGTGCTGCCATCTGTTGGTGTGTCTTGAAACTTTTAACTTGAAACTGATACCCCCTTGTATATGGAAGCAGTTTTTCAAATCTTACTGTATATCTGACCTGTAGCATTGCAGAAAGTTCCAGCTGGACACTGAAGACAATCTCCTTTACTTCCTGCACCAGATGTAGGTCTATAGGTAAACTGAGGACATTTTCTTGGTCCAGGCTTTCCTTCAGACTCATTATCAATTATACCATCACAGTAATGACCTTCAGGACACAGGTAGAGCTGAGGATCTCCTGCATGTGAGGTTGAGGTAAAATGATTGGTAAATGGTATATATATATATATATATATATATATATATATATATATATATATATATATATATATGTATATATATATATATATACATATATATATTACACTTAATGTACTAGGTCTTTATATCTTTTTACCCTCTTTGCACCAGTATTTGGGTGGACAGGGAAGACAGTCACTTATGCTGTTTCCTCCTGGAGTTTCCTTTATTGTATTACCAGGACAGGCCTGAGGTTTCTCTGTGCCCTCTGGGCAGTAAAACCCTGCAAATTTACATGATTACATGGTTGCACATATTGAGTGCTGTTAGTTTTTAATTTGTCGTAAATGACCTACCAGCAGGACAGGGACCGGCACACTGCACTCCCCAATCACAATGGCTTACATTAAGCATTGCTGACCCCTTTGGCATGAAATCTGAGCTACCGGAGATGCACACATACCCTGCTGCACACAAGCCTCTAATCTGGCCACCCCTAAAAAAAGTCATTTTCTATTATGTTCATCTGAAAATATTACACAAGACATAAACACAGACTAACAGTAGGTGGATTAGATAACCTGCAAAATTTTCCTGGTGGGCAGGACAAACACTCTTTCTTATTTTGTAGACCTTTAACATCAGGAGGGGTGTATGTGCCATTGGGGCATGGCTGAGGGACCTTGGTGCCTGCAGATATAAAGCAAATTTTACATACATTGTTACTATTACATATCCCAGATTTATATAATTTGATTGAGAACATGTGCAAAATTAATCTAGTGTAAGACTTGTCCAATATCCAATTTATGAGATAAAAACAAGATGCAGATAATAGGACATTATTTAGGTAATCTCTACTTTATCTGATTTTTTTAATAAATTCTTAAAAACAGAATTCCCTAATCTGAAACAAGAATGAAATCCCAAACATTAAAAACACTTAAGAAAATTTTAAATGATATGTCAATTAAAAATAGACAAAGGCTGGTAAACTTAAAAGATTAGTTTAAACAGATTTATTTGAACAAAATATTGTTTAACAAATAGTTGTAACATACTTCATTATGTGGGATCTTCACTAAATTTTATGTCAGTTGTTAATTGTTTTGCATTTATGTAGCATTTTTAGTGGGTATGCAAATGGCCAATTGCTGTAATAGTTTTTATTCTATATGTCCCCCAATTAGATTTGGTTATTTACTGTTTTTGTCTAGCTATTAGGCTTTTATGTACCTTTGCCTTTTCTAGGCTCAATCTTCTTTTAATATTTATGTATCTACTTTGAGTTTATATCGCTGCCTAGACCCACCCATTACCTTTTACTTGTAAGTGCACATATCACCGTACTGTATATTACACACATTTATACTAGGCATACATCATTCTGAGCTGAACACCGTGTAAAGAAGGTATTGGTGTTTATTTGTTTCTGTGTTTCATACCTGCTGGGCAGTAGGAGTGAGAAGGACATAGGGAGGGGTCTCCTGCAATGGCTTCTTCGCAATAGTAGCCTGGGCGGCACGGGATACAGGCCTCTGAGCCTGGGTTGGGCTGATATTCTCCTGTGGGACATGGCAAGGTCACGGAAGAGCCCAGGGGACAGTAGTGACCCTGAAAATATGCCCCTTGTAAGTCTATTTGATCGATGAGAGAGAAAAACAAAATGAAAATACAAGTGTAACCTTGGGACAGAGGAAGGCGTATGGAGTGGTAGAGGAGAAATCAGCGGGACAGTAGAAGCCTGCAGAACAGGGGCCACTGGGAGAAACGAGACCTTCGCTGGCACAGTAATACCCTGCTGGACAGGGTAGACAACTGTCTATGGAAGAGCCACCTGTTGCGAGAAATATTTTCTTGCATTATTTTGTTATATATATATATATATATATATATATATATATATATATATATATATATATATATATATATATATATATCTATATATATATATATAAACTTTTAAATTATTTGTTTAATGCAGATTTCTAGTCTTGGACTTTGAACTGTTTACTGAAGTCAAACAATCTAAGAGTAACAGTCCATTTTTATTACAACATGCATAAAAGACGAATTATAAACGTTATATTCTGAAATATAGGACTATAAAATTGAAATAAAAATAGTAGAGGGAACAATTAAATTGATATTTATGGCATTATTTTTTCCAATAATTTTGTATTTATGCTTGTGATAAACTTTTCTCACATGCTAGTAAACTGTGCATATGGAAAAGATGATATTAGTCTATTACTCTTATCTATAGACAGGTTTTTATTACTCAACTACTAAGGTTAATATACTGTAAATAAACCTAATAAACTGTAAAATATGTATACACACCTGTGAGATTTCGATTGGTGCCTGCAGGGCAGGGCAGAGGTGTGAGGGTTCCCAAGGGGCAAAAGTGTCCTTTTGGGCAGGGACCATTCCTCAAGGTGCTAGTGGTGTTAACAGGGGCAGGGAAAGCAGAACCACTCTGGCAAAAATATCCTGCCTGGCATTGGCCTAAGGCATAAAGAAATAAAATTGTAAAATAATATCTGATAATTTCACTGATGAAATACTGTATATGCACTCAAAAAGACCTTGTGGCTGAGAGGCTCCGGGTATACTGCAGTAAAAGCCAGGAGGACAAGGTACACAGGCAGACTGCGATTGAGCCTTGGTTATCTGGCTTAGGGTGCCTATAGGGCATGGCAGTGCCAAAGCAGTACCAGAGGGACAGTAATGCCCTGGGGTAAAAAAAAAAAAAGCAAAATAAGTATACATAATAATATAGTTTTTACCAAATGTTAAACATGTTGGATAGTAAAAAACACATGACAATAAAAACAATAGTTTAATTTGGTAGAGATACCTTTAGGGCATGAAGTGGGCTCTTGAGTGGCTGAAAATGGACACATGGTACCAGATGGACAGGGAATACAATGAGCAGCTCCAGGGGCATTACTGTAAGTGCCAGGCTCACATGGCTTTTCCACAGAGGTACCAATAGGACAGCTATAGCCATTGGGACAAATATATCCCTCTAGTCCATCTACTGGTCTAGCACTGCGACTGCCGCCGACACATATATACCTGAGAAAGAAAATGCAATTCCTCTTTACACTTTTACCCCTTTAATATGCTGACAATATTTTCATGTTATTTGGCAAAAAAGCAGATATTGCTTTGCTTTAAGTAAGAAAATTTCCTTTTGTTTGGTATACGTATGTCTGTCTCAGTGAAATGCATTGCTACTTAGCTGCAATCTTTATGGTTTACATAATACAATACAACGTCTATTAAAAAAAATACATTACAGAAACAATGTCTGGAGCACTACAGCGTAACTATCATCCATTAGTAGCAGAAAAATGTATAGACAATATGAAACTCAAATGGATGTGGGTGTATCTTGGTCAGATGTCTAGTATACATCACAGAATATAGTGGAATTTTACCCTGCATCACAGAGCAAAGCATCAGAAACATTGGCCATTGCAGGCTGATCGCAAAAGTAGCCTGGTGGGCAGGATAGGCACTTCTCCACCATGCTTAGCCCTGGTGAGCTTGAAAATGTGCCAGGAGGGCATGGGAGAGGGTAGCCAGTGCCAGCAGGGCAATAGTGACCAGGAGGGCAAAGGTTATTTCCAGTAGAGTTCATCTGCCAATAAGAGTAACATGGGGTGTGTAGAAAAACTACTTAAAACTAGCATTTTTAAATCTGCATGTTGGGTTAAATCTACCTTATATCCAGTAGTATTAGGACTTATTGATCCTGAAGAACAATAATAGCCTTCCTGGCATTGCCCAGAAGGCTCAAAAAGCCCTGTCAGGGCACAAAACATACCTATATAATCATAAGAAGAGAGCCTAGATTATTCACTTATTTTTTTTAAATGCATACAGATTAGATACTAGATTAGAATAGACATCGAACCTGGTGGGCATGGCAAGCAATCCGTTTCGGTGGAGGCTCCGGTTAGAGATTGTACTGTACCTTGAGGGCAGGGGAACTCTGTGCCCATAACAGTTGCAAGAGGACAATAAAACCCCCGGGGACAAGCAACCGGTGCCACCACTCCCTCTCCTATGTTGTAAATTATGCTATGAAAAGTTCTGTAGCATTAATATTATAAAGAACTATAGTAAACTCACCCTGACAAAAGTAGCCCGCTGGGCATGGTTCACATTTGTCTCTTTCACTGTTCCCCATGACTGAGCTAAATGTTCCTGGACCACAGGGAATAGGTTTATCTGTGCCAGCTAGACAATAGAAGCCTGCTGGGCATAGTCTCTGCTCTGGGCTACTAGATCCCCAATCACAGTAGTAGCCTGGAGAACAGTCACCTGGAAGGCACAGCAATGAAATTGGGTTATTCTCTATCTATTCTTCAATTTTAAAATCTTTTCCGGATTTTGATTTTACAATGTTATCATTGATATGTGGATGTTTGGTACACCAGTACCAGATCTGACTCCCAGCTGGCAGTAAGCGCCTGCTGGACAAAGAGCTCCTGTGTTGTTGTCAGTGGGGTTGGGAACTGTGGAATGCACAAAGCAGAGAAATCCATGGGCACACCGCCCCGAGGGCTGTACAAGTCCTTGTGCACCACAGAAAAACCCCAATGGACAGGCCATGCATTCATCTAAACACAAAAAACAGACAAATACCAAATACCAAACCTTGAGTATCATAAGTGATCATTTATTTTCATTATTTTATAATTTATTTCCTCCTAATGCACCAACATAGAAGCAGTGCATTTTTTTATTTTTTAAGCATTTGAAAATGGATATTTTTTTTAGTTTTGATCATTAAAAAGAATATTATGGCTATATAAAACAATCTAGTATTTTAATTACATTTCTGTTAAAATCCCTAAGATAATGTATTACCTGCTGATGTAAGGCCTTGCATATCACTGTATGTGCCTTTTGGGCAAGGGACAGGCCGGCCTAACAATGTTTCATTAGGACAGTAATAGCCCTCTGGACAGATCAATGGAGTGCTGCTAACATTTGACTTTTGTGTGGAAGTGGGACAGTGAAATCCAGGAGGACAGGATTTACATTCTCTTTGGCCTTTCTGATCTTGGAACAAGCCTGTAGAGGAACCACATGCAGAAATAAAGAAAGTCTGAACAAAAAATCTTGAAGTTTAAAACTAATTAGCGCCTGTGACCCCTTTTACAACCTTATTAAAGGATTTTTATAGCAGAGAGTATCTGAGGTTAGTTTGCAGAGTGATAATGAATTACCATTAGGGCAGGGTGTGCAATCCTCTGCACCCTTTCCACCACTCTCAGAAAGGTAAGTGCCCACTGGGCAGGGTGTGGGCACAGCACTGCCACTCTGACAGTAATAACCTGGAGGGCAAACATCACCGAACACTGCAGACACAGGGGCTGGGCTAGGCGACCCCTCAGTGCAGTAAAAACCTAGTAGAATCAATAGAGGTTATTAACAGCAGGTTATTGAAAGCTGGAAAAAACAAACACACATTTTACAAAGCTAACCTGGCAGACAAGGTCCGCTAACTGTAGTCAGGCCTGATTTCGAACAGTAGAAGCCTGGGTAGCAACTCTGACACTGGCCTAGTTCTTTTAATCCACTCTGCACACTACAGGCAAAATCAGATAATCAAAGTTCTAGAAGAAGATTACTACTGACTGAATTTATCATCACGCAGTCAGTTTCTGCTATCTTGTTGATGTTCTGCTTTATTTAAGTTACAATAAAAAAAACAATAAAAAATAAAAAAATAAATAAATTTTGGGGGATCTAGGGTAATTCCTGATTTATTTATTATGTATATATACCATTATATATGTTTTATTATAAAAAGACATGTGTACCTGAATGTGCCTTTAGGGCAGGGGGTTGCAGTGACGCTTCCAGTGAGACAGTAAAATCCAGGTGGGCATTGCATTCCTGTCACATTGTCTACAGGAGAAGGTACAGAAGCTCCTCCAGAACACAAGAAGCCCGCCATACATAGGCCAGTAGGTGAAATGTTACCTAAAACCACAAATGTGTGTGTAGGAACCCCTTTAAATAGATGACTTTAACATTTTAATCCAATGACTTTTACATAGTGGCCTATGAGAACACATTATTGTTTACCTGCTCCTGCACAGTATGTGCCTGGATCACACAAAGTGCACTTAGATAAATCATTTAAGCCCGACTGGTTTCCATAAGTTCCTTCTGGACATGGGTGCTGAATTACAGACCAGACAGGACAATAAAACCCAGGCTTGCATAGGACTGGTTGTGTCATACCTAGGGTAAAAATAATAACCACACCATTTATTTTATTATACAACTGAGGAATTGGGGCTGAAGGGTGTTGCTCAGGGCCCAGCAGTGGCAAATTAGTGGTGCTGGGAATCGAACCCACAATCTTTTTGTTAGCATTTCAACTGAGCCACCATCTCCCCTAATACATCAGCTGAGATTTAAAAAAAGCTAAAGTTAGCTAATATAAATGCGCAATACCATTTTTTTAATATTTTTCTAATATAGCGCACAAGTTTAGAATTAGTATTAGCAAACAACCATAATGACAAGAAGGTACGTGTAGTTTGCAAAACAAATAATACCTATTAGCTGTTATGCTAAGGAGCTAAGTGGGCCACATTTTAGACTTGTTTTTTTTTTCTACAGTACTGTTGTTTTAAATTATAATACTTTCATTGTTGTTTAGTAATGCTTCACTTTGAAGGATCTGTTTTATGTTATGGAAAACGGTTGACATTTAAAAAATTGCCTGCAAGCCACTTCCTATTGTGTATAAAACATTTACCTATGGTAAAAAAATTTTTAGTTACCTTCTTGAGGACAGAAAAAACCAGCAGGGCACATCTCACATCTCTGTTGGCCCTGTCTGGGCTGGTAGCTGCCTATAGGGCATGCTTTACCGTTCATACTTCCCTAAAAATTAGTAACATAGTAATTGTAATGAATGTAGTTAAAAACATTTATTTACCTTTTCAGACTGCGTAAATTTTTACCTTTTCACAGTAGTGACCTGTTTTACATTTATATTCTGGAGGCTGAGACGAGTTCTGTCCAACAGGGCAATAATATCCCTCGGCACACAATCCACTGGGTTCAGTTAGACCATTCTGGCCACAAAAATGCCCAGATGGACAGAACAGACAGTCCTCCAGTCTAGCTGCTCCAGAAGAGTCTTAGATATACACAAAACATCTGTTCAGTAACATATAGCTTCAGAAAATGATAGTTATAATTAGAAAACAACATGATAAAGGAAATACACTGATTTATAGTTTAGCAATTTAAACCAAGATTTTAGCCGGTATAATTTTTTGTTTTGTTTTACTAACACTTGAGTTTTTATAAATTTTATTTTGGATTATTTATTAAAATACTCTTGAAAATTGCATTATCTCACTTCTCAATGTGCCTGGCAGACAGGGCAGGGGTACAGCTGTGCCTCTAGGACAGTAATGACCAGGAGGACAGGGTGTAGCATAAGGATCCGAGGAGCCTTTAGGGCAGTAGAAACCAGCAGGACAAAAGCCGACAGGTGCACTGAGTCCAGTCTGATTACAGTACAAGCCTGCGTTACATAGTTGAGGCAAAGTTGACCCAACAGGGCAATAAAAACCTGTGCAGAGTGAAACATAAATACAAACTTCATTGTATATAATTTATGATTGCTAGCTATGTAAAAATAGACAATGCACTGCATGCATGCAGATGTAACAAGGCGGCCTCTCTACCTGTAGGGCAAATGTCTCCTCTAAAGTCATTGCATAGATGTTGTGGGATTTGCAACGTTGCTTCTGAATTATGTTTAGTCAGTGATGAATCTGAAGCAAGCCAGGAGTTCAAACTCAGGCAGTTTCTTATTCCACTTTCTGTAGAAAGAAACAAATATTTTAGTACTTTTAACCACCACACTTAGTTTTAGACTTTTGCTTTAGGCACAAACAGCATACCGGCACTATAAGCTGTGCAGGTGCTGTTGTATCTCTGAGCACAGAGATGAAACTCAGGGTAAATTGACTCTGGCAGGAGGTCACAGAAGCAGGCCAGCTGAAATGCTTTGGCCTTCGGGGCTGCAGTATCTGCACCACCTGTGCAGTAGTGTCCAGGAGAGCAAAAACCTAGAACCAATAAAACCGCTTCACTTAACTTAAATGTAGTTATGTTTAATAAACCAATTTCATTTGGATATAAAAGGAAAAGCATTTTGTACAAATTAAAGGTGTTTTTTAAAACCTGCGTATAACTCTAAAATGTTTACTGTATACGAAACTTAGCGGATATAATGCCTTAAACAAGCATAAGCTTGTAACTATGCCCTGTCGCCTCGTTTTTACAGCATTACTAAATGATAAATAAAACCAGTAATAAACTAAATATATATAAAAAGATTATAAGTGTTTCAACTTTATTTCCGCTAATCATGTGTCAGCATCACAATGCATAAAATCCTGTTTCAGGTATAGTATATTAGGTAATGTTTTATTTTAACTGGGACATATTTGTTTGCCTAGGCTGGTTTCAGTATTGCAGAAACTGCTTTTTGGTGTGAAAAAAAACTCCTGTTTGTAAAGGTTTGCAGGCTAAAAGCTCTTGTTAATAGGGAGCTCAGAAGAGAACAATCAGGAAGTCAGTACTATTTTAATACTCTTAATACTCTTTTTGTAAGTGACTTGTGGAGCTATACACTATTAGGCCAACAGGGGGCAACCACTTTAGTATAAGATGTGGTATGGTATGTTATGTGCTGTGGATGGAAAAGACAGGACTGGGCAAAGTTTTAATATGCTCAAATTCAACATAAGCTCTAACAAGTCTAAAATCATTTTTATTCAAAAATTCATAAAGAAATTATAATTAAAGTACTTCAGTCAGTAACAAAAATAGTAAGTCAAGCAAGACAGGTAAAATTTATAAGGCTTCCAGGTCATAAAGGGATGATCTAACAGAGGAAATAGTGAAAAGAGTGTTAACTAAAAGAAACTTAGAAATGCAAGTAAGTGTCAGCAAAGCAGAGATTAAAAGCGTAATATAAAATAAGTCTCAAAAAAGATTTGGAAAAAGAGGAGAAAGGGAAGCATGTATATCAAATCCAAAGGGATGTTAAGAGAACAATGGTTGAAAGTGGAAATTGAAGAGTGGAAATTTTAATGAGGTTAAGAACAGGACATCTTTTTAAATAAAACACTCAAATTGACAGGAAAGCGTGAAACTGTGTGAGGTTTGTCAGGAAAAGGGGTCAGTAGAGCATGTAATTTTGACATAAAGGCGGTATGGAGCACATAAAAAGGTGATGAAGAATAAGCTGAGGGAGATCAGGGATTCAGAATATTAGATTAAAGGGGTATAAAGCATAGAAGAGATATTTGATAGGGAATGAAGAGTCCCCTATTAAAGAAAAAGAAGAAAAGGGTGAATTATTATTATTATTATAGTATTGAGGCCAAGGGTTGACTGTGGATCTGTATAAATTGGGTAGAAGGAGGGATTACGGCTGATATTGTCTGTTCACTCCGGAGCAGAAGGTGGCGGTAATGCACCAAATGGCTGGATTCCAACCACCGTAAAACAAAAAAAAGACACGTCATGCACTTTAACAAACTTGTCTTGTCATTGATTGCTTCCATTATTGTCTACAGGGGTTTCTTGTTTAGTTGATTTGTTTTCTTGTTTTGTTGTTTCTATATAAACTCCTATGGTTGATTCATTGCTGGTTTGGCACTTGTTGTGTGAACACTGTGCTGGTGCTCTATTAGCTTGTGGCCATGAAGTAGAGTGCAATGTTGTGTTTGTTCCCAGCCATTGGGTTTTTTGTATAACTCTTTATTTAAATCTTTTTGTGTTTTTAATTATTGCAAAGTAGATCAGGAATTGGAGGTTATCATAGGCACAGACTCACCCAAACAGATTAAAGATTTAGAAAGAGCTACAGTGTTTAATTAGCTAATCTTACAGTGACATTCATGAGTAAAGTGGATGGTGAAAGTAAGTTCTATAAATAGTTAATGATCTTTGCTTTTTCATTTCTAAAAAAGTTCTGGAACAATAAATGCCAAGCCACTACAGGCTAAATCAAAAAGCATATGTAGTTTCAGTGGATGTAGAGATGGTTAAAGATTGTCTACCTGATGGTTGAGAGCAGCCCAGTTTAAAGCAGTACCTTCCTGCAGGGCATGGGGAGCAAAGGGTATAGGAAGATGCTCCTTTATCTTGTAGAAAATGTCCAACAGGACAGGGTAAAGGAGCACTGCTCTGTTTAGGGCAGTAATACCCTGCTGGGCAGATGTCTCCATAGGTCTGAGAGACTGGTCTAGGTTCTGTGGCACCAGATAAACAGAAATGGCCTACAGGGAACCAGAAAGAAATTTGTGGCAACAAGCTCTGGCTAAGGAAAACAATTTAAATTAACTGCAAGAGAAACTGACCAGCAGAACAGGGCCCTGAAGGAGTCGTTAGTGCACTAATATTGCAGTAAAAGCCTGGAGGGCAGGGGGAGCAGTCCAGCAAAGACTGCAACCCTTCAACTTGACTTACAGTTCCTGCTGGACAGGGGGTAGGAGAAAATGCACCTTCCAGACAGTAAAAACCTGGAACAACAATGCTAAGATTTTAAGAAAGATATGGGGGCATACATGTTTATCATAAGGATGTAGTTCATTCACCTGTTGGACATTTCTGGCAGGATGACTGAGCTGGTTGAGCCTGATAGGTACCAGGGGGACAGCTTGCAGGCTCACTACTACCATATGGACATGAATGACCAAGCGGGCACTTTTGACCTGACCACAACAAAGTAAATATTACACCTAAGATATTACTTTTTTAAGGAATTACACATTAAAATGAGGTTCAAGGTTTTTTTTCCTTTCTATTTAAGAATGTGCATTGCCTGTACAACCTACCAGGGCCATGTCCCATTGCAGAGCCTTTAGGACAAAACCAGCCTTCTGGGCAGAGGAAATCCACAGTGCTCTGGCCCCAATCAGGGCAGAAAAATCCAGGCACACATGGGCTACAGTCAGACTCTGACCGAGCACCATACCGACCCAGGAATGTTCCTATAAAAAAGCACATACGATACACAGTTAATGTTACAGTGGAAAACACAAGCATCAACCTGTTTAAGAAACATTCAGATGTCTTTTTATTTAAAAATCTGAATACATGACTATACATTTATAAAATGAATCTAATAAGTCAATCATGTGACATCGGATTAAGATATAAAATCAAGCACCTACAGATCAACAGATTGGATATCATAAAAGTGTGTCAGAGAATTCAGCAGAAATCATGTTAAGCATTCATGTCAACATGGACCTGATTTTCACAAAATTTTTTGGGACTTACACTAAAAACTAAAGTAACCTACCAGGTATTAGTATAGTTTTCCCAACAAAGTGCTAAGTGTGTGCGCTTCACGTAACCTACCAGGTATTAGTATTAATGATTTCCTGTCCATTACAAAGTTGCTTTTAGTTAAATAGTGGCGCTTCACTTACATCGTAATTGGGTAATGGCATCTGCATATTAATGATTTCCTGGGATTTCCAATATCGAAGTAATCCATACATCTAAAGTTAAACTTATGTAAATGTATTTTCTAAAACAAACACTTACAGTAAGAGAAAATGTGTAGATTCACATAAAATTAAAATTCCAAACATTGGAACTTTTTTTTTTGGCAAATTGTATTTTTAATCAGGGTTTTTAATGGACTTTTTAAATGGATCGAGCTTTGTAGCAAGGTTCCTTTTTTCAAGTTTTTTTTCGCACGGATTCGATGCAGAAGCTTTCATTATTTATTTTTTCTTGCATATGGTCTTTTTTAATGGTCAGGGGGCTTTTCCTTTCGATATGTTATTCTTTTAATTCATTGATTTTTTAATAGTTTTTTATTATGTCCATACTTGTACTTTATTCCTGTTTTTGTAAATAGTTTGTATTGCCCCATTTTTATAAAGTAATTAGCAAAAATAATTAGTCAGTTTAGTTGCTGTTTGTATGAATAACCATTTTTTTTTCTGGTTAAAATCATGTCATAATTGTTCAAACTGATCGCTACATGTTGCACAAAGACTTCCCAAATAGTAAAAAAACATCTTTTGTTGTAATTTAATTTACTTTTTGCAGTAATTATTTCAAGAATTGATTTTTCTATGTAACCTTTTTTATTTATATGTAAATATTTTATGTGCATTTATGAGAATGCTGTAAGTAAAACATTGTAGCATATGTGTAAAAGATATTTGACATTATTTCAGATTTTTTTCTATTCCTATTGTCATGAATATTTGGGACACTACCCCGTTGGGCCACCAGAGGGAAACTACGTACTTGTTTTCATATTGACTAAAATAAATCTGCACCTGCATACAACTAATATCAAGTTTTAATTATAAATAGTCACATATTGGTTTATAAAATTATATTTTAGTGGAAATGAACAACAGAAATATCAAATAATAAAAAAAAAAATAAAAAAAATAAAGTTCTGATTTTCCTGTTTATTCAAAACTGTTGCATAATTTTTTATAATAGGTCATAATTGGCCTAATTTAATGCTCTATTTCAAATTCTGATTAACAAATGTTTTGTAAAGTTGTGTTTACAGAATGTTTAATTTACCTTTTATGGTTAAAGTGTTAAATGTGGCCAGCAATGGTTGCTTATTTATTGTCTCGGCTGCGTGGTTGCATTTTTACCTGGTGGGCATTTTAATGGTTGAACACTCCCAATAGGGCAGTAGTGTCCTTGAGGACATATATTCCCAGTGATATGATCCAAATCCAAAATATTATCTTCTGCATTTGACCCATGCACCCTATTCTCTGAAAGAAAAAAATTACTAATTACTAATAATTATTGAAATTATTTTCCATACTATAAAAAGAATGCTCCAGCCATTCTTCAACTAATGTTACACCAGAGCACATATTATTAAGGTTTTTATGCTATTTATTTAAAACTTCCAACAAGGTGCGTTCTATTAACATTAGGAAAAATGGAAATGCTATAGTATTCGATTAACCACTCATTATATTTAAGTGCAGTTATTTACCATGACTTCTGTTATAATATGGGGTAGGAGACACTGATCTGAGCCTGCAGTAATATCCTGGATTGCAGGGACCAGACGGCGAGCTAAGTCCATACTCTGCGCAGTACTGACCAGCGGGGCATGGCTGGCACCCCAAAATAGATGCAGCTCCTACGAAAACATGTACTGGTGTTACACATTATTCAATAAAAATAATTTGTTAAAAAGACTCCCGGCTCTACCGTTTAATGGACCGAATGTTCCTGGAGGACAGTAATGCATATGACTGGTGCCTGTTGGGCAATAGAAGCCCGCCGGACATTTCCTTCCTGTGAAATCTTCAGGTGGCTGTGGCTGAGAAGCACCCTGGATACACAAATATCTACTCCAAAAAAATCTTACAGGTTAACAGGCAGATATTATTGCAATCACTGTGTGTTATGGGCTGTGGAGGAAGTCACTTACCCTGGAGAGCAGTTTCCAGTGGGTGTGGACAGGCCCAAAGAGCCACAGTACAGTCCACTGGGGCAGGAAATACACTTCCCCACACCAGAAATACCTAACTCATTGCTGTAAGTACCAACCGGACAGGGAAATTCATACCCAGATTTTGTACCTAATGGGAGAAAAACTTTAAGTATTAAAAGTACTAAAGTACTAAAAGAATTTAAGCATTGTTTATTTGTGTACATATTTAATCATTTTCTATGTGCCCACCTGCTGGACAGTAGTGCCCCAAGGGACATGGTACAGGTGTGGTGGTCCCTGAGGCTTCACAGAAAAAGCCAGGTGAGCAGAGCAAACACTCCTCCTGTAGGACATATCTATTCATGTATATCAAATTCAATCAAACGCAGCTCTATAATTATTATTTTAGGTGAATGTACAGGTCCTGTCGAGACGTGTATAATAACTATAAAAATTGTGTGTGAAGATTTCTTTAAGGTTGCTACAGGTAAACGATAATACGCATAAAATTATGTTCCTATATGTCCACCTAGAGAAACCCCTGGAACATCTTTATATGGTACGGCATATAGTAGTCAATATTAATTATATTATATAATAAACAAGTATTAGTATTGATTGGGATCCACCACAAGACAAATAAACTTGGGCAAGAGAAACTAAAGAAAATATAACACTTAAATCCCTTTGCTAACCTGTGTGTATAGGCTTTGATAGCTCCCAGGAGCACAATAAATTGGAGTAGCACTGCCTGGGGGGCACATCTGGCCAGGTGAACACATATACTGAGCAGGCTGACTGGAGTTCTGGCCTTCTGGGCAGTAATAGCCAGCATGGCAGACATGAGAAGGAGCAGTCAGCCCCCTGCTGGAACAAGAAAATCCTGCAAGAACGTTTCAGGTATTTAGAAAAGCAGAAAAGTTATTAGTTTTACTGAATGTTGAATATGTACTGTAAAACATTGGTAGTCCTGCATCCGGTTGTCTTACATCTTGGATAGATCTGTCCTCTTACCGGCAGGGCAGGGCAGACAAGCAGAGAGCTCAGTGTTCTTGCTGCTGTTGCTATAGTGACCAGGTGGACAGGGCAGTGGAAATGATGTACCCAAAGGACAGTAATGACCAGGAGGACATCTGTCCCCAGTCACGCCATCCTCAGGTGTTGAGGACACAGCCCCAGATAGGCAGAAGTGTCCTGCTGCACAAGGTCCAAATGGGCCACTTCGTCCAGGAGCCTTGCAGAAATAACCTGCCAGAGACAGTGTTTTACATTGTACATTTTTGGTCATGTTTTTTTACTAATCTTTAAACTAATCCAAACATCTGTTTCCAAACAGGACTGTCCCGCTTTTCGTTTTGTGCCATCTTATTGGGCGAATAGGGAAGATATTCGTATATCTAGTGTATATATAAGCACAATGGCGACTACATTGCCTGACTAGTTTATTAGTAAGTCTGATTAAAATGAATTTATTATAATGAATTTATAATGAATTTTAAAGCATTGTTAGTAATAGTTATTGTGGTAGGACAGAAATAAAAATAAATTACAAAAGCAATTATGTTTAACACTGACCAATACATTCAAATGTAATTTTTTTTTTGGAACCACATAAGGTGCAAACTGAGTTGGTTTCATATAAAGAAAGAATCTATGAAGGGCCTTTTTTTAATCAATGTTTAGATCTTTTTTTAGTATAAAAACACAATAGAAAAATTGATGGTAACAGGCCAGGCTTTACATATACAGTAAGTGAGCCTTCTGTTTTAGGCTTCTGAATTATTTGTTTTTCTTAAGGAAAAAGAGTTATACTTAAATAATGTACCTGGTGTGCATGGCAAACAGTTGTCTATACTTCCCATTCTTGTGAAGGGATTAAATGTCCCTGCAGGACAGGGATGCTGATTTTTCATGGATGTGCCTGTAGGACAGTAATGACCCTCTGGACATTCTCTGCTTTCAGTAACAGAGCCATAGACCAGACAGTAGTATCTATATTAAAGTGAGAAATGACAGAAAAAAATTAAATGTTATGTTGAACCCCAACCATATCTGTTCACAGTACAAACTATTAGGATTTTATGTTAAAATAATTTATTAAGATCGTAATTTATCAGAATTAGTATAGGCAATTAAAGGATATAACACTCTGTAGCTTATAACTATATAACTATGCTCTGTAGCTACCAATATTTCCACTGTACATTTACATTTGCAGCATTTGGCAGACGCCCCTTATCCAAAGCCACTTACAATTTTCTTATTTATACAACTGAGCAATTGGGGGTTAAGGGCCTTGCTCAGAGGTCCAGCAGTGGTGGCTTGGTAAAGCTGGGAATCAAACCTACCATCTTTGGGTTGGCAGTCCAACACCTTAACCATGAGCCACCACTTCCCCGCACATCTGTCCAAACCATCTCAATCTGTCTCCAAAACATTTAACATAAACCGTCCCTCTGTGTATTTATTCCTAATGCTTTCCAACCTCATCACTCCCAAAAAGAACCTCAATATCTTTAGCTCTGCTACCTCCAACTCTGCATTCTGTCTCTTCTTTAACATACAACTTCTAAACCATACACATCTCGTACACCTTCCCTTTAATTCTTGCCTGTATTCTTTTTTTTCACCTGGTGTTTTTTCACCAATTCCAACCTCCCTTCACCTCTTTTCTACAATCTCTGTTGCCCTGGACTGTTGACCACAGGTACTTGAACTCCTGTACCATCTTTATAAGAAGCCGTAATGTATTTGACAAACTAAAAGACTTGATATCAGATAGGGTTTCTGGGTATTGTTATTTAGATACCCATTTCAGGTTTACTGTCCCAACGCACTAAAACCTGAACCTTCCATACTTTTTCATTTAATTGATTTTTTAATTCTTATTGGTAGCATTTTGCTTTTAAAGTCTTTATTATACCCATGTTAAAATGCTAACATGGTTATACTCAGATTTCTAATTACCCTGACCTTATTTTTGAGATTGCTAGGTATTTATAAATTCTGCCTCATATGTTTGGTACTGTTTTAACTATTGCAGACCACCAGAGGTCACCATCAGCAAAGTTCTGATTTCTCTCTCTTATTATTGCCTTGAAGTCATGCCTAAAATAAGTGAAATCAGGGTAATCAGACATTTTCGCTAAATGTTGTGGCATTTCCATGTTATTCTTGCCTGTTTTTAATAAACTATTCAAAAACACATTATTTATTTGTTTAAAACATCCTGACATTTTTTTTTCTCTGTAAATCACTGCATACCCGTGGGGACAGAGGCTGCAGCTGGTTTGGCCCTCACTGTTGCTAATGAATCCTTGTGGACAGGTCTGAGGCACACTGGACCCTCTAGGACAAAAATATCCTGTGATATGACACAGACATCAAAGACACAGGTCTGAGTTTTAAAGACAAGAAAGTTATATTTTATCCTGAACAAGGTAAGCCTGAGCAACCTGCAGGACATGGCCCCCCTCTGTGGTCTCTAATTGAAGAATTGGGAACCGAAGCTCCTTGGCTACAGTAGAAACCTTCCCTGCATTCCCCTTTGGGAGCAGTCAGCCCTGGTGTGTCACAGTAATGACCAGGAGAACAGGGAACACACTCTTCCTGCAGGAGAGTAAAGTTTTCATACACTGTTCCATACATGTGTAAGATATCTACAAAATGATTTTCTTATACATGGGTAGATGTTCACATACACTATGGCCAAATGTTTGTGGACACCTGACCAAGCACAGTTACATAAGTGTGTTTTCCAAACTTTTGTCACAATGTTAGAAGCACATGGTTGTCTCTATATCATGTAGCATATATTTCTATTTACTAAAACTAGTAAGGTACAATAGGTAGTCTTAAAATTTGTATTATTGAATGAAAAAATGGAAATTTTTGCCCAAATTATGTCTTTGGAAATGAGTATGTTTATGAATAAGTACGTTCATGTTCATTTCGTCTTATTGAAAAATCATCTTCAGGTTACGTATGTTACTATTTGAGAATGACCTTTTATAACCTTTGCCCTGAAACACGTGTGTAATCCCAATAAATCAAGAAGCATTATGTCAAGGACAGGTGATGTCATCGACCAGGAAGTAATGTAATATGGACACAAGCAGCAGCGCGTCTCAATAAGCTCGCATTCGTTCACTGTCCCAATGTCAAGTGTAGGAACTGTGTGACGTGAGAATTCTGGATTCCAGAGGTGTATCTAGATCCAGGTTATAGAATCTGACAAGGTTCTGATATGATATGTTATGGCTGATCATAAATGTGTGCTCATAACTAATTAGTCTGAGAAGAGGGCAATAACACGGAATTATTACAGGAACCTCTTCAGGAAATTACAAAGAAATATCAAAATTGAACACTGACTTCACCCCAGAAAACCTCATCCAACATCAGTGTCTGATCTCACTAATACTATTCTGGATAAATGAACACACATTTCCACAACCACACTGCAGAATCTAGTGGAAATCTTTTTTGTACATTATTACAGGAGTAAGAGTGAGATCAAAAATGGAATAGAATGTTAAAACACATAGATGTAATTGTCAGGTGTCCCAGTATAACAATAACCATATTGTGATAAACAAGCCTGGTTGTATTTACATTTTAGAATTGTGTAATCATACCTCTGTAGTTAACTTGGTCCTATTACTAAAACTCCCCACTGGACAAGGCTGGGGGTAAGTGGTGCCTTCTTGACAGAAATGACCTGCAGGACAGGGTCCACCATCTCCTAATAAAACATAAGCTTCTTATTTTCTCCCTAGTCAATATCAGGTTCCTATCTCAATGACATTGCCTTTTTAAGATATTTCTTTTTAGAAGCTTATAAAAAAAAATCTGTGTGCTGTTTGTTTAATAACTAATATCGCCTGCTACAATTACTAAACTATCCAAGATTCCCTTAGGCTAGTGTTGTAACATTATTTACAGCATACTGAAAAAATTATTTTTATTTCACCTGCAAGGCATAATTTCTTTTAGGTTTACATACTAAATTCCCTCCTCATAAAATACTAAGAGAAATTCAGAAATAACTGAACTTGCCTAATTAACAAAAGTAGCTCAGCTATTTGTTTTAATGCATTTGAGTTCCGCTTATCCTACGCGTTTTTATTGTAATTTTAATCATACCTAAGGACATGGTGGGTGGCTGAGGTATAATGTTTCCACGTGTGCAGTAATAACCTGCAGAACAATGTCCAGAGACTGAGGTAGCATTGTGGTAGGAGCAGTAATGTCCTCCATCACATTCCCTGCACTGGGAGACCTCACTCAGGCCAGACTCTGGGCTGTAGGTGCCAGCTGGGCAAGCTTTCCAGTTGTAAGCTGTCCCCTCCGGACAGTAAAAGCCTGTCGGCAAATCAGCAGGTTTCAGACACCAGTTTGGAAACAAGTCAAATCATTTTTATATACACAGTGTGGTGCTGTTTGCCTTTTTATATTGTATTTTTATCCTGTACATAGAGTCCTTAGTAACAGGAAGCAACTATTAGGAAGCTCATAACACTGTCTATACTAAGTCAGTTGTATTGAGCATATTTTTATTTATTTATTATACTTATTTATTATACCTTGTGGACACAGGAAGCGTCCCCTATTTACACAGTACCAACCAGCAGTACAGGGCCAGCACTTAGTGGCCTGTGTGGAAGTCATAAATGTCCCCAAATCACATCGGACAGGTCGAGTAGATCCAGTTGGACAGTAATGACCCTGTGGGCAGAAATTTCCTGAGGTCCCATCACTAGGCATGGGAGTTGTTGCTTTTTTAGAGCAATAAAATCTGCAACAAAGACAATGCAGTTACATATTGGTTATCATTATTGTTTCTCTGAATACGTATTGTATAAGAAAACTAAAATTGTTTAATAGAATTGGATCTCAAACCCTTCAGAACACAGTCCAGTGGGCACAGATAGGCCAATGCTAGCACAGTAGAATCCTTCAGGACAAGGCTGACACTCGTCTTCACTCCTTTGACCTGTGCTGTTGGACAAGGTGCCTAATGGACATGGCACAGGGTGGGTTGTACCTACAATGTAAAAATACATTTATACTTGGTGGTAAAACAGCATTGTGACACGGCCACCATATAAGTTGAAAGCAAGGTTTGATTGGCTAGTGTCACTGTGATTTATTTAATTTGGCCTTCTAGCCACAATTGGCTGTGTGGCTGAGATTTTAAACTACCAATCTCCTGACAATTTTGTATTATTGACATTGTTTGTATAAATGTGAGGAATAAAACTCTTTTTTCCTAAGATAATCATTATAACCTGATTAGGGTCACAGTGAATCCAAAGCATATCAGTGGATGCAAAGTAGAAGCACTTTAACAACTGATTATCAAAACGTCAGATAATTGCTGTGATATAACGATTATTATACAGCAAAGACATGCTGTTATAAGAAAATATTTACCTACTTTATATCAGGCCGCATCAGAACACCCCATAAATAATTAGTTTCCAGCGTGTTTTATTTTTTACCAATTACAATGGATAAATTGCTTTTTCAGCAATACATTTTAAATGACTGTGACCACTAACTGTGTGCTTCTAACTGTTGTATTACCTTTAGGGCAGTAGTGTCCAAGTGGACAAAGTGATCCTAAGGCTCCAGCAGAAGGACTGGCTGAATGGGATCCTATTTTGCACCAGTATCCAGACTTGCACAACCCTATAAGTCAGATTTACTTTCGTCACACTCTGAACAACAAGGACTTCTCATAATACGTTTGTTCTTATAGTTTTACCTGCAGGCTCTGCTAAACCAACAAATGGGCAGTAGTGTCCTGCTGGACATAAGAGACAACTGATTAGGCTGTTCATGCCCTCCTTGGGGTTGTAGGTTCCAGCAGGACAGGGAAACTGAGTGGCATATCGGGTTCCTTTAGGGCAATAATATCCTTTTGGACACGACTGCAGGGCAGATACATTATTTGCTCCAAAGCTCTCGTCACAGTAAAAGCCTTTGGAAAATATAATAACAAAAAATAAAGAAATCTCATAAAACTATTGCTTAGCACTTTCGTTTATTGGTTCATAAGAGGATGTTTATAAATATATCTTACCCTCTTCACAGACTGTGCAGTTGGCCTGCTGCTGCTTATCCTGGTAAGTCCCAGAGGGGCAGAGAACTGGAGCAGAGCTTCCTAAGGGACACTGATGACCGAGCGGACAAGGTAGAGCTAGGTCTTTAGTTTGACCAGGGGGACACCAATAACCTGTCATGCAGAGGACAAGGACAGATAGATGCAGCCAGGAACAATGATTATAAGGATAGTAAGGTTCTAAAATTAGACAGCGTGACATTAAAGCATTGCATCTTAAGCATTGTTTGAAAGATGTTCTTTGAATTTTGGGCAGGTATAAAAATATTTTCCTGAAGTCAGTATGTGCGCACACATTATTCTGCTTGTCTAATTAGCTGCACAGGGATTAGCATTATTAAAATCCAGTACATGTTTCCCCAAGGATAGTAAGGAAACAGCAATTGTGCTAATAATTACTAATGTCTAAGGTAATTATAGTGAAACCCGGTGATTTAATCCCACATGAAAAAGACTTCACTCTCTGTTTGTTGCTGTGTGATGCAGAAAGTGCTTTGCTATATTTACCCTGACTGCAAGGTGCTGTAGGAGATATCAGGCCTCTGGTACTGCAATAGTGACCTGCTGTGCATGGCTGACACCGAGACTGATGCTTCAGACCAGTCACTGCTGAGAATGTTCCCAAGGGACACAGTTCTGGCTTTCCAAAGCCTTCAGCTGATTGAGAAAAAAAGTATTACAACTAAAAAAATCTTGTTTATTGTCACTACAGATACATTAGGTTGACCGGTAGGCAGTAGTTACCACAAAAGGAGCCAGGAGGGCAAATGTCACCAGTGATGCCATCTGTTGGCTTAGAATGAGTTGCCTGCCCAGTGCAGTAATAACCTGCAGCACAGGGACAACTTGGCAATGCCAGACCTGTTTAAAAAAAAGCCGTTTTACTACTTATTTGACATTCACATTTCTGGTATTTGGCCTTTTGCAGAGTGACTTTTTAAGGGCCTTGCTCAGGGGCCCAGCAATGTCAAGAAAAATTATCAAAAAAAGTAAATAAACTGTAAATCACTCTGGAAAAGGCCATCTGCCAAATGCCACTACATAAATGGTTACCTAATGGAATTAAACTAAACCGCTACTACAGCTAAAGATTTTCAACCACCAGCTGCTGTGTATGCAGAATCATGGATTATGCCTTGAAAAACAAAAAATATTTTTATAAATGTTATATAGACATCTTCCTTTACAATTGAAAGAATAACCAAAAGCAAAGCAAATAGCAATTATTTACCATGTGCAAGGGAAAACTGTTCTTGAGTTACTCAGGATCTGGTAATCGATTGAAATCTTTATTGCAGTCCTTCAGTGGCTTTTTTCTATTTACTATTTGTATAGAAGCTAAATAAAATCTGATATATTTTACCTGTAGCATTGCAGACAGCTCCAGAAGGACATGGTATAGGCTCATAGCTGCCTGCTGGGCAAAAGAACCCTGCCTGACATCGTCCACCAGTGGATGAGGCTGGACACAGACAGTTAGAACTGGTGTAGTTGTCCAGATCAAAGGGTTGAGGGTTCCAGGCTGCAGAAACACAAAACCAGCCTGGAAGAAAGAGACAGAAAAAGAGAGAGAGAGGGAGAAAAGCAAAACACAAGGGCTATTTATTCATCATATTTTTGCTGAAATACGTACAGATTTGAGCACATGGATGAGTAAATTTGTGTTCAACTTATTAAATATTCAAGTGACATTAAACCAAACTGTTATTTAATAAGGAATAGGGTTTAAGTACATAATAGTTTCTTAAGTGCATTTTGTATGAACACATTGCTTGATTATTGATTCTGATGTAATATCATTATTGTTAAAATTACCTGAAGACTGACTTTGAGGGGAACCGCAAAGCGGATAATGATTCAAAATATAAACTAAAACATGCACTATATGGTATGCTTTATGTAATGCTTGGATTTCAGCCATGTGGTTCTTCTTTACAATAGAATTCAATGAAGCCCAATAAAAACCTGTGAGATTTATCGTATAATCTAGTACAAATTAACCAGATTAACAATAAACACCATTATGCTGACACAAAATCTCATTAAAATAATAATATTTTATACATGTTTCATGTGCTTACAATTTGAATAAATGATTGCCAGTGTTACTTTGTAACATGAATTCCACAAGATGTTAAAAACATTCCTTCAGGAGGAAGTGCATCATTTGCACATCATTTCACAACTGTGAATCATCTTTCTTACCACATCCCAAAGGTGTTTGACTACATTTAGTTCGAGTGACTAAAAAAGATCACCTAAAGACATTGAATTAATAATCGTTTTCAGAAAAACAGTAACGACAAATTTCTTTATTTCTTATAGAGATGAGCGAATCTGGATTCATCTGGGTTCACAAATACTTCCTTTCATTTTATTTTGGTCAGTTAAGTAACAAATTGTCTTGTTTGCTAACAAGACAACAAAGATTTTTAAACTGAAAACTATACCATTTAGTTGTTTGGTAGTTGTTGGATAGTAACTTTAGAAACATGTAGCTGTCTAAGTTGTTTAGCAAACTTCCTGCATGGTCAGAGAGACACAAAATCACAAGAATTGATTTATCTGATACGTGGAATTCAGAGGCTCCATCTGACTTGTAGCGTGTAGTAAAACAACTGAATCTGAGGGACCAAGGATATAGTGGATTCTAGGTAGAGATACAGAGATAGGAATTTTAATTAACCAATACAGGCACTTTCGGCCAATTCACATACTGATATCGGTAAACCGCATGCAGTTCTAAATAGATATACACATTTAGTTCACTGAACATGGATTTTACTTATTTAAGATTTAATTGAGCAATACGAAAAAACCCACTAATATAACATGACATATTTTTTTTTTTATTAACAGTTAAATTTGTTGAATGTCTCTTGATAGTTCTACTGAAGACTTGTTGTGTTTATTATTATTTATGATTTTTTTCCAGATAAGGACCAGTTTTATTTTTTTTTAATACTCCTATTCAGTGCGCATAGCTCATGTGAATATTGCATAATCACTCAGAAGATTTACAGCAATGTATTCCCGACACAAGTCTGACAAACTTGTGCCAGAGAAATACATTGGATTTTGCAATAGACATGCAACTCGTTGTCTTTTTGCAGGTAATTATTTAATAAACCAAATAAATCGAAAATTGGGCAATAAATATAGGTGGCCGATACATCGGTGCATGTCTAATTCTGAGGATGAGTTGAGTGCCCACTAGTGGTAGGATCATGGCAAAAGCAGTTAGTATGTCTAATGACTAAAGTGATTATTAAAGGCATATGTGCATAAAAGGATGGCCATAGTCAATGACTGTAACAGGCTCAAAGTGCGACAAGAAAACATTCCAGGAATAAAATGTCAACCCGAAGTATGCCCCTAGGTTTAATGTGCTATGCATTCTGAGATACTTTCTGCTCACCACAACTGTACAGAGTAGTTATGTAAGTTACTGTAGCTTTTTTGTCAGTTTAAATAAGTCCGTCCATTCTCTTTTGACCTCTCTTAGTAACAAGGCGTTTCAGTTTTAGAACTTGTCTCCTCACATTACACTATTTAAAGTAAACTTAAATCTGATGTGCATAAAAAAATTAGAAGAACAGCAGTTACAGAAATAGTCAAACCCAAACCAGCCTTTTGGTCCCAACAATCACAGTTGAAATCACTGAGATCACATATTTTTCCAAGCTGATGGTTGATTACCTTAGACTTATAGAATAATGTGAAAATAGTGTATAAATAAAAGTGCTAGAACATGGTATTGCTAATGGATTTATCACTACAACAATAACATTTAACTGAGCAACTAACCAGCTTTGCATTTTCCAGACACAGCTGTAAGTCTTTCCTTCTCGCAGTAGTGGCCTGGTGGGCAGGGCAGGCAGCTGTCCAGGCTTTGGGTCATAGTCTCTGGGTTATAGTAGCCCCTTGGACATGGAAACTGAGTAGCATGCCTTGTGCCTTTAAAAAATGCATAATGTCACTGAGCATTTTTGTATGATCAAGAAATTAAATTAATTTCTGTATTGTGTTGCATGCCACACCATCAGGACAGTAGAATCCAGGAGGGCATGGAAACTTTGTGTAGGTGCTGGTGCTTTCTGGGCAGTAGTATCCAGCATGGCAGAGGTTACATTTTATTTGTCCTGTAATGTTATTGTAGGTACCAGCTGGACATGGGAGAGGCATTACACTGCCTAGTGGGCAGTAGTGTGCTTGGGGACAAAGCCCACCATCTGTGCCAGCACCTGCACATGATAATTAGCCAGATTAGCAAGACATATCTTATTAGTACCACTAATTGGACCTCGATGCTTGCTAAAGAATATCATATTACATGATTTATGAGCTCAGACCTGTGGAGGAAATAGCGCCACCAGGACAATAGAATCCTTCCTGACATGGTCCAGATGGCTTAATTAGACCAACAGAGCCACAGACCTGTCCCGGTGGGCACAGACTACAGCCTGAACTCTCTGTAATATAAAGACTGTGATAAGAAAGTTAGTTATTGATTTATCTTGTTATCTAATTAAGCATATCGAAAGTTGTAAATGTTACCTGCTTGAAAAGGTCCCAGATGGGCAGGGAACAGGCTGGCTGGTGCCTTCAGGACAGTAATGACCTGGAGGACATGCCCCCCCTACCCCTGTGCTAAAGTTTCCATCAGGATTCCTAAAATTTATGCCTGGAATAATAAAAGTCACATATAAAAATCTTGATTAGTGATTACCTCTATCCGAAAACCCAACCAAGAGGAAAACAGAAGGATGTAGGGGAAAAGCTTTTAAAAAAGAGACGTATGAAACTAACTTGGCATACCTGCTAGACAAAAATACCCTGACTGGCAGGGACCAGTTGGTTCCACTAGTCCCCATTCCTCACAGTACATTCCTTAAAATGATAGGTGGGTGTGATAAATACAATACCCGTAGAATGCAATTAACACTGCCAAAGAAGTAAGCATAGCAGGGGCACTGTTCTCACCAGCTGAGCACAGTGAACACTGCTCTACTTGTCTCTGTCCTGCTTTGGGGTTGTATGTGCCTGGAGGACATGGGAGGACATCCTCCACTGTGCCCCCCAGGCAGTAGTGTCCTTCTGGACACAGCTGGGCTTCCTCGCCTTCCAGGCAGAGCCATCCAGGAGGACAGTCACTGCACTCAGCAGCGCCTGTACATACAGCACACAAGAATGTTACAGAAATATTAAAAGTAGTGGCATGAAATTTTGGGGGAAAAAAACGTCTAAAATTTTCTCTTGATGGATTTGAATACTGGTAAAGCTGTAGGGTATGAAAAGATGAGTGCAGTAAAATTTCATGAAAATCATTAGTATAAATTTGTTTATACTTCATTGGGTGTAAATGACAATATATTGTTTTACTTAACCACAGCTATTTTTACATAAAACAAATTTAATCGACATTACATTTTTAAAATTACCAAATGCATCCAGCATTCATAATGTCATGTAATGTCTGTTAAAAAAATAAAAAATGCAAACCAGAAGTGTTGGAGTATGTGCCATCAGGGCAGTGTTGAGGTGAACTGCAGCCTTGTGGGCAGTAATATCCTGCTGGACATCTGTTTCCTGTAACCCCATCTTCAGGTGAAGATGTCTTAGCACCACTAATACAGAAAAATCCTGTATTGGGAAATAGAGTAGACAAATCACTAGCCTAGGAAACTGGGACAAAAATATTTAATACCATATATGGACAAATGCGTGTGTGTGTGTGTGCTTGCTGAAGATCCCATTTCAGATTTTGCCTCTTTTCTTTATAATAAAAATCATTTACTCCTTAGAACCAGCTTTTCTGTTTAATACTGGAGTGTATGGCTATGTGGTTTTTTGGCCACAAGAGAATATGTAATGTCGGGCAGTAATGTTGAGTGGGACATCTGGGGTGCAGAAGGTGTTCAGTGGGGTGAGCTAACGGTTTTTGTGCCAACAGTTGATTTCTTCCATTTCGACCCAAGAAACCATTTCTTCAGCATACAGATACATTTAATTTGTGTCGTTTTTTTAGGAAAAATGGTGTGGTCAGGTGTCTACAGGTGACAATATAATGTATCTTGTCGGAAAAACAATACATAAAACTCCATATGAAAATTAGACTTATTATTTTAACTTCGCATGTATGTTTAAAAATACCTTTATTGAATAACTAGCAGGCACTTTGAAGTTTACCACCTGCTGCACTACATACATTGACAAAGCTATGAGCTACTTTTATAGGCTTATTAGCCTGCATAATGACAGACCTTGGTACTTGAATCAGGACATTAAGAACACTTAGGAATGTAAAAACTGATAAAACTAAACAAAATAATGTTTAAAAGTAAATAATGATCATAAGCTTATTCAGTGTGTAATCTAATACCCGAAGTGGTAGCGCAGTGATTTAAAGATCATGGGTTCTCAACTCTACCAACCTACTACGGCCATAAGCAAGGCTCTTAACCTTCAACTGTTCAGATGGATAATAAAGACAGAAATGTAAGTCGCTCTGCATAAGGGTGTCTGCCAAATGCCATAAATGTATACATGCACTTCAACAGCAAGCTACTGTTCAAAAACATACTATTTGTTACTAGCAATTTACAATTTACTGTTACACCATAAGAAAATGAAGACATTAGCCAGACTTTTATAAAATATTAAACACGTGTATTAAAAGGTTTTCAATTTGCATTTTCTTCTAAACTGCAATGCGAACCCAGAATCTGAAGTTCTGCACTAGTTTAGGTAAATTTAAAGTAATTCATTTATTTTACATAATTCATTCTAGAAATTAGAAACTTTTTTACATGATGTCTAGTGTAAGCAGTTAAATGATGTGTTTATGTTTTCAGTTTAAAGGTCAGTCCTAGGTATTACCGCTGTGCTATTTCTTGCACTTCTGGGCAACATCCTTGAAATATTTCATAATGTAATTAGTCTGCGTTTACACTGTGTATACAGACCATACAGTGTGTATAGGCTTGTATTTAAAAAAAACATTTTTAAATTAAGTAAATATACCACATGTCCTTTTTTTAAGTGTAGGTTATTGCATGTTATTACATTATAATAACATTGTTATGAAGCACTTTTTCAGTTTAGGTGGCCAACATTTTTGATTGGTGTTTTTGTGTGTCTGTTTGGTTAGCTAAAAAATTTTTTCCACTCTTAATGATTATTTAGTTTATACAAAGCTGTACCTGCAGCACACACTCCTGTGGGATGAGTAAGTCCAGTCCTGTTACAGAACAACCCCGCAGGACAAGGTGAACAGCAGGACAGGTTCTGAGCTCCCACCATGTTGCTCCATGTTCCAGCAGGACACGGGTACTGATGTGGGTGTCTGGTGCCCTCAGGGCAGTAATAACCCGCAGGGCAAACATCTCCGGACCTGATGTTTACCTGATGAAAAGTATATTCTGTTTTTCATTTGTAATGAATAAATACTTCAGTCTTATTTGTTATGTTCCTGGTGCCGTTTTTCTGCTCATCCTACCGCTGTTAGAGATAAAGTAATACGCAAACAGATTTTGTTTGTTTATCTGTGCATGGTGGGTGTAATCATTCATACTGTATGTGTCATTGCCCTTTATCTGGCCCTGATTTACGCAATCACACATTTTTATGCACAGTCAATCAACACATATTTGTGAGGGGGTGAGCAAGATATTCAGAAAGTAGGTCAATAAACTTATCCAACCACAACAATAAATGTGTGCAGTGAAAGAGTACAGCAAGGTTTGGCTACAATTTTAAACAAGAAATATTCTTCTAAAACAATGCAACTTCAATGTATTAAAAACTCTACAATCATTTCTAGAGTATGTGCAACCGCTATTGAAAAGGATTCGAGCACATTACCCAAAACGGAGGTACAAAAAGAAATCTTTTTATTTAAAGTCAATTCTAGTGAATTATAATGGATGTCTAACCAAATGAGCTAAACACCATCAATTATCATTTAAAAGACATGACAATACACGTTATTGCTGTTCTCAAACATACGGATACTAACATATTTGAGAGTTTTTGTTACTATACAGATGTAGTGAATAACCAAGAAGAATAGTATCCCAAATGGCATGAAAACATGACACTGGGCACTTAAAAAAAGAAAAAATTACATCTATCCTAACCTTAAATGGTTTTGGTGCATTTTCCCACTAAAATGGCAGTAGGTGGTTTGGCTAAGCAACATTACTACCAATGATATTTTTGTGATATAATGTTACTTACTATAATGTTGTGATATACTGTTAGATTTTTACCTTTCCATCTCATATCTAGATGTTAAACTATAACAATAAAGGCATTAAAGCAGATCTATTCATGTTGTTGAATTATATTAGATGTAGAGTGTCACTTAACAATTCATAAAAATGCTCTTCAGAAAAGGAAGAAAGGGAAAATCTAACTAAAATGACATCATAAGATTACTAGACCCCAAAGGGAGAAATTATAAATCATTTTTATAGTGTAAAGTATTAAACACTATTATTTTGCTAGCATAAGCCAGGTCATTTAAATCATTTCCACAAATATACTGTATGTAGGACATTAAAAATACCCCAGTTAATATATTGTGTTGTGTATGCTATAGTTACTGGAGTGGCAGTGTTTGCTCCTCCACTGCAGTAGAACCCAGCCTCACATAGACCTTGAGGGGCTGGTAGACCAGGAGAATGGCAGAACAGACCAGCATCACATGGACCACAGTGCTGCACTTTTTCTGCTCCTGGGTTAGCCATGTAGGTTCCCTATGTAAGGAAAGGATTACATATATCATAGTATAAGGGGATCATAAGTAATTAAAATTATTATAAACAGAATGTCTTAATACTAACTGGGGGACATGGATGCGCGATTGATGTTCCAGCTGTACAGTAGTGCCCCGGAGGGCAGAGAGGCTGATGAGCCAGGCCTGTCAGGTTACACAGTCTACCTGCTTTGCACTCAATGCATGCACTTTGTCCTCTTTCCTAATGCCGATAACAGGAAAGAAGAGTCAAAAACAGAGTACTTGGTTTCTAATTAGTATTCTTCACAGGGTTCGACTTACAGGTTGAAAAGTGCCTAAAGAGCAGGGTTCAGGCTTCACAGCTCCATCTACAGAATAGTGGCCTTCTTCAACTTGGTGCTGAACAGGAGATGCAGAACCACCACTGCAGTAATATCCTGCAGCACATGGGCCAGTTGGAGAGGTGGAGCCTAAACCTAAACAGTAATACCTAACAAAACATGACAAAATGTCAAGATATACAAACACTATATGGAAACACATGATTATCATGTCTATGTGTGTTTAAAGATTCTATTACAGATTTAGCCTCGCTTATACTTTTATTATAACCTTCACATTATATTGATTGGCAATCACTGTTTCAGCTCTTCATAATGTTATATAGTGGGGTTGAGCGCAGGGCTCAGGACTCAAAGTCATTCTCATTTTGGGAAAGACACGCCTATAGGTGCGCTGGTATAGTGTCTAAAAATCTAAAAGTGTAAGCTTGTATTGAGGTAACAAAGTGCCTTGGTGAGTTCATATCCATAGTATGATAATGTTCTGTAAATCTGACCTTCCTTTCTAATTATACTGTAATGCATGGTTTATTGGTTATTTTGCATATAGCTAATATCTATGTAATATTCAATGCAAATTTTTGGTAATTCAATGTTAGCGACATTGTTCACTGCAGTGTTGGCTAACTATACTAAAGTCACCTTTGGTTAATTCAATGAATAAATATATTTAGGGTCCACCTAGTTATATAGACTCCTATAATACAACATTTACCCAAACAACTTAAGCAAATAGAAGAATATATATACTGCAAAGAAACAATCAGTGATCATGTGATAGGCTGGTCTCATTAAAACTGAAATACTACAGAAGAAAAGTAACGGTAAATACGAATTCTGCTTTGTAAAAAGGATTTTGGTGTGTTGTACCCTGCAGGACACTTGATACACTGCTGGTTATGTTTTAAGCCAGTGTTGTTGCTGAATGTGCCTGAGGGACAAGGCTGTGGGTAAACTGAGCCTGGGGAACAGAAACTGCCAGCTGGACACAGTCCTCCACTCATTCCATCAAAAGGAGTCTGTTTTGGGATAAAAAGACTTCTTTGCACCTGAACTTGAGAAGCGTTTAAAATAAAAGTCCATTATGAATCAACATCACTTACAGCACTAATAGATCGACGTTTACAGTAGAACCCTCCATCACAGTTACCGGAAGGTTTTGTCTTGCCAACTCCCGTGCAGTATCTGCCCCCGTCGCAAATTGTGCACTCTGACGCTTCACGTAAACCTGACCGAGAGCTATAAGTGCCCTCCTCACATGGCTCTGGAGCAGAGCTTCCCTCAGGACAAAAAAAGCCCTGGTAAAAAAGCAGAGTCAGAGGTTTCTTCATCCACATGCATTTTATACTTTCAAGCCATGACTCAAACTGTGCTTTTAAAAAATGTTTTACCTCTGGGCAGATTGATGGTGTGTGTGTTGCAACACTCGTACAATAATATCTTGCTGGGCATTTTACACAGGCACCTCCACCATGTCCATAAGACTCATTCCTGAAGAATCCTGAGTCACATGGAAAGGAAAGAGGGTGTCCAGTGCCCAAAGGGCAGTGATATCCATCAGGACAGCCTCCAGTCTGAAAGCAATATCATTTAACAGTAACACTAGGGTTAAGCTTTGCACAGTGGATATCGTCTAAGGGCTACAGTTTAGCAGTTTTAATTTTTCTAACCCATTTAAAATGTTTCAGAAGTATGATACACAAAAAAAAGTTTTCAGTCACAATGATGTTATGTAATTTATCAGTCTGGCAGCTTCTTTTCATGCTCCTGTTTACATTTTTCTAGGTCAATTAAATAAGCTTCACCCCCCCACAATAGCAGAAGTGCTTTTCCTTTAACTTTGTTTTATTGTATTGTATTTCATCAGGGCCGTCGTTTGTGGGGTGACAATTATAGGGTCCTCTACTACCCAAGGGCCCATGTCAATATTTTTTTATGAGGCCATAAAACCCCTAGCTACGACCCTGTATTTTATACAAAATGGACAGGCTTTAAATGCGAATGCGCTTGCAATGGGGTGCAGCTTATTTAACCCATGTGTAAAAAATCATCTAAAACAAACACACTTGTGAGGTAGGCCGCTTAAAAATTGCCTGTCTGTGCCAATGATGCTTTGAGCCTAATTTTGGTGCCTTTTTTGGTCCACCCTGTGTTTATTAGCTTGACATAATAATTTATGTGCAAAGTATTAAACAACTACTTCAACTACATTGCCTTACTTGAAAATACTGCATGTAAAGTAAAAACATAAATTCAAGAGCGCTTCCAGAAAACTGCTGAAGATTTGTAACACTACAGTTGGGCAAGGGGCAGAAAAACGATAGTCTTTTCTAAAGTAGAGTGGTTCTAGGGAACTAAAGAACATTTATTTCTGTAGAGTCTAAAATATGTTTATTTTTAAGTCATGTCAACTACCTCTCGACACTCACACTAACACATACGGCAAATAACGTTGGGACTACAGATGACCTTGCCATACATGGCTCACACATGGCTCACACACCTAGACTACACACGTCTGCACTTTTGCACTGATAGTTCTTTTGTAAATTTCTTTTTATTTCCGCATATCCTCATTAATTTATGTCTTAAGCTGCTGCAATGATTCAGAGACTAAGAATTTTTGGATGGTGCAAAAGTGTATTTTCTTTGCACATGGTAAAGTGCTAGGATTTGAATCTTGAAAATAACCAGAATATTATCAAGTATACAATATGGCTAATGTAATATTTTTATAATTCTATGCCTTTTTTTGTTATTACATGAGGTTGTTTAGTAGTTAGTAATTAGAACGGTTTTTAAACACACAGGGAATATAATAAAAAAGGCGATTTTAAACAGACAATTCAAATAGCAAAAAAAAAAAAAAGTTCTATTAAAGATGGTAGGATTAGTTGGTGAAAAGGGAGAAAGCTCATTAAGGTTACATCGTAACTGCAATTAAGGACGGATCAAATGAAGTGCTTCTTTAATAGTAAATCCAGTTACAAGAGGATGAAAATGAGGGGAAAAATGACTCACTGGTTCAGTAATTGGATGTTCATGGGGTTGCTGAGAGAAGCAGTACATTCCCACCGGACACACAGTACAGTCTGAAGGGTCTCGCAGTCCTGGTTTTCTACTGTACGTACCATTGGGACATGGTATAGGATTTGGATTCTGCACAAAACATAAATGTAGAGAATGTGATGAATGATGAAACGTACCATTCACTCCAAAGTTGTAATTATCCTTGGGTTCTATTTTGTTCTATTTTTGTACATTCAGTTAAGGCTGACGATACGTTTGGTGAGCACTGCTTTTTGTTTGTTTGACTTGGCATTCCATTTGAGTGGTCACTTACAACACCACCCCCAGGGCAGTAGAAGCCTATAGGGCAAAGAACGGATGAGCGCTGGGGATCCCTGTCCAGGCCCTTAGAGCACAAGAAACCAGGTGGACACACATTAACTCTAAGCATGGCCTCCTCACTGGTGGTCTCGTCACTACAGTAATGACCAGGCAGGCATGGCAGACACTCCTCTGAACCCTCGTCCTGAAAGTAAAAAATGGCAAATTGGGTGTGTAAGGTAAATACTGGTTGAATTTAATGCAGCAGTTTATTAATTTACAAGTCAATGAAAAATATTTGTAGTGTAAGCTGTGCTCACTGAGTAACTGCCAGTCCCACACACTCTGGGATGGACTGTAGCTGAGTGGGGACAAAAGTAGCCAGCTGGGCACACAGCACAGTCCTCCAATCTTTGCCCTCCTTTAAACTGCCGAAATGTTGTTCTGGAAACAGGAATGACAAAATTCAACCTTTCCCTGCTTGCTTCTGTCATATTAATGTACATACTGAAATCTCACTAGGGCTTTTACTTACGGAGGGCAGGGTAGGGGTTTGGATGACCCTTCCTGGCAGTAATGCCCTTCAAGACATACCACACAATCCTCCTTTCCACCATTACCCATTTTTATGCTGTAGGTGCCTCTAGGGCAAGGAAACTGGGTGCCATACATTGTTCCTTATAATAATGCATAGTGTTGTTTTAGTTCGGATCACCATATAAATAGGTCAAAATGATTATATTAATATATATTCATTATCATATAGGCTGATTTTTAATATGATATACAATAAGTAAATACAATAATTAGCCTATAACAAAGATTTTGATTCACATGCTACCTTCAGGGCAGTAGTATCCTGAGCTACACCTTCCAGAAGGAACGCCTACACCAGCCAGACAGTACCAGCCTCGTGGGCATGGCCGACACTCACTCTCAGACTTCAGCCCACTGCGATCACTCCAGGTCCCAGCTGGACACTTGTGCTGGGTGGGGAACATGGTGCCAACTGGACAGTAATGGCCAGCAAAGCAGGAGAGTGGAGGCCTCTGAACACCACCAGTGCCTATGTAGGAGAGTGAGAGTACGTGGGAGAATACAATACAGACAAAATACAAATACAATTTTGGGTTATAACTTATATAAAATAAACTATCGCAGAGGGTAGACTGGCACCTCGCAAGCAGGCATAGCGTGCCGGACATAGCTGGCACTGAGAGCGGTCAGTTAGATCTGTCCGGTTGCTCATGGTTCCTGGTGGACAAGCATTAGTAGGGTCATTGGGTCGTGCTGATCCAGGTGGGCATACAAAGCTGAAATGGAGAATATTTTTTTCATTTTCTTTATCTAAAATGTTTAAAATAAATTTAAATTAAAAAGGGCTTACTACACAGGATTTACCCTGGCATACATTCAACATCAGGAGCCTTCAGGGCCACCTGTGTACAGGCCTTGCCTGGGTAACATGACCTACAGTCTGTCAAAGTGTCCTGTCCCTCCAACGGGTTAAAAGTGCCAGGCTGACAAGGCAAAGGGTCACTTGTGCCCTCTGGGCAGTAGTAACCTGCTGGACACTTTAGACAGTCTTTCACACCTACCCAATCCAGAAAACATACATGACTATATAATTATCAAAAATAGATTTTAAACCTATTGGCATAAAATAGTGAGAATCCAACAGCTCTTACTTAAAGCGCCTTGATGTGTGGTAAAAGTGCCTCGAGGACAAACTCTTTCAATGACTGTGCCTGCTGGGCAGTACCTTCCTCGAGCACAGAGCAAACCTGGACCTGCAGAGCCTTACTCATTTACCAAAGGCAAAGAAATCAGACAACAAGCTTTAAAAGAGTGTAATAACTAAATACATACAAAACCCACATAAATTCAAGTTATTTCGTTCAAATTAACTAAAACTACACCAAAGGAATGGAAAGTGACAGTTGAAACAGGAACAATAAAGATAAAAAGGTAGAACTGGAAAGTTTTCCATCCTATGCAGCCTGACCCACATCACACACACACTCACACTGTATTACAGATGAGAGGCGAGGAAACGGTTGAGGGCAGGAAATACGAGCTCCTATAAAAGTAGTTTATGTGGGTTCAAAAGTAAGCCATTTTGGATTGTGGTTGGTACAACAATTTTTACTTCAACAAAAGAAACACAAGATATTTTCTAAAGGTGCATGTGAATGATATAAATAAATGAATATGTATGTGATTTTACCTGTGGGACAGAAGCGACCCTCTGCACACCTTCTGCAGGCTGCCCTACTTGTCTGACCCAGTTGTCCTCCTGCGGTACCAGCCGGGCAAGGAGACCCATGTGGCACAGCGGTGCCCTCCTCACAGTAATAACCTTGGGGGCACAGAAACTGCGAACTCGGCCTTCGGGATGTGCCCTCTAAGCAGTAAAACCCTAGTGGAAATCACACTAATTCAAGCTGTGAAATCACATTTTACAGCATTTCTTTTTATATCATACTTAAGCTATTTATTGTTCCTAAAAAAAGGTATTCACCCCTGTAGAACCTGTAGAACGGACACAGGCAGAGTTGGGATTATTATTGTTTGTAACACAATTATTTTCATGACTCTCGGGTTTCTCTTGCTATTCTTTTCTCATCTTGCAAGGGTCGTTTGCCGAGTGCTAAAGTTACTGCTAGCGGCAAATTGTCCATGCTCACTTTTGTTTTAATTTGTGATTTAACAAGTATGAGTAGGAATACATGAGCTCAGTGATGGACCAGATACTGATACTGGTGCATCCCTAATTCTAACATATTCAGGATACCACATCTTTCTCAAATCTATTTTTTAAACCCTGAACAGGTTTCCTGTTTCTTTTTAAAGCATTGCAATGAAATGGTGGCGCATGGTTTACCATAAAAACGATATATTCTCTGTTTGATTTAGTTGTTTTACCACCTGATACTGGAAAATTTACAAATTTTGGTCATAGATATACTGACTGTAGGTCTTTAAAGATAATTTCAACTGTTAATTTGCATAATGATTTCATGTTTATATGTATTATTTCTTCTATTTAATAAATAATATTTCAAACACCTGTATTTTGTTCTCTGGCTATTTTATGCAGCATTTCTAAAATGCAACATTCCGAAATTGTTGTTAGAACGTTGTTGGTTAATTCCAACATTTTTGTCTGACTGGGATTGTTGTATAATAATAATAATAATAATAATAATAATAATAATAATGTTATAATAATGTTATAATGTTAAAGCATAGCATCGACTAAATGTTCTTATAATAAATTTTTATATTGTTAACTTGGGATCTACCTGCAGGGCAAATAGTGCAGTCTTTTTCTCTTTGCAGACCCTCCTTTGGTCCATATGTTCCAGCTGGACATTGTATAGCAACTCCTCCTACACAATAATAACCTTAAAGAAAGCAGAATTATCCCGTTTCAGCCATAAAAGTAAATATAAACATATATCCATATGATATATGCTGGTGCCTATTGATATATTGATTAATAAAACCCACCACTAGGACAGATATCACAGATAGGTCCTTCTCCATCTCTGTGTGTGCCAGGTGGACAGGAGATGGGCATTCTGTTCCTCTGGCTTAGCTGCAGTTCAGTTCTGGCCACACTACTATTACAGATTTTACATGAGCTTTGGCCTGCTTCATCTGTGTACTGCCCCATCGGACATAGCAGCGGCTGAGACATCTTACTGAGAGGGCAATAACTGCCTAGGTATAATAAATAAATAAAACATTTTGTTGAAAAACACCGTTCTGTGTTGGGTGAAACCAACCAGGATAAAGTAGGTGATCAAATGCAGTTAAGTGATCAGATGGGCAGGTTTTCTACTGGGTGAAACTGGGTGAAGGTGATCAAATGAACCTAAATTAATGATAAAGCAACGATCTTTAAGTTTTACCCGCTGGACACGGCTCACACTGGGCACTGCACAGAGTGGAGTAGTAGCCTTTAGGGCATTTGGTGCACTCAGTTTGGTTTGGGTCAGGTTCCTCTCCAGGTCCACACTAAAACAGTACACCCACAGACATATTTATACAACTATTGATCTCTGTTATAAAACAGAGGTAGAAAACAATGTTGCTGTCAAATGAAGCATCCAGGTTTGGTAGTCATCATTTAAACATACCTTCTTTTGAAATCCATCCTTGCAAATGAAACCAAAGGAACAAGGAAGGCACTGGGTGTGGCCTTCAGGTGAATACTGTCCATTCTGACATGCTCTAAGAACTCCTGTAGATTTGTCACAGGAGTATCCAGCAGGGCAAAGTCTGCAATCTACACCATCCTCTGTACTGATCAAACCTGGAGCACAGGGCTGTGATGGACAGATAATTAACATCGCAGAGCATTGAAAGCATCACTAGCAATAAATATTAGCCTGAGTGCTCAGGACAAGCTCGGGTCATTTCATTACATATATGTGATGAATTTAAACATGTGCTTTTAAACAGCCTATAATGGATTTAGTCTCACGCTGATTTTATAATAACCTGCGGCTTTTTCCATTCAACCACAATAGTTTTAGTGATTGCACCAATGTCAGGTTGTTTAGTGGGGTTAAGGTGCAAAACCTTAATACAAACCTTGGGAAACCCTGTCTTCATAGAGGTTAAACTGTCAATCCTGGAACAGGTTTGGCCCTTTATAGTTTTAGTAAATAAAATAATGTTATGCTCCCAGTGGCAGGCAGTACATTTGGTACCTGGGCCTTCAGTTAGGACGACTGATACACATCTTAATACCAACATTATCACGTCACAGTTATAGAAACAATCAATATTATACAAAAACGATATTACACGTCGTGGCTTTACAGAGACAGAGAGACATTTCGCGGATTGAAGATGAAAACCATTTTAATTAAAGCAAGAAACCCTGTTAAGACTTCAAACCTCTACAATACAACAACAACTGTGCCACATACGACATCTTGAGCAGTTTAGAATCAATATTTATCTAATAACATGACAAAAATATAAACAATTTAAATAAAGTATATAATACATTTAAAGGCTAAAAGTATGTCTCGCTTTTCTGGAAAAGTTTGCCTTGAACACAGACTGATTTGTTAAAGAAACAGTTTTTAATCAATTTGCAAGCTGCCACTGCTAATATACAGTAGTTTGAGTTACATAAGCAGCACCACTGATTCTGAAGACACTGGGCAGATTAGATTAACATGGCAGCACATAGATATCTAACATCCACAACATGAACTGGAAGCAGTGCAGCAAGTGAAACACTATAAAAATGAAGAGAAAAAACTGTTGGGAATAAATTAATAAAATTTAATAGAACATTATAGAATTTCTAAAATTTTGGTTGTAAATGTAGGTCCGCTTCTGATAGTGTTTAGGCCTCGCTGGCCCTGAGCTAGATTTAAACATTTTGATTTAATTTAGAAATTTTATAGATTTGATTGATACCTGACAATCCTGAATGCTGCTTTTCCCAGGATGGAGATTATGTGTGCCTGATGGGCATTTTCTAGGTGCAGATACATTGCCAAAGCAGCTGATACAAAACAAATGACAGTTGCAATATAAATCAACTTTCAACCACACAAACAATAGAATCCAAATGTTTTTTTTTACTTACTATTGTCCTGCGGGGCATTCAAAGCAAATCCCTAATAAAAAGTAGGATCCCTCAGGACACACTGTGGCATTGGTTAAATTACAATGCTTTATACAGTCAAGAATGTCTGCTCCTGTACCATAAAATAAGCATGCCTGCTTAATATCATCCAACTCCATTCAAGAATTGTTTGGTACTAATCTGCTAATGCCTACCTGACACCAGGATATTTTGTATCCTCAGGTGTTTGTTCCACACTTGGCAGAAGAGAAGTAGAGCAAACCATCGGTACATGGTGAACAGCATCCAAACACCTTGTTCACTGCTTGTACCATCTGGACATTTTCTGCTGCGTGAACCAGAGGACCCACTGGGTTTATCAGAAAACACAGCGGCCTCAATAATTGAAAGTGAAATACAAACCATGTAACACAATTCCTCCAGCAGCCATTCAGGCACTCTCTGGGTGTGGAGCTGGACGGGGATACTTCTAGAATGACTGTCTTTTTAATCTCCCAGGCTTAGGGCTACAAAATTCAAATCTATTTTTTTATAATAATTATTAGGTTTTATTCTGCAACAGATGCTTAAGCCTTAGCCCACATGCTACAATATAATCTATAATATAACTGCACAAAGAATCAAAATCAAAATAAACACTGAAAATGATTTCAGTTAAATATTCTGTTAATTCACAAAAGACTCTAAAAGAGCAAAAGAAACAATGATACGAAGCATAAGAAGCTGGTTTTGTGGTGAAGAAGATATAGGATGTTTCCTGTTTTCTGTTTTTTTTTTTCTCTCACCCCCTAACAGATGGCAGTGCAAGGTATCGTGGTGCAACTTGGCTTGTCTGTGTTTCAGCAAACTGCACCAACCCAAGTTTCTACTCCAGTGACCACATACAGTCAGTAAAATAATTGTCTGCTAAAGAAGAGCTACATAGATATACGTCAAAAGAAAATATATCCTTTTTTTTTAACTGCTCTAAAAGTGATGTACCTTTAAGATTTTGTTTGCTTGTTTAGACCTTCTAATGTATGTGACATTAGGCATCATTAGGCAAATTAGGCATATGTATAAGAAGAAGAATTTAATTTACTGATTATTTAATTGGTAAAAAGATTGCGTTAAATGCAAATTAAAATATTGGATGGATGGATGGATGGATGGATGAGTGGATGGATAGATGGATGAGTGGATGGATAGATGGTTAGGTAGACAGATACTTCAATACCTAAATAAATTTGAATTTACAGCAGTGTTTAAAATTTAGTCTTTTACTAATGCTATTTGCCCCTTTTTAGATGCTAATTAACAAGTGATTTATTCCTACTTCCTTATTGTTATTGTTGCTAGCAGGATAATTCAACCGATAATACAAGCTAGTATACAATATACTGTATATTAATCTTGTTTTTACTGGAGCATCTTCTTGCAGTTGTTCAGATTTTAGATGAATTGATTGTTGTTCTGTAATAAATGCTCTTTATGGCCAAAGACATCTTGCTAGAACACTGACTTATGTATGCCCTTTTTAAACGTTGCACAAAATAAAAAGCACACAGAATGTCTTGTTTTACTGTTCCAGTGTATAGCTAAATAAACAAATCCCCACAGCCATGCTCCAAAATCTAGTGAAAGCTTTTTTTCAGAAGTGTGGAGCTTATTATAGTAGTGAGTGTGAGATCGAAATAGGAGGTTCCAAAAAGTTATGTGATGGTCAGGTGAGCCAAATATTTTTTATCTTTATAGTGTATATGATTATGAAATATGTGGTGCGGTCCTAATAAAGAAAATATTAACAAAATCTGTAGACAAAGCAAAGTCAGTAGTATGTGGAAAAAATAGCTATAAGTAGAAACACCAGATGTAAATATAATATAAGTAACTGTATTTATTTTCTTGCCACCTCTGTAAAACCGCAGTTCTCAAGCTGCTGTTACGTTTTATTTCCTGGAGGCAGGATTTTTTTAACATAATTGCTTAACCTCAAAAGGAGGAGTTTAAGCTTTAGCTTTGAGCTTTTACACAAACTAAATCCTGACATTTGTACCATGGTAAGATTTCTGCCTTATGTGACTTTGCTGTTTTTGCATCTTGGAATCAAAGGTATTATTTTACCATCTTTTTTAAGTAGCTAGTCAGTCAAAATAATTTAGTAGATAACTCACCACCTGATAATGGGTTTGTCTTTTTTCCTTAGATGCTGCATGTGGAACACCTAACAAAAAGCCTGAAGTTATTAAAGCTAGATTAGGAGAAGAGCTTACTTTAGACTGCATCTATAACTGCTCCTCTGGATTCATTCGCGGCTTTTGGAAATCTGAAAACATGCCCGCATGTCGCACCTGTTCGTGGTCTGTAATCGAAAAAAACATAAGTGAAGACCTGTGTATTGTGAGCTGGCGAACTCTTAATCTGACCGTGGAACAGACCCTTTATAACTACTCATGTTTTTCTGTAAAGAGTGATCATCAAGAACTCCCTCAAATTCTTGAGCGTCTTGTAGTCCTTCAAATCCAAGGTAAGGAATTGTGAGCTTGGATAAAACACACAGCTTTGTTAGTAAGTATATTGATTTTTGGTGTTGGTGTGAATTTGATGTCTCCTTGTGATTATGTTTAAAGATACAGCGGATACCACGGTCGTCCCTCATAACAAAGGTTAGTATGAAGAAGAAGGAGAAAGAGGAATTCCTCAAATCATTGTATGTAGACTCATATTATTGTCCAAATAACTCCAAGCCGTCTCACTTTTTGTTTTAGAAGCATCAATAAAAGTGGAGATTCACCAAAATCAGAAGAAGATAAGCCTGTCCTCACATTCCATTCAGGTGCCAGCGGGAGACAAACTGAAACTGGAATGTCTTTCCTCAAACAGACAATGTGAAGGCAGGTGGATGAGAGAGAGTGCAAATCTTACAGAAATCATCTCTGGCCCACTGGTAGAATGGAACGTGATTACAGAGGAAGATGAAGGAACTTACACGTGCCACACCAACCAGCTTTGTAGCAGCCAGAGGATTCCTGTAGCGATTTATGTCATTACAGAAGGTGAGTTGTCACATTTCAACTAAAGGAGGACAAAAGATATGTGAATAAAAGCACTTTAATGATATCTGAATTTTTACACAGTTGAATTTGGATGGATCAAGCCGTTAGCAGCAATCGCAGTGTCTGTGGCTGCCATGTTACTATTTCTGCTGATATATCTATGCAACAAAAAGAGGGGAAAGAATACGTTGGATGAAGAGGATTCAGCTGTTGTTATTTATGAAAAGTAAGGTGTTATTGCTCTCTTGCTCTCTCTATTTCACACATTTTTTCTTAAAGGGCTGAAATTGAAAATGTGATAGATTTTACTCATAATTAATTATATATAAGACAGGAAATATTCCATGAGTTTCTGGAGCCATTTTTGAAAGGAAGTTACACAAATATTACACAAAAACTCCTTTATTAAAGAAATAAAATGTAATAAAAGTGAGTTCAATTTAAATAGGTAAAGTAATTGATAACAAATTTACTTTTACTGCTAATAATTAACCAACCTTTTTTTTTTATTTTAAATATTATATTAAAAGTACACAACATTAATTTTTTCAAACCATGTATCACAGTTTGTACTTTTTAAAATATCTGCAATGCTTTTACATCCTAACTTTATATACATTAAAACTTACACACACTCTACAGACAACCGAGAACAAAATGGGACATTTTTATTGATGGGAAAAAGCACTGGTGTTCGTTTAATAAACTTTTGAGAAGCATGTGATTTGAGGATGAGCTCTAGGCGAACTGCTTTGCGCCACTAACCCTCACACTTTTGTTGGTAACGGAACTTTATTGTTTTTATACTTTTGGCTTCATGTCAGTTATTGAACCGTTCTTAACAGTCTTATTTTTACCTAGCCTAATGTGCTGTAATCATTCCTTTTATTGTTTTTCCTTTGGCCCCCACTAGTGGACCGTATCAGTATTACAGCCTGCATTGTGAATCTGATTAATATAATTATGTGAATGATCTTAATTACCTAATCTGATACGAAACCCACACTTAACTCAAATTCACTGATTTATAGTACATTTGTTCCATTTTTTTAACAGTTAACTTAACCATGTAACATTTTAATTATTTTATCGAGCACCATCGGCTATTTACAGTCCTTTACAGTACTTACAGATAAATTTTCAGTTTGTGTGTGACCCCCTTATTTATTTGGCAACAGCCACTACTGGTGAGAAGAGATTTTAAAAAAATAATAAAAGCAACCTAATTAACAGATGTTTTAATCAGTGATTATTTCCACATTGATGTTAGCACAAACCGAGATCAGCTCAAGAGGCAAAAGGTGACAAGAAGTTTAAATACAAGTGACTTTTACCTTTGTTTGTAGGACAGGAACTTATTTTGGTGATAAAAATATTAGTGAAAACTAATTTTACATTACAAACTAATTTAAATTGGGAGATGTGTCTGTTTTTGCTTCCATTATTCCCACTATAATTATTGCTGCTACAATACAAAGTAGTTTACAGCACCTTATGTTTTTGTGTATTATTACAGTATTTGTTTTAAACAATTTTTTTTATTTGAACTTTTTTACTTACTACGCATTTACTTGTTTACCAGCACAAGAACAAAAAATGAAGAAATCCACAAACCCACAGCACACGGTGAGTTTTATTTAAAATTGCCATTTTTATTGTATGGAATAAACCCTTAGTAAACAAATCATTCACAATACGACTAATGTTGGGTTGGTGATTGTTCTTCTGTTAGACTGCCAGAGCGATCATGAAGTCCCTTACGCTGACATTGTGATCTCCATAAGAGGCTCTAGCATTCCAGAGCTCACAGGACTCCACCACCAAACTCCACAAAATCACAGACTTGTAAGAACGGCATTTCAACTTGTAGTTCAAACTCCAAAATATACTTCACGACTCAACTCCAGCTTTAAGATATGTAAAGTAACAAAATTTCTTTTGTGTGCAGAAATGGAGGGAAGAAGCTTCAGGCCCATCTCATCTTCAAGCCTGTCGTTCTGCTGACAGACTGCACATTTACCCTAGAGAGGTCAGCAGGAAATTAAGCACAACCTCTGAATATGCTGTCATCACATATACCACAGAGGCACTTAATTAGTAATACGTAAGCAAATGAATAATGTTCATTGCATGAAAATCATCTAATCATGGTTAGTGTAAGTGCAAAAGGTCCTTATCGAGTTACAATCTTGTTTCTAGCCATTGATTTTAAAAATAAAATACTATGCAAGTGCAGATGATGTAAGATTATTATTAATATTATTATTGTTTTAAGATTAGTTATCATTTTTTCCTTACTTAGTAAGTAAAGCTTAAAGTTATTTATTTTACAAATTGAGCAGTATTACAATAAGAGACATTCTGTGAGGACTGCCTTGTATTTCTAAGACTTTATTATAGCTGTAATAACTTGTTTTTTGTTTGTGTTTCGGCTCGTTTTAAGACAGAATATATAAGGCTACAGACAGATATAATAAATTCTTAATGGAAGAGCTTCTTGAATCACACATTTATTTCTTGTATTTAGATGGTCATTAATGCTGTGTGTTTTCTTTGTTTGTAGCTTTTGCTATATACTAGTCAACATATTTTGAAATGTTATTTTACAATTTTATTATCTGATGTCTTTGTAAAATCAGTTTAATATTTAATAAAATATTGACTATTTCTACTACTAATAAGTGGACCCATTATATAGATAAAAATCTCTCTAATCTCATTCTTCTGAGAAGACTTTTCAGTGTTGCTGTGTGCTGTGCCCATTCAGCTATAATACTGTTAATTCGGACATTGTTTGAACAGAAATTTTGGGGTGCAATTAAACTTCCAATTCATCTCAAAGGGTCATGGGTCGAGTTTTTATACACCCACACTTTTTTTCATTAGGGGCAGTTTTTTTGTGTAGCACCATTGTTGTAATAAAACAGGTTTGTTTGGGTGTGTGTGTGTGTGTGTGTGTGTGTGTGTTTGTGTGTCACTAGAAAAACAGCATGCCGAAAATTCCCCCGCTCGCCATTAGAGGGCCGCTCGCTGTCTCAGCTGCGCACAGAACTGCGTTGATTGCGCGGAAAACTGCCGGCCATTAAAAGTCTATTTAGGCAGTGTGTCGTCCTGTTTGCTCTGGCGAGCTATGCTAAGCGCTTCTAACTCTGTCTTGCCTTAATTCTACCCTGTTTTGTTGTTTTTGGATCATTTTTATTTGTTTCCTACTCGTCCTGTCCCCTTACAGCTATTTTTTCTGGCTTTATTCTGTTTGTTGTCACGCTTCTGTTGTGCAATAATCCGCTCATGAATCTACACCCAAACATGCCTAAATCATCGTCATAATTTGATACACAACTATTGTTTTATGCGGGGCAACAGTTTTGGGGTATTTGAGTTTATATATAATTAAATGACTTGTTCATTAAATGAAATGGGTATAATCTACAAATCAAAAAAAGAAATATTCTCAAAAGATTCTACAATAAAAAGTAGTATGACGTCATTAAAAAGCGATATCACTTTAAACTAAAGGATTCTCTTCACTGTTAGTAAAAACAAACTAACTAATAAAATCAAAATAGCTTGCTATTTGTAGATTTGCGCACACTTTTAGCCCCTTTCCGCTTTCCGTAGTTGTGGTCGGTTGCGTAGCAACATATGACAACAAATAAATTTGGAAGCGAATCGGTAAGGTATGTTATTAGCGGGTGACAAAACATCGTTCAAATTGTTGTTTTATTTGAGTTTTTAATAGTAACTATATTTATATATATAATATAGCATAGCCGATAAATACATGCCAACTACACAGCTGTCACAATAAATGTGTCTATTATTTAGAATTTTATTTCAAATGAATGTGAGCTTTTAGGTATTGTGTGCTTTGGGGCTGTTTTTATATTATTTCTATTCTATGTTAGAAGCAGTTAATTGGTAATGGCAGTGCCTTTTTCAAACACCACCCTGAGGGTTCCTCATGGGTTTGCCAACCTCCTAGAGGGTCTCTCCAGAGAGGTACTGAGACATCAGCCAGAGGACATCCCCACCTTTGCTGCACAATACTTTGCGGAGCTACTTCAGAAAAGAGATGGTAGAGTGGCTGTTTGCATCCCCAATTCTCAAATATTTAATAGCTTAACTACAAGGCTAGTGTACAAAACTGAACAGGGGTAGGCCAGGTGTGTGTGTAAGAGAAAGAGAGAGGGAGAGAGTATGCTCATCTATCAATAACTGGCATTCCATCCAGAGTGTATTTCGGTTTCAAAGCCAAAGTTTTCATCATAGACTTTGATTCCACAGTGACCCTAACCAAAGTACAGTAAAACGTAAAAAAGGATGTACTCTTGCTAATTACCCAATAGTTTAATATAAGCAAAAAATGTTTATGTATGCTACATTAAAAACACATGAAATATAAAAAATAGGAAAAATTAAAACAAATAAATATATCAAAAAAGTTGCCTTTAAAAATACAACTTTGAAATTTTGTATTGCGATTAGTATGAAAAAATGTCATACTAAATTTTTATTTTTAAAAAACATTAATTGTAGCTTGACCTGTAAATTTTATACATTGTGCTGCTGCCAGATAATTGGCTGATTAGGTAACGGCATGACTGCAAAGGCATATAGCTGTTCCTAATAAAGTGGACAGTGCATATATAACTAAGACAATATAATACAGATGTTATACAGTTGTGTAAGCAGTAAGAAAGCACAAAGATTCTGATATTTTCAGATGGGTTTTAGGCCTCGGATATAAATCAGATTAGGGTGATCATTATCAGGGTGCATTAGTGTCTGCTATGTAAGCAGACATCAGATTTTCCACCTGTCAGTGTAAATGTAATGTCATTGAAAAAACGACAGTTGTGCATAACATCAACTCGGGTAGACACCAACAGCGATATAAGTATAACTTAGCGTGTCTGTGTATTTATTATATTGTTCACTTAAAATCTGTTTTAAGTGTAAACATAAAAAATGCTACATGCTGCCCAGGCTGCAACAAGGGTTTTCCTCTTTTTCTCTACCTAGAGAGAGCAGTGTGTGTTAGAAAGTAAAATACTGAATAATCATTTGGGCTTCATCCATGCGTCCGTGTCTGGTGCCATTTTTACTTCCTTTTCCCAACGGAATGTCTACTTTGGGTGGTTTTTGCCGTGTATTGTGTAAATACAGATATCGGATACAATTTAAATGATGCAAGCGAGTCATCAAAAAAAACGGATATCATCACAAAATCAGAATTGGGAATGAAGATTTGCAGTGTAAAAACAGCCTTAGAAGCCCTTGTTCATTTGAGGTCACTCAATTAAGGTCACTAATATTACTCTGTAAACAAAAACATGATTTTGTTTTTAAACTTTAATAAGTACATGATTCTGATCAGGGTTCAGGTGGATCAAAAAACATGTTTCACCTCTGACAATCTAGTAAAGCTGATCCAATCCAGCATGTTGTCTATGGCTGGGGGGAAACTGTGAAAGACCCAGAAATACGCACGATTTCAATATTCACATTTAGAATAATTTTCCTTCATAATAATACTCTTCAATTATTTAATATACATTTTGCTTATTATGTCATTGCTTTTCTCCAGAAAGTGGCAGTGATCCAGCGAAATGGGGCGCGCTGATGGAACAAAGGTTCTCCAAAGATGACCCTGTCAGTGTGGGTTGAATAGCATTTGCATGATGCTTAAGCAAAAATTTATTTATCCTCATTTCAAACTGTTTTAGGGTTGTACTTTTATTTTGGAACAGGACGTCGTAAACCAGGAAATGTGCAGCCAATTTAAAGAAACCAGCAGCCCTGTAAACGAGTGAGTGATTTCTCCATGACTTCGACGAGAGAGGCAGCATGGATTTAGTTCAGATCCAGTTTTTCTCAGGCAGCATGTAGGAAATAAAAAGTGATTTTTTTTTGGAGTGTTTGTGATTTATAAAGGGATGTTGCATGGTGTGTTAGGGGTTTGCATGAACACCCCACACTGCTTGGGTTAGGGGTTTGATTTCTGCATGTTCTTCTTTTGCTTTTGATGGACTTTCTTTCCTCAATACAGACAGACATTTTAGCTTGATTTTTTAGCTTGATTTTATTTATTTTATTTTATTTATTTTAGATAAATTTCCAAAAGTGTGTGAAGAAGTGTGTTAGTGGTATGTGCTTGGTACCTGTCCAGTGGGTCCCCTTGCTGTAGGTTTCCTCTGTGAATACACGGGTGAATAGATGGATAAATAGGTGGATGGTTGGATGGGTAGACGGGTAGATGGGTGTTGGTCTTACGAATAAATGGATGAGTGGGTAGATGCTGGGATAGATGAATGGATGGATGGATGAATAGATGGATGAATAGATGGATGAATGGATGGGTTTGGGTGGATGGTTGAGTGGTTAGACAAGTAGATGGGTGGTTGGTCTTACGAAATAAATGGTTGGGTGGGTAGATGCTGGGATGGATGGATGGATGGATAGATGCTGTTGGCTTTTACAAAGCATCAGTGTAGTTTATTTTTGAAAGCATTATGAATTACAACAGTTCCTTTTTATCTTAATTAATACATTTTCAAGTTTGGTTCAAAAGGCTAATTACAGCACCACAGAAAACATTCACACCCACTGTTCCGGAACACTAATAAATCAACATTATAATGCATGTTTGTGTTCCTGCTTTAACACAGCCTGCATTATGAATCATTCTTAATTGCTGCATAACTGTGCTTATATTTAAACGTTAACTTTCAGAGCCACGGTTTCTCAAAAGGATTCATATGAAAATATTGAAGACATAATTACCCAGCCAACACAAAACTCCTCCACTTCACCCGAGACCCTTGACCTGTTTAACGACATTGTAGAGCCACCAGATTCACAGCCAAACAATGGGCTGAATGAATCAGAGGAAGAATCTGGGAAGACTGATTCTGAGCTTCCATACAGAGGAACTGCAGATGTTGACACGTGTGCTGAAAATCTTAAAAATACAGAAATGGACGAAGAGGAAATGTTTGAAAATGTACAGGAGTCTGACAGTGCCGATGAAGCAGACGAAACAACAGACAAAGATGTCGATCCTGCAACCCTGACATCATATCGTGGTCTTGCAGATATAGATGTGTGTGCTGAAGAACTGCAGTCTACTTTTCTGGGAGAGAAGCACACAGAGGGCAGCGGAGACGTGACTATGACTGATGCAGGTTTTGTTCCACCTTTCGAAAGCCCAGACCCTGGCCTAGTCGAGCAAGGTGTCCTAGATGTTCATGATGAATTCACACTGTCTGAGACTAAGACATCAATATATGTCGAACAGGGTGTTAATAATGAATTTAATGACATTTCATTAAATGAAAAAACTACTGCTTTCCCTGTTAACGAGGACAAGCTAGAAGAGAACAGTGATCTTTCTGCGAATGTCAGTGAAATGACTAATACTTTGTTTGATGATGCTGGGCCAGAAATTCATGTTGATCTAAATGAAGAAGCCGAAAGTACCAGTGTGTCAGAAGAAGTGAAAACTTTTGAGGAAACATATACAGATGAAATGCCACTGGGGGATGAAATCCAGCACACGAATGATGTTCTGGCAGCTGAAGCTAAAAGTGAATCATCATTCATTCTGGAAAAAGTCAGTCTAGAAGACAGCAGCCACAATAATAGTCCAGGACTGGAGAATCTGGTAAATGTAGGTTCTGAAATCAAGGAAGAAAATAACAACTGTGAAAGTTTTCCTGATGTCACAGCTACCACTGATAAAAGCGGTTCTCAGATTGATATTCAGGAAGATAAGAGATCAGATAATAAACAGGGGGACCCCCAAGATATACCTGAAGTGAACCCTGTGAGGGATATGGAAGGCTTTGAGGACAGTACTCTTAATCCCACTGGAATTCTATCTGAAGACATAAACCAAGATGACACTAGAACATCTCAGCAGGATGAAAATGAGGTTCAGGATATCAGTAAAGTTTATGAAGTAAATAATAGCCTAAATGCGCCTGAGACACAGGAGGACAATTTATTTTTCAGTACGTTTACCCTTGACACTAACAACACACTTTCTGTTCCTACATCTGATGAAACTGAGCAGGACATGAAGGTCAATTATAATCTATCTGCTACACCTTCACAAGAGCACATAGAGGAACCTGAACCAGCTGCAGATTATGAAAAGTCTGAACTGCTGAACGAAGAGGTCCATGAGTCTATAGTGGAAAATGCAAACGAGGACCTGGACCAACAGGTAAGATATAGTGTTAGAAATAGTGTTTTCTGAATTTGGAACATGTTTTGGCCAACAGAATCCAGGATAAGTGATGACCTTATCCTGAATTTAGGCTGTTCCCATTTTTGTCCCAACCTGGTATTTTAAAAATAAAAACCTCAAGGACATGTCTGATCAACAGCGAGGTGCCTGTGCTCTGGTCTCGAGAGATAGGTGATTGAGGATGCCCCTGAAATAGTTCAGTTTCTGGGTAACAGACTGCATCATTCAAAGGCATGGGTTTCCAATCACACAGTGCTAGATGAGAATTACAGAAATCACAGAGATGAATCGACGTGGGATCATATAGTCTTACCTCTGGGTGTTTTTTTTTTTTAAAACGGTTAAAAAATGGTACATTTCTATACAATACTAGTAGTAGGAAATTTGGTGGAGGGGGATAGTGTTGCCATGGAAACATGGCATATTTTTTCTTTTTTTACCAGATATACCTTATAAGCACTATTTCTTTTTATTTCTTCCTCCTTTCCTTTGTAGGTCACATATGTCATAACCTGCAATTACAAATTTTTTATGCACAGAAAAACTTATGTTAATGAAAAAATCTGGATGGATTATAGTATTCAACGAAAAGTAGAATATTTGGATATTTTTGCTTATGGGTTGTCCTGCACATGTTATTCTGGTTAGAAAATGTTCTAGGGGGAATATAGAATACTTGGTGTTTTAAGAATGGATTGATTTGGTGATTCGTCTTGGCAGGATGCTTACAGGTCAGAGGAGAGCGTCTAGACATGCAGGCCAGACTTTCAGAATTTTTAGCACATGCTAGAAATTCTTTTTTAAAATCCAATACACAGGCAAAGCTGAGAAGGTTTTCTGAGAAAGCTATTTTAATAGGCAAACCTTCACTTGCAAACCTCCTGACTTAGGAACTATTGCTCTGGAAAAACTACAATGTGCCGGTGTTACCAATCCTTTTCTTAGAGGAATATTAATACTGGAAGAATCCGCACGGCATGACATGGTGTCACTGATTTTCTCAGCTGTGCCTCGTGATTTTTTTTAAACAACGCCCCATCTGCCTGCAGCCCAAAACCAATCTGAGCATGTGACAGTTCTGTGCTGTACATTTTACTGTAAAAACATTATTACTAGCATAAGAAAGATAAACACTGTAGGAAATGGTACCAAGTAGAAAGGGTTTTTTATTAAGGATCTAGTAACAAGCATTTTTTTGGCATAAACCCACACCAGCAGGATCTGAAAAACACACCATATGAAAGCAAAGGATATATCAAATACTGGCACCATTGATCACCAATTGGACTCATATTTCCTTTCTTCACTGACACGTCTGTAACACGCCAGTAGCAGTGATTGAGAAGGTGCATGTCAATTACCCTTTGTGGTTGTAATAAACATTCCAAATTTAGATTTTGGATTACATACAAATCCAAGCTAATAAACACACATTTACTGTTGAGTTATTTGTAAATGAGACATTTGATCCTTTTAAATATCTAAATTTTGAAAATCTCATTATATTTATTTATATCTTTATTAGATTTATAAAAATTTTGTTGCTTTTTATAACTAAATCATTAACTAACCCAAAGGGATAGTTATTTACATTACTAATACAGACCTATCAAACAAATCATAGAAACTTTTCAGAGTTTCTGTGTTGTAAATTCTTTAATTGTATCCATCTGTAAAGCTGGCATTGAGAACTACAGGCATCTGTTTAATCATATTAGTGTTCCACCTAAATACTCAAATATTTCTCAGACCTGCAGAACTGCACAGCGGGGTTGTGCGATTAGTGAGAAAAGACACTCCAGGGGTGTCATGTAAGGTGTTATGTACTGCTTTGTATAAGCGATGCTCTATATTTTGATTCGTTAATTTTTATTTCAAGGATCTGAACCTTTTAAGACATTACATTCTTTTCTTCAGACTGACCGTGCACATGAACCCCACCCTTAAACTTGTTTGGTTGGCTCACAAGTCGGTTCCTAAAATAAAAAAAAAAGCTTTTCACCAAGTCTGAGAGGATTAAACTCCAAACGAGGTAAAGCATGTAGAAATATGACATTTTACAGTAGGTGTAGTGTTTTGTTATTTCTATGATTTGGCTGAACAATTTTTTTTACATTTTACACTGGAAAATCATGTCACTATAGTGATAGTGGGGCATCTTTTAGCTGCTCTCTCTCTCTCTCTCTCTCTCTCTCTCTCTCTCTCTCTCTCTCTCTCTCTCTCTCTCTCTCTCTCTCTCTCTCTCTCTCTCTCTCTCTCTCTCTCTCTCTCTCTCTCTCTCTCTCTCTCTCTCTCTCTCTCTCTCTCTCTCTCTCTCTCTCTCTCTCTCTCTCTCTCTCTCTCTCTCTCTCTCTCTCCCAACCTCTCTCCCTTTCTTCATCTCTCTCTCTCTCCCCCGCTCCTTCTTTCCACCCACCTCAGCTCAAGAATAATAAGCAGAGCTTGGTGAGAGGCGCGCGCTCCAATCTCAATTGCCAGCACCTTGTACGTCTCTTAGTGCAGTAAAGAACACATTTTGTTAGCATGGACTGCCACTGCGTAAGTACACGTCTGCCTTTTTACAGAGAGCTATGCTGTTTGTATCTTTTAACTTGTTTTAAGTTAACTACAAAAAGCGTAACCGCGATCGCACGCACTTGCACATTATATCGCGCAACTTCTCCGGCAAACAGCGTTAAACCGTGCGCTCGACCGGATCACGTCATAACTCAAGATATAAGCTTTCATTACAAATGACGCAACAGATCGCGCTATGTTCGCATATTTAATAATGTTTAAACATTTCCCGTACTTAAATGTATTTTATATTTTTTAAATATAACTACACAATATAACTGCACACTTGTCCTCTAGAGGTCGCTGCAAAGCTGTTGTCGCGCTTAGCAATACGTATATGACAGCTTGCCGTACTCTATTCGAATAAGGTTTGTAGAGGCAATTATTTAGATACAACGTCTTAAGCGATTTGCTTAAAGTTAAATGTTGCGATATAGTGACCTCTAATGGTCAGACAGGATCATAGCAATGATATAGCACAGATCTGACCATTTTATATGTGTAATGTTTAAAAAAGAATAAAGTTGCAGATTAAAGATGTGCAATATATGACTTGAATTATTAAAAATCAGGGTCTGCAATATTAAAAATCTTTGCAATATCACAATTTTCTTATTCTGCAAAAGGAGCACTGGAAAAGAGTTTTGCTCTAAACGTTTTAATCATGGATTTAAATAAAGAAATAAATTAATGCATGAATAAATGAGTAGATGAGTGCAAATAAATAAAACAGTGTCTGCTTAGAGGCATAGAGGTTTATACCATATAAAACATACTCCAATAATAATTGAAGTTCCTGTTTTCTGTCTATTGTGTCAGCCCAAGCTTCTTAAAAAGGAACTTCTGGCTAAAAATATTCAGAGCCGAGATCACCAGATCCGATCATGTACTTCCAAGGATTTAAACAGATTTTAAATAAAATATTGTCCCCATAAGGGACACATAATATTTGTTAACTTTAATTTTTGTTAAATATAGGACACTCTTTAATGTGGCAATACAACCTTATAACAAAACTTATTCAGTCTTCTGTCTTGTATGACAATGAAGCCGTTTAGATAAGTTCCAGGTGTTTGCTGTTTTAATAAATCATGACTTTAGCAGAGCAAATAAATAAATATACATTGAATAATACATAGTTATTGATAATGAGTCAGACAATCATGTCAGTCATGTTAATGAAACCTACTGTAATTGCCAGGTTACAGCTATAATCGGTGTTACAAATATAATATTATTAATTATTAATATAAATGCAACAGACTTCACTGTGCCCTACAGACCAGTTTAAAGTGTAAAATGTCTGAAAACCTTCACATTTGGATGTAAATGTAAACTACAGATTTAAAGTCATTTCCTTAACACACATAGTTTTTCTCATATGATTTTTAGGTATTTTTAAGTACAAACTGCTTTATATTAAACTCAAGCTGCTTATTTTTGGAAAGTGAAAGTGTGAATTTGCAATTAGGAGCATGGCCAGGCATTATTTTAGTAACTCTGGTCACACTATATTTAACCTAAATAAATCATTTGGAAAAGTTAAGAAAGACTACATGAACAGTGCCAGACAACACGAATGCTAATTTGAGAATCCACTTATGCATAACACAGACTTTGTCCATAAGGTGGGATTTAAAAAATGTAAAGGAGCTGATTAATTTTTAGTTCAGTGGGTGACTCCATGCTGATGTTTCTGGCTTGTCAATCGCACTTATGCATGTACATTTTACAGATACATGTGGGGACCAAGGTCTAGTATATTTAAGCCTCATATAAATGTAGTACTTCATAGCAAAATCCCACCAAGACGAGTGCTACATGAATTACATGATGTCAGACATATTCAAGTAATTAAAATCCTCTTTCTGTAAATGATTGAATGTTTGGGACCTTAATTACTTTTCCAGATCTTTTTTATAGTTCAAAAATTAGATCCTCCTTTCAATGTTTATTATCTCTTTTTCAGTCACTAAACTGAGGACAATGCAAGGAAAGATTGTTTTTAAGGCAATAAAATATTAATGAAAATGTCTTGCTTACTGGTCCTTTTCCTGCTTGGTTATTATGGTAACAGGAGGAGAGCAGCCAGCCACAGGAAGAAGAGGACATCATGGACATCCCCCTGGATGACCCAGAGGCCAACAAGGCAGCCGCCAAGATCCAGGCAGGATTCCGTGGCCATATGACCCGGAAGAAGTTGAAACCCGGTGATAAACCCGGGGAGGAGGTGAGCAGCACTGGTGAGACACTCAACGGCAGCCAGGGGGACGCAGGTCAGTGACTGTCCCCAGTTTATGTAGACACTAAGGCCAAGGATAAGTTCTGTAGTTCTTACACTGCAATACTTAAAGTGCCTTGGCCTGTACCATTTTTCTAGGCTACATTGTCCTGTTTGTGTCAGGAAAGAGGTCGATTTCCACAGTTGCTTTGAGTAGTTTACTTTTCTTTTCTTTTAACTTCGATTAATCATTTGGAAAATCTGTAAAATGCTTATTTGAGGATTTTTTTTTCTTTATGTCCTTTTTCTTTTCTTTTTTTAGTCCTAAATTGACACTGACAAAAATGCACACTGAAATATTTTATTATTATTTTGGTAAACCAAATTATGACTTTATCCCAGCAGTCCAGCAGAGTCAAAAACTACAAACTTTTTATGATTAAAGACCCAATGACTGTCTGCCTGAGTATTGTGGTTTGGTTTGACTTTTTTAGGAACTGTTAGACAGCAGATTGCGTGCCAAATAATATGAGGTGACCTAATGTTGAATCTGGTTGTCTGTTATTTCAGCCAATTTTGTGAATCAGTCCTTGCAGCGATCACTGAAATTCTTTTTGCTGGGTCTGGAACATGCCCTGTACTATTATTATAGTGAATGGCAGCCATCCAATCCTCATACCAAATGGTCATTTTTTTATGCGGAAAAGACATTGGAGATCCCTTGTATAATAAGTTCACTAAATGTAAAAGAAGTGCCAAGCCCATGTGAGGATTGTCTCTTCTTTATGCCCATTTTTAGTCCAACAGTGCCCAAGAATATAGTACTTGGTTGGCACTATGCTTTCTCCAGATTCTACAAGAATAACATCACTTCTCCAAATAAAGTGCTTGAGATTGTTATTTTTCAGAATATCAAGGTAAAACAAGTACTGTTCCACATTGTTTTACACTGTTCTTGGCAGTTACTGTATAAGGAATACAAAATATAGTTATAAAATATTACTGTGGGTTTAATAAACCTGGATAACATCTAAGACTTAACAAAAGATAGTAAATGATGTTTCAAAATCAGGGTGTTTATTGCAAATACTGGGACACACATAATAAGGTCATATGGTTTTTAGAGCATGGCAAGCATGCACACATGCCTTAGTAGTTATACAAAATTCTTAGCAAAAGTTTTAAACAAAATTAGTAGTCTTTTCTAGCTATGCTGCTATTTTAATTTACTGTGGCTACTAAAAATTCTTTATTGGCCTTGACAATTATATAGATTTGATAGCATTAAATCAAATTCTATTCTGGGGATAAAAAACATAGGCAGAATAAAAAATAGTTGCACTTGCACATGTTCTATGTTACCACTGGTAAAAAGTTGGTTTATTATTAGAGCAAAAAAACCAGTTTATAGTTTGGGATATTGAATTTGAATCTCAGTAAATCTTAAATTTCTAAATGAAAGGGATGAATGCTTTTCTTCTATTTTTTCCCCTGTCGAAGTGATTCAAATCTGTAACCTCGAGTATGTGAAAGAGGATCATTTGCATTTTTTTAAAGTGTGTTTTCCTTAATGATTCCTGGTTTGTAGCTGCCATTGGATTAGGAAAAGTGGGCTGGTTGAAGGCAATTCACAAGAGACAAATTTATGAGGAAAATGGGGGGGGGATACTTTACACCTGCAGCATGATAATATCGTCTCAGTTTTAGAGACATAAATCGATTGTGGGTGGCTGAAACCTTTGCTGTTTTTCCATAACTTGGTATGAAAATATCTTCAACGAATGTTCTATTCTCTATTCAGTGTTTTGTTGAGGATTATTCTATTCTTTATAGACTCAAAAGTTAAATCCATGCAAGAGTCTTACTAATGCAAAGCACTGTTCTAACCCAAACGGTCTCTCTATTGTACAGCTCTATCCACACTTTCCTTAAAGCTTCCGACATCATCTGTACTCTATTTTTACACCACACCTTGTTCCCAATCTGACCCCATCAGCCTAGAACAAAATTAGAAAATTATAACCTATTTTAGGAGTTAAGCCAGCACAACTAAAAGGACCATACCTAAAATTGGATAGTCTATACATTTTCTGAAGCATCTAAACTTCACCCTTCAAAGAAACTAAGCCTGTTATTTAAGGTGGAAAGTGGGACAGGCAATAAATGTAAGGACTTTCTGCTCACATCACCCGGCCTAGAATTCTCTCCTTCAGCTGTGCTGGTCCTCTGTACCCCACCTCTCATAAAAACTGGGGAATTTTGGCCCTTTTCTGTCAAGCAACATCAACCCAGTTTTTAGTTGCTAAGCATTTTATAATTGGAACTGTTATTTTTATACTCAGGTGCATCTGCACCACTGCAATCAAGCTAAGAAACTGGGTTCTGTCTTAACTGTGTTGTGAAGCAGAAAAAAATACATCTGGCAAACTGTGGGGGTTCTGCCTTAAAAATTTATAGATTCATAAAGAATTGTGTGTAATAAGATTAATGCAATTATGGATCACTTTATACAACACTGATTACTAGGGAAGATTGAGACTTAAAAATATACTTAATGTTTTAGCGCAAATTCATATTTATACACCCTGTTAAGCTTTTTGAATGTTAACTACATAGTAATAAACACTATTAAAGCATTGCATTTAAATCTGTGGCAATGTTAGCAGTGTTTGAGCTGATTATTGTCAAGTGTGAAAACAATGTCTCACACTTTTTACGCTCGAGTGACGACAATTTAACTGTCTACAATATTGACAGATAAATCATTTAAATCTGTTGTGTTTTGGACAGCAGGGGGATCAGAAGGAGTAGAGACAGATGAGACGTCTGTGCCCGAGCAGTGAGGAATCTTCACTCTGGGGACAGCAGTTCCTGGAGATGTACCTTTTTCTATGTAGAGACAAGCTGTTGCTGTAGGTTGGATCTCTTCTTTGAAATATAATTGGTTATCCTTTATTATTTAGTCGCTCTCTTTATCTCTCTCTCTCTCTCTCTCTCTCTCTGTCTATTTTTTTTGCTGCTTTTTATCCGGTCTAAGAAGAATAAGTGTCCAAAACCAGCATGCATTTGCATCTAACTGGGCATGAACTTGGTGCATTCGTACTCTTCCTGATTGTTTGCTAGTTCAAACGTTGGTGTGAAACTGAAACGGACTGCCTGCTAGAGTATTAACGTACTGCTTGACATGTTTGCCTCATTTCAGTGGTTATTAACACATAGTGTGCATAGTTATGTTTGAATAGTTTAGGATTTGCGCATATGTGTGTAAAGTGTATTCCCCTATTTATTGCTTTCGTTAATCTGCTTAAACTCAAGATATTTTGTTAATTGTTTGCTTTGCACCCTTTAATATTTAACTTTTAGGTCTATAGAATCAGATAAGGAAAAAATCAGAGCTTCCAAAATGGCAGTTAGCATGACTGGCTTTCTGTTCTTTTCTCCTTTTTTTAAATAATTATACTGCTGTATTTCAAGGCGCTTAAGCATTATCATTTGACTAGGAATGTGTGTTTTATTAATGATGTTAAAGATCACCTTGCATGTACACAATGGATTAAAGTATCAACAGTGAACAAAATAAAAAAAACTATGAAATGTAGATTTCCGTGGAGATTATTTTTTGCTGTTTGCAGAAGATCATTAGATTTTGGTGGCCTTTTATGGGATGGCAGCATAGTAGGCATGAGGCTGGAGCTGAAATATATTAATCTACACCACTCCCTCATCATGATTTCTTTAAATAGTATAATCTTATACAATCACTTATTATGGCCGAAAAAACGCCTTAACACCTGCCTTTATTTCTTGTTCTTATGTAACATTAACTTGAAGGATGTAGTCAAAAAAATGGTAACGTTAAAAAAGACATAACGTTAAAAAAAGATATAACGCTTTAACGGTAACATTCTAACCTAAAAGAACTAATACGTCGAAATATCAAGTCTGGAATATCAAGTCTGGCCCAAAATATTGCCACACCTGTGCAGGACAATTAAGGGTTTTTCACACAAGCATTGGTTTGGCAAACCATGGCATTTAGAGGCTTTGTGCACAGGGGCAGTCTCAGGTCACCAGTCCATCACAGGACCACTTACAGACAAACAACCACACACACTTACACTCACTCCTATGGGCAATTTAAAATCACCAAATCAACAAACATGTTTTTGGACTGTGGGAGGGAACCACAGAACCCACAGAAGCACAGGGAGATCATACAAACTCCACACAGAACGGCACCTGCAGGTGATACCTGGGACGTTTTTGCTGTGAGGCAACCGTGCTTACCAATAAGTGGCATATTTTGTTTAAAGCTCAGGATTTTAACCTATTTTTGAAGAACAACGCCAAGTTGAAACCTCTGACTGCCCCTCCCCAGCCCACATCTTATGCACACAAACTGGATGTTGTCTTTCTTAAAGACCATTACTCAATCTGTCCCCATTTGTTAGGAGTGACGGTTATTGGATTTTTAGCATTTGTTATATTTATTTTTGTGATTTGATCAAAGAAAACTCCACACACATTTTCAATCTACTTTATGGCTGTGTTGCAAACTAGTTTTGTTTTGTAGACTGGTGTGTCCAAATTTGCACAACATTTTTAAAAAAGCTATCAACATTTTGTTTGAAAAAAAACTGTGATTGGTTGCTTTGCATGTAAATCATCTGCCTCTTTGCCAGTTAAAACATGGCTACATGACACATGTAAAACGCTTTACCCAGAAACACTGTGCAAAAGATGGAAACCACTAGTGCATCTCAGGACAACACACACACATTCACTACTTAGGGCAAGCAGATCACCCGCATGTTTTTGGAAGGTGGAAGGGAAACTGAAAAATGTAACCCACAGACATGGGGAGAACATGCAAAACAGCACAGACAGCAACCTTAATGCTGAGACAGAAACATTTAGATGCTTTTATATTAATTCTAAGTGACAAATATGGTGTCAACAGCAGTAACTTTACATTGCATCAGACATTGCATACACTGGATTCATGTTTCCTAAACTGGTACATCTTCCTGTGTGGTGTTTTTAATCTGAATTATTTATATTGCTCATATTTTCATATCATGCCCTAGTCTAAAGCAGCTGATAGCAAAAAAATCCAGTTTTCTCATTTATGGCATCCCATGAGAAACTCACTGTAATTGTCATGTTTGTCATGTATATGGTTGAAGCTGGATTCTTCCCAAGGTGCAGAAATGAGCAGTGGAGCTAGCCGACCGCCTACACTACCTCCCACACGCATGGAGCCCAGGCAGATAGCAGCATCTCCTCACAATGAATCCTGTCACCGGCTGCAGGAGTTAGAGCCTGCCATCAGCGTTATCGCAGGTTGCCAATGGCAACCCAAAGCCAGCAAGACAAGCTCTGTCTTCTGTTGTTCTTGCACTCCGTCTGAAGCCATTATAGGGCTTGCAGTGCTTTCTTAAAATTGTTGCTGGCACCTCTGTCTGACAGAGAATCTGTTCAGCTCAGCAACACACTGTATTTATAGATGCTGAGATCTCATGTAATCCCTGCAGAGATCTTTTTTTTATGATGCACAGCATTCATAGACTGCAAAAAACATTTTTTTTTTGTAACATTATCTTTACATTTTATATCCATGTTATTACTGGAACGGCACTGCTTGTATAATACGAGTCATTTCAGAAAACATTTAGTCTTTCACCCTCTAGTGGACATCAGGATGACTAGCAAACTTTAGGATGAAGTAGTCTAGATTAGGAGGCTTTTTACAACAACATCATCTTAGAGTAGAACCTAGAATAAATAGAGGAAAATTTGAAAGGAACTTTGAAGATGTCTGAAGATTTATCTTTGTGAGTTGTTTTATTCTTATATTACTGTTGCAAAAGTTAAGTGAGATTCAGATTTTAGAAGGACCACACCCTGTGAGTGGAGAAAGAGGAGATTTCTTTCAACAATAGGAAAGGGTTTAGTAGATTTAAAGTCCAAATGCAGTAAACATAGACATATTTTTTTATTAATGCTTATGTATAGATAAATTAATACTTCTTAAAAGAGTCAGGAGAATTTAAAAGTCAGTATATAAACAAAATTGTAGGATATTGTTTTACCACTTAGGATTATTATTATCATCATTATATTATAATGCTTTTTATTATTTATTTCCTCATATAAATTATAGTGTATGTATTAACGTCATATATACATTCATAAAGTGTTAAATGATGTTATCTTTATTTGTGGACAGATGATATGTCAGGCTGGGTAACCCATGTTTCATTAAGTTACTTTGTTCTTCTCCCAACTTCTGAACGCGTTATGAACGTGTGTAGGGCAGGGGTAAAGAAAAAAACAAACATTACAAAGTAACTTAATGAAACATGCGTTAACCAGCACTGCTCAGGAGACAACAGTGATTCTTACTCATTATAATTCAGGTATTGACATTTGTTTTGCTTCTTTTCAAACATAATTCTGAAGACTTGTATAAAATAAAAAAGAAACACAGGTAATATACAGTAGGTCTGTTAGTCTACAGGGACAGGTAGTGCGAAAATGCTGCAGCTACTAGTAACACTTGCATGCAATCTAATCATTTATACTATATATTTACGGTGTGTTCTGTTGATTTATTTTTTTATTTTTATCTTTTTCACTTTAGTAATGTGATGTTTAAATGTTTTGCTGTCTTAGAGGTTGCCACACTAATTGCTGACATTATACAGTGACAAAAGAACCTTAACTTACCTTACTTTCAACACGCAAAAAAATGAATAAATAAAATAAGATACTTTTAAATTAACATGACATCATTAATCTCTGCTAATCTTTGTCGAAATATCCTAAACACAAAGTTTGTTGAAATAACTAAAAGGACAAAAAAAACTAAAAGTGGTTAGACTCAAGTCATGTTTATATTTGTCATGAGGGAAGTGGTAGTTAAGTGGGTCATGGATAAGACACAAGACTTCTGATCAGAAGGTTGTATGTTCAAATTCCATGATCACTAAAACAGCCACTGCTGAGGCCTTGAGCGAACTACTTAAAACCCAAATACCCAGTTGTATAAAATAAGAAAAATGTAAGTCACTCTGCATATATGCTATAAAATAAAATGTGTCTGTAAAAAAACTACAGAATTAAGAAATCATCCAATCCAGTAGTAAAAATGACAAATTTCCATAAATTGTTTTATCAGCATTTTATATAATTTTACAAGGTGGTCGTTTTACATGATCAAAGGAACCCCTGCAGTTTTCTTATGCTCTGACCCTTTTTTCCTACACTGTCTTCTGGTTGTACTTGATTGAAATCTTTAGCAGACGAGCGTCCCAGTGGGGCTTTTATCCTTCTGACAAGGCTACAAAAACCAGCGCCTGTCTGTAGAAGGGTATTAAAGGGCAGTCCTAGATTCCTATAAAAGAGAGCTTTGAGTAGCTTAAACTGTGAAGTCATGCAGCAGAAAAAGGAGACTTTCTGGCTTTGCTTTTTGTCAAACTCTCACACATTCTAATACACACATACTTGTAGTCAAACATACTTGAGTCCAAATTACAAAACATGCGAATTTCCAGAGGTGTTATTTAAATTATATTACGCTCTAACTAAACCGTATATCATACATACATACATACAAACATTAGAAATGACGAATGAACAATTTCTGTGCCATGACATCATCCGTTGACACCACTAAGAATTAATTCTGACATTAATAATGGTGTAAGGCTTTGTAACACACTTGATAAATATTCTAGTCTGACTAGATTTCAAATGTCTTTAAAATGATGTCTTTTTAAGCTCTATTGGGCTTGAAATGTAAGGCTCATTAACAACAAACACTTTTCACTATGGCTATTTTAAAGGGGTTTGAGCAGACTGGAGAGGACGAGGCTCGGTTTGAGGGACAAATGTTTTTCAGCAACAGCAGGTCTATTCATTCTGTGCTCTTATTCTGACGAGCTCACATGTGAGCCCAAGAGTCTTCTTTTATGTGCCTTTTATGTTCTGCAAAAGCGGCTAGGTTCCTGCCCTGCAAAATCTCATCAAGGACCTTATTCACAAGATGGACTGTAAATCATTTTTAGGTCATTTACTTCTAACTTTCTGCAAGACAGTAATAAAATCCTATAAGTTAAATTGTCTGTATAAAGTCAGAAAACTTGCAGCAATTTAATCAGTGTTAAAGTGTTAAAAAAGTATACAGTGAGGAAAGTTTAACTGTGACAGAACAGTGACTTATGGAGAAATGACAAACACCACCACACACAACAGACACTACTAGATAAGAACACACACAGGGGCACCTCTGCAAATTGATGTTCACCAGGCAGAAGCGGATAGAGAGAGAGAGAGAGAAACAGAGAGAGAGAAACAGAGAGAGAGAAACAGAGAGAGAGAAACAGAGAGCTGTTCAGTGTGGGGTCCAGAGAGTGGGGTTCAGAGCAGGCAGCTTCCAGTCTGGCAAGAAGTGTTGTGTGTGTTTGTGGAGACGTGCCTGGAGTGGCCAAACCATGCTGAGTGTGGGGGAAAGAAACCCAACGCTGCTCCCAAGATGAAGGCGGAGAAGCAGGCTTCCTCCAAAGAGGCAGGAGTTTTTTCATTTTGCCAGAAACTGTGCATCCTCACCTTTTTTCTGTCAGGTAAGTACAGAAATAGCTGTTCTGTCATGTGAACCCACCTCAAAACTTCAGCACGGAGAAGACAAAAAAAAAGTTAAAGCTGCAACTTGCTTTAGGTGTGCAGTGCTGCCATGCTCAATTGTAAAACTGTTTTTAATCATCTGCCTACCTAAATATATAATATTTTAAAATGGTTGGATAATTTAATAACTTAATAGACAGAAACGTCTGAGATCTTAGTCATTTCTAGGACAAACAATTATGAATCTGCACTTTACTTTGCTTTAAAACAATGTTATGTAATTATTTATATAATTCCCTATAATAATTAAATCGTTTTTTTTTATGCCTAATGCTTCGTGTTCCTGAAAATTAGTTAATTTCATGCTGTAATGGGTGATGTGGATTGTGAATTGGATAGAGAAAGCAGAAGGAGGAAAGGAGGTTTTATGCAGAAGAACATGTAGCAGTCGAAGCCTGGCTCCAAGCACTACTTTTGTGTCATTGTGCTGTGTGTCAATTAGCAAAATCACTGAGCTGCTACTGTCTGGTAGCCACCAATCACACAAGAGCATGGCTCTTACCCAGCTGGCCCTTACTGGAAGAGGACAGGCCTACAATCCTGGCCTTTGTTAGCTCATTTTGGCAAGCCTTGAACGCTGAGGTCTGTTACCAAGGTGATGAAGACAAGCCATGCTGACTCGCGCTACATAGTCAGAGTAGAGGAACAGTCTGGGTAAAGAAAAAGCAGGTTTTAACCTGCTGGAACATTCATTTGGCTTTGCTACATAATAACAGTCCTAAATTCTTTCTTGGTCAGTTACTCCAATTAGTTAAAATTCACTTGAGGTGAGAATTTTTTAACTAACCATATACCGTATAACATGCAGCGAAATGCTTTTTAGAACTGTCTATAAGAAAAAAATATTTACATGACCTAGATTTTATTTGTATAAAGGGAAAAAACATGATATAAAAGAAAGGATATAAAAGAAGTGCAGATCCTTGCAGCTGTAAGTGCAATGCAATGCTGTGCAACATCATTGAGGCGGAGGAAAGTTGCAGGAAAATTGATCAGATGCTTATCAATTAGCCAGAAAATGAAACAATTGTAAAACTAATAAAATCTGACAGAAAATTATGTAATTTAGAAACTGATAAAATGCACATTCAGTCATATACTGTATATTAGAGATATATAATATAATATAATATAAAGCAAGACAGCCAGAAAAGCAAGTCAATAAAAGCAGTCTGTTACTCTGAGCAATGTTCTGACATCAGGTCCTGACAATCTTGTTATTTTGACATTTCCTGCCTACCTAAACATATAGTCTGCGGCAAATCAAACCATTTCTTTCAAATCATACACCATTTCTTGTGGCAATAATAACACTGCAACAAAAATATTTAAAAATAGTTTGACAAAATTGATAAGAAGTTCAAGGTGTTGACTTGGCTTCCAAATGTATCCAGTAAAACAAGTACAAGTGGATAGATTAGCAACACCTTTGGCTTCTCCAACTTGTAATACTTACAAAATTCCAAAGGGAAACTTCCTATGGAAAGTTTGTGGAAATTTACCAGAACTTTTTAGCCTCTTTGCAACCCAATTAGTGACAAATACAAAAAAACCTTTCAGAGGTCTTATGGAGTTCATGTCTCAGTGGGTCAAAGCAGTTTCTTTGGTGTGTTACACAATATTAGGGAGGTGCAGTACAATTTTTACATCAAACGTTGTCAGGTTGTTTTGGTTTTTTTTTTAAATATGATAACGTGGTAAAGTTGACTTTTACTTAGCAAAATACAGATAATATACATAAATTATTAAATTAATTTATGAATTACTGTTTGTTATCACGCATAGATTACACATATGTATATCTCCGTTATGTCTTGTTTTGTGTTTGCACATAGTTGCCAGAGGAGTGAACATCACCTGCCCATCCTCTATCATAAGAGGCACCCTGGGTGGCTCAGCCCTGCTCTCCGTCAGCTACACCAGCACCAGCACAGACAGGCCTGTCATCAAGTGGCAGCTGAAGAGAGACAAACCCGTCACTGTGGTGCAGTCTATTGGCACTGACATTATTGGGAACTTGCGGAATGAGTACCGTGGCCGCATCATGCTCTTCGAAAACGGCTCACTGCTCCTCAACTACCTGCAGCTGTCAGATGAGGGCGCTTATGAAGTGGAGATATCCATTACTGATGACATCTTCACCGGAGAAAAACATATAAACCTTACTGTGGATGGTAAGCAGGGAAAGGAGGGTAATTACTTTACCACTAACAGCTCTAGCGCAAACACACTGCTGCAGATTAGACATTTACTCTAATTACAAACTAAGAGATTCAGATTTGATTTTGAACACTTTTCAATACTAAACAAAAAAATTTAATGGGCCCATGGCCAGGGGGGCGTCTCTACCAAATTTAGGCACTATGAATGAGGTTGGGAAATTATTACACCCATTTACATATAATACTGTATATATATATATTATTTATTTATTTTTTTACACATAATGGTGCAAACAGCACTGAGTGAGCGACAGTTCTGTGATAAAATTCTTATATGATATGAGAAGTCACAAGGAAAAAATGTTTACACTAGTTCTAGATGCCAAAAAAGAGATAAATAATCTTAAATAATTAATCTTTTTAACTGTAGTGAGCAATAAAAGCACTTGTGATGCGTTCGACTGCATGTCATATGAAGCCTTGTTGTAAGTAGGCTACAAATGCAGAAAGATTGTTGTGTATTGATTGCAGGATATAAACAATGTACAGTGAAATATACCATTGTTGCATAAGATAACACACTGTCCACATCTACTGTAAAATTGGTTTATATTATTATTTTTTTGTTTTTCTTTGTTAGTTCCTGTGTCCAGACCATTTGTGCACTTGGTGGCTTCCTCTGTGCTGGAGCTTACTGAACACTTTACACTAAACTGCACACACGAAAGAGGCACAAAGCCTATTTATGGATGGCAAAAAGGTGGAAAGCCTCTGACCAATGACTCTCGTCTGCTCCTGTCACATGACCAGAAAGTTCTGACTATCACCAGGGTGCTGATGTCAGACGATGATGTGTACACCTGCAGTGTGGAGAATCCTATCAGCAGCACAAAGAGCGTACCTGTCAGACTCACCGTCTACAGTAGGTGCAGGATTTCTTGCTCAATCTCACCCTATTTTCTAATCTGTCTAATTCGTGTCTACTGCCAAGGAGAATAGCTCTAACAGCAGTGGGTGGGTGGTGTATGTGGTACCTGGGCCTTCAGTGGAGACTTACTTATGACTGACTTTTAATACCACCACTATCACGTCGCAATTATAGAAACCATCAATACTATACAAAAACGCAATATAACACGTTGTCATTACAAAGACTGTGAAAACTATTTTAAACCTAGGGTTTAAAAAAAACAGCAACAATCCAGCAGACTTCTGATCTTGCTCTACACTTACTGTCCTAGCATCACTGTTCAATCTTGCTTTAACAAATCCTGTTGATGACTGAAAAAGTTTACACTTTGTTTTATTTAAGAAGTGCAATCACTTGACAGTATTGCTATAGCATTGATGTAGAGCAGCTCATGTTTTCCAGCATGAAAGAACAGCTCCATGACAACACTGGCCTTCCTGGTGTTTCCTTTTTTTCTGCAGGACGAAGTTCTCTCTATATCATTCTTTCTACTGGTGGAATTTTTCTGCTCATAACCCTGGTGACGGTGTGCGCCTGCTGGAAGCCTTCCAAAAAGTAATCTTACTCTCTGAATCACATTAAATAATGCTGTGGTTATAATAAGGATGGTGTTTTTGTGTATTATGTAGACAAGTAGTATACAAATGTACAGATGTAAATAGTTCTCAGCAGATTCAGAATTAGATTGTGAAGTGTTATTCACAGTATGTGTGGAAACAATTAATATTTTATTACTAATAATTGTTGATGTATGTGAAGGCAAATTTTGAGGGCAAATCCTAATAAATGCTATAAACACAAATACAATATTTATATTTTGTTACATTTTTAATTCCATATGGATTTTTTTAAAACAATGCATTTGCAAGATTTTATCACACACATTTTCACTGCTCTGTTTCTCCTTAACCTAGAATTTGAATTAATCCAAACACATCCTATGCAATATTTTTTTTATTATTATGGTAAAAAGTCACAATATTCAGTTTACAAAATGTAAATAATCTAGAATGTTCATTTCAATAATGATATTTAATTATTTGGGGTTGTTATTTTATACTATGCTGCAATTTCATACTATTTCCTCAAGCTTATTAGATATTATGGATTGTAAGCATTAGTAGTATTGCTACATGTAATAGTAATGCTTCCAATTAGAAAACACATAGAAAGGTTTAACAAAGGCACCATTATCTATATAATAAAGCTCAAATTAGGCATTGGTAAGATTTATTCCCATTTTTGTAGTCTTTATTTATCACAACTTGTATTCGTACATACATTTGTACATCGTTAGGAATGTCTGTTAAATAGCAAAACTAAGTCATTGCGTTATTAGTCATTAATGATATTGTACTATAAATGTTCACTTTACCCATATAGGTTCTAGACTTCAGTGACTATAACTATCACATTTTATGTGCTAAAAACAGGTGTCTTTAAAACAGGGGGTCATTTCATGCTACCGAAAACCAAGAACATTTCATAATATAAGAATTTACATTATTATTTTATTCCTTATTATAATTAATAATGCATTAGGCCATAAAATATTTCTAGTTATGCAGAAAAAGTTTATGAATTACTAGTTATTTTTACAGAGTATATATTGTAAATATTTTACAAGGAATTTCAGTTTTTATGCAACTTTTTTATATACTTATAAACTGTTTGGTATGTTCACATATATACTTGTACATATTACTGTATTTTTTTTTATATATATATATATTTTTCTTTTTTGCTATTAAAAAAATCTCTACTGTTAACTTGATTTTATAGAAAAAGGCAACCGCCTGTCATGCAGAGCAGACAGAATGTAGAGCAAAGCAATAGCAATCATGAAGGTAAGAACATGACAGTACAATAAACAGACAGTGCAATAAACAATACAAACATTACAAAGACAGTGCAAAAAAGACAATAGAGAACGGAATATAACGCAATAGCGCCAACCATATTGTAAGATGAGGTAAGACATAAAATGTGCAAATTAACAACAATATTGTGCAAATAGCATTGTAAGTGACTATAGCATTGTAAGTGACTATAGCATTGTAAGTGACTATAGCATTGTAAGTGACTAGTAGTGACATTTGTAAGTAATACATTGTATAGCATTGTAAAGTGACTATAGCATTGTAAGTGACTATAGCATTGTAAAGTGACTATAGCATTGTAAAGTGACTATAGCATTGTAAGTGACTATAGCATTGTAAAGTGACTATAGCATTGTAAAGTGGCTATAGCATTGTAAAGTGACTATAGAATTGTAAGTGACTACAGCATTGTAACTATATATCATTGTGACTATAGCATAATGACTATAGTTGTAAGTGACTATAGCTTGTATTGTAAGTGACATAGCATTTAAGTGAATAGTGCCTATAGCATAGCATGTAAAGTGACTATAGCATTTTAAAGTGACTATAGCTATGACTATAGCATTGTAAGTGACTATAGCATTGTAAGTGACTAAGCATAGCATAGCATGTAAGTGACAAGTGACTACAGGAGTGCATAGCAGTTGTAAAATGTGACTATAGCATTGTAAGTACTATGACTATAGTATTGTAAGTGACTATAGCATTGTAAAGTGACTATAGCATTGTAAAGTGACTATAGCATTGTAAAGTGACTATAGTATTGTAAAGTGACTATATTGCTATAGCATATATTAGCATTGTAAAGTGATTATAGCATTGTAAGTGACTATAGCATTGTAACTATAGCATGACTATAGCAATGACTGTAAGTGACTATAGCATTGTAAAGTGACTATAGTGACTATAGCATTGTAAAATGACTATAGCATTGTAAGTGAAGTGACTATAGCATACTTAGCAGTGTAACTATAGCGTGTAAGTGACTATAGCATTGTAAAGTGACTATAGCATTGTAAATGACTATAGTATTGTAAGTGACTATAGCATTGTAAGTGACTATAGTGCATTGTCTATGCATTGTACTATAGCATTGTAAAGTGACTATATTGTAAGTGACATTGTAAGTGACTATAGCATTGTAAAGTAAGTGACTATAGAGTACATTGTAAAGTGTAAGCATTGTGACTATAGCATTGTAAGTTATAGCATTGTAAGTGACTATAGCATTGTAAGTGACTATTTGTAAGCATTGTAAGTGATAGCACTATAGCATTGTAAGTAATGCATTGTACTATAAAGCATTGTAAAGTGACTATAGCAGTTGTAAGTGACTATAGCATTGTAAAGTGACTATAGCATTGTAAGTATAGACTATAGCAGTGTAAAGTGACTATAGCATTGTAAGTAAGCATTGAAGCTATAGCATTGTAAAGTGACTATAGCATTTGTAAGTGACTATAGCATTGTAGTGACTATAGCAGTGATTGTAAAGTGACTATAGCATTGTGTAAGTGACTAAGCATTGTAAGTGACTATAGCATTGTAAAGTGACTATAGCATTGTAAAGTGACTATAGCATTGTATTATAGAATTGTAGTAAGCATGACTATAGCATTGTAAGTGACTATAGCATTGTAAAGTGACTATAGTATTGTAAGTGACTATAGAAGCATTGTAAGCATTGTAGTGACTATAGCATTGTAAGTGACTATAGCAGTTGTGACTAGAGCATTGTAAAGTGACTATAGCATTGTAAACTACAGTGACTATAGCATTGTAAGTGAAAGTGACTATAGCATTGTAAGTGGAACTATAGCATTGAAGTGACTATAGCATTGTAAGTGACTATAAAGTGTAGTGTAAAGTGACTATAGCATTAAAGTGAAAGTGACTATAGCATTGTAAGTGACTATAGCATTGTAAACTATAGTGACTATAGCTATAGCATGTAAAGTGTGACTAGCATAAAGTGGACATAGCATTGTAATAGTGTAAGTGACTATACTATAGCATTGTAAGTGACTAAGTGTAAGTGACTATAGCATTGTAAGCATTGTACTATAGCATTGTAAACTATAGCATGTACTATAGATTGTAAGTGACTATAGTAAGTGACTATATAGCATTGTAAACTATAGTGACTATAGTGACTATAGCATGTAAAGTGACTATAGCATTGTAAAGTGACTAAGCATTGTAAGTACTTGTATTGTAAAGTGACTATAGCATGTAAAGACTAAAGCATTGTAAGACTATAAGTGACTATAGTGTACATTGTAAGTGACTATAGCATTGTAAAGTGTACTAGCATATTGTACTATAGCATTGTAAAGTGACTATAGTATTGTGACTATTGTAAAGTGACTATAGCATTTGTAAGTTGCTATAGTCATTGTAAAGTGACTATATAGCATTGTAAGTGACTATAATTGTGACTATAGCATTGTAAGTGACTATTGTATGAAGTGACTATAGCATTGTAAGTGCAAGTGACTATAGTGACTATAGCATTGTAAGTGACTATAGCATTGTAATAGTATTGACTATAGTAAGTAGACTATAGCATTGTAAGTGACTATAGCATGTAAAGTGACTATAGCATTGTAAGTACTATAGCATTGTAGTGACTATAGCATTGTTGAAGTGACTATAGCATTGTAAAGTGACTATACATTGTAAAGTTGAAAAGCAGTGACTATAGCATTGTAAAGTGACTATAGTATTGTATTGACTAAAGTTGTAAGGACTATAGCATTGTAAGTAGTGACTATAGCATTGTAAAGTGACTATAGCATTGTAAGTGACTATAGCAGCATTGTAAGTTGACTATAGTATTGTAAAGTGACTATAGCATTGTAAGTGACTATAGCATTGTAAAGTGACTATAGCTATGTAAGTGACTATAGCATTGTAAAGTGACTACTCTATATAGCATTGTAAGTGACTATAGCATTGTAAAGTGACTATAGCATTGTAATACTAATATTGCATTATAGATTGTACTATAGCATTGTAAAGTGACTATAGCATTGTAAAGTGACTATAGCATTGTAAAGTGACTACAATAAGCATTGTAAAGTTGTAAAGTGACTATAGCATTGTAAGTGACTATAGCATTGTAAGTGACTACGATAGCATATTGTAATAGTTGGTAAAAGTGACTATAGCATTGTAAAGTTGACTATAGCATTGTAAAGTGACTATAGCAATTGTAAAGTGAACTATAGCATTGTAAAGTGTAATTGACTATAGCATTTGTAAATGAGACTATAAGCATGTAAAGTGACTATAGCATTGTAAAGTGAAAGTCTATAGCTATAGTGACATAGCATGTAAAGTGACTATAGCATTGTAAGTGACTATAGCATTGTTAAAGTGACGATAAAGTCATAGAGTTTGTAAAGTGACTAGAGCATTGTAAGTGACTATAGTAATTGAAATAAGTCTATAGTGACTATAGTGAAGTTGACTATAGCATTGTACTAAGTGACTATAGCATTGTAAGTGACTATAGCATTGCATAAGTGTAAGTGACATTGACTATAGCATTGTAAAGTGACTATAGTATTGTACATTGTAAAGTGACTATAGCATTGTAAAGTGACTATCGCATTGTAAAGTGGCTACTATAGTAATTGACTAAGCAATGACTATAGCATTGTAAAGTACTAAGTATTGTAAAGTGACTATAGCATTGTAAAGTGACTATAGCATGACTATAGTACGTAAGCATGTAGTAAAGTACTATAGTGAAAGTGACTATAGCATTGTAAAGTGACTCTATATTGTAAGTGACTATAGCATTGTAAAGTGATTGTAAAGACTATAGCATTGTAACGTGACTATAGTATTGTAAGTGCTATAGTATTGTAAGTGAATAGCATTTGGTAGGGACTATAGCATTTGTAAGTGACTATAGCATTGTAAAGTCACTATTAGTATTGTAAGTGACTATAGCATTGTAACTATAGCATTGTAAAGTGACTATAAGTGACTATAGTATTGTAAAGTGACTATAGCTGTGTAAAGTGACTATAGCATTGTAAGTGACTATAGCATTGTAAAGTGACATTGTAAGTGACTATAGCTATAATAGCTATAGCATGTAAGTGACTATAGCTATAGCATTGTAAGTGACTATAGCATTGTAAAGTGACTATAGCATTGTAAGTGATAAAGTGACTATAGTAATTGTAAAGTGACTATAGCATTGTAAAGTGACTATAGTGTAAAGTGACTATAGCATGTAAGTGACTTAGTAAAGTGACTATAGCATAGCATGTGAAAGTGACTATAGCATTTGTAAAGTGGACTATAGTATTGTAAGTACTATAGTATTGTAGTGACTAAAGTAGCATTGTAAAGTGACTATAGCATTGTAAGTGACTATAGCATTTGTAAGTGACTATAGATTGTAATGACTACATTGTAAAGTGCTACTATAGCATTGTAAAGCAGTTGACTATAGCATAGCATGTAAGTGACTATAGCATTGTATTGCTTGTAAAGTACTATAAGTGACTATTGTAAAGTGACTATAGCATTAAGTATTGACTATAGCATTGTAAGTGACTATAGCATGAATACTGTAAAGTGACTATAGCATTGTAAAGTGACTATAGTAAGTAAAGTGACTATAGCATTGTAGTGACTAAAGTGACTATAGCATTGTAAAGTGACTATAGCATGTAAGTGACTATAGCGATTGTAAAGTGACTATAGCATTGTAAAGTACTAGATTGTACTATAGCATAGCATTATTGTAAAGTGACTATTGTAGCATTGTAAACTATAGTGGACTATAGTAGTGACATATGTAAAGTGACTATAGACTATAGCATTGTAAGTGACTATAGTGACTATAGTATTGTAAAAGTGACTATAGCATGTAAAGTGACTATAGCATTGTAAAAGTGCTATAGCATGTAAAGTCACTATATATTGTAAGTGACTATAGCATTGTAAGTGACTATAGCATTTAAGTTACTATAGCATTGTAAACTATCGATTTAAGTGACTATAGCATGTAAAGTACTATAGCATTGTAAAGTGACTATATCATTGTAAAGTGACTATAGTATTGTTAAAGTGACTATAGCATTGTAAAGTGACTATAGCATTGTAAAGTGACTATAGCATTGTAAGTACTATAGTATGTAGAGTTTGTAAGGTTACTATAGATTGTAAAGTGACTATAGCATGTAAGTACTATAGTATTGTAAGTGACTATAGCATTGTAAAGTGACTATAGCATTGTAAGTGACTATAGCATTGTAAGTGACTACATATAGTAGTTGTAGTGTAAATTGTGACTATAAGCGATATAGCATGTAAAGTCTATAGCATTGTAAATGACTATAGCATTGTAAGTGACTATAGCATTGTAAGTGACTATAGCTATGTAAGTTAAGTAGTTAAAGTGACTATAGCATGTAAAAGTGACTATAGTATTGTAAGTGACTATAGCATTGTAAAGTGACTATAGCATGTAAAGTGACTATAGTATTGTAAAATTGGTACTAGCATGTAAAGTGACTATATAGTATTTGTAAGTGGACTATAGCATTGTAAAGTGACTATAGCTATGTAAAGTGACTATAGCATTGTAAGTACTATGCACTGATATGCATTGTAAGTGACTATAGCATTGTAAAGTATAGACTATAGCATAAGTGACTAGCATTGTAAAGTGACTATAGCATTGTAAAGTTGTAAGTGACTATAGCATTGTAAGCGCAGTGTAAGTGTGACTATAGCATTGTATTGTAAAGTGACTATAGTATTGTAAAGTGAAAGTGACTATAGCATTGTAAGTGACTATAGCTAAGTGTACTAAGTGACTATAGCATTGTAAAGTGACTATAGCATTGTAAAGTGACTATAGCATTGTAAAGTGACTATAGCTTGTAAGTGACTATAGCATTGCTAAGTTAAGCATTGAGTAAGTTGTAAAGTCTATAGCATTGTAAAGTGACTATAGCATTGTAAGTGACACCTATAGTATTGTAAAGTGTATTGTACTATAGCATTGTAAGTGACTATAGCATTGTAAGTGACTATAGCATTGTAAAGTTGACAATTGTAAGTGACTATAGCATGTAAAGTGAAAGTGACTATAGTATTATGTAAAGTGACTATAGCATTGTAAAGTGACTATAAGCATAGCATGTAAAGTTGTACTATAGTATTGTAAAACTATGTGTGACTATAGCATTGTAAAGTGACTATAGCATTGTTGTAAAGTGACTATAGTATTGTAAAGTGTATGAAGGGACTATTAGCTATAGCGATGTATTGTAAGTGACTATAGCATTGTAAAGTGACTATAGTCATTGTAAGTGACTAAAGTAGCATGTAAAGTGACTATAGCATTGTAAGTGACTATAGCATAAGTTGTAAGTGACTATAGTTGTATGACTAAGTATTGTAAGTGACTATAGCATTGTAAAGTGACTATAGCATTGTAAAGTACTAGTATTGTAATGACTATAGATTGTAAGTGACTATAGCATTGTAAAGTGACTATAGTATTGTAAAGTGACTATAGTATTGTAACTAGTGTACTATAGTATTGTAAGTGACTATAGCATTGTAAAGTGACTATAGATTGTGTGATATAGTACATAGTGTACATAGCATTGTAAAAGTGACTATAGTATTGTAACTATAAGTGACTATAGCATTGTAAGTGACTTATAGCATTAGGTGTAAAGTACTATAGTATTGTAAACTAAGTGACTATAGCATTGTAAGTGACTATAGCATTGTAAAGTGGACTATAGCATTGTAAAGTAGTGACTATAGTACATTGTAAAGTGACTATAGTTGTAAAGTGGACTATAGCATTGTAAAGTGACTATAGCATTGTAAGTGACTTGTATAGTATTGTAAAGTGACTATAGTATTGTAAGTGGACTATAGCATTGTAAAGTGACTATAGCATTGTAAGTGACTATAGTAATTGTAAAGAAATTGACTATAGCATTGTAAGTGACTATAGTATTGTAAGTGACTATAGCATTGTAAAGTGACTATAGTATTGTAAGTGACTATAGCATTGTAAAGTGACTATAGTATTGTAAAAGTGACTATAGCATTGTAAGGTGGACTATAGCATTGTAAAGTGACTATAGTAAAGTGACTATAGTGACTATAGTCATTGTAAAGTGACTATAGCATTGTATACTATAGCATTGTAAGTGACTATAGCATTGTAAAGTGACACTATAGTATTGTAAAGTGACTATAGCATATGTGACTAAATTGTAAGCACTATATTGTAGCATTGTAAAGTGACTATAGCATTGTAAAGTGACTATAGCATTGTAAGTCAAGGACTATAGCATAGCATGTAAGTGACTATAGCATGTAAGTGCCTAACTATAGCATTGTAAAGTGAATAGTGAAGTGACTATAGCATTGTAAGTGACTATAGTAAAGTGACATGACTATAGCATCATTGTAAAGTACTATAGTAAAGTGACTATGTTTGTAAAGTGACTATAGCATTGTAAAGTGACTATACTATAGCATTGTAAGAGTGACTATAGTATTGTAAAGCAAGTGAAAGGACTATAGCATTGTAAGTGACTATAGCATGTTAAGCAGTGACTATAGCATTGTAAAGTGACTATAGCATTGTAAGTGAACTATAGTGTTAAAGTGCTATTAGCATAAAGTGACTATAGCATTGTAAAGTGGACTATAGCATTGTAAAGTGACTATAGCATTGTAAAGTGTGACTATGAGCATTGTAGTGACTATAGCATTGTAAAGTGACTATAGCATTGTAAAGTGACTATAGCATATGTAAGGAGTGACTATAGCATTGTAAAGTGACACTATAGTATTGTAAGTGACTATAGCATGACTATAGCATTGTAACAAAGTAGTCACTATAGTATTGCATTGTAAAGTGACTATAGCATTGTAAGTGACTATAGCATTGTAAAGTGACTATAGTATTGAAGTGACATTGTAAAGTGACTATAGTAAGTGAATAGCATTAAGTAAATACAGTTGTACTATAGTATTGTACTATAGCATTGTAAAGTGACTATAGCATTGTAAAGTGACTGACTATAGCATTGTAAAGTGGACTAAGCATAGTGACTATTGTAAAGTCACTATAGTATTGTAAAGTGACTATAGCATTGTAAAGTGACTATAGCAGTATAGCATTGTAAAGTGACTATAGCATTGGTAAGTGACTATAGCATTGTACATTGTAAGTGACTATAGCATTGTAAAGTCACTATAGTATTGTAAAGTGACTACTATAGCATTGTAAAGTGGACTATAGCATTGTAAGTGACTATAGTATTGTAAAGTGACTATAGCATTGTAAAGTGACTATAGCAATTGGTAAGTTAGTATTGAAGTGACTATAAGTGACTATTGTAAAGTGTACTATAGCATTGTAAGTGACTAATGTATTAAGTTGTAAAGTGAAAGTGACTATAGTATTGTCATTGTAAAGTGTACTATAGCATTGTAATGTTGTAACTATAGTTGTATTGTAAAGTGACTATAGTGACATTGTAAGTCACTAAAGATTGTAAGTGAACTTTAAAGTTGTAAAGTGACTATAGATTGTAAGTGACTATAGTATGTAAGTGACTATACTTGAGTTGTAAGTGACTATTGTAAAGTTATGTAAGTGACTATAGTATTGTAAGTGACTATCATTATTGTAAAGTGACTATAGCATTGTAAACTATAGTGTATAGCATTGTAAAGTAAGTAAAGCATTGTAAGTGACTATAGCATTGTAAAGTGAGCATTGTAAAGTCTATAGTATTGTAAAGTGACTATAGCATTGTAGTGACTATAGCCACTGTAAAGTCATTGTCACTATGTAATAGTGACATTGTAAAGTGACTATAGCATTGTAAAGTGACTATAGTATTGTAAAGTGACTATAGTTGATATGTAAAGTGACTATAGCATTGTAAAGTGGACTTAGCATGAAAGTCTATATTGTAAGTGACATTTGTAAAGTGACTATAGCATTGTAAGTGACTATAGTATTGTAAAGTTACTATAGCATTGTAAGTGACTATAGCATTGAAAGTCACTATAGTATTGTAAAGTGACTATAGCATTGTAAAGTGACTATAAGTAAGTGACATTGTCAAGTAAAGTGACTATAGCATTGTAAAGTGACTATAGCATTGTAAAGCATTGAAGTGACTATAGAAGTGACATAGATTGTAAGTGACTATATGTAAGGCATAGCATGTAAAATAGTCACTATAGTATTGTAAAGTGACTATAGCATTGTAAAGTATAGTATTGTCATAGCATGTAATCTATAGCATTGTAAAGTGACTCATTGTATACTATAGCATTGTAAGTGACTATAGTATTGTAAAGTGACTATAGCATCTATAGTAGCATTGTAAACTATAGTGACTATAGCATAGCATTGTAAGTCACTATAGTATTGTAAAGTGACTATAGTTAGCATTGTAAGTGACTATAGCATTGTAAAGTGACTATAGTATTGTAAAGTGACTATAGCATTGTAAAGTGACTATAGCAGGTAAGTGACATAGCATTGTAAAGTCACTATAGTATTGTAAAAGTGATTGTAAGGACTATAGCATTGTAAAGGCATTGTAAAGTCACTATAGTTTGTAAAGTGGACTATAGCATTGTAAAGTCATAGCTAATGAAAGTTGACATATGTAAAAGTGACTATAGCATTGTAAAGCATTATAAAGTGTCTAGTAGTAAGTACTAAGTGACTATAGCATTGTAAGTGACTATAGCATTGTAAAGTGACTATAGCATTGTAAAGTGACTATAGCATTGTAAAGTGACTATAGCATTGTAAAGTGACTATAGCATTGTAAAGTCTACAGTTGTAAGGTGGACTATGAAAAGTCACTTGTAAAGTCACTATAGTATTGTAAAGTGACTATAGCATTGTAAAGTGACTATAGCATTGTGACTATAGCATGTTAAAGTCACTATAGCATTGTAAAGTGACTATAGCATTGTAAAGTGACTATAGCATTGTAAAGTGACTATAGCATTGTAAAGTGACTATAGCATTGTAAAGTGACTATAGCATTGTAAAGTGACTGTGCTTAACAAAAATGAAAATTGTGTGCATATTTGTAGTTTGAGGTAGTTTAGTTTTCGGTGTGTTGAGCAGCCTGATGGCTTGAGGAGAGAAACTGTTACACATTCAGGTTGTGAGGGTCCGAATGCTACGGTATCTCTTCCCAGATGGCAGGAGTGTGAAGAGTGAGTGTGAGGGGTGTGTGGGGTCCTCCACAATACTCTTAGTTTTTTTTATCAGGTGGTAGTATATAAACCCTGTCTTTTCCCTTTTGTCTCAGTGCTGTCGCTATATTGTCTTAGTGTTTTGACATTTTCATTGTTTAAAATTGCAATCGTCTCCTTTGACAGTTTGTAACATTTGTCACAGTTTTCTATTAGCATTTAACTTATTTGTATAAGAAGAGTTTGTTTTTGTTAGCTATAGTTCGGAATAAAGGAGTTGTTACACACTTAGCTAAAGCTTGCTAACATTTCTTTGTTGCTTATTTTGAAAAAAACATAAATCTACCATCAGCAACTAATGTGTTTTTCTTTTTGTAAACGTTTCTACGTTTGCATTAATAGTTTAATTTAAGAGTTGTCAAACGTTTTTTCAGTTTAAGTTTGTCAATCAACTTTAACTAAAATTGAAAAATTTAAAGATGTATCAGAGTTTTATGTTTTAATTGATAACATTACTTGCGGAGGCATGTGGTCTATTGCCCCCCGTGACCCCAAATTAGGGAATAAGCGCGTATAGAAGAATAATGAATGAATGAGCGTTACTTGCATTTTTCTTACTTACTGAAGTAATATGCATTACATAAGAGAAAACTTTAATTACGTTTACTAAATTTTACTGTGAGAAAAAAACTAAAAATATCTGACTTTTATGTCAAGGTAGACTGGTTGTGTATAGTGTGTGTGTGTATGTGTGTGTGTGTGTGTGTGTGTGTGTGTGTATATAGTGTATATAAATATCCAGACCTACAGACTACTGGCAGATAATCTGGACTATATAACGATTGATGTGTAAAGCAACCAATCAGTTGATGTTTCTACAAACTCAGACAGGCATTGAACCATAGCTTGTTTATTTCTAATATATTCTAATATAATCAGTGTAACTTCTAAAATCCTGAAAAAAGTCTTCAGTCTTCAGTTGTCATGTGTATATGTATTATATATATCTTGGCATTTTTATGAAATAAATTGTTTCAGTAACAATACCCGTACTTTATAGTTGCAGTTGATATTGTGCCAGGAAGAAGCTACCATAATCGAAAAGGTCCAGGTGGTTTATATGTTCTAAAGGAAACCGTAAGTAAAATTGTCATGAAATTCTGTCGTATAAGATTAGCTGTGTCATTCTCTTTAGTTTAGCTGATTGTAGTCTATCGTCTTCTTATATAACTGCAGGATTTTGCTGAAGAACAAGATGACGAGCCATGCAGCTACATCCACCCATTGGATCCACACATTCCACCTCGCTATCCCAGCACTCTCTCCGCTCCAGATGCATATACGTACTCAGGAAGAAGATACCCACGTAGCCCGGTTCCTTCTCCTCCCCCAACCCCGACCTCTGCCATGGCCCCATCGTCTTCACCACATATACGAAGTTTACCAAGAAAGCCCCGCCCTTCTGCTGCAAGCCCCACCCCCTCACACACAGAGGAACAGTCAGCTATACTCGAAACGAGCATTCATAGTCGAATTTAATCACCGAGTCTACAGTTAGAGAGACAAATACTTTTAGAGAACAAGAAAATGCCTAAAATGTGTATGTAGTGGTTTGAGAAACCAGTTTATAGCCTGATTTTCTCTTATATGAAACTTCTGAATTAAAATCTGGGAGTACACTACACAGTCAAAAGTTTGTGAACACCACGCCAGCACATATACAGTACGTGTCTTCACCGAACTGTTTTTAGATAGTTGGATGCAAACATTTGTGTAGGATATCTGTAGTATTTAGCCTACTGCTAAAATGCTTGTATATGGCCAAAAGTATTGGGACATTAGATCATTAAATCCATTTTCGGATTTAGTCTCACTCTTACTTTGATAATAACTTTCAAGTGTATGTCAAGTGTTTTCTCGTTCAACCACAATAGTATGAGTTCAGGCACTAATGTTGGCTAAAGAGTTCTGTGTGCAGTCAGTGTTTCAGTTCATCCAAAAAGTGGTCAGTTAATGGGGTTAATGCAAGTCAGAGACTCTGTGCAGGACACTCGAGTTCTTCCACTCCTTAGGGGGAGTTTAGGGGCTTTGTGCACAAGATTATGCAAACTAACAGTTTTTACAGCTGTGTAATTGTAGCTCCCGATTCAATGAAATAAATTCGAATTAAAGAAAAAACACTTTTTTTGCCTAGATTTTGATATTTCCAGGCTGCAACACATAATGTTTATCATTAATAAAATAAAATGTCTTATTGAAGACAAACATATTACATACATGGGAGTTAACATAACTGTATTTCCTGCCCATTTTCTACTTTTCAAAATAATTTTAAGTTGAGCACATTCACTTTTTAATTCTTAAAGCAATACCACATACCTAACATCGCAATAGACACTGAATAGTGAATGGATAGTTATTTAAATAAATGTTGGATTTGTATTGTGCTCTGCTTTAATGTTTAGTATTATATGCTCAATATAAATAGTCGAAGCTCTGAACAAACCAAACAACTCATTTGACTTTAGCTGGATTTTCCCCCAGACTTTATTAAACGCTAAATAAACACCAGTCATATATAATGACTGCAAATGTGATAAAGTCATATTGTCTGAGTCTTGATGTATCTGGATCGGTTTCACTTTTCACACAGTTTTGCACTCAACCATTCCACATAAAAATATGTTCATACATTTTAATATCAAAGTTCAATATTCCTTAAATTCAATATTCCACTTTATCGACCTAATTTAGCAATCATTCAGTGTAAAGTTGTGTGAATTCTTGCTATATTTACAGATTTATGTGGCATGGACAAAATAGCATTGTAGTAGGTATAAGTGAAGTGAAGGGGACATGTGAGAATAGAATAAATAGGAAAGAAAATGATGGAAGAAAGGGAAAACATATAAGTAAATAAATTTTACTTGTAGGAAATCGTAACAAGACATGCACTCAAAATAATTCTATCTAAGGCCAGTCATCAGTGGTCACAAACATCACTTAACATTTTCTCAAATTAAACACTAGATGTCGCCATTGGTAATTTAAAAGGGGGTAAAAAGTTGTATTTTATCTCGTCAGGTGTGATAGCTCCAGTATTATTTAATGTAAATGTAATGTAAATGCTTTTATTTTGTCACATATACTTTTTTACAGCACAGTGAAATTCTTTCTTCGCATATCCCATCTTAGTAAGTTGGGGGTCAGAGCGCAGGGTCAGCTATGATACAGCGCCTCTGGAGCAGGAAGGGTTAAGGGTCTTGCTCAAGGACCCAACAGTGGTTGGCTTGCTGATGGTGGGGCTCGAACCCAGGTCTCCAGATCAACAACTCATCGCCTTAACCATTTGAGCCGCCACTGACACTTACAGGTTGATTTTTGCTGTTTAAAAATAATTTAATTATTATTTGAAGTACAGCCTAATATGTAGTTTATAACATTGATATTCACATGTAAAAATAACGTTTTCATACCAAATAAATATTTATCGAACATACATTGAATAGGCATATATACTGTGGCACCTGACCATCACATGACTATTGTGTTTTTCCTATTTTTACATTACAGCTCATTCTTGCTTTCGTAGGACCTTAACACTTATAGAAAGATTAAATTGTGGAAACTAAATTTTAAAGTGGGAACTAACGTGGGACTAACTAAGTGGGGAAGTGATAGCGCAGTGTTTAAGGTGTTAGACTGCTAGCTGGAAGATTGGGGTTCAGCCAAGTTGCCACCACTTTAAAGACCTTTAACCCCCCCCCCCCCCCCGATTACTCAGTTGTATAAAAGAGATAAATGTAAGTCACTTTGGATAAGGGGGTCTGCCAAATGCTGTAAATGAAAAGTGTGGCTTTGGTGATTTTTTTCAATTTAGACTTAAGTTGAATAATACTAGTAAGTTCAGGCACTAATGTCGGGTGAGGTAGTGTGGGGGTGCAAACTGCTTTACAATTTATTCCAAAAGTGTTCAATGGGGTTGGTGTCTTGAACCTTAACACACCATGTTTTATGGCCCTCAGGAGCTTTCTGCACAGCGGCATTGGGTCATGCTGGAACAGTGTTTAGACCTCCAGTAAAGAGGAAGTTCAAAAAATTCTGGCTTTTTTATTAAGTTACAGTAAAGACTAAGAAAAGCTTCTGTTTTCCTAATTGCTAATCAATCTCTAATAATAAAAAAACAGGAAATTGTATGCGCTAGATAATTGATGGTGTGCCTTGGTTTACGGGTAAATAGTCTATGCGATTTATTTCAGTTATATTTATTTTATTTATCCTCCTGTTTATTTTCATGAGCGCTACATTAACCATTAAGGAAGCACTTGCTTTGTATGCAGTAACGCTAGTTTTTTTCTCAGTGTACCATCTTTGATTGCATTTAACTATGATGAGTCCCAAAAGGCTCAAATTTGTTATTTATGGGATAAGAACTCTTCATAGAAGCATATTTAAGCTTACTGAGTGTTTTTCTGTAGCCCTAAATGCAGCTGTAGAGTGTTAATAATAGCTCTAATCAGGCTCAGAGAAAGGAAATTAGATAATTTAGTCAAATCCAGTGTTTTTCAGAGTATTCCATCTTAAATATAGTCGACTCAAGTCCTGTCGTCTATGTAACCTGGTCATGCGACTCATTTTACATAGATTTCTGATTATTTTAAAAATAGCCTTAATAAAGTGGACTTAAGTTGAAGTGCTACTAATAAAGGAGTCGATCAGTGATATGCACGACTATGATGTCTTTTGGTTACGTCATCTTTTGGCATCTTCAAAATTATTTTAAACTTGACCTTAAATGTAAGTTACGAATACTTTTCGTCTCGTTTGCTGATAAAATCACAAGATCGATTCAAGACTTACAGTAAAAAATCACACCTGTTGATAATCTCAGTTTAGTCAATAGATCTTTAGGCAGGATTTTTTGAGATCAACATTGTGGTAAAGATTTATTTCAAAAACGAAAACAGGAATATAGATCAGAGATATGAAAAGATAAAAGAAGCTTATGAAAGGAGTTTTCCATAACACTAGCTTGATCTGAGTCACTGAGCCAATCTAGATGAATCTCTATTATCAGGACAATGTCTTTCTCTCAGATCTACACCTGAACACCTTTTTGTCATTTAAATGGGACTGGACGCCTTGCCTTTGTCCCCTGATTAATTGCAGCCTCTTGTATCCTTAATTGACCAAAGTGTGAATGTCTAATGTGGTGGATTGCATAAGCTTTTCTGTCTTCATAATATAACATGCCCTCTGTGTAATCCTACAGAGACTGGCAACCCTGGTGAAATACAAAAAAAAACATTCATCTTCTTTACCCACTTATTCCATAATTTGGGGTCACTGGGATCTGCTGGAGCCTATCCCAGCTATCCCAGCTATCTAAAAGGGCGAAAGGCAGGAGGGGTACAGCCTGGACAGGTCACCAGTCCATCACAGGGACTAACATACATAATTTTGGACTGTGGGAGGAAACTGGAGAATCCGGAGTAAACCCACACAAGCACGGGGAGAACATGCAAACTCCACACAGAAAGACCCCTGCCTGGGAATCAAACCCAGAGCTAGCCACTAAGCCACCGTGCTGCCTCCACACACTGGTTTTAGGTTGTTTTTTGTGTATTCTGAAACAACAGAATGATTTATGTGTGTTGTGTGTGTGTGTGTGTGTGTGTGTGAGAGAGTGTTGTACATGGTTTGGGGAGGAGCAAAATAGATTTGGTGAATGAAGGTGTGAAAAGGACGTGTTTGCCCCTCAGGGAGGAGGCTAATTAGCACAGGGCTGTTGAACAGGCTCACTCTTGCCTCCACTGCTGACACTCTAATTCTGTTCTCACAAGGGTGGTAATGATTCAGCGACAAGCTCTTACAACTTTATTCACTATTATTATTTTCTTTTTTGAAGGCATATCTGATTAATACTGATAGTAAAAGGTGCTTTAATGTGGCTGATATGCCAAAACAGCATTTTGGCTAACTGCCAAAAACATTGGAGATTGGGTTCTGCTAGCTTATATGGAGACCCAGTTTGGTGTTTGATTTGCCAAATGAAATAAAATGCATAATGATTCAAATATATTGTACAAATTATAATCTAAAAATCCTAATCTGTACAAAAATATACTAAGGATTGTTTTTAACCCCTTTCTCCAACTTCAGTGACGTATCTAATGCACACTGCATAAATTTCATCAGATTTTTTTTGTAATTACTTTATCACAGTCCTGACACTGCTGCTTGTTCCAATCCAAGCCAAAATACACCCACCCAGCACGATTTGTTGAATCGTCTGACATCATGAGCAGCTATATGTATAAAAAGCGAATATAGTAAAAGCAGCTAAAGATATCAGGGACGAGAGACGAGAGCAGCCCACTTTCTGTGTAGTAACAGTCCCCTGGCAACGGTGGAGAGCTGCAATTACATTAAAAATCCCACAATCCCTCTAGGTCTTTCCCTTCCACCTTCCTCTCCATGCATAGCACCTGGACGATTGAGGGGCTGCTTATACGTCAGGAGAACGGTTCAGCTTGAATACATCGTCCGCTGCCAGCATGGGATCAGGCTCTTCATCCTATGCCCCGAAAACCATCTACCTGGACGTGGATGGCAAAGTACAGAAGGTCAGTAGTGCATTCCTGTGTATGTTACAGCTGAAATACTACTGATGCTAAAATCAGTACAACACGCAGGGAAATAATTTTTACACCTGTCTGGTGACAAAACTAAATTAATATAAAGTTGAATTTTTTAAGCATTGAAAATAGAAAGAGAAATATATTTTTTTATAAGTATATAGGAATTTTCTTTATATGAAATATATATATAGTAAGTATATAAGTACAGTAAGTACAATCTCAAGATTTATCATGCCATCAAAAATGAAATTTTTTTAAACTTCTGAAGTACAATGTAAAAAAATAGCAAGTTTACAAAAATGTAATTTTACAAATTAGGATATACTGTGTAGGTAGTGTGATATGAAAGTAGTATTATTCATTTTATGGGATTTTATTATATAGCAAATATAAGAACATTATTCCTAATTTCTAAACATTTATTTGATTAATGGTTCCTTTTTTTATTCCTTCAGTACATAAACACAAAATATATATTTTTATTTTTGTATATAAAATAAGGCAATTTCACACTAAATTAAAAAGAAACATATTAGTTTATAATTCTAATTTTCTTAGATTCATAGTTTACTTACTTTCCTGATTCTTGTTTGAGAGCAGCTGTTATACATGATGATGAAATGTTCTCTTATTTTTACTATTACATTTTTTACTATTAGTTCCAAAGCCTACAATTAACAGTACATTCTGACCATAACCAGGAAAAACTGTGGTTAAAAAAATGAAGCACATATGACAATCATTCCAGTCAGGGTATTTAACATTTAATGTTAAATGTAATCTGCTTAAAAGCTTCCTATTTTGTGAATCTTGTGTTGGAAACCACTTGAATAATATTTATAAATAATATAACCCTAACACTATAAATAATATTCAGGTCAAATTTATTTATAAGGTTTTATAAAAAGTTTAAATAAAAAAATAACTTTTTTTTGGACACCAATTCAAAACAATCCAAAAACATTAAAAATGACCAGATTTTATATTTAAATGTTGATGTAATTTTTTAAAAATATTTAAAAATATAATTAACAAACTAGGGGCAGCACGGTGGGTTTACTCCAGGTACACTGGTTTCCTGCCACAGTCCAAAAACATATATGTTAGGTTGATTCTATTCTAAATTTCCCACAGGAGTGAGTGTGAGTGTGTGTGTGTGTGGCCCTGTGATGGACTGGCGACCTGTTCATGTTCTCTCCACTTTATAGTTACAAAAAAACTTTTCCTTTTATTAGATATCAAAACACAAATCGATGTGTTCCATATATAACTCTTTTTACTAAATAGGTCAGCAGACAGCTGAGAGTTGAGGTTAAAAATAAAGTTGACTCACAGGTGTCAGTGGCATAATAGGCCACAGCGACACCTGCTACTAGCACGCCTAATTTGCACGCTACTGTCAGCACTTTCTAGATGCAATTCCCTCAAGCAAGACCTTAGGAGAACTAAATGACTGTAATGAACTAAGGGGACAATTTACACTACTATTCCTTGTGGATGTCTTACTCTCAGAACTGCAGGCTCTCTATAGTTACTTAATACTAAAATACGGCCGATTGTAAATAAAATTTTAATTATATTCACCTTTTACCCTTGTTCTGTTAACTGTTGTGAATGTAAATGACGAACATGTGCTCAGTGCTTCATTCTGGGTGAAATGCATAATGCAGAAGGGCCAAGTGGGACCTGGAAATGACATGTGTCCACTCTAGATTAGGAAGTGCTGGAGACTGGATTTGAGTGAGCTGTCTCCTACACCTGTAGGCTATTACTTCAAGCTGTACTAAGAATTCAGATAAAATAGTCTGCTTATATTTCCTGATAATGTTCTTATTAACATTCTTGCACACTTAAGCTATATCAAGCATGTTTTATTTATCTAATTAGCTCCTTTCTACATAATATCAGCTTCTATGAATAAATTAGAACATACAGTAGATTTAAGCACTATAAAATCTGCAGCATGGTATGTTTTTTTTACTAGGTGTTGTTCAGTCGTCATTGCAGTCCATGTGATATTAAAGAGCTTTTGTGCTCCTCTTCCAACATTTCCAGGTTAGTAGATTTTGTAACTATCACACAAAGCATTTAGAAACATGGTGTAAATCTGAGCTACAGCAGAGTCTTAATCAGGACAGTTTAATTGCATGTGTTTGTGTATAATGTTTATCTAATACTAATTATTCCACCTAAATTGTAAATGTTCTCTAATGTAATTGGCTCTAAATGTACATACCTTGTGTTGGAAACAATGTTTATGATTTATACTATATATTTCTTATTACTTTATATCCTTGTATTGTTATATAATATATTGATTTATTTGGTTTTTGCATCAGTGCTGGTTCTGGTTGATTGAACGTTTCAGTTCTTATGTGATTCCTTAAATAAAAATGGCTCCTAGTGTTAGCATTGTTAGCTTGGCATTAAAAACGGTCAACATGTTACCAAATGTCTGCCTTTGTTGCTTTATTTTTTAGTAAAAAGCCTAAATTGTTTTCATAAATTGTCCACAAATTATGAGGCAAGCAAAAAAGTTACCCAAAAAGAAGGGTTTCAAGGTCCTTAAGTGTCGTTATATAAAGTATCTTTTAAAACCAACTTTTAATTACAATGACATGGTGGCAAAGTGGTTACTGTGCTTTTCTTAAGAAGGCCTATTAGTATATCTGAATTTTCTAGCGTGTGTAATAGTGCCCTATAATGGATTGAGCTCCAGGCTAAGGTATCCTTCAACTTCTGCCACGAATCCCATGGGAAAGACTCAGTTTCTCTTAACCCTGAGTATGTCAAGTGGTATAGAAAATTACTAAATGGACACAATTCTTTGTAGAGTCCCCAGGTGCTTTAATGATGCTTAATTATTACGTTTTTACTGATTATAACTACAAACAGAATCTTTATCCACAGGACCACAGCTATAATGTTGGTGGACCCTGAGGGAGCTCTAGTATCTATCGATCCCACTATGCCCACCAACTCGCCCAAGTAACTTAATTATTTATCTCCTACATTTAAACATCTGATAACTAAACATTCTGATAAATATTAAAATAAATATTTTACATGATTTCTTCCCATCCAGCTCCTTATATAAAGTTGTTCCCCTGTCCACTGGTCAGCTGGGAGGTAACAAACATTAAAACACATTATACTTCTGTAACAGTTTTACGACTTTTTCCATCTTTACCACTGACATTTATGGTAACTGATGACTGTGTCCCCAGTCTATATTTTGCGGGTAATTTAGTTAAGCATGTGATTTATAGCCTGTACATTTTTCTGTGCAGAGAAAGAAGACATGTTTCAGAACGTGTTATCGCAGGTGGCAGAGCAGTTCAGCAGGTAATGCCAGTGTGTGTTTTTAGGACAGAAGGGCCATTCTTTCATATTTCAGCTGCAGTGCACTAACAAGTGTCTAAAAAGAGTCTTTTCTTTTCTTCAGGGCTTTCAAAATCAATGAACTGAAAACTGAGGTGACCAATAGGCTGGCTATGTTGGAGAAGCGAGTGGAGCGTATGTTTTTTTCTTTATCGTTGTTGTCTGTAAACGAGAGTTAAAAGTATGCTGTAATGCACTTGTGATGTTTACTATCTAGTTTTGCTGCTTTTTAACTTATAGTGGAAGGTCTAAAGGTTGTGGAGATTGAAAAGTGCAAGAACGACTTGAAGAAACTGAGAGATGAGATGACTTCCAGAGGCGGAGGAAGGTAAGAAGTTAAATATTCAAGCAAATCATTTATTCTAGGCAGTTGTCTCAGAAATCTGTACCTACGCATTGCCTTAGTAGCTTTACAACTCGACATGTTTTTATTTATTAGAGTAAATTGTCCGTGTAAGTACAACTTCTCGGACGATGGAAAGAAATTAACTCCACGACGTGACGTGCCCAGCTATCCAAAGGTGCTTTAAAGAAAATTTTTGAATTTGAAATAAAAATAAAAATCCATCCTTACATTTTTTTTTTCTGCTCAGTACACACTGTCTCAGGAGACAATTGAAGCTCTGAAGAAGCCGACGTTCGATGTCTGGCATTGGGAGCATAATGAAGTGAGTCTCAGAGAAACTTAAATATTTAAATGTAAAGAGATTCTTTTATTATGAAAGCTGTATGATTTTCGATTTGTGTTTTAGATGCTCAGTTGCTTGGAATACATGTATCATGATTTAGGCTTGGTAAAAGAGTTCAACATGAACCCCATTACTCTTAAACGCTGGCTGGTAAGAGGAAGATTTTAAGCCTAATTGAAAAGCTGTATAGAATTTTGATTAATGAGTTTATAAGCATAAATGTATAGGCCAAAAAATGTTTAGAATATGATTATGTTTTTTCCAGTTGGCTATTCAAGAGAATTACCGTAGCAACCCCTTTCATAACTTCCGCCATTGCTTCTGTGTGAGCCAGATGATGTATGGCATGATTCATCTCTGCAACCTTCAGGTAGGAACTTTCTTATTTACTGAGGGTGTGACAGGTGTCCTGTAATAAAAGCACATGAACATGTGTGTATCTTTGTGTCTGTGTGTGCATGCATTGGTCAACAGGAAAAGCTCACACTGACCGACTTGGGCATTTTAATGACTGCTGCAGTATGTCATGATTTGGACCATCCTGGCTACAATAACACGTATATAACTTTCAAATTAATTGATACCTCATGATGACTTTATTACTATTAATTCATTGGTGGTGTCTAACGCATCCGATTTTCCTCAAGGTACCAGATAAATGCACGCACTGAGCTAGCCGTACGTTACAATGACATCTCTCCTCTGGAGAACCACCACTGTGCCGTAGCCTTTCAAATCCTCGCTTTGCCCGAGTGTAACATCTTTGCCAACGTTGACCCTGAAGCATTTAAGCAGATCCGCCAGGTTAGTCCATACAGGCAAAAATTTATTATCTCTAAAACTTTTATAAAACAGTTATTTTAAATAAGGAGGTGCAGAATATGCTATACAACTGCAATAGAATTCTTTACTCTTTGACCCACAGGCGATCATCACACTGATCTTAGCTACTGATATGGCCAGGCATGGCGAAATCCTGGATTCTTTCAAGCACAAAGTGGACAATTTTGACTTTACCAATGAGGAACATGTAACCTGTGTATGTACTTAATTTCACAGTGTATGAATTTCACGCTATGAACAACAAGCCACTAGTAAATGTGGTTTGCCATTCAAGTCCACTTGGATAATCCACGTGGCTCAGATGGGAGGCAAAAAGAGATTAATATTAAGACGTGTGCTATACATCCTAAAATATTTTGTGGCAGTTTTTTCATTGTAGATAGATAACTGTTATGCTAACACAATGGTGAAATAGAACATGCACTCTTTTTACAGCATATTAGGGCTTTTTTAATCTAATATTTTAGACCCACAGTAATTTTTCTGCAGGTTTAAATACAAGATAAACTAAGACTTTCCTGTTTGGGATCAATTCTGATTATTGTGAATGCAGAAAACCAAGCACACACTTTTTTGTATACATTTCTCTTGCTTCATTCAACTCTAATTACAGGCCTGTCTTGTCTTTCTTATACAGTACCTGATAAAAGGTACAGATCTGATGGCCCAGCCCACAAAGGTCCTCTTTGTTTCTCTACTCTGTGTGTGTGTGTGTGTGTGTGTAGCTGAAGATGGTCTTGATCAAATGCTGTGACATTTCCAATGAGGTCAGGCCCACAGAAGTTGCCGAGCCATGGGTTGACTGTCTACTGGAGGAGTACTTCATGCAGGTCAGCACAATGTGTTCTCCTGCTGTCTCTGCTGCTTTTTATTGGTTAAACTGCTTTGCACGTGGAATCACATGCATATTTCTGCTCAGAGTGACAGAGAGAAGTCTGAGGGGCTGCCCGTCGCTCCATTTATGGACAGAGACAAAGTGACCAAGCCCACAGCTCAGATTGGCTTTATTAAGTTTGTCCTCATCCCCATGTTTGAAACCGTCATGAAGGTATGGACCAATGCCTGCCTGATGTACATTAAACTTGATGACACTCTTGATCTTAATTAATAACATTTGCCTGTTTTAAAAAAAGCAACTTTACCTTTTATCTATTACTTAAATGTTAGCTTTATGATCAAATTTATCCTAGCAAGTAATATTTTTAGTTTGGACATTTTAATGTATTATTTCTTCTTACAGGATAACTATAAACCAAATATGATATTATTCGATTTAGCTTATTCAGAGGCACATTTTAATCTTTAAATTTCTTTTTTTATTGGCTGATCATTTTGCTTCTTTCTAGGATATCAATGTTTATTTTTACTGAGAAAAACAATTAAATAATATTAAATATAATTGGAATTAAAAAAAGTTATTTAATCAATTTAATATAAAAATATAAAAAAAAAAAGACAACATAATAAAATTAGAAAAATAATACACCAGTAGAACAAGAAGTTTAAAAATTGTAAAATATGTCTTTAGGTTTAATAAGCTAGGATTCCTAATTATATTAACTATGCTAAAAATATTTAAGCTTGTCCATTGTTGATTTTATGTTTCATGTGTTTAGCTGTTCCCACAAATCGAAGAGATCATGGTACAACCTCTGAGAGACTCACGAGATCATTATGAGGAACTCAAGCAGATCGATGACGCCATGACTGAGGTAAACTCTCCTCTGCTCTCACCATTCATATAAAGCATCCATTTAATCTAAATTGTATGTAAAGTGCATACATATGATGGGTCATGATTATCACCTTCATACGGTTTTAGATCTGATATTCTAAAGTTGGTCAAGATTTCATGACATAACCAAAATGTTCAAAGAAAATGTTATTATATTTGTTTTCACTTTGGTTCACCTACAGCAGTAGACGCAATGACCCTATTTTCACACTAGCAAGCAAAAAAGCAAGTGATCATTTGAGTGATGATTTCAATAAACAGCAACTGGAAAAAAGTGGAATTTCATAAAGGAAGTCTGTGTAAATATGTTATGACATGCAAACTATTAAATCGTACAAAAAACCCTAAAGGTAGGAAGGCCATTGTTTGTGTATTAAGTGCATTGGAAATTTACCTGCTATCTTGTAATCTGGATTATAAACAACAATGCTATTTTACAAAGCCTAGCATTTAACATGTGATTCAAACAACCAAATTTACCACTAATTATTTCATTTGTGTTGAACTATTTAGCTTGAGAAGCTACTACTGTTTAGCTTGTTCAGTTTTGCTTTGCAACATTGCTAGCAAAAGCCTTGCATGCAAGTGGATGTTTATCAAACAACCAATTTTAACATGAATTAGCACAAAAGTTGGGTTTGACTATTTTGTATTAAACTAAAAAATACAGACTTCAAAAGAGTATTTATGCAAACAAGCAACTTATTTCAGTGACACAATCATCTTGCCGCTTGCTAGTGCGATGTTAGGTTTACATTGAAATTAGGTTACTGCTAACATTTGCTAACCAGGCCGCGAATTTTGTAGCTGGTTTTCACTAGCAAGTGCTGGTTAGATGCCTGGTGCCATTTTGTTAAGCACATGCTAACATAAAAGTGTGTTTTTTGTTCAATGAGGCACAGAAGAAAAAAACAGAAAATATGTCATTAGGAGGAAAGAAGAAATAAGCTTTCGGGGCACACACTGTGATACTGTGTAAGTAGCTTTGTGTGCTGAGTGCTTTCCACTTCCTCTCTAGCTAAGCTTTTAGGCAAGCATTAGCCAATAAGCTCAACATAATGTATCCTAAAAAAATAATGAAATAATTTGGACAACATATTACTTTTGCATGCAATATACACTATATAGTTCAAAGGTTTTGGGACATCTTTCTACCACATCCCTATGTGTTTATAAACACACATAAACTCGGTCTTACTCTTACTCCTACAGTACCTTTATCCTTTCAGAATTTTTCCCCCTAAATTCTGGCTGAGGGGATCTGCTCTTATGTTGATTGATGAGATCTGGGGTTCAGTTGGTGATCCAGATTATCCCAAATGGGTGAAGTGAGTTAAGGTTGGGAAAACTGTGGAGAAAACTTGGGTTCTCTTACACCAATCTAATGAAATGCTGCAACATGCTATTGCTGCATTTCATTCTACATTTCTGCTTCTATATTTGTGGCAACATTTTGGGGAAGACATGCCTATGTGGGTGTGCTGGTAAGGTGTCCACAAACATTAGTCTATATAGTGGATTTGCTTGCAATTTATACTATAGGAAGAAAGTTTGTGAACTTCAAATTCCAAATGGTAAGCCATGTCCTGCTATGACAGTGAAAATGAGCAAGCTTACTAATCGCTGTTCACGTTCCTGGATGCTGCGACTGAATTTTTTCCTCCATGTTCTTTGAACTAGCTGGTTCTACTTTTCTGCTTTAGCTTTACTAACACTTCACTAGGCTTGCCTTCTTTGCTAAGGACTGGCTGTTGACCTTTATGCCTAACGTCAGAGCACACTGAAAAGCTGAACATCATATCAGATCAAGGTTATTCACTTGTACATTAATTATTTCTTCCAGGGATCTCGCTTTCTTGCCCGCTTACACAGAGCACCGGTGTAAAACTTTGATAAGATGCTCCATTCATCGGTCTTCCCTAAAGCTGAAGTGGTGTTCAAGATGTTTTTTTACTGGGCTGAATCCAAAGAGTCATCTACTCAGACTACTCAGACCTGGTCAACTGGGATAATAATTCTCGTAACATAGCTGCAAACAGATAGGCTGGTACCTTGTTGGTCTTATTATTATTTTCTTTTTTTAATTTTTTGTGCAGTCTTGAGATTTTTGGTATTGCAGTGTAACACCGGAACGTCTGTTAGAGGATATAAGTGGTATTTGTTAAACTGTATGAAAACTGTATGCCGATTAATTGTTAGAAATAAAATCAGACGGGAAGGACAAACATGGATACGGCTTAATGTATACCTATCAAATTGCTTTTTAATAGGTGGAAAATAAAACAGAAAGTAGTGTTAAAATGTATTGATTTACTCCTAATGGCTGAGCAGTGTAATTACACCTAAAGAGGTGTCTGGATTTCTTCTGTATTTTGACTTCCCTTTAATACTGATTGCAGAATATAATCTTTAACAATGTTTCATACAAATGATCAGTGAGTATAAGAATAAGAACACAGACAAAAAGGCATTAAATCCTGCACTCGTTATAATATATAGGTTTGAAATGTGTGATTTACATTTTAGTATGTACTGCACTTGTTTTAAATCCAAATTTTAATCTGTGTTTGACAGGAACATATTTTTTTCTTTACGTTACCTACTGTTGTCATTTGGATTGTATTACAAGGACTACTATTTAATACCACAATAAAATTTCACTGATGAATTCTTCCATTAGCTCCTCTTGAGTAAGACTGGTTTTGTTTATATAGTCCCTGATGAGTATATGATGTTTTAGAAGAAGACCCTGCAGAGGAATTGCTCCTTCACAGGCTGGATTAAAAGCCCATGAACTTAATTGAGTGCTTTAGTATTCATATTTAGTATCCAGTATAAATTATCCTTGGAATTCCTGCTGATAAATATAAAATTAATGTACTAATTGCTTTTTTGTGCACATATACCAATTAGCCATAACAGTACAATGAAATGTTTAATAATGTGAAGGTCACTTTGGATAACATCAAAACTTATACACTTTTTTGGTAATCTACTGTAGCCAGGATTAACTTTAAGGCTGTTAGATTACAGTAGTTTTTTGTACAGTATTTTAACAGTAGCTATGTTGATACTAACCACTGCGTACCAGAAATATAAGACTGACCTCTAGGTTTGGTTCCAGGCGTTTTTCTTGCTTTTAACACATCAGGTGCAATAACTGATCATAAACTCTGTGCTTAATATATTCCACAAGTTGACAGTTGACAGTCCCTGTGATTCAGCGCACCAGTTGTTGTTTTTAATCTTATGGTTGATCTGTGTGATTTGAGACATAATTTAAAGCTGTGTGTGTAAAGTTTTCATTCAAAATAAAATGAGCTGCTCAATAGTTACAATAAAAGTCCTGTACTAGTAAGTCTCAGTCTGTGTTAGTCAGGAACATTTGTATGTTTGGGCTTATTTAAACCTGAGGTCTCATTTATAAAACTGTGGATCCTTACTGAACGTGTACATGCTCTGAAAGCCAAAAATAGTTTAATTGGTACAGGGTGCAGTACCCCACCAGGCCATCACAGGGCAACCCCTGGACTTTGTGAACGATTGCCATGTGCCCTGTTGTTTATGTTTAGCATGTGCTCTGTTCATGGGTTTGTCATCCTATCCGGCTTGTCATTGGTTGATTGTTACAACATTGTATCCAGTTGTTGCTTGTTACCCCTTGTTAGTCTATGTATATCTACTCCTGTGTTGCAGTCTGTCTTTGTCTTGTGTTGTTAGTATGTATGTCATTGTATCATAGTAGTAGTAGTAGTAGTGGTAGTAGTAGGCGGCAGCGTTGTTTTTAAATAATTGTCTCAATTAAAGCAGTATTTCAATTAGCAGTGTTGGGAAGTAGCTACTAGTTTATCTACATTTCCCAGTAGCATTGTGGTAGCGTTGCTGTATTTTTAATAAAATAAGTTTTTAGTAGCACAGCGTTTTTTTTTTGGTTGAGCAAATGTTGCAGCTTTACCTTATTACCCATGGCCACTACTAGGGTAATTCTCAATCTTTGGTCAAGAGTCAGTTGCAGCTGATGATGATGTCCATGCGCAAGTCAAACTGTTTGGTACTGCAGAAATACTGGAATTTTCACTTTTGTGTTTGTGTGTGTGTGTGTGTGTGTGTGTGTAGTTTATGAGTCCAAAGATATGATGGATTGTTGCGTGCCCTCTAGTGGAATACCATGGCATAAGCAGTCAGAATCCCCACTGACTCGAAGGATTTGTAAAAATTGGATCTGTTCAATTAGTACAAATAACAATCCAAATCTAAAATCATTTTATTTCTCCTCTCTAGACAGCAGCAAGGTTAACCTTATAGACATAAGAAAAAAACATATAAATCTATCAGGTTATTAAACTGATGCATATACAAATCTATGGCACCGATTGATATTTGTATTACTTTTCATTAGACACATTCTTAACTTTTGTCTTCATGCCTAAATCAGCATCATTCCCAGAGAAACAGGCATGAATAAACCTAGCACGGTCAAGCTTTTGCCCAGCAAACTTATATATTCAGTTGTGGTTCACTTGCATATACTTTAAAATTCTTTTCAAACTCTGCAGAAAGCTGTTTTTATGGTCAAAATGTGCAACAAGTGCTATTAACTTAATCAGGTATCTCAATGTATCAAGCACATTGTAACATGCTGTGTGTATCTATTGTATTAAAAAATATAAAATTACAAACCTACGTACACACACTGCAAAGAAAACCAGCTGAATATCAACATTTTCAATGCAGAAGGAGAGACAGACCTAATTAGGCTTTAATCTGTGTAATCTTTCTGTGTGCACCACTAAAGCATTAAAGTATTTCTCTCAGGATTAGTGTGTTTGTGGGTCCACTGAGAAAAAGGGAGTGAGAGAGAGAGAGAGAGAGAAAGAGAGAGAGAGAGAGAGAGAGAGAGAGTGCAAAAGAGAGAAAAAGAAATCATTACTTAGACTTTATCTAATTTATAATAAACTAGGTATGAGTGAATTTATAAGATCATAAACATGCACAAGCCACTACATCTCACATTCTATGAAAAAAACGTCAGTGGAATGAGAAATAAAGTAGTTGTAATTCTATGATGGCGTAGCTGTTATTTTGATCAGCCCCAAAACCACAGCTCTCTCAGTAGCATGCCAAAATGTGTTGCCAGAACTTGAAGGCATGTTTAGCTGACAAATAGCATATGCCCTGTGCAACACAGTGCTTATATATGAGGTGTAAAGTGATGAGAATAGAAAATCTCACAGCTCGTAAAACAAACTCGATGAGTTTAGGTCATTTTATGAAATAAATTAACAGACAAGGACTCAGATTTGTGCTGGTGCCGTGGGTTCTATTCCAAGCACCACCATGCTGCCAATGCTGGGCCTCTGAGGTAGGCCCTTAACCTTTAGCTGCTCAGAGGGCTAAAAAAAATTTTTAATTTAAATTTAAATTTAAGTCACTCTGGATAAGAGTGTCCACCAAATGCCAGAAATGTACATGTTGAATTATATTGTAATGTTCCACAGGGTGGCAACGTTTCTCCACAGGCACTACACATCTGACTTCGGAATTCCACAACACTTAACTGTTTAAAATCACTAATTTAGTTAAAACAGCATCTGCTGTAGTGTCTATTATATCCAAATTCTCCCTACACCACAACCTCTATCCCCTCCTACTCCTATTGGGTAGATTAGAGCACTAAGAACTCCCATATTGTTTTGAAAACATTTAGATCAATGTACTAATTACAGATCCTTTCGATCTTGTTTGCTTTTAACTCAATCAAAGGAGTTAATTGGCATGTGTCTCTAGCAGTACTAGGTCCTAACTCGAGGTGTGTGGGAGATCTGGACGGCTTGGTAATATGATCCTGCTTAAACCTTTCCCCCGTCTCTTATCACAGCTTATCAGATCAGCGTCTTGCCTGTGAAAGTTCACTGGAATGTAAATGAATGTCTAACTGTAAAATCTCACTGTAGTGCACACTGTAAGTATTAACTTTTGAAGTAGAGGTTTTGCATTATTCCAAGCAACAACAAGTCTACCACATCTACCCAGTGTTAAATCTTGTTAAATTGTTTCCCCTTTCGCAAATCAAACCTTTTTTAGATGCCCGTCTTTGTGCCGTCACAAGGACCAAGGCCGCTCCCACGATTGTTAATTGACACTGCCGTTTTAGCGCAGAGTCGCCTTGAGTGAGATGTAAACTGTACTGAAGCAGTATGTTACCTAAACAATTGTGATGTGCAGTTGTTAGGTGTAATAACGAACACAGCAGTCATCATTTACCCCAAAAATTTAAGACGCTGAAGATGAAGTGGTTGAATTTTGTTTTTGTAGGGAATGTGTTTATTTTTGTGCGAATCATTTCTGATTAGACTGTTTAAAAATGAGATTAAGTATAAAACAGGTACAATTAAAAAATGAATTGATACCAGCTATCCAAGTGTATTTTTTTGTCTATGAATCTTTGCAAATGGCCTTTCCTAATATTGTGCTACAGTTACCAAGTCTCACGATGAGTGAAGCTAAGGTGTAAACTCTCAGAGAACATTGTCATCTTTTCTATGTTTAGCCTTTTCCATAAAGTTTATAATGGACAATGCATTAAGATGATAGTCTTATTAAATACTGGTTATGTTGTTGGTAAAGATAATCTAGCCATAGGGGTCACAAGCCAGTGACTTTGGTGCCAGTCCCAAGCCTGGATAAATAGAGAGGGTTGTGTCAGGGCATACAACGTAAACTTTTGCCAAATCTAAATATGCAAATCATCCGTCCAAATTTTATACCAGAGGCCCGGGTTAACAATGACCACCACCGGCATTGTCGACCTACAGGCTGCCGGCGGAAATTCGGCTACTGTTAGTCAAAGAAGGAGAGGAGGAGGACGCGTGAAAAGGATGTGGAAAATAGGGTAAGGTGGAGACAGATGATTCGCTGTGGTGACCCCTAAAAAGGGAACAGCCGAAAGGAGAAGAAGAAGAACAAGAAAAAGTTGTTGGTAAAGATAAAATGATAAAACTTCATTTAATTAAGCTTTGTACATGGTTTAAAACTGTGATAATCCTAACCCACAGAACAGAAGGGTGGGGGTGGGGTAAACAGAGCTCTTTAGCATTTAAAGTAACATGCACTGAAACAGGTTGCTGTGAACTGAGCTGTTTTTCACAAGGTAAAATTAGTGTTTTTACACTACCAATGAAAATTGTTATTTAAAATAAATTATAGACTTTTCATATATACCCTAAAGAATCGACTTAAAGAAATAGCCATCCAATGACATCTTCAACAAAATGTATTACAAATATCTCCAATGTTAGTGCTATGTAACAGGCAGCTAGTTTTCCAGCACAGGACAGTCATTTTTTCCCTTTGGCTGAAATAACTTCAATGAGACACTTCTTGTAGCCATCTACTGTCCTAATTTCTTAACATGACTGTATATTTTATATCTATCTGTCTATCTGTATATCTGTATATATATGTGTATATATATATATATATATATATATATATATATATATATAGAGATATAGATAGATAGATAGATAGATAGAGTGAATGTGCAGAGAATATATGTGAGTACAGATAATATGAGTGTACAGATAATTGAATATGCATTAATAATATATTTGCAAATATATAATCTTATGGTTCCCACACATCTTGAAATATTTCAGACATATGAATTCAATATCTGAAAAGTTCTTGATAACAAAAATAGGTGCTTGAAAATGCTTAAAATGTTAAATACATGTTGTTTATGGTACTATAGTTTACAACTTAAAAAGACAGAATGATGTGGAGATGGGGTACCCCGAAAAAAAAAAAAAAAGAAAAAAACGTGTGTCCAGCTCTCAAACATTTTAAGGTGGTATATAATTTTCACATTAGGGATCTGCTGTCAATATGCGGGGTATTGAAATCACATTTGTATGAGTCCTCACTTTATTATATTTGAATGATTAATTGCCTCAGTAGTGTAACCCTAGTAATTATGGGCCCCAGTGCAGGCTATTAAGACAGGCCCCCTGGGCTGCAGTGTTATGAAGCACATACAAACATGCAGTGCTCCTGTCTAAAACTAAACCTATATAAGAAAATTTGTGCCTAACCTACTAAATCTCATCCTATTAAAACCAGCATCTAATTAGTTATACATATTAAACAATTGTCTTTGTGTGTTTCTCTCTCTCCAATGCGGTTGTGTGTGCAACTGGCTGCAACACCAGAAGTACCAATTTTTTCAGCTTATTGTATGAATTTGGTTGCCTTGTAACCATAAAGTTGACTCTAATCTAATATTAAATGGTTAAAAATCATTGATGTAATCGATTTAAAACTTTTGTAATAGATGGTGAAAGGGACAAATATCCGTTATTTTATCGTGGGCCGTCATACCATGCCATCATGGACTATTTTCCTTTAACACCACACCCTGGGAGGGTTTTTCCTTACTTTATTAGGAACATCTTTTAATTAGCTAGTTTGTGTAAACATGTCTATAAATAGTCTTATAAATAATTTTATAGACTGTTTTCCTCCACAAAAAAATTGTGGTTTGAATTGAATACTACTTTAACTTTCAACACCATGATACTGATGCATACATCACACTTCCCCACTCTGCTTCTCGGCAAAATGTTTTCTAAGAGCACGTCTGAGCATTGGGTCATTGCGTGGGATGAACCCTGCTTTACTTCCTCCTAGATTCTCAGCCCTCCCTGGCTGGATGACTCAACTCTTTAAACTAAATATCCCTCTTTAATTTCCCCCTCTGAATGACGACTAATCTCTAAAACGTTTTCATTTTGTATGTTTGTACTTATTATTTCCAGCTGGGACATGGTATATGATTTCCTCTTTACTAGTAATGACCCTGAGCTTCCCTTTACTTTATTTCCTTTAAACACAAAGGTGTTTTTGCGTGTCAGTCTTAGTGGCTTCACCCATGGTGGGATTGCAGTTGTAAAAAAATGTCCTCTTCATTTAAAGACCTGGGAACAAAAGCTTGGTAATAGCAGGAACTCTGCGCTCACATGCACAACCTGCTCATCTCACTTTTAGATGATCCACGAGACAGCAAATAAATACTCGCACAGATAGAGCTCAAATGAGTGATGTATAAAGCAAAGGCTTGGGGGCATTTTTTCCCTTTTCGTGCAAAAGCAAAATCCCTTTGACTTTTTATAAGACAGGATTGTCTCACATCCTGAACACACCTAAAACAGGACACCTGCAACAGATTTTCAGCTGAATGAAAATCTGAGCATTTGCACTTTTGCACTAATGTACCTATAGTGCTTGAAACTGACATGAAAGGTCCAGACTATCTAGGCAGTCTGTTGAATTTTTTGAAGAAATTTGGGGATGGGCAACATTTCTCAGACTGACCTCAGAAGACCATGTTCCACTGTGTCTTGTAGACAGAGTATGACCCTGTAGTCTGCAACTTGTCATAACATCCGGCTTGCTAGCCAAACATCTTACAGGCCTAATTTATGAGAGGAAATCTTATATCGTGCTCATAAATATCCTCAGATATTTGGCCTATTTCCTCTGCTTACAGTTTTTTTTTGCTCTTTATTAGACTCCATGTTGTTAATATTTTATAAACTTGTGTCTATACTTTAGGTTGATAAGTAATAAAGTACAGACATAACAGATCACAATAACTATTGAGTACTGTTAAGGATCTGTTTATAACAGTTTGTTTTCCCTCAGATAATCATTTTACCAAAACATTTTATTAGGAATGCATCAATAAAAACTGTAAAAAAGTTTTTAAAAAAACTCTTTGAAAGAGAATCCGTCTGTAATAAGTGGAATTTTTCAGAGTGTCCCCAGTGGAACAAAACAAAGAAGTCTTGATAAAGAGTGTATCATATTTTATGTGAATATGTTCTTAAATTTAATTGGTCAGAGGGTATTTAATAAATATTAAAATGTATTAATACTTTTGTTCATAGTAAAGATCTGTATGATGGAATGCTTTAAATTATTCAAATCAGGGTAAAACATGTAAAAAGAAATTAATCACTATTTTAGTGATTTTTTTTGGATTTAATATTTATGGAGTAAATGTTGTGGTGTGGCTGGAGGATTTGACATTAAAGATATTAAAGTATTGAGTTTATGTATTAATGTTGGATAAGAATGTCTGGGGTTTATTCAGCATTCCAGTTTATGGAATGTGCAGGACCCTCAAGTTCATCCCTGGAGATCTTGTAAAACAATTGTATCACACTATCATAATACGGGGGTTGCCTTCCACGTCCGCCATGCATAGGAGAATTTTGTTTTTATCTGTGATTTGATAGTTTCCTCTGGGTTTTTAGGCCTTCTCACTCGTAGAAAAACAGCTTGTAGGCTAATTTGCATTTATAAATTTTCTGTAGTGTGCAATTATGCCTTGTGATAGCGTCCTCTTGCCCCAGATCCATGGCCGTGTGTTTAAAAACTGACAGTTCATAAAATTAAAATATTTCAGCCTTTTGTCATTAAGAATAGGGTTAATAAGAAATGAGAAAAAAATCTTGCTCTTAAACTTCAAATCTGACCTGGGTAACTTCTACAGCCTGTTATCTAAAGATGTCTTTGGTGCACCAGAGATCCTTTATTTCCTGCCAGACACTTCTGTACATAAAGGTCTGCAGGTTTTTTATTTCAGCTGGAGTCTGTTCTTTATAGTTCCCTCATAAAAAAGGGGAAACATAAAAAGCAAAAACGTGTAATTAGGAAGACATTTCAATAATATGGGCCAGGAAAAAAACATTGTGTTTGTTTGTGGAAATTGTTAAATCTTCCTGCACTGTTTACATCGGCAAAGCTGGATTTGCTAGAATTAAAGCTACCCAGAGGAGCAAAGAAGGGAAACATGTCTTTTCCATGGTCGTTGACCAAAAAGCAGTGGTTCTTGCTCCTATTACCAGCACATGGCCACTAATTATGTCTCAATGACTAATTGACTTCATCAGTTGACTGTTTGTAGTTTCTAGCAACCCTCTGCCATTCTAACCACAACACTGCAAAAGTGTCACATGTCTGCAAAACTGTAAATTAATGCCTGTAGCTTGGGCTTTATTATTTATTATTTAACTCTATTTGCTTCAGACTGTCCTGTCAGAAGATCATTTTAAGACAAATGGATCAAGCAGCCTCAAGATATGCATCCATGCTAGATTTATGAAAGCTTGGCTCTAGTACTGTAATTATGAAAGAGATGCTGTCTTGAGCATGGCACCTTAAAGACAGACTAAAAAGGGAGCAACAACCATTATGTTCTAAGTGCTTTGACCCTGCATAATAGTGCGATAAATGATACGTCTGGAAGTAGTGGGAAAAACGCAGATTTTCTTTCATCTTACATTTAAGGTATGACATTAGAGCAGCTTGTGAGGGGCTAAGCACTTTCCCAGGATAGGTCCAAACATGTTTGTTTATTTTGTAATATAAAATACCTGGGGTTTTTTTGGTTCCTTTCCCCCCAACTGACAATGGGAATTTCCACATGGAAAATGCTGAGAATCCTTTCTGGAAATCTTGTAGCTTACCCTTAGCAACAGGCGAGTTAAATTGGTGATTTTTCACGTAGCTCCACTTTAAAAACAGCCTTTTAGTGTTTAGTGTGACTCCGGCCATGCGAGAGCAGTCCCATCTGGAAGTCCCTTGTAGAAGTGGGTGTGTCAATAAAAAGCAGAGAGAAAGCTTCAAAGTTAAGCTTCAGTGACGGTTTTAACAAGCTTTTTTGAAGACGTCTTGATCTATCCTCCTGAGACAATTCCTTCCTTTTTTGTTTCTATTTTGAAAAAAAAAAACCTTCCCATAAGATTAAAAAGTGCTAAAACAAATGTGAGGTCTAACATAGTCGTTATGGTTAGATGCAACGTGGAATGTGATGTATTGTACACGTGCAGTGCAGATGTGCTTTAAATAGTTGAGACAGAAACTGAAGTGATACTGGACTTACAGTAACTACGTCTGGGTTTTTAACTGCATTAGGGGTTCATTTGTGCGCCACTGAAGTTACCCTTCCAAATATATGAAATAAATAATTTAAAAAAACATTTTTAAACAGGGATAAAGTGTATCCTGGGGCAAAGCAAAGGGTGAATGTAATGACCCATGCACTTTGGGGGCCCTTCAAAGATCTGTTATATTAGTAGTAACAGTACTAGCTGTAATGTATGTATGCCTGTATGTATGTTTGGTGCGGAATGGGTGTGCTGGAGGGCCGAACCCTTATATTCATTTATAGGGCCCAAAATTTATAGCGGCATCTATGAGTCTATATACATTGTAAGGAAACTCTAAGAATACTACATATTTTATTTTCACTGTCTCAGTCCTCTAGAACACAGATTTACTTTGAAATGCCATTAAATTATTTCAGATTTAATTAAAATACATTTTTGAATTAATTTATTGGGTAATTCATGCTTGACTTATGCATGATTATTACATTTTTTTAAATAACAAAGTAAAAAGTTTATGTTAAAAATGTTCCAGGAAGATTGGATCCAAATTCACACTCAGTCCTTTTCCTTTAATCCTTTATTTTTATGTCTATGGCATGGAGACACTCAGCTGACTTTTATAAACATGCAATCAGTAAACATGCTAATTACTGTAAAGAACTGAAAAAACTGTGTGTGTGTGTGTGTACAATTGTTGTTGTTGGTTTTTTTTATAATTCTTATAATTAATGTTTATATCATGGAATCACTATAAGTTTAAATATCTGGATAAAAATTTTACCATTGCATTGTTTAGTCATCTCTGAAACCTGTCTTCCATTTGTGCCTGTGCTCCAACTAGCTGAATTGTTCTGACAGAAACACATGTGTAGGATGATGTTTCTCCTGCCACGTTGTATACCGCAGACTCGAGCAGCCTCTCAGCACTCACGCTACAGATATTTCCATTATTTAGACAGCACAGTTTTAGATCCATTTTTAATCTAAATATTGAACTTCTACTCTCACATTGTTTTTTTTCTTGTTCTTTCTGGAAGAGCGATTAAAGCTGTTGCCTACGGAGCGTATTGTTTAAAGTAAGAGCTAAGCCTCGTCATGTTTAAACTAAATCATCATTCTTCCAGCTCATAGTGTAGAGGAATGATTATTCCACTCAGCTATTTGATTCTTCTGAACCTAGTCAGTGGGAAGACAATTGATTCATCAACAATCTGTCACAGAATCAGTTTAGAAGCAGGAGCCATGTGTCTGATGATGACATGTGGAATTGTGTACTATGTAAACGTCTGTTCTGTATGTCTGGTTAGTTTACTCAGTCCTGGAAGAAGCACACACACTGAAAACAGACCTGTTGTTAGGGAAAAGTGCCTAATAAAAGCCTTCCCACTAAGACACTGCAATGAGATTTCCAGGATATACAGTATCTCAACTAATTTTCTGTCGGATTCGGAACAGTTATCAGATATTATCTTAGATACCTGATAATCTAAACTTAAACCTGGTTCTGCTTTAATATGTATTTGCATATGTTGTGACAGGCATATTACATTTACAATACATTTGGCAGATGCTTTTATCCAGAGCGACCTACATTTATCTGTTTTGTACAACTTATGCAGTTAGGGGTTAAGGGCCTCGCTCAAGGGCCCAACAGTAGTGACTTGGTGTTGTACTGTTAATTGATCTTCCAATTAACAGTACAACACCTTAACCACTGTGCTTCGAACTTTCCCCGCACATATCATGCATGACTATGTGAGCTAATCTGACTCATGACTGTGTAGATCAATAGTGACATTTCTTAATCTTTGGTGTTTTTTTAAACTTTTAGTATTATGTCTTACCAAAGTCATAACAAGTCTAAACTTATTTGTTCAGAATGTCCAACTAAAAATTTTAAACAAAGTATCAATACTCGTGTGATTTTTAGACATCCTATTCCAGATTTAGTTTCATTCTACTCACATATAATAAACTCCACACTTCTGGAAGTGCTTTTCACTAGATTCCAGAGCATGTCTGGGGGGATTTTTCCATTCAGCCTCATTATTGTTTGTGAGTTCAAATACTAATGTTGGGCTAGGTAAGGACATCTGAGGTGCAGTCTGTATTCCAATTTATTCCAAAGTGTTCAATGGGGTTAAGTTCAGGGCTTTTTGATGGACATCATGTGCTTAAGCACAGGAGCATTGTGATGCTGGAACAGTGTTTGGGATAAACAGAAACCCTCGGCCATACTATCAAAGTCATCCTAAAATCAAAACAATACTCGTTCTTGCCTTAGGACCACTTTAATAAACTTTTTTAACCACTTCAAATATGAACTACTATAAGAGTCCGTGGCAGAAACTAATTAAAATGTTTTGCAAGAAATGTTTTAGTTATATCTCCCATGTGACAAAACTCCTGCCTGTATCATCCACCCCCATGTTTCCTGTTAAATTACTGATAGTGATATAATTGTATTGTGTTTTAATGGATTTATTTAAAGAGAACTTCAATTATAGTGTTGTGTTATATGAAAATTGAAAGTGCCAGCTGTAATATATTATAATTCTCAGTCTGTTTCACTTCACTGCACAGACTGCACACTTCACTTTTAATCTAAAACTTCATGTGCACCAACAAATGTAAACCTTTAATTAATTCATTACAAACACTAATAAACAGAGTAGATGGAGTAGCTCAGAACAAGGGACTGCTTGATTCTGATTAATAAGTGAAAACTGTGACTAGCGAGAACCAGTGATGGTTCATAATTGATCAAAGCACATTTTGCACCCCCAGGTTTCCCACAGAACCTCTCTTTTGTGTTTTTGCCTTTTGAGCTAATGTTTATGGATTTTGCATGACACAGACAGTTGAAAAGGTAATTAACTACATATTTGAGTACCTAAGTTGAAATAAAATTTTTATTTACTTCTGATGAGGAGTGGAGGATCTATACCCTTAATGTGCTGTATGTAGTTACAAAACTGTAGGCCTTCAGTATAAGACGGTTCCCTTATATCAATTGTTCTCTGACCCAGCTCCGGCTCACACAACCACCTTTTTTTGAACCACATACCACAATGAATTATTGTTCTAGTTTGGACCAGGTCTGGATTGTGGACAAAGGGATGGCCATGTTAAAAACCCATAACTGTCCCTGACTTGGGCCATTGGAACCGAAACACAACCTAAAATAAACCATATCAACACCAGTCTTTAAACAAAAAGCCCAAAACTGAGCCACATCTGAGCCCCTATGGGCATAGCTGACCCTATATGCTGACCAGATAGGTTCCACATGTCAGTCTAACAAAAACCATAACCAAGCCACTTAATATAAACCCCTTCCAGATAAATAAAAAAAACAAAAACAGTATTCTGAAAAAATATTTATTCATGTTTTATTATCAAAATATTGTCAACAATTTACAACTAATGTCACTTCCCTGTCAGTTCTGCAATAAAAAAAAAACAACAAATAGAAGTTTAGTGCCATGTTTTTGTTCATGAATGTTTACATTAAATGAAATGCTTGAGCGTCCATGTTTCTGGTCAGGAACAATTAGCACTCTTCAAATGACTCCAACATTTATGGTTCTGTCAACGAACAAGTTGCACTTTGGACAGAGCTTCTGAACATCCATTTTTAAAAAGCCTTTCAGTCGTCCTTTCCTCACACACTTTGTTTTTTATCCATCCTTTTCTGCTAGCATCTCTGTCTGGGGGCCAGATATAGCCATCTTTTATTGGTGGAATCAAATTCTTTGTCGGTTACACCTCACAGCATTTGACCGTGGCAGAAAAAAGAAGAGGAGAGCAAACTTCAATAATAGGCACGAAAAAGGTCCTTAACCTTTAACTGATCAGCTGTATAAATTAAATAAATCTTTGCTTCAGACGCTCTGCCAAATTCTAAAAAAATCTAAGAAGTATTTGTACACAGTATTTACAGGTAAGAGCAGTGCAAGTTTTTCTACTACTGGTGCTACTGATGCTGTGGGAGGCCATGTTGATTTGATGTCATTTGCTGAGTTGGGAGACGGGTTCTTTGTTTTTAAAGCATTTCGATTTTTTTTTTTATTTTAAACTGTTAACTAGCTGATTGTGGTAATAGGAGTAGTAGAAATATAAAAAGTCTCGACATGTCTTAAAAAAATCATGTGATAGGCTTCATCTGTATATCCGCCATGTGTTAAACCCCTCACCTCTTTCACAATTTGTTCAGTTACTCTTTTATTCTAAAACATTCTTTTGTTAGTAATGTTTTGTTAGTAATGTTTCTTTTATTTTAATACAGAATATAAGCCTGGTGCCAAAGGTTCTTAAAATTATCACATCAATTCAACGCAAAAGACTCAACCCTTTTTAAAGCACTGCAAGACAAATATGTCAAGCTGACAAAAGAATAGAGCTTTTGTAAAGCTGTTACTTTGCCACGTTTTTGTATGAAATTAAAAGACCTACAAGCACTTATGATTTCCCTCTATTTATTATGCAGCGGAAACAGCTACAGATCAGGGACAGAACTTGTCAGCACATGTCCCACTAAAAAAATTGACATTATTTGCATCATATAAACTCTTAATTCACTTTTACCAAATATCTGTAATTACATAGGAATAGAACAGCATGCCGCTGTTAGACTTTCTGAAATTATAACCCTTTTGGACTTTCCTTAGCAAAAATATAATTCCAAATATCATTTAAAAGAAATTGAAAATATAATTAAGTAATGGAGAATTTAAGAAATATTTAAAAACATTTTTTGCACATGTAGTAAAAGGGGGGAAGTGGTAGTGCTTAGTGGAAGATCAGGGTTTGAGTCCCAGCACCACCAAGTTACCACTGTTGGGCCCCTGAGCAAGGCCCTGAACCCCCGATTGCTCAGTTGTATAAAAGAGATAAATGTAAGTCGCTCTGGATAAGGGCATCTGGCTAATGCAGTAAATGTATAATAACATCAAGAATAATGACTTTGAGGTCTCATATTTTGTATACATATTTAGCCCTCTAGAACGTTTTCCACATCATATATTTTACATCTAAAACTTTTAATGGAACCAGAACAAATTTTGATTTTAACGGCAATAGGGCTCAATATTTATCTTTATTTTTTATGGTATAATAATATTGCATAGAAATATACCTATACATTGTACACTATGTGACCAAACATTTGTGTTCACTTAACTAGTACAACCAAAAGAATAGAAGAGAACTCTTAGCACAAAGTTGTATATGATGTCTCCATATGCTTAGTAATAAGATTTCCATTTACCAGAAATTAGATGCCAAAACACTGTTTCATCATGACAGTGCCCTAAGCAGCTAAGCTCAAGACATGGTGTGTTATAACACCAGTAAACACATTTGGGATGACTGAAAAACCCAGAGACATGAATGGAAAAAATCCCTCCAAAATCACGGTCCAGAATCAAGTCAAAAAGCATGTGTGTGCAGTGACCACCTTGTCAAAGTTAATTTAATGTAACTTGCATATGCTATGTTTAAATATTTATTAATTCATCTACTATACCTGCGTATTCCTTATTTCAGGGTCACTGGGATCTGCTGGAGTCTATCCCAGCCATTTCTGAAAGGGCGAAAGGCAGGAGGGGTCTTCCCTGGACAGGTCGCCAGTCCATTAAAGGGCCACACACACACACACACACACTTGCACTCACTCCTATGGTCAATTTAGAATCACCAATCAACCTAACATGCATGTTTTTGGACTGTGGGAGAAAACCAGGTACCCGGAGTAAAAGAACATGTTGGAAAACATGCAAACTCCACACAGAAAATGTAATTTATATGTTTGTGTTCTTCACTTCTGGACTTTCATCAGGATTTCTTGCATCATCAGAATCACATGATTGCATGTTGTGCATAGTGCATATTGAAAAAACAAACATTTCCGGTGTTATTAAATAACCCTGGAACAGCTATCACACTCAAGATACGCTAGTGTCTCTGGGAACATGCCAGGAATTAGTTAACAGCTTCTCTAACAATATTCAGAACAGACATTATGTATATCAAGACAAAATGTACCGCCAGCTGAATTGTATGCAGCGTAGATAATGCTATCTGATGTGGGTTAGGAATATGACGTATAACAATAGAAAAGTAAATGGACCAGGAGGTAAAAAAAAGCTGGTCCTGGTGCAGCACGAGACAATTCTGGTATCCAGATGGTGTCAGTAGGTCACATTGTAGTTCCACCACAGACCTATAACTTGGCTTTTTTATGACTATAGAAGTGTTTTAGTGGTTTAAACAGTCGGCTGCTACAGAAAGATGGCTCAAAGGCTGTAGACTAACGTGTGTGTGTGTGTCTGTGTGTGTGTGCTTGTAGCCATGTTTTTTTTATATCTTAATGGAAACCAAACACACAGAAGAATAGGACTATTTTTCAAATTTTCCTGGATGGACTTCCCCTGATGCAAACCTTTGTATTACTATTATTTAAAAACTAAACAAGCCAAATGTTTTATTTCCATTTTCTTACTTATATTGTAGCTTAGTGGTTAAGGTGTTAGACTGCTAACCAGAAGATTGTGGGTTTAATTCCCAGCATCACCAACCACCCTACCACTGCGGGGCCCCTGAGCAAGGCCCTTAACAGCTGCTCAGTTGTATGATTAAAATAAATGTAAGTCACTCTCAATAAGGATGTCTGTCATATGCAGTAAATGTGTGTGTGTGTGTGTGTGTGTGTGAGTGTGTAGTTGGAAAACTGCATGAGTGCCGAGTTAATCATAAACGTACTGTAAGCAATGTGATAAGAACAGAATACACTCTGAAGTGTACTATGGACATGGAGGACTGTACAAATAAATAACATTGTGTGTAATATTTAACATCCGTGTATTTGCTCGTATTAAAAAACAAGAGGGGAAAACAGAAATAATGTTGTTGCAAAAAAATGTCCCGGTTCATGTTTACTGCCATTTTGGTTGCATTTATTTTCACCTCAACACATTACAAAAGGAGAAATGTTTACCTGACCCCTTCCTCACACTACAATGACCAGAGTATTGGGCCACATGACACCGCTTGATGACATTCAGAGCCTGTGTGTTTGCTCTCTATCCTCCACCACAGCCCCCTTTACATTCTCCCACTATTGCGTGGTCTTTTCCATGGTGGCCAATCCTACCTGGGCCACCCAGTGAGAAGCTCAGCACCTGGAAAGACGAGCAATTGGGTTCAATGACTGAGGTGCATCTTCTCATTCTTAAGCAATTCACTAGATTTTAATGTGTCACTTTGATCACTGTAAACATTTCCAGATGGTACTCTTGATGTGTGGCACTACCTCGTTGTGCAGTGTTGTCAGATGCTCCCTTAGGGATGTAATAAAAAATAAAGCATGGGAGACATTTTAATTACCAGTGTTGGCAGACAGAATGAATAGGCTATAGCGCATTCACTAAATAATTTACGGCCAAAAAAAGTGACACTATGTGTCATCAGGCCTAATGGGTTGCAAAATAGGACTTCCAAAAACACAAATCATTTGTTTATATAGATACATATACATTAAATGGTCAAATGTTTGTAAACACCTTATCATCACACCCATGTAAGTGGTGCTTTCCTAAATGTTATAAGCACATAAAGAGAACTAGGTAAATTTACAGGTTCTCAATAACATAGGAAGTATTTTTTTCTATAAAAAATATTATAAAAAAAGAAAAAAATAGCAAAAAAGCATAAGCTCTTGATTTTTAAAATAATATATGACAGGAATACTTTGAGAAGTGGCCCTATCACTATTATTGACTATTTTTCTCTATTAACACTTTTATTTGCATACATTCTTCACTGGTTGAGTGTATTTTTGGATTAACTTCAGAAAGGTTTAAAATATAGTGTGTCATTTTTTAATCAAAACATCCAAAAAGTTGCCGTGGTATACATAAGGAAACAAACACATCGGGACAGATGTTAACTTAATAACTCTTATAGTCGGACTGTATTATACTGCTCTGTCACAGGATTATTTGCATCCTGTAACGGCATGTTTTATTTTCATGCCAATTAGTTACACACTGTTTGTGCCCTGAAATAATATAATAACTGTCATGGGACAATGACAAAGTTGCATTTTAACACTTCCATGTTTGGAGTCATCCACTGGTTAATATAAGACATAAAACACCACCAATCTTAACTCGAGACTAAAGATAATTGCTGGATCACCACTTTAAGGCTCTTATTCATTAGTAAAGAAAACAATTGAGGACATTCGGCTACATTGACCTGTTGTTTATTTTACCTATAAGTATGTTTACAAGAGTTTAGGATTTTAACCTTTGTTTATTTGATTGATATTAAACGTATGTATCATTTATGAACTGGTATTGAAGTGTAGTGTGAGCTGAGTGGGGAATGGGGATTTATGGCGGCGCTGGCCCTTTAAGAGCTGGCAACTCTGGAAACTTTGGAGGCCGTTGAAGTGCGGAGTTGCACTTTGGTTTTGCTGAAGGAAGTAATGTAGTGGCTCTTAGACGGAGTGTTAAAGTAAAATCAGTGAAGAGGTGGAGGAGAAGGATGAGCTAAAGGAGGAGGAGGGGGAAAAACAGAAACTACAACTGACCTAAGTGTGAAGCGCAGTTATTGTGGGCTGGCACTCGGCAAAGGAGCGTGTGCGTTCAGCCGCGTCCTTTTCACAGCTCAGCGAGTCAAAGTCTGAGATTGACGATTCACTGACAACTTATTTGTTTACCGATGTTTTCTTCTTCGAGAACTGTCCTTCCGTGGTGAACAACAAAATCCCTTACGATACTGTTAATTTTGTGAATGTGTGTGTGTGAGTTTTAGGTGCATGTGTGTGCGTGTGGGAACTCGGTGGGATGAGAGGAATCGGTTCACTGCCGCTTCACTCGGAGACGGTTCTGTGGCTCGTCTCTGTGCGCTTTGCGGTTTGAGTGCGCGTTTTCGCCTTGTTTGGGATGGTGGCGCGGGAAGTCGGGGTCATTTTGTTCCTTTGGGCTTTAATGCTCAATGCTGGTTTTTGCTCCGAGCTGAAAGTGAGGGTTCGACTCGCGGATGGCCGAATCACTGAGGAGCTGCTGGAGGCGGACAGTGAGAAAGACTCCATCACCCTGGAGTACAGACAGGCTGACGGCACTCTCATCACTTTTGTGGCAGACTTAAAACAGGTAAGATTAAGAAAACACACACACGCCATCTTTCAATACGGAATACTCTAGGTAAACTACACCTGCCTGAGTTCTGTTGTCACGTGACCCTAACTGAGTGCGGATTCTAACTGTACTGTAACTTACAATAAACAATTTACAAGTATAAAAGCAAAATATGAAGGTTACATTAAATATGTCTTTAAATGTAATCGGTGTCCCTGAATCTGTTTGATTTATGGAAAGTCAAAAACATAAATATATTTGTCCCAGAATAGTCTCACAATACTAACTACAGACTAATAGTGATGTCCTGATCAGTAAATCTTATCTGGGGTAATTTTGCAATAAAAATGTGCCATTAAATTTTTTTTTATATTGAGGCACATTGATAATATGGTCACTTAAAAATGCCTATTTTAGTGTTTTTTACTGTTTTTACTATTTTTAGTTACTGTTGTTTGGAGTCCATCATAGGCTCCTGCTAGGGGTCATCATAATGGATCACCTGCCCTTTTTGACTTACCTGTTGCATTTTATCTTTTTTTATAAGTGTGGCAGAAAAGCGCACGTTTCCATTTTTTGCGTTTGGCACACATTTTTATCCAGAGCCAACTCTTTTTGTCTCTTGTATTTAACTGTGCAGTTTAAGTGGCAAGAATTAAACCAATTCTTGCCACTTAAACTGCACAGTTAAATACAAGAGACAAGATACAAGATATTCGGTCAGCAGTCGAACACAACTTAATCTGAAGAGGTTAAATGTTTCTTATGGAAGCATTGAAAAAAAAAAACATATTTAGCAGGAAGTTTTTAAAACCTTTAGGGTTCTAAATAAAGCCTGTTTCCCTCGACTTACCCAGGGTAAAATGGTTAAAGTGGCAGGATAATGTCAGTAATTTACCGTTACCTTGTGTGCTATATTAAATTTGTGCATGTCAACTATTGGCTTAATGGTTTCTTGGTTCAATCCTAAAGTTAAATTGCCGTCTGCAGATGTTCTTCCCTTCCACCACATGCAAAATGTCAGTTTGTGGATTGGCAAAATAGCACCTGGGTGTGAATGAGCGTGTGAATTTGTGTGATCTGTGATAGACGGATGCCCACTTGTGTCCCCTACCTTCAAATCCACCATGCTTGGGATCAGGTAGTTCCTAAAAGAATGATTGACTGAAATTAGCCTAGTGACTCCTAGACCAAAAAAAAAAGCAAACTATATTCTGCTTTTCAGTTCTCCACTCGTAACCGCAAGTCTGTTTATACCACATTCTGCAGTCTGTTACTTTTTCCACCATATGGCTAATATTAGCTGTGCAGTTATTAAAGAAGCTGTGAATTAAATTACCATCAGGATCTCTCAGAAACCATTACATAAATTGGGTCGTATCCAAACATGTAGCAATAAAATGTCTGGGTTTTCATGGAGATCTAGCTATTCTGTCTGATTCACCAAGTTTCATCTCACGTGGGCAATTCTTGATTAATTTACCTCCTCAGTAACTGTCTATTTCCTGTGGCATGTTAGATGTTTTGCTGGACCAGTTTATTTATAATTAATGGTTGGTGAGCATCTTGTCTATTAAAAAATTAGAAGAGGAAAAACTTACAAACATTTCTAAATTAGAGCATTTTATCTTCTGTAGGAGGAATGCTGTCAAAGTCATTTTCTTTCTTTTTTCTTGTAAACTCAGACTCTTTCCACTTTTATCAGTTCCACACAGGGACTTGACTTTTTTTTTTACCCCCTCACATGTGTTTCTCATCTATGTCATCTGCAAGGATTTATGGAAACTCGAATTAACTCTGACTTGCAGCTGCCTTCTCGGATTTACAGTGGACTGGTTAGCGAGTAATTTTATGGCAGTGCCAAAAGATAGACTTTCATACAGTCAGACGGTGCTGCGTGTCAAGTATACTGTGTGTATACCAGGTCTCCAGGCACGGCTGGGGCTGCCGAACGAACAGACCAACAGTTTTGCGTTTTGCATGATCAGTTTTTTTAAGTGGATTTTTTTTCAGTGTAAACAAATTATGATTTGTCTTCTTGGCAGATTAATTTGGCCGGGAATCAAACAGGACACAGATAAGCGCAAGAAAAAAAGGTTCTTGTGTATATTTATTGGATCCTTGAACTTTTGTTCTGTATAGGAGGGTTTTAGGAATTAAGGCATTTTTCTTGTGCACTGTAGCTGATAGTTATTGCATTAAAAATCACAATAATTATTTTTGTTGGGTGTATTTCATTTGTATAGTGACTGTAACTATGCATATTGTACTCATACAAGTACACTTGTATGCAAGTACACAATTTATCTCTAATGATAAAGTCAAATAGAACCGTAGCAAAGAAATTTCCTGAAATGTTATAAGAACAAGACCTTGGGAGAAACCAGACTCCAGATAAATTTTGCATTTATTATTGCATTTAATGTTCTGAAAAGTCTGTACAGCCAGTTAATTCCCTCACCCTCTCCTAAAGTGATTAAAGTAACTAAAAAGTAAGTTCATTCATTTATTTATTGCACCTTGATAAGTTAAAAAAAATCCATGTTTCAACCAGGACAAACCATACCGAAGATTTTCCAGTAGCATCTGTCATCAAAAACCTTTTGGGATATGAACGAGTCCAGACTTTCTTTGGATTATTAACACCACCATAGATGTTGCTATGAAGAAAGTGTTACTACAGAAATTGTGCAAAATTGTATAGAAATTTGGTCAGTACTCTTATTCTGTCTGCTTACCAGGTAAATGATGACACTTATTTGGAAGGCTTCATAAGTTTATATGTATACTTTGTATATACTGGCAAGGTGTTTTAAAACATATATTTTGCGGTGACCCAATAGGAATATACGGGGTCAGTCAGATTTGCCAACAAAATGTACTGAAAATATTAGTTTTCCTAACGTAATCGGATTTCCTTGATTATGTTAAACTTAAGTACTTTATTGTGGCTAAGATATAAACCACATGCGCTGCAAAGCGAGGATGTTGCAGTTGATGAAGATTACAGTATAACTAACATATTAATTAAGTAGTGCCGTAGTAATGTGTCTGTTGCAAATTGATGTCTAGATCCAGATGTAATGTTATTTTATTTATGGTTTTGAAAATATTTGATCAAATCTTGTTGAATGTATGAAAGGTAATCATGTTGATGTTACTCAGTTTAATCACACAAAACATAGTAAATGTATTTAATTCAAGTGCATATCTGAGCGTAATTACAGTAACAATGCATGAGACAACATTGGATGTTTTTACATTGTGCAAGTTTAGTGGGTTTTTTCACTTTATTACTTGTGGATTATACAAAATGCAGAAATTCGGTAACAGGTCATGAGCTAAATTTTTGTATGTCAGATTAAAGCTTAAAGTTCTACAGTAATGGCTAGACTGTGGCCACTCCAATAGTTTGATAAAATTAAATTCTGGTTTGTTTAAATTAAGCTTTTTTGTCAAGAATAGACCCAAAACCCCAGTTTATACCAGCCTGCAGCGCTCCATGGTAATTAGAAGCTATCAAAGCAAAGCAGAGGTGTCTGAGGAAACGGCACATTAATGTCACAGAGTCGCAAGAATGCGCTATAAACATTCAAGTGTGAATGCTTGCACTGGTTTTGTCTTAAATCACTCTTTTATCTAGTTCTAGCTGTATCGTGTTTCCAGGTTTCCTCCCTCTCTGCCTTGGGGCTGTTTAATATGTAGGCTCTGTTCAAAGAACGAGGCAGTTATGGAAAAAGCCCACACAGTAAGCACTGATGAATGCGAATTGAATCATTTCACCTCACACCCACTGCCGAGTGTTGTGTTTGGCCTCTTTGTGCAATTTCACATGGGGGTATCCTTGAAATATCTAGCAGTTACCCATTCCTCCTCCTTCATTTTTTTTTGTTTTTTTTTCTCTTTGTCCTCCTCATCTGCCTTGTATTTTGTCCCTGACTCTTTATCTCACAGTTCTCTCTTGTAACATCTTGCCATTTCCTGGCTTTCCATTTCCACTTCCGAACCCTTGCAAGATCATTACTTGATTTAATCGTTAACAAATGACTTGCCTAAATTCTTCAATTATCCGATGCTTTTATGCACCGACGCACAACTGTGTGCATAACTAAAACTGTTGGTGGGGTCAATCACTGTAAATCAAGAGCTGCCACTTTTAGAAGAGAGTATTAGAAAAGTTTAAATATCTGTAGGTAATCACAGCATTAGGCTAAAGGTTAGTGCATAAAGTTAGACAAACGCTACATAAAACCAATAAATGATACAAGACAAGACATTTGGCACTTTGTTTTTAAAGCCTGTTGTGCCTTTTTTCTTGGTTTGGTTTGGTTTGGTTAGATGCTGTATTAAATGTCTGGAACATTCGCAAATGTCAGGAACAGTTTGCTTGTGGTAAAAAAGCCACAATAATCCAACTGACTAACTTGTATACTGATGCATGATGGGAATTGGGTATTATGTAGCGCATTACATGAACTGCAGGTTAATGTGTCTGGTAATAGTGACGTAATTCTTTTCTTAAGAGTGCTAATAAAACCTTAATTTTAGCTCAGATTGATAAATTATAGTGAGAGAAGGCACATCTTTCACAATTTTTACACTGTGATATTCTTCTCGCAAATACCAGTTCGTTAGGAAGCAGAGGTTGGAGTGCATCTGTTCTGTTATAATACAGCACCTCGGGGGAAGAAAGGGTTAAGGGCCTTGCTGAAGGGCCCAACAGAGGCATATTAGTGCTGATTACCCATGTGATTCACATCAATACATTTTTGGTATGCTGTGAAATGTTTCCAGCATGAAAATGCAAAAAGAATTTATTTCTCCAATTACAGAGCAAAGACTGCTATGCAAGTGACTTGAAATGTGGTAAATAAAATGGCTGCATTATCTTTGGAAAGTAGCAAATGTCTGATCCAGTAACAGAGAACTTTTCTCAATGTTGTAGCATTTTAGAGGTAATTGACAGGCAGCCAGAATCATTTATCTCATTTTTTTGATTCCAACTGAGCAGTTGAGGATTCAGGCCCTGCTTAGAGGCCCAACAGTGGCAGCTCAACCTGACCCACATACGTCATTTACGTTTACCTCTCTCTATCGCCCCATTTCTTTCTATCTCTGTCCTGTCAATTTAAGAAAAGCAAATGCCCAAAAAATATAACTTTAAAGACCTCTAACCATAACCATTGAACTACTACGTTCCACGTCCCAGTTTTGGGCTTTGTCATGTGCCAACATATGTACTTGCAAGTACAAGTCATTATCCCAATCTTGTTTGGGAACAGGAAATGCAGGACATGCAGTAACAGTAGCAATCAACATGTTTATTGCCTGAACAGTTTGTCTTATCTGTCTTGATGTGGAACTTTCCCAGGCAGTGGTGTCACTTGCACGGACATGCCGTGGGTGTTTAGTGCTTGTCACTCTTTCCTGGCAGCGAGGGATGTGTTTTTAGGTGACTTCCAATTGGGTAATTTGAATAGTAACCTCATGCTGCTGAGTCAATCTATAGTCAGTTCCAGAAATCAAACGTGGCTTCATGTGAACTGGCGCAGAATGTGCGTTATGTAGCAGGATGGATTTTTAGTAAACCGTTTGCAACCTTTGGTTGTTTGTCAAATGGACATTTTTTGCACTTCCATTCCAAGACTAAATCTTTTAAACCGTCCCAGTTGGATTTTACAATAAAACTATAAGTGTGTCCCAGAAACATATTGATGGAGCTTACAATTTATAGGGGTGGACAAGTGTTTATATAACAGACACTAGCATTTATTTCTTTCCTACGTCACTCAGTACGCAAACAAATAATGCTGAGCCAAAAATGTACTGACATTTACAGCTTGCATTTGACAGTCAAGTCTTTTATCCAGAAGTGCTTTGAATCTCCATCAATAAATAAAATCAGTGCACTATGTCATTGTGTAACGGGCTAAAAATACCAACAGTACAAAAACACAGTTTAAAAAAAAAATATAGCAAAGAAAAACAGCACAATATTAAGGTACTAGTTTATATGCATCGGAATAGGAAAGACATCGCTGGAGAAAAGCAAGTAAATCAGCTGTCTGGACACCCAGAACAAAGAAAAGTCCTAAAGGGGAGTGATTGCTAAGTGATTTGGACATTGGACAGCGGTCTGTGGTGGCTCAAACTGCTAAGCCGGAAAAGGTGTTGAGTTGTTGATCAGAAGACTGGGATTCAAGCCCCACCACTGCCAGGCTGCCAATGTCGGGTCTCTTAGCTAGGCCCCCTAACCTACCTCCTTCTCCGGGGACTGACCCTGATATGTGGCAAACAAAGCCCTATTATTAGATTATGAAGGTTGTGTTAAAATCCCACCACTACGTTGCGCTAAAGCAAAGCACAACCACTCCGTCGTATAAAAAAAGCTATATAAAGTAAGTCACCCTGGATAAGGGTGTCTCCCAAATATCCGGGTATGCTAATGCGTACCTTAATTGTGCCCTGTGAGACAGTGAAACCAGTCAAGCATTGCTACAAAGTGATTATGTGGGGTGTTTTTTAGTGCTTTAAGATTAGTGAACAATCGAATTTCCTAAAGTTACCATTTGCTTTCACAAAGGAAAACATTTCATTTAATGTTTGTTTTGAAGTGTTAAATGCGTCACATGATCTTTGCGAATAGTTTTCTGTGGCACAAAACCACACTTAAGCCAACATCTAGGTGTTAGAAATGTTTACTGGTTATAGCATTCGTCCTAAATAATGCAAAGAAACATGCGTTCCACACTGTCTGTACTGCTGCATTTAATTCAGCAAGTCTAGACAATATGAGGATAATATGTAAGCATAACGTAAGACCCTCTGCATTCATGGCAGTGCTGTTAAGAACTTTTAGAATTTTTAGCAGTTTGGCTGCACACTTTAACAACTTCTCAGGAAATATCGAACTAGTCGGTTTGCTTTTCCTGAATCAAGATTGCTGCTTTTGCAGCTGCCTAAACACACTGAGCGGGTTTGATTTAACCCCAAAGATCTCTGCATTCTTCTAAGCAGTTTGGTAAAAAAAATATTTTTCATCCACTGTGTCAGTGACATGCGCTTTCCCCCCCCGGGGACACTTCATACAGCGGCTTCATTCACCTTATGCTGACGTCCCGATTTAGGATAAAGCAAGGCCTTGTTGGCCTTTAGAGTGCTACTGATAATGAAAGAGACCTGATCCCAAAGAAAGCGACAGACGCAGTTAAGGGCACTGATTCCTCTTAACTCTGTACCACAAAACACATTCCACACATGACAGTGATGGATTGTGTTGTGTTTAGGTTGGAGCTGCCATTCATGATACCATGGTGTCACTCCTGATGTGAAGATTACCCTGAGCAAATCCTTTAATACTAGTTCTGGTGGGCTGATGTGTATTTAGTCTTGAATGTACATCATTTAAACTGTCGTTCTTTTTGAAGAAGGAGAAACCCCGATTACCAGAATATCTGCTTCAAAAACACCAACTTTCCTTTTAATGATTTTATATTTTGGATCTTAATTTTTGCAAAGTGCCTTTACAGGTTTAAAAGTGCTTCACCAGGAAGACTACATTGTTCCTGTGGTTGAAAGACCTTAGATGTGTACCTCCTCCACTTCTCTTGTGCAACGGTTTGGCACGATAAGCTCTGCTGAAATATTGATCTATGTGCAGGGATATTATGAAACCTGTTACACAAACTTGATTTCTTATTATCTGAATGAAAAACTACAAGCTCAGAGACAGCGGGTAGGGAGGTAATAATCCGTGCTACACCCCGCTGTGCCATTGGCTTTTGTGCTCATTAGGTCCCGCTAGGTCATGCATGTTTGCGGCTGTTTGGCTGAAAGCAAACACTCTGCTGTTAGCCACACAAGTAGAGGCCACAGATCACGTGTCACGAAGTGGATGTTACCGTTTCTAATATCCCTTGTGTTTATTGTGACCTCAGTGAAGTGCTACTGTTAGTACTTCCTTTTGTGGTTTCTGCCTTATAGTGAAACATTTTAAGTTTTTTTGGCTTGCGCAGCAATCTACTCGAGTTGAAAACTGACATTTTTAGTTTAAGAATTTCTCTAATTCTGTGGACCTCTTTTGCTTTCTGCTTTGTGTTTTGATGTTAAGCAGGATTACGTTTTAACATGCTTTCCCCCAAGCTAAGTGGTCCAGGCGTAAGGACCTTCTTATTCTTTGTGTAATTAGCCATGACTCCAGAATTTCTCGCCAGCTTGGCTTCCTTCTCATTTGTACGTTGTCTTTTACAAGTAAAGTTTAATGGACGTCTCGCAACTGTGCCTCCTCATCTGGCCACTTTATCTGCCCGAGCAAATCTGTCCACTGTAGCTGAATGAAATCTTGCAAAGAAAAACGTCACACACTGCCATTTTTCTTAATTTCTCTTTGTAAGCATAAAAACGTCCTAATCTTAAACATGTTAATCTGTATAACCCGCTTGCATTGCAGTTGGTTTGCTTTAGTTGTTGGCTTCATGCCAGTTTGCAGTTGAGTCTTAGACCTCTCTGCATATATGTCTTCAAGTGGCTTAATTTTTTTTAACAGTCATGCCAAAAAACTGATCTTTCTGTCTGTCTCTCTTTCTTTCTCTCTTTCTCTCTAGTCTAACACTTCTCGCTTACTGGATGTAGGTGCGATTAAGCAAGCAGTTTTGGGTGTCAGGTGAACAGGTCTCATTAAACAGACCTGTACTGTAAATGGACTGGAAAGCAGGAAGTGCAGCAAGCTCTCCTGGGATGTTCCAAAGAAAGCCGCATTATACGTGATAAGTGCAGCTGTGTGTCCACTGAGAGAGGTGTTCACACTTCTCACTTTCTTTTTAAAACACCTACTTAACAACAACAGCAAAAAAAAAAATCAAAACTGCACAAGGCGATCTGGGTTCTGCGCCTTCCGCGGAACGTGTTATTCGCCTACATCGAAGAGAAACCTCAGGCTGTTCAAGCCGCTTGGGTTTTTTTTATTGCCATTTTCAAAGAGAAGGTTTAACAAAGACACTTTATCTGACTTTCCAGTCTTTTGTGTGGCAGATTTGGTCATATAATACAAGCACAAGTTCTCTAATAACATTATATAACTTGCATACTCGGCAAGCCTCTTTCATTCTCTTTAACTCGAAAGCTGATGTTAAAACGAGGGAAAAAACTGAAAGCTCTAAGAGTTTTATCCTGAACATTAAATTATTAAATTATTTATTATCAGTGTTTCTTTAGTTAAGTTACTGTATGATGTAGGAAATACTATTTTACAGCTATATGGTTTTATAGAGCGCATGTAATAAGAGGTACAAAAAAAGATAAAAGAAAGTAGTCTGGATGGCTGCAAAATACAAAAAAGTTAAAGGCTAAAAATATCAAGATCTGTGGAGCACTGATTGTGGGACAGTGATTTACTAATGACCAGTCATCTGCCATGCGTTAAAAAGAACTCAAGACATTGTGATATCACATTGTGATATGATATTTTATACAATGTCAACTTCAAACAAGTAAAAACACAGCCTGTTGCGAAATTTTTTGCCGCCATAATGAAAGCGATAACAGGATCAAACATGTCTCCCAAACATTAAACAGCCTTTAATGTCACTACAAATGATTAGAAATTTGAGTCATGATGTAACTAATTACTGTACCGGTACGTTGAATTAGTTGGATATTAACGAAACACTTCAGCAAATGACGAATGATGGAAATAGTGGAAAATAGTATAATGGTAGCTAGGGATGGGCATTTAATTACATTTGTGGGAAATGAATTATCTCTTACCCTTTTTGACTATTATTTTTTGGTGGCAGAAAACACCAAATCTAGCTTTTTTTTTATCCAGTCCTTTCATGGTTCTTTTTGTGATTCTTGTGGGTTTCAATAACTGATTTTACACCATTATTGTAAATGCATGTGATGCATGTTGCAGTGTATTTAAGGTTTTGGGGTTTTTTTTCAATAGAATTGCAGTACAGATTGTTTTGGTGTGGGCTGGTTAAGTAAATGACGTGCTCTTCATGCGTAACAGTTGGTGGCGGTAATGCACCAAGTTAGTATGCTATTAATATAACAATATAAGAGAAGGAAAAAGTCAGACAGGAAAGCTAGAGGCTAAGTTTTTTTTCAGGAATTTCTTTGGGTCTAGCATGGAAAGCAAACAATTAATCAAGAAAATGGGATGGGATTTTCCCCTAGTTTTTTCGTGGGATTGGGACGGGACAGGAGACGTTTGAATAACCACTCCTGTGTCACTCATAACTTTGCACACTCCCGTGTGGTCAAAATGGGAAACAAGGAAGTATGTTTGGTAAAAAACTCGTTATGTCAATCTTCAAAATGAGTCACAGTGATTGATTCCCCCAGTCTAAAATGTTGATTAAAAACCACCACTTGATTTTAAAAATCAATTATTTACAATCAGCAAAAATTCCTAATAATAAAACATTGAATCATGTCAACCCGGTAGTTTCAAATGGAAGCCTAGGGAATTTCATTTTTTAGGCAATTTTTCACAAATTGGATGCTGGAGATTTGTGTTGCTGTTCTTGTGCACACTATGCTGGCTGTCCCTTCAGCACACTTGGTACTGTTTGGTTTTATAATATACAGTTGTTGAGGAGTGAAAATTTATAATCCCCATATATGCTGACGAGGATGAGCTCCGTGTAGAGTCTGGCACCTCTTAAGGTTTTTTCTTTGTGTCCCCTCAGGGAGGTTTTTTTCCTTTTATTACCACTGTTACCTTTGGTTGTAAACTTGGCTCTAAAAAAAAATGTAAACTACATCCGGATTTCTTTAAAGCCGCCCGGTGACGGTGTCTGTAGCTAAAAGCACTATGCAAAAGAAATCGCACTGATTTCAAATAAATGGAAGCAGATTATTTTTTCAGATTTCTATAGCAGCATGTCCTGTTGCTTTATTTCCTACTTACAATGCATATTCTGCATGCACACGTCCTTCTATACTCACTAACATTCAGTGAATTCTGTAACAAAAACAATCCTCCAAAATGTACTTATTACTTACAAACATTTACATTTCACAACATTTTTAGCAAGAACCACAGGTTGTAAATGTAAGGAATCCACATATAGTGTGTCCGGGCCCGATACCGAGCTCATGTATTCGTACTCATGAAAACAGTTTACTGACGGACCTTTCAGTGCACAAAGATTCTAGCAGCAGCAACAGAACGTCAGGCTTAGTGGTTTGACAATATATTCAAAATGAATGATTACAACAAGAAAATGGCAAGAGAGCCATACAAACAATCCCACAAAACTAAAAAAAAAGTACATGTATCGGTATCGGCGAGTACCAGGGATAAAAAATATCGGTACTTATACTCTGTCTAAAATGGTATCGCTGCATCTCCAGTATTCAGTGTTTTTGTCGAGCCAAAATGTTCTTGGACAGTTTTGAAAGTCAAGTGCAAGATTTGATGTTTAAACAGCAGGAAATGCTACTAAAATCACAAGGAATAAACTGTTCCCGCTAATGAAACTACATAGCATGTTTTACTAAGTGATTGCGTAACGGTCCTGCTGGTGACCAGGCATGCTCATGCAAGCTTGTTTAGCTACAGACCTAGCAGGCAAACAAGGTTCAGGATGTGTTGGCTCGATAAAGTGATGGGAATTGAGCAAAAGCTTAAGGTGCTGGCTTAAGGACCGCCTAAGCTTTGCAGGTGTGCGTGATGGCGCCAATTTAATGAAGTGACCGCAATAACAGTTACAAATATAAATGAAATATAACAAATATTTAAAAAAACTCTTAACTGAAGCAAATATTGCAGAATAGTCTGTTGTAATCCTGGACTTTGTACTACTTCTTTGTTTCATCATACTTAATCGACAATAAATCCCCAGGGGGTTTTTCAGCTTGTGAGAATGAGTTGGCATTCAGAGCTGCTGTGTGGTAAGACATGCCAAGCTCAGCTGGTAGCTGGCACCTGACCAGCAATAAGACAGATGATTGTGTATTTCTAACAAACACTGGCCAGACACAGCAAAACGGGTCCCCAGTGTTTTTCTTGCATTTAAAGATGACACCCAACAAGTCAGTTGAGGAAAAATAAACCTGCTGTGCGTCAAAGTTTGGGTTTAGTCTTTGTGTCCGACCCCTTTGTGTTTGTTAAAGCTGATGTTTTGCAAAGGTGGAGCTGAGGGTGTCTTTTGCAGTAGTATTGTATGTTTCTGACTGTCTTTGTCTCTTTGTATGCATGTGTGTGCGTAAAAAGAGGCAGTCTCTGAGGCTGTGTGTAAATGTTTTTATGTGTATTTAAGTCCTTGTGTATGTCTCTGCATTTCTTGTGTGTGTCTGTATGTTAAGCTGCCTTTGTGTTGATTTGTGTTTGTGAATCTGTGTTTGTCCCTGTTTGTCCATACACTAGTAGGAGAAAAGAAAAAGAGAAGTAGAATATAAGACAAGGGACTATCTTAGATGGGGAACTGAACCCATGGTCTGCACTAAAAACGAAAATGAGATGTAAACTTTAGGATATTGTTTAAATCTTTTCATAACAACTATGATCAAGTCTGTGATTACTCAACAAAAAGCTAGACTGATGTGATGTCACCAGCCAAAGCAAATTAATAACAGGTTAGTGTTTTTTATCTTTGTTTATGCCCTCTGTCAGGGCAATTAGTTGCAATCTTATTCCCTTCCCTCATAACTGGGAGGTCTTCTTTCATGCCTTGCGTTTGCCTGATTGTACTGTCATTCGCGACATGTGGCAGTCTCTTTACAGATCACCCCTCTACACCCCACCAGCCGCCCAAAATGAAAAATCTGGACTAGCAGAGGCAGAGGGTTTTTTGGCTGCCTGTGTGTCTGGACTGTAGGGAAATCTCTTCTAACTGCATGCAGAGGTGTTTTGTTATTTTGCTGACATTGAAACGTTGTGCGCGGAAAGTTGGAGATGATTAAGCTCCAGAGCAAACAAATGTCAGCTGGTGTCTGTTAGTTTTGATTGCGGAAGAACAAGGCGTATGACTTCTCTCTCCTTCTGTTGGTCTTATGTTCTTTAGACCATGTGTGTTTGTGTGTGGGACAGACAGTTGATGATTGAATAGACAGGTCTTTGCTCTTGCTTTTGTCTTTGGCTTCCCATTCTCTCACATGGAACTGCTTTATAGATCCAGGATCCCTGCCAGGGTTCCGGTGGTGTTGCCAGTGGTAACCCTGTAATAGTCTGAAATATACAGTGCTTCTCCACTTCTTTGGCTTAGAAACTCTATAAATCTGTAGCTCGCACTCTAAATCACTTACATAAAGGAACAATTTTGCTTCACACTCTTCCAAGAACTTCTAGTTTGGCAAATTTCAGATTCATTGACCGTTTACTACTGTATATGTGTATCTACACTAAGTATATGCTGTGGATTTGTGCGCTGCGTTGTTTATCATGCTGGAATTTGTTTTACCTCGAAAAAAGGAGGACGAGCTAAAGAATCCAGTCCCAGCAGATAAAAATGTCTCATGGTGTGATGCTGCTATCACCATGCTTCACATGGCAAGCATTTCTTCTCCTCTTATCAGGCGTTGGGTGTTGGGTTTTTTTTCAATTCAGAAAGGCAATGAGAAGGTCTTACAGGAGAGAAACCAACAATGTGGAATAACCACAACATGTGCTTTTGCAAATATCCATGCGCCTTTTTCGTCACATCATCGAAACAGCATGTACATGCTGAGCCCAGATGACTGAGGACAAACCTTTTCTTGCTCATTGATGTTTGCCTGAACAGAGATCAGTTTCATAAATAAACATAGATGTGTTTAACGATTTATGGGGAAGTTTCTATTTTGATGTCAGACGGTTGATCTGATGATCGTGGGATCAATTCCATACACTATGAGGCTGCCACTACTGGGTTCCTTAGCAAAGGCCTCAACCCTCAACTGCTCAGTTGGACAAATATGAAATGTAATGTAAGTTGCTCTGGATAAGGTTGTGAGCCAAATGCCTAAAATGTAAATGAGTGACTGTTTATCAGCATCACCCATATCAGTATCTACTCAGTTTCGCTTGTAAATTTGGATCAGATTTTATTTTTTGTTGTGTATGTTATGTGCGGTTTTCTTTCTGTGGAATCTAGATGAAGTAGTTAAATGGAACTTTTATATTTCGGTAGAACTACACTAGAATTTCCTTGCCAGAAACAGAAACTTAAACTTTTTTTAATCATAAGTCTTTACTGCACTTTATTTGTATATGCCAAATAGTGTGTTAGCCATGTGTGTGTAACACCCATCATCAAAAAATAAAAATGAAAGCGCGGTGGTGTGGGATTATAGCTTCTTCTTCCGAGTCAGAGGGATTATTTGGCCAATTAATACTCAAAAAAACGCCACATCTATAAAGTGTCTATTAAGCACACTATTAAGAAGACTGAATCGCAATTGCAAATCGCATTATCTGTCAGAAAAATTGCAATTGGATATTTTCCCTAAATTGCACAGCCTGATGAAACGCCACAAAAACCTCACAGTTAGCATAATTAATCTGAAGGAAGCCCTGTGTAAAGATTGAAAGTCATTTTACCACATAGGGGACACATATAAAATGGGGTGTTTTTCTAAAAAACCAAAAAAAAAAAACCATGAGTTTTATGTGGCTATGTGTCCACAAGATACTGCTATACAGTTTATGTATGTAAAGTAAAGGGTTAGCATAGGTCTACCATTTTCTTTGCTGCTAAAATTGTGTTTTTTTGATGTTCAGGATGTGAAGATCTTCCGGGCACTGATTCTGGGAGAGTTGGAGAGAGGACAAAGTCAGTACCAGGCATTGTGCTTTATTACCCGCCTCAGCCACAATGAGATCATCCCCAGCGAGTCCATGGCCAGACTCCGGCAGGTCAGTGTCCTCGTCCAAAACCGCACAGCAAGCAGAAAGTAGAAAGTGAACCTCGGTTAACTAGAATTTCCCAGTCTAATATTACAGCAGACAGCATGGAAAAAAATCGACAGAAATATCCACACACTCGGAGGCACTGCTTCTACTCACTTTTAACCCAAGTAAAATAGTTACTTGTGTGTTAAATTACAAAATATCACATTGTAGGTTTTTCTACTACAATTTTTGCTTATTTTGATTTTGAAATCATTTTAGATGATTGATACCCAACTACTTTTTTGACTGATGCTCCAGTCTAAATTTTTTGCAGAAGCACATGTGCTACACACATTTTCTTGGTCAAGGAAAATATCAAGCATAGTTGCCGAAAAATTAGCAATGCTATTTTCCTCATTAAAGATTTTAAAATTCCAATATGAATACACTGGTGGGAATTTTCTAGTTATTCCAATGCCGTCATGTCATAAATAGATGCCGTAGATGCAGCACACAATGTGGCCTTTGTTCAACCTATAAGATTCATATCTGAGCACTTCCTCTTACGTGTACCTTTTTGTTCCTGTGTTTCACAGGGCACCTGTTTTAAATAGTGTTCCTCCTGTTCAAATCAATATTTGTAATTATAACAACACAAAAAAGCAGAATCATTTGGAAGAAAAAATAGGTTTATAAATTGTTTATAAATATCCATAGAGCTATTGCAATTTTTTTCACGATAGTGTACTGATATTGTAACCTCTAGTATCGATACGTATTTCAATTACACTTAATACTGATTTATACGAACGCTAATATTTAATTAAAACCCTCAGTGTGTCGTCAGACACCTTCCTCCTTCTCTCCCATAGTTGTCGCCGATACATACAGCCTTAGTCTCAAAAGCAAGCATTAAGAGGTGGGGGGTGGGGGGAGTCACCTCTAGCATCGTGATATGCATCATATCATGAGGCTCTTGCCTATACACATCCCTAGGAAAAAATGTGCCAAGCCTCATTTAATCAGTTCAGGTCTTTCACAGTGGCCCAAAACCCGAATAAAACTCTACATGTGATCTTCAGCTCAACAAGTTTTATAGAAAATGCTATTATTTAAAAGCTGTCTTCTCCTGTAGGTTACCAAGAATTCCAATAGTTGCAATGAATGTACTCTGAATGTGCCAACAGGAGGCAGCTAGAACAATAAGAGCTCGTTTGTTTTATCCACCAGCAACCGTGTAATTAGTATCATGAAGAAAAAACATTAATATTGTAATAAGAGAATAGTTTTCTGATAGAAACGATTCTCCAACCGTGATTTTAGGAGTTTCTATGGTGGGTATTAGCACTTTACATTATTTTTTCGCACGTTTTCTTTGTTACATTTACGTGAGCTGGCGACAAGTTATTTAACTCTAACTGATGCAGCGATTTAGCTTTTTATTTCTTAAACAACCATGTCAGAACAGCCATCCTGTGGTCCAGGAAAAGATGTTAATCTGTTTCAAAAGGGTCAAATAATTGGCATCAGGGTAAGAAGAGATGCAATGAAGTGATGCACCCATCATGCCTGGTGCCCACCGCACAAGCCTGTGGGGACAGTGCTATGATGTAGGGTTTCTAGGGTCAGGCTAAGCAATTTGTCCAAAGAATGTGGTCAGCTGACTAGCTGAACATATTGAATGATTATTCCATCATTATTTTTTTCATCAGTCCAGATTATTCCATTAATAGATTTTTTCCCTGATAAGATGACAATGCCAGAATTTTTGGGCTCAACTTGTGGTTTAGGAAGCATGAGACATCATTTTTACACATGGATTGGCCAACTACAGATTTCAGACCTTAATCCCACTAAGAATTTTTGGGAAAGGCTAGAGAAGACGCAGGAAGCTCTTGGTGTAAAATATTGCAACTTGCAAAGGAATAAATGTTGTGGTGTTGCTAAAGCGTATCAAAATGATGCCGCGGTGACTGTGTGCTGTAATCAAATAATATATTGTGTGACTTATTAATAAAAATAGTTATAAAAATAGTTATAAACCTATATTTAGTTGAACTCAAGTAAAATGTTTGGCTACTTTTCTCACCTTTGATAATAATGTTAATGATATGACGAAGTAAAAAAGATATAAGAAATGATCAGTGTGTCTAAGCATGCAGGTGTGTCTGAGCATGCAGTATATCTGTGTAGGTGTGTGTTTTATGTACCAGTGTGAAAGGATGTTACATGATGCAAAGCACAGACCTTTAATAATGGATTATTCCATTAGCACCCCAACTACTTTTTAATAACTGATTCCACACTGGTCTGTTCACAGAAAAACCCACACACCGTACGGACGCCGGAGGAGAGAAAGTCGACAGAGTCACTCAGCATGACCGTGGCGGTTAACGTGACGCAGGCATGGCAGCTTAGTGCCCTCGCCTACAACACGTGCAGTGTGGCTCGCGACGCCGTGTACACAAGCGAGGCCGACATGCGCCACTGGCTGAACACAGGCAAGTGCTTCTAATTACAGGCTGCCAAAAACACACACTTTAATTGAGTCTACTTCCATTTTCCTCTGAAATGCTCTTGCCCAGTCATTTTCATTCCTCAGCGTCAGCACAACTGCAAATAGCAAAGGCACAAACACACAACTGTACACGTACAGGGAAATGACATGCTTTAGTTCCAGTGCATGCAGATGGGGAGTGGTTTTGTAATGCTAGTGTTAAAAGTAGGACTGGTGCTGGTGGGGTTTTTTTTAGGGTTTTCTTGGGTGACCTTTGCTAGAACTATGGAACTGTATAACTATGAAACACAAAGCTGTGTCTGCAAAAAGTGTCTTGGTTTCAGTGTTCTTCAAAGACACCCTAATCTATACTATGATATAAACTATGTAGTGTGGTATAGTTTAAGGTGTAATAAACTATACTACACTATAACTATAAACTACACTACACTAGAAAGTTTTCTACACTACAAACTATTTTACTCTATAAACTATACTACAATATAAACTACGCTACGCTATAAAGTATTATACACTACAAACTGTTCTACGCTATAAAATATACCACATTATAAACTGTACCACACTATATTAAACTATAAACTACACTACGCTATAAGTATAAGTATATTCAATTCATTGTCATTGTGCAAGGTACGTGTACAGAGCCAATGAAATGCATTTTTCGCATATCCCATCTTAGTAAGTTGGGGTCAGATAAGCTATTGTACGCTATAAACTTTTCTATGCTATAAACTATACCACAATATAAACTGTACCACACTATACTACACTATAAACCACATTACGCTATAACCTACACTAGGCTATAAACTATTGTACACTATAAACTATTCTATGCTATAACTATTCTACACTATAAACTACACCACAATGTAAACTATACTACGCTATAAACTATTCTATGCTATAACTATTCTACACTATAAACTATACTACGATTTACACTATACCACAATATAAATTATTACAACACTCTATAAATTACACTACGCTCTAAACTACACTATGCTATAAGCTATTGTACACTACAAACTTTTATACGCTATAAACTATACTACACTATATACCACAATATAAACTAAATCACATACTATACTACATTATAAACTACACTATAAAGCATTCTACACTACAAACTATTCTACGCTATAAACTCGTTATAAACTATTCTACGCTATAAACTACACTATAGATTATAGGCTATAATCTATTCTACGCTATAAACTATTCCATGGTTTAAACTCTACTACGCTATAAACTATACCACAATATAAACCATACCACACTATACTATGCTATAAACTACACTACGCTATAGTTTTTTTTACGCTATAAATTATACCACAATATAAACTTTTATGCTATAAACTATACCAAAATATAAACTATTCTACGCTATAAACTGTTCTATTTTATAAACTATACCACACTATAAACTACACTACAATATAAACTATACTTCGCTATAAAGTATTATACACTACAAACTATTCTACGCTATAAAGTATTATACACTACAAACTATTCTACGCTATAAACTATACCACACTATACTACGCTATGAACTTTACTACGCTATAAGGTATTCTACGCTACAAACTATTCCACGCTATAAATTATACAATATAAACTACACCACACTATATAACACTAAAAACTACACTACACTATAAAGTATTATACACTACAAACTATTATACGCTATAAACTATACCACAATATAAACTATACCACACTATACTATGCTATAAACTACACTACGCTATAAAGTGTTCTATACTACAAACTATTCTACGCTATAAAATAAACCACAATATAAACTATTCTACACTACAAGCTATTTTACGCTATAAACTATTCTATGCTATAAACTATATATTATACACTATGCTATAAACTACACTTCGCTATAAAGTATTATACTCTACAAACTATTATACGCTATAAACTATACCACACTTTAAACTATCACACTAAAAACAATACCACAATATACATTATACTACACTATAAATGACACTACACTATGAACTATAGTCAAGTCCCTTTTAACAATAGAGATTGTGTCAAAGCAGTTTTACAAAATTAAATAATAGAATAGTGTGTTAATAAAAGGACAATAATCGACACTTACTAAAACACTCAGTTCAGTTTAACAAGTATTTGCAAATTATATGTTCCCAACTAAGCAAGCTAGAGGCAACAGCAGCAAGGGACCAAAACTCCATCTGTGACAGAATGGAGAAAAAACCTTTGGAGAAACCAGGCTCAGTCAGGGGGCAGTTCTCCTGACCAGACGGACTTGCAGGTTGTTCCATGCTGCAGCAAAGTTAGATTGTGCAGATTCCGCTTCCTGTAATTTTGTCTGGATGGCTGTCTGGAAGACAAGGTCCTTTACTGGGGATCGGCCTCTGGGACTGGATTTTGTGGCGACTATGAGCTCGGAATAGGAAAGAACCAGACTTATATTATAAGTAGAATAACATTGATATAACTGATATAACGTACATTGTGTGTTATTGGAAGTGTTTCCAGTTTCAGTTAACCTGATTATTACAGCCTAATAAACCTTTAACAGATTTGGATAATGAAAATGTGCAAGCGTGTTGCTATACCACTTTATAAACTATACTACTATATAAAGGTTTGTGGACACCTTACCAGCACACACCCATAGGTTTGTCCAAACTGTTGCCACAAAGATTAAAACTTTTGTCTTGTACATAGTTCTGTATTTCTTCACTGGAACTAAGAGGCTCAAGCACTGTTCCAGCATGACAATTTGCCTGTGCTTAAATCAAGCTAATTGAGAAAATAGTTTGCCAGGGTTTGTCGAAAACCATGGAGTAGAATGTCTTTTGCCCATATAGCGGAATTAAGGTGGCTTAATGGTTGGCAAATCTGCCTTACACTTATGTGTTTGAAGAGTCATAGGATGTGTATTGTAAGACAACTAAGAGGACTTGTCTAAAATGTGTTAGTAGGTATGGTATGATTGATAACGGGTCAGGGTGTTCTGTGGCCAGAGTCTCCATTACAGCACTTCTTTTAAGTGTGCATGGTTCTAACAGCTTGCACCTTGTTTTTCTGCAGGTATTGAGAGTTCGGTGTTTGAGACGCTACCACAGGTGGTGGAGGTTCCTGGGCTGCAGAGCTGCCGCTTGGTAAAGGATCTTTGGCAATCCTGCTTCTGTAGCTACAGCGTAAGGCTTGAGTGGTACCCGTGTATGCTTAAGTACTGCCGTAACAAAGACTCCTCGGGCCACAGCGCTCCGTACAAGTGCGGCATCAGGAGCTGCAGCAAAGGCTATGACTTTACATACTACACTCCTCATAAACAGCTGTGTCTGTGGGAGGAGGAGACTTAGCGCTGTATGCTCAGCTTTACTCAGTTTCAGTTTTTTTCCCTCCATCTTTTGTTTGGGACCTGAGCCATTTGAACTCAACTATCCGGGCCCAGAGAATGCTCGACTTAATCTCAAGTCAAAGAGCTGGAGCTCAAGATAAAATGGGAAACAACTTTGTCTCTGTGAGTTCTGGTGGTTTATTTAAGCGACCAACCACAGCGATGATTTCAGACAAGCTTTGTTCACTATGATTAGCGTTGGTGGAACTAGCCTGGAACAGAACCTGCTGATCCACTACCTGAAGACCAAACAACTGTGAATTAAGAAATAGTCTAACAAGCTAAAATCTGTTGATTACCTAAAACATGTTCAGTCAGGTTTCCAAGCAATTTTCTGTTCATTACATGTTCTAATTTATACTTTGCTGTAGACAATTATTAAAAAGAAAACCACATAGCAAATGCACACGTTCTAAAAAAAACACGTTTCCCACCTTTTTAAAAGTGTTCTGTTGCCCTAAGGTATTGTAAGAAAATTGAGAACGTTCTAAGAACTGGGATGAGACAAACAGTACCGGTTTATGATTAACATACAATTTTTCTTTAAAGAAAAAATCCACCCTGATTGACTTTCCTTATTTACCTTTCCAATTACATGCACCGCCTGAGTTACTTTCTCCAGTTAAAACCTCTTCTCACCAGGCTAACCGGCTTCTTGCTTAAACCACAATGGCTTTCGAATGACGCTTGCGGGATTTAGTCCTCGCCTACTGTGTGTATATGGAGAGCGATGCAGCAACTCATTTCAGTCCTTAGTATATCAAGCTGTCTCACGTCCAACACTGTTCAAGTAGGTGGAAATACAATTGTCCTCTCTTGCTGTTAAGTCAGTGCCATATCTAGTATATAATTTAGCTACATTAAATTCTCCACCAAGTTCAATTTTTTCATTATAACATAAACTGCAAAATAATGATTAAGGAAAAAAGCTTTTTCTTTTTCTTTTTGTCTTTATGACCAAACAGCTAAAGAAGACGGTTGTTGTTAAAATAGCTGTAGCCACTGTTGTTTACACGAAATGTTTGCTTATCACTACTTTCACCATTAAATACTGTCACATGACCAATATTTTAATATAAACCTGGTTCAGGGTGGAGTTTTCTTTTTCCTAACACAATAGTCACAGTGCATTTCATATAAATGGGCTTCTATTAGGTTCTTTAAAGTATTTTTGGAATATTATGTGTTGAATATCTAAAGCATTTCTTGCCCCCAAACTATGCATTTAAGGGCCATGTTTTAAGCATATCTGGGGGAAAACCAAAGTGATTGCTGCCAAGCATAAAGAAACGAGCCAACTTTGGCTTTACAGTGCCATTTTATATCCAACGCCGCCACCTGCTGGTAAGTTGGAAATACTGCAAGTTCGTCCTGAAACTATGTGGGCGTGTAAAATTTTTAATCAACCCAACAAAAGTTTAGCCTTTATTGAGCAGGACCAAAACTACCTTTTTTCATGAGTGGGAGCTTTTTACTTCCAAATGTACATATGCATAGTAATATGCTAAATGTTTATGGTACTAAATCAGCTGATCCAGCTAATATAACCTCTCCCAAAAATATTAAGACAGTGCGAGATCTTCAGTGCCACAATACAACTGCCCATATTGAAGTTTGGGCTCTTAAAGTGCCTTTATGTCTCAGTGTTTACTGATTTATTTTATAGGTAGATGTTATAAAATTGTTTAAAAAAATATTTTTCTACAAAAATGTAAAATGAATATGAAGTAATACTTTGAAATAAATTCTATGTTCCAGAAAAAGCCTCTGTCTTTTGTTGAATGCAAATAATAAACTTAAACATGTTGACAGTGTTCTTAAAAACTTGAAAGAAAAACTAAATTAACCTCATATTCATCCTATTTTGGAGTTATTTTATCGCATTTTATCATACATTTTCAAACACTGCAAAGCAGTATCGGCTAAGTATTCTACTGTCTGATGTACAAGCAGCATTTTTGCAATGGTTTTTTGAGGTGTAGCCACAGGGGCTCATTATATATAAGAAATTAATTAAATCTATTACATATTTGAGTGTTTTATATTATTATAATAAGCTTTTTAACCTCACCACTTAAATAATGTGGATTTAATATATACCTTAAGGCATAACAAACAGCAGATATATAATAATGAATTATTTTACCATAATGTTTATTCTATAATGCATTTCTCTAAAGGTGTTTCTGTCTATTACATATCTTCAGCCAGTGAAAATTATTGAAAAATTATTAGGCCAATTAGCACTAATGAATAGCCACATCATTTTTGTTAGGTTTATGAAAAAAATATTAAATCAAATTAATAAATGCAAAAAACAAACAAACCCAGAAATAACAGTAAACTGCAATTTTGTATGGAAATGTGTGGAAACTCCAAAAAAGCTGCAATAAGCTTGCCGAGCCACCAGGGGCCGCTGCTGTTTTCAGAGGTGTGGGCGGAGCTTCAGCTCTCCTTTGGTTTGTATGCTGCTTTTGTTTGGCGGTCCCTCGCGCGCCGTCTCCATGGGGATAAGGGAGCGGAAGGCGGTGACAGATAACGATGCGGGCCGGACGCAGGAGGACACGGCCATTACTGCAAAACCACCGAGCGACAATGTAATTCAGGTGATTATTAATTCAAAAATGTCCGTATTTAAATGCAGGATTCTGAGGCTCTCCGAAAAGCAGCACATTTCTATTTTCAATCGGCGTTTATAGCTTTTGAAAGGGTTTTTTTGACTAGAGGGAGTAAGAAAACGCGCTGTCTGCTGAAACTAATAGAAACTAACGTTAGCGAAAAGAAAACAAATGCATTAGATAATGAATATAATGCTATAAGTTCGCAGACATGATCTATTTGTGTATTCATGAAGCTCTTCAAACACTACAACCTGAAGGAATCTAAAAATAATAGATGTCATTTCAATTTAAACAGATGTATAAAATACTATAAATTCATAATCATTACTATATAATAATGTACTATTTTACCGTAATCTTTATATTATAATGCGTTTCTCTAAAGGTGTTTTTGTCGAATTGTTAAATCCAATGTAAAACATGCGAGATGTCATTCCTATTTAAACAGATACATAATATAAATTTATCACAATTACTATATATATATAAAAGTAATGTACTATTTTACCGTAATGTTTATAATATAATGCGTTTATCTATAGGTGTAGATTAGAATGTCACAGTGAAAGATTTAACTGTGAGACTTGTTGCCGTCTTGTCATAATAACTTTTGGTCTAAATGTTTTTGACACGTGCAGAAATGAGCCAGATCTCCTGCATTTCTCAATCAATGCTGTGCAACGCTGCTGCTGTGTCCTACACACATGCACACATGGGAGTGGTCTGAGGTCAGAGTAGGACTCCAAGTGTCGCCGTGATTATTTAAACCTCTGACACTTTAGTCCTTTTGTTTAATTTTCACCAAACTTTCTCTGAAAGATTTAGCTGATGTTTCTTAAATTGAGCACTTTGAAAACTCAAGCACTGTTTTGTTTTGTTAAAATTTCAGCCCACAGCTTCAACATGTCGCTGCTGATTCTTGGAGTAGGAGTTTTCTTGGCTGGGTGGATCGCTCTGTATGCACTGCTGTGTTACACAAACGGCTCTTGTGGATATGAATGGAACTGTCGGCTGGTCACACTGTTTCACGGCATCCTTGCAGTGTGTATAACTGCCTACATAGGCTACATAGATGGACCATGGCCTTTTACCTACCCAGGTAAACTACAACACACTAGACATTAACTTACAGGGAACCACAAGCTGATTATTGGATTGAGGTTTTTCCTGAATCGTAAAGATTACATATACATTAGAAAGACACACACACACACCTTACAGCACCACCCGCATAATGCGGGTTTATGCACAGATAATTTTATGCTGTTTTGCACATCAGTTCAATGCTGCTATTACTCAATCTGCACAGTTTTTACTTTATTGGATATTTTAAGTATCTGTCTGGAGTGTTTTGTATTGTTTATTGCAAAAGACAATAAAAGATTTTGGACATCATGTAGGATATATAAGTCAAGTCAAGAAGCTTTATAATGAAAATGACTATACCAGTCTATGGCTGGTGCGGTGGATAGTGAAATGAAACCAGGTTCCTTTAGGATCACAGAGCTACACAAAACAGCACAGATGTAAGTATCAAAATGTAATTGAAATGAGATGACAGATGAAGGCTGTGTGCAAACATTCCAGTACACTACAAGAAAGCACATAACACTGAACAGAATATGATGTACAGTATGTATTGTACAGACATGTACAGAACAACAGCCGTATTTGGGAAATATAAAAATACTTTCTTAAAGAACCAGTAATAAAAATTTAACATGATGATTGAGAATTAGAGATTAAGAATTCACAATGTCTAAATGTACAGTATGTGATGTTGACTGTGTGGTTTTAGGGTTAAGACACCCTTATCCAGAGCGACTTTCATCTGTCTCTTATAATTTTTATTTATTTAAAAAAATGATATTTAGTTAAGGGTTTAAGGGCCTTGCACAGGGGCCCAGCAGTGGCAGCTTAGTGGTGCTGGGAATCAAACCCACAGTCTTTTTATCAGCAGATGATTTTTAATGTCATACAGATTACGACATGCAGGGAAATGTGTTCGATGACTATAAGTGCTTATAAGAATAGACAAAAAAAATAGAATGACCATTAAACTTAAATCGGATAAAATAAAAGTAACTAAATTAAACTATAATAATAATAAAAAAATTCGAAAATGGCAAGTTTAGTGGTAACTAAGTGGAACTAGTGGAATTGCCTACAGTCAGAGTCAGTGGGAATAAAAATAAGTATGAATGAATGTAGTGTATAATTAGCCCTGTTTTTTTTTAAGTAAAATATATTTTACACCATCTAATTCCAGGCACAAAGAACACCCCTCTCCAAATCACAGCAATGGTGCTCAGTCTCAGCTACTTTATCTTCGACATGGCCTGGTGCGTGTACTTCCAGACTGAGGGTCTGGTAATGCTTGCCCACCACACCTTGAGCATTCTGGGGATTCTGCTGACCCTGTGGCTGGATGAATCCGGCATCGAGTCCTGCGCCGTGATCTTCGGCAGCGAGATCACCAACCCGCTGCTGCAGACGCGCTGGTTCCTCAAGCACTCGGGCCGCTACAGCACTTTTCTGGGAGACTTGGTGGACGTGCTGTTTGTTCTGTTGTTCATCATTATGCGAGTATTCGTGGGCGGTGCCATGCTGTACTGCGAGCTGATCTCACCCAGGCCAAAGTTCATCATCAAGTGTGGTGGCGTGGCCATGTACGTCTTGTCGTGGGTGTTTGTAGTCGACATTTTTCGCTTCGTATACCGTAAAAGCAGCAGAAAATTCCAGCACTGGAAGAGTCCAGCAAAAGTCCATACTAGTGCCAATGGCCAATACATTAAAAGGGACTAAAAAAAAGTATTGACTGTTTCCAAGCTGAACATCGTTTCTATTAGAACCTACATTTATATAGATGAACGGATCTCTGTTTAACTTTAACAATGTTTTTATAAAAGTGTGAAAAAATCTGAGACTAGCTTTTCTAAATGATTTACACTTTAAATAATACGTTTGCTTAATTACTTTAAAAAATAATTGATTTTTTTTTTACCTTTCTAACTTTTCTAACAAAACACTAACCCAGGCCCATTCTAAAATTTTAAACACCCTTTGCACTTGATCCTGTTGTGCAGCTTCTACATGAAATCTCTTGTTTGAAACAAAATGGTTATTATATAGAAATAATTTAAATTAATTCTTTAAATAGCCCGATGACCTCATTGTTTAAGGTAAAAGTCATTTTTAGGGCATATCCTTGTTTTAGAAGTCAGTTTTTTAAACATATATAAAATAAAGACAGAAATAACTATAATAAACAACACACTGTGAAGCATATTAAATGTTTTCTTGTAACAGAACCATGTTACATTTTTCTTTTAAGCCACACTGAAGTTTTATACCTTTGTAACTTGTGCAATATTACATGTATGTTTGTTGATGTGACCTTTTTTGGTAAAACTAAAAAAAATCAATTAATTTTGACACTGATAATAAATTGAAAAAAAAATCTGTTTATTTTCCTACTTTTTTTACTGGAACAGTTATGTGTTGTGTATATGCGGCTTAGAAAATTGTTGACAACTCCAAATATTTTTCAAATCGAAATCTTTGCATGTCTGGCAGCTTTTTTATTCTAATGACTACAACTCCAGCACCGAATATGTGATCACATGAAACATATTCTTGCTTAAATCAGGTGGCTTCCATTCTTAAAATTATTTGAGGTCAAGCTGCAGAAAGCAACAGAATGGAAGAGGGCGAATAGACTACTGACCTGGATGACCAACAATTTATTTAAATGTTTCTGAACAACCAAAGGATGACATCAAATAACCTACAAAAAAATGGCAAACTGGGATCAAATGCACAGCGAGGACAATTCCGTTGTGCAAAGTTTAACATTCTTGCGTCAATAAAAAGCAAAAAATCGGCAAGTTGCGTAACCCCATATAGACTGGGATATAGAGGACTGGAGTAAGGACAACCTCTGTAATGAGACTAATCTTCACATATTCCCAGCATCTTGTCGTCTAATGAGTTGCTAAGTGGTTAAGGAATTGGAATGCTAATTGGAAGATTGTGGGTTCAATTTATAGTACTATATAGTTACCAATACTGGGCCCCTGAGCAAGTTTTCAACACCCAATCGCTCGGCATAACAGCAACTGCCAAAAACCCATAAATGTATTAAGACAGAAACCTACTAGCCCAGTTCATCAAGACAAATACAAGGTTGTCCTGGAAGAAAACTTGCTTCTTCTGGTTAGACAATGTCCTCCACCAATGAGGATTCCTTTTCCAGCAGGACAATGATCCATGACACACAGCCAGGCCATTCAAGGTGTGAATTAAGGCCCCCCAGATCAGGATTAGCCCAAAAACTCCAGTCCCAAACACCACTGACAGACGGGGAAAATCCAACAAACTAAGCAGAGTGGCTGAAATGTTTGAGCCAGCAATGACCATCACCCAGCAGCAAAGTGAAAGAGGTGAATAAAAGCTGCATTTAAAAAATTGGTATTCCACCCATATTGATTTCCAAAGTCTTCCTGAAGAGTTTCTGAATTTCAATGCCAATATTTTGTTTGGAATTTGGGAAAAATAATGTTAATAGTTTGTAGAATAAAACTAAAATGTTAATTTTATTCAAACATACTTGATCAGTTTGCAGTGGTCCCCTTTGCAGAGCTGTGTATATATAGAGGCAGTGACAGGCGGTGCATTTGGTACCCGACTAATACACCTCTTAATACCACCACTATCAGGACGCAATTATAGAAACTATCAATAACCATACAAAAATGCTATATAACATTACAGAGAGAGAGAGACATTTCATGTATTGAGAATGAAAACTATTTTTATTAAAGCAAGAAGCTAGTTAAGACTCTAAACCTCTACAATACAATCACAACTGTACCATATACATCATCTGGAGCAGGTTAGAGTCAATATTTATCTTAATTTTAATATAACATCACAAAAACATACAAAATGAATAAAATATATAATAGATTTTAAAGCTATAAGCCAGTTTTATGGGTCGTTCCATTGGTCTATGTTTAATTGGGGTTGGCGATAAACTCTTTAAGACTCTGGATCATCGAGTTTGGTGACCTGGACCATTGGTCTGGAAGTGGTGAACAAACTCTTTCTTGTGCTGACACAAGCTAGTTAGCTTTGGGGGTTTGCCGAACTCTCCTCTAACTTAATGATGTATTTTTAAGTATGTCTGAGACAAAGTTAATTTCTCTATTGTGGCCGTAAAAATACTAATTCAACTGTACAGACGTGTTTTGCTGGTCTGTGCTAGGCTGTGAGAATTTACTCTAAACAACCAATCAGAGAGCAAAAATGCTAATGTCATTACGTGCCAGCTAGCAGGCCTCGGGAGGTGGGTTTAAAAATCTGATTGGTTAAAAAACAGTCTTTAATAATATTAACCAATTCGCAATCTACCACCACTAATATAGTTAAAGTTCGATGGGCAGCACTACTGATTCTGAAGGCTTTGGCAGATAAGATTAACATGGCAGCACATAGAAACTGAAATCTGATTGGACAAAAAAATCTAACATCCACATTCACACACTGGAAGCAGTGCAGCAAGAGAAACACTACGAAATGAAGAGCATAAACTGTTAGGAATATATAAATACAATTTAATGAAACAAATATAAGAATTTCGGTTGTAAATGTAGATCAGCTTCTGATAGTGTTTAGAACAGCAGAGAAGACCTTATTGACCCTGACTGCACCCCAATGATAAAATTTTAAATATCAGTCACTAATTGCAATTATTCCAAAAAAGAGAGCTCGAAAGTACAGTGTAGTACTGCAGGTGACCACCAGATGGAAATATTGCACGCATGTTTGGTGACTAATCCGCGTTCCAAAATATTAAATCTTCTAACCCAAATAGAGAACGTTCTGTACAGTTAACGTGTTTATTTGCATTATATATTTGTATAGTTTATCATTTGTGTATTCACAACTTGTATGTATATATACACCATATCAGAGGTCACCAAACTCGATGATCCAATTAAACACACCTGAACCTAAACCTACAGACAGCTGTGTTTAGGCAAGTTGGAGCTAAACTCTGCAGGACCCTTCAGGACCGAGTCTGGTGAGCCCTGCACGATATGGTAAAACCTTACCAGCACACCCACATAAGTGTGTGTTCTGCAGATTGCAACCACAAAGTTGGAAGCACACAGTTGTCTAGAATGTCTCTGTATGTTATAACATTACATTATTGTTTCACTGCAACTAAGAGGATTTAGTTCCCTAAACTCTATGAAGATGTGATGTGTTGTAGTTAAAGTCGAAGAACTCAAATGTCTCACACAGAGCCCTAACCTCAACCCCATTAAAATTCCCACCTTTGGAATGAAACAGAATGTTCTCATCAGCCCAGGCCTCCTTACCCAACATAAGTTCCTGATCTCACCACTACTACTGTGGCTGAATGAGAAAATCCCCTAAAAGCATGTTTAATTATCTAGTGAAAAGCCTATTTTCAGAAGTGTGGAAGTTATTCCAGTACTAAATGTGTGATAAGATGTTCACATATTCTCTCTCTCTCTCTCTCTCTCTCTCTCTCTTTCTCTAATGTATTAAAACAGGCTATTCGAGCCCCATATCACACCCATTCTGCACTGCTACCACTAATAATACAAATCTCTGAGGGCCCCCAAAGGGTCCTTAGAATTGTCTAAATACCCCCTAGGCACCCCTGGTATTAAGAAACAAAAGACCAAAAAAATAGACAAGACATAAGTACAATATGTGAAGGCAATTATTTACATATGCAAAATGCATATGAAGTAAAATAGTATAAATGAAATACAGTTGAATAATTTAGATAAAGGATCAGGGTTCGATTCTCAGTACCATCAAGCTGCCAATGCTGGAACCCTGAGCAAGGATGTACCCTTAATTGCACAGTTGTATAAAAGAGATAATGTAGCTCTAGATTAATGCTGTAAGTCTGTCAAATGCCATAAATGTAAATACTGTATTTGTTAAATTAATTTTGATTGGGTACCACTGTAACTGGTTCATGATGCATGTGCCGCTTATAGAGAGGAACTGAGCTTGCCACCTACCACACTCTTTTGTCAAAGTTCTCTTTGGATGTGACTTCAGCCAAGACTACCTTCTACAAGGAAAAACTTGAGGCTTTAGAAAAAGACCCTTGCAAGCTTTACAAAATCTTCTCATCACTACTCATACCTCCAGCTCCCCCTACTCCACCCTTTCTGTCTGCAGAGGACTTTGCGTCCTTCTATGATGAAAAGACTAAGCAAATTTGCATTTACCACCTCTCCAGGTAACCTTACATTTTCCACTCATGACTTGTCTTCTCCTTTACTGTCACATTTTTCTACCTTAGGATTAGAAGAGGTTCAACAAGTCATCCTGTCCTGCAATCCCACCACCTGTCCACTGGTCCCAATCCCTTCGGCAATGCTCCAGACCATCTCTCCTGATGTTTTGCCTTTTATCTCTTCAATCATCAGTGGCTCCTTATCTTATGGTCAGGTACCAACATCTTTTAAGAGAGCACGGGTTACTCCTATCCTGAAGAAGCCTGCGATGGACCCCTCAGACATCACCAACTACAGACCGATATCACTTCTCTCTTTTCTTTCTAAATTACTTGAACACACTGTCTATAATCAACTGTCTCTCTTTCTCACACAGAACAACCTTCAAGACCCCAATCAGTCTGGCTTCAAAGCTGCTCACTCTACAGAGACCGCCCTCTTGGCAGTCACTGAAAAGCTGCATGCCGCCAGACCATCCAAACTGTCATCTGTCCTCATCCTTCTTGACCTTTCAGCTGCATTCGACACCAAAAGTCAACCAAAAGATCTTGCTGTCCACGGTTAGTAGTCTTGGTATTTGTGGAACAGCATGGCAGTGGTTTGCTTCCTACTTGGAGGGCCGTTCATATCAGATAACATGGAGAGGAACAACATCTGCCCCATGCAGACTTTCCACTGGTGTCCCACAGGGCTCAATACTTGGTCCTCTTCTTTTCTACAGTACTTGGTCCTCTATACTCACTCACTTGGCAAAGTTATTTCCTCACATCATTTGTTCAAATGTAAATAAAAGCTGAGAAATATTTTTTTTCCACAGTGATGCCTCTTGTACATCGTCTTATCTTTTGGGAGAAGCTTGTGTCATTTCCGGTCAAAAAAAAAAAAACTTGCTGGTTGAATAAAAGTAACTTTAAGTCTTATACTCTTTAACTCTTTAACCTTTATACTCTTATAACAGTTTTTTGTTGTTGTTACACCGATTTGTGAACTATTATATCAGTATTTAGCTGTTTAATGATAAGTGACTCAAAGCAATTTTTGTACGTCGCTCTGGACAAGAGGCTGTAAATGTAAATGTGTTACCCCTCCCCCAAACCCCCTGCATTTTTCCCTTTATTTCTGATAGTTTGAAAAACAAAAACTTAGTATAAAGTTGAATTACAAAGTATTTTTTCTCTAATGGCACAATACCGCTTTCTAATGAATAAGACAATGAGCTCATTTACTCTTCCATGTGCTAACTTCCATTTAAGTTCCTGTCTAGGTGCAGTGACCTGTATTTACCACTAGGCGGTATTATAAGGTAAGTAATTAGGTACACAGGTACATTTCACTGTAATAGTGCAGGTAATCGACTGGTGCGACCCGCCTGTATTAAACACAAGTAACGCCACTATTTAATACACCTTTTCTACCACACAGACTAAAGGTCGATTTAAATAATCTACAACAAGTTAAAATAATAAAGCCATATAATGTTTAACCAAACACAGGCGGTCTATTCTAAAGACAACCAAACGTTCCCCAAAATACTAAAAACAAACGTTTCCAAAACATTGTAGAAGGTTATAGCAGTTAGCTGGGCTCTGTCTACATAGTCAATTCAGAGAGACAGACACACACACAGAGAGAGAGAGAGAGAGAGAGAGAGAGACACAGAGACACACACACACACAGAGAGAGAGAGAGAGAGAGAGAGAGACAGACAGACACACACAGAGAGAGAGAGAGACACACACACACACACACACACACACACACACACACACAGACTCCGTGTCAACTCTCAGCTCAGTTCCCAGCACACTTTCTTTACTTTCTGGATTAACCGAAACACATGTGCTGTTTTTGTTTTTTTGTTGTTTTTCCCTTAAAAAACCTTCTACAACGGACAGTTTGGACAAAACCGGTTTGTTTTACTGCATTTTTGGATCGGTTTCTCGACTTGAGCGTTTTTCAGCCTGTTTGTTTGCGCTTAATGGAAAAATCTGTGCACGGAAAAAAAAATCACCCAAACTTTCTAAACCGCTAATAAAGCCGCTTTTTCCTGCATTAAGAGGAAAATGATACCTAAAATATTTTTTTGTTTTAAACAACTAAATATTTAGCAGACGCGATCAGTTAAGAAGTGGAAAGTTTATTTGTTTTGAAACAGCTCTCTCTCTCTCTCTCTCTCTCTCTCTCTCTCTCTCTCTCTCTCTCTCTCTCTCTGTCTGCAGAACTGCCTGGATGCTAGGCTGTGTTAGCTTTAGCTTTAGTAGCGCTGAACATTTTTACACAACAGTTTTAAGGCCTGCGGACTACAAATATAATGTGTGTATAGATTTATATTAGTGTGTGACTAGTGGAGTTTATATATTTTGTATGCCTAAAAACCAAACCGAGTTTTTGTACCTTTTGTTAGACGTTTGTTTCTCTGTCACGCCGTAAGCGAGAAGCAAATTCAGCGTCTGTATGTTGGATAAAGATGGAAAAATCAGTCTAAACTTTTTTTTCCCGAATAATTGAGACACACCGTGTCCCACGATTACTTCTACAGCGGTAATAAAAGAAAAGTATTATTTTTGTTGCGTATGTAGAGCTGCTCACTCAAGTAAACGATTATTCGCCTCTTCGATTACTCAACTGTCTGATTACTCCAACTCTCTGATTACTCCAACTCTCTGATTACTCCAACTCTCTGATTACTCCAACTCTCTGATTACTCCAACTGTTCAATTATTCGACTTGCGAGTTCCGGTTTTAAAGTCAGTTTCATCTAATGATCTGTGCAGGAGTTTATAATTTTTTGTTGGACAATTTTTAATCCCCTTCAAAGTGGACCTCTTTTGCAAAAGGATGACCTAGGGTTTAATTTCTAACTTGTGGAGACACCCGCACCCTCGAACCCCCAGATGCCCTGCGCTGACCTATGTTTTCCCATGACGTTAAATATGCCCGTTGGATTTAAATCACAAAAAGGCTGCAAAAAGGAAGCCCAATGAGTGACACACAGCCAACACTCAGTGACAGGTAAGAGTCACGAACAGTTTCAGGACACTTCACCACCACACGTACGTTCTTCAAACTGTCCGAAAAAGAACAGCACATAGTTGTTTAGGATGTCGCTACTGTATATGCTGTAGATTTAGAAGAGAAACAAACACTGTTCCAGTGCGGCAATGATCCTGTGCACAAAGCCCCTGAACTTGAAGGCAAAATGTGTTATGATTGGAGTGGAAGAACTTTGGCAGACCCTCATATCCAGAGCTACTTATATTTATCTCATTTTTTTAGTTAAGGGACTTGCACAGGGGCCCAGCAGGGGCTGCTTGGTGAAGCCGGGAATTGGATCAGCAGGCCAGTTAAAATACATTTGTCCATATTGTGTATTACAGTATAACAAAGTTCTGTGTGTGTTTGTGGAGTTTAACTTGTCTCTATTCCACTTTAGTGATTTATGAATCTAGACATTTCGACGTTTTTCAGTTTCTTGCACATTTACCGGCTCTGAGAACTGTCAGTGAAAAACATCGACCAAAATAAGTGTATACGGAGCAGATAACAGAATGCAGCTTTTAATTACTGAAATGTTAATAACACTCTAGAAGAGATGTTTTTATTTATTTATTTATTCACTTATTTATCCAGCTTCATTAACTGCTTCATCCTGGTCATAGTTCTGATGTATCTGGAACCTGGTTCAGACCCAGATTAACATCCTAAATGTGCTGACCTTGGAAATAATCGTAATAAATGCTCAGGAACATCAAAAGCTGACCTTGTGTTCAGAAAACCAAAAACACTGCGACTATAAATATGGTAGTTAACTGCTAATAACAACAACAACAAAAACCCTTGCACACCAGAGATTTACTTAATGTTTTTTGTATCCTGTAGTTTGAAGTGTTGTGTAAAAGTTTCCTTTAGTGGAAAATGTGTGAATGATCCCACTGTTGGGGTTGTTATTGTTGTTCTCTATCCTATCTGACATAACTGACAGGTTTGCTGACACCGTATACATGGGTGTGGTGAGACATGAAGTTGACGTAGTCCGTAGTTTTTTTTTTTTTTTTTACAACAGAGTCTCTTTCAGAGCTCAATAACTTTTTGTCTGAGTTTTTTTATAACATGGTGTTTTTTTATAACAAGGCTGTTTTTATGACCAATGCTGCAGTCTTTCCTTCTCCTTTATCTGAAAATGTCTGACTGTTGGTTGTGTGTAAGTAAGGATGTCTCGATTTGCCACATATACATACACCAGTTGAGGTCAGAGTGCAGGGTCAGCTGTAATACAGCGCCCCTGGAGCGAGGAGGGTTAAGGGCCTTGCTCAAGGGGCCCCACTGTAGGGTTTAAACCCCGATCTACCAATCAACAATCCTGTGCCCACTGTGTGCTTTCAGTTTAATGTTTTAGCTTCATTGCTCTGTTTGCTGTAATAGACACTGATGTCCAACTGAAAGACAAAATTATCTCAAACAGAATTGTTTTATTTATATTCTGCATATTTCACAAGAAAATAACCACTAACTTGTTACCAGTGTGTGAGAAGTTTCAGTTTTTAGTAAATAGTCAAAAACCTACTGGTTGCTGTAGGGTTTTTGTCACAGGTTAGCATTTTAGCATTTCTGTCACACAGCTTAAGTTCAACTTTAGTTCAGCTTTTCTGTCTGTGTGGAGGTTTTTAACTTGTAAACCTCAGACATGCAGGCTTATATTTTTTGTTGAGAGGAAATTTGTTTTCTTTTATGAAATAAAATTTTGAAATTCCTCTGCTGGGATGTGCTGCCGTCCCCCGAATCTGGTTCTGTTTTCATTATTGTGTTTAAGGTTACACTGAGTCTGAATTTTTAATAGTCTTGCTCGTCAGACTGTACGAACATGATTCCCGTGTCTCACTGTAGAATCCCAGTTGTCATAATGTCCGACTGTACCACTGTCGAGACACGTCAAACACGGACGCCGACAATCCATTTACCGTTTAGTAACCCGTGTTCTCTCGCTACATGTCGGCTAGCAAACAAACAGCTGCTACAAAATATCTCATACGAACACTCCTTTTTTTTTCTCCATAACTCCAGAAGCTTCTCTTCTGTCTACCGACTCGTTTCCATATTTTCCTGGGGCGGTTTGTAGTTGTTGCACTAATTGCATCATCAGGTTTGGTAAGTGTCTAATGACACTGGCAAAATTTCATCAGAGGAAAAGAATAAGCGCAACTTCTGTTAATCTGCTCTGGGTGAACATGTCAAACTAACTATCTAAAGTAATAGTTTTAAATGTAGGATTATAGAAATCTTGTAGTATTTTACAATTTTTCAGATGACCAAGTTTGCCCCAAAGAGGAAAATGTACGCAAAATGAAATGTCTATTAAAAAAAGTATTTGCCTCATCATAACCAACTGGTTGTTGGGAATGCTATTAAAGTTAAACATATTCGATTTATGACATCAGTCAGTTTGTTCCTTCATTTTGTCTGTTTTTTTCTTCTTTTTTTATAACAATGTTTAAACAGTCCTTATTGTTAAACTCAGATGGTTTCCTAAATGCTTCTGTGATTGTGAGAAAGTTTGATGATTTGGGATTAGGCTTCATCGAGGATCTTTGAATATGAAAGATAGTGTAGCATGTAGGTCTCATCGCTGAGACATTTATGATTGTGTAGTACAGTGTAGCATGTAGGTCTCATCAGTGAGACGTTTATGATTGTGTAGTACAGTGTAGCATGTAGGTCTCATCAGTGAGACGTTTATGATTGTGTAGTACAGTGTAGCATGTAGGTCTCATCAGTGAGACGTTTATGATTGTGTAGTACAGTGTAGCATGTAGGTCTCATCAGTGAGACGTTTATGATTGTGTATTGTGTAGTGTAGTCCAGTACAGTGTAGTAGTGTATCATGTAGGTCTCATCAGTGAGACGTTTATGATTGTGTAGTACAGTGTAGCAGTAGGTCTCATCAGTGAGATCAGTAGCATGTAGGTTCATCAGTGAGTGACAGTTTGATTGTGTAGTACAGTGTGCATGTAGCATGTAGGTCTCATCAGTGAGACGTTTATGATTGTGTAGTACAGTGTAGCATGTAGGTCTCATCAGTGAGACGTTTATGATTGTGTAGTACAGTGTAGCATGTAGGTCTCATCAGTGAGACGTTTATGATTGTGTAGTACAGTGTAGCAGTGTAGCATGTATGTGAGGTCTCATCAGTGAGAGACGTTTATGATTGTGTAGTACAGTGTGTAGCAGTGTAGGTCTCATCAGTGAGTTTAGATTGTGAGACGTTTATGATGTGTGTGTAGTACAGTGTAGCATGTAGGTCTCATCAGTGAGACGTTTATGATTGTGTAGTACAGTGTAGCATGTAGGTCTCATCAGTGAGACGTTTATGATTGTGTAGTACAGTGTAGCATGTGTAGGTCTCATCAGTGAGACGTTTATGATTGTGTAGTACAGTGTAGCATGTAGGTCTCATCAGTGAGACGTTTATGATTGTGTAGTACAGTGTGTAGCATGTAGGTCTGTAGTCAGTCATCAGTGAGACGTTTATGATTGTGTAGTACAGTGTAGCATCAGATTGTAGGTCTCATCAGTGAGACGTTTATGATTGTGTAGTACAGTGTAGCATGTAGGTCTCATCAGTGAGACGTTTATGATTGTGTAGTACAGTGTAGCATGTAGTGGTCTCATCAGTGAGACGTTTATGATTGTGTAGTACAGTAGTGTAGCATGTGTAGGTCTCATCAGTGAGACGTTTATGATTGTGTAGTACAGTGTAGCATGTTAGGTCTCATCAGTAGACGTTTTATGATTTGTAGTAGTACAGTGTAGCATGTAGGTCTCATCAGTGAGACGTTTATGATTGTGTAGTACAGTGTAGCATGTAGGTCTCATCAGTGAGACGTTTATGATTGTGTAGTACAGTGTAGCATGTAGGTCTCATCAGTGAGACGTTTATGATTGTGTAGTATAGTGTAGCATGTAGGTCTCATCAGTCTCATCAGTGAGACGTTTATGATTGTGTAGTACAGTGTAGCATGTAGGTCTCATCAGTGAGACGTTTATGATTGTGTAGTACAGTGTAGCATGTAGGTCTCATCAGTGAGACGTTTGAGACGTTGTGTAGTACAGTGTAGCATGTAGGTCTCATCAGTGAGACGTTTATGATTGTGTAGTACAGTGTAGCATGTAGGTCTCATCAGTGAGACGTTTATGATTGTGTAGTATAGTGTAGCATGTAGGTCTCATCAGTGAGACGTTTATGATTGTGTAGTATAGTGTTGTGTAGTCAGTGTAGTAGTACATGTAGTTGGTCTATCATCAGTGAGACGTTTATGATTGTTGTAGTACAGTAGCATGTGTATCAGTGAGACATGTTGTGTAGGTCTCATCAGTGAGACGTTTATGATTGTGTAGTATAGTGTAGCATGTAGGTCTCATCAGTGAGACGTTTATGATTGTGTAGTATAGTGTAGCATGTAGGTCTCATCAGTGAGACGTTTATGATTGTGTAGTATAGTGTAGCATGTAGGTCTCATCAGTGAGACGTTTATGATTGTGTAGTATACACGTCACTATATTTAGAAAACAACACCTCCGCAGGTGATAAAATGTTGGGTGTCATTAGTGATTCTGGGGTTTTTAAGTCTGATAACAATAATAATAATAATAATAATTAATCAGTCAGTCAGCCATTGTCTGTAACTAGACCCAACTTCAAAAATGATGTATGTAAAGAATCCATTAAAAAAAATCTAGTAGCCATTTTGCTAACTCAGCTTTTATGCTGAAAAAGAATCCGTAGGTGAAGTACAGTGTAATTATGGGGGGAGTGATTGCTCATGGTTAAAGTTTTCGATTCCCAGATCCACCAAGCCACCACTGCTGGACCTCTGAGCAACCCCCCAATGAGCAAGGCCCTCCAAATCAACCCCCAATTGCTCACTTGTATAAATGAGATAAATTGTAAGTTGCTTTGGATAAAAGGGCGTCCGCCAAATGCTGCAAATGTAATATTGCTAAGCGTTTTTGTAGAAGAATTGACTCGTTGGAAAAGATAGATATCAGGATGATTTCTGAAACGAACCATGATGGAGATCTTTACTCACACTCAGAATACAAATTAGATTAGATTTTAATCCTTAATGAACACGTCAGATTTTAATGCCTTAACATGAACACGAACACGGGGGGGGGACAACTTTATGCTTTACAACATTCAAGAAAAGTTCTCTAACATGATATAACGAGGGAAACTAGACACAGAAGGTATAACGAAGGGAATAGACACAGAAGGGAACACCAACCGCATTGCATATTGTAATTGTACTTTGTCTAGGGTTTATTTTTATCGGGTTTATTTTTATCGAAATTCAGAAATTAGTTCCGTTAGATGTCAGATGATGTTTAAGGAATATGCAAAACACTAGTAGTCGAGTCTCTTCACTATATGCCAAAAATGTAATCTCGGGGTCGATGCAGTGTCCCACCAGGAGGACAGTGTGTCTTAAATGTCTTAAACCATATCGAGTAAAAATATATAGAGCTTATCATCGTTCTCTTAAGCTTATTTAATTTATCACGGTTCAATTAATATGTTGTTTGTATCGACCCAAAAAAAAACCAATAAGCCTTACTATAGTAGGCTTGGATTGTGAGAAAAAAATAAAAGCAAAAAAATCACTAATAATTATTCACTATTAATATTAATAATTACAACAAATTAGCAAACTTGGCAAATGGAAGTGTGGGTGAGAAAATCAGTATTTATTACTGAAATATCTTGTTTAAGAAAATTACACAGAGTAATACATCTGTGAAACTGTATTCACGGTCAGGTTAGTACCATAAAGGTTATTCAGAATAATTCACTAATTATATATTAAATAATTACAACAAATTAGCAAACTGCTTTTTCACAAATGGAAGTGGTTGGGTGAGAAAATTCAATATTTATTACATATTATTTAATTCTAACCCAAATTTAATATACAACAAACTAGTAACCAAATATCTATATAAGCCCTTATGTGTTAACATATAGTATTTACATTCAGCTAGAACCCTTTTTTTACACTAAAGTCACTAGGAAAAAGGTTATAAATTGTTATTGTTTTCAATAATTATACCTGTAACATTGACTAAAATTAATAGTTTAAGCATGAGTTTTGTTGAAATGAAGCATACAACCAAACCAAAACATATAGCTGAATGAAGTAATGGAAGCGTTTGTGTGTGTGTGTGTGTGGGGGGGCAGCCTAGCACAGTAGTGTTTCATAGTGGCCTTTTATTTTGGCCTGAAGGAGAACCACACCTGTAGTTTAGCTGACAAAAGTGCTCCTGAAAGCTTCTTCACACGCCTAGTAACCCGAAAGCTAGGCGATGTAAATAGTATGATGTTTAAGGCTGGCAGCAGGTGAGTCAAGAGCTTTGTCAATGCACTTTTTGTAATTCTGGGTGTTGCCCCAGCCTGTAGGAGCAGGGAGCAAGGCGCTACACCAGCTCATTTTGCTTCTCTTGCTCTCCAGGGAAAAAGCCGTATGTGTGACTTCTTTGAGTCTATGTGGAATGAAAAGGCACAGAATAGAAGCATTAAATTCATAATCGCAGTCTCAGTTACTTACAGGTCACTTGGAGAAACCTAAAACATGACTAAAAAATAAATAAAACAATCCTAAAACTTTAAAATGTACTAATATAGTAAAAGGTTTTAGGCATATCCACTTATGACATCAGATGCTTTAATCCAAAGCAACTTACATTTATCTTATTTGTTATTCAATTGAGTAGGGGCCCAGCAGTGGCAGTTTGGTGGTGCTGGGAATCGAACCACTGATCCGCTGAACATCTTGTAAGCAAAGTGTTCGGGAAGGGATTGAGCAGACTGGTCTGTGCTGACAGAAAGACTGACACTATAGTAACTCGTATAACTTGTCTTTTAACCATGGTAAGCAAAGATGAATCGCAGATCAAACCATGAGGTAGATAAACTACAACAGCAGAAGACCACATCAAGGTTCGCAGACAAGCTGCGATAGTCTGCATTGATGGAGTCACCTGTCCGCTGAGGCACCGCCCCATTATCAGTTTTATTTTTCTGTATCAGTTTATTATTAAAAAATCTCAGATAATCTTACCAAGCATCTCTCTCTCTCTCTCTCTCTCTCTCTCTCTCTCTGTATTTATATCTATATACATAAATAATTAATAATAATTATAAAAGTGTGTGCTAACAGAAAGTAAAAGAACCTCTGGAAAAAAGGTCCATTATTATAATGGGAGATGGATGAACCTCTCAAATACTCATCACTACCTTATACAGTCGTGTGAAAAAATTGGGACACCCAATTAAATATTTAGTTCTTTATTAAGAAATGTTAACATGTCAATGGCTAATCTTGTTTAAATTTTTCTCTGGAAAATAATCGGACTTAATTGCAGGTTCACAACCAAAATTAACATTGTTTTACTAGTTAAACACAAGATTTCAACAGAAATGTGTATTCTAACTAAGGAAAAAGTTAGGACACCCTGCACCCCTATAGCTAGGGTTACCTCTTTGGCTAAAATAACTTCAATGAGACAGTTCTTGTGGTTGTCTACCAGTCTCTGACATCGGTCTGAGGAAAGTTTGCCCCACTCCTTAATGCAGAATTCTTTCAGCTGTAAGATGTTTGAGGGGTTTCTTGCATGTACAGCCCAATTCAAGTCACCCCACAGCAAAAAAAAAATTGTTGATCAACTGCTAATTTTGTACGTTTGCACACTGAAATAAAATGATCAGTCTATAATTTTTAATGTTAGGTTTATTTTAACCGTGAGAGACAGAATAATAACAAAAACATCCAGAAAAAAACACATTTTAAGGAAAGTTAGGGTCGTGCGCATGCGGCCGATATAGATACAGCCCGTTGACGCGCTGTCCGATGGACATAAAGGAGGGTAAGGAATGGAGAGAGAGGCGGGGAAGAGAGAAATGCTTCAGCGCGGTTTCTACACAGTAGCTTTTTATTGTAATGCGTCTAAAGTTCACGCATTTTAAAATCAGAAGAGGTGCTGGTGGGAATGAAGAGAATCTTATTAATGCCGTCTTCTATCCTCGTGTAGTGCCTTAGCTTTAAAACAGTAACTGTTCTTACAGCGCGAGTGTGTGTGAGTGTGTGTGTGTGTGTGTGTGTGTGTGTTTTACTAAGCCAAACCGCATGCTTGCATTGCTTTTTAGGGAAATGTCCGGCTGTAACACTTTGTATACATGACATGCTTAACAAATTAGTCTGTTTTATGAGAGCGGTCGATTCGGCAATATTTCAGTGCCACTGATTAAAGAAGTCGAAATACAAATAAACTTAATACAAATAAAAGGTTAACATTAATTTATTTGTACAGTTTTAATTTCTATAAAAAAATCTATAGTTGTATAAGTACAGACGTCCATTGGCATTTTTAGAGGCTGTTCTAATATCAATATTTGAATTATATCGTATTGACTGAAATTATAAAGGATATCGCGATATAAAATTTGCCCATATCGTGCACGCCTAGACCATGGTCACCGTGAAAACCTGCAGCACCGGCATAGTCCCCCTGCTCAAGAAAGCACATCTACAGACCTGTCTCAAGTTTTCCAATAAACATCTAAATGATTTAGAGAATAACTGAGTGAAAGTGTTGTGGCCAGATCAAGCTCTTCATCTCTCTTGCTTTGTACCATCCCCACTGTCAGACATGGAAGTGGAAACATTATACTTTGGGGGTGTTTTGCTGCTAAGAGGACAACTTTACAGCATCAAAGGGACGATGGACAGGGCCATGTACCGTCAAATCTTCAGTGAAAACCCCCTTCCCTAATCCAGGACATTGTAAATGGGTCGTGGATGAATAATATTAATATGGAAATGACCCAAAACACCCAGCCAAGGCAACAAAGGAGCCCAGTCAGGCTCCAGACCTACATCCCATAGAAAAACTGTAAAGGGAGCTGAAAGTTCGAGTTGCCAAATGTCAGCCTCGAAACCTTAATGTCTTGGAGAAGATCTTGAAAGAGGAGAGGGACAAAATCCCCCCTGAGATGTGTGTAAACCTGTTGCCCAACTACAAGAAACGCCTGCAACCAAATACTAAGTCTTGTTTTGCTAAAGGATCAAATATTTATTTCACTCATTGAAATGCAAATGTCAAGGACCAAGTTTGAGAACCTGTTTGCAAACATCAACAAACACACGTCGTTTAGCGCCAAATAGAGTTGTAATTGGGCTTATTAGAGCAGAAAGAAAATATCTTTGGGCCCTGACCCACTCAGCAATGTTAGGACGTAGTGTGCGTACAACCAGACACATCTTTCTTTATCTGACATAACCATAACTGACACATCCTCACCCACGTGACTTTCTTCACTCATTGTGTGTCTCTCTTTTGTTCTGCTCTGCAACTAACTTAGGCCACCGCTTGCATGAACACACACGTGCACCATTGTACACATTTACAATGGTCTCTTGGATTTCGCCTTTCGTCCATGCTAGTGTAATATGTCTTCTTCATCATCATCATCATTAGTGTCATCAGTATTAAGTATTTACAAACACAACAAGCCTTTACACGTCTTTTTTGTTTTACTCTCACAAAGCAATAGGGTCTTACAAAGTATTTTGTTTTTTGATATTTTGTTGCCTGAACCAATAATAAACAATAGATAGACCAAAATGGTGAATGACATTAAAAGGCTTCTTATTGATATTTTAAGTTTTAATAATTAAATACGTTGTTTAACATTTGAAAAAAGTTTGCAGTACACATGAATAATTTAATGCATAAATATACACACACTGCCAGCTAACGTCTGCAAGCTCTTAAACACTTTAAGTTAATCCTGCGTGTCCTAAATGCTTCATTAGATCTGATATTTGCAACCTTGACACAGTTGTTGAAAGACATTTATCGCATGTATTGGTGTCATAATTCTATGTTGTGACATACAGCCACATTTTAGAACATTTTAGCTTTAGGCATTTTAATTTAAGCATGTTTGGTTTAACTAGCTAACTGTAGGCTACCTTTTGCTATCAGAGCAAGTGCTAGTACTGCAAATATGCGCTCCTCGCTCTTATTTTGAGTGGTACTTTTTAGACAGAATGTGGCTCTCTGGTATGTGTTCACGTGCATTTAGTCGAAAATGTATTTTCTATGGGCGGTGCGGGTGATGATGCTTCTTAAGTCAGTTTTAGAAAACCAGAGTACAGATATTTCACTGTATTGCTTAGGCATTTAAGTGACACCAAAATGCGAACGCAAGACCCTCAGGCTACTGGCCAAAGATCTGCACACCATAGCAGCTGATATCTGCATAAAAAGCATTATTATTACATAATTAATAAAACAATAAGATAAAATGTTGTATACTTTATACATTTATAATGACATTTTATCCAAAGCAACACACAAAGTCCCAGTTAGTCTAAGGCAGCAGACATGGCAGTTTTTTAATAACAGAAAGAGTTAGTGTTGAAGTGATAGGGTTTTTTTTTATATTTTTGCGCAAACTATTATATTCTCTCTCAAGCCTTCCTCTGTGTATGACTTTCTTCTTTTAGTTATATCAATATACATCCTGGCTCTTTAAGGCTTAAAAAAAGCATCTATCCTTTATAAACGTACTTCATATAGCCTCAGGAGGTTTACAAAGGCATTCTGATGCAAAGATTATTTAAAATAAATAAATAAAATATTTTTAAAAACCCTTGCACCTGGTAAAACACTACGTCATGACTTACAAAACTACATCGTACATTTTGCAAATTCTGCTTGACCAAAGCTGTATGACTGTTTGATTCGAAAAGTTATTTTACTTAATAAAGTATAAAATATGCTTCACTTTAGAAGAACTTTATTAACCCACCACGACCATGTTTATGTTTATGATGGAACCAAAGATTTTCAATATCAATACCTTGACATTGATAATTATTCTCACATCATGCATTCTGTGTGCTTACTGTTTCATTGATATATTTAATTTGCTATTTAAATGCAATACATTTTTGGATGCTCAATGTTTCGTAGTATTTTTCTCTATGCCTAAAAAGTATCAAAATTGATACCCAGCCAAACCGAAGGTTTTTTTTTTTCTCGTGCCTTCTAAAGTGTTTTACTTTCTCCTGCAAATCAATTTTGAAGGTCACATTTGATTATTGTCGGTTTGGTGCTGATGGGAACAAAGATAATTTTATTAATGCAGTTTTCTATTCTTGTGCAGCGCCTTAGCTTTAAAACCGCATTTGTTCTCACAGTAAGCGTGTATTTTACTAAACCAAAACACATGCATGCACTGTTTTTTTTAGAAAAAATGTCCGTCTGTGACACTATTTATATACATAACCTGCTTAACAAATTAGTCTCTGTTTTATGGGAATGGTAGATTTCTCTTTCACATTCACGAACGGATTAAGCATTAACATTTGCTTGCTGTTACATTGCTGTCGTACAGAACAGAAAAACTCAGCCAGCTGTTATGGGCGAACTAAATTTCAGCAAATTTGCACCCTTGAAAGTGCACTCTAACCATTTTTTTTAAATATAGAAGCAAATTTATTACAGTTTAATGATTATTTGTCCCAAAATGTCAACAAGTTTTTTCAAATTCTTTTTGTTCATGTGACAAGGACGTTTCTTCCTTACCAGGACAAAGAAAGGTAAAGAAAAAAAAAAATAGGGATGCACCGACTTTTTCGGCTGCCGAAAATTTTTGGCAGAAAATGCCAATTTTGGTTTTTGGCCGAAAGAAAAAAAAAAAGACAGAAAATGTGAACCAAAAATATGCCACACTCTGCCCCTACCCATGCACTCTAACTTCCTGTACTGCATTGCATCAATACCACGATTCCAAGAATATTAGTTTGACGCAGAGAAAAAGCAGCATGCTCGGAAAATGACTGATTGAAGCATCTGAGGAAGGATGCTCAGCACGCAGCGTTGCCAGAGAAACGATCGCGTGCAAGTGACGAGTTTCGCACTCCCTTCGCTTTCTGATATATTTGAGGAGATTCTACAGCAAAAAGCTTCGTATTGTAGCAGTACCACAGCTACATCAGAAACCAGCTACCATTGCCAGAAGCGATAATCCCCTTTCCCCTTTTCCAAACTCTTTCTATCATTTGCACGAATGGGCCGCAGGTATTTATCTGCCCCAAGTACCAGCACAGAGAGTGAGAGACTATTTAGCGCAGCATCTCATGTTCTTAATAAGAGGAGGAACCATCTCCCCTGCCAGAAAGCTAAACAACTGTTGTTCATGAAAAAAACAAACTGCCACTTTTACTGAAACAGAAAGCAGTCCAATCTGCTATGTGCAGTTACATTACAATTTGTGTAGCTTTCGTTTACAGCTTAAGGTTGGTTCTGGTTTGTATTACACTTGTTTTGCACAATAATTATGTTAAATTTAATAATGTTGAATATAACTGAAAGGAGAATAATAGATATTTGTTTGTTCTAAAATATTTAGTTTGTATTGCTTGTTTTCATACTTACATTTAGATTAATTACATTTTCGCAAAATCAAAAAGTCTAATATTAAAAAAACAATTGTACAAAAAGTATTTTAAAATATTATTATTTCAAAATAAGACACTTGGTTTTTGTGTAGCCGAGTGCATCCGAACTTTTTGGTTTTGGTCTGGAATTTTCACATCGGTGCATCTCTGAAAAACACATTTTAATTTGTACGAATTTATAAAAGCAATAACAACACAGCGATTGTACTAATTAAGCACTGATACAGGCAAAAACCTTGAATTGTGCAGCAGGTGAAGTGCAGAGTTGAAAAGTTGAGACAGAAGATGCACATGAATAATAGATGTGGTTAAAAACTTGGGGGAAAAAAATACAGTGCCAAATAATGGTTAAAATGAGCATACATTTGCAAGACATGATTAAAAAAGTAGTAAAATAAATAATGCATAATTTACACAAAACTGTATGTAAAAATACTATTATTTGACATTAATAACCTCAATTTAACCTTACTCTTGAGTGGTAATAAAACACTTTGTGCTTTAATTTTTCAAGTTTAACAGGAAAATTATGTAAATATTACACAACATTTTATGTAAAATCACATATTACTCTGTAAAAAAACAAAAAATGTTCTTCAAAAATACACAAAATATCTGTACAACAATAACATTGTATGATGAAAAAAGGGAAAAATTCAGTATAAAGGAAAATAAAAAACAATTCCCTGTAAAACAGTTTTACACTACAACGCATAATCCTGATGAACAGTGGCTTAAAATGCTAGCATGTGTGGAAAATTAATTCCTGTACTTGTGGCGGCATAATCTGCATACTCTCTTTGTGTTTTTCTACAAGTACTCCAGTTTTCTCTCTTAAATTTAAATGTGTTTGTGTGAAAGGTATTGTGTCGGCACAGGCCCGCACTGTTCCCAGGCTTCTGCCTCACAACCCCTCGGGTGGAATCTGAGTGCCCTGTGTAGGATATGTGGTACAGAAAATGTACAGATGATCATCAAGTGTAACAGGTAGTCAGACTCACAGACAGGGATTCGCGGGGAACAAACAGACAAGTTTATTAAAAAACAGAATTGGCGAGGGTTTGGAGAGGTAGTAGCACTAGCAGTCTTTAGAATTAGCTTGAACTTGGAACAAAACTTGGATTGGGAAACACCAGACTTGTCTTGGATGCAACGATGCAAGAGAACCAGAACTTGGATCCACAAAACGGATAAATAACATGAACGCTGGAGAAACGAATGGACGTAAACTGTAAAAAATATATACAGTAAGTCACATTAATAAGTAATTTTTCCCATGGGAGACCAGACAAGGTGCCTGTGTGAAAGTGCTGTTTAAATAGCGTGGCTGGGGGGGTGATCAGTGAGTAACTTTTAGGTTTGTGTAATTAAAACGCTGGGAATATCAGCGTTGAATGGAGGAAGAACCTAGTGTCCAAAACATCAAGCCTACAAACTAATGCACTCTAAGAAACACAGACCCTGTCCTGTCAGACTCTATTGGGCTTGCTGCGACACTTGCCCACTGCCCCAACAGCCCATTTTGAATTGTTTCAAATTTTCATATTTAATTGAAATAATACTTATATCACATGATTACTTTTTTCCCTTTTATTTGGGCACTGAAAAGTAGTAAATGAAATATAAACTTGAATAACAGAAAAAAATGAAATATGAAAGTATAAATAGGTAAACACTTAAAAAATAAGACTCATTTTGCTAAATTTCAGAATTCCTGGTAGCTGCCGTTCCTTATACCATCGCGGATTTAAAGTAAAAGTGGAACGTGTGTGTGCATTTAAACACAATTTTAATATCCCCCACACATTGATGCCAAAAAAATTACAGACAACTAAATTACCAACTATATTTGGAAGAGAATATAAAAACATTAAAACATATTTTTAAATGCTTATGAGTTAGCCTGACTCAGAAGGCGGGGATACATTTTGTAGCCTGATGGAATAAAAAAATCAGTGATGGTAGAGAATTTATTCTGCAGTGGCGAAGTATACCTTGATACTGCCTAAAGGAAACCATGTGCAAAATAAGAACAGCAGCAGCAGCAGCTGTTTAAAAGAGCACCTTTTATTTTTGACTGGAACACTGAGGACAGATGTGCTTTGTCTCAGATTAGTCAACTCGATCGGAAATGGTGTGTTAAATAAGGCTGTAACAGTGTGTGAGGTATGAGAGGAAAGTGGTGATGTCATTGGTCATTAAAGCACACAGGTCTGCTGACTTGCCTACCACCCATACTGTTTTTAGTTTCTTATACTTGTTTTACTTAAGACAGGTTATACTTGAGTCAGGATAAGGAATAGGCGTAGACAAATTACTGTAACACTATAATTATAATAGTCATAAAATAAATCTAATATAATAATGTGAACTAGATAGTGTAACATTAGCAGGTCATTGTTGGGATACTTCTTTAAAGTTGGTAGCCTTAACAATTATATATATATATATAGATAGATAGATAGATAGATAGATAGATAGATATATATATCTCATTATCATTTAACAATAAACAATTTTTGAGATTACATTTTGCCATATCACCCAGTCCAACTCATCATCCCCTCACCTTCACCTGCATGTTGGCTGATAATTCACTATTCAACACTCTTGGATTTAACATACCAGTCTTGCTTGCTAAACATATAAAGTTTTTGTTTATTAGTTTGTATGAAATGTTGTATTTTTTTCAGGAAACACCATAATTTCTTTGGAATTATGTTGGATATTTTGGCGATCGTTGCAGCCAAACACGCATGATTTTGCTAGGTTAAATTGTAGGAAAATTGAAGATTGGCTGAATTGATGCTGTAACGATGTCATACTTTGTTACTTGGTATGAATGTATAAAACATTTTTGGTAATAAAAAAAAAAATGTACTTTTCAGATGGTGATTTTTTTTTTACTTGTATGTGTAATTTATGCATTTACAAAAATATAATAGCTTGAAGAGACTAAAGGTAGGCCTGTGCAATTTAGAATGTTTCCCCCAGATTGTGATTTTCAGTAGATTAAACTAAAATAAACCATTTATTCATACAGACATTTCAGCCTATGTGTAATACATTTACTCCACTTTAGGCTGGAAGTAACGTGTGGATGTGTTACACATGTAGTTAGTAACTGTTTATCTGGTTATGAGTATTTTTTATCTATCATATTTGCACTAATATTTTTCTGGAAATCTTCTGATTAAAGTGAACACTTGGCTAGTACACTTCTCCTTTATTCGTCAGGCATCTTCTCACTCTCTCTAAATTCCTGATGAAAAATCCAGTTAGAAATTCCACCGCTGTCTCTCCTAGACACTCCGCTGCCAGGACCAACTGTCTCTCCACTTTTTCATCCTCTTCAAAGCCTTTCTGACTTTATAATTACTAATCTTTTGTACTTCCTGCTCCACAGTTTTCACCTTTCCTGTCCCTCTTTCTGTTTCAATTCCTTATTTATACAACATCATATTTCTATTACTCTACGCTTTAATTCCCGGTATTCCGGTCTACTTTCCTCTGTCCTTTTTATGTCTCAGTTCTTTTGGCTTTAACCTCTTCCTCTGCATACTATCCTGGACTTTCTTTTATCACCACCAATTCTCCTTATATTCTTTCCCTTTTCACTTCTGCTGTTATTTAACCCAGTTATCTGGAAGCAGTACTTTCTTTTGTAAATAAGTATTCACCACAGCCACAGCCTTTTCCATTCTCACCTCATCATCACCTCCTCATCACCTTTGTTTCCCTCACCAGCATGTCTATTGAAATCTGCTCCAATCACCACTCTCTCACCTTTGGGAATATTTTCCATAACCTCATCTAACTTACCTCAGAATTTCTCATTCTCTTAACTCGCAACCTACTTGTGGGGCATAACCACTAACAACATTCAACATCATCCTTTTAATTTCACCCCGTCTGACACTTTTTTCCCCTCCAAAACCTACCCACAGTAGCCCAGTTTTCACTGAAACCCTGTAGGTCAAGGCACCAGTGGCAGTCGTTGTCAGCTGAACATTGGCATATTTAGATTTGGCAATGTTTTATGTCGGATGCCTGTCCTAATGCAACCCTCTGTACTTACGTAGGTTTGGGACCAGCATGGAGGTCACTAGATTGTGACCCCAGTGGTAAAATTATTTTTGACAATTTCAAACTACAACAAAAGAATGACACAACCTAGACCTTTCCTGACTCCACTTCGAGAATCACTGTTAAATAATATACATATGTTGCATTTATCAGTCTTATAAATAAATTATATTCAGTCTGTTGTAACGTGTCTGTGTTTTTGAGATACACCATGTACCGGAAGGAATAACAGAGCTGAAATGAAATAGTGCCCACAGATTTTGTTTGTGTTTACTTTCCATTTCTGCCTTGTAGCCTGTAGTCTTTGGAGGAAAACACCACGGAAAATTTGCATGCTTGCTCATAAACAGCCCATTCAGTGCCTTCTGAACGCTCTCAAAGACATTTTGTTCAGTGAGAGCTTACTGCAAACTTTAAAGCTGTCTAAGTGGAGCTCACACTATTTGGCCTCAAGTGGGTTTGTCTTGTATCTATTCCATTTCTACTCCTAACATATGACAGTGTATAGCCATTAATAGCTAAACAACATTTATAAAAATATTATAAATTATTAAAAATATACTTGTGCTATGCTAGGAAGAATGAGTTTGTCCCAGGACTGCAGCTTTGGTCTTAAAGGTACAATATATATGTATTTTAAATGATTATATTACATAAAAACATGATGGAAATAAATGTCTAAATATAGTGTGGATAAAACAAATAGAATTCGTGTTGTGCGCGTAGCTTATCTGTCATTTTCTTTTAGTTTTTCTTTTAGTATTTTTTTTGATTGTCTATTTTTGTCTTCTGGCTTTCACTAATAATAAGATTTAACTTCAGCCAGTGACCACACGGACTAGGTTGTTGTTTTTTTTTTTAGATTTAATTCTGTTTAGATGTTTTAATTAAAATAGCCGGGACGAGACTCTGCTAACAAGCTGCTGAGCTGCAGAGTCTCCTCCCGGCTATTTTAATTAAAACATCTAAACAGAATAGACAAAAAAAAAAAAAATTAGACAATCAAAAAAAATGTATTGTGTTTATTGAAAAAGCGGAATACTTGATCAATGCCTTTTAATTGGTCAGTAAAATAATTGCAGACCTACCTTATAAAAATGATCAAATGATTTCTGCTTCATTGATCAGTTACAATAGGTGTAAAGTAACAATTTATCCAATTATATAAGTCATAATCCGATTCCCAATCAATTCTTAATCTACTCGTTTTCTCTTAGTTTTCTGCTGTGTAAATACATGTTTACATCTTTACATTTTAACCAGAATTGGAGTTTCCCCTCGGGGCTTGCCGTAATTTGGTAAGAGTGCATGTGCACAGGGGTGTGAGACAAGAAAAAGTTGTGAATAAATGTCTGTACCTAATAAACCAATTCTTTCCTTTTAAAAATGTAAGTGTTTGGGCGAACCTGCGACGAATACTCAGTTATATTTTACGTTTTTTGGTTTCTTGCATGTGCACGCGCAGGCCCGCACTGTCGCAATCTTATTTGAATTTAGAATCAATTCTGGACTTCTGGAAATTGATTCAGGAATCGGTAGAGAAAGAATCACGATGCATTGATAAATTAATTTTTTCCCCACCCCTCCTTTTATTCAGCATATGCTGTATTGTTATTAATGGTACAATCCAAAAATCGAGTGTTAAAATAAATGACCTTTGAATAAATTAAAAACTGTTTTGCTCAAAATGTTACATGCTTTGAGAAGTACTGACTGAAAAGGTTTATTTATGCAAATGATGTAGTGATTGGTGTTAATGTCAAGCATGAGTCTATAATTTCTGATTTTGTGCTCCTTCTGCCAATCTGGATCCATTTCAAACCCCTAACAAACCGAGTGAATGGTGCAGAGTCGGATCGAGAAAATTGAAATGGAATCAGTTTTGAGTGATTTTATGATCTTTTTTAGAAATTCATAACAAATTTAAGCATTACATGTTCATATTATTTTATATACATTTCAAATATAGTTTTAATAAATAAAAGACTTTTGACAAAAAATGTCAATGTACTGTAAAATGTTTTCATACTATTTATATTGAGTTTTTATAATTTTGTGGTATTAATGATGGACATGAAGAACAGATGTTCTGTGTTGCATGTAATATAATACACTGTAATACTAATGAACATTTTAAATATTAAGTTTTAAAAGCTGTCTGTTTTTTTATTTTATTCTTTATACAGTTTACTTACTTTTCTGTTTTCTGTTTCTACAGGTTTTCTAAAAAAGCAATCCGGTAAGTGATTTCTTGTCATGAGATTTTCATATCTGTTTTTTCACTGAAAAAAGGCCTGTCTGAGGCACAGGAAGGAATTTCAGGCTACTTAGTGAGTGAGCACCATATAGAGATCCTCCGCGATACAGACAGCCACAAAGGGCCTCTTTTTTTCAGATCTCTGACAGGAAGCTAGATCCGGGTTTAGAAAAAGAGCTGAAAAACTTGCCTTGACGTGCTAGTTGTTAGACTCCCAGTAATGGAACTTAATAGAAAATATTGCGTTTAAGACGTTACCAACAGTTTACAGGTAATGTCTTAAATGCAATATTTTCTATTAAAATCCATTACTGGGAGTCTAACAACTAGCACGTCAAGGCAAGTTTATCAGCACCATGTGCTACTAAAAAAAAAAAAAAAATTGCAACCCTGAGATTTCTTGACTAAAACAATATAAGAAACGCTCAGAGTGGCAGCTGTCGGCAAATCAGACCTATGCCTCTTTGTTTAAATCATAGAGGAGCCCATGAAGTGTCCATAGTCTTCAAGTGTGTGGGGAGAAATGATGGGCAGGGTTTCACTGCTGCTTCCCCTGCTGTTCGAAAATCTGTTAGTGGTAAGACAATGATGATGAGATGCTCCCGACCATCCTTCCTTAAATTAGTCGAGTCATCCAAGGGTGCAGGAAGTAAGCTCACCTTCCCCAATACAGTTGGACATACATCTGCTGGAGGTCTGTCGTAGGGTGAAGGCAAAGCTGTCCATCAAATGGCCGGAAATAAAAAGGTTCTGGAATAAGACTTTTTCACATCTTGTTCACGTCAAGGGCTTTCTTAAGACTTAACGTTCAGGGAATGGAGGATTTAGGGATGGCAGACGTTCCCCAGTTAAAAGTGTCCGTGGTAAACCACCAAAGGGGAGAGTCAACGGATGGGAGGGTCTCAGCTCCAGATCTGCCTCCAACTATAAACGTGTCCCTTATTTTTTTGTATAAAAGGTGGCAACTCGGCTGTGGCCATTTCCTGCTTGTTTTATGCAGGACCATCTTGACAATGGTAGGGCCTTTTCCATGTTTAAGGCTATTTGGCCACTTAGGACTGGACTCGTTTGGTCAGCATCCTCCCATTGGCTGCTTATGAGAAGAGCACTGCTCTGTGACTCGCTCTTGCCACAGTGAAAAGGGTGGGTGAGTTGCACGTGCTGTCAGTTCACCTCTCGTGTGAGGTTCGCCTCAGGGGATTGAATGGTAACCTTTAAGACCAATCAAGCGTTTCTCCCTAAAGTATTGGATCATTCTTGTGCAGACCTATGAGTGAAGCTGATAGGTTTTCACTCACCTTCTTCCCTGGGGCTGAGGAGGAGCAGCTGGCTACCTTGTTTATGCAAGCGAGAGTTTATGCACAGAGAACCTCTGCACTTTGCAGGAGCAATCAGGTTTTTGTTTGTTCAGTGGATATTTTGGGGAACATTGGATGAGGATTGTGTTATGTTACAATATAATAATAATAATAATAATGTAAGTATAGAGGCTCCACTGGAGTTGCGTATTCCTTCTAGATAATAAGCTACATCGTGGGTTCTAGTCAGGGGAGTTTATTGCTGGTCCTCGCCGCACACATTTGTAAGGTTCTACAGATTGGATGTGCCCAAAATCGGTTCTGAAGGGCCCAATAATAGACTAATGCGCATTAACCACTTAGTGTAATTAGAATTTAGTTTGCTTTATCAGCATAAAGAAAAACTGTACAGTTTTTGTAAGTATTTCAATTTTGACATTTTAAACCCCCAGTTATCTTAATATCAGGTGTATAAAGTGCATCATTTCCTAAATTCCTTTGTCACTAAAATGGTGTATACATTCACTCAAATACTGACTGTTTTCTTGTGTTTAATGTATCCCACTAATAGTAGCTGTCACTGTAATGAAATAAGTAATGTTTTTCTTGTCTCCATTTACTGGTTTTAATGTTATGGCTGATCTCTGATTCCGTCTTTACATTATTCTGTCATTCCCAGTGTTGGTGTAAGATCTTCACACAGTTTAAAAGTTTCGTCTGAAAATATATGCAGGCTAAAGAAATAAATACAACCTCAATCACGTTTACACACTGCCACCAAAATTTTTGTCCGTCATGAAAACAATTCTAACTGGAATGTTTTTCGCATCTGTAGCAAGGATGTAAAAAAATATTTTGACCAATTAATATCCTAGACATATTACCAGTCTTAATTTAGGATCAGTTGGTTCACAGAATATGGTGGTCTTCTGTTTTAATATTTAGCTTCAGTATTGCTAGCAAACTATCAAACTGAAACGCTGACATCCTGAAAAACTTTAAATCTCTGAGGGATTTGAAAAGCCTTAACTTTTTCCATACAAATTTCCCCTGAGACAGAAACAAACTCAGGTCTGTTTATGCGTTGTACTTTCTGTATTGAATCACAGAGAAGGGGTTTCGGGTAAGCGTGGCACACATGTGCACACTTTCAGAACCCTCACAGTTAGCGGTGCAATAGATAGCGGTTCAGTTCACTTGGCCTGCCGATTAATTGCTACTAAACTTGTGGATTTATACTTTTATTTTAAAGATTGCAGAATAAAAATCATTTTTACTGACTGTTTGTTTTATAAGCAGTTTCGTAACTACACAGAGCAGTCGTGTTCACATGACGGGGGGATGTTAATCAGTTAACGATAGCTAGAGGAGAAGCCGAAAAGATTGAATGGCACACGTTTGTTCAAATCCGATTGTTAACACTGCGCAAATCAACCCCATTACTTTTATTTAGCGTTTATGTAAACCCAGATCGATTTAAACATTTGATTGATTTCATTCCAATTTGAACGTGTCCAGCTCCTTACTCCAACGATGATGATGATGATGATGATGATGACGATATTTAATTCATTTTTTTCTGTTGATAAATGCTAAAAAGTTTCCTGTCTGGTTCACCTTAATGCCTAAAGTCAGTTGGGTATCAGTATGTGAGATAACTGCTTTCAGTAATTGAGAACATTTCTTTTTTTTTTTTAATTTATTCTGCAAAATACAAGCATTTTACTGCAGAGTTCTGTTCAGTTAGATAATTGAATGGATAAGTGGTAACCACCTAACAACTCTCCATGCCATGTCTATGTTTTACAGAACCAATAGCATTCTTATCAGAGATCATCCCCCAGACAAAAAGCCCAAAAGTGACAAAGCTTCCGTTGCTTCAGCACAAGACTTTGACGCTACAGGTAAAAACCTCTCTCTATTTCTCTCTCACTTTTAGCCCTCACTTCGCTTTCGGCCTTTTTTTCCCACCCTATACAAAGCCCCAAATGTGAGGCAGTTGGTTAGGCTGGAAAATGTGCACTGTGTGTGGTTTACACAGGGAACTGAAGTGCTCTGTGCTTCTCACATTAACGTCGAGCTCCTCAGAATGGCAGCGGTTGTCCTCTGTTCAAGGCCCAGACACCGAGTCATGGCCGAGGCCCTGACTCAAACAGTGCTGTGATTCAGCCTTCCTGACCATAAACTATGCATATGTTCCTGGCCCTGTTTTTTTGGCATTAAAACGACATTATCAGAGAGTGAGATTCCTCTATTTCCCTCAACAGCATCCTGCTAAGCAGAGGAGAAGATCTGTATGCATCATTTATGAAGTGTTTGTTAGGAAACAATGTGCTGATCATTGATTAATGATTCATGAATTAATGGAAGAATTAATTAGATTTCTCAGAAAAGCACGGCAGGGTTGATGATGATGAAGATGAAGAAAAATGATTAGGGTTAATGAGAAAGAACTAGATATTACTAGATAGAATTTTTCTGTATGTTTTTTTCTAATGGTTTCTTAAAGTAGTCTTTATCGTAAAGTGACGGTTAGTAGACACAAATTATTGAGATTAAAACTGCATTTAAACTAAATTAAAATGACAGAAATTTCTTTTCTAGTTCAGCTGGTTTAAAAAATATTTTTGAAATCATGTTAATTTATGGAAAATATTTCATCTCAAGTGTTTTACGTTTTTGCGACTGCAAATTTTTCAAAGACAAGTTTTTAAAATGACAATTTTTTTGTATGTCAATCACAAAATCCCTTTACGTTTCATGTGTTAAACATAAGTACAGAAAAAAAAGAAATTCATTACATGCATCAGCACAGGTGGGTTTTTAAAGACAATCTTGTAATTTTTTGCTAGCATGTGTCAAAGTGCATCACAAATTGTGAACTAAACTGCAATAAAATCTTTTTATCTTCACGTTAAGACAAACTTTGAAACTTTGCGCTAGTCTTCATACAGAAAAATATTTAAAATGTTGCTTAATAATTGACAGTTTTTACCCACTTCTGCACCTTCTAATCTAATAATTAACAGTTCACATGTTAGCTATAAAACATATGTGTTGTTTTGAATGTAAACAATGGAAGGGAAAATTCGACCATTTTGTTTATTCATCATCGTATCTGAATAATTTTCTTCAGTCAAATTGATGTGAATTGGAACTGTTTCCTAACAGTAAAACCCTGAAATGAGTTAGTATTTTAAGACTTTGTAAAATACATTAAATAAGGTGTGGAGTTAACGCTAGCTTTTCCACAATACCCATAACACCGCAGGCCTTTTTGGAGGTCGGGGCTTTGTGCATAGGTGCATTGTCATGCTGGAATGATGTCTGGGTCTTTTACCACATTAATGTAACAGTTTAGAGAATACATAAGTGTATGCTGAAAAGATGTCTTTTGCCGTATATTGGTACCCTTAAGGTGTTTTTAGTAATTGACCAGTGTTATAAAATGTTTTTTTTCTTTTTATGATATATTTTTGCACCTTTTAAGCAGATAAGAAAGCAAGTGAAGTTGAAAAAAAAACCTGGTTGGGTTTAGGAAAAGTACAGAGCCGGATCTAAATAATTAGTAAAAATTAATAAATTAATAAAAACATTTGCATGTTGATTTAGCACTTTTGCCAACTCACAGCTTTTCTGTTCAATCCTACCAGAGTTTTGCAGTATCCCATCATGTCTATGTCAGTTTCCTCCAGGTTTTCTGGTAGTATTTAAATTAAGTAAAAGAAGCAAAGTGCTCTCTTTGTGAATAGTGGCATCCTGTCCAGAGTAGATTCTCACCTTTAAAGGACAGACTGCGGATGCACAGTGATGTTTATGGTTTTCATTTAACGGGTCAATATAATTTTAGGCTAAAAATAACACAAGTTTTGGCCAAGTCTATTTTTTTTGGCTGTTTTCAGCCACAGAAACTTCTAGCAATTTCTTTACACTGCCACGTGTATGCTTCACAAGTTTTTTTTATTTCCTGTGTCCAAAATCTTTGCACATCGTCCCTGTGCTTCAGAGGTTTCCTCTCAAATTTTTTTTGTAGTCTAAAGGTAGTAGAATGATTGGGATCATCTTTAGTTTTTTTTAATTCATGATGTCCCTTAGAGTCCTCCAGGTATCCCATGACCCTGTATAGTAAAACCAGTACATATATAAATACACAGATATTTAATTGCTGGCTTTGTCCTGCCTTTAGCTCAACGGGCATGTTTCCTTTTTAGGGCTGGTTCAGAGATGTGTGATCATTCAGAAAGATGAGAACGGTTTTGGCCTCACAGTGAGCGGAGACAACCCTGTGTTTGTTCAGTTAGTCAAAGAAGGTAAGTGGACGATCTCTATTTCTTTCTCTCTCTCTCTCTCTCTCTCTCTCTCTTCTCTTCTCCATCTTTTTGTCTCCGTCTCTACACCTCCCCCTATTTTCCCTCTCCCCTTCTCTCTCTCTTTCTCTCTCTCTCTCTCTCTCTCTCTCTCGCTCACTCTTTCTCTCTCTCTCTCTCTCTCTCTCTCTCACTCTTTCTTGACCTCTCCTTGTCTTTCTGTTTCACTCTCTCTCTTTTTCTCTCTCTTTCTCTCCCGGAATGGAGGCTGATGTGGCTTGGCAGCAGGTCAGCAGAGGAGCTGATATATTGTGAGCACTAGCAATTAGAGGAAATAAGAGGAAGCCTTGTGCAGAGTTTCTGTCCTGACAGCCAGTGTTTATTATTTCCATACACTTTTACTCTTAAAACTTTCCCTTTACACCACATTAAGTCACATTAAGGGGTGGTGGGGTGAGGTGGGGCGGGGTTGGCGCGATCGATTACCCTCCCAAGTTCAATTTCCTACTTGGTTGCCCTGTTTGTGCTTACATTTGGCATTTAAATAATTCTGATAAAGATGCAAAAGATAAAATGATTGTGTGTGTGATGTGAAATGATGTCTGTAATGATACACTCGAAAAAGCTGCCCTGTAATATTGTACTCAGCAATATCCCATAATCAGCAGTCTATGCAGGGTGGAGTATCGAGCCACGTATGCTCTTAACTTGCTGTGAGAAATGACAGGAGCATGCTGTGCTCTCCATTTTGCTTAAATACAGCGTTTTTTTTAAAGCAATCTCAGAAATTTCTGAAAGGATTTTTTTCTAATAAAGAAGGTGCATTAAAATGTGTAATTAAAAAAGTGACAGTCAGACCCTAATAAATGCAATTGTTACCCATGTCCTCTGTTGTAGATGGAGCTGCTATGCGTGCAGGGGTTCAGACAGGGGACAGGATCATTAAGGTGAGTTTATAATCGACTGATATTTCCACTAGGGGTTTTATTCACATTTGTGTATTATGTTAAAATAATAATAAATCATCAATTATTTAGTCAGGAGGTGCTTTTAGGCGCAGATTTGTCCCAACCGGTATGCACTTACTCTAGTATGCACAGTCTCTAGACAGGCTGTTTAAAATAAACATCTGCATCATTTCTGGTAGCATGATCTTTTAAATTTATATTATTTGGCAGACAACCTTATTTAGAGTGACATACAAAAAGTGCTTTACATCTCTATCAATTATTAGATCAACACTAGCTCGCAAGATCATAAACAAAGTCAACCCAAATTTTGAAAAACAAGATGAGTGCTGGATATTGAAAAAAGATCTTTAACCGTCTCATTTTACATTACATCAATTACATTCCACCGACTTGAGCCAGACCTACCTTAGGGGATGTCTCTATAGAAGCGCTACACAATGCAATATTCATGCAGATTTATATGCCCAAAAGCTAAACAGCGGATATTGAATTAATAGCACATGGTATAATAAGTGAAAATCTCACTAGATAAACAAGCTTTATTTGATTGATATGATATTATATTTTGGTACCACGGAATAAATTGTCAACTGTAATAGTTTTTTTTTTATTCAGTGTTTACCGTAACATGTAAATTAGTGGGCGTGTCTAACTGTGTGAGCCTGAGGAAAACACTGGGAGTAGAACAAAAACTTAGAGATTATGAGATTTTTATATAAAGGTAACATATTTTTATTTTTAAATTTAGGATGTTTTCCTGTTATTTACTTTTGTTAATTTAAAAAAAAAATTATAATAATGTTTGTCCATAAAACTGTACAATGCGACCTACAGTGTAATTTGTTGTTATAGTAAGATAACCACATATAGTTAAGTTTATAAAATTATTAGTATTTAATTGCTTTAGTTAATTTACTGTATTTATCAAGGCCCAACTAGAAGGAACAAAGTAATGAAATGAAAAGCAATAAGTTAATAAGTACATTATGTAAGTGTATTTATTATATAATGCCCCGTTTGTTAATTTTCCAGAATAAATACTATGAAATCTCATGAATACCCTTGAAAAATAGAATTTTGGTCATGACGCCACCAATGACTATACAGTGGAAATGAGTGTTTTTTAATGTTAAATGTCAACATTTCTAAGTTGACACAAGTGTAAGTGCAGGTTAAGCCACTGTAGTAAAGTCACAGGGCTAAAAGTAAAATACAAGACAAACTAGAAGTCAACTGAACAGATACAAGTCAGACAAGATGAACAGGGTTAGGTAGAAACCGAAAACTGGAGCAGTAATTGAGTTAAACTGGGACATCGCGCAGCAGAACACAAGGTTTGTAAGTGATGTTTGTCTGACAGTCTCTTGAATAGGTGACCTTTGTGTGTGTGTGTGTTATTGGTAATAAGTAAGTCTAGTCAGGTGACTTTGAACCAGGCTGTGTGAGTTCTTGGGAAGGAGGATGGTTGTAGGCCACAGTACATGGTGGTAGTTGGAGTCCATTAAGTCTGTGTATTTACAGTACATAATACATTTAGCATAGAAGCATAAAATCCAAAAATGATCTTATAGCTTATGTAAATATAAAACGCAGCGCAAACGTGTGAACCTGATCAAACTAACGACAACACGGAACAATTGCTAGCACGTATTTGTGGCGAAAATTAAACAAGTGATTTAGATCACGCAGCAGCTAAACGTATGTGTTGTCCTTTCCAGTCTACTCTTCAGATATAATGAGAGCAGAGTGTCTCTGTACATGTGAAAAAAGTCAGGCTTTTAGAATGTGTGACTTGCCAAACGAGGTGATGATGAAAGGAAAATGCAAACATTTTCTTTGTGTTCTGTCTTTTACTCTCACAGAACATCTGTTAGTTAAGAAAGTGTGTATAAACAGGAAAACATTAAATGAAGTATGTACGGAGTGCATAAGGACCCACCATTATTCTTTGCCTTTCAATTCCCACACACATTTCTGTGTTTAGTTTGCCACCTGGTGGCCACAATTGTGTGGTGAAGAATCAGAATATATTACGTTTGTTATTTGTAAATGTTAAGTAAAAAATTATGCTGTGCCTCCAGTCAGAATTTTTAGGACTATTGGTAATTAAAAGGCATTTAGGAAAGCTATACCCAAAATGGCTATGAGTGTGTGCTAAATTTAAATAGCTCACAGCAGTATGCTTGAGGCAATTATTTTGTTCATTTCTTTTTATTTCATTTCTTTTTTTTTTAGGTCAATGGTACCTTGGTGACACGTTCGAACCATGTTGAAGTGGTGAAGTTAATTAAATGTAAGTTTATCTTTAGTTTTCCTATTGTTAGTAGTAGACTTATGTTCTATTCCATCCAGAACGGCATTCAGTTTAAGACATTTTTACCTCAGTTAAGGCGAAAATTAACACCAATGTTTTTTTTCTTCTGTAAGCATTTGACATTCCTTATCCAAAGTGACTTACATTTATTTCATTTATTTAACTGGGGTTCAATTGGGGTTAAGGGTCTTGCTCAGGAGCCCAGTAGTGGTAATTACACATTGACCACTGAGCTAACAACACCCACCCCTGGCTTCTAAAAGTCTCAAAAATACATTTGGTTAAAATATTACTTGTTTGCTTGGCTGGGAGATACCATTACAACTTTACTCATACTTGGATTCATTAAGTAAGTACTTTAATATGAGCCATTGAACATTGCTGTGGACATGAAATATAAGACATGGAAAAAACTCAGTTCTGATCATGACCATCACTAAATAGGCAGAACTTCCAATTTTGGCACCTTAAAAAAAAAAACCATAATTGTTCTGCAGAATGAATTTATAGCTGTGGACAGCCTTGAGCGAAGCACTGGAACTGTTGCTAAACTGCTAGAATTTGTGCCGTGACTCGAAAAGTCTTTCAAAAGCAGATTTCTTTGACAATTATTGCAAACGTCTTTGATAAATCTATCAGCATGGCATCCTGTACTGATCCTTTCTTTATATTTTCTTTTAGCCGGCTCCTACGTGGCCCTAACTGTCTTGGGCCGACCACCGGGGTTACCCCAGGTCCCTCTTTCAGATGTTGATCTAAACCTAGAGTCACTAGATGATAATGGGGCATCCTCAGTTTCTTTTCCACATTCTCCAGCACAGATCCGGTTCAAGCGGGACAACAAGGTAGCCTAACACAACAACCTATCACTACTTATCCCATCACTCAGGCCTCACCTTTATATTTAGTCTGTTGTATTCTCCTTTCTAAGTGGTACTGTGTCTATTAATGCTATTGTATCTAATAGTATTGGTAGAAAAAGGTGAGTAGTCAAAAATTACAAATAAAAGTTATAAAAATAATGACTCGAGTAACAGTAAAAGTATTAATGAAGTTACTTAAGTAAGAGTAATAGTTGATGGAATGACCAGACCAAAGAGGCACTAGTTACTTTTGATCTGATTAAATTCTGAATTCAGAAAAAATACTAACAATCCACTAACTAAATGTGTAAATTAATACAAAAAAGAAGTCAATGTTTTAGATTTTACAGTAACTTATGTTTGAAGAATCTATAGTTAAATATTCATTAGCATGAAACTTAACTAATTCGATTAAAATTTTTACTTAAGTGAAAGTAAAAGTAAGGTCAGTTAAACCTACCCTTAAAATATATTTTCCAAAAATTTACTCAAGTAAATGTAATGCTTACTACCCACCTCTTCTGCTGGCTTTGTTTTTATTCGCCTAATCTTTTTGTTTGAAATGTGTGTCAATTATACTGCAATTTGTGAAATTTCTTTTTATGATTTTGGATTTTTTCTGCTTTTCCCTGGATTATTAAGGAAGAGAACAGCATCATACACAGCCTAAAAGTGGACAATTTAGAAAAGAAGAAGCAGACTAGAAGACAAGATTTCCAGGTTAGAATAGAATAGTACAGTTGGTAAATAAAAGCATCAATCAGGGTTGTATTATTAGTTATTGTATAACACTGTCTATAACACCGTTTGCATTCACACTGAGGTTCTGTTATAAACACTGTAGACCCACTGTGTAAATATGACCTTGGCTGATAAGAAGTATACTTTTCCTGTTGTGGCCAAACTGACAGCTGCATTCCTAACGATCACTGAAGGAGTTGTGTCTCTTCCTAAGCTTGTCGTCGGCTTGTAGTGAACGTGTTACTGTTTGTTATTACTATAGGTTTCTTCACTCAAACTGAGTGATTGTTAACCGATTTTGAAGAATTTGTTGAAATTTAAAAAGGACGGCATGGTACTGACTTCCTTATTTTTGGCTTGTACAACATGAAGGAAGAGTATGTCAGTAATCCTACTGTACGGCTATTAAGGGACATCCAAGAAGCCAAAAGAAACACACAGGTACAAGAGCAGTTCAATTTGCTGTTGTTGTTTTAACTACGAGGTCATGATGAAGTTTACTTTGTTTTGTCCATTTTAATACTTAAATTTTTTATTCATCAGTTTGGGATGTTTATTAGCTGCAGAGTTATCACATTATAAGAATATGGTAATATAGTTATGGTTATGGTATATGGTATGGTATAGTTTATTTACCACATTTGCAGTGTTTACTGTCATAATTACAACTAGAACAATTCATGCGGCCACAATTTTTGACAAATTATTAATAGACTTCTACAAGTTTCCAATTTTTACATTTTTATATAATTTCTTGCTTTTAATTTATATGTTTGACAGCAAAGTTTGACTTTTTTTAGTCCTAATTTTCTATTCCACTTCATTTTGGAAGCTTTAAAGTTAATTGTGATTTTAAGGTCGTGAGACTTTTTAAAACATCCCTTGTTGGACATGTTTACTTAACTAAAACTTACATTAATATCTTTCTGGTAGTTGCCAGACACCTTAACCCAAAAGAAATTACTGGTACATTTAAGCAGTTGAGGGCCTTGCTCAGGGGCCCGACAGTGGCAGCTTGCTGTTTCAGTGCATTTAAACCTGTGATTTTCTGATCACTATTCTGCGTTTAGCACCATGGACCCTTCTGCTGACTGTTAAGCTGTCCCAGCTGAATGTGCCAAATGCTGTCAATCAGTGGATCACAGATTTGTTGACAGACATGAGAGCTCAGGCCTGACTGAGGAAAAAATCGATCAGTCTGGGGGCATTTCAGTTGTCACCTTTTTTATTAAATTTTACGCTTGAATTGAGCAGTAAACACAACCCAGTCCTAAAACCAGTATCCAGTGATGAGCATGTTCTGGTATAGTCACAACCTGACCGTTTGATTATCTTATCTCTCTGAAGTGCCAGCATCTGTAGTTATTTTGCTATGACTACAAAACCCAAAATTGATTTCATTTAATAATGTAATAATGTTGGCACCAGCAACCTCATCATTGCTTCTTAGCACATGGCTTTGAGGGCTTTACTGTGGGCTTACACAAGTTCCTGTGCATCACTATATCCAACAAATTATAAAGAGGAACATAGCAGCCAATGTTGTTTTTGAGCCAGTTCCTTTCACAGACTCTACCCTGCAATCACTGAGTCCATCCCACGTCATTGGTACTGTAACTGCACGCTTGGGCTTCTTCACAGCACATGGACGAGCACATAATCAAGGCAACAATAGGGATCATTAGATATAGACTGGCATTGCTTCGTGACATGTATGACTGAAAGCAAATCGAGCTTTCTCTGTAACCAAAGAGGATGACGGGTATCTAAAACCAAGTCCATTTTTCACTTCCCTCACATTCATTTATTGTAGGAATCCGATAAAGCATATCACAAAAGCATTGTTTCGGGGGGGTGGGTTTTCCTTTCTAATCAGGATGTGAAGTTTAGGATTAAGGTCTGGTGATTGAATTGGCCAGTAAAAATAACACTTTTTGTTTTATTCCATCTTTATCTTTCTGGATTATGACATTCCTCCTGATAAGATTGAACAGATTTATCTGTAAATAGGCAGACAGAATGTTACTGTAAACCTCTGAATTTACCCTCGTTCCGTGGTGGTTGTTTCATTTTAGGGTTTGGTTTTTAGAGCACCAGTGGTCTAAATTGTCTTAGCAACTCTTTCTTCCTCCTTATGCAATGCCTGTGACTGACTGACTTTTTCCATAGCCTTTAAAATAACTTGAATTAGATATTTTATCGTTGTATATCATTGTACTTCTTAAAAAAAAACCTTATAGACTTTGTAGTGCAAAATTACATTTGAATTTAGGATATTAAATGTTTAAATGATTTATCATGTGGGTTATATGTTCTAATATTTTGTATTCATTGAATAAATTAATACAAATTTCCAGTCGTTTCTGAGGGAACTATGGACGAGCTTACAGACGTCCATGACTAGCTAATGTTACCACTGCCACAGAGGACATAGCTGCACATTTACAATTACATAGTTGCTAATCAGAGCGTCAATTTTTTAAACACTAACAATGTTTAATTTACAGGATGGCCAGCCTGCCGGAGAGCCTAAGGCTAGTGGTGTGGTGGATGTGGACGAGGCTGGTTCAGATGGCTTATGGAGCCCTGTAAGTTTATCGCAGGCCCTTCAGCGCCACCACTCAGTTTCACCCAAAACTGTTGGCCAAAAAGACTCAAACAGCCCGAAAAGCACACAACGAGACAGCTTCAACTCTTGTTCTTCACCTGAGAATGCAGACGTCTCTGAACTGGTGATGAAATCAAACAGCGTTACTAACACACAAGAGTGTGTAATTTACACACTGGTTAACTTTCTACTCTTTCATGCCTTGTGCAGGATTCACATTTCCATCCCAGTGTGAAAAGTGCTTCCCTCTGTCTTGCCTCTCAGATCATTGGGGCTGAAGATGACTGCTTTGACTCAGAACATGAGCAGGAACAGGTACACTAAAATTCCTGGTTTTCATCTAGTTTAGATTATTTTGACATGTCATTCCCCACCTTGACTTCTTTTTGCCTCTGTGCATTTACCGTGTATGTGCAGTGTAACTGTTTCCAGAGTTTGGAGCTGCTTAAGAGTCGACCTGCTCACCTTGCAACTTTCCTGCACCATGTGGTGTCCCAGTTTGACCCAGCTCCTGTGGTAATGACTTTATAACAACAGTTTTATATATACTTAAGTCATTAATTATTTAGTCCCTTTATGATTTCGTAGCTCTTTTGGTGATTGTTGCAGGTTTATATCATTGATTTCAGGGAAGCTGGTGCAAAACATTTAATGCATGTTAATATGTTTTTAGGTGTTTTGTTGAAATAAAAGCAACATCGTGGATTTGCTTTGCACGTTTCTTTGCATTGATTTTTACAATAATTTCGTTAGTTAATGAGACACATTAGTGCATCATCAAAATAAAAAAATATCAAGGAAGTGTGTTTTGGGCAGGGCACTATGATGGCTGGTCAAATGCAAATGAAAATATCTGTGATTAGAATGCGTGGGGATTGATCGAAATCCTGGGAAAAAAGATTATTCCGATATTGACACTGATTATACTAATATTAGAGTAGAATTAGCTAGCGTAAACAAGAAGCAAGAAACAAGAAAGAAAAAAAATAAACCCTTACTCTTTTCAACAGGTTTTTTGTTGTTGTTGCACCTTTTTGTGAACTATTATATCAGTATTGAGCTGTTTTTGATGTGACTCAAGCACTTCTTATACGTCGCTCTGGACAAGAGCGTCTGCTAAATGCTGTAAATGTAAGCAAAACAGCTTTATGTTTAAATACAAATTTAAAACATTTACAGCATTTAGTAGACAACCTTATCCAGAGCAACTTTCATTTATCTCTTTTATACAACTGAGCAACTGGGGGTTAAGGGCCTTGCTCAGGGGTCCAACAGTGGCAGCTTGGTGGTGCTGGGAATTGAACACTGATCTTCCAATTATCAGTCAAATGCCTTAACCACTGAACTACTACTTCCCACAAAGCAGGGAATGCAGAAAGGAGGATGGGGGCATAGTTGCCATCCCTATTTATTAGTATTTGATCAGCGTGCATTGTTGAGATAAAGTGATAGTGATCTAAATGCATTCCACAATTAGTGATGGCAATCAAAGCAAAACAAATCGAATGATAATGTGCATACAAGAGTGTGAACTGAAGCAAGTGTCCAAATATTTTTTTTTATTCATATGAGAAATTTAGTAGTATATTTGGCATTTTACATCAAACAAGTCGGCAAGAGTTTCTAATGCAAGTTGATGTTAGCAATTGATTGTACCTTTGATTTAATTCAAAGTGCTGTACATAAAGTGTTAGATGAAGTCACACTGAATATCTCCCAAGCAGACCAAAAAACTATTACAAAAAAACGCCAGTGAAGAGGTGATGTGTGAGAAAGACCAATGTGCAGAAAATCACAGTAGTCCAATAATGTTAACAAAGGGGAAGTGGGGGAACTTAATGGGTTAGGTGTTTGTCTGCTAAGTGGAAGATTGATTCCCAGCACCACCAAGCTGTCACCAGTTGGGCCCCTGAGCAAGGCCCTTAACCTAAATTGCTCAGTTGTTTGAAAGAGATAAATGTAGGTCACTCTGGTTAAGAGCGTCTGTTAAACAGCGTAAATGTAAACGCAAAGAACATTTTTGAATTACAGTTTCCTAGTAAAGAGAAACTCTTTTAACTTTGGAATAGACCTTAAGTTAAAGAGATCTAATCTAAAAAACAACATGTCTAATCTGTTTATTAAATAGTAAATAAACCCAAAGACAACACTGAAATCTTTAAGTACTTTACTGGAGTTTTTGGAATACATCTGTGTGTTTTTATATGTATTCAAGATATAGTTCCATGTTTACTCTTATAATAAACTTCACACTCCTGGAAATGCTTTTCATTAGATGGATGTGGGGATACATGAAAAAAAACAAAAAAAAAAAAAAAACTCAGCCGCTAATGTTGACTGGGGAGCTCTGGGGTGCAGTCAGTGATCCATGAGGTGTTGAATGAAGTTAAGGTCAGGTTTTATGAGGAACACTCAAGTGGTTTCCACAACAACTATTAAACATTGTGTCTTTCTGGAGACTTGGGATTTTGTGCACAGGAGAATTTTCATGCTGGAACAATAAAGGAAAATCTTTAATGCTATAGAGACTTCCTAGACAATTGAGTGCTTTTGACGTTTTGGCAATGGTTTGAGAAAAAACACACTTGTGGGTAACCTGGTACGGTGTCCTTCCCCATAGTGTGTGCCCTCTCAGCCAATACTCTATTTGCCAAATTAAACAGCTTTTAAATGTATAGGGTCTTTCATAGAATTTTATATACATTTTATTTCTGTCTTCTGCATAGCTTTGCTATTTGTACACTGACCTGTACAAGCAGACCAACTCGAAAGAAACCAGGCGCATCTTCATGGACATGTACACCTTCTTCATTGACAAGGGAGCTGTAAGTAAAACTTTTTATATCTGTGTTGTCAAAGTCTGTCTTTTGTTTTTAGAGATAAATCTGAGCATCTCAGCATGTGTCCTCAGTCTTGTGCATATTATTCTTTATTTCATATACACTGGTCTTTTCTAACAGTACATCTTGTTTATTAGCTTGTACTATTTAGTTATGTGCTTTTGCAATAGTGCTTCCTGCAGGTTCTTGCACCTGCAGATGCTCTATGATCAGAAGATTTTAATTATTTAACATAATCTTTTTTTCAACAGAACTTAAAAGTAACAGTGCCTGAAGCTGTCGCTTCTGAACTCGGTAAGTTTGCATTAAAATTAAAAGTTTTAATTAATGCAAAATACTAACGAGCATAAACGTGTGTGGATTATAATTAGGTATTTTTGAGTTAAGTGTTATTTGTTCTTTAAGTCTTTCTCGCTGTAAGCAATTAGACCTCGGTGGACGGCATGTGCCGTTCTGCATTAGGACACGCAGGGTTTATAATCTAATTTAGCCTTCAGTATACAGCACATTATACTGTCTAAAAAATTTTGAGTTATCATCTACATACCTGTGCGAAAGGTTGTTGTAACAGATAAATAACCATATTAGCATTCATACAACATGTTGGAAGGTGCCCTCAAAGAAAAAAAACCACAAAGACAAAAGATGTCTTTTTGTTCTACTTTTTTATTCTACATGAATGATCTGTTGGGTTTCCAGAGAGACGGAGACCAGAGCTGATTCCTGAGGAGTTGCACAGACAATACGTTCAAACCATGCAGGACACGCTTCTTCCTGATGTTAGTCGAATTTTGGAGGACTTTAGGTGGGTGTGTTGCTAAAGGTGAAAAGTTTTCTTGGTGGTAATTTCCTATTTATACGGGTTAGTCTTGACCAGGGGTGGGCAATCTAGGTCTTTGAGGGCCAGTGTCCTGCAGAGTTTAGCTGCAACCCTAACTAAACACACCTGAACCAACTAATCAAGATCTTGCTAGGTATACTTGAAACTTACAGGTAGGTGTGTTGAGCCAAATTGAAGCTAAACTCAAGCTGCCCACCCCTGGTCCAGTCTATAACGATACAATGAAATCCCAACTCAAGTTTTTAGCATTTATTGTTTCACATTTCTGCACAGTATTAAAAGACTTGTTAATACTGTTCCATGACTTTTCCTACTAAAGATCCTAATAAATTGATCAGGAAACCGGTAACACTAATGTAAATTTTATACACAAATTAGGTGAAAGAAAGTTTTAGGGAAGAGGACCCATTTTCATTGAAATTGTCTGGAAAATAACTAAATTAAAAAATCCTAATTTGAATTTCAATTAAACAACTGGTTGTGTGGAGTTAAACGTTGGGCATAATTAAAAAAAATTAACTTGAACTGTTCATAATTTATAGTGATTAGAGCGAACAGTGGACATCATAACTTTACAAAATTTACATTGTGTGTGTGTGTGTGTGTTTATACAGACAAAAACACAGTATGGGGCTTACCTTAGCTGAAGGAGAACTAGCACATCTAGACACGGAGCAGATAAAAGATGCCACTGCTCTGGAGAGAGAAAAATCCTGTGCTGAGAACATCCTGGCCAAAATAGACGACATTCTGTAAGAGTCTTTTCCAAATCCATTAAGGCTAAACCTTCTGCCTAAACCCGCTCTTTCTCCTAACCTGTCTGTGTCATGTAACAGGTTGTCGTCGCTAGCTGCAGAAGAGGAAAAGTGGTAAGGAAGACCTTCCATGTCCACCTTGCACAAACATTTCAGAGACAGTATTTTATAATGGGCCATCTGCGCAGGGAAATGGGATCTTTAGTCAAAGCTGTTAACTTAACATTGTGTATGAAAGTACAAGTGCTGCATACAGAAAAACATATGCAAGATGCCATCTGGCTCTAGCAGCATTGATGTAGTGAGAAGAGTAATGAAGAGGGCAGTTAATGACATATGGTACAGTACAAGCTCTATGGAGGAGAAGAATGTGGCTACATGGGTCCTAACATACTCTTTACAAGCTTAAAGGTAGCATATTGTAATGTAAATGTGAAGACTCTACGTTAGCTTCTGTCATATTTACCATGTTTAAATTTAGTCGCTAAGGCAAAATGAAAATGTGTTGTGTAAAAGGCTTGTTCTTCTTTAATGCAGTACCACTATACAATATGTGATCTACGTCTACATGAAGAACCTGGGTGTAAAAGTCAAAGAGCAGCGCAACCTAGAGTCGAAACGTGTGCGCATAAATTTCCTGCCAAAAATCAAGGTGATTTTCTTCCATCCTTCCATTCTGGATTTTAGAATTCAAATGAAATTGAATGTTTGGTTTTAAGGAACTCATTTTAAGAGTTGTTTTTAGTCTGGATATTTGCAGAAGAGCAGTAAGCTGGAGAAGGAAGGAGAAGAAAAGGTGAAGAAGCCTCGTTTCAATATCCTGGTGCCTCAGCGCCGGCCAAGCCGTATCGAAACAATACCTGGTAATATTGATTACTGTGTTCTGTTTACAAGTGGTGGTAGGGACTGTTTGACTAGTCGACTTTAGTTTTACCATTTTGGTTGATAAACTCAGAAGCTTATTTAGTTTTAAATTTTACCATATTGTATGATGGAGTGTGATTGTGCACTGTGATGGGTTGGTTCCAGGCTTTAGACTTGTTGTAAAATTGTAGAAAACTAGGAATTACTTAAGCTATTTTTTTTTAAATGAAATCGAATACTCTGTATTACTAGTGTTCATGTTTGTGCCTATCCAGTAGGTCGCTCTATGGATGGAAGCAAGCCAAAGCCTCAGAAGCAACTTTCACAGCCAGCATTTGGAAAGTGTGAAGTGGTAGATGGTGGGCGTTTACGGGGAAGCCTGTCGAGTGAGGGCCCGGACTTGATCCAAAGCCCTACAGTTAACAGCAGCATTCCTCTTTGCAGCCCTGTCTCAGATTCAGCATTCAGAGACCCAGACTGCAGTAAGTACTGAAACACTATAGCTAAAGCTGCTAGTGGGATTTACAATCAAGTCCAGGGTTATTCACACCCATGTTACTGTTAAAAAAAACAGGTACACAGGTTCGTATCCCCGTCAGGAAACCGTTTACTCCGGTTTCCTCCCACAGTCCAAAAACATGCATGTTTGCTTGATTGGTGATTCTAAATTAGCCATAAGAGTCAGTAAGTGAGTGTTTGTGGTTGTTTGTCTGTATGTGGCCCTGCGGTAGACTGGTGACCGGTCCAGGGTGTACCCCTTCCTTTCGCCCAATGACAGCTGGGATAGACTCCAACAGATCACCAAGACCCTGATTAGAAAAGGATGGATAGATGGATGGATGGATTTTTTGTATAGTTATTGGTCTTTACTATTTATTGTGACTTAAAACCTGCCACATAAATCCTTAAATAAATGAAATATCCAAACAAATTAGCAGTGTGTTACTAAACAGATCCATCCCAACCAACAGAACAAAAACTGAGCAAATCAGAATATCAAACACTGACCTGCTATTTGCAAAAACAAAACCCCTGCTTGTCTACTGCAATAGTTTTTCTCCAGGGTTTTTGGGGTTTGCTTGTAGATGATCCTGATCAGTTTAGTGAAGGTCAGAGGACTGTGTTGTCATGTAAGATGCATGATTCAGTGCTTATGGAAATTTTACATCTATTTTATTTTAAGGTATGAAGCTTTTGGGTATGCGATGAAGCATTCTCTTTTTCTGAAAGATCCATCCATGAACAAGTATTGACTTCTTGAAAACCGCAGTCAGATTTTAATTTAAAATTTACTGATACCATTATAAAGGTCATATATTTTTAGCTTGTGAAGAGTTGCATGTTGTTCTATACTTTTTATTATTATTTTAGTGGATTGGGGTATTTTCATTTAGTTACTGTTTTGTAGCCATTGTCTGATTTATGAATGTTTGACCTCTGTGTAACCTCATATTATACTTAAAGTAGAAAAAGAAGTGTCATAGAGTAAATAAATAAATTGCTGCAAATCTCCTTTTGGAATACTAGTTTCTATCTCAGACTACATTACCCATGACTAGCCTTCAATCTAACTGTACCCGCTAGAACTATTTATTTTTCTAATAAAATAAAATAGGGTCTTGCAGTTTGCATCATGAACAGTTTTGGATCAGGAATATATATATATATATATATATATATATATATATATATATATATATATATATATATATATATATATGTGTGTATTATATTTCACTCAAATTGACGAAGCGACTTTTTTAAAAGCATTGCATTTGCTCACCAACTGTGCCGTGATGATCAATGAACATCGAAAAGACCTGATAGATTAAAAACAGTTGGCTTTAACGAATCTAAACAAGATATAATTGTTGCATAAAAACAGCCTCCACTGATCACTTACATTCATCCGGATCTTGGCAGCACATTTCAAACAATTCAGTTGTCAGACAAATTGATCAAGATGTCCATTTACACTAAAGGTTCAGTGCTGAAGAAATAGTGCAGCTTTGCAAATGCACTGAATAGGAAAACCATTAGGGTGTCATTTTCTACTACAAATGGAGCGTGTGTGCTGAAAATAATAAAAGGGAATGATTTAGTGTATGATGTGATTCTGAGAAAGAGATCCAACAATATCTTTGTCACATTTAGACAAGCCTTAAAAACCCTTCCTGATTGCAGGAAGCAGCTGAATGTGATTTGAGACACAGCTATGATTTGTTCCATTCTGTTGCCACCATCATGGAGTGATGCAGGAATGATTCCTACCGTGCCTTGAAAAAGTATTCATACCCCTTGAACTTTTTCACATTTTCTCACCTTACAAAAACAAAATTTATATTTAATCTTTTGCCCATTCTTCTTTGCAAAATAGCTCAAGCTCAGACAGATTGGATGTGGAGCCTCTGTGAACAGCAATGTTCAGGTTCAGATGTTTATTGGGATTTAGGTCTGGACTGGGCCATTCTAACACTGTAGCTGTATGTTTAGGGTCTTTGTCTGGCTCAAAGGTGAATCTCCTTCCCAGTCTCAATTCTTTTGCAGCCTCCAACAGGTTTTCTGCCAGAATTGCCCTGTATTCAGCTCTATCCATCTTCATATCAACTCTGACCAGCTTCCCTGTTCCTGCTGAAGAAAAGCATCCCCACAACATTCAGAGTGGGGATGGTGTGTTCAGGGTGATGAGCAGTGTTTCTTTTCCGCCTCACATAGCGCTTTACATTTAGGCCAAAAAGTTCGACTTTGGTCTCATCTGACCAGAGCACCGTCTTCCACATATTTGCTGTGTACCCTACATGGCTTGGGGCCAACTGCAAATGGGACTTTTTATGTTTTTCTTTCAACAATGGCTTTCTTCTTGCCACTTTTCCATAAAGACCAGATTTGTGCATTACACTACTTATCATTGTCCTGTGGACAGAGTCTTCCACCTGGTCTGTGGATGTCTGCAGTAACCATGGGCCTCTTGGCTGTTTCTTTGACTTGTGCTCTCTTTGCTCGGTCTGTCGTGGTAGGTTAGGTTTGCGATTGTGGCATACTTGTGCTATTTTTGGATGATTGATTAAACAGCGGTACTTGAGATGTTTATATTATTTTTATTACCTAACCATGCTTTAAACTTCTCCACAACTTCATTCCTGACCTGTCTGGTGAGTTCCTAGGTCTTCATAATGCTGTTTGTTCACTAGTGTTCTTTAACAACCCACTGAGGCCTTCACAGAACAGCTGTATTTATACTGAGACTAAATTACACACAGGTGGACTATTAACTAATTAGGTGACTAATTGATTGCACTGGATTTTATTTAGGGGTATCAGGATACAGAGGTCTGAAAACAAATGCACACCACACTTTTCAGATTTTTATTTGCCTGAAATGTTAAAAACTGAAAAACATTTCTATTCCACTTCACAATTCTGTGCTACTTTGTGTCGGTCTATCACATAAAATCCCAATAAAAAACATTAAGGCACTGTTGAACCTATAAATGAGTTAGAAATTTATCTCTTTTGGTTTTGTCATTTTGATGCTAGCTTGTTAAAGTGAGTTTTTGGTTAAAAGCCTGAAATGGGTTTAAGATATCCACATGTTTAAATGAAATTGAGGTAAACTGACATGTTAGTGAATTTGGTGTAACTAAAGCAGCCACATGTATATACATCTCTAAATAAACAAAACGCAACTATTACTTCCAACTGTGTTTTCTAAACCTCATATTTCATATTTAGTTTTCATTTCTGCTCCTATAGTAACCTACAAATGTCTGGAAATCCTGCAGTATCTGTATCATTAAACACTAATGTTGGGTAAAGTGGTCTGTGGTGCAGTAAAAGTTTCGGTTTATCTCAGAAGTTTTCAGTGGGGTTGAGGTCAGGTCTTCATGCAAACTTTTCCATACCAATTTTACCATCCCAACATACAGGGACATTATTGTGCTAGAACACACTATTGGGCCTCTTAGATTCAGTGTTAAAATGCTCCTAAAATTTTACATTTGTTACAACAATTTGGGTGTGCTAACAAACTTGTGTCCTTATTGTGTTGATTAGTATGTTAAGAAGGCTTGTTTAAATGTAAGCAATTATTTTTTACCTATAGGCCCATCATCCATGCTCCAGCGGCTGAGTGACAGTATGCAAGTTGGAGATGGGCTAGAAATGACATATCCTCCCAGCGATTACATTCCCTACGGTGTGGAGCATCTTGATGAGGACAGAGACGGTGACAGGTACGCAGTCAGAAACGCAGTCGGACTCCCACTATAGTGTGAAAATTTGTGTTACATGCTGCATTACATACACTCTTCTGAACTGTATCCTAATAAATCCTGTGCTAATTTTATAACAGACCATGTGCTAACAAGTCTGCACACTGTTAATTTTCTAGAGATAGATCTGCAGTTTAAGAAATTACTTTATACTGCCTGAAGAACCAATCAAGTGATATTCATGACAAACAAAATTTAAAAAATCCTAGGGCTGTAATTTGTAAATAAATTTATAAAATGCTTGTCTCTCTTTGGCCCACCATGAAAGACTAGTGGCAATTTTGAACTGTTATTGTTTTAAATATCACATTGTAACTGTTTTACTGTTGCCATTAACTTATTTGTAGCCAGGGTTGCACAGTTCTGGGAATTTTTCAGGCTGAAAACTTTCTATGGGAATATATAGGAAAAAATAGGAATATATGAGAAATAATGTGAATATATGGGAATTAATGGTAATTATAGGACATTTACAGGTTAGCCTATAACAGGATTTAATGTAATTTCAGTTAAATTTCCATCCTACATATTCTTCAGTCGCATACACACAGCACTGCAGGGCTCTTGATGCTAAACTTCCACATGCAGTGTACATTCCTCTAAAACAGACAGTGCTTTTAAAGTGTCATTTTTAAAGTGTGTATTGAATTGGTTCGATTTCATCTGTCGATCAAACAGAATGTTTAGATTTGTTTCTATATAGAATTATTATAAATTTTTTTACATTTCTAAATAATTAAAAAAAATACTACACATTCCTGTACAGGGATGTAAAGAGAAGGTAAATTTATGTTAATGTTTTCTATGGAAACTAGAAAATAATATTTCAACTTAACAGGAACATTTTCAAAATTTCTAAGGCGTAAGTGCTTCCACAAATTTAACGGAAATTTTCTGCCTCTTTGCATCCCTATTTGTTGCTGTTATTAGTTTCGCCTAATTTGTGCCGTCTTTTTGTCTGTGCATTTTGGTTAAATGGAGCAGAACTTGTATTGAGATTTCTATCAAAATATTTCTAGCACTACCCTTTCTTTACTCCTATTTTGCATTAATCTGCTCTCCAAAACGACCGATCCGAATTTATGATCAAGAGATTCTGTTACGATGTGTGATTTTAATTGGTGACAGCAAATCAGGCTATGAATAAAAGCTGAATAAAATCATATGGAAAATATAATAGTCTCACTTAAAAATCTGCAGGATGTAACTGAGAAGAATACGTAGGTGATCCTTTTTTTCTTCTTTTTCTTCTTTTAGATTTGTAGATGTGGGCACGCCAAAGCTAAGCAGAAGGTATTTCTGTTGCCTGCCCTTCTCCATGTCAACATTTATCTTCGCTTTAATTTCAGGCCGTTGAAGTTGGTGTTTTGATGAGCAGATCTGTTGTTTATATACCTTTCTTTTATTTAATTATTTTATCACTTTCTGTTTACTGTCTCAGGTTAGAGGAGACTCTGAGCGAGGACGACGGTGTTTACTCCGACATGGATCTTCCAAACTGGCAGCAGCTTGTAAAGATGGAGGTTCTTGCTGAACTTACACCACAGGAGATCAAAAGACAAGAAGTTATTAATGGTGGGGTGTGAACACTGAATATACGCTGAATGTATATTATACAATTTTCAAGAATACCGTAGAAAGAGAAAGTAATGATGTATATTATTGCTGTATGGTCTCAGAGCTATTCTACACAGAGCGTGCACATGTGCGCATGCTAAAGGTCCTGGACAATGTCTTCTACCAAAAGTTGACCCGTGACAACATATTACCACCTTCAGACATTAAAAACATCTTCAGCAACCTGGAGGAGATCATCCAGCTGCATGGTATCAAGCATATTGTTTTTTTATTAGGTCATATATATATATTTATATACATATACCGTGCATTTTATGTTTTCTCACTTTTTTTTATGTTTTACTTCAGTGACGATTTCGGAGCAGATGGCAGCCATACGTAGGAGGACTGCAACGTCAGTGGTTGACCAAATCGGAGACGACTTGCTGTCTTGGGTAAGAGCAGTATGCTGTTTTAACAAGCACCGAAGTGTTATATTGACTAAGATTCACTGCTGGCGCATGTCATACACAGCTTAAATTTTTTATCCAGTTCAGCAAAGAAGAGGAGGAGAAGATGAAACATGCAGTAGGCACCTTCTGCAGCAACCAGCCATTCGCTTTAGAATTTATCAAAATCCGACAAAAGAAGGACCAGCGCTTCCAGACCTTCATGCATGTAAGAGCAGCATTTCTAGGTTGCCCATAATTTTGTTTGTACACTCAAACATCGTCACGCATAAAAGCATCATCTCTTAATGCCATCTGCTACACCTCCATGCCTCCTCTAGGGTAAACATCCTGGCTCAGTTACAGCCCGCCATGTTTTGTTCACCAGAAAAATGAAAAATAACGGTCAGTTAGTGAGCTTGCACATGGTTCGGAATCAAAACAAACAAGCAGATAAACAGAAAAAAGCAGCTTATTTTCAACCCGGCAAAGGTTTTTGCTATCAGGTTATTTGTGATGGAAATGAAAAAGCACTAACCTTTGCTTCTTTGAATGTGGCCTCTTATTGTTCAAACCCACTTTTGTTTTAGCTGCTTTTTCTTCATCTGAACCTTGTGCAAGATCACTGACTGACCCTTTCACATTTTTCTGGCGAACAAAAGATTGTAAGATCTTTCATGAAAATGTACATGAACTTCCAAATGTTTACTCCTGTGATGTACGCTTATGTGAATTGTTTGTAATTTAGGCACAAAATTCTGGACAGTTTTATGCGCAGTGTTTTATTTGATATTATCTTCTTTCCCTAGTGCTGGTTTAAACATTTGTCACCCAAATTAAACACTAGGACGAAACTTAACGTCACATCTTACTATACATTTTAACAAATTCATCTGATCAATAATTTCTTATCTTAGAGTAATATTTTTTGATATTTGATGTAAGTATTAAGCGTGATCTGTATCTGTATGATTATATTCATTTATCAGATAAATGCATAAATGATCAGGCGTACAGATGTCCCCATTCTTCTGACTGGATAACGAGATGCGTTTTTGTTGCATGGTTCGATATGGCTTTTGAAATCTACTAGCATTGTGTTCCTGACTTGTGTTCGGGTCACTGTTTTCTGTGTGTGCAGGAGGCAGAAAGTAATCGAATGTGCCGGAGGCTCCAGCTGAAGGACATCATTCCTGTCGAGATGCAAAGACTCACCAAGTACCCACTTTTGCTGGAGAACATCGCCAAGTACACTGGTACTACAACATTAATATGTATCTGTATACACTTGCATTATTGTAGCTAATCTTTTACACAACTATTTGGAATCACCACACACAACTGCACCGGTCGCTGTACTGGGATGTCAGAAATGGGTGTTTCTGCTACTGGTTGCCATATAAATTATGTTTCAGTGAGTGATGCAACCCTAATTCCAAAACTTTACTCAACTTTATCGCGACACGCCGACATCTCCCATGTCACCCATGTTGTCGGGAAGTCACCAGTTCTCATTAAAAATAAGACATCCTAACTACATTCTAGTACAGGTTGTATAATTAGGATTATTCTCTTAACTAAATATTATTCTTCACTCACTTGCACACTTATGTAGAGAGAGAGAGACACACACACGCTTCCCAGCTTCATGCCCCTTTGTGTATAGTACTATGTCTCTGGATATGGTGTGATGCATTTAGAGCAGTGTGAGTGATGGCTGTGTCCTTTCTCTGGCCTCATCCTCTTTTACCGCCAGCAATGGAAAAGGCTGCCAAAGGACTTACCAACACCAAACACACACTCAGTCGTTTCCCTCACAGCTCTCCATAATGAGGATTATTTAACACAGCACTGGCTGTTATCCAGGCAATTCCCAATTACAAATGGGCTGGTTTTTAATATTGTTTTGAATTGAATTTATTTAAGTCTCTTTTGTAGCATTTATATTAGACCTCAAATAATTTTAATGTAAAATGTACATTTATAAAAGGTACCAATACAGTCTTATTTGTCTAAGCCTGAGAATGAGCTCTTTTTCAGACAATCAGTTTATGTGCAATTATAAAGAATGAGCCACTTAACAAGCCTGGTTGTTCTTAAACAACATATCTCTCCTGTCTGCCTCCAGGTGACTCAGAGGAGAAAGATAAGGTGAGGAAAGCAGCTGATTGTTGCCGAAAGATCCTGAAACACGTTAACCAAGCAGTGAAAGAGTCAGAAAATAAACAGGTAATCACTGTGAACTGACTAAGCTGCTATTCTAATTTTCTTTACCAAGTTTCTTTAAACACTCAAATAGTAGAACTTAAATGTTACTCAAATAGTAGAAAACATCCTCTTCAGCTATTACCTTTTGTGGTATTTTAAAACAAACAACATGATAAAGAGTATTATGCCTCATGCATTATATCCAGCATCATTTTCAAGCCAACATCGAAGTTTGTTGCTACAAACATTACAAATCTAGTTTTTCATTTGTTGGTGCTGTCTTTGTTTCTCCATTTTCAGCTTCACCCATACAAACAATGCTTTTGTATTTGAGCTTGTTGGAATTTTTGTTGCCTAACTAATGAAATGTGGGAAGTGGTGGCTCGGTGGTTAAGGTTTTGGACCGATACCAGAAAGACCGGGGTTTGTTTCCCAGCACCACCAAGCCACCACTGTGGGCCCCTGAGCAAAGCTCTTAACCCCAAATTGCTCAGTTGTATAAAGGAGAGTTAAATGTAAGTGGCTCTGGATAAGGCTGTCTGCCAAATGCTGTAAATGAAATGTTTTTGTGCTGCCTTAAAATTTTCAGCGCCTAGAGGACTACCAGAGACGTCTAGACCTCTCGTCTCTGAAGCAAAGTGAGAATGTGCTCATTTCCGAGCTTAAGGTAAAACATGCTAAACTGAGTTTGGTTGAAATTCATGGTGTGAAAGAAAGGTTTTCTATTTACAGTTTGCAGTTAAAAAGCAAAGTGTCAAATAAAAAATATTATATAGTATTAACAAACACAATAGAACAATTTCCTTTGGTCTGTAATCTAAACAAAACGATTACCCTATCTATTTTGCCACAATTCCTGGCTATACCTTTTTTGCAAGTTTTTCGTCTATGCCACTCAACTGAGCTTCTGTAATAACATTTATTTATAACTTTATTTCTCTCTTTTGGTAGCTGTTATAAGCTGACAAATGACTAAAACCTAATTCAAAATAAAATTCTTTATAAAATTCTTGACCATCTACCAGCTAACTTTTAGCTAAAAATAATTGTGAAATGGCAATTTAAACTTTCGAAAAAGAAAAGTAGACATACAATGATGTCATATTTAACACATGTACATAAATAAATGAACTTATTAGGCAATAATTAAAACCTGCTGCTCCTTTGATGTTTCAGTCTTTTTGAACATTTTAAAAAGCAGATCAAAAAATGAAATATCAGCCATGCAAAACTATCCCTTTTTTTCTCCCTCAGGATTAGCAGGTCTGTTAATTATTTGAAAAACGCATACATTGAAATGTAGACATGAACATGAACCACATCATATAAATATACTACAAATAACTAAATGGTATTTTTTTTAGAATTTAGATCTTACCAAGAGAAAATTAATCCATGAAGGTCACCTGACATGGAAACTGAATAAGGACAAGACTGTTGGTATGGAACAATAACAGATTATTGTTGTAGTCTGTTTCAAATGATGATTGATTGTTAAGATATTAGTGATATTTAATGAATATTTAATGTCTTCGTAGAGTTATACACACTGCTTCTGGAGGACATCTTGGTGCTGTTGCAAAAGCAAGACGAGAGACTTATTTTAAAATACCACAGTAAGAACCGTGCAGGCTCATCTGACGCACAGCACATCTTCAGCCCGGTAATCAAGCTCAACACTGTACTGGTGCGCTCAGTGGCCACGGGTAAGCTCTTTTAATTACACTAATTTAGAGATAGACACACATTGGAGTGTGGAATGGCGCCAATTAAGACTGTACTTCCTTAAACAGACAACAGGTCCTTTTTTGTGCTATCTATGTCGGATAATGGAGCTCAGATCTATGAACTGATGGCCCAGACAGTGTCTGAGCAGAGAATGTAAGTGTCTATTTCAAAATTATTGTCTCCTTTTCACCACTTCTCATTTTCTGCCTCATTTTATTCTATTTCTTTTTTTTTCTTCTCTAGCTTTCATTTTCTCATTTATTCTTGCTCCCTTAGATGGCAAAGGCATATCATTCAGCGAGCAGAGGCAATGAAGTCCAGGCCACACACTGTCATCCCTCTGCCTCAGTCTGTGTAAGGGTGCTTCCTTTCTTCCCTTTACTTTATTCAAGCTTCTAAACTCAACAATCAAACACCTTTTTTTTACTCCAAATAAAACATCACTTTAAACCTGTAATTTTACCTTTGTAGAGGAGAGAGAAATGGAGTTGGAGTTAGTAAACTTGCAAAAGCACCAGAGCGTGAGTGTGGTCAAAGCGCTCAAGCCTCAGGTAACTGCAGCCTTTTGTGCCTTTGTGTTGATGTCAACAGTCTTTGTCTAATTATCCTTGGTGACTTTGTGTGATCCGGACATTGTGATTTTAGGTAAAGCCAATCATTCTATATCTGATCATGCATCCAACAATGCGGAGCAGGAGCAAACTTCAGCACATGGCCAAGATGAAAGCAGTTATCCTGAAGCGGAGCTGGCAGATGTCTGTGAGACAGACTTTCAGTCTTCTTCCTGCACAGCTGACGAAGCTCTGAAAACCTGTAAGTAACATCTGCACTCTTTAGCAGACACTACTGACCACCTGCTCCCACAAAATGTTTAGCAAGCCCACCACTGTCGCCGATGTCCTTACAGAAGGTTTTAACAATCACACCTGCTCCTTGAGAAATAACCCCACATGCTCTTTTAGAATCTGTCTCACTTTCACAAAATTTGTCCAATGTTATTTTTTTCTACAGAAAGTTCAATTCAATTTTTATTAAACACAAGGAAAAAGTGTGTCCAATTCCACATGCCCGCTCAGAGGGTTTGATCTATCCCATCCCTTTCCAGAAAAAAGTTGGACCAGTCCTATTTATACTCAGAGAATTTTTGACTAGTCCAGGGGTCGGCAACCCGCTACTCCAGAGCCACATGTGGCTCTTTTATCCCTCATCTGCAGCTTCATGTGGCTTTGAAAGAAAAAATAAAAAGAAATGTATTTTATTTTAGTTTGCTTTTTAAAATAATTTGAGGAATATGGTCACTCAAAATATGCATCAGAAGCCCTGATATGCGACACGCGAACATGAAAAAGTATACATTTGAAGTCTTGTCGATCCAAAGATTCCACATACGTATATGAGCAGGTCTTCTCCAATATAAACTATAAACAAACATCGTTCATGCCTTACAGTCAACACTTTACAATCTTATGTGAAAATGAAGGAAACATCTTATAGCCCTGTTATGGAGACGCTGTGCGCTGAGGTTCAGGGGTAAAAATCACATTAACCATCTAAAATCAAAATTGGCTTTTAGTTTGCAAATAAATATTTTACATAGTCCAGTGAAATAGTCCTTTTTTTATATTCAGTTTGACGGCTGGCTGTGTGCGATAAAAAGATGATGGCACACAGAAGCGGACTAAAGTTTGATTTGTTTTGACTTTTGGTTTGCTGCAGGTGAATTAATTAATAAGTTCAGCTTTATAATAAATAAATACAAAGAGGAAATGTCAATGTCCAAAGAAAGTTCATCCTGTCCTATCCATGCCCAAAGAAAGTTTGACAGGTCCTGTCTATGCCTAGAGAATCTTGGACCAGTTCCATCCATGCCCAGAGAAAATTTGACTAATCCCATCACTGCCTAGAGAAAGTTTAACTAGTCCTATCCATGCCTAGAAAAAGTCTGACTAGTCCCATTAATTTCTAGAAAAAGTCTGACTAGTCCCATCCATGGCAAGAGAAAGCTTGACTAGTTCCATTCATGCCTAGAGAAAGTTTGACTAGTTCCATCCATGCCTACAGAAAGTCTGACTACTCTCATACATGCCTACAGAAAGTCTGACTACTCTCATACATGCCTAGAGAAAGTTTGACTAGTTCCATCCATGCCTAGAGAAAGTTTAACTAGCCCAATCTTTGCTCAGAGAAAGGTCAACCCAGTACTATTCATGCCCAAAGAATGTTAGACAAGTCGTATCCATAGCCAGAGCAAGTTTGACCAGTCCCGGCAATACCTAGAGAAAGTTTGAAACTCTTAGCAGATAAGTGTCACTTTATTACCTCAGACCTATTACAAGTATTGCTTGTAATGTTCTGTTGAACATAGTTGGTTTTTATTGATGTTGAATGACACTTGAATGTGTTTTTTTAGTACACACATTTAACTACCCACATAAAATAATGTACAGCATGTATATGTACTTAAAAATAAGTGATTTAAAATAAAGTTATTTAATTTTTATACTGTTATGACACAACATAATACTGGAAAAATGGATCTCTGCATTTAGGATAAAGCACCAGACTCAAAATTGGGAGTGTTTGAATGGATTCATCATTTTCTGTAACTAATCTGTTCGTGTTATGATCATTTCTGTTTTCTTAGTGGCAGCTTTAAAGCAGGTACTGGTAACTCAGCTGATGGCCCAGAACGGTGAAGAGCGCCTGGGCCGCCGTCTACTTCGGACAACATCTTTGCGTACATCGTGTAGGGCTCAGGACACTTCCTCAGGGGACACAGGTTTTTATGAAGGGGCTGAGGACTATGGTAAGTTTGAATACAGTGTACAAGATTTTTCAAGGCTATTGGAATTGTAGTTGTAAAAAAGTGAAATAAATTTAAGCATAGCGTCTACTGAGGTCTGGCAGATTTAGCCTGAAATATACGCATGTCTGTGAGGGATGTTAATCATTTCAAACATTTGGAAATGTCTGGTGGCATCATAAAATGTTTGCACTACTAGGCTTGCATTTGTGTGTGTTTTATGTAAATAAAGCAGGGTACCTGGTGCTAGAAGGCTCTGAAAGCAGCACTGATGATGGTGTTCAGTACAGGAGGAGGGAGTTGGGTCTTTCCAGTGGTTGTGCCGCTGACTCGGGTATCAGCCTCAGGTTTTCATCAACCTCTGCAGAAAGCTTATGCGGTATCAGCAGACAGGTTCTTACATACCTGCGATCGCTGCAAGCCAACCTGAATCATCTCAAGGTAAACTCTCTCTCACTTTCTCTTTTTTCACACACACACACCAATCTCTTGAAGACAGAGTTGATGAACAAAACAATTACGTGTTGTGTTTTTTCAGGAGCTAGAGAGCAGATATTATCTGTTAAAGCAAAAACAAGAAACATCAGACAGCGGTGTTAACAAAGGTGCAGTATTTTTCTAATTATAATGAAAACAACAAAATCTATTTTGTCAAGTTAGCTTTGTGTCATGTTTAGCTACATAGAAGATAATTAATGCAAAATGATAATGGAAAAAATGTGTATGTTTTTTTTTTTTTGAATGAATTCTCCCTCTATCAATCATGCATGTCGCAGCAGCAATTACTTGAAATATTTTTTGAGGTGATTGCTGCTAAAGTTGGCTACCATTAATTAGAGACGAGAGTTCATTTCCTTTTTGCTGCCTGGGCTGTGAAATAATGATCTCTGTGTTTAATACAGGCAGGAATAGTACAAATGAGTGTAGGTTAAAAATTTAGTCTGCATGGGTTTTTTTTCCAATATTGTGATTTGTAAGAGGAATTAACGCAGGTCGTTTTAGAGGGATTGTACCCACGTATTTACAATTAATCGCTGCTTCTTATAATCTAGGTAAGAAATAACCTGGGGCTGGTGTTTTCCTGGCTTGAGTCTTGAGTTCACCTGGGGACACTTTGGCCTTCGCTTTACTCTGCAGCTCATCTAATCTTGCACAGTAAGCGAGTGATGAAGAGCAAAACAGCAGCATTTCGACAAAGTGTCTCCCCTCTATTAAAGTCAGATAAGGAATATGGACGGTCTTGTCTACACCTGACTACTTCCTGTAGCATTGCCTCAGACCAACCAGAGTGGGTTGTTCAGTCTGGTCCATTACCCAAAAACCCACATGAATGATGATATATATGTATATATATATATATATATATATATATATATATATATATATATATATATATATATATATATATATATATATATATATATATATATATATATATATGATGTATAAAACATTTTAAGTAACTATGTAACATTTTAGTTTTAGCTATATTTATTTCTTTCCCATGTTCTTTTTGTTTTGTTTTTCAGAATGTTTGTGTTTAAGTCTACAGTGTGTATGTATATCAGAAGATCATTTTTAGGATGATTTTACTCACATATTTTGTATAAATGTTCACTACATTGCTTTCTCTTCTTTTTCAAGAGGTTAAAGACCTCTAGCTGAGACAAGGAGAGCAAGAACTGCCAAAAACAGTCTGAAAAACTGCAAAATATATATTCATTGAGGTGGCTAGTGATGCAAATTCGGCAATAAAAAAAACAATGACCAAGTGTTTTGTGTGTGTTTTCCTTCCATTCAGCTGTTTGCGATAATGTTGCAAGAACAGCATTATTGTGCTATGTTGTGTCTGAATAGGATTTTGAGCTAGTCGCAATCAAAAGCACAAAAGCCATGACTTTTAAATGTCATGCACAGGAAAATGTAGCACTTGCTGTTTGTTAATCAATTCTGGAATGAAACTAGAGTGTGCTTTTAGAGGGAAAATGATTCATGCTGGGGGGAACTTGATTAGAGCTGATGCCAAGTTTATTTTACCCCCTTGAATTTAATTATTTTTCAATAACAGTACACCCTGAAATGTTGTGTTTTCTAATAATACCAATTTATTATTATAATACAACATATTGTACCTTTAAATAATTATAGTTGCCTTAAATGTGAAAATTCAGTGAGAGAATCTGGTTCCTGTTAGCAGTTACAGTATTATAGCAGATGGAAACAAGTGTAGTTTTACAGTTTTTTCCTCTCTCTGTTTTTCTTTCAGCTGACATCGAAGTGAAGAGACAATAGGAAGACATTTACATTTCTGGCATTTGGCCAATTCATTCATCTCATTCTATTTATCCAGCTGAGCAGTTGAGGATTAAAGGTTCAGGGGTTGTAGCTTTGTGGTGCTGGAAATTGACCAGGATCTTCTAGTCTGACTTAGATCACGGAAAACTTGCTGAACCTAAGAAGTTTTTCATTTTTACATAGACAGCATTTGGCAGACACCCTTATTCAGGTTGAATTAAATTTATCCTCTTTCATACAATTGGGGGTTAAAGGTCTTGCTCAGGGGCTCAGCAGTGGCAACTTGGTGATGCTGGGTATTGAACCTCCAAACTTCCAATTAATTTTGTTTATAAATCTGGCTGCTCAAAGGATGATAAATGTAATTCATTTTCTGTCTGGGGTCTGACATTAGTGCAGGCTGTAATTAAATTGCCAGCATTTTATTAATAAGCTTGTGTAGGTTAACAACTCTTTCTTATATCTTGGTGTACCAGATAATCTAAATCAAATCAAGAGGATGTTAATTAACAAAGCAAAAAATATATAATTGTTGATTTTTTTTTTTTTACTTTTTTAGTTTTTAGTTTACTTCATATTGAGCAGATGATTATAGCTGCTATAATGTAATGGGATATAAACTCATCTCATGGCCACAAATGTAATTAAATGTACCATTTTGTTAGCTGCTGCAATCAAAACAATAAATAGTCTTTTTTTTTTTTTCTTTAAAACATAACCTTTGTTTCACGTCAACACTTAATTGTAGCGTTTGCATAATTCATTTATTCTCTTTTAATATGATTTTTTAACTTTGACATACTTATATGTGATCCCAAGTACTCCATACTTGTTAGGGTATCTTAATATGGCGCCTATTCTCTGCAAATGGTACTGGGGCTTAACATATCATCAGTAGGAAGGTCAATAGAGCCGTGTACTAGGACATATTACATAAGAGTCTAATCTCATAATCAAAAAAACTGAATCTGTGGAGAAGATGGACTTTTCATTATTACAAAAACTTCAGAATAGCCCAAGAATGGCGTACATGATCTATAGTCTAGCCAAGCTACTGACATGAATCCTATTTAAAATATATAATGAATTTTGTAAAATTTCATGTCTATCAGAAGAACCTTGGGAAATTAAGGACAATTGCTAAGAGAAATGCGCCAAAGCTGAACTACCTTCTAATTCCTTCTTACTGTAGACATCCAGACATGAAAGAATTTAGTCAGTTTGTTGTGGGAAGTGGTGGCTAAGTGGTTCAAGTGTTGGACTGATACTAGAAAGACAGAGGTTCGATTCCCACCGCTACAAAGCCAGGAGTGAGCAAACAATCTGGAAGATACCGTCTCAGATAAGGCTGGATTGGGAAGGTCTAAGTAAAATGGTATCTTCCAGCTTCTGAATAAATGAACACACCTGATCCAGGTAATTAAAGTGAAAACAACAGTGATTGTTGGAAAACAAGCAGGACAATGGAATTCAAGGAATATGGGTTACAAAGCCCTGCCTTTGTTCAACTTCATTTTTCCATTCTTCTATTCTTTACATGTTAGTGGTAACAGTGTCCTGTTTGCTGCTATGGCACATTTCCAGATGAATGCACTCCTTTTTTTTGTTCTTCAGTCCTCTGGATGACGAAAGCTCTAATATTGAACTGCGGTGACACAGTGAAATAGAGGTTCAGCTTTAGCTAGGCTTTTTTCTACAAAAAGCTGCTGTGAGGCTGAAACTCTGCTTAACCTTGAACAAATGATGCGAGGGATAAAATCGCTTGAGTGAAGATACCCTTAAAGTCACTCCACTAAGATGGAGGAAGACACAGGAAGAATCACTGATACATCCAGTTCAAACTGCTACATTATTGATGGTGAGAACTTGATATTGTGTGTGGTTATAAAAAATTAAACAAAATCAAAAATCGGTTTCAGCTTTTTTGATATCACAGTAGATTCAAAGATTAATCCACAGTGACATAATGTTTAAGCACATTCCATTCTGCTGCTGGAATCGGTTTATCGATTCGTAAATTGCTTTTCCACAGCAAGGTCTGATTAGAAGATTAGGTTTTTATACTTTCGGCAATCTGTGTAAAACATTTTTTGTACAGATTTTACTGGACCTTGGGGTTGGGTTTAATATCCAATTTTTTGCATTAAATATGTAAACATCTGTAAAAAAAGGAAATTACTTTATTTTTGCCTTTGAAAAGCAGAAGCCCAGAGTGTGTACTTTTATTTGAGTTATTATGAAAGAGAACATGAATATCCGTCTCTGGTAAAAAGAGTTAAAACTGGTCAATACTAGTCTGTATTTTATCGACTCATTGGAGATGTTTAGATTTAGCAGTTCATCCTTAAAACTTATTATAATCTTTGAGAAGCAGTGCTAAGGGCTCAGATCAATATTAACCCTGTGCTACAGACAGCAGTCCTCTCTAACCAGAGGATGTGACTAACAAGGAGCTGTCTGCAAACACTGAGGGTCATCCTGTCCAGGCTCCAACCCACCTGTCCTGAAGAGTCAACATTCAATTTAGAAGCCTCTCTTTACCTAGCGAATGTTCACATCTTTTGAGACATACTGTCAAAACGACACAATGAATAAAGAATGTGTTGAGACACAGCTGTAGTCTTGTGCAGCGTAATCAGAGTTCAGCTAATCATGACTGCACCCCCATTCCCTGTCTCCATTGTGAAGAATTCTGACAGTAGACTCCTGCTAATGGTAAGATAGGTATTGGCTGGCTGATTGGAAGATTTGATTTCCACCCCCGCCATGCTGCCACTGCTGGGCCCCTGAACTGAACTTCAACTGCTCAGAGAGTAAATGAGATAGATGAAAGATAAATAACGGCCTTTGCCGAATGCTTAAAACATGACTTAAAGTAAGGAAATGAAAAACTCAGCACTGAAGATAAAATATTTTTGATAATTGCATGGAAGACTGCAACAAGTTAACAACAGTGCTAAATGCAAACAATGCACTGTGCATAGGAGCGGTTTTAGGATTTCATCCCTCGCTACTGTTACTGATTACACTACCTGTTGTTGTGGTGGTGTATTGTAAAATGATAGTACAGTTCTGAATGTAAAAATATAAACAATTACATGAATTTTTCTCATTACATGCCTTAGCTTGAATGATGATTATTAACTACAGTATGGCGAATTTGTTCTTCTCAGAATTTATTACTTTATTTTAGTAAATAATAGACACAGCCTACAATTTAACTAAATGAAAACGATTGTGAATTTGAAATTCTGACTGAAATCGTATTTAATAATTCTGCATGTCCTTTGCTGGGCTTCATATATGGATAGCTATTATGCAATAGCAAATTTTTGTAGACACTGTACACAACGCTTGCTTTAAGGCAACTCAAACAAATTCTGAAAATGATAGAAAATGCTTTCTATGATTAATTACGTGTCACAAAAATCTTTTTATGAAAGTGATTTTATTAAAATTGTCTCCCACAACCGGCACTGTGGTAAAGACATCCGTGATTTGTGAAAACTTGGTTAATCTAGCTGCACTTATAACCAAGTGGCGCAGCTTTTACTTACATAGCGGTAATGGCGATAAACATGAAAATAGAGCGTTTAAAAGGTCCAACAATTTTTTATATTTATAAAAAGCCAAACTCTTTGATGATCCTTCATATTTTGGGAAAATTTAATAATGAATAAACAGATAATAGATCGAGACAAATAAGAACAAACAGTAATTTTATTGTTGACATTTAAAGTATTTTAAATGTACATTTTGCTATGTACAAGAAGCTGATTCTGATCATTATAAAATAGAACTTTAAAATTGTTAGTTGATCAAACCAACTTAAATCACTGGAGGAAGACCTACTCTATGGTCCAACAAATTATCAAAAAATTTTACAGTGGAATTTTAAAATATTTTATCTACTAACTGTGAAAGATTATGAAAGCATGTGATGTTCAGTTCTGTTACTGATATGTATGTAAAAGCTGTGCCACAGGGATATTAGTGCAGCTAGATTAACCAGGTTTTTGGGAAGTATGGCTGGTATAACCACAATTAGTTTTAGGGGCTTGAAATGACAGATGGGGAGCTAAAGCCACCATCAAATGGGTTCAGAACTGCCCAACTATTTGTTCTGCATAAAATGAGGGTATTAAGCCCACTGTAGTACTACAGCGTTTGAAAAATTTGGATGGTTTAAAATATTTTTTAAGTGGTTTTGAAATGTTTGCATGTTACTGATTGGTTAGCTGTTTTACCGTTAAATTAAATATGCATTGGGACATCTTGGAAAAATGCTAACTGTAGCCTGATAACACTGAACATGCAGACCAGAAATAACATTATTATATTACATCATGTGTCATTCACTAGTGGGAAAACTTTATAGTACAGTTAGTAACAGTACTAAAATACCAAATGTAAAAATGGTACTTGATTACACACTGCTGCTGTAGTTTTCGGCAATTCGTAAAGATCCACAAACTACAAAAGTGATGTGTAATATTACAACAAAGTATAAAAACAAAGTGATGTGTAATTATTAAAACACAACAAAATCCAATCACACCGTAATCGAAAAAATACTCTAACCATGATATCATGCCTTTTTATAGAAATTCACAATTAAGGAACTCGTTTATCATCTTTTTTTTTATTTCTGTCTAGATCTTTATAAACTCCCTGGGATTTTACGAGTGGATTGGCCGAAATTACAAACAGGTAAGATTAATTTCACATTTCCTGCTAGTTCATGCTGCTTTTATTTAAAAAAAAAATTTTTTTAAACAAACACTTGGCCCTACATTATCCTCACTAACAACTTACCGCTAGTAAACTAATAGTTAAGACTATTTATTTTTGGACATTGGACACTTTTTGTTCAAATGTAAATAAAAGCTGAGAAATATTTTCTCCCACAGTGATGCCTCTTGTACATTGTCTTATTATCTTTTGTGAGAAGCCTGTGTCATTTCCGGTCAAAAACAAAACCTTGCTGATTGAATAAAAGTAACTTTAAGTCAGAATTTGCCAGGGGTATGAATAATTTCTGGCTTGACTGCATATATATTTATATAGATGTTCATGTGTGTGTGTATATATATATACACACACACAAGCAGTATGTATGTATATTTATCACATATTGTATTAAATGAATATATATACAGAAGGTCTACAATCTTAATTTTAGCTTTTTGAGGCTGACAGGTGGTGCAAATTACCTTTAGTTGTTATTTATGCTCATCTCTTGTCCACTCGCACAAATCTAATACTGTTCTTTACAAGAACACAGACTCAGTGCTGATGCAGTGTTAAACAAACTGTCCACAGGGACCGTGTTAACTCCGACAGCTGTAATGCACTCTGACCTCATGTCTTCCTTTCCCACTGGGAGCTGGATCTATTCTCTGTTTAGAGAACACCAGCAATTGGCACACACTATCTTGTTATGACAAATGATTTTCCGTCCCTAAATCCTCTCAGTGAGATTTATGTGTCTTTGCCTCATCTGTGTTTGAAGCTGTCACATCTGATTTTGCACACAGTACTGCTGTACTTTAGTACTTTAGTCCTGTTAGTGCGGATTACTTTAGTAAACTTGCTTAAAAAAAGTTGCATCATGACCAGTGACAAACTTTTGTACTAGTGTGGTAGGACTTGTTGGATGTGGGACTTTATTAAAACATCTGTGTGAGACTGGAGGCCAACCTGAATAAAATTAAGAAAATACGTCAGTCCCTCAAAATAAATGGAAGTAACAAGGAAGCTGCGTGCAAACCGATCTTTATTAAAATACTTTATTTTTTCAATACTCAAATACATATGCATTTTAAAAAATAAAAATACTTTTACATGACCGTCATGCACCACATCATATAAGAAAACAAAAATCACAATCACTTACATTCACAGAATTCTGGGTACTATACTAACACAGTAACCTAACAATATGAATGAGGAATGAAATGCGGCAAGGAAAAATCACACAGGCAATAATTTTTACATTGACAATTCAACACAAAAAAACACAATATATATAAACCGGCACTGCAAAGAAAATCTCAAACTAAACAAATACATCAATGAGATAAACCCCCTCCAGCAGAAAGTAACCTTGTAAATTTAAATAAATCTAGATACAGATTTTCAAATATGGTAATTGCCCCCTCAATACCCCAAAACTCTATGAACCACCCACATTTATAAACACACACTCGCACACAACCCTACACTAAGTTACAATGAGGTAGCTTAAACACAGGAGCAAGCGCACTGCTAGAAAGCCTGTTCTCCTCTGTGCTGTGATCTGTGTAGGGTCACCACGACAAAACACCACACAGCAGCAAAACAACCTTCTACAAAATAATTTTCCAATTTGGTCATTAGCCACACACATCTTAAGTTATATCTTTGAATATACATTATAAAATGCCATACATGACCCATTTTTACGCCCCTTTAAAGAGGTCAAGAAATTAACTTCCGCTCAACTTCATCCAGATGCACGCACACGCACCGGATAACCCTCCCATTACATATGGGTTCATAAAGTTACCCAATCAAGCTAATTAAAATAAATAAAATTGTTTGTATGAATTCTTTTGATGGATATTGTGTTTTTTCACCGTTCTGTAAAGACCCTTGTGTGTAAAAATCCCAAAGAAATTCTCAAATATGAAAATAGACTGTAGACATGATGATGGTGACTGACAGGCTAAGTTCACCTGACAATTTTATTAACTTTATTTATTTTAATTAGCCATTTAATTATACGTGCCTTCAGAAACAAACACACTAAAATGTTGATTGTTAAATGTTTCTTGTTAATTTGTCCTTTTTCTTATTTACACCAACTAATACAGTTGTTTTGGCAACACGGTAACTAATGGTCATGCTAATAAAGCTCTCTGAATTGATATGAATTTAATTGAAAGGGAGAGGCTGGGGGAGCTGGGAGAGAGAGGGACTGGAAGGGAGAGAAATAGAGAGAGACTGGGGGAGAGACTTTACATCTAAACTCTTTTAAAAGCTTTTTAATCACAATCTACATAACCTCAGCATTAACCTAAGGCCCTGTCCACAGAAACATGGGCTTTTTAAAACCGTAGCTTTTTCTATGCGGTCTGGCTGTTCATTCACATGCAAATGCAGTATCAGGTCACTGAAACCGAACATTTTCACTTCTAACGGTAAAGATTTTTAGAAACTCCAGCAAAAGCAGAGATATTATCTTGTCCATGTCATCTTTTTCTTTGTTATCTTTGTCCCACAAAATCTGTTTACATGATACACATCTGAGGGAAGTGCTGGCACAGTGGTTAATGTGTTGGACTGATACCTGGAAGATCAGGGTTTGATTCCCAGCAGCACCAACTCACCACCACTGGACCCCTGAGCACTGGACTCCTTAACCCCCAATTGCTCAGTTGTAAAAAGAGATAAATGTAAGTTGCTCTGGATAAGAGCGTATCTGTGCAATGGCAGACGTGGCCAAAATGCTGCTGCTAATACCTGTGCTAACAGGGTTCATAACGTGTACTGATGCGTGCACAGTGATGCTATGTTATGCAAGTCATTACTTATGAAAACATAACCTGTGGACATGGCCTAAAAGTAACCTAATAAACCTTAAAGGAACGTAATGTCATGGTCAAATAAGGCTCCTCAACTGTTAACGCACTCAATCACCAGAATAGCAAACCACCACACCTGCAGCTAATTTCTTAAGAACTTGCGGCTTCCCCACTTACCCGTTTCTAGTACTCCAACAGCTCCTTCCAGTGCTTTCAGTCCAGATTAGATCTCTGATTCCTCCATTGCCCCCCACCTTTCCTGTGTATACTTTATTTGTTTGGTCGTTGGACATCCATAGAGACGGACAGGCAAAGATACTGGACAGGAGCTACTGTACAAGATGCAGCCAAAGAAGTTACTGCTGTTGGAAAGTTTTTTTTTGTAAATTTATTCCTAAATACTGATCTTTCTTTGCCTGGATCTAATGCTCAACCCCCCAAAATAACTTTAGCTATTTGTAACCGCTGAAATATTAAAATTTGTGAATTAGATGTTGTGAATGAATTTCAGTATTGCACTCAAAGGAAAATACGTTCATAGTTCACCTGTAGTTTAATAAGCACTCATTTAATCAGATAATTATTACATTATTATATGATCTAATCTCTGACAATAACTGTTTTTTTTAATTAAAGTATAATAAATTGTAGAGTTAAGATGCGTAGCTTTTTAAAATAAGCCATAATGGTGAGCAACATAATAAATGTGAAGAATGTCCACTTACAAGTGACCTGTGAGAGGTTAATCATTAAATTGCTGTAATTATGTTGGGAATTAAGAGTTCCAGTTTAATTACAATGCTCTGTATGACCGTTTAAATGAGTTCTCTTTGTATTATTCCCAAGGTTAATGACAAAAAGTTATTGCCTGTGCAACATCCAGTGAGTATTATATCATTTTTACAAAGATGTACAAACAGATCAACATCCGTACCAAACGAAATAAAAAATCCATTGTACACTGTTTGTATAACTAGTTAGTATATAATGCATTAAATAGGTGTCTATATAGTTGTATAAAGGACATACTAAGAATGTATAAAATCCAAAGGAAACAGTTGAGGCCTTTGTCATATATACAGTACATAGTAAAATTCATTGTTTGCTTTGCTGAGCTATTTTTCTATCTATCTACCTGTCTGTCTGTTTGTCTGTCTGTCTGTCTGTCACAAAAATTCACCATTTAAAAATTGACAGTGGCTGCATACTACTTTTTTTTTTTTTTTTAATTCAAATGAGTTAATGTTCAGGAAGATAATAACGCACATTGATCCTTTGCAAAATCACATGGTTCCATAATACAGTGGGCAAAACTGAGTATGGAAAATTAGTATATCCGAGTCATTAGTATGAGAATTACAGTTAGCAAAAAGCTCCCAGATGACCTACTATTCCTGCCTGGGGTATAAGTAGCTTCAAGTGCTTAAAAGTAGAGAAAAATATTGTCCCGTAGTGTAAATTGCACTATTTTAACATTAATCAAGTTAAACATTTTCCAAATTTTAATTCATGCACAATGCTCTTTTTTAAGTGAGAATAAATTTAATTTAATTAATTTCGATTAATAGAGCTTTTAACCAAAAGACATTGTCTCAAAGCAGATAACTCAATTAAAAGAAAAATGTGGAGGTTTGTCCTTAATGAGCGAACCGGTGGAAACTGTGGCAAAGAAAAAACTTTGAGAGAGAACCCATCCTCATCTGGGTGACACTGAATGTCTGTTTATTACAGCTAAATAATGTTGAGGTGTGCAGTGATGGTGATAAAATGCAATGTAAACTGTAGCCTTGGGTCAGTGGAGCAGAGCAAGTCCAATCCATCCAAAAAGCTCTTGTGTAGCTCTGTAATTTCATGGATCCCCAGGCCATAGATGAGAAACATTCACAGCAGAGTGGACTCCAATTGAACAGAACACCATCCAGAGGCATGATCGGGCATATTCTAGAAAAGAGGCAGGAAACTATTCACTGGTACCTTAGAGGCATGAGAAAGTACTGCCCCCAGGTGTAGCCTTTATTATTTGAGGTACCAACAAATAGCCTGCACCTTTTGATCTACGTAGGTCATAATGGTACAGAGGTTCACTCAGATACTAGGGCGTGAGACGGTTAAGTACTTTATACGTTAGTAGTAGTATTTTAGAATTTTATTTTGTACTTTAGTGCTCTATTGCTGTAGATATCACCTTCACACGCCTAAGAAGGCTGTACACTATATGTTGGAGCGTGGTTGTGGGGGTTTGTGTTCCTTTAGTCATAAGAACTAAGTAAAATCAAGCTTTAACACTGAATAGGGAAGTTTCGGGTGCAATCAGAGTTTTGATTTATTCTAAACAGTGTCTAGTGGGGTTAGGTGAGAGTCGGGACTTTGTGTAGAACCTTTTCAAGTTCTTCCAAATTAACCCAAGCAAAACATGTCTTTAGTTTTTGAATCTCGACTTGTGCACAGGGGGATTGTCCTGCTGGAACCGGTTTTGGTTTTATTTTTATTCCAATAAAGGGAACTTGTAATGCTACTCGATATTTAAAGAAGCACGTACAGATCTGTTGAGGCGTCCACCATCTTTTGGTTTACTATAACACTTGGTTTATGTGTTTCTTAATGTTTTTTTTCTGTTGCATGCACTGTATGTTTCGGTACTTTCAGGGTTATGTCATTGTTACATAGAGAAGGTTATTATTAACATGGCAGACATAAACACTGTTATTCCAATTTGTGATATTTAGATGATCTTGAAACAGTAATGGTGTCACAGTAACAATGGCTCCAACTGAAATAAGCCAAATAAGCCCCAGACACAGTGAGAGACCTTACAAGCTGTAACAAGTTGACATTAGTATAAAGTGCCAAAGGGAAGATGATAAAATACATTTTTTCATGCAGTTTGTGGTCTACATTTCCCGAGAGACTTGACAGTGGAATGTTTGCTTTTTTGGTTATTTTATGCATGCATGAGGCGTTGAGAATTCATTAGGCAACAGAAATAATATTTGAATGTTGTTTCTTTTTAATAAATAAGCTTACATGTGTAATGAATTTAACAAACAGACTTTAATGCTGGTGCACCTTCTTTAGCTTCACTTTCAATACTGAGGACAAAGATAGCTGCAAGGCTGCAATTACTGAACTTACTTAATCTACTGGACTTCAACTAGAGAGTTCTTCCCTGTATTAAAAATAGTTCTTAATGACTTGGCTGTATGTTTGGGCTAGTTGTTTTGCTGTTAAAAAAAGTTTGAGGCCAGTTAGTTGCCTCCCTGGTTTTGCATGATGGATGAGTATCTGTCTGTTTCTCATCACTGAAGACACCATTAGTCTTGACCAAATCTCCAACTGTATTTTCACTTACTGGTTATTGTGCCCTTCAGCGAACAAACACTGTCTTTCTACTGCCACATATTTCACATTTTGACTTGTTGGTCCAGAATACGAGCTGCAATTTTTGCATTGAAGTTCAGTATGTTTTTTTTGTATAGTTGAGTCACTTTGCCTTGTTTTTTTCACATCAGAGTAGACCACTTCTTCCAGAAAGTAAATAGGTGTACCTGTCTACTAAAATGTTATAAACAACATTGATTGAACAAAAAAACTCTTAAATGCATTAGCTCAGTATTTAACCTATAACTAAACTACATTCTATATCCCCCCTAACAAATGCTTCATACCCTAAAAGCTGTACAGAATTTTTAAAAATTAATCAAGTAAAAGGATGCTTGTCCTCTTTCCCGCTTCTAAAACTGAATAGTGGAGAAAGATGAAGCCAGGGATGCTAAAATAACTTGAGCTAAATTGACAAAAAAAAACTTGAGCTGAATTGACTTAACTAATTTAATTAACTAGACTATAACAGGAAATGCAATTAGCACAGACCACAACAAAAATGTTTAAAGGGACCCCAAAAAGTCATGAACGCAGCTGGGGTCTGCTTATTGTCTAGCAGAGATGGGTAATAACGCTTCACATTTACATTTTTAATATTATAGGTATGTCAACCCTACTGTTAGTTACTGTAAAATCTCGCACATTGACTACTTTTCTGTCTTTTAACACATTATATGTATTGGATTGTTAGTATTTTATCTGGAAACAGGATTTTTCCTTTCTTTAATCAATCCGAAATAGAATAACTCTCTTTTTGAGTAGTCATTTCATAATTTATTAATCTTTACTCAAGTAACTTCAAACATTGATAGTCACTTTACTTGAGTTATTATTTCTACTTTACACACTTCTGTTGTTCAGTGGCTCTTGGTCAGTAGTGTTATCTGTATTTTTTTTTTTTAAATCCTTTTTGAATATAATTAGCCTAAATAATTCGACTAATAACAGGATTAATTGTGAAACGATCAGGTCTCAGTCCGCTTCGTCTTTTTTTAGGACTCCTTTGAAACATTTTCTGTTGTGTTCTATCCTATTTGCAGTGCATTTCTGTATTTGTGGTTGCATTGGTAGAATTTGCAGCATGTCTGTGTTATAATTGATTGTTTTCTTAAATTGCAGTGTGTAAAGCGTTCTTAGCCACCATGTAAGAAGAATGTCATAAACAGACACATTTTACAGCATCTTTACTTAAGCTTTTTCCATTATACTGTCCTTTGAATGTCCTCATATAGGTTAAATACATATATACTCACAAAACAGGTAAAAAATTATATTGAATTTGAATAAATGAGGGCAACAACCATTAAACTGCAAAGAAAATGTAATAAACAAACAAAACAACCCTCCAAACAATTGAGATTATCAAATGTATTATTATAATTATTACTTATTAATGTTGTTATTCAGGGATCGTCCAGCACAGCTGAAGAGGTTCAGTGATCATTTGGGCCCACTTTACCTCTTCAGCTGTGCTGGATGATCCCTGAATAATAACAATTGTACATTTGGACTGCAAACTGACAACGTTTTTGTACAGTTAACTGAAGTTGAATAGAACAACTGATCATAATCATAATACTAAGGTTATTTATTATTCAATATTTATTATTGATAAATTTCTAAACTTAATTTCAATCAGTTCTATTTAACTTCAGTTGATAGCACAAAAACATAAGTGAGTTTGTGGTCCAGTGATCATCTGTGACCACTGGACCTCCGCAGCTGTGCTGGATGATCCCTGAATCCCTGTTTTAGAGGCATGACTTTTCATCCAGCTGTATTTTAGACTTTTTTTTCTTATATTGCTTATCTCTCTGAACCAGCCTTCATTTTTTTATTGTTTGTTGTTGCCCTACATGTTTATCCAAGTGCTTTTTGATAGTGGCCCCATTCAACCTTCCAGCATATAAAAGATGTAAAGATAAAGGGAAAGATGCAGCGTTCTTGTGTATTGAAATAATTGGTTATCGAAAGCTTCCATCATTTTATCATTGAAAAGTTCTAGAATCATCATTTTTCAAATGAAAAGTCATTGACTTGTAATTACATACAGCTATGATGTCATTTGGTAGTGATGGAAAGCCACAGGTCTGTGCAATCAAGAAATCTCTGTAGCATTTACAACTTTACACACACATGTATGGGCTACATAATTTCAGGTTTTTAGGAATGCCTAATGCATCTGCCACTGCTATCTGTGAATTATATCTATCTATATATCTATATTTCATTGTAGTGAAAGAGATGACCATGTACCTATCTTCTGTTGGTTCAGCAAATAATATAAAGTTTGATGGATTCATGTAGAAGGAAATAATTTTAGTACTTCTTGTTGTTAGTAGTTTTGCGGGTCTGAAAAGGTCAGTTCCTATTTATTCCTTTTTGTCTTTTTCACAATTCCTTGGATGAAGGTGTATTTCGTAAAGATTATATCCTTATATTGCCCTTCTATAATCCTGCCCTTTCGGAATGATAATCATTTTTTCTAAACCCCAAAATATTAAAAAGGAAAGGATCATTTGGGTTATTTTTTAGAGTTTTTTTCACCCTTTTCCTTTTTCTCACCAATTTAATTGAAGCAAAGATATAGCTTAGTAGTTGATGCGTTGAGACTGCTGATCAGAGTATTGTGGTTTCAGTTCCCAGCACAATCAAGCTGACACGCCTGGGCCCTTGAGCAAGATCTTTAACGCTGAAGATAAATGTAAGTCGCTCTGCATTAGGGTGTCTCACAAAAGCCCGAAATGTGAATGTAAATGCTTCTTGTTTACAAATGTTTCCTTTCAGTATAAGCAAATCTAAACTTTTTTGATATAGTGCAGGGCAGGCCAACACTCCAATTATATTATATCCAATTATGTGACAGGTGTCGCTGCATTAATATAAACAATAGTATTTACATCACCTGTTAATACTTTTAATGTTATGACTATCTGGTGTACACTAAATTTCGCTGCCTTGATTCCTGATGGACAAACCTACAGTATGTGCCATTTTATAAATAGTGTTGGTGTAAAGTGCAGCAAAACAATATGACACCATATCTGTTACCGTAGGGGGCAGGGTGGCTCAAATGGTTAAGGTGCTGAGTTGTTAATCTGAAGACCAGAAACACCTGGGCTTAAGCCCCACCTCCGGCAAGTCAACCACTGTTGGGTCCCTGGGCAAGACCCTTAACCCCTCCTGCTCCAGGGGCGCTGTATCATAGCTGACCCTGCGCTCTGACCCCAACTTACTAAGATGGGATATGCAAAAAATGCATTTCATTGGCTCTGTACACGTACCTTGCACAATGAATTGAATATACTTATACTAAAGTTGTTTACAATGTATCTGCATGTTAGAATATTCCATCTGAACCAAGAGACCCCAAACACTAATTATAAGTATAATAATGCTCCTGTGCACAAAGCTCTTGAACTCCATGAAAACATGGTGTGCCTTGGTTAGAATAAAAGAGCTGGAGTGTTCTGTACGGAGCCCTGACTTAAACCCAATTTGAACACCTTTTGGAATAACTCGGAAGACCGAATGCACCCCAGACCTTCTTAGATGACTTTAATGCTTAAACTCACCAATACTGTTGTGGTTGATTTAGACAATATCAGCAAATTTCAAAATCTAGAATAAACCTATTTCCAGAAAGGTGGATTAAAAGTAAATTTAAAAACACATGGCTGTGATAGATGTAGGCTGAAAATATACAAGAAAAAAGAGACAAAATATTCAGTAGCCTGTTCAAGGACAATCACATAACTATATGACTCAGTTTGTTAAAAAAAATCTCTCTGCATGGCTACAGATCTGAGTTTTTCCTATTGAAGAAAAAAAAACTCAACACTTCTTTGATTTTTCTGACAGTCAAAGTGCTGGTTCTGACAAGGTGCTTCATTACAGAACATATGATTAGGCCTTTTTTGCAAAATTCTGTAATGATTCACACTTTCCTCTATTTCACATTCATTTAAACCCCCTGATGACTTTGCTCTAGTCACAATGGGCCATCTGCTTTGCCATGGAATTGCGCAGTTTACAGCAATGACAATTTGCTAATGAGTCACAGAAGCCACTTAAATTGTGAACATTCTTCAAATGTCTCTTATTTTTCATTAATTAATAGTTTGTTTTCTGGTAGAAGAACATTTCATAACGTGGCATGTGTTGCATCGCTCCCCTTCACTTTAATAAATCTCTAGCTGATGTTTTAGCTATAGTCAGTCCGGTACCTCTAAATGTGACTGATCAAGCAGAAGTGGTTATGCATCACTGACTTGCTGCAGTGGAACTGTGCACTTTCATTAAGAACTTAATTTGATTTTGCTGGTGACAGTGTGAGCTTTGCGTGAAGGGAAAATGGCTGCCCTGAAATAATCTCCCAATTTGGTAAATTTACTAAAATATTCTGGAGGGGAACTAGTTGATGTAAAGTATAATAAAGTATTTTTAATGCTTCTTATTGTGTGTTATACTAGGCTCTTCCACAAGACACTCTTCTATTCTTAAATCTAAATTAGGCTCCTTACAGTCTATTTTACAGTTTAGTCTGTTTTGTAACCTTGCTGCTAATCTATATGGGTCGAATTTATTGCGTTCAACAAAGAATTTTGCCGTAATCGCAAGATGGTCGAGATGTTTTGAGATTGTTTTCTTGTTGAAGAGAATTGTTGATTTTAACATTTTTGGATAATGTATGATTAACAATAACAGTAACATTGTGTTAAAGTTATTAACAATAACATTGTGCATCACAGTAAACTAAATCCTCTACTTGACTTTAGCAGCTGTTACCTATGAATGTTGTTTGTATTAGTTTTGTACAGCATGGTAGCTCATAGTTTCACAGACTGACTGCTGTTAAATCAGACGTGGTGAGGTCTAACTGGGGGAAAAAGGAAATATTTCTCTCATAGCTGCAGCTATGTCTACTGCATTAAATAACGATACTGAAATTGACAGAATCCCATTACATACCAAGTTTTAATAAATCAGTGGAAAAAACAATTACATAATTCCAGCCAAGCAGATGATAAAAACTAATGGCTTAAGCTTTCTTAAGAAAGATAATATTGATAAGTACATTAAAAAGCATTTTAGTTTCTTACTAAATACCCAAAAAGTGTATACCTTTCCATTAAACCCTTCTGTAATAACCGGCCAATTTATAATTACTATGAAATAAAAACATTTTAGAGCTAAATATAAAACTGCAAGTTTTGTACTACTTGTGCAAGACCTTTAACCAAATTTGACACTTTTGTGCGCACACACACACACACACCTCTTTACCTTTTCAAGGTCCTGCAAACTGAAAGCTATACGGTGTACAGCAGAGCTGAAACTTGGAACAGCTCATGTAGAAACTTCTGTACAGAAATAAGCCTGTAGGGTCCCACAGAATTCCTGCTGTAATTTTACAACAGTTTTCATCGCATAATGTCTTGTGTGAACGAGTCACTCAGTGTAACAAGCCTGCATTTGTTCTGTCCATTGTCTCAATAAGCTAAGCAGCCTAGATATGCTGATGTCTGTGAAGCTATTAATCATCTTTTTTCCAGCTTGCAAGAATATAAACAAAAAGAGGAAGTAATTATTTGATAGCTTAAGTACAGTTGCAAATGTTGAGGATTTTTTTACATTACAATTATTACAGTACATTTTATTAAAATATATATGCTGATGCTGGTGGTATGCTGTTACATTGGTAAAAAATTAAGTTTTTCACTGTTTCACAAAAATAATTAGAAGAAAAAATTATGATTATTTTTTTCTTTTGTTCTGTTCGATCTGAAATGAGTTTGGGAACCTGAGCAAGGCCCTTAACCTCCAACTGCTGAGATAAATGTAAGTCCCTCTGGATAAAAGCGTCCCGCTGCTTTAAAATGATGTCTTGTAGCAACTAGAAAATGCTGTTCAGACATGAAGTGCAGCGGTATATTATAGGTTTTAGGTAAAATGTAGCTTTTACTATGAAGCTGTACAATGAAATGACTGGCTGAACGTTTTTAGATTAAATTGACAATAACGATGCGACAAACACCTTGTTGGAACCGTTACAGGAAAGAAATCATTACAACAAAAATGTTTGCTTTATACCTCTGCTCATTTTTTGCTGTCGGACTGTACTGTATTTATATTTCTTTAAAAAAATTCTCTCTCTCTATATAGAGAAGGGTAGTAACATACTAGATGCAGAGAAGGCAGAGAAGGGTAGTAACATATTACATTTACTTACTACGCTACATTTGGTGGCGTTCCTCCTTTACTGTCAAATGGTAATAAATATGAGATTTTTTTATATAATTAGTTTATATGATTTGTTTGAGTTTTACTAGACTTTGGAAAGACTGCGTTGCTCAGGGCTGCTACGAATCTCCCGCTTAAGTTTAGTGTGCGTTTATTTGGAGGATGAAGCAGAGAAAGGTGTGTGTGTGTGTGTGTGTGTGTGTTTGTTATCGGAGGCAGATCATCACCAGTGGCCTGAATTTCAGTCTATATTTTTGCACCAAGATGTCAACAGGGAATAGTTTCATAATGCAAAGCCTGCTGGGTTTACAAGAACAAACTGACATCACAGCGTACAAGAATTCCAGTTGCAACCTGAAAAAACACATAGCAGAGAGTGTCAAAATAACATGTATTTAAACCCTATTTATAATCATTTAATATCTATAAACACTTTAACCTTATTGTAAAACCACATTTCACACACTGTATGACACATGTTCATGAACAAACATTTATTCTAAACATCTGCACATTCCATTTAACTCGTATCCATTTAACATAACCTTTAGGGAGGTGTCTGGATGATTGTATAGATGCAGGATGTCCCAGTTTGCTGTTCAGTTTGTTTTATTTTGTCACTTGACTAAAGTGTAGAACATCCATACAAAATCCAAACAGGAATTGTATTTGATTTTATTCCTACCTAAATAATGCATGTACTTATAAAATGTTAAAATGCAGTATATTTTTGAAGGAACTGCTTTTAAAAGGTGGAAAATAAAGACAGAGTTTAACTGTTAAAAAAACATCTGAGTGAGTTTGAGATATGATTGGAAATGACAGATGATGTGAGTTAAACTGAGATTGACTTTATGTTTTATATAATCAGAACAGAGAGACCTTGGAGGGGAGGGATGTGAAAACTGAAGTAGTTTGAAATTTAGATGTTTTGCTTCGTGTCAAACAGATCAGAAGTAACTAGTAACTAATCATTCAAGTAATTATATACTTCATCATATACTTTTTTTACTCTTACCTGAGTAAATATTTCCATAAGTACTTTTACTTGAGTAAAGATTTTGGCTACTCTACCCACCTCTGCATTTCAGGTCAGAATAAATGGGTTAGAACTTTAATAATGTTTAAAGAACAACTCTTTTGTGAAGCAGGAGTCGAGGAGGAATCCATGTTGCAGGAAATGGCTGTATTAAACTCAAAAGGTAGTCAATAAGCAGGCAGAAGTTACACAGTAGTACACAGTAATCAAAAACAAACTGGGCAAACAAATCCGAAACACAAAACAAAGATTCAAAACCAATAACCGAGCAATGTTCAAAAACCAGGAAAGCAGGCAGACAGAATAAATGCTATCCTAGGTCGCATAGCAAAATAATACTTTGTAACGTGAGAGTCTAAGCGGCTAGCTAGCCAAACAGGAAGTGATACCGGAAGTACTACCAGGATGCTAGTATTCCGGTGACTGTGCCGTAATCGTGACATCTTTAGTATGACCTAGGACCCATACTTCCAAACAACTCGATAGGGTAATTATTATTATTCATTATTCAGTGTCTACATTTTAGTGAATTTTCTTGATCATTTTGACTAGACTAGAGCAGTGATCCATTCTGTAACCTAAGCTCAGGGTTTATTAGGGCATTATATCTACATAAATATAGTTGATGAAGCGGATACATTTACATTTACATTTGGAGCATTTAGCTGATGCTCTTGTCCAGAGCAACGTACAAGAAGTGCTTTAAGTCACATCAAAAACATCTCAATGCTGATAATAGATCACAAAAAGGTGCAACAACAAAAAACCTGTTGAATAAAGTAAGGGTGTTTTTTTTGTTGTTTTTTTTAGATAATGCTTCTCGCTATATGGTTTGTGCTGCTGCTTACACTGTTGAGACACTAATAATTATTACATAATTCAGGTAGAGACAATGATTACGAGAAAAATGTTCTCCTGTAAAAGTGTGACAAATAACATTTGGTAAAATAGCTTAGTCATGGACAATAAGCAGTCTTACAGGACACTAAACCTTCAGGAGAACTAGTGTACTAACTAAGCACCGATTTAAAAAAATATATATATATGCTGCTATAAATTATGTAAATTTATTCGATCATTAAACTCCTTGCAGCCTAACAGAAATCTCCAGTGCAAGCCAGATAGTGTGTGGTTTTTGATTTACCAATTAGTCATTAATCATTTTTTTAGTGTCACTTATCATAATAGTGTATTCAAACTATTAGTGGATGCATTTTTATGACCGTTGGCATCATTTAAATAGGTTAACTTGTTAAAATTGATTATCCATTTTGCTATTGATGCATTCTATTTATTCATGCTAATTTGAATAAGATTACTACCAAAAGATCACATGATAACATGCAACACTCATGTGATTTTAAACATGTTATTTCAGATTTATTCCTATTTTGCTGTTTGACCAAGCTCCACTCTTTTAGCTACAATTTGGGGCTTGAATGTAAAATGTGTGTTCATTTGGCTACAATAGTATACGTGAGATTAGGTGAGAAGTTCTGTGGTGAAGTCATGGCTTTGTGTAGAACACAAGTTTTTCCACTCCAATTATAACAGGCCATGTCTTAATAGAAATAGAGGGCTTTGTGCAAAGAGGCATTGTCATGCTGGGACAGTGTTGAAGTTTCAGTGAAGGTGCGAAAGTGTAAGTCCAAATACATTCTAGACAACTCTAAACTTCTAAATTTTGGAGCAGAATTATGCAGATTTTGGAGCATATGATTTTAATGTGTGGTGTTGACAAATCTTTGCCAATAAAATGTGGTTGATATAAGCTAAAGAAAACCAACGGAACAGCAAAGTTTGGGCAAAGTGTTGTAGCCCAGAGCTTAAGATCTTAGTCATCATGTGTGGAAATCCCAGGGTCAACTAGCTGCCATTCCTGGGCCCCAGTTAGGGCCCTTTACCCCCAAAAGCTTAGTTCAATTCCAATGTGTAGTTTCCTTGGATAAGGGTGTCTGCCAAATTCTGTAAAAGGTTTTACTAGATTTTCAGAATGTGACTATACCTTTTCAATTTTTTTTTAACTGGCTTTTCAGTTTTCACATTGCTCATTAAACATCTGATTGATGTTTTGGCAAATTAAATATTGATAATTTGACACGTTATCATCATTTGTAAGGTTTAAGTGATGGCATCTGTTTCTTTCTGCCCTCTCCCCTTAGATCATGTTTCAGAAAATAAGCTATCAGCGGGAACCCGCCTGAACCAGCCATTGCAGTGTGAAACACTCATTTACTAATTAGAGCTCTTTTTCCTCGGATCATGTGTCATGTGCTTACAGTGCTGCCTGAAGTCACATTATAATTTATATATAGCCCTTTTTTTGTAAAGCTTAGCTGGATTTGATGCAGTTCTTCAGTTAATTGCTGAGTGCAGATGATTGAGAGGTTTTGTTGATGAGAAAAAACCCAACAAAAACAACAACAGCAGTTTCTTGTTCTGTTTCTCGGACTGTTATCTAGAACATGTAATCAAACATCATTAAAGTGTTGCCATGTGTGTGTGTATGTGGCAGCGAGAATGAGAGAAAAAGAGCAAAAAAGATGAATCTTTAGGTATAGTGCTTGGGTTTATTATAAACTGCCCGGACTCAGTTTCCTAAAATTGGTAATATTGCTTTGTTTAGAATGAATGCAATAGCTGTCTTAAAAGCTATTTAAACATTTTTCTGGAGTCGACTCCAGAAAAACCAAATCGAAGTCCCCAACCTAAACCCTGTCCTAATTGTGCTAGATGTCACCGTCAGACTAGATGACCAGAGATAATATTACTCTGATACACCATGTGTTGAGGAAACTTTAGTAACAGTACTAAAATACCAATACCAAATAGAACCCAATTACACACTGCTGTTGAACTAATTCATAAAGCTTAACAAACTACATAAGCCATGTATTACTATCAAAACACACCCAAATCAAATCACCCCATATTTCTACCAGTCCAAAGAATACTGCAACCATAATGTGATCTTTCAGACCCTTTGAGTCCTGCAGTAGACTCCAGTGTGGAACCCTACCTGTTCCTGTCTGCATGAACAGCGTGTGCAGAGATCTGTACGTACAGATGTTAATAGGCAGGTGGGAAAGCATAACATAATATTCCTATTAAACCTTTTGTTTTAAACATTTCTTAGTCTTGCGCCTCCCAAAGAATTTATGTCAAATCACTTTTATTTATGTAGCGCTTTTAACAATAGAGATTGTGTCAAAGCTGCTTTACAGAATCAAATGGTAGAATAATGTGTTAATACAAAGACATTAGCAAATATTTACTAAAACACTCTAAATCTCTAAATCAAGAGTTCCCAACTAAGCAAGCCAGAGGTGACAGTGGCAAAGAACCAAAACTCCATCTGTGACAGAAAGTAAAAAAAAAACCTTGGGAGAACCCAGGCTCAGTCGGGGGACCAGTTCTCCTCTGACCAGACGAACCAGTAGGTTGTTCCATGCTGCATCAAAGATAGATTGTGCAAATTTCTGTGATTTTGTCCGGATGGTCATTGAGAAGGCAAGGTCTTTGCTGGGGATCTGCCTCTGGGGCTCATCATCTATAAGTGCTGATCTGCCATCTGGCCTGGATAGTGACTGGATCTGGTGAAGCTGATGTGCACGGAATATTATTAGCGTAAATGCGTTTCCACTTACAATATTACAAGTACATTGCATGTTAGTGGAATGTGTGTCTTTAAATTTAGGAAATGTAACCTAAATTATTGCTATCCTGATGAAGACACTTTTAACCATTAGCACAAAATATGTTTCTGGTGACAATGACCTATTACAGTCTTAACAAATATCTTTTACAACTTTGTGTTCTTTTTGTCACATGGTTTGTTGCATGTTTTATAATGCAGATATATTGATATTTAACTTCTGCTCACATAAATTTCTTAAGTGAACGAACTTAGATTGCACATCCTTCTGGTCATTTTCTAATCGGGAGAATAAGTATAATATCACAGCTACTAACATAATGCAGTAAACAAACTGTGATTGGCCAATAAATACTGTCAGTCTGAATGTCTGGATATGTGAGACTAACTAGTATAACTTGCATCTGAAATCACATGCTATTTTGAAGGGCAACAAAATTGAATTAGATGGTACTTTCCAACCTTTTAAAAATTACCTTCTTCAGAGAATGTTAAGCTACCCTAAGCTGTGTTGCATGCTGAGGCACTGCTGCCATTTCAGGAGGATCATGCTCAGCTAGTGTCAATACCGATGCCTTGTTTTAATTGTGTATAGCATAAAAAATTTGATAGAAAAGAAATGACATAGAGTAGCTACATAAAACTGAAACTTTGCCCTACCAGGACAAATTAAATTTTGACCCTAAGCAACGGTGTTCGAAAACATAAATGTCATAAATCCAGATGAATTGCCAGCACAGAATAAATTTCATAACCTAAAGCATCGCCTCAATTCACCTAACCAGAAATTACATCATGTCATGCTGACAGAAGATTCTTACAGAAATGTCATATGATATGTGTGCTTATACAAATTGTACTCAATGCTCCACAAAGAAACAAAAAAAATAAGGTTTTACTGTGACATGTTACATTTGCCTGTTCTCCCCCCAGATTTCCCCTATTACTACAGTCTCGTACACAAACCCACAGTTCTACAGGTTTAGGGGTAGTCCCAGACTAAACTGCATGTTTGACCTGTCTTAACTAATAACTTGAAATAAGTTAATGCTATTGTTTAATTATAAGTGTGAAAATATAAAAGTTGGGTTATGTTTACTTATGTGACAAACGGATACAATTTAACCACAAAAAAACATTTTTTACCCCTGACGTACATAATGCAGGTGCTATATTGCCAATTTCTGCTATTTCCCAATATTTACATTTAAATTTCTGTCATTTGGCAGACACCCTTATCCAGGACAGTTCACATTTATCTCTTTTACAACTAGGTAAATGGAGGGTTAAGGGGCCTTGCTTCCAAGTATCTTTCCAACACCTTAACCACTGCGCTACCACTTCCCACACTATGAGAAGTTGACTCTCCTGTGGGCTCATAGAATAATAAAATGTTATTCTGGTAATACTTCAAAATCTAAGCTGTAATAGTGATCCAGGTACTTTCAATGGGCGGCTCCCGATGCCTATTCTCTAACCTAACCATCATCTGAGGGAGGGTGGAGGTGGTCTAGGGGGATCGTGGTTCAGGCCCATGAAGCCCGCAAAACCCCAATCTTCAGTCCACAGGGAGGCTGTGAAACCCTTCATGGCCTGGATGGTAAAGCAGATCGTGGCGCCTTTGTGGGCATGGCCCACGATCCGGCTCGGTCGCTGAGACAGTACGTCCTGGTCCCGGCTCTGCCAGAAAGTCCCTACTCTTACCCCCCAAAAAATATATTAAGAGAGTGTTTGTGTAGTGGGTACAGGCACGGTGGGCATAGCGTGAGCAGGCTTGACAGACGTGGTATGATCAGGGTACCATGGCGGGGCCGGCGGATCTGTGGACCAGGGCAGGACAGACGTGAGGTAAGGCAGTCATAATCAAACTAGATGGAGGCATGACCAGCATAAAAAATTTAATGGAGCATGACACAATCAGTCTCTGTCATTGCAGGCAACACATTCACTGACACATTTAGTCTCACATTCAGAGAGGGGGCCCCTCTGATGTGGCATCAAGCTCGGCTGGAGGCCCCTCTGGCGTAGCATCAGGCTTGGGGTCTTGCGCTGGCTCCAGATCAGACTCTTAGGCAGGCTTGCATAGCTTAGCTAGCTAGCATAGTTTAGCCAAGACATAAAACAATAAACAAGAAACAAGAACAACAACAGACAAGAACATGAAAACCTTACAAATACAATCTGAAATAGAAAATAAAACCTCCAAAACTGAAACATGTTTTCTACTTGACCTTCTGCTCTGCATCATTGCTACACTTTAATAGAGAAGAAAAAAATATGTCCTTAATGCACCTATATTATAGGATGGTTTTGTTCTTTTCAGCAGAGGTTAAAGAAGAAAATGTGTATGTGAAATGTCTAAACGTCTACTGCCTTTTATTTACTAACTCTCCAAACTTTTTTATTCCTGAAGCCGTTTATGCGGGGTCAAGTGATTTTAAAAAATGACAATTCAGTGATCGATTCTCATTCTGTACTCTCCTTGATACTCGCTGCACCTTATGGATGTCAGAGTAGTACATGGAGATTCGATATACAGTATACAATAAGGTAAAAAGATAAAAAAAAATCTAACAATTATATGTACAAAAGTTATGTGACCTCATGTACATTACATTTGCATTACTATATATTTTATATGACTCCTGAATAAAATTAATATATAATTCATCTTAGTACTGTTGTGCACAATAATGCAGTAATCCGAGCTCCAACCTACTTCACGGCATTCATTTAAACAAAAATTGCATAATGGTGATATTTCACTCCCCATAGGTCCTCTGTTCAGGACTAGCATGGGTTGTCAGAATCTTAATCTATAGGTTAAGAACCAGGACGTGTTCTATGAAGTTTCTTGCTGCCCTGGTGTTTATTAGTACAGAAACAAAAATCGGTCTTTGTATCAGTTTATTTACTAAATGCTGTCCACATGGTTGACTCTCTCAAGCACTTTCTTTTTCACAATAGCAACACAAATTTGGAATGCTTTAGGCATTTTAATGTGGTTAATACAGGTAATCTAACTTGTATTATTAAGATTAAGATAATCTTTATTTATCCCACAGTGAGGAAATTAAATTGTTACGGTAGAAAAATAGAAAAAATGTGCAATAGAAAAGTGCAAATTGTGAGAAATAAAAACAATTTACGATAAACATTTTTAAAAATCTAAAAGTATTTACAGTAGCATCTGTAGTTAGACTGTTGAGTTGTACAGTCTAACAGCAGTGGGTAAGAAAGACATGCGGAACCGCTCCTTCCTACACAGAGGGTGTAACAGTCTGCTACTGAAGGAGCTGCTCATAGCCACCACTGTCTTATGCAGTGGGTGAGAGGTATTGTCTATGATGGATGTCAGCTTAACCAACATCCTCCTCTCGCCCACCTCCTCCACAGTCCAGTGGACAGCCCAGGACAGAACTGGCCCTCCTGACCAGTTTGTTGAGTCTCTTTCTGTCCCGGTCTGTGCTGCCTGCTCCCCAGCAGACCACAGCGTAGTGGATAGCAGAGGCTACCACAGAGTCATAAAAAGTCCTTAAGAGAGGCCTGCCCACTCCAAAGGACCTCAGTCTCCTCAGAAGGTGGAGGCGACTTTGGCCCTTCTTGTACAGGGCATCGGTGTTATGAGTCCAGTTCAGTTTATTGTTAAGGTGAACACACAGGTACTTAAAACTGTCCACGAACTCAATGTCAGAGCCCTGGATTGTCACCGGTGTGTAATGTGGTGTCCTCCTCCGAAAGTTGATCACCATCTCCTTCGTCTTATTGGTGTTTAAGCACAAGTGATTGCGCTCACACCAGTCCACAAAGTCTATGATGACTAACCTGTACTCCAGCTCGTTCCCCACAGACACACCGCCAACAATGGCCGAGTCGTCAGAGAACTTCTGGAGGTGACAACTGTTGGTGTTGTATGTGAAGTCCGAGGTGTAAAGGGTGAAGAGGAATGGTGAGAGCACCGTCCCCTGAGGGGGCCCAATGCTGGAAACAACTACCTCAGACACACAGATTCGTAGCCTCACATACTGTGGCCTGCTGGTGAGATAGTCCGATGTCCATGAAGCCAGTCTTCAAGCCAGGCCTGTAGGCAAACTGCAGCGGGTCCATTGTGGTGCTGACCACAGAGTGAAGGTGGCTGGGGATGAGCCTCTCCATGGTCTTCATCAGATCGGAGGTCAAGGCTTCTGGTCTGTAGTGGTTTGGCTCCTTAGGGTGCACGGTCTTAGGAACCAGAACCACACAGGAGGTCTTCCACAGGACAGGGACCGTCATCAGACTCAGGCTCAGCTTAAAGATGTAAGTGACCACCTCACAGAGTCCAGGGCTGATGCCGTCTGGACCTGCGGCTTTCCTGGTCTTAAGCCGCCTCAGTTCTCTCCTCACCTGATCTGAAGTTAGGGAGAGGGGGGTGGAGGTGGGGGGCAGAGCTGGGCTGGTTATGGTGGTAGGGGGGGTGGTGTGAAGTGGTGAGAGTGCGTGGGGGTGGGTGTACCCGCTGGACTGGAGATGTGTGAAGTGGGGGGAGGAGGGCTGGAATCAAACCTGTTGAAGAACAGGTTTAACTCGTTGGCCAAGCCCTGGTCTTCATCAGCTGTCCCTGTGCCTGCTATCTGTCCGTGGCCAGTGATGGTCTTCAGGCCTCTCCACACGTCTCGAACGTTGTTCTGCTGCAACTGCTCCTCCAGCTTCCTCCTGTAGGTGTTCTTGGCCTAACTCTCCTTTGCTTCTCTCTGTCCCCTGAAATAAAAGCCCTCCTCTTCTCCTTCAGTAGGGCCTTGAGCTCAGTGGTCACCCAGGGCTTGTTGTTGGAGAAACACCGCACCCTCCGGGTCGGTACCGTGTTCTCCACACAGAAGTTGATGTAGTCCGTGATGCAGTGGGTCAGGCTGTCGATGCCATCTCCATGAGAGCTGCATAGTGTCTCCCAGTCCGTGGTCTGGAAACAGTCTCTCACTGGCCTCGTCAGTCCACACTTTCACAGACTTCTTCTGTGGAGGTTGTCTTCTCACCGTGGATGTATATTCGGGGAGCAGATGCACCAGATTGTGATCAGAACGGCCCAGTGGGGGGAGGGGGTTGGAGGTGTATGCATCCTTAACATTTGCATACAACAGGTCCAGCGTCTTGTTCTCCCTGGTGTGGCACTTCACGTATTGGGTGAAAGTGGGGAGAATGGAGGAGAGTGAGGCGTGATTGAAGTCCCCGCTGATGAGAAGCAGCTCCTTCTATGCAGTCACTCACACGCCGCCGCTGCATCGGCCGATGGAGGGATATACACGTTAAACAGAATAACATGAGAGAACTCCCTTGGGATGTAATATGGCCGAATGCTCACAGCGAGAAACTCGATGTATAAATGTGTGTCTCTCTTAAAATTAAACGTGTAACTTTTATAGTCTACTGTTCTGGTAAAATGCAAAGTTTTGGGAAGTTTATTTTAATTTTTTTAAACAACAATGATTGTAAATGCTCTTGTTAATTCTAATGCATTATTATTATTAATCTTTATTTTACCTATCAAAAGAACTCCTTGAGATTAAAAATCTCTTTTGCAAGTGTCCTGGTGCAGACAGCAGCATACATACTTTTTTCATACATAAAAACACCATGAAAACATACATCACACCATTAAGACATAAATCACAATCAGCACAGATCAAAAAAAACCCATATAGAACCAGGTACCAAAATTGTTTTAGAAACATCACTTAATCAGAACATCTACAGACAGAAGTTCTAACTAAAAATATCCATCTTTCTTTAAAAGTGTTAAATAAAACCAGCTAAATTCGAGTCTCTTTAACAGTTTTTCCATGGCAAAGGGGGCAGCATATATGAAAGCCTTCGTTCCCAATTCCGTTATAACCTTTTGGAACAGGCAATGACAAAAAATCTCGTGACCAAAGATTATTTTTGAATTTTGATGTATAAGAACCTCAAGATATATAGGAAGCAGATGTAGGAGACTTTTATAAATAAATAGATACCAGTGTTTTAACCTGCCAACAGACAAATCAGACCATCCTACACGTGCATACAAAACAAAATGATGAGTGAGCGATTTGTGATCAATTGCAGTGCACCATGATAAACAGTATCAAGTGCTCGTAAGCACTGATATAAAGCATTCATATAAACGTCATCGTAGTCTACCGTAGACATAAAAGTATCAGCAATAAGTTTCTTTCTTGCCTTAAAAGAAAGACTAGATTTAAAATCTCAGCTTCAGTTTCAGTCTTTTTACAAGCTGCTGAATATGTGAAGAAAAAAAAAATGATTCATTCATGAAAATCCCAAGATCTTTCTACTCAGATACTGGTTCAAAAGTGGTGATTGAATGCAGGTCCAGAAGCCTTGACTTTGCTTCTGAGAACATCATTAATCTTGTTTTATCTGAAACTAATTTCAAATCATAAAGGTTTGCCTGCACAACATTCCTATTTATTGATCATAGTATTGTAATAAAAGAGTAATAAACTATCATAGGGAGCGTAGTAAGTTGACTTCGGGTCTTCATAAAAACAAAAAGGTACAAAAATGCCAGTTTTTAACTAATGGACAGCTTGAAAAATAGGAAGGTTATTTACAAACCAACATGGTGTTTGGACAATGTTGATAGACATTTTTAATTCTTTTCCAAATGGTTGTTGGGTACTAGAAGCAGTGCTTATTGGTATTTGAACATGGCAGCATTGATGCCATAAACTGCAGGAAATACATTTTTTGCACAAAGAATAAATATGCCATTGCTATAGACATGGCTTTATATAACACTGCTTCAGGGTGCTTGGATATACTTTCCCTTAATGTCAGGTTTTAGGTATGTGGCTGTACACAGCTCTTCGGGATGAATAGATATTGATAAACACTTCTCAAAAAAATTTTATGGAACACTATGAAAAACGCTTCAGAGCTCAAATCTGGACCAGGGCATTACTGCTCCTGGACAGTCTGAGCTGCAACCTGGCAGTGCTGGATGGACAAAACACATTGTCCCAGAGGTGTTCTGTTGGACTTGGTTTAGGTGAGCCTAGGGCCCAGTCAATGTGTCAATTCCTTCAGCTTCCTGGAACTGCCTACATAATCGCACTGCATGAAGCCAGGCATTATTATGGAGAAACCCAGAAGCCATTGCACCAGCCTAGGGTCTGACAATAGGTCCAACGTTTTATGCCAATACCTAATGGCAGTCAAGGTGCCATTGTCTATCTTGCAGAGATCAGTGCATCTTTCAGTGAATATACTTTCTTAGATCATCAATGACCCACTACCCAACCTGCCATGCCAATATATGGTTAAATATTGTTAAAGGCAGCATACCTTTCTTTATGGCTTTTCAAGTTTCTTATACGTCTGTTACGTGTGCCAGTGGTAGACCTGTTAATTCTGATGTTCTATGGCAAATTCCAATTAAGCACTATGATGCCAGGCATGAGGACAGTGTCAAACCATGGATGTTGGGCCCTCAGGTTATCCTTTTGAGGCCCGTCTGATTTGGACAGAGACATTTAGGGAGTTTTTCCTTGCCACCGTCGCCCCCGGCTTGCTCATCAGGGACAAACTGATTTCTATTTAATTCTGTTTCATAATTTCTTCAATTGTAAAGCTGCTTTGTGACAATCACCATTGTAAAAAGCGCTATACAAATAAAACTGAATTGAAATGAAAAAATTTACACCAGTGGCATGATGGAGGTCATTTTAAACAGAGCAGATACCGATCCTGTTGATGGGTTAGAATCCTGGTATTAATGTAAAGGGAATGTTTTATCCCAGCAGGTATCCATTCAGGGCAGTAAAATAAAAATTACCCTGCCAGATTAAAAATAAAACATTGCATGAAAGAAATAATACATTACCTGAGACAAAGGCCGTGAAGAAATATATCAAGCAATTTCTGTGAATAAAAGACCCCAAATATTACCTGATGCTGCTGGATAATTTTTTGTGCAAAAAAATAATTGGTATGCACAGATTATAGGTGCAGTGCAAGTATATAAGATGCCCTGTAAAGTTAAAATCTACACAGAATTAAATGTGTCTTATTTGTATTCCAGAAGGTGGTGACTAGAGAAATACTTTTATCTCCCTTTTTCAGAGGTTAAACAATTGTGTCCTTGTTATTATTGATTGTTTTTCAATGTTGTCTCTGTATCAGGGCTCTAACATTCTTCCTATAGCCAGATTGTTTAGAAAATTTGAAATTTTATAAATTATGGCCTGCCATAATAACACAATGTCTACAGATCAGAACTTTTCAGTTTATGTTACATATAGCATATCGCCAATACCCAAATTTTAATGCCCATGTATCTAGATCCAGTAGCAACCAATAGAACTGGACCCACTACTTTGTTTGGCTCCCAACCTCTGCTATTTCTAGAGAGTGGACAAAACAAAAAATTTCTCATTGTCAGTAAGTGAATGTTGTAAGCAGACCTGGGAGAAAGCATATTTTCCCTTTCCAACGGTTAATTAGAGAACAGATGTCACTGGCATTGTTCCAATCTGCAGATGTGTCCAGTATCAGCAGATGGTCTAGCTTTGGATCAGAAACCAGTAAAACATAACATTTGGCTGTCTGGTATACTCTGCAAGCTGATTTAGTCTGGTTTTTGCATAGTATTATAATGAATAGCAAAAGTCTCCTAATTCCAGCTATTATTGTTGTAAAGAATGTAACATTGCCTATCTATTGAACTCCTATCTCTATTTAATTCTAGTAGTGACATTTCCAAATGAGAATCATAGCTTTTCAGCTCTTACCAATAAATGATTTCTTAGTTTGAGAAACTTAAGCAAAAAGCTACCACTCTGACCAGCTTTACAAACCTGTTATCTACACCTTGCTGTGAAACACAGCACGTCTGGTGCATTTGCTCTTCCTTTCAATTAAGTACTTTTGTCACTATATAATTTTTACTGCTAAAGGCAGCGCAAAGGACGAGTATTTGTTAAATTGCTTTGAGAGCAATTAGTCCTCGTTTCTTTTTTTACCTTCAGAACTGCCTTTTTTCTAACTGGCCAAAAAAGCCTTTGATTCAGATAAGCATTCAACCTATCCAATCTTTAATATTCTTGCTGCACTTTGGGATTTAAAAAGATAGATTGGCCATTTATATAGTTAGTATAGGCACTACACATTGTAATCCTAACACTATAGTGTCGGTACTCGGTCAGGCTTGCCGGGTGTGTTGCCCTGCCAGGCCACCCGGAAGACAACGGAGAGACTTTCTTATAGGTCATATGCTCCATGCTTGTTTATCTGTGTCTTGCCACATGATTCACCTGTCAATGTGTTATGTTTTTATTAGTGTAAAGGGTGAGTCAGTCTTTCTTTTCTGTTATTAGTTTATATTGGTCATGTGTTTCTCATTATGTTGAGGGGTTTCTTGTTTAGTTGATTGTTTCCCCCATTAGGCTGTATATTTTACTCGTGGTTTGTCGCTCGTCACGGTCAGTGTTTGTCATGTTATGGTTCATGTTTGTTTCAGTGATGCAGTGATGCTCTAGATTAGTTTTTGTGTCATTAATGTTCTTTAACAAGAATATATTTAATAATTAATTAAACAGTGTTCTAGATATTTGTATGACTCAACTATGACTAATACTTTTTCCAGACCTAATTTTAGTAGTAGTTTCTGATTTGTGCTGTTTGATTGTTTAATTTGATGCTGCTTGTTCATGATTTTACTACTTATGCTTAGTTCTGACAGTCAGTAATTAGTCCCTCTCATACTGTACATGAATACCAACTCCTCTCTGTATCACCGGGTCTAAACCGTTCAGAGAGCTCGCATTCTGCCTGGACAGCTGTTCCACATTGCTCTACACTCATTTAGTCATTTCCACCCCAGTTCTTGCTAATAGAGTTTTTCAGCACTGATACTAGCCAAGCACTACTGAATTACTGTGTTTAAAAAGAGATTATTGTTTCAAAAATATTTAAAAGAGGGTAAAGCATTTTTATGAGACTTTTTTAATTGTGCCAGTTGATTTTTTGTCCACTTGGCATCTTGGCTGTCTGAGCAGGCTACAATGAGCATAATGTAGAACTGCAATTAAGAGGCAGTAATGCCCTCTCATTTGTCTTAGTCTGGAAATGGAATCTGTTCAAGCAATCTGTATTATACACCAGGGAAATATAAGCCATTTGGCCAGCCTGGTTGCTATTTATTATGTGTGTGTGTGTGTGTGTGTGTGGTGTGTGTGTGTATGGTGTGCTGACCGCCTGAGTGCATATGGAGAGTAGAAAGAGTAAAGGGGGACAGCAGCTGATATCTGCTGTAAGATATTTAACTGCATTACATGGGTCACAGTTGTACACAGTAAGCAGTTTTGGGAACAGTATGATTTGATCTGTATTTTCTCCTGTTTCAGCTGTTTTTCTTAAAAAATTCTGTTTCCTCCGAATTGAGACCCTTTCACATGTGGTTTTATGATACATGGAGTAAACCAGGATGTTTTAAAGCAATGCTTTGTCATGTCCACTTTGCTCTACATTTTAACCTTTATTGAAAACCTCTCCAGAATTTATAGAATTTATAAAGACTATAAAAGAAACTTAAATAATTTGTTATATTTAGAATAAGCCCCAAGTGTTTGCAATCCAGTTAGACTTGTAGTAAAATGATACTAATTACTATTAGGATGACTTTTGAACTTTTGTATATTAAATACAGTAATTTAAGGCATTGACCATGTCTGAACAGAGAATATGAGGCGCCACTTTTTCCACTTTTCTAGGATTGTTGTTGTCTTTATCAAATTTTTATTTGCCATTTGACTTTTTATTTAGCCGCCTTTTCTTGCCCTCTGTCATTTTACATTCCAGCAGATATGGAGACAGCACGGAGGAGAAACAAACTGAAAAAAATCCAGGTCTGAATAATTCAAACAACATATTGAGGATGCCATCTGGCAGGTTATATGGTTATGTAGTTTAAGTCTAAGAAAAATTCACAAAAGTCACATTACACTTTAACTTAGTCTTTTTAGTCACATTTTGCAATAAATCATGAACATCATATTGGATAATATTGTAAAAGTAGTAATTAGCTAACTCTTTAAAGTTTAAAATTGTACAGCAAATGCACCCTCATTACTGTCTATTTTTTATTTTTTAAAGAAGTAATTGTGTAGCTTATCGCAATGTTCAACCATTTCGTCTAATTGATTATTTAGTTTTATTTTGCATGTAAACAGTATTAAACCACTGTAAAAATAGAGGATACGGAATCTTGTGTTATTTTGTGCTCCTGTTCTCTATTGCACCATTTTTTGGTAAATGATGGGTAATAACTTAAAAACAGTTTTTGTTGTTGTTACACTGACTTTTGAACTATTGTACCAGTACTGAGCTGATAAATTATGTGACTTAAAGCAATTTTGTACATAGCTCTGGACAAGAGCATCTGCTAAATGCTGTAAATATAAAAACCTACGTCTGCTTTACAGCAGTTGAGGTAAATTAAGTTATAATAAATTTTCATACATACAAATATTCAAGCTCATTGAAAGATTAGAATAATTTTCCCTTTTCTTGTCTCTGCCACTCTTCCAATTTCTCCCCTCTTCTTCCCTCTTCAGGTGGCTGATACACATCACTCAGCAAGTCATGGCAATAAAGGCCAGACCTCTCTCTGCCATTACCTAGTCTTACTCTGTAAAAGCACTTTGTTTATTCTACTGCAGACATAAAAGCTTAAATTTACACCTACATTCACGTAAATCACCAAAATACTGGACTGCAGTACATTATGCCTAAACCCTAGTCTTTGTGTGTACATACACAGCAACTAAAGAGCCATTTATAAACGCTTAATTTGGTTTCTGAAATATTGTTAATATATTGATTAAACAAATGAATGGAGAAATCATTGCTTGGCTAGCATGACTAATAAAATACCAAAAGCACTTTTTATTGATTACAGCGTTTACCACAACATCGAGGTTTTTGTTAGAGAAATGTATAACTTAAATTTTGATGGGTTACATACATCAAACAGGAGTAGGAAGTAAAGAGACCATTCCTTTAAATAATTTGAGCCTGAACATTACAATTTTTTTTACTGCACTGGTGTGATCTTGGTTCACCCATCAGTGATGTGCAGTGAGGTTGGTGGCAGGTGAGACACTGAATTTTTCAGTCAGTGAAAGGTCACCGGGTTATTCCTCCAACCACCAAAGGGTTCTACTCCTAAACACTGACTTCACTTTCTTCAGAAGTTACTTCTGGGTCATAGGCTGTGTAAGCTAACAATTAGCTTGTAACATATTATTCGTTCCCTTGTTGTAGTAAATGGTCTTTCTTTGATTTCATTTTCTTATGATTTTGTGCTTGGATAAGCTCATTGCTGCCACACATCCCGTCTCATACACAAATAAAATTTGAGATGCAAACGTGACCACACGTCCCTGCTCTTTTCTTTCACAATATGGCAACCGTATTGTGTTTAATATTTACATTAGTCAGACAACCTTATCCAGAGCAACTTACATTTATTTCATATAACTGAGCAATTCAGGGTTAAGGGCCTTGCTTAAGGGCCCAGTGGTGGCAAATTGGCGGTGTTGGGAATCTAACCAATTACCAGCCCAACATGGCTAGACTACCACTTCTTTGTATTTCCTAGCAATAGCTTTGTTGTATTTGTTGAATTTTCTGTTGAATTTAAATCTAGACTTAAAGCTGGCCATTTCACCTGCCTCTTTCCTAAGCTGATTAGGATCTCTTTACCACTGGGGCAATTATTGTGTCATCCCTGTAAGCACGCCTTTAGTCATTTATAAGATGAATGTGCAGTCAGGATTGCATAAAATTTTCTATTTCCCCCATTTACTTTTTTTAATGCTCTTTAAGATTACATTGGGTTAGTCAGAACAACATACCTGGTTTTATAACATAAAACCCTGTTATTAGTTTTGAAAAGACTCTGATAAATACTTTTCCATTTAGCTTATCTCATGAGCCATTGATACAAAAAACCCTTGCCTGATATTGGTCTATTTAAGTTGTGCATTTACACAAATGTTTTTTTCTTTTATATTTCCATATGTTTAAAGGTATATTCAGAGGCATAGCAAAAGGGCAAGTGCCCCACCTTATTAGTGGGTCCCTGACAGCTCATGATTTGTACAATCGAAAATGTGATTATTAATTTTAACATGGAGCAATATATCTGCATTCCATAGGGGCCCCCTCTCACATTACGCTGGATGTGCTTGCTTTTCTTTGTCATGCGTCGGCTGTTTTCCTATATATATTATACACACTACACGCCTACTTGTTTAAAATAAAGTGAGGTGCTTTTTTCTATTTTTCTAGGCTCTTTTGACAGTGATGATACATGAGGGAAGTGGGTCTGGTTTCCGAGCTGCAAGCCAAGTTATTGGTTGTGTATGTCTTCCTGCTTGAGTTTCCTACATCAAAGAAATTGAAGACCCCCTTTGTGCCCCTTTGGCGGGTTTGTGCACAGCCTGATACATTTTTTACTTTGCCACTAAAGAAAAGTAGTTAAGGATAAATTTGACGAAAGTCTGTAGATGATATTGATTGCAGCAGCCCTATTGGAGATGTGTTCAGACAGTATGGATTTCTTATGGGTGATTGGTTAAAAACTATGCTTATAGTATATCTTCATTGAGATGCTACATGAAAGGCTATAGAGACAGCTTGCTTTTATCTGCCACTGAATATAACGAAGCATCATTGGCAGATTATTGACCTCAAAACGTCAGTAGAAGAAACAAACTTTTACTATCCTGTATAATTTACAATGATTTGTTACACTGTTGTTTCTGAATTATATTTTCCACCATATAAGGTACATATGCGTGTATTGAAAATTTTTGTTGCAAAGCATTAAACATTAATTTTTTAATGAGTCTTTAGGATCTACTACTTATTAAAATCCTCATCATTAAATATCTTATAATATATTACAATGGTACCCAAGACCTGCCATAGAACATCTTTTAATGTATGATTTAGCGTATATCTTAGCATTTTTACATGTGCTGGCATCTGATTGCACCATGGTTTACTTCAAAAAATTAACAAAATGCCCGATAAAAAGCAAAAATAACAAGGATAACAGTATATCTATATCTGCTAGCGCCAATACTGTGGTTACGATTCTCAGCACCACCAAGCTACCACCCACTTAACCCCTAATCGCTTAGTTGTACAAATGAGGTAGATGTATGTCGCTCTGGATAAGAGGGCGGAAATGATACAACAGCTGCATGATATATAGTGTCTTGAAAAAGTATTCATACCCCTTGAACTTTTTCCCATTTTCCCATCTTACAACCACAAACTCAAATTTGGACAACTGTAAGTCGTGTACTCCACAAATCTGGCCTTTATGGAGGAGTGGCAAGAAGAAAGCCATTGTTTAAAGAAAGACATAAGTCCTGTTTGCAGTTTGCCACAAGTCATGTAGGGTACACAGCAAACGTGAAAAAAGATGCTCTGGTCAGATAAGATGATCAGATAAGATAAGTTGAACTTTTTGGCCTAAATGTGTGGTGGAAAAGTAACACTGCTCATCACCCTGAACACACCGTCCCCAATGTGAAACATGTTGGTGGCAGCATTATGTTGTGGGGATGCTTTTCTTAGCAGGGACAGGGAAGCTGGTCAGAGTTGATAGGAAGATGGATGGAGCTAAATACAGGGCAATCCTCACAGAAAACCTGTTGGAGGCTCCAAAAGACTTGAGACTGGGAAGGAGATTCACCTTCCAGTAGGACAGTGACCCTAAACATACAGCCAGAGGTACAATGGAATGGTTTGGATCGAAGAATATTCATATTTTCAATATACCTAAATCCCATTAGACATCTGTCGCTATCCAGTGTGGCTGAGTTTGAGCCATTTTGCAATGAAGAATAGAAAAAATTTCAGTCTCTAGATGTGTAAAGCTGGTAGAGACATACCCCAAAAGACTGTAATTGCAGTAAAAGGCGGCTCCACAAAGTATTGACGACAGGAGGCTGAATACAAATACACACCACACTTCTAGATTTTCATTTGCTGAAATGAGATACGTTTATGGTAGTAAGGTGACAAAATGTGAAAAAATTTAAGGGGTATGAATACTTTGCACTTAAAGTACTCAAAGCACTGTAGGCTTGATCTGAATGTTTATTGTCTTCTTTTGTATGCAATAAGAATTATTGCGCTACCCGTTTGGTCTAAGTTTCTATTGGCTTAAATCGAGGCATGCAACGCGGTTTTATAAGTATTTATTTATTTATTTTTTTGGATGAGTATATACCAAATGTACTCCATGTCTATCCTATCTACTTTCATCCAGCAGAAGTGCAAATTGTTATAAAATTAATGCTAGATGTGACAGAAAGCTGTGAGAGCACACAATGCATTCCAGCCTGTTGTCTCTAGTGCTGTGTAGCTGTAGACCAGTCAGAATAGCCATGCTGATCTCAACTAAAATCAACTGAAAGCAGGGCAGATAGATATGTCAGCATCAGAACTGAAGCATGGAGTCTAGGAATGTAAAAGCCCTTTTTTTCTTTATCATTACGTAGTTGGCCAGTTGCCATTGTCTCACACCCAGGGAATTGATTGCACCAGAATGTACCACCAAAATAAGGCAAGGCAGTATGATGGCAGTGTGATGCTCTGGGCAACATTTAGCATTGCAACCATGAATCTTGGCATTCATGTGGATGTTACTTGTACCTGCAAGGACATTTATTTAAAGGCAACTGTATTTCTGAATAGTAATGATGTCTTTCAGCAGTCTAATGCTTCCTGTAATGTTCAAAATAGGCTGCTAAATATAACACATAGTTCAAGGTTGACTTTTGAAGCCAGCTATAGTAGGAGTTAGGAGTTTCTGGACTGGTGGTATGATATAGTACATTTGGTAGCATCTGCAGGGTGAAGCTGGGGTCATTATGTCTCTGAGGTAGAAGAAAAGAAACTTTCTGTGCTGCAGATAAGAAGCAACAAGGAATATACAAGCACAGAGAAGAAATGCTCATGATCTCTGTGCTGTTTTTGACAATTATATCTATAGTTTGACATTCACACCACTCTTTTTTTTGTCTTAACTGTATAGAAGCTTACCGTATCTCTTCTTTTTAATGACTCTGTCTGCTAGCTTTTAACTCTGCTAATCACTATGTTCTCATAGGACCTTCACAAGTCTTTAAACCATTGTTAATGTGTTGTGACCATTATTGCAATGTCTTTTAAAAATCTACATTAGTGCTTTTACTATTTAGTCTATTATATAATCATATATCCTCCCACTGGGAAATATATATTCTGAAATCGCTTTATCTGCTTCTTAAGCAGCGCTAGAGTAACGCTAGTCTTTATTTCTTAAAATTCAATGGGCAAGTCTCAAGAGTGCTACGACACTTCTATTCTAATAATGAGCATGATCTATACATGTTTTAATACAACAAAAAAACTGAACAAAGGAAGATGATTTAAAAAAAATGTGAAATGAACTTTACCTTCCTCTTAAAAGCCCCTTTGTGTGATACCCACATACCTTTACAACTAGCCAAACAGATTTAGTATCATGTATCAAGAAGCTTTATTGTCAATCAACGATATATAGCAGATGCAGTACACAGTGAAATAAAAAAAAAACTTGAACCAACACAAAGTAAGTTCCTTGGTTTTACTTTCGCAGCAATTTCATTTAATTTGCCTTTAAATCCCTAAACCTTTTGATATGTACTCTTTCAATACTGGTAGCAAATATGCATACATGTAACAAAAACTTGCACTTTATCCTGTTTTTTTCTTTAAATATAATGTACTATGGTGTAGATGTAACTAAAACCAAATCCAATATTATATACATGAAAGTATCAGACATTGGATTCTAAACTGATACATCCACAAAAAATTGTGCTCATGTCAAAGAGCAGAAGGTCTTAATGAATATAAGATCAGATATGAAACTTGTGTGACAAACAATAAATAGCTTGGAAGTAATCCCAGTAGCTTTGATGTGTTTATAGACTTTTTTAGTCTTCTCACACTTTTTTTTGACCTATGATGCTCACAGTTTGCTTTACAAATCCTGCTGGAAAACTGTGGTGGTTATCACATTGTTCTTTGTATACTCTAGAGACTGTCTCATAGATCTGTATGAACCATTGTTAATATTCCAGAGACAAAAAAAATGTGTCTGTGTTCAATGGTTAGACTTTTGGTCCTAGAATAAGTGTATTCCCACAGCTGACTTTTCAACTAATCATCTTTTTTCTAGGAAAAGAAAAGAGATCCTTATTTCACCCTTTTCAAAGATACGCTATATTTTATTCTGCCAGAATAAAAATCAACTCATGAGACATTTTTTATTTATAACAAATTATTTTATTCCTACAAGTCAGATATTAAATTATTTGTAACACTGTTTGCTGTCTGTGAGTATTCTGTAAGTAAAAGTACAAAATTACCTTAAAATCTGTTAATCTAATGAAAACAAAACAAAACCATTCTACTGTATTTGCAAATGTCCCTAACCTCATTTAAATTCCTAGTTCCAAGGACATTCGGTTTACCTATCGAATTGCCCATCTAACATATGTAGATTAATAGAGTTATAAGACATTGTGACCTCTTTACCAGACGGCTTTCAGCAAGAGTAATATGATTAAATTAATTCTTTAATCCCCTGCAAACCTGGTATCACTCCAATGCCGGGCTATTGAAAGCACAAAGTGATACGAAAGTGCTGATCTACAACAAACATAACGTCACAAAAATATATATCTTACATGTAAAGGCTGTAAGCCAGTGTTACCACTTGTAAGGGCTGGTCTGAAAGTGGCAAAAATTTCCCAGGCTGAGACAAGGTAGTTAGCTTCAAGGTTAGCCGACCTCTCCTCACAATGCCTGGAACTTTTCTGGAAAAAAGAGATACGATAAGCATCTTTACCGTTTTAGTAACGTATTTTTAAGTATGTCTGAGACTAAGTTATTTTCCCCTCCTCCGTCAGCCACTGTGGGTATAAAAATTCTAATGCAACTATACAGCAGTGTTTTGCTAGTCTTTGCTAAGATGTAAGAATTTATTCTGATCACCTATTCAGAGGACGAAAAAATGCTGCCATTGTGCGTCAGCTAGCGGGCTTCGGAAGGCGGATTTAAAAATCTGATTGGTTAAAGAAACAGTCTTTAATAATATTAAGCAATTGGCAATCTGCCATTACTAATACTGTTAAAGTTCAATGGGCAGCACTACTGATTCTTAAGGCTTTGGCGGATAAAATTAACATGGCAGCACATAGAAACTGAAATCTGATTAGACAAAAAAAATTTAACATACACATACTGGAAGCAGTGCAGTAAGAGAAACACGAAATGAAGAGAATAAACTGTTGGGAATAAATTAATACAATTTAATAGAACAAAGCGGCTTCTGATAGTGTTTAGGCCACCAGAGAAGACCTTGCTGGTTGTGAATGCACACCACTGAATTTTTGGGAACTTTCCATTTGACTTTGATGATGAATAAAAAAGAATACCTATCATTTTAGTTGCAAACAGCTTTTTAAATCAAAGGATAGAAAGTATTAATCTTCTATGAAAGTATAGAAGAAAAAATCTATGTAACTGTCAATGCCCAAGCTCACAGTTTTACAAATATTTGCACATATAAGTTAAATTAAATGTTAGTTTTAAAACTAAAACTAGAATTTGTTGTGCCCATGTCGAGCACTGGATTTCTTTGTCATGTCACATTTTTTTGTTTATCAAGCCATAGTGAAAAAAAAAACAGTTTACACAAACCAGACGTTTATATCTTCAATATAAATGCTAATAGCAAAGCTGTTTCTGCTCCTTGATAACGCAGTGAAAAACCCTTTATTTTCAATTTACCCAAAAAAGACTGTATGCTACATTCTTTAACTGTGTAAACTGCACATATGACTGCCATCTTTGTGGCGTGTACTGTATGACATTTCTGTGCTGTGCAGGATCTGGGTTTTAAAATTGGGTTCAAGACTGCATATATTAATAAATCCGGTGCAGCCTGTACGCTCAAAGAAGTACCCCCTAAAAAATGCAGAGTTAATACTGCACAATTTTCAAAGTGGTGGGATCACTGATGTTATAATACTGTGTGACTACCTGGGGTAATATTCAGTTTCTGCTGTGTTCACATTGCCCAATGGTCATCAACTCTGGAAGAATCATCAACAACTCTGCTGGTCCATAAACTACGTTTTAAAAAGAGATGAGACATAATAAGTAAATAACGAGAGACCCGCAGCCCGGTGTCTTGCTCTCTGAGTGGCTTTAGGTTATCGCCAAAGTGTTTTTTAGTCAGAACTCATATCATACAGCAAGTTGTATTTTAAATCGCAGACAACTCCAGATATTTGGAATGACATATAGTTTGACATATAGTATAGTTCTGGATGAACAGATCAGTCAGGCCTTTTGTTTAAAAAAAAAAATTCTTTAGATTGTGATAAAGCCAGTAGAGGGCAGCCATAGTTTGCGTTCTATAGTGAATCCACCTGTTCAAAAAAAGATCCATTTCTGTTTTTTATTGCTACTTACTTGTTTAACTTGTTTAACTTTTTCTTTATATGGAACTTCTGTACCATCTTTGTTTGTTCATTGTAAGTTTCTATTATTTAAATGCAGAATTTGGAAGTGGAAAGTTTTTGTTCATCTAATGTCTCCAGAGGATAGAAACATCCTTTAATTGACCTGTAAGAAAATACGGATGTTTCTCAATGCATTACATTTGCAGTTAAGGCGAAATAAACATGCAGCAAGGTTATCTAGTTAAAGCTTAATGGTGGGTGGTAAGAGTGCTTTTTATCTCTATAAGTCCTTTACTGTTAGTAGAGCATCGCTTCAAGGAGGATATTCACACAGTACATTTAGGCAATAATCTAACGAGCAGATGAAAATAGTCACATAATCTGATAGTGTGATGCATCACGTCATCAGTAATATTGACTATTATTCTGTGTCCCTGTGCCTTCTGTATTTAGCTAGATTGAATGAAATTCCACTACTTTTTAAAAAAAAATCACTTGATTAAACTTATTTGTATACAAGCATGTGTACAATTTTCTCAGCATTATTCCATTTCAAAATTTTTTTATGTAATGTGTTTTTATTTATTTTGTTAACATCTCTGGCATCTCTACACACACCTACACATGCTAGTAGCTCCTTTGTAAATCACTTCTGAGTCGTGCCAAGATGTTTGGGTAGTGAGTGGTCCAAGCATGTGCTGTGCGAGATCAAAACCTCTCGAAGATGCTTACCTGCATGAATAACAAATGATATTGTATTTGCAGCTGCTACAGTGTTCTGTGGATACAACCACTGCTGCTACCTGTGTGTATGCTGTGTGTGTGTGCATGTACATACTTTTCTTCGCCGGTGTATATGTACTTGCTTGTGGGTGTTTGGGGATTTGTGCATGTGTGCACACCTTTTTTTTTGTTTTGCAGTACATCCTACTGTGTGTGTGTGTAAGAATGAGATTTACATTGGGGCCCAACAGCGGGAGCTTGGCGGTGCTGGGAATCAAACCCAAATCTTCTAATTAGCAGTCCAACACCTTAACCACTGTGTAGTTTGCTGTTACACAACAATAATAGGGGACTATAGATACGATCTACCATGTAACTCTCACTGTTAACAGCATCTCATAAATCATGACCTTAAGTTGCTTCTTCTTGAACCACTTTTTTGTTGCTGTGTGTTTTGGGACATTGCCATGCTGGAATACCCATCCACAACCCATTTTCAATGCCCTGGCTAAGGGAAAGAGGTTCTCTAGGATATGAGGGTACATAGGCCCAGTCCAACGTTCTTTTGATGTGGTGAGGTTGTCCTGTTGTCTTAGCAGTAAGACACCACCAAAGAATAATGTTTCCACCTCCATGTTTCATGGTGGGGGTCATAAGCATTATTCCTTCTTCTGCTCCAAACACATACATGTTAAGTTAATGCAAAAGAGCTTGAATTAGAGCTTAATGGAAGTTGCACTTCAGTCTGTTAATCAGCACTTCTGGTTAGAGGACAGACAGCATGGCATGACTTGTCAGTATTGTTTTAAATTTTAGTTTCTATTATTTGTGTTAACGGGTGTTATTCATTTATTCATGCGATACATATACATGCATGCACCCCCCAAAACACACACACAGCCTATGTATGAACACAGAGCTACGGCAAACAATTTATGGTGCTGGTGATGCAAGTCTTGTTCACATTATGACATACAGTAACAATTAATGTTTAAAATATTTAGCTTGGAGTTGGTATTAGTTGGTATTAGTATTAGTACCCTGTGATCCGCTGTGTCTAAGTTATAAACACACAACCACCCTAGTTTATTGTTGTTTTTTTACCTTGTTACCCCAAGTGTATTGTTAAAAAAAACACAGCAAAAACTAAATTTCTATCCGCACAAACAAAGCACAAATGACTGAGACTATTCGGGGTTTGGAGCATGTAGATGGATGGTGACGTCATATTCTATGAATGCAAAATTTATGTCTATTTAATATTAACAAAATCAGAACCAACACAAACAAACAAACATATTTTGGGTAAGATCGGAGCATCTGGTGGGGCTGGTGACGATATCACCTATAATGTAATTTAAAAACAGAAGCAGCCAAGCAAAACTTTCATAGGCTCAATGTTCTCTGCTTCATTGACAATTTTAGTTGAATTTGGAGCGTGGAGACTGACCCAAGAATTATAGCAGAAACGATTAAGACTATTTTTGCAACGTTTTGCATCGGGTGGAGGGAAAATTCACAAAGATGGTTACTGCATATAATAAATAACTGCTTTCTTAAATAAACAATCTTTGGTTGTCTGCCGTTCTGTGGTTGCTGGGTCAGTAACTACATTTTCGCATCACTGAACAAAATGAACCTTCTGTTGATAATCTGAAGGTCTGGCTGAGCGAGATTACCCTGACGTGAACTGGAACACTTTCTCTATTCCAGACCTCTTCACTTGACATCAGTGCCATACCAATACTTTACCCACAGTGTATAAATACTGATTCGACAACATGTCCACAATGTGTCCACATTATTCTCATGTGGTGCTGACACTGTTCTCACTGTGCTCACACAGTTGTCACAGAGTTCCCACATTGTTTCTACACTGTGCCCACACAGTTCTTACACTGTTCCCACACGGTTCCTACTCTGTTCCCACACAGTTCTCACACTGTTCCCACACGGTTCCTACACTGTTCCCACGCGGTTCCTACACTGTTCCCACACAGTTTTTACACAGAACACACAGTATCATCATTTTACCAAATATTTTCTCATTCTGTTACTAAAAAGTATGCACGCAGGACCCACACAGTTTCCACACAGATCCTGCACTATACATATACTGTGTCCACACTGTGCCAACATAGTTCTAACAAAAATCAGACAGCTAAAACGCAACCTAATTTTTAGCCATACTGTACAGTTTGACACCCATATACAACCTTCCACTGTAACCCACATAGTACCCACACTACCTTTAAATCACCTTTGTGGCATTTGTGTTAAAAATACTTTGAAATCTTTTGAGAATACTTCACAAAAGATTGGGAAATAAAACCAGAAACAGGATGTTTATGTATCACAAGGTTGTTACTGTCTAACACTTTTTTATTAATTTATTTACATTTTCATAAAACAAATAGCGTTTCTGGGGAAAAAAAAATCATTTTTTTTAAATATGGGGCACTATTGCATACATTATAAAATTTACATATGGCTGATTCTATAATTGCCACAAAATTATTATTTTTTCTACTTGTTTAAAATGGTTAGATTTTTAAATATTAAAAATGACTTGTTGTTACAGACCAAAACAATACAATATTTTCTGTAAAAATTTATTTTGTCTGTATGAGTGCATCATGTATCATTGTGTTATTAAAATAACTTTTATTTTTTTATGTATAAAAGCCCTAAATATTCATTTAAGTAATTCTAAAATATTACATAATAAAAATAACTTTTTAAATATATTTTTTTTAACTGTGTGCTTAAAATGTTAAATTGAAGTGTTGCCACTTTTCCTCACTGTTAAGAAGTAAAGCACTGAGAGAATTCCAGTATATCCTAGTAAGGAGACTAGCTTGCATTAAACATTTTGCTAATTTAAACCTTTGTGTCTTTGTCTTTCTGATGTGATTTAGTTTTGAGCCTGTGACGTCAACGATCCTGCCTGTTTGAGCTAGATTAGCTTGTAGACTGAACTGTCTGTTCTGACCCAGTTCGTTGCCATTGGGGATATTTGGGGGACCTTTTGAAGAATAAATAAATCCAGACGATAAAAGTGATTATTATTATTTTTGGATTAAAGTGCATGCTTTTATTAAAAGTATGTATCTTAAATGAACGTTTTAGATCAATTTTAATTAAGCTGCAAGAAAACAAATAAGATGTACAACCTTTGTCTTCATGCCTATGTTAAAATTTCTGCTCATCAGATTTAATTTGTATAGCTGTTTACATTGTTGTTTTTAATGTGGCCATGTGATTCCAGTGTGAATTGGTCATTTACATTTTGCAGCATTTGGCAGATGCCTTTATCAAGAGCAACTTACCTTTATCTGTTTTTATACAACAAAGAAATTGGGGGGGGGGCCCAACAGTGGAAACTTCCGATCTTCCAGGTATCAGTCCAACATACAGAAGATAAACACAAAAGACACTAAGTGCAGCATTTATGCGTTACCAGCAAGAGCTTACATTTAAAAGGTGATGCACGGTGAACGACTGTAAAATGAGGAGGAAAAGGATGCATTTTAATAGAAAACGACGTAAAACTCGCATGAATTCCGACATAACTGTTCAAACTGCGGTTACGTTGCAAAATATCTTACCTGCGTCAGATTTAATACCATATATGGAAGTGGCACAAATCGGAATTGAAATGATCAGATTCCATGTGGTTTGTGCTGTTTACACTGTTATGAGAAAAACAGATCTGAGTAACATTTGAGCAAAAAAGTTGAACATGGGCCCCAGGCCAAGGAGTAATTTCACTGTAAAAATTAAATGCTAAGTGATCCTCAGGATCATCTATTCAACCTCAGCGGCGTGACAAATCGGTGACAGCATGTTGACTAGCTGCAACTCTGTGTAATTAGTGTGAAAAGATAGTTCAGTCTGTGCGCAAAGAATGCAAGTTGGAATGCTTAATTAGGCATGCATACTGACCTGTGTGATGAATCGTGAGCACAGTGATCCACGAGTCTCACCGGTGGATCCGGATCGTACAGTAAAGACCTCATCAAGATTGTGGTTTTTTTTAAAGCTAGATTTTCCTACCAGTTACACAAAAAAAATCTTATTTAGAACAGTAAGGATTTAAGCAAACTAACATGACTAAATGCCTAATCATTATCATTACATAAGACAGTTGAATGGCTTTTTGTGTTTTTTTACTGTGTCATTGAAGTTACCGCTCATGATTCATGCTACAGACTGTGAAAAGAGACATTTTTAGAACATTTTTAAACAGGAATATCAAATACCATCTGCTAGTGCAGTTGTTTTTTTTTTTTTTTTTTTTTTGCTTTGCCTATACTTACTCATGATATTTTATAACAAACCTAGCTGATTTTTTTTTTTCAAAACCACAAACCGATTGGTAAATTGACCCAGCATTTACTGTAGATAAAGAAATGAACTAGGATTAGGGTAAGCTGACTGGTAACACGACTTCATTTTCATTTCCTCTGCAAGGTTCGTATCCAAAAGCGTGTATGGAAGCCAAACCCACCCATCAGCTCTGTTTTTAAAACCTTTGGAATAAATGCATTTAATTAAATTAAAATGAATAACTAAAGTTGTAAAATACTCATATAGTTTAACATCTTTCACTCTCCAGTGTAATTCAGCCAAATACATTGCTATGCATGATTCCACTGATTAAAAAAAAATAATATCCATTTTTCTCCATACTGTAGGGTTTGCCTGACATAATGGTTGGCTGATGTCAGCATTATCCTATTCAGTATGCCTGCTTTTCTAACCGGTTACTCAGGAAGAATTTGTGGTAATTCACCCAATTTATTTTGTGGCATTTCAGAAAGCATAACAAAAACAAAGGATAATAGTTTGTGGACAAAAACTTACTTTTCTTCATTTTTGAAATGAAGTTAGGAGATAATAACAGATCATGGGGTTGTGCCTCACATGGCATGAAAACCAGGGTCTTAGAAAATAGTAACTACATGTGAAGTACCAGACAAGGCAGGATCCATTATGCAGGTTTAGAAGTTTTATTGAAAACAAAGGTTTGGACAGATAAAGCAGAGACGTAGTCGAAACAGGCAGGATTCGGTACACGTTTTGGCTAAGCAGACTGGGCAAACAAAACAGAATCGCAAGGACTAGAATTGAAAATGAGAACAGAATCAAGATCATAACCATAGGCACAAAACAATACAGAATGCTAAGCATGTAGGCAGGGCTGACAATACCTGGTATTTGTAGTGGTGACACGAAAGAGCAAGAGGACACAAGCAGTCAGTATTCGAGCGAGGGTGTCCTCTGGTGATTTGGAGTTGTGTTCAATTTTTTTTATTTAAATTTGCCTTCTTCATTGAGACCCGTACCTCAAAATAACAACATTCCTGTTTCAGTACCAAAGAAACTGAGTGCATGGCAAAAAGTGTGTTAAGTTTACATTTAAGCATTTAATTAGCTGCATAAGCCACCATGGCTAATGTTTGGAAAATAGCTGTCATGGATTTACAGGCATTACATTTTCTCCATACTTCTCCACACACTAATTAGCTCTGCTTTACTATAAGTACAAGTGTGCGTTTTGTTTGGTAGGTTAAAATGATAACCCCCGAGTTGAACTGTCAGCTGGGAAACGGAGAAGACTTTACACGATTAATTTCACACGATCAGAGCTTATGATGGGTGACAAACTTCTTTTTTTAGATCAGTTGATCTAATCTGATGGAGCTAAAACAGAGTTAGGGAAGTCATTTGAATTAATACAAACCAGAAAGAAGAGGAGGAATTTCTCAGACTGGAGAAAACAGTAGCTGAATAAGTATAATTGGAAACATTTAAAAAAACATAAAAGAAAAACTCAACTTTTTATAATGTGTTTAGTGATTCTGGTGCCAATTTGTAGTTTGATAATGAGTACCATCCTGGAACAAATGGATTTTCATTTAAAACATTTTACAGATGCCCTTATCCAGAGCAATTAACATTTTAGAGCAGGTGAAGAATAAGGTCCTTGTTCCTTTCATTTGAACTCGTATCAGTTCAGATCAGTAGTTCAGGAAGTTGAACAGTGCTACCACTTAATAAGCTTTACTAGGAGAAGTCAGATTTTACTGCTAACTTATAATGAATAAGCATCATTTTTAACCTACTCTATGCTATTCAGTCACTAACCTAATTGGAAATTTCCGATTAAATTAGTCACTGATTAAACCTTTATAATCGGGTGGATTTTGTTAAAAAAATACATATTTTACTGTTTTGTAATGTATAGCAGAAACATAAAGCATACTTTTTCCTGAAATAACAGACCAATCATAGATGCGCACTAGAAAAAAAACATGCCCAGAAGACCTCAATTTAACATCTTTGTCGTACGTTCACAAGACATCTACTGCTGAGGAATGAAAGATTTTTTTAGATGACTTAAAAGTGTTCATTTCTGATGTCCGAGTCACATCGTTACAGGGTTCCAAATGAAAGTTTTTTTTATAGCGTCACATACAGACATCTGAAGGACGTTCATACAAGTTTTTATGACGTGTTTCTTGGACTAATTTCAGACGTCCTTGTTGCACTCAACTGTAACCAACTGTATTATTTTAATTGTTAATGAGGCCAGAGTTCAGTCCTGTCTTAGAGATCTGTAGATGAGCAAGTATAATCTTGTGGGTATTGGAATAAAAGAAAAAAAGGTTTGGAACATTGTTTGGTTAAACAAAATATACTGATATAGTAAAAAAAAAAAAAAAGACTATAGTGCTGGTTTAGGTAGTGATAAAGCAAATTACATTTAAATTAAATTTACATTGGCACCAGTATCAGTGTAATGGTAAAACAAAGTATATAAAAAAGCTTCACAGATTTTGATTACAGTATAAATGCTGCCACTAAAGCTCACGTGTTAATTAAAAGTTTAATTAAATCTTTCAGGTTGGATTTCAACTTGACAAGGCATCAAAAAGATGTCTCAGAGTGATGAAGTGCAAATGAAATTGCCTTAAAATATATATGTTCTTGTTTTAATCCATTTTTATAAAAGATAAATCTTTTTATTCGCTTTTGATGCACTAAAATAAAGCATATATCCGTCATCTAGCCTAACATCAAGATCTCAAGTGAACCATACATACAAAATAGTAGCTTCCATCCACCTATTTTTATACACATTCTAAACTAGCATAAAAAGCTGACTGAAAACAGCAAGATGCACAGTAACTTTGAAAATCTGCATTAAAAAATTGTGCACAACTGAGTTGGATAAACTTTTATCCGATAAGAAAATATGTGCAAAATTTCTAGCATGTGCAATAAAAGTCATGTGATTTTGCTTCAACAGTCATTTGATGACAAAAATGGCAGAAAAGTGACTTTGTGACATTTTTTTATTTAATATATAAATTAATATATTCCAAGCACCACCAAGCCACCACTGCTGGGCCCCTGAGCAAGGCCCTTAACCCTCGATTGCTCTGTTAGTCGCTCTGGATAAGGGCGTCTGCCAAATGCTGCAAATGTAAATATAAGGGAAAAGTGAGGACCATTGTAGATGGGAAAACTTCACCGGCCCCTGCAAATCCAAATTAACTTTTTGATATTTGACACTAGTTTATTAGGAAGTGACAATTTTTTTTCTCTTTGACTCATTGGATGGAAATGGTGCTTACTTCGCAAATGTTTTCTATGATATTCCAGTTTTGCACCTACGTTAAATTTGCATCTTTGGATGGAAACATAGTGAGTTGTGACAATGCATTCGTTTGGATGCTTGGTGCGTTTTTGCCTGTAAGCATAAGAATAGTGAGAATTCCCATGTTCATCTTTTACGATTTTAATTAGCAGTGGGTCATGGGTTCATTTTGCATTAATGGTCTCTTGGAGAGTCATATACAGTCCTCCCTACCAGCCTAAAGTCCTTTATATTTTTGCTGTGTTGTGCGATATATTGTAGCTTCAATCGAAGGGCTGCTAAAGTAAAATGGTTTCCATATTGTAGCATCAAAACATGAGCAATCCTGAAGCTGAGTGCATTCCACAGCATTTAGCTATTTTTCTATCTGGAGTTATATCGCTGCTCACTGCTGAAGACACAACACAGCAGTGCATTGAGGCTACTAATAATGGCCAAGCACCAGCGCATTCTTATGCATAGCAAATGATTCATTTATTCTCCTTGTTTAATTCTGACCGGCCTGAGTTCTCTACTGTTACAGAGCTATTGAAATTGGCATGACTGAGTGTTGTAAATGAATCTCTCTCTCTCTCTCTCTCTCTCTCTCTCTCTCTCGCTCGCCTTCTCACTCATTATTTGTTTGCTAACAGTTTCAGCGTGTGTGTCAGCATGCAGCATGTAGCTGTGACTACACACTGAAGCAGGGTGGATGCTTAAATTACTTACTATCAGGCGTCTTTTTCTGGCTTGATATTAAAAGGACAGCGAGTCAAAGCTACTGTGCTAGTCTCTATCACTCTCTCTTTAATTCTGTATAAAGAAAGCTAGCTAGTCATACAGCTCCTACATTAGCTGAGTCACAATGCTGCTTTGGCAAAGTGCAGCCCAGCCACCAAACCCTTACAGTGCATTTTAAAAAGTAATATCCTGAGAAGGTCACTTGTGCTGTTGGTGTTGCAGAGATTTGTTGGAGATATGGCCACAACTTTTTCTTGCTTTGTGCCACAGCTGCTTCTGGTGATATGATTCAGGTCACTTTCTAACACTTTGCGTCTTTTGTTTTGGCAGTTCATTTTTAAGGTCACTTCTCTTTAAGGCATTTACAATTCCTAAACCACCCACTGCAAGGATATGTAGAGGGGAAAATATGTGAGAAGCAATTTGAAAAGTATATTTTTAGTCACTGTGATTCATTCATCTAAACCCAACTGTATAAAGCATGATTTTGGCCACAATTTGGTCACCTGAGACAAAATGATTCCTATAACCCTACACTAAAATCCGTTCTCTTTGATAGCTAGTTGGACATGGCTTTTGGCTTTTGGCATCAGATTTTGGCTTTGAGCCTCTTAGTTCTGGGTATAGTGTAATGCTCCAACATACAATGACATTCTAGACTGCTGTGTGATTCCAACTTAGTGAAAACAGTTATGTGGATGTATTGGTAATTTTTTTATTTTATGTACCTGCTCATAATTAACAAGGTTTATTATGTTGAAGGAAAGACAATAAACTGGTTAAAAAGCATTACTGCTTCAATTGTGAAGTATGTGTCCATTTCTCTCAAGTTTGACCTTAACAAACCTGCATAGCACTCCTGTTAACCCAGTTTTTGTATTATTGATCCATAGCCATATTGACCTGTGCCTGGGACTCTCCTGTTCTTTCCTGAAAGTCTTCTGGATTGTTTGCCAAGTTCTCCGAAAAAAAAGAAAAAAAGAGATGTTCCTATTAATTTGCTTCTGATGTAGTAAACTTTTAAAAATAAACTTATGCAATGAGTAATCAAGCTTTCAACCACAAAGTGTCTGCAGTTGTGACAATATTGCCTATTGGACAAAACAAACCCCAACAATATTTGTAGGAACTGCATCTTCCCAGTTATGACAGCGCTTCATAGGCAGATGAACAGATGGGATAATCACGCTGTGTCGCTGCTTTAGGGGTCGAATTTTTAACCTCCTGTATATCCCAAACGGTTAAATGCCTTCATAGCCTTTTTCTCAGTGGGGCTGACATGCAATATCGAATAATTGTGTTACAATGTTTAAACTTTAGACTGTAGATTAATATTTAAATAGCTATTAAAAACAGAGCCAGATGGTAGTAGACGTGCTACTTAAAATATTGCATGTACTAATTAAGACTACTCTGGTACTAATGAAGAGTAAAATAATCAAATAAATATGGTGATCCAAATTTTATTTCGAGAAGGATTTTTTTTCTTGTAAGGAAATGCTTATTAAAACCCTAGAGCTAAGTGTTCTATATAGATGGTAGACTAATGATCGTGTCTGGGGTTTGAGGTGTGAATATATCCTGTATGTAAGATCTAGCCTATTAAAGCACAAAACACACCCTTATTCTAACCTTTCTGGTAATTACCTTAATTAATTAATTACTTACCTATTTGTGATTATGGAAAGTTGAAGAAACCTGTGAAAATCCAAAACTGATAAAAACCCATAGGGAGAACAACTCTAGTCAGACAGCATTTCGAGTTCAGGTTTAAAATTTAACCCAGGACCCTTGATCTTTAGGACGAAAAAAACCCTACTGCCCTGAATGAAGAACTTGAGAACTTGCATCTTGCATATAAATGTGATGATGTAGGTGTTTTACTGCTATTAAATCACCAACAATTCAGTAGTCCTCCATGATTTTATTCGCCCCTTTTCATCTCACAGACTTTTCCATTTATGCCCCCTCTTTCCTAGTATTTTACATCGTTTGGCTTGACGTCAACAGCGATTATGAGATGCCGCTACCAAGCGACTCAATCAATAAATGTCTTATATTGGATCACTTTTATGCATTTTACATTTCATCATTTAGCAAATGCTTTTATCCAAAGTAACTTACAAATGAGATCCTACAAGGATATTAATCAATCAAGCAAAATATAATACAATTGATGCTATTATGTAAGATTTTTTTTCATTGAGTGCTATAGAAGCAAAGTAGAGGTGTAGAGTAGAGGTGTAGAAGTAAGTTATAGGTTCTGGAAATGATCACTGAGGCACTACCAGCCATCATTTAATCATCTTTAGCTATAAGATATTTCTATTTTAATGCTATTAGTTTTCTTTCATTAGGGTGATTTTGATAAGCTTTGAAATTGATGACATGTAGTAGGTATTAGACTTTAGATATTACTGTGTTCCATTAATACACAAACTGTGGTAATCTTGTATGATAAAATGATGTACTATTTCACTAAAGCATTAAAGCTATTTTGGTAGCATATAATGCCCCTAAAACATCTTTTTTTTTTTTTAACTCGGGTGTTTGTACTTACATTTATTCACCTGGCAGATACTTTCATCAAAAAGGATGTAGAAAGTGTAATAATTACAATCCAACCAGATAGATATTGATATCAAAATAAAATCATATTGATAAAATCAATTATATTGATGCTGTTTGGGCCTTCGTTCTTAAAACAGCTCCAGTTTCTTGTCATGGATTCCATACTATCTTGATGAAATTCTGTTGAGGTGTCCTTGTTTTTTATGATTTCATGATGTCCACAATTACAATTTTGTAGAAGATTATTTTCGACATTTGCTATGTGCCATGTTGCATTATTTAGCTAGATATTAGACAATTCAGCGTGACAATATTTAAAATTATTAAAAGAGGATGTTCCTGGGGGGGAGCAGAAAAGGGTGATTAAGGCTAAAAACTCTTTGAACGTTAATAAAACATATAGTACATCCTTTAAATTTCTAAGATTTGGCCCTTGATAGAATAATAACGAACAATCAACTACTTTAGCTTTTAACACATTTTAAGGCAGTTTCGTTTCATAGCTATATGTTAAAAATGTAGTTAGCTGACGAACTTTCTCGTTTAGCTTAAAGTTTAGCTTTAGTGTTTTGTGGAACTAATGTGCGCTTCTAGATCGCTAGCACCTTTTATTTACTACTGACACATATGTGCAGCTTTGCAAGTTATGCATTCACACTGATGACTGTGGAGACAGAAACACTGTTTGCCACTGTTGACAAGCAAGTCACTGATTAAGATGCAGTTTAACCAATAATTGAGTACATGACTGACCAATGGTGGCATGTGAAAGGCGGGACTTTAGGAACTGTAGGAAGCGAATGCCGAATCCTGGCCATTTTGTGGGGTTTTTTTAGGTTTAAAAAGAGGACATGTCTGAAGAAAAAGTTATCTTAGTTACTGTAGTATTTCTGTCAGCTTCAACCATTCTGACAATTTTCTGTTAATCTCTTCCATCACCAAGGCATTTCTGCTGCTCACTGGATGTTTTTTCTGTTAATACACCATTCTAAATAAACTTTGTAGACCTTTGTGGGTAAAAGTCTCTGGAAATCAGGTTTCCAACCATTTCTGATATCCCATTTTCTTGATATAATACAGGCTGCTGCCTGTTTAAACATGCTCTTATTCATTGTACTGCTGCTACATGATAGCCTAATTCAGATAATTACTCAAATCAATGAGTAAATGTGGAGGTGCTCCTAATAGTGTGCTCAGTAAGTGGTACAGTAATTTGTCACCCATCTGTATATGCCTATGTTAATCAGTATAGACTTTGATTATTCATCTCTTTTGGGAAAATAAGGAAACTAATGCTCTGCATGCCTCATGACACCGGTTAAGTTATAAGCTGAGTAAATTAATACTGTTTGTCCAAACCACACAAAGTCGTTGATTTCATGCCAGAGTTTTAGTGCCACTTTTAAAACAAAGGTATAAATAAGATTTTTAAACGAAAAGTCGCAATAGAAAAAATTACAAGAATAAAGTGAAAGTTTGCTGAGAATAAAGTGGAAGTACGCTGAGAATAAAGTGGAAGTACGCTGAGAATAAAGTGGAAGTATGCTTAGAATAAAGTGGAAGCATGCCGAGGGGGAAAGTGGAAGAAAGCTGAGAATGAAATTTTAAATTTACTAAAATCAAGTTGTGTTACTTTAATAATAAAATTAAAGCATGGAAGTAAAATTGTGTACTAAACCCAGAAATGTGATACAAAGATGTAAAAACTAGCACAATTTTACCTGCATTAGAAAAAACAATTGTAAGAAGTGGAGAGCAAAATAAAACAAGTATTTCTGTATAGTAATAACAGTCTGAGGTGGTTTGGACATGTACAGAGGAGTGATAGTAAATATATTGGTTGGAGGATGTTGGAAATGAAGCTATCAGGCTAAAGGCAAAGAGGAAGACCAAAGAAGAGTTACAATGTATGGCTGTGATAAACATAGACATGAAGTTAGTGGGTGTGGGTGAAGAGGATGTAGAGAATAGGGTTAGATGGAGACAGATGATTTGCTGTGAAGACCCCTAAAAGGGAACAGCCGAAAGGAGAAGTACTAGTAGTTTAATCAGACTGTTATGTGTTTGCTTAGCTGGCAGCTGGTCAGTGCAGGATGGGTTTAATTCAGAACACTGTCCACACCTTGTTACAAGCTGAAGGATCTGAAAAACCCCACATGGGTCTTGTAGGCAGGAGCAGGATTGTCTACCAGCCTGACCAGCTCAATACATGTAGCAGCTGATCAAAATAAACTGGGTCTCTTTAAATGGTAAGAGAAGATCTAAAATTCATTTATGTAATGATAGTAAAGTAATGACTGATTTGTGTGTGCGCACGCGGCTTAAAAGTAAGGTGTGGAGTAGAAATTTCGCTCTGTGATCTCGTAGCGAGCTCCACCACCAGGTCTAGCAAACCGGTTTGGGCTTAGCGTATACGCCTGTGCACAAAAAGTGCTTCCCTCTCTCTCTCTCTCTCTCTCTCTCTCTCTCTCTCTCTCTCTCTCTCTCTCTCTCTCTCTCTCGCGAAAAGAGAGAGGAAGATTCGCGCGCGCACACAGACGCACGCGAGCATACACGGAGCCCCCGGTTGGCCATTGCAAGCCAATTTGCGCAATTCGCGTCACACAGACTGGAGCTTCTTCCAAATGTTCGCATGACAGCAAACGCATCCAAATGTCAGTGATGTGTAGGTGATGGTGAGTGGGCGAGATGTTTGAGCCTCACGCAAACAAGCGTCAAGCACTGAGCTGCTCTTAAGATGAAGCGGTGGCGAAGAGGAACAGAGATCGCGTTCAAAGCCCAGCTTTCGAAACCTGACAGTTTTTAGGTGGTGATGCGCACTTTTTTGGACACGGAAAGGACCAAGTTGGCGTATTTCGAACCGGGATGTGGATTTTTCCCTTCCAGCGCGCGTTTGACTCACATCGCCGGTGTTTTACGGATCTAGCTTATTAAGGAAAGGGTTTTTTTTAACAGTTTCTTTTAAACAGAAGTGTCCTTTCGCAATAGTTTACGAATGGCAGTTACGATGCTTTATTCATTCATTCATTGATTCATTCGTTCATTCAGCGGCTGCTCTCTATGGGTACGAAGAAACGCAATATATAGTGTTGCAGCTCAGCATTCTCATCCGCCTAAACAGCATCTTTCCCAGGGATAAACAGCATCCTTTCCAGAGATAAACAGCATATTTGCCAGAGATAAACAGCATCTTTGCCAGAGAAGAGAACCAGCCAGAGGAAAACAGAAAGCAGCAACACTGGTAAGTTTCTGACAAAACCGGTCCACACACTTATCCCACGTTTATAGTGGAACCGTTATTATTTTTAATACTGTATGCGTAACTTGCACTACTTTTCCGTTTAATAATATGAACATAAATGTAAAATTTTATAACATTTCTTTATTCTACAATCTGGAATATTGATAAGTCTCCTCTTATTCTTAATGAATGGTTTAAATTACCACCCAGATAAAAAATATGGGTTTAATAAAATTATTTATACTTTTTTTCTCTGTGAAGAATAAAAAGAAAAAAATCTAAACAAACAAACAAAAAGTAGAGATAGGAATACGGCGTACTTGTTGAATTTGGGAACGTGCACGCGCAAAGGGGACGTGCGTCTACGCGTACGCGCGACGCAACATGCAAGTGCTTTTTTGCGTCTGTTTAATCTTTTTGAATAAAACTGAAAGAATCCTTAAGCGAATAGTACCATGTGATGAAACTGCTATACAGTTACAGGTATCACAAGGCCTCATTTTTGACCTTGTGCAAGATTAAAAAATGTGATTAAATCTCCGTTAGGGTAATAAGCTTGACTATAAATGTAAGTAATTTGCAGCTCATCTGATGCTGATTTGACTGGCAGCTTGACAAGTAGTCTGAATTAAATAAAAAAGAGTTTCAGAATCAGATTTATTGCCAATGTGTGCTGGCAGACATGAAGGATTTATTTTCAGGCTTACAGGTACTCCTAGTACAAATCACTTAACATTTACCATGATTGTAAAAAAAAGTCACACTCCTGTTAAAGAAATAACACTTTTGTGAAACATCATGTCAGCTTTTTCTACCCACAGTGTGAAATTGCAATGTATAATAAATAGGTAGAAAAACAACAGTATTTTAGAATAATCACAATAATCTGGTTACACGAATGATTCTTTTATAATTGGGGGTTAGTGACTGCATTTTGAATAAACCAATCACTTTTTCGATCAATAATCAAAGTGATTATCGTGCAGCTGTCATCTATGAACTTATCCACTGTTTCTTAGGAATTTTTCCTACATCATTATATTATACTTTATATACTTAATATTATATTATATATATATATATAGATATATATATATTATATATATATATATTATATAATTAATATATTATTATATTAAGTATAATTTACCATGGATCACACTACATGCCAGTGTAGGCATACGGTATACGCAGATTGTATTCGTAGTATGTAGTTTGTGTATCTTTTTATGAATTAGCCTAACTGACACGTTTTGATAGCTACAGCAACTGAAAACTTGCTGCTTTTAATCCATCACTGTACTATAACATTTCCTCAATGGCGAATGACATATAATGAATTGTAATGATGTCAGTGGTTGTCTAGAATGTGTGTATTGGCTTTGGAACGGTGAAGTTGGGACAAACACTTATTGTTTGCAGTTAGCATTTTCCAGTTTTTCACAATTACGTATTTCTAAAAATTTTAAGTAATTTCAAGGAAAATTACAAGTACAGTATAGAACAGCACTAGGGTTCTGCTGTTGGTTTGGTTGCAAGCCTCCATATCCTGTCTACATGAACAAAAAGAATTGTGATGTGATATTTTTGTCATATCGTCCAACCCATAATGAAGGTGTAGAAGTCATGTAAATATTTCATTACATCTTCATGAGAAGTCTAAACAAGAAAGTAATGTTACGCGCTGAATGAGACTAAGGAGCACGTCTGATGTTAAAGAAGAATGTGACTGGCTTGCCAGATTAGATACATTGCTTTGAGTCCAATTGCTGTCTAAAATGCACCCAGTTTAATATATTTCAGTCCTCGCTGTAACAATGCCAAACAGCATGAGCCAGGACAAGGCCATGCTACCCTGGTCAATCTGGCAACCCTAGAACTGGTGTCTGAAAATCAGATTATAATTGTAAAATCTATCTATCTATCTATCTATCTATCTATCTATCTATCTATCTATCTATCTATCTATCTATCTATCTATCTATCTATCTATCTATCTATCTATCCATCCATCCATCCATCCATCCATCCATCATACATGCAGGTGTAAAATTGAACAGAGTGCTGCAGTAGGAGAGTTTGGGCTTACTTGTTCTTCAGAGGTGAAAGTCAGTGCAAATTAAGGTATAATACTGACTAAATCCCATTATCCTGATGAACCGTTTCTGTCCTAATCACAATGGACAGATTCCTGAAGGAGTTTAGAACTATAAAAAGAATGAAAAATCATTTGATACATTTACCAAAGTCACCAAATGAATGTCATCCATGTAACACCTTTGGGAGATTTTAGTAAGAGAGGTCATTCTACCATCTTGATCAAAAGGCAAGTAATGTAATAGCTTTTGGAAAAATGATAACTCCCAGAAGTCCCAGAAACTTTTTTGTGTAATTATCAAGGCTGACGTCTAAGTAATTCGGAAGTTTCCATGTGCAGGTGAATATAAAGTTTAATGATTTCTCTATTTATTTTAGCTATATATACTCTATTTCAACAAGTTCCACCACAACTTACTAGCAGACTTGGATGACTTTGTTCTTCCAGACTGTTGGACAAAGTTGGAGGCACACAGTTGTTTTGGTTTTGTCTTAGTTTGCATTATATTATTCTTTTACTGGACCTAATCCTGTGGTAGAACCTTATTTCACTAATAATATTGTAACTAAAAATACCCACAGCCAAACTCACAATTTAGTGAAAAGAATGTCCAGAAGTCCTGGGTGGTGTTCTAGAGGTAAGAGTAAGACACAAGTAATTAAAGAAAAAGACATAACTTTTCAAATAATAAAATATTCCAAAAGAAAATGTTTTATGCCAGAAAATAGGCTATGAAAGATGCCTCATTTTAGATCCCGATTTGTTGTAAGCAAAATTGATGTTGACCATGTAAATTGCCTTTCACAATTTTTTAATGTAAACATTTCCTAAGGACATGTATGCCAATATGGTATAGAGTCACCTTTTTTTGTTTATTGTAGGTCAATAATATAACTTGTAATAGACTTGAGTGTATTTAATTAGAAGAACATGCCAAGCAGAAGCAGGTTTACATAAATTTTTAAGACCATCCTTATATGTTTAAGTAAAAAAATATCGATATCATTTATTCAATTCAATTCAATTTCAATTCAGTTTTATTTGTATAGCGCTTTTTACAATGGTGATTGTCACAAAGCAGCTTTACAATTGAAGAAATTATAAAACAGAATTAAACATAAATCAGTTTGTCCCTGATGAGCAAGCCGGGGCGACGGTGGCAAGGAAAAACTCCCTGAGATGAGATAGGAAGAAACCTTGAGAGGAACCAGACTCAACAGGGAACCCATCCTCATTTGGGTGAAAACAGGTAGCAGGGATCATGAGGTTACATCGTGTGTGTAAACAACTATAATCATCAGTCCTTAGCGAGCAGCCGGAACGTCTTTATGGCGAAGTGGGTCGTCCTAGATCGCCCGGTGATGCATCATCCGCTGGGCAGGTCACAGGGAAGGGACCCACAGGACGGGGTCGGAGGTGGGGACTGGATCACCGGCAGCTCCGTTGTGGCGTATGTAACTCGACAGTGAGAGAGAGAGAGAGAGAGAGAGAGAGAGAGAGAAAGAGAGAGAGGGAAAGGAAGGCAAAAAAGAAGGAAAACAGTTAAGTGACAATGTAATCACACGGTTTGGGTTGATTAAATGAATAATGTAGCGTGCAAGGATGGACTCCGGCAAGACTAACTAGGTCAGCATAACTAAAAGGAGAACCAGAGGGAAACACAGACATGAGGGCTCCCTGATATGTTAAGCAACCAGCCGCTCTCATCATCAACACCGTGATCAATAAGAGAGGGGAAGACTAACTAAACATACCAGATCACCATAATACTCAAAATTTATGCGTTATTATTTTTTTTTCTTGATCTTGAAATGTGCCAATAATTCTAAGGGATGTTAGTTTATGTGTTTAAAAGCTAGTTTAATGTCGGTTGCTAATGACATCCAAATAAATAATTTATTTAAATAAAAGCAAAAAAAAAGCAAATTATGTGCATTTAAAGTTAGCACAGTATTGACTACAAATAGGATAATATTGAATATTTATTTAAACTGCCACTCTGTAGTCTGCATATACCATGTAGCAGGTTCATCATAATTAATTCGTATTGGCACAAATCAGAAATGCAGCTTTTTGAAGAGCTGAAGTTCAGAACATTGCAATTGATCATTTTTTTCTTCAGGACCTCCTGCTGCTTTAGTATTGGATCTATTTGAATGTGGCAGTTTGTAACAAATGGCTTGCCTTGTTTTTGTTCTCTATAAGACCTAATGTTATATACACTCACTGGTCAGCTGTACCTGGAAACCTGCCTATACATGCAATTATCTGATTGCAAAATCATTGTCAGTAGCACAATGCACCAGATGATTTAGCTCCATGTGATTTTAGGGGTTTTTGACCATGACATTCGTTATTGTCGACTTACAGAGCGACTTACATTTAGCTCTTTTTATACTTCTTAGTAATTGGGATTAAGGCTCTTGCTCAGGGGCCCAGTGTTGGCAACTGAGTGGTGCTGGGAATCAAACCCCGATCTTCCAATTAGCAATTAGCCCAAAACCACTTCCCCTCTTGAGTTTAGACTCAAGAATCTCTTAATTTTGACAGAATCAAAAAGATAACTTTTTTTGGTTCTGTGAGTAATATTGCTTTGTGGATGAGAGAAAGGTGGGAGAAAATTGGCCAGACCTGAAGAAACACAGAATAAACTTTACAAACAATATCATTTCACAAGTGATTGGTGCAGGCTTAAACATGGGACAGTTGAAGATTGGAATAAAAAAAAACCCTGGGTGCCATTTTTATCTTCTTGTGAACCTGCGCCCATCATAGCCCTGACGTTCTTGCTTCTTGCTGATTGAAGCAGACAAAGCATTCTGCCTGCAGAACTGTTGCTGATTGGGTGTTTTTTGTTTTTTACACCTGTGTGTGGAAGAAATCTATCAGCAATTTTAGAAAAATGCTGGATCCAGTCTGTTTGGCACAAACAACTAGACCACAGTAAAGTCTTATATAGTGTATAGGTTGATTGGCATCTCTAAATTGTCTGGAGTGATTGTATACTGCAATGGGATGACACCTATTGCAGCGTACAATGGATGTCTTGCATATTCCCCGATACAGATCATAGATGGAAAAATACTTTTGTTGTGTAATGACAGCAGTATATTATTGGAACGTCTAATTAAATGCTACTTACTTGATTGTTTTACAGTACCCACTGTATGAGTTCCTGTGGCTAAATGAGAAAATCCCTCACCGATACACTCCAAAGTTTAGTGGAAATATGTTTGCAGAAAAATGAAGACTTTTATAAAAGCAAACAATGGAATACATTTGAAAAGGGCTGTTAAGTTTTCAGTGTCGGTTTCAGGTAGTAGTTTAATTACATTTGTTAGCAGCGTGGTGGTTTCCAAAGTTTTTTTGTTGATCAATAAGTGCAGTATCGTCTACGCAAGTTACATGTACCAATTCTAGATGAGTAAGTGACGCTAGCGCTATTCACAGAGCTGTGTGGTTAACAAAAGTACTTTCGTATGAAGGTAATTTGTTCTTTTTCATGTTTTTTCCTAGATTTTTGGTGCATTTCTGTTACCCATTGATCCTGGCAGTGACGTCACGAACCAATAACTGTGCTGACGCATAAGAATTTTACTTGATTGAAAGTGAAAGAGTTTTTAGAAACTCCTTTGCGAAGCTATTATTGATTTATGATTTATAAAGAAGCACAGTTTGATTTTTTCTAGTAAAAAATTCCATTCTCACTCTTTTGGCTGTTGAGAGGCATTTTTGTCTATTTGCTGCCTAAAATATATCAGTTTCTTCCCACAGTCCAAAAACATGTATGTTAGGTTGATTTGTTGATTCTAAATTGCCCATAGGAGTGAGTGTTTGTGCGTGGCCCTGGACTGTCGACCTGTTAAGGGTGTACCTCTGTTGCCCTTTCAGAGACAGCTGGGATAGACTCCAGCAGATACCGATATAGAGGATGAATAAATGAGTTTGACAGCTGCTCAACTGGATTTGTTGTCTCATCTGACATTTTACTAGGGAAAAGGGAGATAAATCTATCATGTTTTGGTGTGTATCTGGGATGTTGCATTCCTGTTGAATATTATTTAGTTTGGCTCATTAGTATGCTCTGTACTTTGATATTTAAAAAATCTCCCCCTGAGGTTAACTACAAAGCTCTGTTAATGTTGTATGCTCATTTTCTGCTTGTGTGTCTAAACGTGTTCTAGTAAAACAGGAAACGTTGGGTAAAGCGGATGCTCAAATTGAAAGTTTCTTATATTCTGTATGTGCAGCTCTTATAGAAAATGAAATGTCGTCACTTGTGTAAAAATTCCACAATTTACAGCATTTGGCAGACGCCCTCTTCCAGAGCAACTTAAATTTATCTCTAAGCAATTGGGGGTTAAGGGCCCTGCTCAGGGGCCCAGCAGTGGTAGCTTGGTGGTGCTGAGTATTACATCTTCCAACACCTTAACCACTGTGCTACCATTTCCCTATTCAGTAAAACTTCACCCAAAGGAACGCTAACTGTATAGCTTGGCAATAAAATGTTTAGTAAAACCAAGTAATCAGTAAATGTGTTGCTATAACATGGTATGCTTCCATCAGACCTTTGTTAATGTGCATTTTGAAGTGTCACATCATAAAGAAATGATGGAAACAGCAAATAAAAAAAAAATCTTGAAAAAAGGATTGATCCTTACTTAAGATGATTTTTGATAATAAAGGGTTAATGTGAATAAAGTTAGATAGAAACGCATTTTCTGAATAAATTCTCAGGTAGAAAACATTACTAATTGGCTGTTTCCGCACCCTTATGCTTGGTTACTAGGTTACAAATACCGCTGTCAGCCACTTCAACAACCTGATGGAAACGCAACTAATTTGCATTAGTTATTTTTTTGCAATAAAATTCTCTTTACGTTACGGCTTCAAAGTTGAGGAATAATAAGACAAACATGTCCTAAAGCACTGTAACACAAGTAAACACTCATGAAAACACAGACAGATCATTTGTTGAATGCTATGGCAGCCTGCTTATTATTTCTCTGCCTTGATTATCTCTATACCCAACACTGCTCGCAAACACACAGATCTTTGTTCTTTCTTGTTTGTCTTGTAACTGTAAAAGGAAGATAGTGATTTAAATCCTTCCGTATCAGTTTATCCTGGTTATTAATCTGACTGGTCTTTTAATTTTAATTTAATAAAAAAAATAGAGAGTATATGCTAAATGTGAAGTTCTTAAAACACCTAAATGTCTATATATTCGTTCCAATATCATGTGGTCATGTGGAAGAAGCAAAATTCATAGAATCATCAAGAGATGTTCTCATCAGACATCATCTCTGTGGCTTGGCTGTTTGTGCCAAACAGATTAGTGTTTGTTTTTCAGAAGCATCCGATTTCCTGGGATTTTTAATAAACAACAAACGTTAGAGTTGGTGGAATAGTGGCACCTCATTTCATGTCAGCCCAGACCAGAAATTAAAAAACTTGTGGACAGTTAAAAATATTGTGATCTATTTCTTTTATGTATCTGAAACATAGTCACCTAGCAAGAGGGGTAAATAATGGCAAAAAAGCCTATCAATCAGGAATAATTGTACTAATTGCTATAATTTTTCTGTTATAAACTTGTTCTAATGCAGAAGGTCATTTATAAAAGGAAAAATCAGACCAAAAAGCTCAAAGGCAGTAACAGATGCACAAGATGAACAAGGCCATCTGCCTCCATTCCGTCTTTACCCGCAGGATGAAATGAGAGCCTCTCAGAGGAAATGATACACAGGGTTAGCGTTATCAATTTTTTATTACAGGTTCTCTTTAGTGTTGAACAATAAAAAAACCTAAATACATTTAAAATCTCTACGATCCCTTAATGTTTGCCAAGGTGAAACCAACTCTTCAGAGTCTGATTCTTATAAATGCTAGAGCTAAGATCTTAGACATCAATCACAATAATGGACATTTAATGCCTTTTAAAATCTCGGTGGCATTTATTTAAATGGCGATCATCACAGTGCCATCACGGCGGCATCCTGTGATAGTATTCTTGGGTAATATGTCTTTAGAATGGGCCATGAAGGAATAGATGTCCTGAAGACTACTATATAGTGAGAGCTCGTTAAGTAATCCTGTATTTTATTATCACAAATACTTTGTTCTCCCTGGGATGTGTCATATTTCTGTTGGGGGACTTCCTAAATGATGGTATTTGCTTAGCAGAAGACTCTATCCGATCTGACTACAATTTAAAACTTTTTCGATTAGACCTTGGGTGTCTTGGGTAGCTGTAGCTCAGTAGGAAGATTGTGTGTTTGAATCCTATTACTATAAAACTGTTACCCTGGGCCTTTCTGCAATGACCTTATCCCTCAACTGCACAGTTTGATAAAGAGCCCCTTGGATAAGGGCCAAATCCTGTAAATATATACCCGGCTACGCAGCAAACGTAACCAAAAGCTCTCGTATTACCTTTACTGGTGGTAGCCCTCAAGTGGGAGGTAATATTTTAGGTTATTGGACCACTAGCTGGAATATTTTGTTTAAGGGCCTAAAATGTCTCACCCACTAATTAAATCATCAGAGACATGTTTGCCAAAGCCTCCTATTTGATTGGCCATACATGAGGTTGTAGGGCAGCAGGAAGGTTGGGGAGCCTGTCAACCTATGCAGAGAACCAGATACAAAATTTTATTTAATATTTTCCACAGGGCTTTACTAATACTCTTTAAGAAAGCGGCTGTACAGAAGTATAAAAATGCAATTAAAAAGGTTTACCTAGAATGTTTCTTTTTTATTTCTAATTTGCAGGCCAGAGACAGTGGTGCCAAAGAAAAACCTGCCTGAGACTAAATGAGGAGGAAATCTATCTTTTCTTATAATCTCTCTAAAGATATTCTACAATTTAGGTTTATGTAAGCAATATTTGCACCTGGGCCATAGAGATAAACAATAAATCAGCATTTAGTTTACAAAGCCCAAAACTCGCTTCCTTTCTTTGCCAGGAATTCCACTTTTTTCATAAGATATTGATTAAGAATATATATTTAAAACTCTACTCGAGAGCTATGATTCTCAGTTACTTAGCGTCTACTTTAATGTCCTTAATAATTCAGTAATGCATTTTTATTAAATTTAAATGTATGGCATGCAGAAAAATAAATTTGGTGGTTGGTAGAAAATTATTTATCATGCGGGGTTTTTTTTCTCTTTTTCTGAGAATCATTTATAACAGGGTTTTTAGGACTTGTCTCAGTGTTGCTTGTTGTCATGAAATATTTTATAAGAAAAGATGGTTGCTTAACAATTGAAGGGAAATTAAGTTAAATCAAGCAATAAAAGTGATTGGGACTAAACCAGTTCAGAATTTACGAGAAAGTGGGAATAAACTGATTCCCTACACAATGAGGAAATTACATATAATCAGGCTTTAAATAGCAACCGTCATTTGCCACCATTATAACAAGCTGATTTCTAACATGCTGAAAAGGTTTGTTAATGTTAAGATGGCAGAAATGAATTCTTTCCCTCTGACTAATATGCAAAAATGCTGCTGAATGTTTCAAGCATGTTTTAAATGACTCCTAGGGTAATGCGCTGTGGTCATTTGTTGGCCATGCACATTGCCTGATGGCCATTGATCATTGATTCTTTGGTGTTGTTGTGCAACCTGTACTCCAGAGGCTCTTGTAAAGATTGATGACATCATCTATTCAGTCATTCGTCTTCAGTAACTGCTTTTTCCTGGCCAGGGTATCGCTGATTCCCAAGAATACTGGAAATGAGGTGGGAATATGCTCTAGGTAGGGTTAGGTTAGGTGGTAATATCGCACTCATCAGAGCACTATGTACAAATTAGCAGATGTTTTACAGATGAGGAAGGAAAATCAAAATAACCTGAAAATCCAAATCTTCAGTAAGAAAAGTTGGGCCAAGACCTATACGCTGTAGGATGACATCATGAATTGCCTAAAGCAAATTCTAGTGGTTGCCATTTCCCTGGTTGTGCTGTAGATCGTGTCATGGATAACATCCAAATAAGCACATTCAAGTTTTTAATTTGAAACAAAATATTCCTAATGGCAGATTTTATACACTCTCTTTTTTTCAGGAAGGGCACTATTATTGTTGTTGTTAATTATATATCTCTTAGATCTAAGGTTAATTTGGGAACAAGAGTCTCACAGATTCCCTGTAATTACCTGTGTGCCCAAATACTCCAATGAAACTATAGCCTGGGGCTTTGTAAAGCTATTATACAACTGTACAGTAGCTTCATGGAGCAATTAACATAGCGACCTGGTTAATAGTTGCAATTAGATGCATAATTTTTTTTCTAATTAAATATATGATTGCCCTCGAGCAGCACGGTGGCTTAGTGGTTAGCATGGTTGCGTCACAGCAAGAAGGCCCAGGTTTGATTCCTGGGCAAGGGCCATTTTGTGTGGAGTTTGCATTATTTCTTGACTAAACTACTTTACTAAACCTGGAAGGCAAGTTTTTTTTTTTTTTTTTTTTTTTTTTTTGTGAAGTTATGACCTCAACCCCACTGAACAACTTGAGGGTGTCACCAGCATTCTAGATCTATTTAGACTTCCTCAAATTTACATTGATGTCTAAACCCACGAATACAAAAAAAACACATTTTGCTAAATAGTAGAACTTTTTTACAGCTCTGAAAGACACAGAGGAAGTCATCATTAAAGTTGATTGTCCCACTGTCCCAGACTTCTTCAGAGCCATTTATTTGAACAAATGCGACCAATTCCCTTCCCTTTAGTCAAAGGCTGTCGCCTTTCTGCTGGCTCACAGTGAACTGAAAAGCACAGTACACCAAAAGTGGAAGGGAGCCTCTTTACATAGTTTTACCTTTTAAACCTTTTACTCTTTTAGATTTAATTCCATTTTAGACAGCATGTGCAAGGCATAATGCATAGTTTTAACCTTTAAAGATTAAATGAAAGCAAGAATCATTTCTCGATGTATGTGGGGTTAACAGAAAAATTATAAAAGCTGAAGTTTCTATCAAACTGCAGCTAAAATCTATTTACACTTTATGGCCAACAGTTTGTAGATACCCGACCACCATTATGTGATACAACCTTTTTTTATATTTTAACGGAAACGTCCCTATTTGACATCTGACACATTTTCTCAGATTGCATGCAAGTTTTTCTAAGAAGTAGGTTTTCATTACGTCATTATACTGTAACATTTTGTCAGTCATCTCTGAAACTATTTAAAATATAGTGATTTATTGTAATGACTATTTATAGCGATTTATTGTAGGCTATTGCTGTGCGCTGTGCTTGCTAGTTGCAATGTAAACACTACAAGCTACACTAATTGTCCTGTCTAAACATACAAGGGGTAAACAACAACTTTAGGGTAACGTAGCGTAGCTGCTCTTTTTAGGGTAACATAGGCTGCTCTCTCCAGGGTGACATAAGGTGGTCTCTTCAGGGTAATGTTAGCTGCTCTCCTCTGCTCGGAATAACGTTAGCTTCTCTCCTCAGGGTAACGTCAGTTGCTGTCTTCAGGGAAACGTTATTCTTACCTTTTTATCGGCTCTCTTCAAACTCGTTTTCCTTAAACTACTGTTCCTGAAAATCATAACGATCAGCTGATTTCAGATAGTCAAAACTTTCACTGCCTGTAATAATAGTCATATCACAGGCAGGGCATGAAAAAAAAATACAGATTTAAAAAGGGCATAAATCAATTTTTATGTGGTATCAAAACCTCATCACACATGTCTTTTTTAAGATTGAGTCTGATGTTTGCTAAGGAGGCCTGCGGTGCAGTCTGCGTTCCAGTTTATCCCAAAGGTGTTCAGTAGGATCAAGTTAGACTTAGGGTAGAAAAACTGGAGTGTCCTACACAGAGCCAGTTAGGGGAAACTGTAATGCCACAAGAACATTTTATAGAGTCTACATTTAGGGATTATGGTCAGGTTTTAACATGCTTTTAGACTTAATTTTACAGAAATTCTTGTACATTTCAAACTAAATAAATATTAAATATAAAAAGATAGATGAAACTTCATAGAAAACTGTTGGAAGTTCTATTTTAATAGTTAAACCAACGAGCTGGCTATCCAATCATGTATGAGTTTTAATGTTTGTGAAGGAGTAGAATATGGTAGAAAGTTGTTCTCTGTCATAACCGACTATTTTCTCACCATCTTTAATGCGATCATATTTTTTTGACCTGGTCTGCAGAGCTGGAAGCAATCCTTTAATCCACTATTTTGCGTTCATGTATCTGTCAATCATTTTCTTTTGCGATGTGAAATTAACATCTAAAATAAATCAAAACAAAATAAAAATGTCAGTTTGTTAAATCTTAAAAAAGCAATTTATGACCATTTAAAAAAGAATAATAGCAATAAAAGAACTGTTTTCTTTCATAATATTCCTATACATCAAGCTATTTTGGAAAAATGTTCTATATATTATAATTTATTTGGAACGTTTTGCTGCCAGGGGATGTGGTAATGCCTAGATTAAAATGTAAGATCATGCTAAATAAATTGGAGAAATTAATGAGAGTACTGAGAGTCTGTTAAATATAAACACAAATTTGCACATTTTTAAAAAATGTATTCCTTCTGGAATTAAGCCATACATTTTAATACATTCTACAGTTTTGCATTAGAAAAATGTTATGCAAGTTATAAAAACCTGGTGAGATGAAATGAAGTGAAATCAAGTTAGTAAACCAAAAAGGATTATTTATTAGCAAAGGTGTCTAGAATGACAGTCTAGTGTTAGGGATCTTTTCATTCTTTGTTATTCAGGCATTTACAATCTCAAAAATAAAGGATAAGTATTCTTTCTAAATCTTGCAGGTTCTCCAAACCAACTAAGTTTGATGTTTTTTTTGTAATTCAGTTAGGAGGCTCTGAAAGCAGCATGATGCTCCTGTTATGCTTCCCTTTTCTAATTTTTTTTTTTAACATAATGTGCAGGGCATTTACGTAAAAAACAGATTAATCTATGTATGTGTGTGTGTGTGTTTTATATATATATATATATATATATATATATATATATATATATATATATATATAAATAAATATATATAAATTATTATTCTTATTATTAACACATGACTAATAATTACTGTACTAAAGAATAGGAGCACTGAAAACAATGTATACTACTAGTTAAAAAGGCTACAAGAAATCGTAAACAATACTGCTTGAATCATGATGTGTTCCTAGCACAGTAAACAAAATTGTGCTTTGTGTTCTAGTTGTTCCATTTAAACAACACAAAACTAATACTTCATCATTTATTTTATTAAAATAGGCTTAAAAACTTTTGGCTTGGACAATTTTATGATAAGTTCTGTTTATTACCTCTGCAGTTAAAGTTTTGCTTGATAATGATTTTTCAAAAAACAAAAAATCAGAAGTGTTTAATTTTGTCTTTCCTGACCGCTTGCAGGTCAGCAGGCGAGAGGGACCAGTAGAGCTTTAAAGAACTTTAGTGTTGAAGTGTTAAAAACATTGTTTTGTGTCTTTACTTTTTATTCAACTCAATTAAATGTTGTGTGTCGACTCGCTCAACAGTCGATTTATTGTGGAGTAAAAACTGCTCTTTTTAATGTTTTTTTTTTTTT